>CM060915.1:434068503-436468503 GCA_030737875.1 Allium sativum
AAAAAATCAAATCACACCATCTCTATAATAGGTAAATGCTTTTTTTTCTCCTGAAGTTGTCGGAATTATTCGTAATAAAATATTAGCTATAATTGAGGAGGTCTTATCAATAAAATTTCCATTTATCCGAGATCTAGGCATAATTAGTAATCCATTCTATAATTCTTCTCACTACCCTCTCGGGGAAAATGATCCCACAAAAAGGAATTGTAGAGTACAAAATAACATAAAAACAAAAACATTCTTGTGTACCTTCTGTTCAAATTTTACCTTTTTTTGACAAAGAAAGATGGGAGACTTTTGAATCAGATTGAATTTTATAAAATATCAATTTTGTAGTATACAAATGCACGGAACTATTACTATTTCATCTAAGTTAGATAACCAAGGACTTTATTTTACTATGGATTCTTATAACTCGAATCTAATAACTCAATAAATTTAGATTTGGTTATGACCCAAAAAGTAAAAGGATGACTAATGATTATACAATTGAATGAAATGTCATAGAAAAATTCATGGTATGATTCATAAATTTATAATAGGGTAGATGGATGATAAGAGAGGTTGTTTATAAATATGGAATTGGAAAAGAAACTTTTTTCCTATGGATTCACTATTCACTCGGTTTCTGGTCAATAATAGGATTATATAGGAAAGATGGCCGAGTGGTTGAAGGCGTAGCACTGGAACTGCTATGTAGGCTTTTTGTTTACCGAGGGTTCGAATCCCTCTCTTTCCGTTTCTGTTAATTCACCATCGTTACCAACTACAATATATCAAATCAAATAAAAACGCATTATATTATTCCAACAGCTTTATTTGATAAAAATTATGATTCCTAATTACTGTGGTATGGGTACGTAAAAGAAAAATCTTGTGGAAAGAGCAAAAAAAAAATTCTACTGCGTATCAATTTGTAATACGTGAATAACAAAATACGGATTAAGGCCCTTAGATCTATTTCCTTCGTCGAAAAAGGGACGGAATTGTCTAAACCCCTTTTCTTGTTATGTTCGTTAGGTTCAAGTCTGACGAGAATAATATTCTACGACTAATAACTCATTTATTTTTAAACCGATCCATTTATTATCTATTATTTGATTTACTAAGCCTTTATATTGGAATGAATCAATAGTCAAATGGTTTGGCACTCCTTCCTGAGGAGATGAAGCAATATAATTTTGAATCAGAGCTTTTGATCTTTGTTTATCCTTCGTAGTAATAATATCTCGGGGTTTGCAACGATAACTTGGTATATCCACTATATGACCATTAACTAAAATATGTCTATGGTTAACTAATTGCCTGGCTCCGGGAATGGTCGAAGCCATACCCAATCGAAAAAGTATATTATCCAACCGCATCTCAAGTAGTTGTAGTAAAACCTGGCCTGTTGACCCTTTGGCTTTTCCAGCGATATGTACATATCTAAGTAATTGTCGCTCTGTCAGACCATAATGAAAACGCAATTTCTGTTTTTCTTCTAAACGAATACGATATTGCGATCTTTTCCCGGAGCGCAATGGGTTTTTAAGATCACTTCCGGATCTAGGTCTTTTACTAGTTAATCCCGGTAAAGCCCCCAGACGGCGTAGTTTTTTGAAAAGAGGTCCTCGGTAACGAGACATAAAGTAAAAACTCCTTTTTATTTTATTGAAATTTCATTCATTTTACAGAAGAAATCGAAATTAAGACTGAACTAAAGAATAAACAAAGCAAAGCGAAATCTATATAGAATGAAATGGATTGTGTTAATATCCAGATTTGTTGTTGTATATATATAGAAAGAAGATTAAGGCTCTGTTTTATGATTTATTATATATATATAAAATATAAATCTAATTGGATCTAATCAACTTTTTTTTAGAATTACCACGACATAATAGATTAGTGACTCAACGTTTGTAGAAATGGAGAGATTCTCAATTATGGAAAAATCGATAGAGAAAAAAGCCGGCTATCGGACTCGAACCGATGACCATCGCATTACAAATGCGATGCTCTAACCTCTGAGCTAAGCGGGCTCACATAACAGAAATAATGCATAGGAATTCAAGAGACTACCGGATCCCCGCTATTAGCTGTAAAGTTCGTATGAACTATATATTTAATATAAACTATATATTATATATTCTAGTTCATTAAAATTAATATGCAAATTAATATTAATAATATATTTAATAAATAAATAGAATAATATGACTAAATAGAATTTTATTCTAATAATGTAACAGATCTAATAATGTAACAGAAAAAAAATATCTGACTAATTTCAATTTTATTATTATACATAATAATTATTGATGATATACATTTACATTACTGTTATTTTTTAGCATATTTAGAATTTACATTATTTATCTTATTTATATTATTTATCTTAATTTAATATATATATATATATATTTAATATATATTTTTTACATTCCATTATATAATAAACTATAATAAAAATATAAAAAAAGAAATTTTTTATATTTTTATTTTTTTTTTATTTTCATTTTTAATAATAAGATATTGAAAATACCAAAAAATTGGAATTCCTTTTTTAGATTTGAGAATAGTTATAAGAAATAAGGATTCATATTATAGCGGATCAGTCCAAAGATACAACAATAAAAATTATAATCAGACATTCCTCTGATTTCGTTCGAAAAGGGATGAAGATAGGACAAAAAAACAATAAGGAAGAATATCGACCCTTCCAGTATTCCAAAGCACACTCTAAAAAAAAAAGGGGGGAGGGGGACGTATATATATGTGGTATATACCTCTCTATATTGAATTGTGGATACATCAATGATAGAATCATTTCTGATTGAAACAAAGATGATTCATACAATAGAGGTGGAACGAGAGGGGATAGCCAAAAAAATAAAATAGGCATACACAATTTTTTAATATAGGAATCATTATATAATGAACTCAATGGTTCCAAGATAAATGAAAAAGTTGGGTAAAATTACAACTGGATCCTTGTCTAAAGGGGGGATATGGCGAAATTGGTAGACGCTACGGACTTGATTGGATTGAGCCTTAGTATGGAAACCTGCTAAGTGAAAACTTCCAAATTCAGAGAAACCCTGGAACTAAAAATGGGCAATCCTGAGCCAAATCTTTATTTTTTGAAAAACAAGGTTTTAAAAAATAGAATAAAAAGGGATAGGTGCAGAGACTCAATGGAAGCTGTTCTAACGAATGGAGTTGACTACGTTGCGTTGGTAACTCAAATTCTTCTATAACAAAAAATGATTAATCGGACGAGAATAAAGAGAGAGTCCCATTCTACATGTCAATACCGACAACAATGAAATTTATAGTAAGAGGAAAATCCGTCGACTTTAGAAATCGTGAGGGTTCAAGTCCCTCTATCCCCAGTAAAAAGCCCGTTTTACTTCTTTACTATAATTCTATTTTTTTTATAAGTGGTTCAAAGAAAATTCAATATCTTTCTTATTCATTTTACTCTTTCACAAATAGACCCAAAGTGAATTATTCACAGCTCATCTCATTTTCCTTACATTCACAAAGAAAGTCTTCTTTTTGAAAATCGAAAAAATTAGGGAATAGCTCATTTGTGTAGAGCAGAGGCTTGAAAATCCTTGTGTCACCGGTTCAAATTTTGTTCCTAAATTGTTGGGATAGCTCAGTTGGTAGAGCAGAGGACTGAAAATCCTCGTGTCACCAGTTCAAATCTGGTTCCTGACACATAACTAATCGATTGAAAAGATATTTATACCTCTTCAAATTAATTGAAGCGGGTCAACATACAATACATATTAATAATCTAGAGCGCAATACATATTTTTTATATAGATGTATAGATCCATCTATATTTGGAGATGGTAATAAAAAAAAAATAAGTTGTCTAAAAAACTTCCAAGTTTATTTTATAGGAGTTGAAGGATAGAACAAGTAAGGATATATTTTATACACAGAAACAAAATCTGTTCTTTTTTTATTTCGTATTTTCTTTCCTATTTATTCTATTTCTTCATTCTTGTTTATGCTACTTTCAAGGGTTCATCTAAATGACATGCGCGGTACAAAGTTTATAGTGCAGAACTTTTTTGATTTATCTATTATATTGTTTCTGCTCAAACGAAATTCATAATATCTTCAAAATTGGGTAATATCAATGAAGTCTTTTTTAGCTTAGTCTTAATATTTTTTATCTTAGTCTTAATATGAATTAGAATCCAATTATTCTCTAGAACAAAATGAAAAATATTCCTTGACTTGAATAAAAGAATCTGGAGTCATGTTATATAAGTGAACATTCGTTTCTTATCATTCAATGAGCATCTTGTATTTCATAAAAATTGGGGGTAATATAGTCCTTACGTAAGGGCCAGCCTATCCAACTTTCAGGCATCAAGATACGTTTAAGACGTGGATGATTATCATAAGAGATTCCCAACATATCATAAGATTCCCGTTCTTGAAAATCGGCACTTCTCCAAATCCAGAAAACAGACGGGATTCTAGGATTACTTCTTTGGGCAAATACTTTTATGCATACCTCTTCCGGCTTATCTATACCATACCGTATTTTCGTAAGATGATACACACTAGCTAAAAATCCGCCAGGTGCTACATCATAGGCACATTGGGAGCGTAAATAATTGTAACCATATACATATGAAATGACAGCAATGGAGTCCCAATCCTCAGTTTTTATTTGTAGAGTCTCTATTCCTCGGCAATCGAAACCCAAAGATCTATGAATTAGTTCATGCTTGACTAGCCAATCAGATAAACGAACCCCCATCTTCTCGATTTCTCCCACATTTTTATTTGTATGAGTATTTAAAATTTCCAATGAAATTTTGAAAGATTGACTTGACCCACTCTTTCTTATTCTGCACAAAGGAACCTTGCCTAATTCACTAATTCATGTGGAGATACTGAATTTTTGGATTTGAAAAATACTTCAGAGATACTTTCTGAAGTAGATGGTGATTGATAGAGTAATCCTTGCTCGTAATTTCCAGTATGAGTACTACGTCGAACATAAAACTTGTGATTAGTAGTAAAACACCGATTTTGCTGTTGGGACAAAGTTCTATCTTCAAAGATTTCTCGGGATATCTTCTTACGAAGTTTCGTTATAGCATCGATAACTGCTTCTGGTTTAGGCGGGCAGCCCGGCAAATAGACATCCACGGGAATTAACTTATCGACTCCCCGAACAGTACTATAAGAATCAGTACTGAACATTCCTCCTGTAATAGTACAAGCTCCCATAGCAATGACATATTTTGGTTCAGGCATTTGTTCATATAATCGTACTAAAGACGGAGCCATTTTCATTGTTACGGTACCGGCTGTTAAAATTAGGTCTGCTTGCCTAGGGCTCGATCTTGGTACTAATCCATAACGATCAAAGTCGAATCGCGAGCCTATTAATGAAGCAAATTCAATGAAACAACAACTGGTACCATAGAGAAGAGGCCATAAACTGGAGAGTCTTGCCCAATTCGAAAGATCGTTTAATGTAGTTGAAATAACGGAATTCGGGGTTGTTTGGGCAAGTAACGGAAAATCAATCAAATTCATAACTGTCTCAATATAACCTTTTCCTTCCTTTTTCTTTTTTTTGTTGTCTGAATATTCAGTTAAGACCATTCTAATGCTCCTTTTCGCCATGCATAAACTGAACCAATAATTGGGATAAGCACGAAAATGAAAGCTTCTATAAATACGGATACACCCAATACATCAAAACTCATCGCCCATGGATAAAGAAAGACCGTTTCAACGTCAAAAACAACAAAAACGAGAGCAAACATGTAATAGCGGATTCGGAATTGTAACCAAGCGTCTCCCATGGGTTCTATACCTGATTCATAACTAGAGAACTTCTCTGGTCCTTCACTAATTGGGGCTAAAACTCCGGAAATTACAAATGCCAAAATAGGAATAGCACCCGATATTATTAGAAATGCCCAGAAAATATCATATTCGTGAAGCAGAAACATAAATGAACTCCTATTAATGTGGAATAGGTTGAATTATTTGATTTGAATTTATATTGTAAATTCATCCAGAACTTCTTAAAGGAAAAGGGAATTTTTTTGATCAAATAAAACTACATAGTTTAGAGTTTGTTTGCCATGGTGCATGCCTTATTTAAAGATTCATACCATTTTTTTTTGATTCCATTTAGATATGGTATCGATATAGGATGTTCCCACCCAAAGAAAACTTTCTTACTTTATCTCGGTTTCTCTTTTTAAAAAGTAATTCAATTAAATACAAAAAAATAGTATAATTAGAATACTAATAAATAAGACTAATTATAGCGTAAGAAATCGTATTAGTATAACTATATTTTTCTAGTTCATTTTATATTATAAAAATACAAATATAAAATGCATTAATTTAATTCTTAATCCATTTCCACTTTTTTTTTCAATCAAAACAAAAAAAAAGTGGAATGTGTTAGGGCTATACGGACTCGAACCGTAGACTTTCTCGGTAAAACAGATCAAACTAATTATTATCGAAATGATGCGAACTGTTTCAAAGACCCAACATGCATTTTCTTGCATTGGGCTCTTTCATCAACTGATTGATATAAAGATCAGTTAGTCCACCATATTTTTTCTTTTTTACAGGAAGATAATAAGATGGCTCCATGTGTTCTGTGATTCATGATTTGTATTCTGATCTAGGAATAATACCAAAGTGTTTCAAAGAGGGGTTACCTTGACTTAGGTCTGCCTATGGCCTAGATTAACCTAAGTTAAATGGAATCTCTATCGCTCCGCTACAAGAGTCAAATATGAGACTTCATACACCTTAAAGTTCATAGGAAAAAAAGAGGTTCCTTTGAGTCCCTTATACTCATTATGCCTAGCATTGAATGGGCTGGTATTTACCTTATCAATTAGCAAATCAATGGCAGGTTCTATTTCATTTGGCACCTGAATTCACATTCGAATCGGACCAAATCAAATATTTGTCAGGCTATTGTTCTCTTGTTCCTTCGAATCTATGGAGTAAGACATCGATTTCTCAATAAGATCAATTATGTTCATTGCATAATGGGCCCCTTTGAAAAGCATTGGCGCACGTGTAAACGAGGTGCTCTACCTAACTGAGCTATAGCCCTTGTCATAGACATCTTAACATATAGAGAATTTCTTGTCAAGATCAGATCCCACATGAGAGTTCTTTAATCCGCTTACTGTTAATGGATTGGTATTGCGTAGAAAAAATATTCTACCTATAATCCCCGAGGCGATGGGTCCTTTTTTTGTGATGATGAATAACCTACTTAACTCAGTGGTTAGAGTATTGCTTTCATACGGCGGAAGTCATTGGTTCAAATCCAATAGTAGGTAGAACTTATTAGATACCATCAACTCTGGTATCTAATAAGTTTTTCTAGCCATCTTCTTTTTTTTGTTGTATTATCTAGAATTGATTGTATTCAATTGGCAGAATCAAAATATGGTATATAATAAAGAACCTCTAAAGAACTTCTTTTTCTTATTTTTATGTGTGTTTTTTTTTTACTAGTAGGAAATAACATTAACAGCCTCTACTCGTGTCCGAGCTCGTCTGAGAGCTAGATTCGCCTCAATTGCTTGTCTCTTTCCCTGAGCTCCACTCAAGTTAGCTTCAGCTATTTCAAGAGCTTGTTGAGCCTCTTGCGGATCAATGTCAGTACTCATCTCCGCATCATTTCCTAAAATGGTGATCTCATTATTACTTATTCTAGCGAAACCCCCCATCAAGGCTACCGTTAACCATTGGTCGTTGAGACGTATTCTCAAAAGACCTATATCTACCGCTGTGGCAATAGGGGCGTGGTTTGGTAATACGCCAATTTGTCCACTATTAGTAGATAAAATGATTTCTTTCACTTCTGAATCCAAAATAATTCGATTAGGGGTCAGTACACAAAGATTTAAGGTCATTTCTTCAATTTGCTCTCCCCTTCTAAGTTCATAGCTTTCGCGGTAGCTTCGTCGATGTTACCTACCAAATAAAAGGCCTGCTCGGGAAGACTGTCTAATTCCCCAGAAAGGATCAATCGAAACCCCCTAATTGTTTCGGCGAGACCAACATATTTCCCTGGAGAACCAGTAAAGACTTCTGCCACGAAGAAGGGTTGTGATAAGAAGCGTTCAATTTTTCGTGCTCTTGCTACAGTTAAACGATCTTCTTCGGATAATTCGTCCAGCCCCAGGATAGCTATAATGTCCTGAAGTTCTTTGTAACGTTGTAAAGTTTCCTTAACTCTTTATCCAGTTACAGAAGCGACCCCACAGGCTTGTACTTTCGCGTCTCTCTAAAATTGCAGTCATGGTAAAATCTTGGTTTATTCAATTTTCAAGGACTCCCAAGCACACGTACTAACTAAAATAGATAATAGAAGGCTTGTTATTTAACAGTATAACATGACTTATATGCCAATGTCAACCAATCCCAACTGACCAATCTCAACTGATATATTTGACTAAATTAAAGTGCAACCTAAAACTTTAAAAATGAAATGGATGAAAATTTTAAAAGAAAGCTTTCTTTTAAAATTTTCTGTATGGGTTGCCCGGGACTCGAACCCGGAACTAGTCGGATGAAGTAGATCTTTTTTTCTTGTTGCAATAGAGGAACAAAGACCCCTCCCCAAATCGTGCTTGCATTTTTCATTGCACACGACTTTCCCTATGTATATAGATAAAAAACATACATATTAAGAAGAAAGTATAACAATTTTGAATATTCAGGGGACTACATGGGCATTTCATAAATTAATGAATTTTTTTTTATAAAAAAAATTCATTAAAAGAATAATTAGTTCAAATTAAAGGGTATCATGACCAATCATGAGTGACTCACTAAATCATTAATATGGATAATATCCAAATACCAAATACGTTCTACCTGTGATCGATGTAAAGTAAAAGGAATTTGTTTTGGGAAGACCAAAGAAAGAATCTGCTCTTCTTCCGTAAAGAATTCTTCTAATAACCCCGAACCTAATCTACGCAAAAAAATGCGTACTGTACTTTTATGTTTACGAGCCAAAGTTTTAGCACACGAAAGTCGAAGTATATACTTTATTCGATACAAACCCTGTTTTTTTGAGGATCCACAGTAATAATGAGAAAGATTTCTACATATTCGACCAAATCTATTGAGAATATCAGAATCTGAGAAATCGGCCCAGATTGGCTTACTAATAGGATGGCCCGATACGGTACAAATTTTACCTTTAGATAAGGATCCAATAAGAAGAATAACTGGGATTATGGTATCAAATTTATTAGTAATAGTATCTATTAGATATGAATTCTTTAACATTTTATTCCTTATAGCCAAAGAATTTTTTAGTAAACTTGCAAGATAACCCAAAAAATGGAAGGAATAGTTTGATAATTGATTTATATGGATCCTATATGGTTGAGACCAAAAGTTAAAATAATATTGCCAAAAATTGACAAAATGATATTTCCATTTCTTCATCAGAAAATGAGTCCCCTTTGAAGCAAGAATTGCTTTTCCTTGATATCGAACATAATGCACGAAAGGATCCTTGAAGAACCACAGAGTTCTATGAAAATAGTTACGACATACTACTAAAAAATATTCAATTTGAAGATGTTCTATTTTTCCATAGAAATGTATTCGCTCAATAAAAGTTCTAAAAGAAGTTAATCGTAAATAAGAGGATTGTTTACGAATAAGCACTAATAAAATTTCGCATTCAAATACATAAGAATTATATAGGAACCAAAAAAATCTTTTATTTTCTTTTGAAAAAACATAAATAGATTTCTTCTGAGTAATGGAGAGATTACTCCAATTATGGTATTCGTGAAGAAAGAATCGCAATAAGTGTAAAAAGGGAAGATCTTGAATCCCGCACTGAAGGATTTGAACCAAGATTTCCATATGTATGGGATGAGGCATTAATATATCTAAAACATAATTTAAATACAATAATTTGTCCTCTAAAAAAGGAAAAATTGAATGAATTGATCGTAAATTATGATATTTTGGTATTTCTTTTTTTTCTAAATAAGATACTAATCGCAAGGAAAATGGAATTTCCACAATAATTGCAAAACTTTCTGATATAATTTGAGAATAAAAATGAGAATAAAAAAAAATGTTGTGAGTGTGACCAATAAATAAATTTTGGTTAGAATAATTAACCGAAGAAATCAAAGAATTCTTTTGATAGATTCTAGTAATTAAACGTTTTACAAGTGATAAACTAGATTTATTATCATAACCAAAAATTTCTACGGGTTCATAAAAAATCAAACCATTTAAACCATGATCATGAGCAAGTGCATAAATATACTCCTGAAAGAGTAACGGATATAGGAAATATTGTTGCCAAGATCTACCTTTTTCTAAATATCCTTGTAATTCTTCCATTGACTTCAATTTCTACTTGAACCAGAAACAATAGGTATTTCTTGTATTATCAAATTATACATAGTGCAATACGGTCAGAACAGAGTATGTATCATGTATGAAAAAATATATACCCCGGAAATACAGAGTCCAATCAACAGATCTTTTTCCTCCCTCCTTCTACTATCCAATAGGTTTATCTTCGTTCTATTAATATTAAAATATTAAATAAATTATCAGGGGATAAAAAATTTTTTATTTTTGCAACCCGATCGCTCTTTTGACTTTGGAAATTTTTTTTGTCAGTATACTGTTTCTTCTACACATTAGTTTCCAATCCATAATAGAAAATATGGTAGGATTTTTTTTATTCTAAAAAAAAAAAAGAATCTAAGGTCCATTTACAGGAGACCCCTTCCCCACATCAGGCACTAAGTTATTTTTAACGTTTAATTAGATCGGGAAATTATTCAAATTAAGAATAAAAGCTCGTTGCTTTTTTTTTTTATTTTACCAGAATTAGAGCCATAGAGCTCTATCCATTTATTCACTAGACCAAACTCTAACTGTGAATTTCTTAAAATAAAAAAAAAATAAGAAAGAATATAATAAGAAATTCAAAAATGAAAATTCAATTCCATTTTTTCTTATTATTACGACATGCGGTTTTTTCCATCCATTACCTTTCAGGATCAGTCGTGGTCTTATAGACTCTACCAAAAGTCTGGACGAATTCGTTACTTCATTCAAATGTGTAAAAAACCATAATCGCACTTAAAAGCCGAGTACTCTACCATTGAGTTAGCAACCCAGATAAATATGTATATACAAGTGGAAAAAATGGAATTGAACTATACAACTACGTAAAAACATTGAATTTTGAATTCAAAAGAAATATAAAGGAAAGATTAGATGATCAATTAAACAAAATAGGATTGGATTAAATTAAAAACAGATAAAAAAAATGTAAAAATTTACATTTAAGGACCGCCCCCCTTTTTTAGAAAATAGAAAAAAATTTTGATTTTCGTTAAAAAAATATATCTTATATAAAAAATAGTAAATTTGGCAAACCCATAATTTGAATGAAGTAAAGGAAAAACCCATAAATAAATAAGGATCAAAATAAACAGATCTATTTATCTACGATCGAATTATATTTGTTCGACACACCATTGTCAATATGAATAAATTGTTGAGAAAAAAATGAAATAAAAAAAAATTACATAAAATAAGAATTTGTGTTGGATTGGCACAACAATAAATATGGAAAATATAAAACATAATATAGAACAAGAAAAGAGAAATTGTGAGTAAATAATTACCACACAAATTTATACTAGTTACCTTTCTTTTTTCTAATTTTTTTATTTATTTTATGAATTCTTTGAAAAATTCTGCTTTTCTTAAAATATCATGAACAGCTCCTGTAGGTTAAACACCTTTTTCAAGGAAATAACGAATAGCAGGAACGTTTAAACGTTTAAATAAGTTTGATTTTTCATTGGATCATAAAAACCCACCTTTCGAAGATATCTTCCTTCTCGTCGGGATCGAACATCAATTTCAACGATTTGATAGATCGCTCATTGGGATAGATATAGATAAATAACCCCCTCTAGAAACGTATAAGAGGTTTTCTCCTCATACGGTTCGAGAAAAAATGATTCCACTATTTCTGTATATAATGTAAAATGTATAAAAAAATTTATGACTTAGACTATGATTTAAGTTTTTCTGTTCTTACTTACATAAAAAAACTTACATAAAAAAAAATATCATTCGTACTCAATAACTCAAGTTGGATAATTCTGAAAAAGTCCGAAGGTAAATCCTTAGGCATTTCTTGAGTCGTCTCTAACCTCTTTTGTTTTGTTTCGTCTCGAATTTTTTTTTAGTCTCCATCATTATACTAAAAAAAAATATTGAGACAATTGAAAATAGTGTTTCCTTGTTCCGGAATTCTTTCTCTTTACTTTATTAAAATCATTAGGTTTAGACATTACTTCAGTGATCCTTATCCCCTTTTTCAAAACGGCAGCAACATACCTTTTGTTTTTTGTTATTTCCTTCTATGGAAAGATAATATGAACGATTTTTCCCTTGTAATGTAATATAAAAAATGTTATTTATTTTATTTCAAACTTGTTGGGATTTGAATCCTTCAATTTCAAATTTCAATTTCTATATTGAAGATATACTTAACAAAGTAGTTTAATTTATTAATTGTTACTAACCCTAGATTCACCCCCCGATAAATGAATCAATACGTTTTGCTCGAACTCCATCATGTACTATTCCTATTTACCAATCCAATACAAATTGGGTTCCTAATAGGAACAGAACAAACTATGTCGATTCAAGAGCATCTTCATTCCTATAGAAAATGGCAGATGTAAGAATACACAGTGAATTATGTCCTTCAAATCGCACGTTGCTTTCTACCACATCGTTTTAAATGAAGTTTTACCATAACACTCCTCTCATTTTAATTTTTTTTTTTAAAACGGTATGCAATTGATTCAATATGGAATCATGAATAGTCATTGGCTCAATGATACAAAATATTTTTTATGTATGTATCTGGGGAAAGGTAAATAATTATCTGAAAGAAAGTCTAAAGGTAAATAATTATCTGAAAGAAAGTCTTATATTATAAAGGATTTAAGTTTTTTCGCCCCTCCATTCTATGGGGGGAAAGAAAGTTCTAAAAAAGAAAAAAGAAAAGTAAATCCATTTCTTTAAATCTAATTAAAATCTTCAACAGATAATTCGGGATGTTCTATTAAATTATGGAAAAAATTCTTCTCGAACAAATAAACTCTAAATCTAAAAAGAATGGCCCTATGGATTTCCCAATTCCGGAGTCAAATCAGTTATTAAAAAAATATAAACTATTCCAATAACTCGAAAAAGTAATAAATTTCTCTATATTTATAATATATATTTTTCAAATTTCTTCGAGTACCCAGGTTCAAAAAAAAAAAAGAATTTTTGTTTTCATGAGTATGAAATAGAAAAGGATCCTTTTTTCTCTTTCAATTCAGAATTCCATAATGAATTACATAATACGAGAATTCAGATTTCATAGAAAAAGAGTTTTACCAAGTAACTTACTTCAATATAACTATTAAAATAGGAGTCTCTTAATGATATACCCCAAAATTGTTTTGAATTTAGAATTCAATGAAATATCTTTATTTCTACCCATACACTCAATCGCATTTGTGAAAAACTAAATGAAAAAGTTTTCTTTTTATAGAAAAATCAGAACAAAAGGTGACACTATATCCAAGATTAAAGAAAAAAATTTCCAAACTTTAAAGATAAATTTGTTAAAGAGAAGAATCTTTCCTTTTTCATGTAGACATTCTGGGACGGAAGGATTCGAACCTCCGAATAGCGGGACCAAAACCCGTTGCCTTACCACTTGGCCACGCCCCATTTCGATTTCGAATTTCTCTTTGATACTAATAAAGACTAATATTGGTATTAGTCGTTCGTCAATCCTAATTCAAATATATATGAAATATATTACTGCTAGGATTTAACACATGAAAATATAGAAAAAAATGATTGATCATTCCATAAAATTAAATTAAGATATTGTATGAAACTAAAATTCCTTGTATTCTCATTTGAGAATGAAAGGGAAGATTTTTGATTTGAGAGCGTTCGAAGAACAAGAAGGTTTTTTGACCTACCTTTTAATTTTTCCCTCATAAAAAGAACTCAATCAAAATCTAATTTTCTAATCTACAAGAATGAAATGTTTGTTATGCTTAATATCTTTAGTTTAATCTGTATCTGTCTTAATTCTACCCTTTCTTCGAGTAGTTTTTTCTTCGGCAAATTGCCCGAGGCTTATGCCTTTTTCAATCCTATCGTAGATGTTATGCCTGTCATACCTGTACTATTTTTGCTCTTAGCCTTTGTTTGGCAAGCTGCTGTAAGTTTTCGATAAAATCTTTAATGCTCCCCAAAATTCATGATTTATACGAAACAAATTTTCTAAAAATTTTAAAGATCTTATAAATTTTACATTATGAACTCTCCATTCGAAAATAGAAATTCTTTTTCTTGTATTGTATTGAATAACCGCACGGTGAGAAATTTCGATCAACTTATTTCCTCGTTCTGACCTTCCAGTAAACAAGGGCTTTCTAAAGACCCCACAACATCAAATAATGGATATGACCAAAAATACCAAAAATGTTTGGTAATGAAGGAATCAGAATCTTGCTTTTCTTATTATTATTACATTGCAAAATTACAAAAAAAATTAGTAAAAATTACTTTTTTCAAGAAAAGACTTCATTTTCTTTTTAGTTTATTTTTGGGGCACTATGTCAACATAGTGTATGTGATAAAAAATAGGCAATCTATTTCCCTTTTCAAAAAAAATCTTGGAGATTGTGTAATGCTTACTCTCAAACTCTTTGTTTACACAGTAGTCATATTTTTTGTTTCTCTCTTCATCTTTGGATTCTTATCTAATGATCCGGGCCGTAATCCTGGACGTGAGGAATAAAAAAAAAGATTTTGAAAGTCTGAAACGATCGAGGGGAGCGGAGAGAGAGGGATTCGAACCCTCGGTACAAATAACTCGTACAACGGATTAGCAATCTGTCGCTTTAGTCCACTCAGCCATCTCTCCCAATTCAAATTGCAAATTTTTTATGTGGTGTGACAGGCGAAGTAAAAAAGATTGAAATTGAAAAACCTTACTTCCTTGATTTTCATTTTGTAAGAAAAGTCCATTCCCCCGGCCAGTACTTAACCAGGCCGGGTTATTACATTACTTCTGATGAATCAATCATTTCATGGATCAAATGATTTCATTTTTTATTTTTATTATATCAAATCAAAGATACTTGTTATTGAAGTTATTGAAGTGACAATAAAGATAATTTTTATCTCCATTCCAAGTGTAATTTCTTAGTATTAGTAATATAATACTATAGAAAACACTATAAAATATAATATAAAATATGAAAATGAAAGAATATTCAAATTAATAATTTTTTTTTAGTATTTATTAATTAGTATTAAGTAGTATTTTGAATTTTGAGTCTTTTTTCTCAATTTAGTTAATTATTTAACTGGAAAAAAGCACATACAGAAATAATATAATATAAAAAATGAAACACACATATGTTATAACATATATAACATAACTCTTTTATTTGTTCAAGGGACATTGAACATTTAAGATCCAATTAATCCGAGTTCGAATTCAAAAATAGGTCAGTTGAAGGGAAAGTAAAAAAAAAAATGAGGAATTCGTCGTGGTTATAGCCCAGCTTCAATAATTCCTTCAATTTTAGACTGTCAATTTTAGACTGTCAGTAATGACTTATAACAATAACAAGTGAAAAATGATACTTTTTCTTTATTATAACTTTATTAGAATTTGGTTTTTTTTTTAACTTTCTGTACTTCGACTTCAAGTACCTCTGGTCGGGGAGGATGAAGTGTCAACGTTCAAGTTTTAATGAGTCTGATGCTATCTTAATAGCATCTCATTCCTTTGTTCGACAAAAGGTATATTCATATATAATAATGAATATGAAGCGGGTATAGTTTAGTGGTAAAAGTGTGATTCGTTCAATTAATAACTTAAAAAGTTAAGGGGTGTTTCGGGTTTTTCATATTCCGATCAAAAAAAAACTTTATTTCCTAAAAAGAGTTTAATCCTTTTCCCCTCAATAGCATATTTGAGGAAAATAGAAATTCTCACGATTTGTATCCAAAATTCAATTTCAATTGAATAAAAGGGTTATAGAGTCACGAAGCATAATAAAAAAAAATTGGATCAAATCTTCCAATTAATATTAATAAATATAAGTAAAGGATCTATGGATGAAGATAAAAAACATAAGTGCATTTCCAATCGTAACTAGATCTTCAATTTTTGTCTTGTATAAGCTAAGATTAAAGCCAAATAGCTAGAAAATGGTAGTTTTGGTTTACTAGAACCATCAGCAAATTTTTTTAGCTCGGTGGAAACGAAATTAAATTCTTTTCCTCAGGATCCCTCGAGTGGAAATAGGGAACGAAGTAACTAGATTAGACGGATTTGAAATAATAGAATCCCCCTTCTCTAGAAGGATCATCTAGAAAGCGAGTGGCTTTGGGTGTCTTTAATAAGAAAAGCTGACATAGATGTTATGGATCTAATTTTTGTTTCTGGGAAGACATCAATTTTCCATAAAGGAGCCGAATGAAACAAAATTTTCATGTTCGGTTTTGAATTAGAGACGTTAAGAATGATAAATTAACGTCGACTATAACCCCTAGCCTTCCAAGCTAACGATGCGGGTTCGATTCCCGCTACCCGCCCCATATTCCTTATTCTATACACATCATCCATTCGAATATGCATTCTTTTTTTTTTTTACCTAAAAAAAAATTTGCATTTAAAAAAAAAAAAAGATAAAGGGAAAATGCGAAAGAATGAAATAGGAATGAAAAGCGTCCATTGTCTAATGGATAGGACAGAGGTCTTCTAAACCTTTGGTATAGGTTCAAATCCTATTGGACGCAATTTTTTTCCATCTATTTTTACAGTGGCGACACCAAGAAACCCCTTTTTTGAATGATTTGAATCAGAAATAATTCGCAAGAATAACTCTTGTTCTAACAATAGAATTAGAGTTATAAATTTATACTTGTTCCTCAAGTAGAAACAATTCAGTGTGCTCCTGAATAGCTTCCTTCAAAAAGGTTTCCGCTTCCTCGGTAAATGTCTTGGTAGAAGATACAATTTCTTGAAATTGAGGTTTATTCTTTTTTAAGTAGGTACGTAACTTAATGAGAAATTTCTTTATCTGTCCAATTTCTAACGAATCAAGATATCCATTTGCTCCAATATAAATGGTAGCTATCTGTTCTTCCACAGTAAGGGGGTCTGATTGGGATTGTTTAAGCAACTCGCGTAATCGTTGACCTCTTGCCAATTGATTCTGAGTAGCTTTATCGAGATCAGAAGCGAATTGTGCAAAGGCTTCTAACTCTGCGAATTGAGCTAATTCCAATTTTAATTTGCCAGCTACTTGTTTCATGGCTTTAATTTGAGCTGCGGATCCCACTCTGGAAACAGAAATGCCTACATTAATAGCAGGTCGGATTCCCGCATTGAATAAATCGGCAGATAAGAATATTTGTCCATCTGTAATGGAAATTACATTAGTAGGGATATAAGCCGAAACATCTCCAGCTTGAGTCTCAACTATTGGTAAAGCAGTCATACTCCCTTCACCTAAACTGGAACTTGATTTAGCAGCTCTTTCCAAAAGGCGTGAATGCAAATAAAAAACATCTCCTGGATAAGCTTCACGACCAGGAGGTCTTCTTAAAAGAAGAGACATTTGACGATAAGCTTGTGCTTGTTTGGAGAGATCATCATAAATTATTAAGGTATGGCGTTCACGATACATAAAATATTCAGCTAAAGCCGCACCTGTATAAGGAGCAAGGTATTGTAATGTAGCAGGTGAGTCCGCGGTTTCGGCTACCACAATAGTATATTCCATTGCCCCCCGTTCCTGGAAATTAGTCACTACCTGAGCCACAGAAGATGCTTTTTGACCAATAGCTACATAAACACAGATTACATTTTTCCCTTTTTGATTGAGAATCGTATCTGTGGCTACTGCTGTTTTGCCGGTCTGTCTGTCCCCAATAATTAATTCTCGCTGGCCGCGTCCTATAGGGATCATCGCATCAATAGCAATAAGTCCTGTTTGAAGAGGCTCATATACGGAGCGTCTTGAAATAATACCCGGAGCAGGAGATTCAATTAATCGAGATTCAGAAGCAGAAATTTCACCTCTTCCATCAATAGGTTTAGCCAGAGCATTTATAACACGACCCAAATAAGCCTCGCTTACAGGTACTTGAGCAATCCTTCCTGTTGCTTTTACAGAACTTCCCTCTTGTATCATCAAACCATCACCCATTAATACAACACCAACATTATTTGATTCCAAATTGAGAGCAATGCCTATTGTACCCTCTTCAAATTCTACTAATTCACCTGACATTACTTCATCAAGACCATGAATACGAGCAATGCCGTCCCCCACTTGAAGTACGGTACCAGTATTCACAACTTTTACTTCTCTATTATATTGTTCAATACGTTCACGGATAATATTACTAATTTCATCAGCTCGAAGAGTTACCATTAGTGTCTCTTTTTTTCTTTTTCGGAAACAAAGGGAAAAAATAATGCCTAAACTCTAAACTAAAGTAAAAAAATAGAAGGGCTAATCAGTTATTTCTTCCATTGCCCCAAGGATTCCAATATTAGCACTGATGGTATGGAAATGTAACTCGCTATTCAAACAACTATTCAGGGCTCCTATAGCCCCCTGTAAGGCTTGTTGGAAAACTTGTTGTCGGACCTGATTAATTGCTCTTTGTTGTTCAAAATGAAGGGTTTCATTTTTGTAATTTTCTAATTGTTCCAAACTCTCAGAAGTCGCATTAATCAAATTTATGTGGAAATCCAGTCTCCAATAAGCGCCATGCGGTTTTTGATTATATACTATTTATGTGGAGCGTGAGATGCAAGCGTTCGACTATTTGGTTATTTACTTGATGTAGACATTATTATAATATCACTGGATTTTCGTATCAAAGTGTTTTGGGTTATAGTAAGGTAAAAACCGTCCGTGTTTATGTGTGGCTGGTCTTACTATTATCTTTTCTTTGAAAGGATTTTTAAAGTTAAACAAGTGGTTGGAGTTTACTCACACCAGTCCCATGACTGACCCAGAGTTTTATTTTGTTTGTTTTCCCTAAACTCTTGGGTGCCCAAATTTGTATGGGCAGTCAAGTGTTTCAGGCTTTTACAGATACACTTGGAGGAGCTTGATGCAGGAGGCTTCAACGTTAGTTATTTAGAGTTACTTCCGCTGAATCAAATGTTATGTGTACTCTGATGATGGTATGTATTTATGTACAAAACAGATTGTATTTCAAAGCTTATGTTATATAATATATTTTATTCGTTCCGCTGTGAGTTGTGATCTTCGTTTTTCTCCTATTCTAATATTTCTTTCTTTCTATTTCTCATCCTCTATCTTCTTTCTATTAAGGATTCGTATTTCTGTGTTATTTGGGTTGGATGTGTGTTGTATTTAGTCAACTCAGATAGCTCGGATTTGCGGGCCTTTACAATGAATGACAGTGAATTTCAAGATGTAAACAATGTGATTCAAGACATTCAAAATTTCCAAGCCAATATGAAAATCAATGAAACTATTACAACTGATAAATAGCAAAGTGCTGTAATGAGTATAATATTTTAAGCTTTTCTAAAATGAATTAGAAGAAACTCAAAATAGCAGATTTGTGTGAAATTTCAATTGTTTTTCAGATCTTCAAAAATTTAGAATTCAAATTAACGGTGTTCAAGATATGACAAGAATACATCAACACTATTATGAATTTAGAAATCAGAAAGATAAACTTCAAAATAGTTGCAGATATTTACAAGATTAAATTTAAGATCTGGAAATAATACAAACATCAGAGTTCTATTCAAATAAAGCAAATTTCCACAAGATCATGAGAACTGCAATTGGAAGTTAAGAAAGCCCAAGAAGTTACAATGATATGACAGTGATAAATCAAAAATAGAAAAAAAAAACTGAAGGGGAAGAAGTAGGAATACGCAAAAAGAAATAAATATTTACAAAGATAAGTTTAGAGATCATACCTGAAATCGATGTAAACCAGAATCTCTAACTCATCAGATGTGCCTAAGGAACTGTGAATGATTCTGTAATATGTAGCAGTTTGAATCCAGTTTTTCTCTAGCAATGCAGTTCCTCAGCCTCCTTCGGTACCTAACTGTTAAGAGGATTGAGTGGTCTAACAAAAGTAGTAAAACTACTCACAGTTGTGTTCACATCTTTCGGTACCCAAACCTGTTTGTATAACAATCCATCTGAATTTACCTTTGTACCCTTTGGAACCCAAATCTGTTTGAATTTAATGAAGTTTGTTTTATTTCTTTTTGGGATCCAGGATAGTTTAGATGGATTATTATAAAACGATTTCTCATCACGATTTTGATTCAAAAATCCTTTGAAATTTTCAGAGTTCAAATTTTCAAAGTAGTTTGACGGATTTTTCAGATCATTTGAATTTTGTTTTCCAAAAACATCATTTTTCACAAAACCAAGACCATGCTTATTTTCAGAAGAAAGTTGGTTTTTCAACAACATATTCAAAGATTTTTCACCGTTAGAAAATTTAGCCAAAGTTATCTCAAGTTGTAGAATTTTAAACTTAAGATCACCATTTTCTTTCATTAAATCTAAACAACAGTTTTTAGTGATCTTACTCTTTTCAAAATCAGTTTTCAAAACCAAATTTTCATCACTAAGTAATTTAATTTTGGTTTGGGATGTACCAATTTCAAATTCAAAACGTTTTCGACTATCAGTTTCAAATTTCTTGAGTTTTTCAATCTCACTTTCCAGCTCATTTAAAATAGACTCAGTTTTCAACAAGCTTTGTTTTTCGGCAAAAAATATATTTGGAATTTTCAGTTGTCTTAAAATTTTCAAATTCTTTTTGCAAATAATTGTTTGTGCTTTCAAGCTCTATCTTGTTCTCTTTTAAAATCAAAATTTCACTCTCAAGTTATTGAATATTTTTATTTTGACGAACAAGATTATTTTTCAAATTTAAACAAATTTTGCAAATAGAATTTTGAAGACTTCTTAACGTTTTTGAGTTTTGATTCCAAAAGATTAATTTTTCTGATCAACTCAAGCTTCTCAAACTTCAGAAATTTATTTTTAGATTTTAGATTCTCTGCAGATTCAGTTAAACCATTTAAACGATGAGTTAAATCTTTATAAGAAATATTTCCTGTTGAGTCCCCATCTGAATTTCCATCTATACAACCTGTTAAGAACAAATCTGAAGTTGAGTTGACTTTCTGGGATTTTGAGCAGTTGTCGGTTTTTCCATACAGCGCGTTGAGAGTCTGCCAGATTTCCTACGCAGTTAAAAAATGGGAAATAAGGCTATATTGTACATCACCAATATAAGAATATAAAATACGAGTAGCGCATAAATTAAATTCAATATCAACCCTATTTACAATATCATACCCATTTATAATACTATTCCAACATTTAATATCAATAGATTTTAAATAGGATTTCATTTTTGATTTCCTATTTAAAAAATCTGTCCCAATAAAAATAGATGGAATACGACTGGACTGACTCTCTATGGACTGACAAAAAGGGTTACCCATAACTCTAGAGTTAAAATAAATACCTGCTTTGATACCACTTGTTGGATCTAGATTAACCCTAGGGGGGTCGAATAGGGTTTATTGAAAATTAACCAAGATATAAAAAAAATCAGATCATAGAATGTAGTAAAAATAAAAAGCAAAAAGGAAATAACACACAGAGATACCCAGCTTTGGCAAGACTCTGCCTACTGCTGCATTCCTAAAGTTTCTACTAGGTGATAGAACATATCCCGCTTATAAGACCATGTATACTTGCGAACCCCTCGCTCCTATTCTAACCCTACGCTCAAAACTCTAGACTAGTCTATATCCCCTAGACCAGATTTCCCCTAATTTAAAAGACGCTAGTAAACTGCCAGTTAACACCCTAACTGGATTCCCCTAGAATTTTACAGACTCTAGAAACTGCTTGGACCATTCAAAAGAAAATAAGAATACAAAAATAAAACAAAAACTCTAAAAACCTAGATTAATTAAAAATAAAGTCTCCCTTTTATCACTTAAACACAAATGACCGGCCCACTTAGGAAAAAGGTTCCACCCTCCTTTCTTCAATACTCTCGATGACTTTCCTCTATTGTCAGGAGAAAACAAATGGCATTGTCTAGAGTTTTCTTCATCCTCAAATCGATCGACTGATGACTGTTCTAGAAAGAAAAAGATGCTCATATGATTGTTGCTCTTGGATATTCACTTGTGATCAATTTGGGATTTCTCTTGATTGAAACTCTTGTAAATTAAAATTGATTTGAAACTTTTTTTTTTGCTCTTAAGTTGATTTTGGTTTCGATAATCTGCCTATGATGATGTGGTGTAGTATTTATAGGATTTTTCAATCCCCAAATACATGTCTCTGATTTCACATGAATATGACTTGGCCGATTTGAGTAAAATTTCCTCTTTTGACAATCTCGGTTGAATTTGAATTTCTTGGCTTTGAAATAGCTTGCGTGATTGATGGCTATGAATACCTTGCCGGATGTTATACTGTAATATTTGGACATACATATATATATATAACTTGCCATAAACATGAGCACTACTTTTCTGCAATAACCCGGAAATCTGGGCCAATTTAAAAAATTTATTTTGGCAATTTTAGCGAATTTTGAATATTCAAAATGAATTATTTTAAATAATATCGACGAGAAATTTATTTTGAATATAATTCGAATGTATATATTTATATAAATCGTCATTTGAAAATAAATATTTATTTATAATTATAAAAAGGAATTGAAAATGGCGCGGTAGTTCGATAATTCGATTTCAAACTTCAAATGAATGTACCGGGTGCAATATAAACCAGATTTTAGTGAAACCAAAAATAATGGAATCTAATTGAGAATATCTTTCCAACGAATCCGAGAAATCGAAATTTCATAGCGGGAATCAAAAGATATGTCCAGTTGAAATTTCAGAATAGTCACTATGGAATTCTGACCCTTAAAAATGGAGATTTTGCAAATGACCTCGGTTTTCGACGAAACCACTTTTGTTGGATCCAGAATGTAAAGTTATTGCTAGATTCCAATTTTCGTAATTTTTCGAATCAATATGTGAGCGTGGCAAAGGAAAACGCGTTTGACCTGTTTGAGTTGATTTTAATCGACTGGAAAATGGTCATTTTTCATATGGCCTCAGAATTCGGCAAAGCTAGTTTTGTTAGGACCGTATCGTCGATACGAAGTTGGAAAATATTTTTCGGGAATTTTTCTAGTTAGTATGTGGCCCCGATAATTTGAAATGTGCATTCGAAATCAATATACATTTATTTTTAATTTAAATTGAACGAAAACTGATCGAAACGGTCAAATCAGCCTACGATACATATCCCATTGTGTTCGGAATGAGGGTAATTAGCTAGAGACGACAGACGGTGGGTCCCGTTTTGAGATCGAAATTTGAAGTTGCTTTGGAAGGATAAAATAAATTAAATAATAATAAAAGGAGCCCCCCTTCCTTCTCTTACTCTGTCAACACCTACACTCCCCGTCCATTCTTCAGAAAAGAAAAAAAATCCTCTCTTCAAAATCGATAGCCGCCCGTCGCCTCTACCAGCCACCACCGCACCTCCACCCACCGCACCTGACTCCGACCGCCTCCTCTCTAGAACCCGACGGTCTCTTCCCTTCCTCGTTTCCTACCCCCGAGCCACCCAAACCCTAGAACCGAAAATCCGCCGCGCCTCCAGCCTTAGCCACTTCCGCTTGTCAGGAGCACCCCCCACCTCCGGCGACTGCCCAACTCCGCCCCAACGAATCTCCTCCCTCTTCGTTTGCAAAGGTGAGCTTTTCCTTTTTATTTTATTTCATAATTTGTTTAAATCTTTGATGTAAAAACTGAATTCCTTTGATGTTAAAGACTGAATTTCTTTGATGTTAAAAATACGATTTTTATATTGGTAGAAGATCAAAAATATAATTTTTATATTAGTAGAAGATTAAAAATACAATTTTTATATTAGTAGAAGATTAAAAATATAATTTTTATATTGGTAGAAGATTAAAAATATAATTTTTATATTAGTAGAAGATTAAAAATATAATTTTTATATTGGTAGAAGATTAAAATACAATTTTTATATTAGTAGAAGATGGAAAATGTGATTTTTATATAATAGAAATAATAAAGATGTGATCTTTATAGATGTAGCCATGTAAAAATATGATTTTTATAATTGAAAAGATTATATTTTTATTGTTCGTCACTTTCCTACGAATTAGAAAAGCACGAATTTTAAATTAAATACTGCAAGCACACAGGTGTGTAGCATACAGGTCGGACACAGGGAGGTAAATTAAAATCAAATTATTTATTTAATCTCTTGGGCGAGTTAGACGAATCTTTGAGGTTGGTTTTGAAAGCAAACGAAATTGAAACTGCGATCCGATTCAGAACAAATCTAATTGAACCGACGATCAAATCACAATTATCAATTGGAAATTAAAATGCAAAACAAAAATAAAATGCAGAAATTAAAATTGCAGGAAAAAAAAGAACAACAAAAAGTAAATTAGGATTGTTGATGAAACAAATCAACGACTAATCACTAATAAGCAATAGAAATAACAATAACAGTTTCTGTCTAACAAAACTAATTGAGTAGAACACAAATTGTTATGAAAGTAAAGCAAATAAACTAGACGAAGAAGAGCTTTATTAAACTAAAAGAGAGTACAAAAAATTGGCGTCTTCTTACAATGGTTACAACGTATATTTAAATATGAGATAGGAAAAATCCTAATTAAGTCTATGAATAAATGGGCCTCATCATCGATATATCTCTTGCCTTTCTTGACCAAGCTTGATTAGAAAGCAAATCACGGTGAATATCTTCCAAGTCTTCCCTATCTTCCATGTGGCAACTTGATTGATTGATTGATGAGCAGATTGCATGTGATTAATTCTTCCAAACAAGGATACTCATTAGACTCCAAAGGCAACAAAGGATAAAATCTTCAAAAGTGCTCTTTTCTTGGCAATAAATCAATCAGAAATTCTTCTAATTGGAAATTGAAAAATGAATGTTCTGAATTGATTTCCATGACTACTCTTGAAATGATTATTAGTGAATATTATACATACACATGAATATGTATATATATAATATAACACTAATTAATATATTCTTCATAGCAAAAGGGCAGTGTGAAAGTTCCGTTCTTTGGCAAAAAGTGAGCTCGACGGGGATCGAACTTAGGTCTCTCAGTACAAATTTCTATGCAATTACCAGTGAGCTACAACGTCTTTTGTAATTGAGATGGCTTTAATACGGGGAAGTAGCTTTTTATCTATAGTTGGCCTTTAATTTGAAACGAAGGAGGCATTTCTTGACAACCTATAAAAATACACAAAAGTACCCAAAGTATCATTTATTTATTTACAAAAGATAAAATATAAGATCATAAAATAAACACATTTCTATGTTAATCAAATACCCCCACACTTATCTTTTACTCGTCCTCGAGTAAAAAGAAAATGAAAAACTAACTAGATAGGTTGCACTTACGTAGGAAACACGATTGCATTGAGCGTATGCAACAAGCCGTTAAACCTCTAGGTGTCCCTAGTAGGATGAGTGGTGTCTCATGAGGGTTTTCAGCGGATACTACCCAAAAAATCCAAATGCATTATGTGTGGATCTAATGTAACTACATGAATGCAAAGGACTTATGCAATTGAAAACAAAAATTGAAAACACGACTTGTTTCCGGAAAGTGGTATAACAAATTAAGTTAACTATTTCTAATCAGTTGATTTTATTTTAGATACCTCAACTTGTCACAAATTTTCAATATAAATCAAGTTTTCAAATGTTAAATTCCAGTTTGGCCAGTTATTTCGGTCGATAACATAGTGCAGCCACGAAATAAATTCTTAGTCTGCTTGGCACAGTTTGTAAATTGGTATTCTAATTTTCTCATGTATGGCTAGTCAAATCAATAAGGTCAAGAAATGTTTGGGCATCATCGCTTATTCTTTATTCTATAAAATTTTAAAATTTATGATTAAGTACATACACCTAACTTAGAAGACCAAGGTTTACTACCCAAACACTGCCTCGCGGACTAGCGGATTGTAGGTAAAGAGCTTGGCAGATTGTGCAGGCCGACTTTGACTTTGTCAACAACGTGTCGGTAATCCTTAGGTGTCCAATCACGTAAAATGAGACCAAGATATTCCAACGCTGACTTTGTCAACAACATGACGGATAGAGCTTGGCGGGTTTGCACACCAACGCTTGATATACAAGCAATGTTGGATACCCTTGGATTACTATTATTATTATTGAAGTATAAGCACAAAAGAGAGTTACGCGAATTCAACTTAACACAACTTAGTTTTAAAGATTTGACAAGCCATTATAAGTATTTTAAGTCCTCCACTTATTTAAACAAAATCTACAATATAGAATAGATTTCATGGCCATCACCTAAGAATCTCCCTATGTACCGGTTCAAAAACATGTTCGTCACTTTCCTATGAATTAGAAAAGCGCGAATTTTAAATTAAATACTGCAAGCGCACAGGTGTGTAGCATACAGGTCGAACACAGGGAGGTAAATTAAAATCAAATTATTTATTTAATATCTTGGGCGAGTTAGATGAATCTTTGTGGTTGGTTTTGAAAGAAAACGAAATTGAAACTGCGATCCGATTCAGAACAAATCTAATTGAAACGACGATCAAATCACAATTATCAATTGGAAATTAAAATGCAAAACAGAAATAAAATGCAGAAATTAAAATTGCAGGAAAAGAAGAACAACAAAAAGTAAATTAGGATTGTCGATGAAACTAATCAACGACTAATCACTAATAAGCAATAGAAATAACAATAACAATTTCTGTCTACCAAAACTAATTGAGTAAAACACAAATTGTTATGAAAGTAAAGCAAATAAACTAGACGAAGAAGAGCTTTATTAAACTAAAAGAGAGTACAAAAAATTGGCGTCTTCTTACAATGGTTACAACGTATATTTATAGATGAGATAGGAAAAATACTAATTAATTCTATGAATAAATGGGCCTCATCATCCATATATCTCTTGCCTTTCTTGACCAAGCTTGATTGGAAAGCAAATCACGGTGAATATCTTCCAAATCTTCTCTCTCTTCCATGTGGCAACTTGATTGATTGATTTATGAGCAGATTGCATGTGATTAATTCTTCCAAACAAGGATACTCATTAGACTCCAAAGGCAACAAAGGATAAAATCTTCAAAATTACTCTTTTCTTGGCAATAAATCAATCAAAAATTCTTCTAATTGGAAATTGAAAAATGAATGTTCTGAATTGATTTCCATGACTACTCTTGAAATGATTATTAGTGAATATTATACATACACATGAATATGCATATATATAATATAACACTAATAAATATATTCTTCATAGCAAAAGGGCAGTGTGAAAGTTCCGTTCTTTGGCAAAAAGTGAGCACGACGGGGATCGAACTCAGGTCTCTCAGTACAAATTTCTATGCAATTACCAGTGATCTACAACGTCTTTTGTAATTGAGATGGCTTTAATACGGGGAAGTAGCTTTTTATCTGTAGTTGGCCTTTAATTTGAAACGAATGAGGCATTTCATGACAACCTGTAAAAATACACAACGGTACCCAAAGCATCATTTTTTTATTTACAAAAGATAAAATATAAGAGCATAAAATAAACACATTTCTATGTTAATCAAATACCCCCACACTTATCTTTTACTCGTACTCGAGTAAAAAGAAAATGAGAAACTAACTAGATAGGTTGCACTTTCGTAGGTAACATGATTGCATTGAGCGTATGCAACATGCCGTTAAACCTCTAGGTGTCCCTAGTAGGACGAGTGGTGTCTCGTGAGGGTTTTCAGCGGATACTACCCACAAAATCCAAATGCATTATGTGTGGATCTAATGTAACTACAAGAATGCAAAGGACATATGCAATTGAAAACAAAAATTGAAAACAAGACTTGTTTCCGGAAAGTGGTATAACAAATTAAGTTAACTATTTCTAATCAGTTGATTTTATTTTAGATACCTCAACTTGTCACAAATTTTCAATATAAATCAAGTTTTAAAATGTTAAATTCTAGTTTGGCCAGTTATTTTGGTCGATAACATAGTGCAGCCATTGTAACAACCCGTAAAATGCGAGCCAGTTTGAAAATTTTATTTTGGCAATTTTAGCGAATTTTGATTATTTAAAATGAATTATTTTAAATAATATCGACGTGAAATTTATTTTGAATATAATTCGAACGTATATATTATACGCGTCGTCGTTAGAATATAAATATTTATATATAATTATAAATAGAATTGAAAATGGCGCGGTAGTTCGATAATTCGATTTCAAACTTCAATTGAATGTACCGGGTGCAAAACAATCCGGATTTTAGTGAAACCAAAAATCATAGGATCTAATTGATAGTATCTTTCCAATGAATCTGACCAATCGAAATTTGATAGCGGGAATCAAAAGATATGTCCAGTTGAAAATTCTGAATAGTCGCTATGGAATTCAGGCCCTTAAAAATGGACATTTTGCAAACGACCTCGGATTTCGACGAAACCAGTTTTGTTGGGTCCGTGATGTCGAGTTATTGCTAGATTTCAAATTTCATAATTTTTCGAATCAGTATGTGAGCGTGGCAAAGGAAAACGCGTTTGACCAGTTTCAGTTGATTTTAATCGACTGGAAATTGGCCATTTTTCTAACGGTCTCAGAATTCGACGAAACTAGTTTTGTTAAGACCGTATCGTCAATACGAAGCTAGAAAATATTTTTCTGGAATTTTTCTAGTTAGTATGTGACCCCGGTAATTTGAAATGTACGTTTAAAATTCAATATAGTGATTTAAATGTAAATTTAACGGAAACTGATTCAAACGACCAAATCAGCTTGCGATATATATCCCATTGTGTTCAGAATAGGGGTAATACGCTATGGACGACAGGCGGTGGACCTCGTTTCGAGGTCATAAGTAAAAGTCAACCCTTGTGCATAATTTAATAATTAAATAATAAAATAAATAAAAAAAATATACTTCTCCCCTTTTTCCTTCTGCTTGGCCCCCCCCCCCGATCATTTATCAGTTAGAGAAAAAAAAAAAAAAAAGACCTAACCCTAAATCGCGCCGCCCCTGACGCTCGAGCCGCCGACGAAGCCCACGCCAGATCGCCGTCCACCGCCCGACCAACCTCCTCCTCCCACCGAACGAACCATCGAGCAACCCTCGCCCTCGACACCTCCGAAACCACCGCCGCGACAACCCCGACACCTCCGAGCGCCGCCTCAGAACCCACCGACTTCCCTCCTCCCCTTCGCAAGCTGTCGGTGAGCGTTTAATTTTATTTTATTTTATTTTTGCTTTTATTTTGTTTTACAGTAAGTTGAAACTGTTTTTTTTTTTATATGATTGAAACTGTTTTTTTTAGTTTTATAAACTGAAAATTTTAAAAGAAAAAAACTGCATTTTTATAAAAGGGTTTTAAAAACTGTTTTGAAAAATAATTTAAAAACTGTATTTTGTTGATTTTAAAAACTGTATTTTGTTGATTTTAAAAACTGAATTTTGTTTATCTTAAAAACTGAATTTTTAGGAAGTTAAAAACTGAAATTTTATTTAAAGTAAAACTGGTTTTTTTTATATATATAAAGTGAAAACTGATTTTTATACATAGGAAAAATATGATTTTTATATATTGAACTTCATAGGAAAAGGAAATGATTTTTATTTTAAACTTTGAAATAAAAATTCAATTTTTATATATTGAACTTTGAACTAAAAATTCAATTTTTATATATTGAATAGCGAAGTAAAAATTCGATTTTTATATATGTAGTGAATACGGGCAACGAAGATGACAAAGGGGCGAGAACGAAGAAGATTTCCTGCATTGGAAGTGCCGTGGAGATTGGATAGCTATCGGTGAGAACTTCTCACCTTTCAATTTAATTTTTTCTAGTTATATATATATACTAGGATGCAGACGATGTTTAGTAGCACCCGACACCCGTCCACAGACCATGGACTTGTTTGTTTGGCTGTTTGGTGATTGATTGCGATATTGGTTTGAATGTGGTTTGTGGTGTGAAAAATCGAATCGATAAATTGGTTAGGATTAGACGTGCGCCGTTATAAGGCGAAGGAGTAAGGCTAGGTTAGACCCTTACTCCAAATTTTGTGGTTTGCATAACGAAAGTGAATTTGATTGATGTGTGAATGGCGTGGGCCTTCACTAGACCGGGGATAAGGCTAGGCCTTGTCCCGTTTCTAGTATCGTGCCGTTATGCCGCCGAATTTTTCTAAAATAAGTTAGAAAAATAAAAATAGCATTTTATTTAAAGAATGAACTGAATAGAAATTCATATGTTAAAATAAAATGTTTTATCGTTAAAAATATAATTTTTAACGTGAATGTGAATAAATAAATATTCATTTACAAACCAGACGGTTTGTTTATGTACACTTATTTGAATGACATTGATTGGGACGATAAATTTTACACATCGCCCAACAGCACAAATAAAATATGTGTTTGATTGTTTGAAACCCCACACGGGTGTTGGGATGAAATTTGAAGTTCACTCATCCTGATTGATTAAATATGTCGATCGATAGATTGACAGGCTGTTATAAGCGTTGAATATCTATATTTGATGCTTTTACAGTGTAGTGCACTTTGGTTGATGGTTGATTATTTTCAATGTTATTATATACATGTGTTGTATGAAAATCCATATAATTAACTTTATATGGTAATTGATTGGGCCTCATTCCAATTTGAAAAATAAAGAATATTATAAAATAAAAGTTCATGTGTTGACAGTACTCATCCATTGAGATTGGTCATGTGTTGAACGAAATATTTTGATAATAACAACTATTTTGAAAAAGGAAATATTTGAAATAGAATATTTGAAAATAGAAATTTATGAAGCCGTGTTGACTAGATTGACGCCATTTTGACGTGAATCGATATTTATATCGATTTTAAAATGAATTCAAAATGAATTGAAAACGATTTCGAAATGAATTGAATTGAAAACGATTTCGAAATGAATTGAATTGAAACCGAATTCAAAATGAATTGAATTGAAAACGATTTCGAAATGAATTGAATTGAAACCGAATTCAAAATGAATTGAATTGAAACCGAATTCAAAATGAATTGAATCGAAAACGATTTCGAAATGAATTGAATTGAAACCGAATTCAAAATGAATTGAATCGAAAACGATTTCGAAATGAATTGAATTGAAACCGAATTCAAAATGAATTGAAAACGATTTCGAAATGAATTGAATTGAAACCGAATTCAAAATGAATTGAATTGAAACCGAATTCAAAATGAATTGAATTGAAACCGAATTCAAAATGAATTGAATTGAAAACGATTTCGAAATGAATTGAATTGAAACCGAATTCAAAATGAATTGAATTGAAAACGATTTCGAAATGAATTGAATTGAAAACGAATTCAAATGGAATTGAAAGCGAATTGAAATGAATTCAAATTGAATTGAAATTTGAATTGAATAGAAATGAATTTTAAAACGAATTTATAAAGAAGAATTCAATTTTGATTTGAATTGAAATGGAAGTTGAAATTGCTTTTGAAATGAATTTTAAAACTATTTATATAATTCGTTTTAAATAGAAATCGACGAAAAATATATTATATATATAATATATATAATATAATGGCCTGAATAGAACGCGCCGCGCCGCGGCAGTTCGTGAATTTCGACCATTTATTTCAAACGGACATTGCGGGAGATCCGACCGTCGGATTCTCCTAAAACCGGAACCGTTGGGTTCGTATCGAAAAGAGCTTTCTAACGAATATTAGAAATTTGAAATCTAACGGTTGGATTTGGAATTATGTCCAAATCAAATTCGAAAAAGGTCGCTATAAGTGCAGTTCGATGGCCGTTGATGGAAATCGACTGTATAGGCCTTGATAAAATTATTAAAAATAGTAATAATTTGTGTAAAATCATAAGAAATGATTTGTGAAGAATTGGGATGAAAAACTCCGTATTTGAAAAGATAAAAATAGATTTTTATCGAATTGAACTAGTTTTGAACTAGAATTATAATTCTATTTATTTTTAAATAAATAAATTGAATTCGAAAAGGGTTTTAAAATTAACCAAAATTTCCAATGATTGCATTGGAATGGATTTGAATCGAAATTGTCTTCAGAATATTTCGATGTTGGAATTCGTGATTATACAGATGTTGTTAGGGAAATTTGAAAGATATATTTGTATCGTTATTTCCAATACGACATTTGTTAATCGTAGAATTTGATATTGAATATAAGTCGATATATTTTCTATTCAGAGCCTTATATTGAATATCAAATGTGATTTGGGTTTGTCGTGAATGGTGTCTTCACTAACACTGTTCTTGAACCCAGTTGAGAAGTGATTAAATCTTTTTATTTAGATTTAATGAAGTGTACCAATTAAATAATATTTAATTGGAATTGAATTGATATTGATTTTTGGGTTTATCGTGAACAGTGTTTTAAATAACACTCGTTCTTTAACCCGATCATTAATGAAATGTGATTTTGGGTTGTCGTGAACGGTATCTTCAATAATACAGTTCTTAGACCTAAAGGAGTTAAGAAAATCAGAAACTAACTGGAGATTAGTTAAGTTGAATAGTTTCCGAGGTATTGATCTGATGTTGGTTTCGGCCTTCGGGATTAATACTTAGGGAATTGCTCACTTGCTAATTTACAATTAGGGACTGATTGAAATGTGATGTGATTTTGGGTTTATCGTGAACCGTGTTTTAAATGACACTGATTCTTTAACCCAGTCACAGATTAAAACTAAGTGGAGTTTTAATGAATCTTTAATTAGATCAAAATAATCGAAATGGAGTATCACCAGTTTTGCTCCAGGCGATAGTTAAATCTTTAATTAGATTTGAACGTGAAATGGTAATTGAATTTACCGATAACACTGTGGTGTTAGATATGAAGTATAACCAGTTTTACTTCATGGGATGAATAGGTTGGGATTGGGAAATTAAAACAAATGATTACTTCGGTAAGGTTCGCTAATCCCGACTAGTTTGAATTGATATTCAAAAGTAGATTAAAGAATAAATTCAAGAAATTTATCTTGGATAAAATTAATGGGAACCTTTCCCTATGAATGTGAAATTTAGAAACTAACTGTCGGTTGGCCAAGCAGAATGGTTTTCTGGGTATTGATCTGATGTTGGTTTCGGCCTTCGGGGTTAATATTTGGGGAATTATTCTCTTGATTAATTTACGGTTAGTGACTAATGCATTGGAATGAGGCGTATGTTGTGTTTGTGTAACACTTTTATAATATATACGCGAGTTATTCGGAAAGACCGGGTTTATCCCATTCTGAATAACTGATACGACGATAAGTCGAAGATGAAGACGATGGTCGAAGACCGGAGGTTTTCACGTCGTTTGGGCAATTACTGATGATCTTGATTGGGCTGTACACCCAAGAAGATGGAAACAGTTAGTGATCGTCCAGACGTACTTGGAGATCGATGGATATGCGGGGTACTAGGTGCCTCCGGTTTCGTTCAGACCCAGAACGGACTTGTAAATGGACTGTGTGTCTGACATTGGATTTTAGTCTGTGTGTTTGATTTCTATTAAATATATATCTGTTTGGCAGCGGAGAATTTATTCTCTTGCTTAACGCCCTTCTCTGAGACGTACGAGCTCAGGGGTTATATATTGATGGATATCAAACGCATGGAGTGAATTGCCTGTGTGGCATGCCTAAGTGGCAATTGATCGAGGCTTCTGTTGAAAAGCAAAGTCTTGTGGTGATGATCAAAGCACGGCCTTTGTGGCGTAGCTTTGTGTAACGTTTACCTCGCGTGTTTCACACCCGGTATGAACCAAAAACGGGAGACGGACCTCAGGGAGGGCATGCGTTTCTTTCTAGTTAGAAGTGGCGTCAGTGGTTTTACACGCCCTGACGAGTTTGACTTATGTGGTTGTTACTGTTGCGAGGCGCCTCGGATTGATCGGTCGTTCTCGAACCGATGGAGTCATTTAGTTGGCTCGTTTACGCCCCATAGGGCGGGGAAATGCATGTTCAGGGTTTAAGTTTAATCCACATCGGTGGACCGGCCCTGACGATCCAAGGGTCACTCGAGCTCTGATCCTGAGGGGCGGGCTAGAGCGTCTCGAATCGGTTGAGGACTATCTTTTGCCTCGGTTCATAGATGGAAATCCAATTTCCAAATACGTGACATTTGCGGTTTTATTTGTAAACCTATATATGGCGACATGATATATGGTACCCATGCCGCCTATGATTGATACTTATGATTTGAAGTTGTTTTATACACTATGCACTTATTATAGTATCAAATGATTTGTTTTAAACGTATCAAGCATTCTTTGGCTGTTATAAGGGAAAACCCTATCCTCGACTGCGTTGCATTGTGTGATGGGACCTGGGTCTTATAACAGCTTCATTTTTCTTTATTTAGCATTGCGCTGTTTGTTTTATGCACTGGTATTCTTGGGAGGAAACCCGTTCCGTGTTATACGGCGTGGTCCCTTGATTTACCTAATGATTTAAAATAAAGATTAATAACTGTTTTAGTTCTCACACCAGTCACATGACTGACCTGGAGTTTATTGTTTTAACCTAAACTCTGGGTGCCCTTATTTTGACACGGGCAGCTAGTAGTTTTGGTTTTGCAGATTTATATTCACAGGATCCTGGTTTACAGCTGGAATGATATCCGGAAAGCTTTGTATCCGTATATCTCTTCTAGTTGTGTATTGTATTATTTTCCGCTGCTATGTATTTAAATGTAATTTAAATCTCTGATATTTCTGTGTGATATATATTCATTTACTCTGTATATTCTTGTAATCTGATGCATTGTTGTAATATACAATGAAATGTTCTTCTGTATGCGTTCTGTTTTGTCCTGTTCTCAAACGATAGGGCGTTTCGAACGGCCTGGATCGGTTTAGCGACTGGTTCGGACCGAGCGAAATTCCTTGCCGTCACAGTTGGTATCAGAGCTTTGGTTTACAAAGCTCAGAGAACAAGACACATTAGAACCATACGAAAGAATTCATCAGATATTGGATTAGCAATATCCAATGGGATGACTCGTTAGAGATAGGATCAGTAGTATCCTAGAACGAGTGTGAAGAGTAAATTTTTAAAATGAAAACAAAATTTGTTTTGAAAATTTTAAATCAATTATTCGTATTTGATTATCTATTTATATTGAATGTGGACAATCCAGTATATATAGATTTTGCGTATACGTCTGATCCGCGTGTATTTGAAATTTTAATATACTGGATAGATATGGAATCACACTCTAGTCGCCCGGAGATAATTTTGGTAATGCGGCCGCATTATCAGTATTTATATTCGTGTTTCGAAGGTGTGATATCTATATATTTCCATTAGACTGGTGTGAGAACCAAATCTTATATATAGCTAGAACACATTGTTGTGAATTGGCATCAAAAACATGATTTTCTGTATATATATCAAAGTTATGCATTTGAAAAACTAATCAACTAATAGATTGATGGTTGTATTGTTTGGCTATTGTTTGAATAATTAAAATTTGAACCATTTAGTTCATTTGAATCGAATATTGAATTGTATTGAAATTTGGTCGCATTTGTTTGCATATACATATATATCATTGAACAGGTCATAGCAAGGAGGCTAGAGCAGAGAATAAAATTTGTTTGCCCGACAAATAGGTACATGTTTACTACATAATTTCCTGTTTTGCTTGGGTGATGATGATTTTGTGAGCCTATTGGCTAGCCGCTTGGCTTTTTCTTTTTCTTTTTGAGATCTGAAGGACCGGGGAAGCTATTTGAAATTCCCCGATGCTCCCGGTGCAGGGGAGGTTATGGCGAAATTTTTCAAAAATTTAGGGTGTTAGCCAAATTTTTGAAATTTTGAAAATTCTCAGAAACTGAAAGGTTAGAGAATGAAAGCCAGATCGAGCGTAGTGTTGATTAATCAAACCACTTTCGACTTTGTTCCTTTTCGGGGACAAAAAGTTTTAAGTGGGGGAGATTGTAACAACCCGTAAAATGCGAGCCAGTTTGAAAATTTTATTTTGGCAATTTTAGCGAATTTTGATTATTTAAAATGAATTATTTTAAATAATATCGACGTGAAATTTATTTTGAATATAATTCGAACGTATATATTATACGCGTCGTCGTTAGAATATAAATATTTATATATAATTATAAATAGAATTGAAAATGGCGCGGTAGTTCGATAATTCGATTTCAAACTTCAATTGAATGTACCGGGTGCAAAACAATCCGGATTTTAGTGAAACCAAAAATCATAGGATCTAATTGATAGTATCTTTCCAATGAATCTGACCAATCGAAATTTGATAGCGGGAATCAAAAGATATGTCCAGTTGAAAATTCTGAATAGTCGCTATGGAATTCAGGCCCTTAAAAATGGACATTTTGCAAACGACCTCGGATTTCGACGAAACCAGTTTTGTTGGGTCCGTGATGTCGAGTTATTGCTAGATTTCAAATTTCATAATTTTTCGAATCAGTATGTGAGCATGGCAAAGGAAAACGCGTTTGACCAGTTTTAGTTGATTTTAATCGACTGGAAATTGGCCATTTTTCTAACGGTCTCAGAATTCGACGAAACTAGTTTTGTTAAGACCGTATCGTCAATACGAAGCTAGAAAATATTTTTCTGGAATTTTTCTAGTTAGTATGTGACCCCGGTAATTTGAAATGTACGTTTAAAATTCAATATAGTGATTTAAATGTAAATTTAACGGAAACTGATTCAAACGACCAAATCAGCTTGCGATATATATCCCATTGTGTTCAGAATAGGGGTAATACGCTATGGACGACAGGCGGTGGACCTCGTTTCGAGGTCATAAGTAAAAGTCAACCCTTGTGCATAATTTAATAATTAAATAATAAAATAAATAAATAAAATATACTTCTCCCCTTTTTCCTTCTGCTTGCCCCCCCCCCCCCGATCATTTATCAGTTAGAGAAAAAAAAAAAAAAGACCTAACCCTAAATCGCGCCGCCCCTGACGCTCGAGCCGCCGACGAAGCCCACGCCAGATCGCCGTCCACCGCCCGACCAACCACCTCCTCCCACCGAACGAACCATCGAGCAACCCTCGCCCTCGACACCTCCGAAACCACCGCCGCGACAACCCCGACACCTCCGAGCGCCGCCTCAGAACCCACCGACTTCCCTCCTCCCCTTCGCAAGCTGTCGGTGAGCGTTTAATTTTATTTTATTTTATTTTTGCTTTTATTTTGTTTTACAGTAAGTTGAAACTGTTTTTTTTTATATGATTGAAACTGTTTTTTTTAGTTTTATAAACTGAAAATTTTAAAAGAAAAACTGCATTTTTATAAAAGGGTTTTAAAAACTGTTTTGAAAAATAATTTAAAAACTGTATTTTGTTGATTTTAAAAACTGTATTTTGTTGATTTTAAAAACTGAATTTTCTTTATCTTAAAAACTGAATTTTTAGGAAGTTAAAAACTGAAATTTTATTTAAAGTAAAACTGATTTTTTATATATATATAAAGTGAAAACTGATTTTTATACATAGGAAAAATATGATTTTTATATATTGAACTTCATAGGAAAAGGAAATGATTTTTATTTTAAACTTTGAAATAAAAATTCAATTTTTATATATTGAACTTTGAACTAAAAATTCAATTTTTATATATTGAATAGCGAAGTAAAAATTCGATTTTTATATATGTAGTGAATACGGGCAACGAAGATGACAAAGGGGCGAGAACGAAGAAGATTTCCTGCATTGGAAGTGCCGTGGAGATTGGATAGCTATCGGTGAGAACTTCTCACCTTTCAATTTAATTTTTTCTAGTTATATATATATACTAGGATGCAGACGGTGTTTAGTAGCACCCGACACCCGTCCACAGACCATGGACTTGTTTGTTTGGCTGTTTGGTGATTGATTGCGATATTGGTTTGAATGTGGTTTGTGGTGTGAAAAATCGAATCGATAAATTGGTTAGGATTAGACGTGCGCCGTTATAAGGCGAAGGAGTAAGGCTAGGTTAGACCCTTACTCCAAATTTTGTGGTTTGCATAACGAAAGTGAATTTGATTGATGTGTGAATGGCGTGGGCCTTCACTAGACCGGGGATAAGGCTAGGCCTTGTCCCGTTTCTAGTATCGTGCCGTTATGCCGCCGAATTTTTCTAAAATAAGTTAGAAAAATAAAAATAGCATTTTATTTAAAGAATGAACAGAATAGAAATTCATATGTTAAAATAAAATGTTTTATCGTTAAAAATATAATTTTTAACGTGAATGTGAATAAATAAATATTCATTTACAAACCAGACGGTTTGTTTATGTACACTTATTTGAATGACATTGATTGGGACGATAAATTTTACACATCGCCCAACAGCACAAATAAAATATGTGTTTGATTGTTTGAAACCCCACACGGGTGTTGGGATGAAATTTGAAGTTCACTCATCCTGATTGATTAAATATGTCGATCGATAGATTGACAGGCTGTTATAAGCGTTGAATATCTATATTTGATGCTTTTACAGTGTAGTGCACTTTGGTTGATGGTTGATTATTTTCAATGTTATTATATACATGTGTTGTATGAAAATCCATATAATTAACTTTATATGGTAATTGATTGGGCCTCATTCCAATTTGAAAAATAAAGAATATTATAAAATAAAAGTTCATGTGTTGACAGTACTCATCCATTGAGATTGGTCATGTGTTGAACGAAATATTTTGATAATAACAACTATTTTGAAAAAGGAAATATTTGAAATAGAATATTTGAAAATAGAAATTTATGAAGCCGTGTTGACTAGATTGACGCCATTTTGACGTGAATCGATATTTATATCGATTTTAAAACGAATTCAAAATGAATTGAAAACGATTTCGAAATGAATTGAATTGAAAACGATTTCGAAATGAATTGAATTGAAACCGAATTCAAAATGAATTGAATTGAAAACGATTTCGAAATGAATTGAATTGAAACCGAATTCAAAATGAATTGAATTGAAACCGAATTCAAAATGAATTGAATCGAAAACGATTTCGAAATGAATTGAATTGAAACCGAATTCAAAATGAATTGAATCGAAAACGATTTCGAAATGAATTGAATTGAAACCGAATTCAAAATGAATTGAAAACGATTTCGAAATGAATTGAATTGAAACCGAATTCAAAATGAATTGAATTGAAACCGAATTCAAAATGAATTGAATTGAAAACGATTTCGAAATGAATTGAATTGAAACCGAATTCAAAATGAATTGAATTGAAAACGATTTCGAAATGAATTGAATTGAAAACGAATTCAAATGGAATTGAAAGCGAATTGAAATGAATTCAAATTGAATTGAAATTTGAATTGAATAGAAATGAATTTTAAAATGAATTTATAAAGAAGAATTCAATTTTGATTTGAATTGAAATGGAAGTTGAAATTGCTTTTGAAATGAATTTTAAAACTATTTATATAATTCGTTTTAAATAGAAATCGACGAAAAATATATTATATATATAATATATATAATATAATGGCCTGAATAGAACGCGCCGCGCCGCGGCAGTTCGTGAATTTCGACCATTTATTTCAAACGGACATTGCGGGAGATCCGACCGTCGGATTCTCCTAAAACCGGAACCGTTGGGTTCGTATCGAAAAGAGCTTTCTAACGAATATTAGAAATTTGAAATCTAACGGTTGGATTTGGAATTATGTCCAAATCAAATTCGAAAAAGGTCGCTATAAGTGCAGTTCGATGGCCGTTGATGGAAATCGACTGTATAGGCCTTGATAAAATTATTAAAAATAGTAATAATTTGTGTAAAATCATAAGAAATGATTTGTGAAGAATTGGGATGAAAAACTCCGTATTTGAAAAGATAAAAATAGATTTTTATCGAATTGAACTAGTTTTGAACTAGAATTATAATTCTATTTATTTTTAAATAAATAAATTGAATTCGAAAAGGGTTTTAAAATTAACCAAAATTTCCAATGATTGCATTGGAATGGATTTGAATCGAAATTGTCTTCGGAATATTTCGATGTTGGAATTCGTGATTATACAGATGTTGTTAGGGAAATTTGAAAGATATATTTGTATCGTTATTTCCAATACGACATTTGTTAATCGTAGAATTTGATATTGAATATAAGTCGATATATTTTCTATTCAGAGCCTTATATTGAATATCAAATGTGATTTGGGTTTGTCGTGAATGGTGTCTTCACTAACACTGTTCTTGAACCCAGTTGAGAAGTGATTAAATCTTTTTATTTAGATTTAATGAAGTGTACCAATTAAATAATATTTAATTGGAATTGAATTGATATTGATTTTTGGGTTTATCGTGAACAGTGTTTTAAATAACACTCGTTCTTTAACCCGATCATTAATGAAATGTGATTTTGGGTTGTCGTGAACGGTATCTTCAATAATACAGTTCTTAGACCTAAAGGAGTTAAGAAAATCAGAAACTAACTGGAGATTAGTTAAGTTGAATAGTTTCCGAGGTATTGATCTGATGTTGGTTTCGGCCTTCGGGATTAATACTTAGGGAATTGCTCACTTGCTAATTTACAATTAGGGACTGATTGAAATGTGATGTGATTTTGGGTTTATCGTGAACCGTGTTTTAAATGACACTGATTCTTTAACCCAGTCACAGATTAAAACTAAGTGGAGTTTTAATGAATCTTTAATTAGATTAAAATAATCGAAATGGAGTATCACCAGTTTTGCTCCAGGCGATAGTTAAATCTTTAATTAGATTTGAACGTGAAATGGTAATTGAATTTACCGATAACACTGTGGTGTTAGATATGAAGTATAACCAGTTTTACTTCATGGGATGAATAGGTTGGGATTGGGAAATTAAAACAAATGATTACTTCGGTAAGGTTCGCTAATCCCGACTAGTTTGAATTGATATTCAAAAGTAGATTAAAGAATAAATTCAAGAAATTTATCTTGGATAAAATTAATGGGAACCTTTCCCTATGAATGTGAAATTTAGAAACTAACTGTCGGTTGGCCAAGCAGAATGGTTTTCTGGGTATTGATCTGATGTTGGTTTCGGCCTTCGGGGTTAATATTTGGGGAATTATTCTCTTGATTAATTTACGGTTAGTGACTAATGCATTGGAATGAGGCGTATGTTGTGTTTGTGTAACACTTTTATAATATATACGCGAGTTATTCGGAAAGACCGGGTTTATCCCATTCTGAATAACTGATACGACGATAAGTCGAAGATGAAGACGATGGTCGAAGACCGGAGGTTTTCACGTCGTTTGGGCAATTACTGATGATCTTGATTGGGCTGTACACCCAAGAAGATGGAAACAGTTAGTGATCGTCCAGACGTACTTGGAGATCGATGGATATGCGGGGTACTAGGTGCCTCCGGTTTCGTTCAGACCCAGAACGGACTTGTAAATGGACTGTGTGTCTGACATTGGATTTTAGTCTGTGTGTTTGATTTCTATTAAATATATATCTGTTTGGCGGCGGAGAATTTATTCTCTTGCTTAACGCCCTTCTCTGAGACGTACGAGCTCAGGGGTTATATATTGATGGATATCAAACGCATGGAGTGAATTGCCTGTGTGGCATGCCTAAGTGGCAATTGATCGAGGCTTCTGTTGAAAAGCAAAGTCTTGTGGTGATGATCAAAGCACGGCCTTTGTGGCGTAACTTTGTGTAACGTTTACCTCGCGTGTTTCACACCCGGTATGAACCAAAAACGGGAGACGGACCTCAGGGAGGGCATGCGTTTCTTTCTAGTTAGAAGTGGCGTCAGTGGTTTTACACGCCCTGACGAGTTTGACTTATGTGGTTGTTACTGTTGCGAGGCGCCTCGGATTGATCCGTCGTTCTCGAACCGATGGAGTCATTTAGTTGGCTCGTTTACGCCCCATAGGGCGGGGAAATGCATGTTCAGGGTTTAAGTTTAATCCACATCGGTGGACCGGCCCTGACGATCCAAGGGTCACTCGAGCTCTGATCCTGAGGGGCGGGCTAGAGCGTCTCGAATCGGTTGAGGACTATCTTTTGCCTCGGTTCATAGATGGAAATCCAATTTCCAAATACGTGACATTTGCGGTTTTATTTGTAAACCTATATATGGCGACATGATATATGGTACCCATGCCGCCTATGATTGATACTTATGATTTGAAGTTGTTTTATACACTATGCACTTATTATAGTATCAAATGATTTGTTTTAAACGTATCAAGCATTCTTTGGCTGTTATAAGGGAAAACCCTATCCTCGACTGCGTTGCATTTTGTGATGGGACCTGGGTCTTATAACAGCTTCATTTTTCTTTATTTAGCATTGCGCTGTTTGTTTTATGCACTGGTATTCTTGGGAGGAAACCCGTTCCGTGTTATACGGCGTGGTCCCTTGATTTACCTAATGATTTAAAATAAAGATTAATAACTGTTTTAGTTCTCACACCAGTCACATGACTGACCTGGAGTTTATTGTTTTAACCTAAACTCTGGGTGCCCTTATTTTGACACGGGCAGCTAGTAGTTTTGGTTTTGCAGATTTATATTCACAGGATCCTGGTTTACAGCTGGAATGATATCCGGAAAGCTTTGTATCCGTATATCTCTTCTAGTTGTGTATTGTATTATTTTCCGCTGCTATGTATTTAAATGTAATTTAAATCTCTGATATTTCTGTGTGATATATATTCATTTACTCTGTATATTCTTGTAATCTGATGCATTGTTGTAATATACAATGAAATGTTCTTCTGTATGCGTTCTGTTTTGTCCTGTTCTCAAACGATAGGGCGTTTCGAACGGCCTGGATCGGTTTAGCGACTGGTTCGGACCGAGCGAAATTCCTTGCCGTCACAGCCATGAAATAAATTCTTAGTTTGCTTGGCACAGTTTGTAAAGTGGTATTCTAATTTTCTCATGTATGGCTAGTCAAATCAATAAGGTCAAGAAATGTTTGGGCATCATCGCTTATTCTTTATTCTATAAAATTGTAAAATTTATGATTAAGTGCATACACCTAACTTAGAAGACCAAGGTTTACTACCCATACACTGCCTCGCGGACTAACGGAGAGTAGGTAAAGAGCTTGGCGGATTGTGCAGGCCGACTTTGACTTTGTCAACAACGTGTCGGTAATCCTTAGGTGTCCAATCTCATAAAATGAGACCAAGATATTCCAACGCTGACTTTGTCAACAACATGTCGGATAGAGCTTGGCGGGTTTGCATACCAACGCTTGATATACAAGCAATGTTGGATACCCTTGGATTACTATTATTATTATTGAAAGTATAAGCACAAAAGAGAGTTACACGAATTCAACTTAACACAACTTAGTTTTAAAGATTAGACAAGCCATTATAAGTATTTTAAGTCCTCCACTTATTTAAACAAAATCTACAATATAGAACAGATTTCATGGCCATCACCTAAGAATCTCCCTATGTATCGGTTACACTATTATCCCTCAAAATTGAACTTTTCATTATATTCCTTTATTTGATCTAAGTTGAGAGAAAAAAATACTATCAACTGACTAAAAATTGTAAACTTATTTTGTTGTATTAATTGAAAATGAGTCGTATTTTCAAAAAAAAAAATGGTATGTTACTACGATTTAAAATGCATGATGGTCCTATTTAAATGGCTGAAAATGAAAAGAAAGAAAAATAAAAAATATGAAAAATGAATGAAATGCAGACTCCCCCCACACTAGATTGGACAGTGCCCCAACTGTCTAAGGTATGCAGACCAAAATGGCAGAAAAACAAAAATAATAAAAAAATGAAAAAGAAAAATAAAAGAGAAAGAACGTGTACCACCTGATTTCACGGTGGATGGTCAGGCTCATGAAGATCGATACGGTCATCTTCGTCATATTGCTCGAATTCTAAAAATGGTTTCAGTTGTTGACCATTTACTTTGAAGACTTTTCCATCCCTAGGATTTTCAATTTCAACTGCTCCATGAGGATATGTTGTTTTCACAACATAAGGCCTAGTCCATCGAGATTTGAGTTTTCCAGGAAACAAGTGAAGTATAGAGTCGTATAAAAGAACTTTTTGACCTACGTTGAATTCCTTACGAAGTATGTCTTTGTCGTGTTGGCTTTCGTTCTTTCTTTGTAGATTTTCGCATTTTCATACGCCTCATTTCTTAATTCCTCTAATTCAGAAATTTGTAACTTCCTATGTGAGCCGGCTTTCTCTAAGTCAAAATTCAAAAATTTTATGGCCCAAAGAGCACGATGCTCTAATTCAAGAGGCAAGTGACAGGCCTTTCCGAAGACTAATAGATATGGTGACATCCCTAGATTGGTTTTATAAGCAGTGCGAAAAGCCCAAAGTGCATCAATCAGTTTTACGGACCAATCTTTTCTATTGGAATTCACGGTTTTCTCAAGAATTTGTTTGATTTGTCTATTGGAAACTTCTACTTGTCCACTAGTTTGTGGATGGTAAGGGGTTGACAGTTTGTGTGTGACTGAGTATTTCTTGAGCAAGGACTCAAAAGCACGATTACAGAAATGAGTGCCATTTTCGCTAATGATAGCTCGAGGTGTGCCAAAGCATGAAAAGATGTTTTCTTTGAGGAATTTGACAACAACCTTGTTGTCGTTGGTTTTGGTCGGAATCGCTTCAACCCATTTTGAGACATAATCTACCGAAAGCAAGATGTAAAGATTCCCAAATGAATTAGGGAATAGTCCCATGAAATCGATGCCCCAAACATCGAATAACTAGATCACTAAAATGGGGTTGAGAGGCATCATGTTTCGCTTAGTGATTCGACCCGTTCTTTGACATCGATCGCATTTACAACAAAATTCGAATGCGTCACGAAACAGTGTGGGCCAATAAAAACTGCTTTGCAAAACTTTTGTAGTAGTTTTTCTTGCTCCAAAATGACCGCCACAAGCATGGACATGTGAGAAAGAGAGAATACTTTGGTGTTCATGATCGGGTACACACCTTCGTATGATTTGGTCTGGACAGTATTTAAAATGATATGGGTCGTCCCAATAGAAGTTTCGAACTTTCGAGAGAAATTTTTGTTTATCTTGTTTCGACCATTCAGCGGGTGTTTGTTGTGTGACAAGATAATTCACAATGTCAGCGTACCAAGGGGTGTTAGAGATGGAAAGAATTTGTTCGTCCGGAAAATAGTCATCGATTTGGTTGTCGTCAATATTTTCGTGCACAATTCGAGAGAGATGATCAGCTACAACATTTTCAGAACCCTTTTTATCTCGTATTTCTATATCGAATTCTTGAAGAAGAAGGATCCAACGAATCAAGCGGGCCTTAGCATCCTTCTTAGAAAGCAAATATCGTAGGGCAGCATGATCAGTGTAAACTATGACTCCTACGAGATATGGTCTGAATTTCTCAAGAGCGAAGACAACTGCCAAAAATTCCTTTTCAGTAGTTGAGTAATTCAACTGGGCCTCGTTTAAGGTTTTGCTAGCGTAATAAATGACTCGAGGGAGTTTATCGATACGCTGACCTAAGATGGCTCCAATTGCAAAGTCATATCAGGAGGTTGAATGATGGGGGTTGTGGTCAAGATTGACTTAAGAGTTTCAAAAGATGTTTTGCAGTCATTGGAGAATTCGAAATTAACATCTTTGGCAAGTAAATTTGAGAGAGGTTTCGAAATTTTCGAGAAATCCTTAAGGAATCTTCTATAGAATCCCGCGTGGCCAAGAAATGAACGAACATCTTTAACAGACTTAGGAGGAGGCAGATTAGCAATCAAATCGATTTTGGATTTATCGACTTCAAGGCCATCTTTGGAGACGACATGACCTAGAACTATCCCCCTTTTAACCATGAAATGATATTTTTCCCAATTAAGCACAAGTGATTTTTCCTTACAACGTTTTTGGATGAGTTCCGAATGAGTGAGGCATTGGGAAAAAGATGATCCATAGATTTAAAAATCATCCATGAATATTTCCAAGAATTCTTCCACTATATCAGAGAAAATACTCATCATACACCTTTGGAAAGTCGTGGGGGCATTGCAAAGACCAAAAGGCATGCGACGATAAGCAAAGGTTCCAACGGGACAAGTAAAGGTGGTCTTATGTTGATCCTCCAAAGCAACAGGGATTTGGTTATAGCCAGAGTATCCATCGAGAAAACAATAGTACTCATGACCCGCTAAGTGTTCGAGCATTTGGTCAATAAAAGGTAAGGGAAAATGGTCTTTTCGTGTGGCTGAGTTGAGCTTTCGATAGTCGATACACACATGCCATTTTGTTTTGATTTTTGTTGGGACGAGCTCATTACTTTCATTTTTGATCACTGCGACTCCCGATTTCTTTGGTACGACTTATACCGGACTCACCCAGGTACTACCAGAGATGGGATAGATGATGTTATTGTCTAGACATTTGATTATCTCCTCCTTGACCACTTCTCTCATGTTTGGGTTTAATCGCCTTTGAGCCTCACAGATGGGTTTAGCCTCATCAATAAATGTATGCGATGTTCCACAATTGACGGGCTAATTCCCTTTATATCGCTCAATTCCCATCCCAAAGCGTCTTTATTTTCCCGCAAAATTTCTAAGAGTTTTTCTTCTTGGTCCTTGGTAAGATCAGAGGCCAAGATTACGGGAAGAGTTTCTAAGGAGTCTAAGTATGCGTACTTAAGGTCTTGTGGCAAGGGTTTGAGATCTAACTTAGGATGTTCTTGAGTGTTAACGTTGGTTAACATTCCTTGGTTAGATTCAGAAGACAAAGGATTTAATTCAAGAAATTCATTCAGTTCAGAAATGTATTCAAGTTTGTCGAAATCGGAGTCGAAATGTTCCAGACACATTTTCAAGGCTTCAGAAGTGTCATTAGAGGTTTCGTCAACTATGGTTTGAATCATGTCGATTTCATCGGTCTCAAAATCCCTAGGTTGTTTGTTGAGATTAAAGATGTTTAGCTCAATGGTTAGGTGCCCAAAGGAAAGTCGAAGTTGATCGTTCCTACAATTAATGACAGCATTTGAGGTTGCTAAGAAGGGCCATCCTAAAATCAACGGTATTTGAACTTTGGGATTTGAGACAGGCTCTGTGTCTAAAACTATGAAATCGACAGGGAAGTAAAACTGTTCGATCTGTATCAAGACGTCTTCGATAATTCCCAATGGCTTTTTGACAATTCGATCTGCTAACTGAAGAGTGATGTTTGTTGGTTTAATTTCCCCTAACCTAAGTTGACAATAAATAGTATAAGGAAGAAGATTGACACTGGCACCAAGGTCGAGTAGGGCACGAGAGATATGGGTGTTTCCTATTTTGCAATCAATCGTAGGGAAGCCAGGGTCTTTGTACTTGACTGGGGTAAGATTCGAAAGAGCAGAGCTTGTATTCGCAGTTAGAAAGGCGGTTTTTGGAACATTAGTTTCACGTTTTTGGGTGCACAATTCCTTAAGACATTTGGCATATTGAGTAATTTGTTCAATTGTGTCTAAAAGAGGAATGTTCACACGGACTTGTTTGAAAATTTCCAAAATTTTATCGAAATTTGCCGCTTTCTTCATATTATTGAGTCTATGGGGAAATGGAGCTACTGGTTTTCCGACTTTGTGATCAGTTTCATCATTCGAGGGAGAAGATTTATCCAAGGAAATAGAAGGTGGTAAGGTCGTAGAAGATGGAATGTTGGTATTGCCAACATTAATTTTCGAAGGTTGGTCGGGTTTGCCAACACCGGAAGAAGAATTGTTGGGATTGCCAACATTTAAGGGAACTTGAGGTTTAGAGGGATTGGCATTCGAAGCCAATGGGTGATCAGCAAGATTAGGGGTTGAGTTAGAAAGTTCGCCAGGGTTGCCCACGTTATTATCAATCCTTTTTCCAGACCGAAGGGTTGTAATAGCGTTGACTGGATTATGGTTTTCGTCCTCACAAGAATTCACAGCACGAGAGTTATATATTGGATTCACCTCAGGTTGACTCGGAAACTTTCCTTTCTCGTTATTTTTCGCTATTTCCTTTATCATGTTCATCATTTGTTCCATTTGTTTCTCTAAACGCACAATTTCTGGTGATGATTGAGAAGATTGAGAGGAATGGTTTGAGGATTGAAAGTTGGGGTGCCTATAAGGTTGTTTGGGTTGAGGTGTATCTTGAGTGGTTTGAGAATTTGGAGGTGGAGCTTGATAATTAGGATTGGGGATAAAGGGTTGCATGTGAGATGGGTTAGCCGAATTATTGGGGTTTGACCAAGAAAATTTTGGATGGTTTCTCCAACCAGGATTGTACGTGGCTGAGTAAGGGTTATTTTGAGCTACAGCATTGGCTTGGTCCTGCGAGTAATAGTGGGGTAATCCTTCTCCGGTTTGAGGAGTTTGATTTTCTAAAGGAATTTGACTTGGGTCCACGACATGCACTCCTCTAGTAGAAGTACGAATGGGAACAAGAATTGATTCCCATTGCATGTCCTTTTCTGAATAATCTTCAAAGAATTTCCAAGCCTCATCGGCTGTTTTAGACATAAAGTCTCCTCCACACATTGATTCTAGTTGAGTTCTAGCCTGATAGTTTAGCCCTACATATGCAATTTGACATAAGTGGTCTTTTAGAATTCCATGGTGAGGGCAACTATATAATAGTTGGTTGAATCTTTCAAAGTATTTTGAAAAAGTTTCCCCCTCATTTTGGAAAAAATGATTTATCTCGGTTCGGATTTTTAGAGTTTTATGGAAAGGGAAAAACTTTTTCAAGAATGCAGTGACAAATTCATCCCAACTTCTTATGGAATGTCTTGGAAGAGAATTTATCCATCTTTTAGCTCTTTCAAGTAATGCAAATGGGATTAGCCTTAGCTTGATCGATTCGTTAGATAGTTGTTGCATTTTTGTTGTGGAAGCATACAATTCAAATTCACTCAGAAATTCATAAGCATTTTCAAACCCAGTAAAGTTTGGTACCCCTTGAATAAAAGAATGTTTTAGCTCAAAATTGTTTCCTTCAGCTGGTGGGAATACGATGACAAAGGGTTGGACGGTCCTAGTCAGATAACATCGATCACGAAGAGACAAGGGTCTATCCATTTGGACATTGAGATTTTGAAAATTTTGATTTATTTGATTTTGATCCCCAAAGTTTGGAAAGTTGTGATTCACTCGATTTTGATCCAATTCGGTTGGAAAATTTTGGTTGATTCGAGAACCCCTAGGAGAATTTTGTTGGCTAACAATTTTTTCACTCATTGTTGTTAAATGCAAGCACAGAAATCTGCTATAATGAATTTTTCTGTCCTTATTGGCTCCTAACCCAAAATTATAAAGTGACGCATTTGATTACTTAGATCAAAAGATTTCTCAGCCAATTAACGGACAGGAGTTATCGGTGCACTAGGAATCACCCTAGCAATGCAACCGAAGGTTTAAGTACCTTCAGAGTAACAACCGATATAATATTTACGAATCACCGTAATATTTATAAACGGTTATTTCTCTGCCGTAGTCTAGACACTAAGAAATAATTCGTTCCAAATGAATCAACTATCACAATACAATTAAACCCTAGATGAGCCCGTGACTCCCTTAAGTCCAACGTCTAACCGTTATTATTAGTCAGATTCTACGATGAAATGCAATTTGTGGGCTAAGGAAAGGGTGATGAAATCCCTCATCTTATGTGAATTGGGGTATTGCCCTTAACAGAATGAAAAGTGCAGAAATAACAGCAATCACACGAAATAATTGCAGAAATTAAAAATTGTACATTCAAGCCGCTGCCGCTGCAAAATATTTTTTTACAACAATTGTCTATACATATTTTTTTTCTTTTGCAGCAGAGCACCTGTAGAGTTAAAATAAATTTACAGTGGGGTATGGCTGTCCTCCAGAGCAATTGAGTAGCTATAGCCATTGAAATCCCGGTATTTGCACTTTGTTCTTCTCTGAATTCCTTGATTGTTACTTGAATCTCCTTGCTTGTTGTTGAACACTTTTGTACGCTTTGGTCTTTAATTTGAATGATGTTTTTTTTGAAATAGCAAATAAGACAAACAAAGTGAAGGATGAAAAACTGACAACTAACTAGAAGAAAAGAGAAAAATAACTAAATAAATAACTCCACTGAATTCAACTATAAAAAAAACTAAACAATCTAAAAAGACAAATAAAAAGAAAGAAAGAAGAAACTAACCAAATACAAACTACTCACTCCTTCACCAAATTAATACGTCCAAGACCATAGGCCACGTTCGCAGTTGAAACCATAAGGCCACGAATCAAAGCTAAAACCAGTACACAACCGTCAAACATAAAAACTTACGCCCCCTTGTTTTATAATAAAACCCACAAACACTTGAATATCTCTCAGCAACCAATTTATTCTCTAAAGCTGAACAGAAAACAGGGTCTTGTGGCTCTTTGTTTCTTTATTTCTGGAAATAAAATTGGTCTCGAACAATCCAATTCGATGTATTTTTTTAAAAGAAAACAAGCGAAGTAAAACAAATACAGAATCGGATTTAAAATAAATTCAAAAACAAAAAAGACTAGAATAATCAACCTAAAGACCAACTAAGCTAAACAGCCTAAGCTAAAAAGAAAAGATAAAGAAAATAATTAACTAAACCTGAAATCAAAATAATCTAAAATGGGTTCAAGCACTTGGTCAATCCAATAGGGCTGCTCACGTTTATAAATATAAAACTGACAAACCCTTCAATCAAAACAACCTTAACCAAGTAACACTTCTTCCACTTCCCTTTTTTCTTTGAGATTCAAATCGGGTTCGACCCCCCCCCCCCATTTTTTTTTCGAATCGGAACTGGGTATCGGGTTCGGTTACGTGATGGGGGATCAAACTGGTAATTGGGGTTTTGTGAACTTGTGGTAGATGAACGGTTGCTGTTCGAAGCCATCCTGGGCTCTAATCGGCTTGCGTTGGGGTTGTCAGTTTGGATTGGAAGATGGCGGAGAAGTTTGGAATTACGATGCAGTAGTCGGGACAGCGACGGCTTTGGCTTTGATAGAGGGTTAGTGATTTGCGAATAGGATTGGAGTATGGAGTAACGATGGTGGCAGGTAGGTTGTTGTTTGACTGTGAGGGAAAGGATATGTTATGGTCGAAAAGGATTGATGCCGTAGGGTTTTTTTGGTATCTGAGCTGATTTCGTTTGTGAGGAACTGGAGATGAACATTGGATTGTAGTTTGTTTTGGGTGATAAAAGTGGGGTGGTAAGGAACAGGATAGTGGTGTGGTTGTTTTTTTTTTTGAATTGCGTCTGCGGTGTTTAATTTGGAGCGGGTTTTGTGAGGCTGTTGGGTATGGATTTAGGCGTGAAGAGTGGGTTGAAGGTGAGGTTCTTGATCTGTGGTATGAGGATGTAGCAGTGGTTTGTGACAGTCTGGTATTTTGGAGAGAGCGTTTGGTTTGTGATAGGTTGTCTGATGAGGATGAACGTGGATATGGATTTGTGATGGCAGTGGGAGAGTAGTGGACTGGAAATATAGCTTGTTTGTGGATGAATGGTATTGTGATGATGGGTCTGCCGACTGTTGATGGAGGAAATGTTGAAGGGGATGGAGACGTGGTGAATATGAAGAATGTTTGGACTGAAGCAAGATAATAGGAAAGGAATTGCTGTAATTATTTTTATTGTTTTATTTTTATTTTTTTATAGAAGAATTGTCAAAAGAAGAAAGGAATCAAATGTGTAGAAATCAGGAAGGAAAATGGAAGGAAAGAAATGTAAATATTGGAAGAAAATTGATTAAAGAAAAGGAAAAGAAATAAAGAAAAATTTGGTAAGATTTTTTTTTTTGGAAACCAAATCAAACGAAAAGTGAATATAAAACCAAACTAACACGAATCAAAAATTAAATAAATAATAAAATTTAATTATTGCCTCCCCGGCAACGGCGCCAAAAACTTGTTCGTCACTTTCCTATAAATTAGAAAAGCGCGAATTTTAAATTAAATACTGCAAGCGCACAGGTGTGTAGCATACAGGTCGGACACAGGTAGGTAAATTAAAATCAAATTATTTATTTATTCTCTTGGGCGAGTTAGACGAATCTTTGAGGTTGGTTTTGAAAGCAAACGAAATTGAAACTGCGATCCGATTCAGAACAAATCTAATTGAATCGACGATCAAATCACAATTATCAATTGGAAATTAAAATGCAAAACAAAAATAAAATGCAAAAATTAAAATTGCAGGAAAAGAAGAACAACAAAAAGTAAATTAGGATTGTCGATGAAACTAATCAACGACTAATTACTAATAAGCAATAGAAATAACAATAACAATTTCTGTCTACCAAAACTAATTGAGTAGAACACAAATTGTTATGAAAGTAAAGCAAATAAACTAGACGAAGAAGAGCTTTATTAAACTAAAAGAGAGTACAAAAAATTGGCGTCTTCTTACAATGGTTACAACGTATATTTAAAGATGAGATAGGAAAAATCCTAATTAAGTCTATGAATAAATGGGCCTCATCATCGATATATCTCTTGCCTTTCTTGACCAAGCTTGATTGGAAAGCAAATCACGGTGAATATCTTCCAAGTCTTCCCTATCTTCCATGTGGCAACATGATTGATTGATTGATGAGCAGATTGCATGTGATTAATTCTTCCAAACAAGGATACTCATTAGACTCCAAAGGCAACAAAGGATAAAATCTTCAAAATTGCTCTTTTCTTGGCAATAAATCAATCAGAAATTCTTCTGATTGGAAATTGAAAAATGAATGTTCTGAATTGATTTCCATGACTACTCTTGAAATGATTATTAGTGAATATTATACATACACATGAATATGCATATATATAATATAACACTAATTAATATATTCTTCATAGCAAAAGGGCAGTGTGAAAGTTCCATTCTTTGGCAAAAAGTGAGCTCGACGGGGATTGAACTCAGGTCTCTCAGTACAAATTTCTATACATTTACCAGTGAGCTACAACGTCTTTTGTAATTGGGATGGCTTTAATACGGGGAAGTAACTTTTTATCTGTAGTTGGCCTTTAATTTGAAACGAAGGAGGCATTTCTTGACAACCTGTAAAAATAAACAAAAGTACCCAAAGTATCATTTATTTATTTACAAAAGATAAAATATAAGAGCATAAAATAAACACATTTCTATGTTAATCAAATACCCCCACACTTATCTTTTACTCGTCCTCGAGTAAAAAGAAAATGAAAAACTAACTAGATTGGTTGCACTTTCATAGGAAACACGATTGCATTGAGCGTATGCAACAAGCCGTTAAACCTCTAGGTGTCCCTAGTAGGACGAGTGGTGTCTCGTGAGGGTTTTCAGCGGATACTACCCACAAAATCCAAATGCATTATGTGTGGATCTAATGTAACTACATGAATGTAAAGGACTTATGCAATTGAAAACAAAAATTGAAAACACGACTTGTTTCCGGAAAGTGGTATAACAAATTAAGTTAACTATTTCTAATCAGTTGATTTTATTTTAGATACCTCAACTTGTCACAAATTTTCAATATAAATCAAGTTTTCAAATGTTAAATTCCAGTTTGGCCAGTTAGTTCTGTCGATAACATAGTGCAGCCATGAAATAAATTCTTAGTTTGCTTGGCACAGTTTGTAAAGTGGTATTCTAATTTTCTCATGTATGGCTAGTCAAATCAATAAGGTCAAGAAATGTTTGGGCATCATCGCTTATTCTTATTCTATAAAATTTTAAAATTTATGATTAAGTACATACACCTAACTTAGAAGACCAAGGTTTACTACCCATACACTGCCTCGCGGACTAACGGAGAGTAGGTAAAGAGCTTGGCAGATTGTGCATGCCAACTTTGACTTTGTCAACAACGTGTCGGTAATCCTTAGGTGTCCAATCTCATAAAATGAGACCAAGATATTCCAACGCTGACTTTGTCAACAACACGTCGGATAGAGCTTGGCGGGTTTGCACACCAATGCTTGATATACAAGCAATGTTGGATACCCTTGGATTAATATTATTATTATTGAAAGTATAAGCACAAAAGAGAGTTACGCGAATTCAACTTAACACTACTTAGTTTTAAAGATTTGACAAGCCATTATAAGTATTTTAAGTCCTCCACTTATTTAAACAAAATCTGCAATATAGAATAGATTTCATGGCAATCACCTAAGAATCTCCCTATGTACCGGTTACACTATTATCCCTCAAAATTAAACTTTTCATTATATTCCTTTATTTGATCTAAGTTGAGAGAAAAAAATACTATCAAATGACTAAAAGTTGTAAACTTATTTTGTTGTATCAATTGAAAATGAGTCGTATTTTCAAAAAAAAAATACGGTATGTTACTACGATTTAAAATGCATGATGGTCCTATTTAAATGGCTGAAAATGAAAAGAAAGAAAAATAAAAAAATGAAAAATGAATGAAATGCAGACTCCCCCCACACTAGATTGGACAGTGTCCCAACTGTCTAAGGTGTGCAGACCAAAATGGCAGAAAAACTAAAATGATAAAAAAATGAAAAATAAAAATAAAAGATAAAGAACGTGTACCACCTGATTTCACGGTGGATGGCCAGGCTCATGAAGATCGATAAGGTCATCTTCGTCATATTGCTCGAATTCTAAAAATGGTTTCAGTCGTTGACCATTTACTTTGAAGACTTTTCCGTCCCTAGGATTTTTGTAACGACCCGTATTCTACGCATCATAGGATCGTAGGATATTTATTTCTTTCACATACGAAGTCGTATGGTCATGTAACTTTGGGAGACGACTATTGGGGTCATTTCCCATGTTCATGATTTTTCTCGATTTTTAAATGACCATTTTACCCCTAGTTGGCACTGTTTTGGCCATAACTTTTGACCGGAAAGGAATTTTGACCTGAAACCACTTCCATTGGCTTCGGATGATGGTTTCTCTTTCCGTAGAGTGGTCACATTAGCCAAACGGACTTACCGTTTGGGAGATATGGCTGAAACAAGTTTCAGATGGTGAAAAACAGCTTAATTGGGCTTAACCGGGTGATTAGCAGCTAGGCCCAAGGGGAATTTCGGGTTTAGGGGTGTATAGGGGCTGATTAGGGTTAGAAAACATTTCTTTAGACATTTTCCAGCCGCCACTTTCATTCCTCTTAACCTAGCCATGGCCTCCACTCTCTAAATCTCTCTAAAACACCCAAAAATCACTTTCTAATTGAAGATTAGGCTTAGCAAACATTAAATTAAGAAGAAAAAGCACCAAAGCAAGGTTGGAGCTGCTGTGTAAGATTGGGAACAGCGCCAAATCAGAGAATATTTCAGTTTTGGGGTTTTAGTTGTGGCCAAGGTGAGTGATAACATTTGTTTTGACACTAATTACAGTTAACTAAGGGTAATTAGTGAAGATTAGCGAATTTATAGACTAATAAATTCTGGAAAAATGTTTAGAAATTCTTAAATAATATTTCATGCCTCTGTTAGAAAATTTAGACGATTTGATTAAGTTTTACTAAGTATGTGCTTAAACATGATTAAGAAGGAATTTGGGAAAATATGAAGTTTTAGTCATTTTTGATCCCTTTTGATTCATTTGAATTGTTGTTTGCTGTTTGTGGTTGCTATTACATGTTGCTATGACTCTATGGTATATTTTATGATTGATTAGAATAGTTAAATTGGTCGAAAACGTCGTCGAATGGCGTAGAAAGCTCGCTGGAAAGTTGCAGAAATGTGCAGGTCCCGAACCGGTTCGGATCGGAGCAGGGGTCGGATCGGACTAGTGAACTGACCAAGGGAATCCGAACTGGATTAGGACTTGTCACTGGAAGAAGTTTGGCAGGAAGGAAGGCCATTGCTTAGAGTTAGAGTTGGACAGAAGATCGGATCGGAGCAATGGAGCAGACCGGATCGGAGAAAGGGAACAGGACGGATCGGAGCAGGCAAACAAGTCAAACAGAAAGAATCGGATCGGATGAACGACCTCCGAACCGAACTCAAGCAGAGACACACCCGAACCGAACCGATATCTGGAGGGGGAGAATCACTGAACCGACCCGAACCGGAGGAGGACACCGACCCGACTCGAAGTGGAGTATCCGACCCGAACCGAATGAAAGGATGACTATCAAACCGAACCGTGTTATACGTATATATCCGAACCGAACCGAATTCAGGACCACTTCTATGCGATGACTCTTTTGAAGACCAACTCCAACTCGATCAAAACCCGAGATGCAAAGGAAGTCCAAATGAGAAGTTAGAGCTCAAGATTTAGATGGGAATCAACGAGTTTGCTTCATGGTTGGGCTTTGCTGCGGGACGCGTGCCAAGGAGTTATCGACGTCTATAGCTTTGGACCACTATGGTAGGAGGTACGAAGGCGGATTCAGGGCCATTATGGCATAGGTAGGACCAAGGGCTACAACCAATGAAGTGGGTCATTGAAATGTTTGGTCATGACTCCATATGTTTAGCTTGGTCATAGCAGGGTTTCTACAAGTCGGGATTCGTCGTTACCTCAGTTTGTCTAGTGTTCCAAAGTGGTAGATGTCGTACGCTTTACGCACTGAGTGAGAGATGTGAGGATGGTTGCTATGGATGATTTGTTTGCTATCATTGTGACATGCACAACCCACCCCCGTATTCTTACACTATTTTATGGCACCTTAGAGTATTGTACGGTATGTGGTACTAACTCTTTGGTTACAGGTCCAGGTTCAGGTATGGTTTAGTATACCTGTTATCATTCTGTTTAGATGCTTATCGCTCATACCAGGCTTTATGTCTGACCCAGCGTTTTATGTCTCCTCTTATTACTCTGGGTGCTCACACGAGCAGACTAGAGACAGGTTAGCTGGTGATGCACGGGTAGATGATCCGGAGACGAGCAGGAGGCTTCCACGTACTATATACATAATATTCTCCCTGTGTTGTTGAAGATCACTGCTTGGGCATTGTTGGTGTATCTTCTACTTTAGCTTTCTTTTGTTTAGAGACGGTAAATTTGGAAAATTGTAATAAGCTGTATTTGGATTTCCGCTGCTTTGATGATTGATGTTGATTTTAGTTATCAGCTTATGCACTGTCTCACCTGTTTTATGTCAAGTATGTTATTATTAAATTTTATTCCATGCGCTGTGAGACATCCTACAGGTTCCTTGATTAGTTCATTCCCTTCTTTCTTTTCTTCTGACGACCATTCTGTGCTAGCTGGGCATGTGTACAACGCATTTTCGGAGGGGATGCAGGCTGGTGCAGGGCGGGCGGTCACACTTGGTATCAGAGCTCTAGGTTGCGTAGTTAACCTAGGGAAGTTATCAGGGAGAGATAATATGTATACGAGAGAGCGTATTTGTGATTACTTTGGTTTTTAAAAGCTATATATATATACTATTAATAGTATAAGGATGAAGTCGTACTGCACTAGCACCACTATGGAGTCGTTAATCATTTCCTTTTTCAGATTGACGATGAGCCGATATGTTAGAGGTACCGGTAGAGGGGCCAATAATGGGAATGATGCTGACATGAGGACGATGTTTACTGACCTCATGAGAGAGATGCTTAGAGATGTATAGAGGGCAGCTCCCAATGGTGGAAATGGTGGTGGTCCAATAGTGCAGGCACCAAGAGTCGACTTCGCCAAGCTGAATAAGGATTATACTAGCCTTGGTGGGAAGCCGTTCCACGGAACGGAGTCGGCTACGGATGTTCAAGATTGGTTGGATAGTTGCGAACGCATCTTCGAGGATTTGGGTATCGAGGATGCGATGAAGAGAAAGCTCGCGTCCCGTCAGCTGCAAGGGCGGGAAATGAATTGGTGGAATGCTATAAAGGCAGCTACTCCCGAAGACCAGATTACTTGGGAGCAGTTTAAGGCTCGCTTTAGTGAGAAGTTCATTCCAGCTGCTCAGAAGTCAATGTTGTTTAAGAAATTCTTGGAGCTCAAGCAGAATGGCAGAGCTGTCTCGGAGTATATTGCTGAATTTGACACTTTGTCAAAATATGGGTTGTCTCTTATAGATACTGCCGAGAAAAAGAATGATAAATTCATAACTGGTTTGGATCAGTACTTGGGGGAAAAACTTATTAACCACATCGATGAGACGTTTGAAAAGCGTTAAGGTCAGAAAGTCTCTACCCTAAGCCGAAGACTGAGGTTGTATCTGCAGAAGAGCCAAAACCACAAGCAAGTGGTGGAGGCAAAGGTGGTTCCCAGAATAAGAGAAAGCAGAATCAAACTAAGGATGGCCAGAAGAAAAAGAATAAGCAAGACGTGGAGTGCTTCAGCTGTGGTAAGAAGGGCCATTATGCTAGTAATTGTCGGGCCGAGCCAGCGGATAGGAAGTGCTTCAACTGTGGTCAAATGGGACATCACAAGGACAAGTGTCCACAGCCCCCTAAAGAAAAGCAAATGGTGAAAGCATATGCCCTTAATGCTATTCCTTCTTCGTCGAATGCCCCAACTGCGGCGGAGAAGGGAAAGAATGTCGTCATTCAAGGTATGCTTTCTGTTTATGATGTTCCTGTTAGAGTTTTGTTTGATACTGGAGCTTCCAGTTCTTTCATATCTAGTGACCTGGTAGATAGGTTGGGATTGGAGCCCGAGATTGTCGATAGACCTTTAGTAGTGACGAACCCGATTGGTGGTTCGACTAGCCTTAGCATGATTTGTCGTAATGTGGTCTTATCGAGTCATGGATGCATGTTTGTTTGTGATTGCTTTGTTTTGGGCTTTACTGGGTTTGGCATTATTTTGGGAGTAGATTGGCTCCAAAGATACGGGGTGGTGGTAGACTGTGAGGGCTTCTTAGTGACAGCTAGAGCGGAGGATGGGCGGAGGATAGTGTTTGGTGGTCTACCCAGTAAGGGGGTATTGGCTAGTTTTCTAAACTCCCTCGACATTCCGCATAGTGAGTTGTCAGGTTTGCCCGTGGTTGGCCAGTATCCGGATGTTTTCGAAGAAGTGACCGGACTTCCACCACACCGAGAGATTGAGTTTCGTATTGATTTGGTAAAGGATGCCAGGCCTATAGTGATGCTACTTCGTCGTATGGCACCAAGGGAGCAGCGAGAGCTCGAGGTGCAAGTCAGCGATCTTTTGAGGAAGGGATTTATCAGAAGGAGTGTTTCTGAATGGGGAGCACCAGTTGTATTTGCTACCAAGGCGGATGGTTCCCTTCGTTTGTGTGTAGACTACCGCGAATTGAATAAAGTGATGAGGAAGAATAAGTATCCTCTACCGCGGATAGATGATTTGTTCGATCAGTTGTGCGGCGCGAGAATATTTTCTCACTTGGATCTCGCGACAGGTTTTCATCAGCTTAGAGTGGAAGCTGAGAGTATAGCTAAAACGGCATTTCGAACGCCGTCTGGATTTTATGAATGGTTGGTTATGCCATTTGGGCTGACCAATGCCCCAGCATATTTTGTGGATCTTATGAATAGGGTATTCAGGGATCAGTTGAATAAGTCTGTTCTTGTGTTCGTTGATGATATTTTGGTCTATTCGAGGACAGAGGAAGAACACAAGGAACATTTAAGAGTAGCGATGGAGGTGTTGAGAAAACACCAATTAAAAGCAAAGTTTTCTAAGTGTCACTTCTGGAAGAGGGAAGTGAGGTTCTTGGGCCATGTTGTATCAGAGAATGGTATTGCCGTGGACCCAGCAAAGGTGGCTACGGTACAAGATTGGCCTACACCCAAGAATGCAACAGATGTAAGAAGTTTCTTGGGATCAGCTGGATATTATCGTAAGTTTATCCAAGGTTTCTCCAAGATAGCAGCACCATTGACCCAGTTGACCAAGAAGAATCAAGCTTTTGTCTGGGATGAAAGGTGCGAGAATGCATTTAAAAGTCTAAAGGACAAGTTGACAAGCGCACCAGTGTTAGTCATTCCTAAGGGGGATGAAGAGATGACGGTATACACGGATGCCTGTGGTACCGGACTGGGTGCTGTATTGATGCAAGGCGGTAGGGTTGTAGCTTACGCAAGTCGGCAGTTGAAACCGCACGAGAGAAGATACCCTACCCATGATTTAGAATTGGCAGCGATCGTGTTCGCGTTAAAGATGTGGAGACACTATCTCTTGGGAGAAAGATTTGAGCTGTTTACAGATCATAAGTCGTTGAAGTATCTATTCTCCCAGAAGGATTTAAATCTCCGTCAGCAGAGATGGTTAGAGTTCTTAGCTTCCTATGATTTTGACATCGCATACACACCGGGAAAGGGCAATGCGGTGGCTGATGCATTGAGTAGAAGACATGCCAGCTTATGGGCTATGTTCCTTGAATGGAAGCAACTGGAGTTTATCGCGGGGTTTGATTTCAGACCAAAGTGCGAATTGGATCCAGAAATGTTAGCAAGTTTGACGATCAGACCCACTTTGATTGAACGGATCGGCTCGAGTCAGAGGGACGATCCTAACCTATTGGAAATCATCTCCAAGTTAGAGATGGGTATCGATGAGGAGATGAACAAGTATGGGCTTGATCGAGATGGATGGCTTAGGAAGAATGGAAAGCTTGTTGTACCCAATGTCAATGGATTGAGAGATGAAGTGCTTAGAGAATGTCATCACTCAAAGCTGACTATACACCCCGGTGGTAACAAGATGTATCGAGATATGAAGCAGACTTACTACTGGGAAGGAATGAAAAGAGACGTTGGGAAGTTTATATCCAAGTGCATGAATTGCCAGTTAGTTAAAGCCGAGCAAAAGAAGCCTAGTGGGTTGTTACAGCCATTAGAAATTCCCGAATGGAAATGGGAGCAAGTCTCGATGGATTTCATCGATGGATTACCAAGGACTAGATCGGGATATGACAGCATTTGGGTAATTGTAGATCGACTGACTAAAAGTGCAAGGTTTATACCAGTCAAATCGACCAGAACGGCAGCTAAGTTAGCAGAATTGTATATGAAGTGGGTAGTGAGATTTCATGGAGTACCTAAAGGCATTGTGAGCGACCGAGACCCGTTGTTCACTAGTGGGTTTTGGAAGAGCTTACAAGAGGCTCTAAGGTCAGAATTACATCTCAGTACCGCATATCGTCCTCAAACCGACGGTCAGACGGAGAGGGTGAATCGTATTTTAGAAGATCTCTTGAGAGCATGTATATTGGATTTTGGTGGATCATGGGATGACCATTTGCATCTAGTAGAGTTTGCATATAATAATAGTTACCAATCCAGTATCGGTATGGCTCCATTTGAAGCTTTGTACGGAAGACCGTGTAACTCACCCTCATGTTGGATAGAGACTGGCGAGAAGTTTATGCTTGGGCCAGATGTGGTGAGGGAAACTTCAGATAAGATCAAGATCATTCAACAACGAATGAAGGCAGCCCAAGATAGGCAGAAAAGTTATGCTGATAAAAGGAGAAGAGACCTAAAATTCTCTGTTGGTGACTTGGTGTTTGTCAAGACTTCTCCGTTGAAGAGCGTAATACGATTCGGCAGGAGAGGCAAGTTGGCACCAAGATTCGTTGGCCCATTCCCTGTTCTTGAACTAGTCGAGAATTTGGCATATAGAATTGACTTACCAGAGAAGATGGCGGGAGTTCACAACGTATTTCATGTTTCCCAACTAAGGAAGTTCGTTCACGACTCAGATATGACTATTTCACCTGATCAGTTAGAGGACTTCGAAGTAGAACCCGAGGCGGTTGGGAACCGTAAGCCGGCCCGTATTGTCGCGCACGACATGAAGCAACTTCGAAGGAAGGCGGTGAAGCTAGTCAAGGTACAGTGGAGCGAGGACGAGAATGATTGTACTTGGGAAACAGAGGAGGACATAAGGAAGAAGTATCCAGAACTCTTTGCCTGGTAAGATTTTGACTTCGATTTAGTTTTCCGCATGCTAGGATAGGCTTGTTTGCTTGTTTTGCATATTTGATTGTTGTATATGGTTGTTAGGCATGTGGGATCCCTGTATGTTTTGGGTTAAGGAATTTCGGGGACGAAATTTCTTAAGGGGGGGAGAGTGTAACGACCCGTATTCTACGCATCATAGGATCGTAGGATATTTATTTCTTTCACATACGAAGTCGTATGGTCATGTAACTTTGGGAGACGACTATTGGGGTCATTTCCCATGTTCATGATTTTTTTCGATTTTTAAATGACCATTTTACCCCTAGTTGGCACTGTTTTGGCCATAACTTTTGACCGGAAAGGAATTTTGACCTGAAACCACTTCCATTGGCTTCGGATGATGGTTTCTCTTTCCGTAGAGTGGTCACATTAGCCAAACGGACTTACCGTTTGGGAGATATGGCTGAAACAAGTTTCAGATGGTGAAAAACAGCTTAATTGGGCTTAACCGGGTGATTAGCAGCTAGGCCCAAGGGGAATTTCGGATTAAGGGGTGTATAGGGGCTGATTAGGGTTAGAAAACATTTCTTTAGACATTTTCCAGCCGCCACTTTCATTCCTCTTAACCTAGCCATGGCCTCCACTCTCTAAATCTATCTAAAACACCCAAAAATCACTTTCTAATTGAAGATTAGGCTTAGCAAACATTAAATTAAGAAGAAAAAGCACCAAAGCAAGGTTGGAGCTGCTGTGTAAGATTGAGAACAGCGCCAAATCAGAGAATATTTCAGTTTTGGGGTTTTAGTTGTGGCCAAGGTGAGTGATAGCATTTGTTTTGACACTAATTACAGTTAACTAAGGGTAATTAGTGAAGATTAGCGAATTTATACACTAATAAATTCTGGAAAAATGTTTAGAAATTCTTAAATAATATTTCATGCCTCTGTTAGAAAATTTAGACGATTTGATTAAGTTTTACTAAGTATGTGCTTAAACATGATTAAGAAGGATTTTGGGAAAATATGAAGTTTTAGTCATTTTTGATCCCTTTTGATTCATTTGAATTGTTGTTTGCTGTTTGTGGTTGCTATTACATGTTGCTATGACTCTATGGTATATTTTATGATTGATTAGAATAGTTAAATTGGTCGAAAACGTCGTCGAATGGCGTAGAAAGCTCGCTGGAAAGTTGCAGAAATGTGCAGGTCCCGAACCGGTTCGGATCGGAGCAGGGGTCGGATCGGACTAGTGAACTGACCAAGGGAATCCGAACTGGATTGGGACTTGTCACTGGAAGAAGTTTGGCAGGAAGGAAGGCCATTTCTTAGAGTTAGAGTTGGACAGAAGATCGGATCGGAGCAATGGAGCAGACCGGATCGAAGAAAGGGAATAGGACGGATCGGAGCAGGCAAACAAGTCAAACAGAAAGAATCGGATCGGATGAACGACCTCCGAACCGAACTCAAGCAGAGACACACCCGAACCGAACCGATATCTGGAGGGGGAGAATCACTGAACCGACCCGAACCGGAGGAGGACACCGACCCGACTCGAAGTGGAGTATCCGACCCGAACCGAATGAAAGGATGACTATCAAACCGAACCGTGTTATACGTATATATCCGAACCGAACCGAATTCAGGACCACTTCTATGCGACGACTCTTTTGAAGACCAACTCCAACTCGATCAAAACCCGAGATGCAAAGGAAGTCCAAATGAGAAGTTAGAGCTCAAGATTTAGATGGGAATCAACGAGTTTGCTTCATGGTTGGGCTTTGCTGCGGGACGCGTGCCAAGGAGTTATCGACGTCTATAGCTTTGGACCACTATGGTAGGAGGTACGAAGGCGGATTCAGGGCCATTATGGCATAGGTAGGACCAAGGGCTACAACCAATGAAGTGGGTCATTGAAATGTTTGGTCATGACTCCATATGTTTAGCTTGGTCATAGCAGGGTTTCTACAAGTCGGGATTCGTCGTTACCTCAGTTTGTCTAGTGTTCCAAAGTGGTAGATGTCGTACGCTTTACGCACTGAGTGAGAGATGTGAGGATGGTTGCTATGGATGATTTGTTTGCTATCATTGTGACATGCACACCCCACCCCCGTATTCTTACACTATTTTATGGCACCTTAGAGTATTGTACGGTATGTGGTACTAACTCTTTGGTTACAGGTCCAGGTTCAGGTATGGTTTAGTATACCTGTTATCATTCTGTTTAGATGCTTATCGCTCATACCAGGCTTTATGTCTGACCTAGAGTTTTATGTCTCCTCTTATTACTCTAGGTGCTCACACGAGCAGACTAGAGACAGGTTAGCTGGTGATGCACGGGTAGATGATCCGGAGACGAGCAGGAGGCTTCCACGTACTATATACATAATATTCTCCCTGTGTTGTTGAAGATCACTGCTTGGGCATTGTTGGTGTATCTTCTACTTTAGCTTTCTTTTGTTTAGAGACAGTAAATTTGGAAAATTGTAATAAGCTGTATTTGGATTTCCGCTGCTTTGATGATTGATGTTGATTTTAGTTATCAGCTTATGCACTGTCTCACCTGTTTTATGTCAAGTATGTTATTATTATATTTTATTCCATGCGCTGTGAGACATCCTACAGGTTCCTTGATTAGTTCATTCCCTTCTTTCTTTTCTTCTGACGACCGTTCTGTGCTAGCTGGGCATGTGTACAGCGCATTTTCGGAGGGGATGCAGGCTGGTGCAGGGCGGGCCGTCACAATTTTCAATTTCAACTGCTCCATGAGGATATGCTGTTTTCACAACATAAGGTCCAGACCATCGAGATCTGAGTTTTCCTAGAAACAAGTGAAGTATAGAGTCGTATAAAAGAACTTTTTGACCTACGTTGAATTCCTTACGAAGTATGTTTTTGTCGTGTTGGGCTTTGGTTCTTTCTTTGTAGATTTTCGCATTTTCATATGCCTCATTTCTTAATTCCTCTAATTCAGAAATTTGTAACTTCCTATGTAAGCCGGCTTTCTCTAAGTCAAAATTCAAAAAAATTATGGCCCAAAGAGCACGATGCTCTAATTCAAGAGGTATGTGACAGGCCTTTCCAAAGACTAATCGATATGGTGACATCCCTAGATTGGTTTTATAAGCAGTGCGAAAAGCCCAATGTGCATCAATCAGTTTTACGGACCAATCTTTTCTATTGGAATTCACGGTTTTCTCAAGAATTTATTTGATTTGTCTATTGGAAACTTCTACTTGTCCACTAGTTTGTGGATGGTAAGGGGTTGACAGCTTGTGTGTGATTGAGTATTTCTTCAGCAAGGACTCAAAAGCACGATTACAGAAATGAGTGCCATTATCACTAATGATAGCTCGAGGTGTGCCAAAGCATGAAAAGATGTTTTCTTTGAGTAATTTGACAACAACCTTGTTGTCGTTGGTTTTGGTCGGAATGGCTTCAACCTAGAATAAATCATTAAATTAAGATTTAATGAAGTTTCCAATTTGTTGATATTTAATTGAAATTAAATAAATTGGATTTGGGTTTGTCGCGAATAATGTCTTATATAACACTGTTCTTGAACCCCGTATGAAAAGAATAATATTTTAATTCAGATTATTAAAGTTTTCGATTATATTTTGTAATTGAAATAAAAAATGTGAGTTGGGTTTATTGTGAACTGTGTTTTTAAGCGACACTTGTTCTTTAACCTAACTGACCGTGAAAGTATGATTTGGAATTTATAAATCTTTTATTAAGATTTAATGGAAATTTTCCAAAAGTAAAGTTTTCCAATTTAATATATTAAATTGGAATTGAATAGAATTCGAATTAATTATAACCAAGATAAGCTTCTGTAAAAGAAGACCGATACTACATATGGAATTTAAGAGGCCTTGCCGTTATTCCATTTATATTATTGGTTGGATACAGAAATTTATAACGATTATATATTTGATTTCTTTGAAGATTCCATATTTTATGGAAGACGATTTTTGGTTTACCATGAATTATGTTTTAAATGACATTAGTTCTTTAACCCAGTTAAGAATAAGATTTATCTCTTAAATCTAAAAAATCATTTAATAATGATTTTTTATATTTAAAACCAAATGGTGTTTTGAATAAATCTTTAAAAGAAAGATTTAAGAGTAAATGTAAAGAATGTATTTTTGATAGAATAATTTGAATATTTTATTTAAAAGAATATTCTGAATTGGAATGAGGCGTTGGCTTTTAATTATAAAAATACGTGAGTTATTCAGAAAGACCGGGTTTAACCCATTTCGAATAATTACTACGACGATGAAGAGTCGAAGATGAAGACGGTGTTTGAAGACCGACGATCTTCACATCGAATGGATGCGTTGCTATTGAGAACCTTGATGGGAGTAGCTACCTTGAAGGGGCTTCACTGGTAGCCGTCCTAATTATTGTTGATTGTTCGGATTTGGTTTTCGCTCAGACCTCGAGCACAAGCTAGAAAATGGATGCGTGTTTGACATTGGATTTTGTTCCATGTGAATTAAATCGATTTCTGTTAATGTATGTCTATTTGGTGGTGGAGGATTTATTCTCTACTTAACACCCTAGTATATATTAATAGTCATTGATCGCATGGCGTGAATTGTCAATGTGACACACCAAGATGCAAATGATCAAGGCTATTTTTGAAAAGCAGGGTCTTGTGGGATGATCAAAGCATAGCCTATTACGGCATAGCTTTGTGTATATCGTGACTTCGCGAGCCTCACACCCCGATATGAGTCAAAAATGGGATATCGACCGTAGGGAGTGCACACGTTTCTTTCTAGCTATTGGTAGTGTCAGTGCTTAAACTGGCTGGCATTTTACTTATGTGGATGATGGATTTTGAGGCGCCTCGGATTTTTATAGGCCGTTAGTGGTCATACTATAGGTTCAAAGGAACCGGGAAACGTGTGTTCAGGCATAACCAATCCACTGCCGATAGGCGGGGACCGGCCCACCCGCTCCAAGGGTTGCCCATAGGTGTGATCCTGAGGCATTTGCTAGAGTGTCTCGAATCGGAGAGGAGCTTGCCCCTAGCCTCGACTCATGATGGAAATCCAATTTCCAATACGACCTTGCGGTTTTGATTGTAGAACTAGTATGGCGACATAGTAGGATGGGGTACTATGCCGTCTAGGATTGATACATTATGATTGAAATGTTTTTATTAAACATATACACACTTATATCAAATCTGTTTTCATCGTATCAAGCATCTTTTGACCATTATAAGGTAAAACACTATCCTCCGGTTTGCGTTGCATTGTGTGATGGGACTTGGGTCTTCTAATGGTTTCATTTTTCTAAAAATCATTGCGTTGTTTAACGATTTACTTTAATTTCTGCACTGGCAATCCAATGGAGTAAACCCGTTCCGCGTCAGCGGCGTGGTCCTGTGATTAGCCTTATTGGATAAGTTTAGTTAAGATTTCTCATACCAGTCCCATGACTGACCTGTAGTTTGTTTCACTGGCAAACTCGGGTGCCCATATTTTCCACACGGGCAGTCGAGTAGCTTTTTGCAGATATATTTACAGGATCCTGGTTTACAGCTAAAGCAGTATTCAGAAAGCTCTGTATCCGCGTATTCCTTTTAGTTGTATATTTGTATTATTTTTCCGCTACTATTTAAATGTATTTTAAATCCCTGATATTATTGAATTTTTATTGTGTAATTAAGTATTCATACTCTGTTATATTCTTGTACTCTGATGTAATTATTGTAATCAGCAATAAAATGTTCCTCAATTTGTGTTCTGATGCGTATTGTTCTCAAAGCAATCCAGGCTTTCCTTTACTGGGAAGTTTGGGTCGTTTCAGTTGGTATCAGAGCTTTGGTTTGCAGAACTCGAGAACAAAACACATTAGAACCAAATGAAAGAATTCATCAGAGATTGGATTAGTAATATCCAATGAGAATAACTCGTTAGAGATAGGATCTGTAGTATCCTAGAACGAGTGTGAAGAGTATTATTTTCTTCAAATAAAAAACAAATTTAGTTTCGAAATTTTATCTAAAAATACGTATTTGAGTATATTATATTTTAATGTGGACAATCGAGTATATAAAGATTTCGAATATACGAGTAATTAACGGATATTCAAAGTTTTAATATACTGGATAGATATAGAATCTCACTCTAGACACCCGGGGATAATTCTGGTAATGTCCGGACATCATCAGTATTTTTGTACGAGTCTCGAAAGTGGGATTGCTATATATTTCCATTGACTGGTATGAGAAGCAAAACTTAGGACACATTGCTGTGATTTGCACTAGAAATATGATTTTTGGCTATATATAAAAGTTATATGTATTTGAAAAGTTAACCACCTAATTGATTGTTGGTTGTGATGTTTGGTAATTAGTTTCACTAATTAAAATATTAAAATGATAGTTAAACCAATAAATACAAGTTTAATTAGTTAATTAAATAACTTTTAGCTTCGTTCCTTTTCGAGGACGAAAAGATTTTAAGTGGGGGCGATTGTAACGACTCGGAATTTTGGGGCCAATTTAAAATTTTTATTTTGGAAATTTTAATGGATTTTAATATTTAAAATGATTTATTTTAAATAAGAACGACTAAAAATTTATTTTAAAACGAATAAATTTAATTTAATTCTAAAAGGAGTTTAAAACAGCGCTGCAGTTTGAAAATTTGAATTTGAACTTTGACTGAATGTATAGGATTCATTTTAAGTTAGAATTGAACGAAACATGAAATATGTAAATCTGTTTAATCATATCTTTCTAACGAATCTGAAAAACTGAAATTTCGTTTTAAAAATCAAAAGTTATGCCCAGTTTAAAAGTTAGAAAAGTCGCTGTAGAATTTATATATATTTTAATATAATATATTAGCCTTAAAAATAGCCATTTTTTCAAACGACCTCGGTTTTCGACGAAACCACTTTTGTTGGAACCGGAATGTCAAATTATTTCTATGTTTAAATTTTCATAATTTTTCGAATTAATATGTGAGCGTGGCAAAGGAAAATGTGTTTTGACTGTTTCAGTCAAATTTGATCGACTTGAAAATGGCCATTTTTCAAACAGTCTCAGAATTTGATGAAATTTGTTTTGTTAGGACCGTATCGACAAAAGAAAGCCGAAAATAATTTTTCTGGAATTTTTAGAGTTAGTATGTGGCCCTGGTAATTTAACATGTACGTTTGAATTTAATAATTAAATGATTTATAATAAAATTTAAAGAAAAACATATCGTAGCAGCCGAACTTGGTTACGAAACATATTCCATTGTGTCCGGGGCGGGGGTATTTAGCTAGTGGCGACACTTGTTGGGTTTGATTTGGAGTTCGGTACGATACAGGAGCTATATTGGAATTTTAAGAAATTAAATAAATAAATAAAATTATAAAATACTCGTATAAATACGGTATCAAATATGTATCCCTTCTTAGACCTAATCGCAGCGGCCTTCATTAGTTTAATGGCTGAGATGGCCGCACCTTCTCCTCCATCTTTCTCCTTCTCCATCCACTTTCAAGCATCGCTCTAGTTCAGACTTAGTAGGAAATCGAATAAGCTTCACGTCCATACTCGCCTCATCACCCATCGTCGCTCGAATCCCAAGACCCAACCCTTGAAACTGCCGCCGTTCATCGCTGGAATTCGCCAACCCCCTGCGTGCGAGCTCGACGAGGCTGCCACCTACCAGAGCGCCTCTCCAAGGCCTTCGACGTGGCAAGGACCGATCATCTTCAAACATCTCTGATTTTGCGCAGAACCCAACCCTAAGTTCGAACAAGTTGAAAAACATGTCGGCCTAAGTCCTGTAGAAGAAGAAGGGGTGATTTTCTAATATAATTATTTAATTAATGTGTTAATCTCCTATCTAAATATCAAACGTTTAAATAATCATATCTCATTCGAACAGCGATGAAATCTGACGATTTTCGTTGCATTGAACTCGTCTTCTCACGATCTACAACATGGAGCAGACCAAATCTGAAAAGGAGCGAGTGGGAATTTCAGACAAAAATTTATGTGAGATTTCTCGTTTTAACTTTTAAATAAAAATTTATATATATGTGTGAACTGTTTCTGATTGATTTTAATTGTGATTGTAATATTTTATGTGCCGTGAAAATTTGGTATGGATTGATTTACTGCATTGACGCTGCTTTGTCGAATTATATTTGGTTAGAAGATAAATATCGATTTGGTTTGAAATATGTTATGTGAATAAATATAACATTTTTGTTATAAAATGTAGAATGAGATTAAAAATACCTTTTTGATTAGAACTGTCTAATTAGATTTAAAATATCATTTTTGCTAGAATTGACATATTTCATTGTCATTTTGTTTGAGATTTAAAGGAACAAATTTCATTGTCATTTAGTTGTAATAAAAATGAGGCAAATCTATCATATTTGTTTGTAGTATAAAAATGAGGCAAATCTATCATATTTGTTTGTATTATAAAAAATTAGGCAAATTTGTCATATTTGTTTACATTATAAGAATGAAGATTAGAAATGAACATTTTTGTGTCATTTAAAAGATTAAATTAGGAATAAACATTTTGTGCATAAGAAAAGAGAGTTAAACAAAAATATGCATTTTTGTCTACATTAAAAGGATTTGTCAAGACATGATTATAAAAGGAAAATTAACATTTTTGTTTACTGTAAAAGGATGAAAAAGAATAACATATTTTTGACAAAATATGATTAGTGAAAAAGAATAACATATTTTTGACAAAATATGATTAGTGAAAAGAAAATTACATTTTGTCAAAAGAATGATTAGTGAATTAAAATAGTATTTTTGTGAAAGAATGATTATAAATAGAAAGATCACATTTTTGTGAAAGAATGATAATAGAAATAAAAATCACATTTTTGTGGAAACATGATTATGAAAATAGAAACAACCTTTTTATTTGAAATATGTTTTGCATATCAAATTAACATTTTTGATTAGAAATTGGTTAGAAAAATAAAAAGAAACATATTTGACAAAGTATGCTTATAGGAACAAAAAGGAGTATTTTTGCCAAGATATGCTTATTGAAATAAAAGACACATTTTCTGTCAAAACATGATTATTGAGATAAATTACCACTTTTTGTTAATTAGATTAAGTTGGAGAATGAACACTTTTTGTTAATTAGATTAAGTTGGACAAATTTAACACTTTTGTTAATTAGATTATGTTAGCTGAAATAAAAGAGACATTTTTGTCAGATTTATAAGAGTGAATTAATAAGGAAGATATGAACAAAATCATGTTTTGATTAAGTAAGAAAGATTTGAAAAAAATTATCAGTTTAGTCATTTTAAAAAGAATGATATAAAAAGAGCCATTTTTATACTTTTAAAGAAACGATATGAAAAGAGGCATTTTTGTTTATTTAAAAGAATTAGACAAAAATTTGCATTTTTGTTTATTAAAAAGGAACTAAAACAAAATTATCATATTTTGTTACACTGAAAAGAATAAACAAGATTATCATATTTTGCTAAAACTTGTTTTGTGAAAGAAAAATAGCATTTTTGTTATGAATTGTCCTATAAGAGGAAATTAACATTTTATTATCAAATGTTACATTAGAGGAAATTAACATTTTATTATCAAATGTTACATTAGAAAAAAAATACATTTTTGCTAGAAAATGTAATTAGAATAAGGAATACATTTTTGTTAGAAGATGTAATTAGAATACATTTTTATCAGAAAATGTAATTAGAATCAAGAATACATTTTTATTAGGAAATGTAAGGAGGATAAAGTATACATTTTTGGTTAAAATGTTTACATAGAATAAAACCAACATTTTTGGTTAAAATGTTTACATGAAATAAAAATACATTTTTGTCGCATATAAAGGAATGAGTTCAAAAGGATCAATTTTTTTCACATATAAAAGAATGAATTCGAAAGGATCACTTTTGTCACAGATAAAAGAATGAATGAATTAGAAATGATTATTCTTGTCACATTAAGAAGAAAGATTTGAAATGTATATTTTTATACATTAAAAAGAAGGAAATTGAAATGTATATTTTTATACATTAAAAAAGAAAATATTCATTTTTATGTTAAAACATGTTAGCGAAGCAGAATATACATTTTTGTTAGAAAATGTAAATTAGAATAAAAAGGACATTTTTGTTAGAAATTTTTATTACAATTAAAAGTCACATTTTTATTTGCATTCCTTGTTGCAAATAAAACTAGAAATGAAAAGTCACATTTCTATTTGCATTCCTTGTTGCAAATAAAACATGCATAAAATGTCGCATTGAAATTTTGATACATTTTTGTCATAAAATGTCATATGAAAATTTTGCTATAAAAATGTTAGTAATAGAATTTACATTTTATTGTAAGAAGAAGAAAAACCCTATCATTCATATGTGTGAAATATATGTCTGCGATGTTGAAGTGTTAAACGTATTACCGATAATGTTAGAATATTCAAATTGAATATTACACTTCCATTTACAAGTTACCCGACTTGTTTATGTGATTGGGACGATTATTTTCATACATCGGCCAGGTGCACAAATAATTTATTATTTGGTTAATGGATGAAACCCCACACGGGTATTGGGATGATACTGTACACGCACTACTCCCAATATTTAGTTATATGTCAATCGATGGATTGACAGTCTGTGATGAGCGTTAGTTATTTACTTTAATGCTCACAAAGTTATAAATTCCACTTTGGTCGTCATTTGGATGTTAATAATTATTTGTCATGATTATTGATTACATACAATATATGGTTGTTGATTGAGTCACATTCAAATAAAGAATATTCTAGAAAAAGAATATTTTAGAAAATATCTTAGAAAAGAAATATATTTTAGAAAAATATATTTTTATTTGATATGAACTAGTTATTAACTAGAATAAATCATTAAATTAAGATTTAATGAAGTTTCCAATTTGTTGATATTTAATTAAAATTAAATAAATTGGATTTGGGTTTGTCGTGAATAGTGTCTTAAATAACACTGTTCTTAAACCCCGTATGAAAAGAATAATCTTTTAATTCAGATTATTAAAGTTTTCGATTATATTTTGTAATTGAAATAAAAAATGTGAGTTGGGTTTATTGTGAACTGTGTTTTTAAGCGACACTTGTTCTTTAACCTAACTGACAGTGAAAGTATGATTTGGAATTTATAAATCTTTTATTAAGATTCAAATGGAAATTTTCCAAAAGTAAAGTTTTCCAATTTAATATATTAAATTGGAATTGAATAGAATTCGAATTAATTATAACCGAGATAAGCTTCTGTAAAAGAAGACCGATACTACATATGGAATTTAAGAGGCTTTGCCGTTATTCCATTTATATTATTGGTTGGATACAGAAATTTATAACGATTATATATTTGATTTCTGTGTAGGTTCCATATTTTATGGAAGACGATTTTGGGTTTACCGTGAACTATGTTTTAAATGACATTAGTTCTTTAACCCAGTTAAGAATAAGATTTATCTCTTAAATCTAAAGAATCATTTAATAATGATTTTTGATATTTAAAACCAAATGGTGTTTTGAATAAATCTTTAAAAGAAAGATTTAAGAGTAAATGTAAAGAATGTATTTTTGATAGAATAATTTGAATATTTTATTTAAAAGAATATTCTGAATTGGAATGAGGCGTTGGATGTGTTTTTATAGTACTCGACTTTTAATTATAAAAATACGTGAGTTATTCGGAAAGACCGGGTTTAACCCATTCCGAATAATTACTATGACGATGAAGAGTCGAAGATGAAGACGGTGTTTGAAGACCGACGATCTTCACATCGAATGGTTGCGTTGCTATTGAGACCCTTGATGGGAGTAGCAACCTTGAAGGGGCTTCAGTGGTAGCCGTCCTGACTATTGTTGATTGTTCGGATTTGGTTTTCGCTTAGACCCAGAGCATAAGATAGTAAATGGATGCGTGTCCGACATTGGATTTCGTTCCATGTGAATTAAATCGATTTCTCTTAATGTATGTCTGTTTGGTGGTGGAGGATTTATTCTCTACTTAATACCCTGGTATATATTAATAGTCATTGATCGCATGGCATGAATTGTCGATGTGTCATGCCAAGATGCAAATGATCAAGGCTTTTGTTGAAAAGCAGGGCCTTGTGGGATGATCAAAGCATAGCCTATTACGGCATAGCTTTGTGTATAACGTGACTTCGCGAGCCTCACACCCCGGTATGAGTCAAAAACGGGATATGGTCCGTAGGGAGTGCACACGTTTCTTTCTAGCAATTGGTAGTGTTAGTGCTTAAACTGGATGGCATTTTACTTATGCGGATGATGGATTTTGAGGCGCCTCGGATTTTTATAGGCCGTTAGTGGTCATACTATAGGTTCAAAGGAACCGGGAAACGTGTGTTCAGGCATAACCAATCCACTGCCGATAGGCGGGGACCGACCCTACCGCTCCAAGGGTTGCCCATAGGTGTGATCCTGAGGCATTTGCTAGAGTTCTCGAATCGGAGAGGAGCTTGCCCCTAGCCTCGACTCATGATGGAAATCCAATTTCCAATACGACCTTGCGGTTTTGATTGTAGAACTAGTATGGCGACATAGTAGGATGGGGTACTATGCCGTCTAGGATTGATACATTATGATTGAAATGTTTTTATTAAACATATACACACTTATATCAAATCCGTTTTTATCGTATCAAGCATCTTTAGACCATTATAAGGTAAAACCCTATCCTCCGGTTTGAGTTGCATTGTATGATGGGACTTGTGTCTTATAATGGTTTCATTTTTCTAAAAAGCATTGTGTTGTTTAACGATTTACTTTAATTTATGAACTGGCAATCCAATGGAGTAAACCCGTTCCGCGTCAGCGGCGTGGTCCTGTGATTAGCCTTATTAGATAAGTTTAGTTAAGATTTCTCATACCAGTCCCATGACTGACCTGTAGTTTGTTTCACTGGCAAACTCGGGTGCCCATATTTTCCACACGGGCAGTCGAGTAGCTTTTTGCAGATATATTTACAGGATCCTGGTTTACAGCTGAAGCAGTATTCGGAAAGCTCTGTATCCGCGTATTTCTTTCAGTTGTATATTTGTATTATTTTTCCGCTGCTATTTAAATGTATTTTAAATCCCTGATATTATTGAATTTTTATTGTGTAATTAAGTATTCATACTCTGTTATATCCTTGTACTCTGATGTAATTGTTGTAATCAGCAATAAAATGTTCCTCAGTTTGTGTTCTGATGCGTATTGTTCTCAAAGCAATCCAGGCTTTTTTATTGGGAAGTTTGGGTCGTTACCAAGTTTGGTTTAGCTTTCAGTGAGAACTTCTCACTTATAAATTATTTTTTTCTAGTTAATAGTATATATACTAGGATGCAGACGGTGTTTAGTAGCACCCGACACCCGTCGTCCACAGACCATGGACGGCTTGTATGCTTGTTTGTTTGATTTTGATGTGTAGTTGATTGCGTGATCTGATGTGAAATGAAATAAAATATTTATATAGTTAAAAATATTATAGTTGAAAATAGAATTTTTAACGTGTATATAAAATAAATATTTATAAACAAATCGGAGATTTGTTTATATACACTGATTTGATTCATATTGATTGGGACGATAAATTTTACACATCGGCCAACTGCACAAATAAAATCGGTGTTTGATTGTTTGAAACCCCACACGGGTATTGGGATGATATTTGGCGTACAATAATCACAATTATTTAGCTGTATGTCGATCGATTGGTCGACAAACTGTGTAAGCGTTAATTATTTAAATTTAATTCTTATGCAGTTGTGTGGTGCACTCTGGATGATGGTTGATTATTTATCGTTGTTATTTTATACATGTGTTGTAGAAAATCCATATAATTAATATTATATGGTAATTGATTGGTCCTCATTCCAGTTTTGAAATAGAATATCTGAATAGAAATATTTGAAAAGAGATATTTGAAATAGAATATTGGAAAATAGAAATATATGAAGACGTGTTGATTAGATTGACGCCATTTTGACGTGAACGATATTTATATCGATTTTATTCATTTTTAAATGAATATTGAAAAGTGATTTCAATAATCGAATATTTTTGAAATTGAATTGAATAGAATTCAAATCGAATTGAAATTGAATAGAATAGAATTCAAATCGAATTGAAATTGAATTGAATAGAATTCGAATCGAATAGAAATTGAATTGAATAGAATTCAAATCGAATTGAAATTGAATTGAATAGATTTGAAATTCGAATTAGATTGAAATAGAATTGAAATCGTTTTGAATTGAATTTAAAACGTATTGAAATTGAACTGAAAATCGATTTGAATTGAAATCAATTTGAAATGAATTTAAAACGAATTTGTAAGGGAAAATTCAATTTTGATTTGAATTTGAAAAGGAAGTTGAAATCATTTTGAAAATGAATTTAAAAGATTCATAAAATACGTTTTAAAAAGGAAATCGATGGAGTATATATTATATATATTATATATATATAATATAATGGCCTGAATAGAACGCGCCGCGCCGCGGCAGTTCGCGAATTTCGACCATTGACTTCGAATGGATATTACGGGAGATCCGTCCGTCGGATTCTCCTAAAACCAGAACCGTTGGGTTCGTATCGAAAAGCGCTTTCTAATGAATATTAGAAATTAGAAATCTAACGGTTGGATTTGGAATTATGTCCAAATCAAATTGGGAAAAGGTCGCTGTAAGTGCAGTTCGATGGCCGTTGATGGAAAATGACTGTACGAGCCTTCATAAAATTATTAAAAATAGTAATAATTTGTGTAAAATCATAAGGAATGATTTGGAAAAAATTGGGATGAATAACTCCATATTTGAAAAGATAAAAATAGATTTTTATCGAAATGAACTAGTTTTGAACTAGAATTATAATTCTATTTATTTTTAAAATAAATAATGTGGATTTGAAATGGTTTTGAAAATAACCAGAATTTCCAATAATTGAATTGGAATGGATTTGAATCGAAATTGTCTTTGTAATATTTCGATGTTGGATTTCGTGATTATATAGATATTGTTATGGAAATTTGAAAGATATATTTATATCGTTATTTCCAGTACGATATTTGTTGGTCGTAGAATTTGATATTGAATATAAGCCGATATATTTTCTATTCAGAGCCTTGTATTTAATATCAAATGTGATTTGGGTTTTTCATGAATGGTATCTTCAATAATACTGTTCTTAGACCTAATGGAGTTAAGAAAATCAGAAACTAACTGGAGATTAGTTAAGTTGAATGGTCTCCTGGGTATTGATCTGATGTTGGTTTCGTCCTTCGGGGTTATTACTTAGGGAATTGTTCACTTGATAATTTACGGTTAAATGCTGATGGAATAGAATGTGATTTTGGGTTCATCGTGAACCGTGTTTTAAATGACATTGGTTCTTTAACCCAGTTAAAGACAGGATATGATTTCCCAAGTTAAATAATCATTGATAGTGATCATTGGGTGTCTGGGTCCTGAGGCTCAGGCTAGAGAGTCTCGAATCGGTGAAGACTATCTTTTGCCTCGGTTCACAGATGGAAATCCAACTTCCAATACATGACTTTAAGGTTTTATTTGTAGAGCCTAGTATGGCGACATAGTGGGATGGGGCGCTTATGTCGTCAATGATTGATACTTATGATTTGAAGTTGTTTTATACACTATACACTTATAGTAATAATAAATGATTTGTTTTAAATGTATCAAGCATTCTTGGCTATTATAAGGTAAAACCCTATCCTCTGCCTTGCGTTGCATTGTGTGATGGGACCTGGGTCTTATAATAGCTTCATTCTTCTTTATTTAGCATTGTGCTGTTGTTTTATGCACTGGTATTCTTGGGAGGAAACCCGTTCCGTGTTATACGGCGCGGTCCCTTGATTTACCGAACTTTAAAATAAAGATTAATAATTGTTTTAGTTCTCACACCAGTCTCATGACTGACCTGGAGTTTATTGTTTTAACCTAAACTCTAGGTGCCCTTATTTTGACGCGGGCAGCTAGTAGTTTTGGTTTTGCAGATTTATATTCACAGGATTCTGATTTACATCTGGAACGATACTCGTAAAGCTTTGTATTCGCGTATTACTTCTAGTTGTTTATTGTATTATTTCCCGCTGCTATGTAATGTATTGTAATCTCTGATATTTATCGAATGTATTTTATTTATTCATACTCTGTATATTCTTGTATTCTGATGGAATTGTTGTAATTTACAATGAAATGTTCTTCCGTTTGCGTTCTATTTTGTCGTGTTCTCAAAACAATCAGGTGTTTCGAACGGTCTGGGTCAGTTTAGCGACTGATTCGGATCGAGCAAAATTCCTTTTCGTTACAGTGGTATCAGAGCTTTGGTTTACAAAGCTCAGAGAACAAGACACATTAGAACCATACGAAAGAATTCATCAGATATTGGATTAGTAATATCCAATGGGAATGACTCGTTAGAGATGGGATTAGTAGTACCCTAGAACGGGTGTGAAGAGTATATTTGTAAAATGAAAACAATTTTTTTTTTTTGAAATTTAAATCGTTTTATTCGTATTTGAATAGTTATTTGTATTGATTTGGACAATCAAGTATATAGAGATTATAGTATACGTCTGATCCATGTGTATTGATGCCTCGAATATATTCGATAGATATAGAATCACACTCTAGTCGCCCGGAGATGATTCTGATGATAGTTCGAACATCATCAGAATTGGTATTCGAGTTTTGAAGGTGTGATATCTATATATTTCCTATTGACTGGTGTGAGAACCAAAATTAGATAGGGCTTATTGTTGTGATTTTGCATCAAAAATCTGATTTTTAGACTATATATCAAAGTTATAAATTTGAAATGATAATTCACTAATTGATTGATGGTTGTGTTGTTTGATTATTGGTTAATTAATTAAATGTTGAACCGTTTAGCCAAATTGAACCAAATAGTGAATTGTATTGAAAATTTGGCGCATTTGCATGCATATACATGTACTTACATTGAACAGGTCATAGCAAGGAGGCTAGAGCAGAGGAATAAAATTGTTTGCTCGACAAATAGGTACATGTTTATTGTATTTCTTGGGTTTTGGGTGATTTTGTCAGCCGCTTGGCTAGCCGCTTGGCTTTTTCTTTTCCTTTGGATTGAAGAAGGTCATGGGTGGCTATATGAAATATCCCGAAGTCCCCGGTGCAGGGGAGGTTATGGTGAAATTTTTCGAAAAATTAGGGTGTTAGCCAAATTTTTGAAAAATTTGAAAAGTTCTTAGAAACTGAAAAGTTGAAGAACTTAAGCCATAATGAAAATAATGGAAGTTGAGTTGATTAGTAAAACAACTTTCGGCTTCGTTCCTTTTCGGGGACGAAAAGTTTTAAGTGGGGGAGATTGTAATAACCTGGAAATCTGGGCCAATTTAAAAAAAAAAAATTTGGCAATTTTAGCGAATTTTGAATATTCAAAATGAATTATTTTAAATAATATCAACGAGAAATTTATTTTGAATATAATTCTAATGTATATATTTATATAAATCGTCGTTTAAAAATAAATATTTATTTATAATTATAAAAAAGAATTGAAAATGGTGCGGCAGTTCGATAATTCGATTTCAAACTTCAAATGAATGTACCGGGTGCAATATAAACCGGATTTTAGTGAAACCAAAAATAATGGAATCTAATTGAGAATATCTTTCCAACGAATCCGAGAAATCGAAATGTCATAGCGGGAATCAAAAGATATGTCCAGTTGAAATTTCAGAATAGTCGCTATGGAATTCTGGCCCTTAAAAATGGAGATTTTGCAAATGACCTCGGTTTTCGACGAAACCACTTTTGTTGGAGTCGGGATGTAAAGTTATTGCTAGATTCCAATTTTCGTAATTTTTTGAATCAATATGTGAGCGTGGCAAAGGAAAACGTGTTTGACCAGTTTCAGTTGATTTTAATCGACTGGAAAATGGTCATTTTTCATATGGTCTCGGAATTCGGCAAAGCTAGTTTTGTTAGGACCGTATCGTCAATACGAAGTTAGAAAATATTTTTTAGGAATTTTTCTAGTTAGTATGTGGCCCCGGTAAATTGAAATGTGCGTTCAAATTCAATATACATTTATTTTTAATTTGAATTGAACGAAAACTGATCGAAACGGTCAAATCAGCCTACGATACATATCCCATTATGTTCGGAATAGGGGTAATTAGCTAGGGATGACAGGCGGTGGGTCCCGTTTTGAGATCGAAATTTAAAATTGCTTTGGAAGGATAAAATAAATTAAATAATAATAAAAGGAGCCCCCCTTCCTTCTCTTACTCGGTCAACACCTACCCTCCCCGTCCATTCTTCAGAAAAGAAAAAAAATCCGCTCTTCAAAATCGACCGCCGCCCGTCGCCCCTACCAGCCACCACCGCACCTCCACCCACCGCACCTGACTCCGACCGCCCCCTCTCTAGCCCCAGACGCTCTCTTCCCTTCCTCCTTTTCTACCTCCAAGCCACCCAAACCCTAGAACCCAAATTCCGCCGCGCCTCCAGCCTTAGCCACTGCCGCCTGTCAGGAGCACCCCCCTCCCCCCACCTCCGGCGACTGCCCAACTCCGCCCCAATGAGTCCCCTCCCTCTTCGTTTCCAAATGTGAGCTTTTCCTTTTTATTTTATTTCATAATTTGTTTAAATCTTTGATGTAAAAACTGAATTCCTTTGATGTTAAAGACTGAATTTCTTTGATGTTAAAAATACAATTTTTATATTGGTAGAAGATTAAAAATATAATTTTTATATTTGTAGAAGATTAAAAATACAATTTTTATATTAGTAGGAGATTAAAAATATAATTTTTATATTGGTAGAAGATTAAAAATATAATCTTTATATTAGTAGAAGATTAAAAATATAATTTTTATATTGGTAGAAGATTAAAAATACAATTTTTATATTAGTAGAAGATGGAAAATGTGATTTTTATATAATAGAATTAATAAAGATGTGATCTTTATAGATGTAGCCATGTAAAAATATGATTTTATAATTGAAAAGATTGTATTTTTATCATATTAAAATTTAGATTTTTTATAAACAAAAAAGGTGAGGTTTTAATGTAGAAAACATTATTATAAAAAATATAATTTTTATAATGTAGAAAGGTTAAAAATATAATTTTTATAATATAGAAAGGTTAAAAATATAATTTTTATACTAGTGGCGTATTAAAAATTTGATTTATATATATATATGAGGTGAAAACAAAAATTCGATTTTTATCTATATGTAGCGTATGCGGACGATGAAAGTGACAAGAGGAGAATGATGAAGATTTCCTACATATGAAGAGTCGTGGAGTTTGGTTTAGCTTTCAGTGAGAACTTCTCACTTTTAAATTTTGTTTTCTAGTTAATAGTATATATATTAGGATGTAGACGGTGTTTAGTAGCACCCGACACCCGTCGTCCATAGACCATGGACGGCTTGTATGCTTGTTTGTTTGATTTTTATGTGTAGTTGATTGTGTGATGTGATGTGAAATGAAATAAAATATTTATATAGATAAAAATATTTTATAGTTGAAAATAGAATTTTTAACGTGTATATAAAATAAATATTTATAAACAAATCGGAGATTTGTTTATATACACTGATTTGATTGATATTGATTGGGACGATAAATTTTACTCATCGCTCAACTGCACAAATCAAATCTTTGTTTGATTGTTTGAAACCCACACGGGTATTGGGATGATATTTGGCGTACACTAATCCCAATTATTTAGCTGTATGTCGATCGATTGGTCGATAGACTGTGTAAGCGTTAATTATTTATATTTAATGCTTATGCAGTTGTGTTGTGCACTCTGGATGATGGTTGATTATTTATCGTTGTTATTTTATACATGTGTTGTAGAAAATCCATATAATTAACATTATATGGTAATTGATTGGGCCTCATTCTAGTTTTGAAATAGAATATCTGAATAGAAATATTTGAAAAGAGATATTTGAAAAAGAATATTGGAAAATAGAAATATATGAAGCCGTGTTGATTAGATTGACGTCATTTTGACGTGAACGATATTTATATCGATTTTATTCATTTTTAATTGAATATTGAAAAGTGATTACAATAATCGAATATTTCTGAAATTGAATTGAATAGAATTCAAATCGAATTGAAATTGAATTGAATAGAATTCAAATCGAATAGAAATTGAATTGAATAGAATTCAAATAGAATTGAAATTGAATTGAATAGATTTGAAATTCGAATTAGATTGAAATAAAATTGAAATCGTTTTGAATTGAATTTAAAACGTATTGAAATTGAACTGAAAATCGATTTGAATTGAAATCAATTTGAAACGAATTTAAAACGAATTTGTAAGGGAAAATTCAATTTTGATTTGAATTTGAAAAGGAAGTTGAAATCGATTTGAAAACGAATTTAAAACGATTTATAAAATACGTTTTAAAAAGGAAACCGACGGAGTATATATTATATATATAATATAATGGCCTGAATAGAACGCGCCACGCCGTGGCAGTTCGCGAATTTCGACCATTGACTTCGAATGGATATTACGGGAGATCAGACCGTCGGATTCTCCTAAAACCGGAGCCGTTGCGTTCGTATCGAAAAGAGCTTTCTAACGAATATTAGCAATTAGAAATCTAACGGTTGGATTTGGAATTATGTCCAAATCAAATTGGGAAAAGGTCGCTATAAGTGCAGTTCGATTGCCATTGACGGAAATCGACTCTACGGGCCTTGATAAAATTATTAAAAATAGTAATAATTTGTGTAAAATAATAAGGAATGATTTGGGAAAATTTGGGATGAAAACTCCATATTTGAAAAGATAAAAACATATTTTTATCAAAATGAAATAGTTTTGAACTAGAATTATAATTCTATTTATTTTTAAAATAAATAGATTGAATTTGAAATGGTTTTAAAAGTAACTAGAAGTTCAAATAATTGACTTGGAATGGATTTGAATCGAAATTGTCTTCGGAATATTTCGATGTTGGATTTCGTGATGATACAGATATTGTTATGGGAATTTGAAAGATATATTAATATCGTTATTTCCAATACGATATTTGCTGGTTTCAGAATTTGATATTGAATATAAGCCGGTATATTTTCTATTCAGAGCCTTGTATTTAATATCAAATGTGATTTGGGTTTGTCGTGAATGGTGTCTTCATTAACACCGATTCTTAAGCCCAGTTGAGAAAAAGATTAAATCTTTTGATTTAGATTTAACGAAGTGTGCCGATTAAATAATATTTAATTGGAATTGAATTTGAATTTATTTTTGGGTTTATCATGAATGGTGTTTTAAATAACACTTGTTCTTTAACCCGATAATGAATTGAATGTGATTTTGGGTTTATAGTGAACCGTGTTTTAAATGACATTGGTTCTTTAACCCAGTTAAAGACAGGATATTGATTTCTGTAAAGATTAAAACTAAGTGAGTTTTAATGAATCTTTAATTAAATTGAAAAGATCGAGAATGGAGTATCACCAGTTTTACTCCAGGCGATAGTTAAATCCTTAATTAGATTTGAACGTGAAATGGTAATTGAATTTACCGATAACACCACGGTGTTAGATATGAAGTATTACCAGTTTTACTTCATGGGATGAATAGGTTGGGATTGGGAAATTAAAATAAGTGATTACTTCGGTGTGGTTCGCTAATCCCGACTAGTTTGAATTGATATTCAATGGAGATTAAAGAACAACTTCAAAGAATTTATCTTTGATAAAATTAATGGGAACCTTTCCCAAGATATAAGAATATTTGAATAAAAGAATATTATGAATTGGAATGAGGCGTATGTTGTGTTTGTGTAACACGTGTTTATTATATATATACGCGAGTTGTTCAGAAAGACCGGGTTTATCCCATTCTGAATAACTGATTCGACGTGGTGTCGAAGACGAAGACGGTGGTTGAAGACCGGAGGTCTTCACGTCGTTTGGATAATTACTGATGATCTTGATTGGGTCGTACAACCAATAGGAGGGAATCAGTTGGTGATCGTCCAGACGTACTTGGAGATCGATGGATATGCGGGGTACTAGGTGCCTCCGGTTTCGTTCAGACCCAGAACGAACTTGTAAATGGACTGTGTGTCTGACACTGGATTTCAGTCTGTGTGATTGACTTCTATTAAATATATATCTGTTTGGCGGCGGAGAATTTATTCTCTTGCTTAACGCCCTTCTCTGAGACGTACGAGCTCAGAGGTTATATATTGATGGATATCAAACGCATGGAGTGAATTGCCTATGTGGCATGCCTAAGTGGCGATTGATCAAGGCTTCTGTTGAAAAGCAAATTCTTATGGTGATGATCAAAGCACTGCCTGTGTGGCATAGCTTTGTGTAGCGTTGATTCGTGAGCCTCACACCCCGGCGTGAACCAAAACGGGAGAGGACGTCTGGGAGGGCATGCATTTCTTTCTAGGTAGAAGTGGCGTCAGTGGTTTTACACGCCCTGACGAGTTTGACTTATGTGGTTGTTGCTGTTGCGAGGCGCCTCGGTTTAATCGGGCGATCCGGGTCCGATTGAGTCATTCATTGGATCATTTACGCCCCACAGGGCGGGGAAACGCATGTTCAGGGTTTAAGTTTAATCCACATCGGTGGACTGGCCCTGAGGATCCAAGGGCTCACCTGTGTCTGGGTCCTGAGGCTCAGGCTAGAGAGTCTCGAATCGGTGAAGACTATCTTTTGCCTCGGTTCACGGATGGAAATCCAACTTCCAATACATGACTTTAAGGTTTTATTTGTAGAGCCTAGTATGGCGACATAGTGGGATGGGGCGCTTATGTCGTCTATGATTGATACTTATGATTTGAAGTTGTTTTATACACTATACACTTATAGTAATAATAAATGATTTGTTTTAAACGTATCAAGCATTCTTGGCTATTATAAGGTAAAAATCCTATTCTCCGGCTTGCGTTGCATTGTGTGATGGGACCTGGGTCTTATAATAGCTTCATTTTTCTTTATTTAGCATTGCGCTGTTGTTTTATGCTCTGGTATTCTTGGGAGGAAATCCGTTCCGTGTTATACGGCGTGGTCCCTTGATTTACCGAACTTTAAAATAAAGATTAATAACTGTTTTAGTTCTCACACCAGTCCCATGACTGACCTGGAGTTTATTGTTTTAACCTAAACTCTGGGTGCCCTTATTTTGACACGGGCAGCTAGTAGTTTTGGTTTTGTAGATTTATATTCATGGGATCCTGATTTACAGCTGGAACGATACTCGGAAAGCTTTGTATCCGCGTATTACTTCTAGTTGTGTATTGTATTATTTTCCGCATCTATGTAATGTATTGTAATCTCTGATATTTATCGAATGTATTTTATTTATTCATACTCTATATATTCTTGTATTATGATGGAATTGTTGTAATTTACAATGAAATGTTCTTCCGTTTGCGTTCTATTTTGTCGTATTCTCAAAACAATCAGGTGTTTCGAACGGTCTGGGTCGGTTTAGCGACTGATTCGGATCGAGCGAAGTTCCTTTTTGTTACATTTTCCATAGAAAAGATGTAATCTTTGAAAACAATTAAATGCTTTCCCTTGTCCAAAAAAATGATTATGCATTCTTCGAGAGAAATTGCTTTCTTGCCAAACATGATTTCCTGATATGTTGCATTGTTCAAATTTCTTGGTTTCTGGAGAAAAGTAAATGCTTTACCAAAAGATCTGCATTGATCTCATGCCATAAATGTGTTCATTTCTGGAAATGGAATATTTTGAATTCTCAAAACATTAAAATCATTCCTTATGTGGATTTGAGTCACAGTTGAATGATTGCTAAGACAGGAATATATTTCTTGATTCACAAAAAAATAGTATAAATTTGCTGATTTGAAACCATTGAACAGTTTATGATCAATGCTTTCCAAAAAGACTTATGCAAGTTACCAATATCTCCATATTAGAACAATGTATTTTGAAAATGAATCATTTCCTGTTTTGTGTAACACACTTGCTGATTTGCACATATGCCATAATGACTTGCATGTTCAACATTCATGTTTTTCCATGAGCACTTGCCAAAAAGTGCTAGCTTCATTTATGATTTGATTTTCTGGATTGATTGCTATTTCTGAAGATCGAAACCTTCATGCCAAATTAGCACTGTGATTTATTGCTTGCCACTTTTACTTCTCCAATTTGTTTTTGAAATAAAAAAAATCTTTCCATGCTTAAGATTTCATTCACTGCTTTGTCATCACTGATTGAATATTCATTTCTGGAATTGTTTAAAAACAAGAATATATGTTTGCATTCATGACATTATTTATTTCTAGAAATGTTATTCGATTGAATGTTTAAAAAAAACTCCCCTGACATTTCATGCATGTTGAAATCCAGTTTTGTCCCATCCTTGTGACTACTATATTATGGTAAGTTAGAGAATTGTTTGTCCCATTTAACCTTTGCCAAATATGCTTGCTTGATTCCATTTTGAGCTCCACTGTTTGAGCTGAAATTCCTATGCTGCTGTACACAACAGTTTGACTTGAACCATGCTCCATTCTTTTTTTTTTTTTTTGAGCTGCTTGCATGTATACTCCCTTGTAATGTTGTGCACTTGCCACTTGAGTATTGACTTGGCTTTCATCACTATGCTTTGTGACCTTGCTGTTGTGTATGCACCATTTGAATGCTACTACACCTTTGTGCTCGACCATGATCGTAACTTTCCTTCACCATGTTCACCTGTACATATGTGTATATATACACAACAGTGTGTGTATACGTATATTGTGCATGTGTAATTCATATTATATATATCAGCAGACTGCTGCATTGTGTTGTGGATGTTCAGAATCAACTGGTTCTGATCAGCAAACCAGTGTAGTATGTTGAGGCTGATCAATGCGTATATACATATCAGATCTAGTCATGAAAAATGATGAGAAACACACCGAAATTCAAAGGAAAATAAATTTTTAAAATAAAAATTATATTTGCTAGAATATGAAATTATTTCTGTTCAAGATTACTGTGTGCGTTTCTGTATATGACAGGTATGAAGACTGGACAGACTGAAGGATGCTGTAAAGACAAAAGGTGAAGAACTGAAGACAATTAATTGTATAAATCAAAATTTCTATATTGAGTGATGTGTCTGTGTCAATAAAAAAATGTCTGTATAACTGAGTGACTGTATGACCATAATGAGAGAAAAGTACTGATGTTTGTATTAAACAAATTTGACTGAAAAAATATTATTTTTATTGTGTTCAAACAAATTTGTCTAAAAAATATATTATTTTTATTGTGTTCAAACAAATTTGTGTAACGTATTCAGTTTATATACAAGTACAATATCATATGTAATATCTGTGAATGTGTACAAATAGTGAAGTCATATAATTTGTACTGTTTAGATGTTGAAATATAATATTTATATTTAAATAAAATACTGTGTGAATATATTAAATTCTGTACAGTCTTATTCTATTTAAATATAAATATTATATTCCTATCTGTGATGTTATATAACAGTACAATAACAAACACATTTAAAATAATATATATTTGTTTGTTATCATCAAACAAAAATCATATAATTATGTATAAAACGGGCACAACTTTTGAGATATTGGCCGACATGGCACTATTACATGAAGAAGACAAGGGTGGGAAGAAAGAAGTGAAGAAAGATGAACCTCAAAACAAGAAGGTGGACAATAAGAAGGGTGGAAAGAACAACAAGCCATGCGACAAGAGGCAGTGTAACTATTGTGGTATCATTGGCCACATCGCTAAAGACTGTAGAAAGAAGAAGAGGAAGACATATGGTTGTTTCCATTGTGGTGAGACAGGACATGTGGTTAAGGATTGCCCAAAGAAGCAAGGGCAAAGGGCAGGACCTTTTGGAGGGCAAGTTCATGCTCTCATGGCACACACTCAGGAGAGAGGTTGAAATATTTTCGTTGAAAGTTTAGTTTTTCTTGCTGATCATCCTGTATGCACTCTTTTTTATTCTAGCGCACCGCATTCTTTTATATCCTCTTTTATAGTAGAGTCTCTGAACCTTAGTACATGTATGGTAGAGGATCCCATTGTTGTCTCAAATCCGATTGAGGGTTTGGCTCATTTATCTATGATTTGCTTGGATTTGGGAATATCTATACTTAGTGTTGAATTTCGATGTAATGCACATATTCTTGGTTTCATGGGCTATAGGTTGATTCTAAGGATGGATTGGTTATCTAGAAATGGTGCCATTCTCGATTGTGAAAGGAGGGTAGTTAGACTTTTGACTCGTCTCGGCAATATCCTCGAAATCTCATGTAACCCCAAGGGTTCTGTCATGCTTAGTTACCTAGAATATCTTGATGCATCTGTTGATAATTTGCAATCTGTTCTAGTAGTCTGTGAGTATCCCGATGTCTTTGATGAGGTGAAGGGTTTACCCCAAAACGTGAAATAGATTTCCGCATATACTTGGTTGATAATGCCAAACCAGTTGCTTTACTCGTACGACACATGGCTCCTAGGGAAAGGAAGGAGCTTAGTAAACAAGTTAAAGAGTTGCTTGAGAAGGGGTTTATTAGGCGAAGTATTTCTGAATGGGGTGCTCCAGTACTATTCGCTACTAAGGCGGATGGTTCACTTCGCTTATGCGTGGATTATAGAGAGTTAAACAAGCTGACTAAGAAAAATAGGCACACACTTCCACGAATAGATGATTTGTTTGACCAGCTTGTAGGTGCGTCCGTTTTCTCACAACTAGATTTGGCTATGGGTTTTCATCAGCTAAGAGTGGCTAAGGACAATATAGAAAAGTCTGATTTTAGGAACCCGGACGGTTTCTTTGAATGGCTCATCATGCCTTTCAGTTTGACGAATGCACTCGCCTATTTTGTTGACTTGATGAGTAGGGTTTTCAGGGAGTTCATTAATAAGTTTGTGGTAGTCTTCGTGTGCGACATCTTGATTTTCTCAAAGAACGAGGAAGAGCATACTTTGCATTTGAGGGCAGTCATGGATACCCTTCGAGCACAGCAGCTTAAAGCGAATGTCACTTTTGGAGAAATGAAGTAAGGTTTCTAGGACATGTGTTGTCCAAAGATGGGATAGCTGTAGACCCTGCGAAAGTAGTTGCGGTGCAAGATTGGAAGATCCCAAAGAATGCAACAGAGGTGCGAAGCTTTCTTGGATTAGTGGGCTATTATAGGAAGTTCATTAAGGACATTGCAAAGATATCAGCCCCACTTACTAGACTGACAAAGAAGAATCTAGCCTTTTCTTGGGACATTGATTGTGATATTGCTTTCCAACGATTGAAAAGGGTTCTTACAACAGCCCCAGTGTTGACATTGCCAGACGGGAGTAAAATGTTTACAGTATACACAGATGCATGCGGTACGGGACTAGGCGCTGTCTTGATGCAAGAAGGAAGGTAGTAGCTTATGGTGGAAGACAGTTGAAAGTACATAAGAAAAACTACCCAACCCACGATCTAGAGTTAGTTGCCATCGCTTTTGCGCTTAAGTCTTGGTGCCATTATCTCCTAGGTGAGAAGTTTGAATTGTATACTGACCGTAAATCGTTGAAGTACCTTTTCTCGTAGAAAGATCTTAACTTGAGGCAACAAAGGTGGATGGAGTTCTTAGCACCCTACGATTTTGAGATCGCATATACCCCTAGCAAGGGTAACATTGTAGCTGACGCCTTGAGTAGGAAGAAGTTGACTTCGAGTCCTATGTTTGTGGAGAGGCGGAGCTTAGAGTACAAAGCGGCCTTTGACTTTATACCCTTTGTCGATTATGTGACCGGTTTGTTATCATCCTTAGAGGTGAGACCTACGCTTTTAGAACGGATTGGAGAGGCCCAACGAGATGACCCACAGTTGCTTGAGCTAGTAGAAAAGCTCATAGGAGGGGAGTCTTCGAGCCATCTTGGTAGGTGTAACCTAGATGACAAAGGTTGGTTACATAGGGACGGGAGACTTTGTGTACCACAAGACGAGAACTTGAGGAAGACAGTTCTTGAGGAAGCCCATCATTCTAAGATGACCATACATCCCGGTGGTGACAAGATGTACAAAGACATGAATCGAGTTTTCTTTTAGGCCGGAATGAAGAAGGACGTGGCTTAATTCGTTTCTAAATGCTTGGTATGTCAGCAAGTCAAGGCTGAGCAGAAAAAGCCCGGCGTACTGCTTCATCCTCTAGAGGTTACGCAACAAAGAAGTCAAGCTAGTCAAAGTTCAATGAGGAAGTAATGAAGGAGACGCTACTTGGGAGATGGAAGTTAAGATGCGTAAGTTGTATCATTTTCTCCTTGAGGGTATGCTCTTAATTTCCCCTTTTTCTACCGCTTTGTTTATACGTGTTCTATCATTTAGGACGTCCTCTTGATTATATCATCGACCTTTAGCTCGGAATATCCTATGATTGTAAACATGTGTTTAAGACATGTTATGTTTGGTGGATGCAAGTGGATGCAAATGGTGGCTAGTGGTTTCTCGTGGATGAATTTTCACACATACCTTAGGCACTAGATCGGCTCAAGTCACTTTCACATTGCATATGCATATATATGTTTTGTTATGGATGAGATTGAAATTGGATGTGTTATCATATGAATATTGCATATGGATGAATGATTGTGCACTCATGTTGAGGTTATGAAGTACATTAGGAATAATTGCATACAGAGTTGGACTGATGGCACTAACATAATTCACATTAAGGAGGTCAACTGAATCAGTAGACCGCCTGATTTTGCATTAGATATGGAACATATACACACACACTTTTGCATATGTTCATATAGCATTAGAAATCTTTTTTAAGGACTACGGATGCTTGTGAATGATGGTTGAGTAGATGAATGTTGGATGGTAGGATGCATTCTTCTTAACTTAGAAATTTCGGGGACGAAATCCTTTAAGGAGGGGAGAACGTAACACCCCATATTTTTCTATGAATATTAATAGACGAATTAAAAGAATACATAATTTTAAAAGTGAGAATTAAGTAAAACAGACTATACCACTGCGTTCGTCTCAAAATTCTGGTCAAGATGGACCCAAAGTTTGCATTAAACGGATAATGTATGAGAAAGTTATGGACCTTGGAAGTTTGTATACATATAAGGGAAATATATGTATATATATAGATTAATAAAATAAAAATCAACCTAAAATTCAAGAAAAAAATTCAAAACAGCGGAAACGGGAAGGCAAAACGCCAAACCGACCTATTTTATGGGTCGACCCAAGACTCGCTGGGTCGACCCCAGGGTCAACTCAGGGTGTTTGGAATCGACCCCGTCGGCCTAGAATGGTCTGTGATGAAATTTTGTGTTTTAGGGCTTATGTGTCACACCGTGATTGGCTGGGTGACATGTCTCTTTGGTTTAGATGGCTCTGATGACTCCTATGCTAATCTAAAGGCCATGGTTTGCCTAAACACATATAAATACATATCCAAACCTAAACTCTAATTCTATTATTCACTCTCATGGCGCCTCCATGCCGCCAAACTCTCATCTAAACCTAGCCGCCACTAAAACTGTAACACCCCGAAAATTCTATAACTGTGAAATTAACAAATTAAAGTATAATTAATCTGAAATCAAAGAACTAAGGGAAACGGGATACGCCATTGCGTTCGTCTCGGAAAAATACGCGAAATAGAGTCCGAGTTTTCGAAAAACGGAGTCCGTATGAAGAAGATATGGCCTTCGGAAGTTTTGAATTAAATTTAAAATTCAAACAGAATAAAATAATAATTTGAAAAGGGGGCCCAACGGGCCAGGCGGATAAAACACCCGCCTAGCCACCCAGGTCGACTGGGCTGTCGACCTGGGCTACCCATGTCGACAGGGCTGTCGACAGCCCTGTCGACAGGGGTGTCGACCTGGTCGAGCCCAGTCAACCTGGCTGGCCAGGTCTGTGTTTGGTCGAATTTCAGTGGTCTGCTTTGTCATTAGGGCTAGGTGGCGGGTTTTTATTGGTCTCTCTTCCTAATGTATGGCTATGATCTATCCTAGCAACATCAAGGGTCCTAATCAATTCCTAACCTCTATATAAACAACCCTAGACTAAACCCTAATCTATTCATTCAAAATAAGATTATAGCCGCCATGTTGCTGAGGAACGACAAAGAGTAGCCGCCAACTAAAGAGAGGATTAGGGAGAAAGTTCTAAGGCCTAAAGCAATTCAAGCAACCTAAAGCTAATCAATTCAACAAAGGAATTTGCGTCTTCAATCCCTAAACTAGAGAATTCATCAAACCATTGTAAGTAGAGTATTACTTTGGTATTAATAAACAACTGTGTTGATGTGTATGCTTGAATTGTGGCAATGGAAGTAATTCATATTTGTGCAAAATTATGTTATTCATTATAAAGAACTACATGCGGTAGTTCTATGCAAATAAACGTTTGGAATATTGCGCAAATTGTGTAATCTATATTGTAGTTAATTGAAATTCATGCAAATTTAAGGCTTTGTTATTATGCCATTATGATGTATATTTTGTGCATAAATCGTTTTGCAAGTAATTGAAACTATGTAGAATTTTGACACCATAATCCATGCATTAAGTCATGCTTTTACAAACTTATGAATATGGCTAGGAATGATATTTGGCATAATTGAAATCCGTTATTAAGTCTATCTTGTTTTAAAGGATTATATGATGACATGGCTAGGTTAGACTCAAAAATCCCTTTTTGCAAGCAAACACCATGTTTAGGAATATTTATGCATAAGTATGTTTATACCATCGTTATGTGATTAGGCTTAAATCATGATTAAGTTGAATTATGCTATGTTTATGCTAGAAGTATTTTATGCCATGCTTATGTTTGACAATATGCCATGTTTATGCTAGAAGTATTTAGGCCATGCTTATGTTTGACATTATGCCTAAATAAGAATATAGGTTCATGTTGTAGTTAAACCTATGCAAGTTTACATGCCTTGATTTATGTCACCTATGTTTTATGACCAAAATACATGTCACCACTATGCAAGTACACCAATTTCTATTATGTATTTTCCAACGTCATATGCAAGTTCATGCGCTCACTTTCCCCTCTTGGTGTATACGCCATAAGCCTCCCCTTTCGCATGGCTAAATTGGGCTTTAAAAGGCTGAGCCCAATATATATAAACGAACGTGTAAAACGGGGGAAAATAACGTTGGGTAAAAATTAATTAATGAATGAAAATATGAAATAGAAGGGCCCAAAGTCAAGTATGGGTTGGGCCCATGATTGGTGTAACCTTTACACCGTTAACTTAATAATGGGCCGCAAATATTTACATATAAATAAAGAAGAATGACAAAATATGTAAATGTAGAAAAGACGATGTGTTTAACCCGAGGTTGGATTGAGTTGTGATGTAAACCTGCCCGGAACCGCCCGGCTGTCCAGTAGTCACAACAATACCTATCCAATGTGGGAGGTTAAACATGGAGCCCAGCAAGGACCCGAGGTTAGACTGAGTTGTGGCGTAAGACTGCCCGGAACCAACCGGCAACAGGCAGCCACAACAATACCTGTCTAATGTGAGAGGTCAGGGCCTTAATAAGACAATTAAGGCTGAGTCAGGATTGTTAGGATTAAGTAAACTAAAGACTTAATCAAAATGGAACATGCTAAACTAAACGGACTGGTGGGGTTAGGTTAGGAAACACTTAACCAACTTAGCATGTTGGCTAGAGATAGAAAACCTAGTAACGGGGGACCCTTTTCAGCAGTAACCCTAGAAGGTGTATCAGGATACCCTGAAACTAGGCAGGGTGGGGCACGATTACTGGGTTGATTGTAAGAGGTCAAATCGACGGCGGTGGTGTAGCAGTGTAGGTTCTAACGGTGTGCGGGCGTGCACGCACTCCGGCGCAGAAAAATAAAGCACTGGACACCAGTAGCATACCTTTGCACTCTAAGGTTGTGTCGGGTTGCCACTATGGGACTTGATACACCCCATGGTGGGACCAGCATAGGTAACTACAGACATCGGGGGCCGTAGGACACATGTAACTTTGCGAGTAGGAGCCGATCATCGTAGAATGGATCACATCACCCTGATTTTGGGATGTAAATTGGAAACTAGTTTATATGGGTTCAGAGATTAACATGGGGTACGATAGTATATTCGACCCTAGATAACTTAACCAAGTTCATAGTGTTTGCCCACTTCCTGTTTTACTTATCATACCCAGTTCTTTATTCATAGACAAAGTAGTACTAGACTTACACAGGCTTTATGTCTGACTCTATTTTTCTTTCGTCTTCTTTCTTCCGTTTCCCCCCCCCCCCCAGGTCCTCAGGGAGGGAACACAGCAGCTTGATCAACCTCAACATCCAGCTTGAAGAAGAGAAATGTATTGCTTGGACTTTCCTGTTTTTGAACTATGGCTTGGGACAACCGCTATGGGGCCTTTGCAGTTTATCTATGTTTTATTCATGCTTCTTTAAATAATGTACTCAAGACAGATTATGAAAATGTTATGTTATGTTTTTGGAAAGGATGTAAGACAATCATGGTGATGTTTTGTGACACGTATTTGACTTCATGAAATAAAAGTTTGTTGTTCTTCCGCTGTTTACAAATATGTGTTCTTATATCTGTCTTGTATATCTGTGACTTGTACTTATAAACCTCCACCAAAATTAGGGCATTCCCTTTGAGAGTGACCCTAACGGAGGTGGGGTGTTTCACTTGGTATCAGAGCATAGGTTTACCAGATAAGATAAAAAGTTTTGAAAATTTATTTTCAAAAAGGAAATTTAAAGAAGCATTTTTAAAAGAAAAATATTATTTTATTTTAAAAAAGGCAAAGTCCACTCCCCAAAGCCATAGGTACTATCTCTTATCCTTCGTTTTGAACCTATCCTTTTTGTTTCAGCATGTCCCAAGAACTTAACTTGCCTGAAGGGGTGCCCATACCTGGTTGGTTTAGACGTTTCTTAGAAGCAAGGGCCACTCAGCCAGGTCCTACCGTTCCTCCTCCTCCAGCTGAAGGAAATCATCCAGCCGCAGCAGCACCTTTTCCTCCACCTCCTCCACGGGGAAACACATTCGCTAAGATATGTAAAGATTTTAAAGCTATGGGAGGAAGGGATTTCCATGGAACTGAGTCCTTCGTAGCAGCTAGGAATTGGCTAAAAGAAACCGAAGACCTATTCATCATCTTTGAGGTAGAAGATAGGCAAAAAGTACAGTTGGCAGTGTGGCTATTGAAGGGCAAGGCTTCCTACTGGTGGGAAGTCACCAATGCTGAAAGACCAGTGGAGACATGGGAGGACTTTAGGGCAAGGTTTGAGACCAAATTTCTCTCAGATGCGGAAAGAAGTTTGCAGTTGGAGAAATTCTTATTTCTTAAGCAAGGAGACAAGACTGTTAGAGAATATGTGAATCAGTTCGATGAGCTGGCTAGGTTTGGGCTTGACCTAGTCAACACCCCGCACAAGAAGGCTCTCCGTTTCGTCAAGGGGTTAAATGAGCCATTACACAGTTTGGCCATGACCCATATACCCATGGGAGCCACGTATGAAAGATTGGTGCAAATGGCATTGCTGAATGAAGAGGATAAGGGCAAGAAGGAGACAAAGGCAGAAAGCTCTCAAGGGAAGAAAGAGGGTTTGCAGCCCAAGAAGACAGACTTTAAGAAGGGCGGGAAAGGCAACAAGGAGAAGAGAAAGTGCAATTTCTGTGGCAAAGTGGGGCACTTAGTAAAGGACTGCCGGAAAAAGAAGGCCAAGGAGAATGGTGGGTGCTTTTCGTGCGGTCAGACAGGCCACAGGGCTAAGGACTGCCCAAGGAAACGAGGACAGGGGCAGGGCACTGGATCCACCCCAGGGGCACAGGTTCATGTGCTAGAAGCGCCACCATTGCAACAGCGAGGTATAAATACTTCTGTAGAAAGTGTAGTTTATCTTTATGATCACCCCGTTCGCACTTTGTTTGATTCTGGCGCATCACACTCCTTTATCTCGTCTGCTTTAGTAGAATCTCTGCACCTAAAAACTAGTATGGTAGAGGACCCCTTAATTGTTTCAAACCCAATTGGGGGCCCAGCTCATTTGTCTATGATCTGTCTGGATTTGAAAATTTCTATCCTAAGTGTTGAATTTCTATGTAGTGCCTTTGTTTTGGGCTTTTCGGGGTATGGTTTGATTTTGGGTATGGATTGGCTATCCAGTAATGGGGCCATCCTTGATTGTGAGAAAAGGGTTGTTAGGCTCCTAACCCAGCTCGGTAATACTTTGGAAATTTCTTGTAATCCCTCGTATGCGGTTATGCTTAGTTATCTTGAATCGCTAGATGCCTCTGTTGAAAATTTGCAATCAGTTAGAGTGGTCCGGGAATATCCGGATGTCTTCGAAGAGGTGAAGGGCTTACCTCCGAAGCGGGAAATAGACTTCCGCATATATCTTGTAGATAATGCAAAGCCCGTTGCGTTGCCCGTTAGACATATGGCTCCACGAGAAAGGAAAGAGCTCAGTAAACAGATTAAAGAGCTTCTAGAGAAGGGGTTCATTAGGAGGAGCATTTCAGAATGGGGCGCTCCAGTGGTGTTCGCTACAAAGGCAGATGGTTCACTCCGTCTATGTGTTGACTATAGGGAGCTCAACAAGCTAACGAAAAAGAATAGGCACCCTCTCCCTAGAATTGACGATTTATTTGACCAGCTTGTAGGAGCGTCTGTTTTCTCCCAACTCGATTTAGCAACCGGTTTTCATCAGCTAAGGGTGGCTGAAGATAGCATCGATAAAACGGCTTTCAGAACCCCAGACGGCTTCTTTGAATGGCTTGTCATGCCTTTCGGCTTGACAAATGCACCTGCTTACTTCGTGGACCTGATGAGTAGGGTATTTAGAGATTTCCTCAACAAATTCGTAGTGGTCTTCGTAGATGATATCCTTATCTTCTCAAAGAGTGAAGAGGAACATGCTCAGCACTTAAGGGCAATCATGGAAACTTTGCGAGTCCATCAACTAAAAGCCAAATTCTCCAAATGCCACTTTTGGAGAGAAGAGGTGAGGTTCCTTGGGCACATAGTATCCAAACAAGGGTTAGCGGTGGACCCTGCTAAGGTAGTGGCGGTACAGGATTGGAAGACACCAAGGAATGCAACTGAGGTCCGAAGCTTTCTAGGACTAGCAGGTTTCTATCGAAAATTCATAAGGGATTTTGCGAAAATTTCAGCTCCGCTCACGAAATTGACCAAGAAGAATCTAGTATTCAATTGGGATTTGGATTGCGAGTTTGCTTTCCAACGACTGAAAAGGGCTCTCACAACAGCCCCAGTTTTGACGCTGCCAGATGGGAGCAAGATGTTCACTGTTTATACGGATGCATGTGGGACAGGGCTAGGCGCCGTCTTAATGCAAGAAGGAAGGGTAGTAGCTTATGGCGGGAGGCAGTTGAAGGTGCATGAAAGGAACTACCCAACCCACGATCTTGAGTTAGCCGCCATCGTCTTTGCACTCAAGTCTTGGCGACACTATCTCCTAGGTGAGAAGTTCGAACTTTACACTGACCATAAATCGTTGAAATATCTTTTCTCGCAGAAAGATCTTAACTTGAGGCAACAAAGATGGATGGAGTTTCTTGCCTCGTACGATTTCGAAATCTCCTACACTCCGGGCAAAGGCAACGTAGTGGCAGACGCGTTGAGCCGAAAGAAATTGACCCTAAGCCCGTTGTTTGTTGAAAGACAAAGCCTAGAGTTTATAGCCAGCTTCGACTTTAGGCCTTCCTCCGATTTCGTACCGGGCTTGCTTGCATCTCTCGAAGTGCGCCCAACTTTAGTAGATTCAGTAGGGGCAGCACAACGCGAAGACCCTCAGCTTGTGGAAATAATTGATAGACTAATTAGGGGTGAGACTTCAAGTCACCTCAACAGATACTCCATTGACGATAAGGGTGTACTAAGGCGAGATGGAAGACTATGCGTCCCACAGACAAACGATTTAATAAAGAAGGTTCTCGAGGGAGCACATCACTCCAAGATGACGATACACCCAGGCGGAGATAAAATGTACAAAGACGTAAAAAGGACTTTCTTCTGGAACGGCATGAAAAAGGACGTGGCAGAATTCGTTTCTAAGTGTATGGTGTGCCAACAGGTTAAGGCGGAACAGAAAAAGCCTGGCGGACTGCTACATCCTTTGGAGGTCCCGCAGTGGAAGTGGGATAGCATCTCAATGGACTTCATCGATGGGCTGCCTAGGTCTAGGAGAGGCAACACTAGCATTTGGGTAATAGTGGATAGGCTTACTAAAAGCGCCCACTTTTTACCTGTCAAAAGTAAAAGAACCGCCTCATCCCTAGCATCACTTTACCTCAAGGAAATCGTGCGACTCCATGGAATACCATCTAGCATCGTTAGTGACCGAGACCCCATCTTCACCAGCGAGTTTTGGCGGAGTCTGCAAGAAGCAGTAGGAACGCAGTTATGCTTAAGCACAGCCTATCATCCCCAAACCGACGGCCAAACAGAGAGAGTGAACAGAGTTTTGGAAGACCTTTTAAGGTTATGCGTCCTCGACTTCGGAGGGACATGGGAAGACCACCTCCCTTTGGTGGAATTTGCCTACAACAACAGCTATCAAGCAACCATCGGAATGGCGCCCTTCGAAGCTTTATACGGAAGACCGTGCCGATCGCCCACTTGTTGGTGGGAGTCCACGGATAAGCTCATACTTGGACCAGACATGATCCGAGAGACTTCAGAGAAAGTGGACTTAATACGAAGAAGGATGAAGACGGCCCAAGACAGACAAAAGTCCTATGCCGACAAAAGGAGGACCGACCTTGAATTTGAAGTTGGAGACAGAGTTTTTCTCAAGGTATCACCACTAAGAAACGTTGTTCGTTTTGGAACCACAGGAAAGCTAGCGCCAAGATTCGTAGGGCCATTCCCTATTATCGAGAAAATTGGGAAAATGGCTTATAGATTAGGGCTACCCGAGAAGTTGGCTGGAGTCCACAACGATTTTCACGTTTCACATCTCCGAAAATGTCTACATGAGTCAGCTGAAGTGATAGAGCCGAATATCCTCGAAGAGGCCGAAGTGGAACGCGAAGCAACCATAAGGAGAGTTCCAACCCGCATCTTAGGAACGGAAGTGAAGAAGCTACGCAACCGCGAAGTCAAGCTCGTCAAAGTTCAGTGGAGCGACGCCGAGGGAGACGCGACTTGGGAAACTGAAGCTAGAATCCGCACTGCCTACCCTTTTCTGTTCGAGGGTACATCCTTGATCTTTCTTTTTCCTTAAGTTGCGCTTTTATCTATCTTTTTAGGTATATTTCCTCGACCTTATCTTTAGGGTAGAAACCTTTTGGATGAAAACATGTAGTTGAAACATGTTATGTATGATGGTTGCAAGTGGTTGCAAGTGATTGCTAGTAGTTGCTCGTGGTTGCATATACACACACAATCTAGGTTTTAGATCGGCTCAGTCACTTCATATTGCATATGCATATATGTTTGCTTTCGTATGTGGTTGAACTATAATGTGTTGTCATATGGATGTTGCATTTGTATTGAATGATCGTGCACTCATGTAGAATCAAGGATAGGAAAATTTGCATACATAATGGATTCATGGCACTTACATAATTCGCATTAAGGAGGTCAACTGAATCAGTAGACCGCCTGATTTTGCATTAGATAAGTTCATATACACACACTTTGCATATGATCATGAAGCATTAGAAGTCTTTTAAGGACAATGGATACTCGTGTTTGATGGATGAGTAGATGGATGATTGGATGTTAGGATATACGTTTTCCTACACTTGAAGATTTCGGGGACGAAATCCTTTTAAGTGGGGGAGAATGTAACACCCCGAAAATTCTATAACTGTGAAATTAACAAATTAAAGTATAATTAATCTGAAATCAAAGAACTAAGGGAAACAGGATACGCCATTGCGTTCGTCTCGGAAAAATACGCGAAATAGAGTCCGAGTTTTCGAAAAACGGAGTCCGTATGAAGAAGATATGGCCTTCGGAAGTTTTGAATTAAATTTAAAATTCAAACAGAATAAAATAATAATTTGAAAAGGGGGCCCAACGGGCCAGGCGGATAAAACACCCGCCTAGCCACCCAGGTTGACTGGGCTGTCGACCTGGGCTACCCATGTCGACAGGGCTGTCGACAGCCCTGTCGACAGGGGTGTCGACCTGGTCGAGCCCAGTCAACCTGGCTGGCCAGGTCTGTGTTTGGTCGAATTTCAGTGGTCTGCTTTGTCATTAGGGCTAGGTGGCGGGTTTTTATTGGTCTCTCTTCCTAATGTATGGCTATGATCTATCCTAGCAACATCAAGGGTCCTAATCAATTCCTAACCTCTATATAAACAACCCTAGACTAAACCCTAATCTATTCATTCAAAATAAGATTATAGCCGCCATGTTGCTGAGGAACGACAAAGAGTTGCCGCCAACTAAAGAGAGGATTAGGGAGAAAGTTCTAAGGCCTAAAGCAATTCAAGCAACCTAAAGCTAATCAATTCAACAAAGGAATTTGCGTCTTCAATCCCTAAACTAGAGAATTCATCAAACCATTGTAAGTAGAGTATTACTTTGGTATTAATAAACAACTGTGTTGATGTGTATGCTTGAATTGTGGCAATGGAAGTAATTCATATTTGTGCAAAATTATGTTATTCATTATAAAGAACTACATGCGGTAGTTCTATGCAAATAAACGTTTGGAATATTGCGCAAATTGTGTAATCTATATTGTAGTTAATTGAAATTCATGCAAATTTAAGGCTTTGTTATTATGCCATTATGATGTATATTTTGTGCATAAATCGTTTTGCAAGTAATTGAAACTATGTAGAATTTTGACACCATAATCCATGCATTAAGTCATGCTTTTACAAACTTATGAATATGGCTAGGAATGATATTTGGCATAATTGAAATCCGTTATTAAGTCTATCTTGTTTTAAAGGATTATATGATGACATGGCTAGGTTAGACTCAAAAATCCCTTTTTGCAAGCAAACACCATGTTTAGGAATATTTATGCATAAGTATGTTTATACCATCGTTATGTGATTAGGCTTAAATCATGATTAAGTTGAATTATGCTATGTTTATGCTAGAAGTATTTTATGCCATGCTTATGTTTGACAATATGCCATGTTTATGCTAGAAGTATTTAGGCCATGCTTATGTTTGACATTATGCCTAAATAAGAATATAGGTTCATGTTGTAGTTAAACCTATGCAAGTTTACATGCCTTGATTTATGTCACCTATGTTTTATGACCAAAATACATGTCACCACTATGCAAGTACACCAATTTCTATTATGTATTTTCCAACGTCATATGCAAGTTCATGCGCTCACTTTCCCCTCTTGGTGTATACGCCATAAGCCTCCCCTTTCGCATGGCTAAATTGGGCTTTAAAAGGCTGAGCCCAATATATATAAACGAACGTGTAAAACGGGGGAAAATAACGTTGGGTAAAAATTAATTAATGAATGAAAATATGAAATAGAAGGGCCCAAAGTCAAGTATGGGTTGGGCCCATGATTGGTGTAACCTTTACACCGTTAACTTAATAATGGGCCGCAAATATTTACATATAAATAAAGAAGAATGACAAAATATGTAAATGTAGAAAAGACGATGTGTTTAACCCGAGGTTGGATTGAGTTGTGATGTAAACCTGCCCGGAACCGCCCGGCTGTCCAGTAGTCACAACAATACCTATCCAATGTGGGAGGTTAAACATGGAGCCCAGCAAGGACCCGAGGTTAGACTGAGTTGTGGCGTAAGACTGCCCGGAACCAACCGGCAACAGGCAGCCACAACAATACCTGTCTAATGTGAGAGGTCAGGGCCTTAATAAGACAATTAAGGCTGAGTCAGGATTGTTAGGATTAAGTAAACTAAAGACTTAATCAAAATGGAACATGCTAAACTAAACGGACTGGTGGGGTTAGGTTAGGAAACACTTAACCAACTTAGCATGTTGGCTAGAGATAGAAAACCTAGTAACGGGGGACCCTTTTCAGCAGTAACCCTAGAAGGTGTATCAGGATACCCTGAAACTAGGCAGGGTGGGGCACGATTACTGGGTTGATTGTAAGAGGTCAAATCGACGGCGGTGGTGTAGCAGTGTAGGTTCTAACGGTGTGCGGGCGTGCACGCACTCCGGCGCAGAAAAATAAAGCACTGGACACCAGTAGCATACCTTTGCACTCTAAGGTTGTGTCGGGTTGCCACTATGGGACTTGATACACCCCATGGTGGGACCAGCATAGGTAACTACAGACATCGGGGGCCGTAGGACACATGTAACTTTGCGAGTAGGAGCCGATCATCGTAGAATGGATCACATCACCCTGATTTTGGGATGTAAATTGGAAACTAGTTTATATGGGTTCAGAGATTAACATGGGGTACGATAGTATATTCGACCCTAGATAACTTAACCAAGTTCATAGTGTTTGCCCAGTTCCTGTTTTACTTATCATACCCAGTTCTTTATTCATAGACAAAGTAGTACTAGACTTACACAGGCTTTATGTCTGACTCTATTTTTCTTTCGTCTTCTTTCTTCCGTTCCCCCCCCCCCAGGTCCTCAGGGAGGGAACACAGCAGCTTGATCAACCTCAACATCCAGCTTGAAGAAGAGAAATGTATTGCTTGGACTTTCCTGTTTTTGAACTATGGCTTGGGACAACCGCTATGGGGCCTTTGCAGTTTATCTATGTTTTATTCATGCTTCTTTAAATAATGTACTCAAGACAGATTATGAAAATGTTATGTTATGTTTTTGGAAAGGATGTAAGACAATCATGGTGATGTTTTGTGACACGTATTTGACTTCATGAAATAAAAGTTTGTTGTTCTTCCGCTGTTTACAAATATGTGTTCTTATATCTGTCTTGTATATCTGTGACTTGTACTTATAAACCTCCACCAAAATTAGGGCATTCCCTTTGAGAGTGACCCTAACGGAGGTGGGGTGTTTCAAAAACCTAAATCAAATCAAAAAGTTCTTCATCAACCTAGAGGATTAATCAATATCAAGTTAGAGTTCTTCAAAAAAACAAGCGATTCGATTATCTTTTTCCTAATCCAAACACTGTAAGTTCAGTTATTTTTAGATTTGAACACCTAAATCTAGACTTGACATGTAATAAGATGAAATTGAGACTATGCCTGATTCTAAGTTGTTCTTTTGCTTCTATTCTCATTCTCATGATGCTATTATTATAAGTTTATCTTGTTGTACATCAGTTTTTCATGTTCATGATGATGTTCTTATCTAGTCTTAGCCTTCATGCCTGTGATGATATTTTCATGCCTATTTTCTCTCTGTTCTTATTTTATGAAACTTCTATATCCCCCTATTCATTTTCTTTTATTGAACCTTGGTTAACTTCGAACCTAGGTTGAAATCGCGAAGTACGAACATTCGGAATACGGGGAATATTGGGTATTGCCTATTTGGGTGAATTTATGGGCATAACATATTTGGTGGAATTATTGGGCATAATTTGTGATGGATATGGTGTATTATTATAATTATTATTGCAAGTTTGAGTACCAAGTAGGTATAAAGTTGTGCACTCTAGAACTGTATCGGGTTGCCACCTAGGAAATGATACAACCTATGGTGGGACCGACACAGGTATCTATATGTAGGGGCCGGGTTGATACAAACACATGCGGAACGTTATGAATTGGAGCCGATCAATTAAGATAGTACGATGGGGATAGGTAAACTGTCAATATGAGGTGGGACCCTCATCATGAGGTATGTACCTATAAAACAATCATGTGGGAAATGGGGATCACTTATCTTGTTTTGTAACAAATGGCATTAGTTGAACACTAGTTAGGTGGTGCAAAGAAATTAGGAATCAGTACGATACCTTATCATGTTCTAGTCTTATCTTATGCTTGTCTCGTTATCTTGCAATGCTTATTATCATGGTTATGTCTTGTATCCAGTTTATTCATGTCATGATATCTTTACCTGTTTACGTGCTGAAAGTCACTGGACTTACCAAGCTTTATGTCTGACTCTGTTTTTGTTTCGCCTTCTTTCTTTCGTCCCCCCCTCCAGGTCCACAGGGAGGGAATACCACCGCTTAGTTCAGATTCTTTTCAAGCTCGAAGATTGTGATGTATTGCTTTGGACTCTTTGCTTTACTGCTATGGCTGGCTACTTCTTAATTGGGGAATTATGTTATGTTATTTTGTATTATACTTCTTTTGTGAAACAAGACAGATATTTGATGTAATGGGTTTTTATGTTTTGGTGTTGATGATTGAAACAACCCTTATGAAAGTTTATCCTATTATGCTACTATGGAATAAAAGTTCTGATTGTTTTCTGCTGCTTAAGTTTGTCTATTTTGTAATTTTATTTGTTCTATACCCTTATGACCCCCACTAAAGTTAATGCATTCCCTTTGTGAGTGACCTTAATGGAGGTGGGGTTTTATATCCTATCTTTGATGAATTCTTTCATTTGGTTCTAATGTGTCTTGTTCTTGAGCTCTGTAAACCAAAGCTCTGATACCACGATGAAACGACCCAAAATCCCCCTTATGGAAAGCCTAGATTGCTTTGAGAACAACACTCATCTGAACACAAGCAACAGAACATTTCATTGCTATTACAACAATTTACATTAGAATACAAGAATATATCAGAGTTCCAATAAATAATATACAGTGAAAAATAATATCATAGATTTAAATTATAAAATAGCGGAAAAATAATACAATAGTACAATACGTAGCGGAAAATAACAATTAGCACAACTGAAAGAAATACACGGATACAAAGTAAAACGACCCAAACTTCCCTGTAAAGGAAAGTACAGATTGAATTGAGAACAAGGAAAATCGGAACATAAACAGAAGAACATTTTATTGCTTGTTACAACAATTACATCAGAGTACAAGAATATATCAGAGTACGAATAAATATTACATATTGGAAACACGATATCAGAGATTTAAATTACATTTAAATAGTAGCGGAAAAATAATACAAAACACAACTGAAAGAAATACATGGATACAGAGCTTTTCAGATATCGCTTCAGCTGTAAACCAGGATCATGTGAATATAATATCTGTAAAACCAAAACTACTAGCTTCCCGTGTGGAAAATAAGGGCACCCAGAGTTTAGGTTAAAACAATAAACTCCAGGTCAGTCATGAGACTGGTATGAGAACTAAAACAATTATTAACTTGATTTTAAAGTTAGGAAAATCACGAGACCACGCTGTATAACACAGAATGAGTTTACACCACATGATCTTAGTTTAAAATAAAAAAACGCAATGCTTTTTGGAAAAATGAAGCTATTATAAGACTCAGGTCCCATCACACAATGAACGCAGTCAGAAGATAGAGTTTTCCCTTATAATAGCCAAAAAAATGCTTGATACACGAAATTTCATCTTTTATTATTACTATAAGCGAAGAAATCAACTTCGAGTATAAATGTATCAATCATAGGCAGCGTAGGTACCATTATATTATGTCGCCGTACATATATTTACAACTAAAACTGAATATCGCGTATTGGAGATTGGGTTTCCATCTATGAACCGAAGCAAGGGATTATCCCGACCGATTCGAGACTCTCTAGCCTGAGTCTCAGGATACAGCCGCAACTGCACCTGCGGTTATCAACAGGGCCGGTCATCCGTTGATGATTGGCAATACCGTAAACTATATGTTAGCCTGCCCTATGGGGCATAAAATAATCTGGTCTATAATGTCGACCAGAACATCCATTGGTCCCATAGTGGCCGATATATCCAAGGCGCCTCTCTATTCATCAAGTAGTAAGCGACATCCACACGAGTGAACAGTCTAGGCTCCATACCATGACGTTACTCCTAGCTAGAAACTAACATATGTCCAATTCCCTGCAATCCTCATCCCGTTTTTGGTTCATACAGGGGTGTGAAGCTCACGAAGTAATGCTATACACAAATCTATGCCCAAATAAGTTGTGCTTTGATCATCAACCACAAGGCTCCGCTTTTCTAAAAAAGCCTTGATCATTTGCATCTTTGCATGCCACATTGTCAGTCTATAAAATAACATTGATTTCTGCCAATATATAACCTCTAAGCTAGTATGTCTCAGAGAAGGGTGTTAAGCAAGATAATAAATTCTCCACCACCAAACAGATATATATTTAGCAGAGCTTAATGAATACATCATAAAGTAATACAACGTCAGACATACCATCCATTTACAAGTCTGTTCTGGGTCTGAACGAAACCGGAGGCACCTTATTCCTCGTCCCATATGTCCAATACAGGAGAGAGGTCCTCGCATATCTGGACGATCTCCAAGTATGTTTGGACGATCACCACTTATTACCTTGTCTTGGGTGTACGGTCCAATCAAGATATCAGTAATCATCCAAACGATGTGAAGATCTCCGATCTTCAACCATCATCTTCGTCTTCGTATTAATTATTCAGAATGGGTAGAACCCGGTCTTTCTGAATAATTCGCATATTTTATAATCAAATGCTATAAAATCACATCATACACCTCATTCTGATTCATAATTTTCCTTTAATAAAGAATTCACATTATTAATCTAATTAAAGATTCATTAAAATTCTAGTTCGGTTTTAATCTCAAAAATCATTACATAATGATTATTCAAATTTAAGAAATTAATCTTATCTTTAACTGGGTGAAAGAACCAATGTCATTTAAAACACAGTTCTTGATAAACCCAAATCATCTTCTATTAACTATGGAATTTTCAAGGAAAACAGATCAATATATAATCAATATAAATTTTCGTATCGGACTAATAATATAAATGGAATAAAGGCAAGGACTTTTTAAATTCCATATATAGTAATGGTCTTCATTCATAGAAGCTTATCTCAAATATTATTAAATCGAATTCCTTTTAATTCCAGTTTATTCTATTTAATTAGAGAACTTTACCGTGGTAAAATTTCCATTTAAATCTTAATAAAAGATTTATAACCTCCATATAAATCTCAATAAAAGATTTATAAATTCCATTTAAATCTTAATAAAAGATTTATGATTCCATATTATATTTTCACTGTTAATTGGGATTAAAAAACAAATGTCGCTTAAAACATTGTTCATGATAAACTCACAATCAACTTTCATTTCAATTCTAATTAAACATTGATTATTTAGTAAACTGTTCTAAATCTTATTTAAAAGATTTATTCTTTTCACATGGTGTTTTAAGAACAGTGTTATTTAAGACACCATTCACGACAAACCCAAAATCCAATTTATTTTATTCAATTCCAAATAAATATAAATTAATTGGAAAACACCATTAAATCTTAATTAAAGATTTATTCTAGTAAATAACTAGTTCATTATGATAAACATATATTTTTATCTTTTTAAATATGGAATTTTTCATCCAAAATCTTTCCAAATTATTAATTATGATTTTACATAATTTTTCCATATTTTTAATAATTTTATTAAGGCTCGTACAGTTGGTTTCCAATAACGTCCACCGAACTGCATACATAGCGACCTTTTTCAAATTTGATTTGGACATAATTACAAATCAACCGTTAGATTTCAAATCTCTTTATTCATTAGAAAGCTCTTTTCGATATGAACCCAACGGTTCCAGTTTTAGGAGAATCCGACGGTCGGATCTCCCGTTACATCAATTTGAAGTTAATGGTCAAAATTCGTGAACAGTCGTTGCGCGGCGCGTTCTATTCTGGCCATTAAATATATATAATATATATACTATATATATTTCGTTGTTTTCCATTTAAAACGTATTTTATAAAATATTATAAATTCGTTTTAAAACGATTCCAACTTCATTTTCGATTTTCAATCAAAATTGAATATTACCTTTATCATATTAAAATGATAATATTTTCAAAATATTAAATTTTGAAATTTATTCTTTTCGATATTCATTATAAGGTGAATAAAATCGATCAGTAATCCTGTTCAGGTTAAAATGACGTTTCTATACTTAACCCGGCTTCCATATTCTTATATTTTTGTGTCCATCTAAAAACGGACATCGAAATCATAATTTTATTCTTTTCTGAATATTATTTTTAAATATTCGTTATTTTAAAATATTCTTTATTTTAAAGGACTCTTTATTTAAAATATTCTTTAATTGAAAATATTCTTTACATTAAAATGATCTTTTACCTTGAAATGTCCTTTTACATATAAATATTCTTTTTCATTATAACGTTCATTTACATAAAAATGTTCTTTTTACATATAATGTTCTTTAACATATAAATGTTCTTTATCAATTAAAGATGACTTTTTCATTAAAAAAATGTCTTTCTTAATCAAAATGTCTTTTGTTGACTAAAATTTCCTTTTTTTAATCTAATATGCCCTTTTTTTATTTAAAATGTCCTTCTTATCTAAAATGTCCTTTTTACTCTAAAATAATCTTTTATTCTAAAATGATCTTTTATTCTAAAATGTCTTTTTAATTCTAAAATGTCTTTTTAATTCTAAAATGATATTTTATTCTAAAATGATATTTTATTCTAAAATGATATTTTATTCAACATTATTTATTATAAAAGATTATTTATTTCTGAATCGGAATGCGACTCAATCAATTGCCATATTATTTTAGTTATATGGATTTCACACACCGCATGTATTCAACAATAGTGATAAATAATCATTAAACAGTCCATTCACACCCAAAGTGAAATCTACAACTGTGTGAGCATTAAACTAAATAAATAATGCTCAACACAGACTGTCAATCCATCGATTGACATACAACTAAACATTGGGACTAGTTTATGTCAAATATCATCCCAATACCAGTGTGGGGTTTTCAAACAACGCCATTTATTTAAATAAATTATTGGTTAAGAAATTTAACCAATTCTAATTTAGTTTGAATTATTTTCTATTCAACCAATTTACAGTGTTTAAATTATAAATAAATATTTATAATCTAATTTCAACTACCACATTAATGTTAACATTATTTTTAATACGTTAAACATTTCAACATCACAAACAACACACAAAACAGTCAATTTAAATCATCCATGGTTGGTGGACGAGGCAAGTGATCTAACATGCGCCGTATATAGTTTATAATAATTAAACTGATAAAAATCTACATAGGCAATTCTATATATTTTTCAGTTATGAAAATAAATAAATAACTGTGTAGAATTTTTAGAGAGGAGTTCTCACCTTTGGTTTCCACTCCGTCATTCTTTAGCGGATGATGGTTTGGATTCCGTTTTGGCTCCAGTTGGTTCCATTGTAATCTGTTTCACGCAGTATACATATTAAAAATCATATTTTTAAAACAAAGCCTTTTATGTAAAAATCATATTTATATTAAAATGCTTTATATGTCTAAAATAACACATTTTTATTTCTATGTATCATATATAAAAATGACACATTTTTATTTCACAATTTTATTTGCATTTAAAACAATGCAATATTATATTTTCAAAAACAACGGTCTTTATATTTATTTTCAAGACAATGGTCGTTATATTTATTGTCAAAACAATGGTCTTTATATTTATTTTCAAAACAATGGTCTTTATATTTTTAAAACAATGTTCTTTATATTTCCAAGACAATGCTAATTTTATTTACAAATCAATGTCAATTTTATTTACAAATCAATGTTAATTTTATTTACAAATCTGTGTTAATTTTATTTTACAAATCAATGTTAATTTTATTTTATAAACAATGTAAATTTTATATTAAAAACAATGTTATATTTTATGTTATAAACAATGTTATATTTAAAAAAAACAATTTTATTCATACTTTGAAAAACAATCCTATTTTTATTTTGAAAAAAATTGCTATTTTATTTTGAAAACATTTGCTATTTTATTTTGAAAACATTGTATATTTTATTTTCTAAACAATGTAATTTTAATTTCTAAAACAATGCAATTTTTATTTGCAAAACAATGTAATTTTTATTTACAAACAATGTGATTTTTATTTATAAAACTTTGTGAATTTTATTTAATATAACTTTGTCAATTTTATTTAATATAACCTTGTCAATTTTATTTACATAAAAAAATCAGGTTTTTAAAACAATTTAATTTACAAAACAATGTTAATTTTCATTTTCAAAACAATGTTAATATAATAAAATAAATAAATTATAATAAATACCCTCTTCCTCACCCTCTATTTCTATCGCGATTTACTATAGGTCAAGAAACCCAACTTCGAACTTTGCTTCCTGCCTAGGGTTAACGATTTCTTTCCACCACCGAGACTGCGCCTCCGATCTGACCATGCTCCGTCGTCGCCCATCCCAACCGCCACTCCCAGCCGTAGCCCCGACGAACTCGGTTGCCTGAGCCGCCTCAAAATCCGACTCAAGCGTCGCACCTTCATACCAGATATTCGAGCACCATGTTTAATAGAAAACAATCATGCTCCTATGGATGTAAAGATCTCGATTTGTACTCTAATTCTTGTTTTACATTCATGAATCAATTCGGAATCATTTGCACGAGATTAGGGTATTTTTTAGTAGCTTTGTGGCCATTGAAAGTGTATTTGGCGGCTGCTTCAGTTTGGGGAATTAGGTTTTCTCATTTTCCAAGAGGGGTATTTATAATAAAATAATTATTTTATTTTTAATTCAATTTTAATTCAAAAACAAATGATTTTAACATCCGAACTCCGATTTAAACCCAACGAATGTCGCCTCCAGCTAAATACCCCCATTCCAGACACAATGGGATATGTTTCGTATGCCAATTTGGCTGTTTCAGTCAGTTTTCATCAAAATTAAAATATAAATTAATATATATTAAATTTAAACATACATTTTAATTTAGCGGGGCCACATACTGCCTCTAAAAATTCCAAAAAAATTATTTCTAGCTTTGTTTTGACAATACGGTCCTAACAAAACTAATTTCGTCGAATTTGGAGACCGTTTGAAAAATGGCCATTTTCTGGTAGATCCAATTTGACTGAAATTGACAAAACACGTTTTCTTTTGCTACGCTCACATATTAATTCCAAAAATTATGAAAATCGGAATTTGGTAATAATTTGGCATTCCGGATCTAACCAATGTAGTTTCATCGAAAACGGAGGTCGTTTGCAAATGGATATTTATAATATTAATATATATATATATATATAAATTCCATAGCGACTATTGTGATTATTTAACTGGCCATAACTTTTTATTTCTGCTATGAAATTTCAATTTTTCACATCCGTTGGAAAGATATAATTCAACAGATTTAAATATTTTTGGTTTTACTGAAATCCAATTTATTTTAAATCCTGTACATTCAATTGAAATTTGAAATCGAATTTTCAGATGACCGCACCATTTCAGGCTTGTTTTAAAATAAAATTATTCGTTCTAACTTCGATTTAAATAAAATTTTCATCGTTATTGTTTAAAATAAATTATTTTAAATATTAAAATCCATTAAAATTGCTAAAATAAAAATTTTAAATTGGTTCAGGATTTCTGGGTTGTTACAATCTCTCCCACTTAAAATCTTTTCGTCTTCGAAAAGGAACGGAGCTGAAAGTTGTATAACTAACCAACTCAACTTTCATTTCTAATCAATTTTCAATTCGGATTAATATTAAATTTGATTTAGCTAAATTTATCATTCTTTTATATACTGGTTTAAATTAATTACATTCCAATATTTTTATTAATAATCAAACATCACAACCAGCAATCAATTAGTTGATTAACTTTTAAAATATATATAACTTTTATATATAGTCAAAAATCATATTTTTATGCCAAGTAACAACAATAAACCCTATCTATATTTTGGTTTCACACCAGTCAATTGGAAATATATAGATATACCACTTTCGAAACTCGAACACAAATACTGATGATGGAGCTCCATCATCAGAATCATCTCCGGGCGAATAGAGTGTGATTCTATATCTATCCAGTATATTAAAACTTCGAATATAAATTAATTACGCGTATATTCGAAATCTTTATATGCTCGATAGTCCAAATTAAAATATAATAATATCTTAAATACGTATTTTAAGATAAAATTTTCAAAACTAAATTTGTTTTCATTTTTTTATTTTAAAAATTAATACTCTTCACACTCGTTCTAGGATACTACTGATCCCATCTATAAAGAGTTATTCTTATAGGATTTTACTAATCCTATCTTTGATGAATTCTTTCGTTCGGTTCTAATGTGTCTTGTTCTCGAGCTCTGTAACCAAAGCTCTAATACCAAATGAAACGATCCAAACTTCCGCATAAAGGAAAGTATGGATTGTATTTAGAACAAGGCAAATCAGAACACAAACAAAAGACCATTTTATTGCTTGTTACAACAATTACATCAGAGTACGAATAAATAGTACACATTGGAAATACAATATCAGAGATTTAAATTACATTTAAATAGCAGCAGAAAAATAATACAAAACACAACTGAAAGAAATACATGGATACAAAGCTTTTCGGATATCACTTCAGCTGTAAACCAGGATTTTGTTAATATAATATCAGCAAAACCAAAACTACTAGCTGCCCGTGTGGAAAATAAGGGCACCCGGAGTTTAGGTTTAAACAATAAAATCCAGGTCAGTCATGGGACTGGTGTGAGAACTAAAACAGTTATTAACTTGATTTTAAAGTTAGGTAAATCACGGGACTACGCCGTATAACACGGAACGGGTATACTCCACATGAACTTAGTTAAAATAAAACAACGCAAAGCTTTTTGAAAAAATGTAGCTATTATAAGACTCAGGTCCCATCACACAATGAACGCAGTCGGAGGATAGAGTTTTCCCTTATAATAGCCAAAAATGCTTGACACACGAAATTTCATCTTTTATTATTACTATAAGTGAAGAAATCAACTCTGAATATAAATGTATCAATCATAGGCGGCATAGGTACCATTATATTACGTCGCCGTATATATATTTACAACTAAAACCGAATATCGCGTATTGGAGATTGGGCTTCCATCTATGAACTGAGGCAAGGGATTATCCCCACCAATTCGAGACTCTCTAGCCCGAGTCTCAGGATACATCTGCAACTGCACCTGCGATTATTAACAGGGCTGGTCATCTGTCGATGATTGGCAATACCGTAAACTATATGTTAGCCTGCCCTATGGGGCATAAAACAATCTGGTCAGTAATGTCGATCAGAACATCAATCGGACCCGTAGTGGCCGATATACCTGACATTTTTATTTCACAATTTTATTTGCATTTAAAATAATGCAATATTATATTTTCAAAAACAATGGTCTTTATATTTATTTTCAAGACAATAGTCTTTATATTTATTTTCAACACAATGGTCTTTATATTTATTTTCAAAACAATGGTCTTTATATTTTTAAAACAATGTTCTTTATATTTCCAAGACATTGCTAATTTTATTTACAAATCAATGTCAATTTTATTTACAAATCAATGTTAATTTTATTTTACAAATCAATGTTAATTTTATTTTATAAACAATGTAAATTTTATATTAAAAAAATGCTATATTTTATATTAAAAACAATGTTATATTTGGTATTATAAATAATGTTATATTAAAAAAAACAATTCTATTTTTACTTTGAAAAACAATCCTATTTTTTTAAAAAACATTTGCTATTTTATTTTGAAAACATTATATATTTTATTTTCCAAACATTGTAATTTTAATTTCTAAACAATGTAATTTTTATTTCCAAAACAATGTGATTTTTATTTACAAACAATGTGATTTTTATTTACAAAACTTTGTGAATTTTATTTAATATAACTTTGTCAATTTTATTTAATATACACTTGTCAATTTAATTTACATAAAAAAGTTAGGTTTTTAAAACAATTTAATTTACAAAACAATGTTAATTTTAATTTTCAAAACAATGTTAACATAATTAAATAAACTAAAATAAATAAATTATAATAATTACCCTCTTCCTCACTCTCCAATTCTGTCATGATTTACTACAGGTCAAGAAACCCAACTTCGAACTTTACTTCCTGCCTAGGGTTAACGATTTCTGCCACCCCCGAGACTGCGCCTCCAATCTGAACTTGCTCCGCTGTCGCCCATCCCAACCGCCACCCCCAGCTGTAGCCCTGACGAACTCAGTTGCTTGAGCCGCCCCCAAAATCCGACTCAAGCGTCGCACCTTCATACCAGGAATTCGAGCACCATGTTTAACTGAAAACGATCATGCCCCTATGGATGTAAAGATCTCGATTTGTACTTTAATTCTTGTTTTACATTCATGAATCAATTCAGAATCATTTGCATGAGATTGGGGGATTTGTTTGGGAGCTTCATGGCCATTGAAAGTGTATTTGGCAGCTGCTTCAATTTGGGAATTAGGGTTTCGCGTTTTCCAGGGGGTGGTATTTATAATAAAATAATTATTTTATTTTTAATTCAATTTTAATTCAAAAACAAAGGAATTTAACATCTGAACTCCGATTTAAACCCAACGAATGTTGCCCTAAGCTAAATACCCCTATTACGGACACAATGGGATATGTTTCGTAAGCCAAGTTCGGCTGTTTCAATCAGTTTTCATCAAAATTAAAATATAAATTAATATATATTAAATTTAAACGTACATTTTAATTAACCAGGGCCACATACTAACTCTAAAAATTACAAAAAAATATTTCTACCTTTGGTTTGACGATACGGTCCTAACAAAACTAATTTCGTTGAATTTGCAGACCGTTTGAAAAATGACCATTTTCTGGTCGATCCAATTTGACTGAAATTGACAAAACACATTTTCTTTTACCACACTCACATATTAATTCCAAAAATTATGAAAATCGGAATTTAGCAATAATCTAACATTTCGAATCCAACCAAAGTGATTTTGCCGAAAACGGAGGTCGTTTGTGAAATGGCTATTTATAATATTAAAATTAATATATAAATTCCATAGCGACTGTTTTGAATATTTAAGAAGCCATAAGTTTTTATTCCCGCTATGAAATTTCAAATTTTTACATCCGTTGGAAAGATATAATTAAATAAATTTAAATATTTATGGTTTTACGGAAGTCCAATTTATTTTGACTCATGTGCATTCAATTGAAATTTAAAATCGAATTTTTCAAACTACCGTGCCATTTCAGGCTTGTTTTAAAATAAAATTATTCGTTCTAACTTCGATTTAAATAAATTTTTTCATCAATATTATTTAAATTAAATTATTTTAAATATTAAAATCCATTAAAATTGCTAAAATAAAATTTTTAAATTGGTTCATAATTTCTAGGTTTTTACACAAAGCTTTCCGAATATTGCTCCAGATGTAAATCTAGGATCCTGTGTAGAGAAATATTTGTGAAAACCAAAACTGCTCGCTACCCGTTTGGAAAATATGGGCACCCATGGTTTAGGTAGAAATAATAAACTTCGAGTCAGTCATGGGACTCGTGTGAGAACTAAAATAGTTATTAACTTTTTATTTTAAAGTAAGGGAAATCACGGGACCACGTCGTATAACACGGAACAGGTTTATCCCTCACGAATACCAGTGCATAAAACAAAAAATGCAATGCTAAACAGAAAAATGAAGCTATTATAAGACTCAGGTCCCATCACACAATGAACGCGATCGAGGATATAGTTTTCCCTTATAGTTGCAAAATATGCTTGATACATGAAATTTCATCTTTTATTATTACTATAAGTGAAGAAATCAACTTCAAATATAAATGTATCAATCATAGGCGCTGTAGGTACCATTATATTACGTCGCCATATAGGTTTACAACTAAACCCATAAAATCATGTATTGGAAATTGGGTTTCCATCTGTGGACCAAGGAAAGCGATCATCCTTACCGATTCTAGACACACTGGCATTGTCTCAAGATCCCCCGTAGTGAACCCTAGGTTAGCGATAGGGTCGGTCATCCATCGATAAATGGCAATACCATAAACTATATGTTAGCCTGTTTCATCGAACTTCCAAAACAGGTCAATACGTCGACCCTGTGAGCATATAACCCTATATAGAGCCACTAGGGACTCAAATCATATCCTAGGTACCTCTCTTTCCATCAATAAAGTTTTCCAACATCCATATAAGTAAACAGTTTGGGATCCATACCTCTCATCTCGTTTCTGGTTCATACCGAGGTGTGAACCGCATGAATTAATGCTACATAAAGCTATGATAATTAAAGCTGTGCTTTAATCATCAACCACAAAGCCTTGCTTTTAACCAAAAGCTTTGTGTAACAACTCGGAAAATCAGAACCATTTTAAAATTTTATTTTGGCAATTTTAATGAATTTTGAATATTTAAAATGATTTATTTTAAATAATAACGACTAGAAATTTATTTTGAATATAATTAGAACCTATATATTTATGTAAATCGACGTTAGAATATAAATATTTATTTTTAATTATAAAAGGAATTAGAAATGCGCTATAGTTAGAAAATTTGAATTCAAATTTCAAATGAAGGTACAGGATTCAAAATAAACCAGATTTTAGTGAAACTATTAGAATCTATTTGAAAATACCTTTCCAACGAATCCGAAAAATTGAAATTTCATAGCGCGAATAAAAAGTTATGCCCAGTTGAAAATTCAGAATAATCGTTATAGAAATATAGCCCTTAAAAATAGCCATTTTGCAAACGACCTCCATTTTCGATGAAACCACTTTTGTTGATCTAGAATGTCAAATTATTGCTAGATTCCAAGTTTCATAATTTTTGGAATCAATATGTGAGCTTGGTGGATTTAAACGTGTTTGGTCATTTCAGTTTGAATTTAATCGACTGGAAAATGACCATTTTTCAAACCATCTCCAAATTCGACGAAATTAGTTTGGTTAGGACCATATTTTCAAAACATAGCTACATTTATTTTTTGGGAATTTTTGGAGTCCGTATGTGGCCCCAATAAATTGAAATGTACGTTTAACTTAAATATAAATGATTTTTATTTTAAATTTAGTGGAAACTGATCTTAACAGTCGAATTAGCTTACGGGACATATTCTATTGTGTTCGGAATGGGGGTGATTAGCTAGGGACGATAGTCGGTGGGTTCGATTTGGAGTTCGACTAGAAAAGTTATTTTTTAGATAAAATTAAAATAAACTAAATAAATATTATATATATATTTTCCCCCCAATACCTTTCTCCCTCCCTCCCCATTGACCAATTCAGATCGATGAAAAAAAGAATCATGTCCGCCTCCCTTTGCGCCGCCCATCGTCAGAGACCTCCCCTCCGCCCTGCGCTCTTCCTCCTCCCTCCCCCTCGCTTCTCCTCTCTCTTCTCATCCGATTCTAGCCCCAAACCACCCAAAACACCACACGCCGCCACCACCAGGAAATCTGCCGCTGCCTGGACTAGCTCTCCCCCGCCACCTGCGCGTGCACACCCCCTCCTCCGACCACCAACAGCCGCCGCCGACCTCTTCCAACCCCCAAAGTGAGTTTGCTGATTTTGTTTTATTTTTATTCTATAAAAACCTGATTTTTTTAAAGTGTAGGAAGTTAGGATTTTTTATCTACCTAGAGAGCGCTATAAAAATCGTATTTTTATATATGTTGCAGTGAATAAAAATTCGATTTTTCTTTATAGGAATAGCGTATAAAAATTTGATTTTTATACATATAGCGAAGTGATAAAATTTTGATTTTTATATTATAGAGATAATAAAAATATGATTTTTATATTATAGAGATAATAAAAATATGAATTTTATATTATAGAGATAATAAAAATATGATTTTTATATGAAGAGATATGAAATAAAAATATGATTTTTATTGTATGAACATCGAAATTAAAACATTATCTTTATAATGTATACATCGTGTTAAAGATGTGATTTTTACTCGTATGGTTTTGAAGTAAAAATATAATTTTTAGCTAAGTAAAAATATAATTTTTAGAATTGGAATATAAATGTGATTTTTACTATGAACAGCGTGAAGAAGATTACGTTGGAATTTTGAACAGAATCCAAACCATCGTCCATTAAAGAGTGGCGAAGTGGATCCCAAAGGTGAGAACTTCTCACTTTAATTTTATTTTCTAGTTAAAATATATAATAGGATGTAGACTGTACTTAGCAGCACCCGACACGCGTCATCCACAGACCATGGACGACTTGTTTGTTTGTTTGATTGTGCTGTGAAAATTGTTTGTGATGTGAAATGGACTGTATAAAATATTCATATGTGAAATAAAATATTTTATAGTTAAAAATATAATTTTTAACATGTATATGAATAAAATAAAGTAAATATTCATAAACAAATCGGGTGATTTGTTTATGCACACACATTTGACCGATATGGATTGGTACGATAAATTTTACACATCGCCCAACTGCACCAATAAAATTCATTATTTGTTGATTGAAACCCCACATGGGTATTGGGATGATATTTGACGTACACTAATCCCAATTATTTAGTTATATGTCAATCGATGGGTGGACAAGCTGTTGTAAGCGTTAAATATTTATATTTAATGCTTATGCAGTGTAGAATGCACTTTGGATGATGGTTGATGGATATTATTATTGTTCTATACATGTGTTGTATGAAATCCGTATAAATAACATCATATGGTAATTGACTGTGTCTGATTCCAGTTCAGAAAGAATGAATATTTTAAAGTAATGAATATTTTAAAATAATATTCAGTAAAAGATCAAAATATGATTTTGATGTCCGATTTGGGATGGACACGAAAATATTTAAATATATAAAGCCTTGTTGATTAGATTAACTCCATTTTGACGAAATGATATTTATATCGATTTTATTCATTTTTATAATGAATATCGAAATGAAAGTGATTTAAAAATTTAACGTTTTGAAAATATTATCATTTATATATATCGATGATATGGAATATTCAATTTTGATTTAAAATTGAATACGAAGTTGAAATCGTTTTGAAAACGAATTTAAACGATTTATAAAATACGTTTTAAATGGAAATCGACGAAATATATAATATATATATATATATATATATATATATAATAGCCTGAATAGAACGCACCGTGCCGCGGTAGTTCGCGAATTTCGACCATTGACTTCGAATTGACATTATGGGAGATCCAACCGTCGGATTCTCCTAAAACCGGAACCATTGGGTTCGTACCGAAAAGAGCTTTTAATCAAATACAAGAGATTGGAAATCTAATGGATGAATTTGGAATTATGTCCAAATCAAATTTGGAAAAGATCGCTGTAAGTGCAGTTCGACGATCGTTTATGGAAATCGACTGTACGGGCCTTGATAAAATTATTAAAAATATCAATAATTTGTGTAAAATCATAATAAATGATTTGGAAAGAATTGGGCTGAAAAATTCCATATATTAAAAGATAAAAATATATTTTTATCGAAATGAACTAGTTATGAACTAGAATTATAAATCCAATATTTTTAAAATAAATAAGTTGGATTTGAAATGGTTTTAAAAATAACCAGAATTTCCAATATTTGAATTGGAATAGATTTGAATCGAGATTATCTTTAGAATATTTCGATATTGGATTCTGTGATTATATGGATAATGTAGAGGAACTTGGAAGATATATATATCATTATTCCAGTACGATATTTGTTAATTTCAGAATTTGGTATTGAATATAAGCCGATATATTTTCTATTCAGAGCGTTGTATTTAATATCAAATGGGATTTTGGGTTTGTCGTGAACGGTGTCTTCACTAACACTATTCTTAAACCCAGTTGAGAGAAGAATAAATCTTTTGATTAAGATTTAGTGAAATTTTACAGTTAATTAATATTTAATTGAAATTGAATTTAAATTGGATTTTTAGGTTTATCGTGAATGGTATTTTAAATAATGCTTGTTCTTTAACTCGATTAACAAAGGAATGAGATTTTGGGTTTGTCGTGAATGGTATATTTAATAATAATGTTCTTAAACCAAATGGAGTTAAGAAAATTAGAAACTAATTGGAGATTAGCTAAGTTGAATGGTTTCCTGGGTATTGATCTGATGTTGGTTTCGGCCCTCGGGGTTAATATTTAGGGAATTGTTCTCTTACTAATTTACGGTTAGAGACTGATGGAATGTGATTTGGGTTTATTGTGAATTGTGTTTTTAGCGACATTTTTCTTTAACTCGATTTACAGTGAAATATGATTTGGATTTTATAAATCTTTTTATTAAGATTCAACGGGAATTCTCCGAAGTAAAGTTTTCCAATTTAATATGTTAAATTGGAATTGAATGGAATTCGATTAGATAATAATCGAAGTGAACTTTTATCGAATTCCATTTATATTATTAGTCGGATACAGAAATTGATATTGATTATATATTGATTTGTTTTTCCGTGAAGATTCCATAAATAATGGAATGTGATTTGGATTTATCGTGAACTGTGTTTTAAATGACATTAGTTCTTTAACCCAGTAAAAGACAGCATTACATGTCTATCATTGTATTTCGAACTGTATGGTTGATCTCTGCTAAATATAAATCTATTTGGTGGCGAAGAATTTATTCTCTTGCATTACACCCTCCTCTATGACGTACGAACTTAGAGGTTATATATCGGTAGAAATCAATTGCATGGTGTAGATAGTCGATGCGACATGTTAGTGTTTCCGAAGTTATATAATCATTAATATTGATTGTTGGGAAGATTAAAATTAAGTGGAGTTTTAATGAATCTTTAATTAAATTGAAATGTGAATAGATAACTTAAATTATCAAATTTGGGAAATGATCGAGAATGGAGTATCACAAGTTTTGCTCCTAGCGATAGTTTAATCTTTAATTAGATTTGAATGGGAAATGGTAATTAATTTTACCGATAACACTGTGGTGTTAGTTATGGAGTAATACCAATTTGCTCCATGGGATGAATAGGTTGGGATTGGGAAATTAAACAAATAATTTCTTCGGTAAGATGTGCTAATCCAGACTAGTTTGGAAAACCTTAGTATTGTTTGAATTGATATCCAAAGGAAGATTAAAGAATACATTTTATAGAATTTATCTTTGATAAAATTAATAGGAACAAATCCATAAAGATGTGAATATTTAAATAAAAGAATATTCAGAATTGGAATGAGGCGTATGTTGTGTTTTTATAACACTTGTTTATTATATGCGTGAATTATTCAGAAAGGTCGTGTTTATACCCATTCTGAATAACTGATTCGACGGTAAATCGACGATGAAGACGGTGGTTGAAGATCGGAGGTCTTCACATCGTTTGGATGATTACTGATGTCTTGATTGGGCTGTACACCCAAGACGAGGTAATAAGCGGTGATCGTCCAGACGTACATGGAGATCGGTGGATATGCGAGGACCTCTCTCTTGTATTGGTTATATGGGACGAGGAATAAGGTGCCTCCGGTTTCGTTCAGACCCAGAGCGAACTTGTAAATGGATGTGTGTCTGACGTTGGAATTTATTCTGGGTTGATTTATTTCTATTAAATATATATTTGTTTGGTGGCGGAGAATTTATTCTCTTTCTTAACGCCTTTCTCTGAGACGTACGAGCTCAGAGGTTATATATCGATAGATATCAGTCGCATGGCATGAATTGCCTGTGTGGCATGTTGAGATGAAAATGATCAAGGCTTCTGTTGAAAAGCAGAGTCTTGTGGTTGATGATCAAAGCATAGCTTTAATATAGCGTAGCTATGTGTATAGAGTTAATTCGTGAGCCTCATACCTCGGTATGAGTTTAAAAAGGGATAAGGGACCCAAGGAGAATATGACGTTTCTTTCTAGCTATGGGTGGTGTCAGGGTTTTAAATGCCCTGACATTGTTATATTTTAACCTATGTGGTTGTTGGATTGCGAGGCTCCTCGGATATATCGGTTACTACGGAGCCGATGAATATAGGTCCTATAGGACCGGGAAACCTGTGTTCAGGAATACTAATCCACTAACGTAAGTATGGATCGGGCTTGGAGGATCTAAGGGTCTTCTACGGGAGATCCTAAGGCATTTGCTAGAGTGTCTCAAAGCCGGCGAGGAGTACATTCCTTGCCTCGACTCCTGACGGAAATCCAATTTCCAATACGTGACATTTTGGTTTTGATTGTAGAGCCTAGTATTGGCGACATGATAGATGGTACTCATGCCAACTATGTTTGATACATTTATATTTGAAGTTGTTTTATACACTTTACAATATAATAGTATCAAAACGATTTGTTTTAAACGTATCAAGCATTATTTGGCTATTATAAGGTAAAACCCTATCCTCCGGCTTGCGTTGCATTGTGTGATGGGTCTTGGGTCTTATAATAGCTTCATTTTCTTTAAAAAGCATAGCACTGTTTATTCTATGCACTGGTATTCTTGGGAGGAAACCCGTTCCGTGTTATACGGCTTGGTCTCTTGACTTACCTTATTTCTAAAGTAAAGTTTTAAATAACTGTTTTAGTTCCCACACCAGTTACATGACTGACCTGGAGTTTATTGTTTTAACCTAAACTCTGGGTGCCCCTATTTTCCACACGGGTAGTTAGTAGTTTTGGTTTTGCATATTTATATTCATAGGATCCTAGTTTGCAGCTGGAATGATATTCGGAAAGCTCTATATCCATGTATTTCTTTCTGTTGTGTTTTGTATTATTTTCCGCTGCCATGTAATGTATTTTAATCTCTGATATTTATCAAATGTATATTATTTGTTCATATTCTGTATATACTTGTACTCTGGTGTAAATTATTGTAATAAGCAATGAAATGTTCTTTTGTTTGTGCTCTGATTTGTCGTGTCCTCAACTCAATCCGGGCTTCCCTTTACGGGGAAGCTTGGGTCGTGTCAGTTTGGTATCAGAGCTTTGGTTTACAGAGCTCGAGAACAAGTCATATTAGAACCAAAAGAAAGAATTGATCAGATATTGGATTAGTAATTTCCAATAAAAAATACTCATCAAAGATAGGATCAGCAGTATCCTAGAAAGAGTGTGAAGAGTAGTGTTTGTCAAATAAAAATGAAAATGAATTTTGTTTTGAAAATTTAAACCTTATTCAATGTATTTGAATATTTATTTGTATTGAATCCGGATAATCCAATATATAAAGATTTTGCATATACGCCATGCAAATGAGTATTCGAAGTTTTAATATACTGGATATATATAGAATCACGCTCTAGACGCCCGGAGATGATTCTGATAATTGTAGCTACATCATCAGAATTTATGTTCGAGTTTCGAAGGTGAAATGTCTATATATTTCCAATTGACTGGTGTGAGAACCAAAACTGGATAGGGTTATTTGTTGTGATTTGACATCAAAAATGGATTTTTAGTATATATATTAAAGTTATGTGTTTGAAATGATAATCAACTAATTGATTGCTGGTTGTGTTGCTTGATTAATTAAAATTTTGAACCATTAGCCAAATCGAACCAAAATATTGAACTGACTTGAAAATTGTATGAGATTGCATGTATGTACATATATATGTGTGAACAGGTCATAGCAAGGAGGCTAGAGAAGAGGAATAAAATTGTATGCCCGACAAATACTTACATATTTACTAATTTATTGGTTTTGGATGATTTTATGAGCCGATTGGCTAGCCGCTTGGATTTTTCTTTTTGAGATGAGAGGGCCTTTGTGGTGGTTTGGGGATTTTCCCAGTGCTCCCCGTGCAAAAAAGGTTATGGAGAAATTTTTCGAAAATTTAGGGTGTTAGCCAAATTTTTGAAAAATTAGAAATTCTTAGAAACTGAAAAGTTGAAGAATGAACGCCAAACTGAAAGTTGAGTTGATTAGTAAAACAACTTTCAGCTCCGTTCCTTTTTGAGGACGAAATGATTTTAAGTGGGGGAGATTGTAACAACCCGGAAAATCAGAACAAATTTTAAAAATTTATTATGACAATTTTAAAGAATTTTAAATATTTAAAATGATTTATTTTAAATAATAACGACTAGAAATTTATTTTGAATAGAATTCGAATGTATATATTTATATAAATCGATGTTAGAATACAAATATTTATTTTTAATTATAAAAGGAATTAGAAATGGCGCGGTAGTTTGAAAATTCGATTTCAAATTTCAAATGAATGTACAGGATTCAAAATAAATCGAATTTTAGTAAAACCAGAAATATTAGAATCTATTTGAAAATATCTTTCCAACGAATCCGAAAGATTGAAATTTCATATCGGGAATAAAATGTTATGCCCAGTTGAAAATTCAGAATAGTCGCTATAGAAGTATAGCTTTAGAAATAGCCATTTTGCAGACGACCTTCGTTTTCGATGAAACCACTTTTTTGGATCCGGAATGTCAAATTATTGCTATATTCCAATTTTCATAATTTTTGGAATCAATATGTGTGCGTGGTGGATTTAAACGTGTTTGGTCATTTCAGTTTGAATTTAATCGACTGGAAAATGACCGATTTTCAAATGGTCTCCAAATTCGACGAAATTAGTTTTGTTAGGACCATACCGTCAAATCATAGCTAGATTTATTTTTCTGGAAATTTTGGAGTCCGTATGTGGCCCCAATAAATAAAAATGTACATTTAAATTAAATATAAATGATTTATATTTTAAATTTAGTGGAAACTAATTATAACAGGCGAATTGGCTTACGGGACATATCTCATTGTGTTCGGAATGGGGGTAATTAGCTAAGGATGACAGTCGGTGGGTTCGATTTGGAGTTCGAATATAAAAGTTACTTTGTGGAGAAAATTAAAGTAAATTAAACAAATATTATACATATATATATATATATTTCCCCCAATACCTTTCTCCCTCCCTCCCCATTGATCAATTCAGATCGATGAAATAAAAGAACAATCGCGCCCGCCTCCCATCGTCGGAGACCTCCCCTCCGCCCTGCCCCCTTCCTCCTCCCTCCCCCTTGCTTCTCCTCTCTCTTCTTATCCGATTCAAGCCCCAAACCACCCAAAACACCACACGCGACCACCACTAGGAAATCCGCCGCCGCGTGGACTGGCTCTCCCCCACCATATGCACGCGCACACCCCCTCCTCCAACCACCAACAGCCGCCTCTGACCTCTTCCAACATCCAAAGTGAGTTTGCTGATTTTGTTTTATTTTTATTCTATAAAAATCTGATTTTTTAAAGTGTAGGAAGTTATGATTTTTTATCTACCTAGAGAGCGCTATAAAAATCGTATTTTTAAATATGTTGTAGTGGATAAAAATTCGATTTTTCTTTATAGGAATAGCGTATAAAAATTTGATTTTCATACGTATAGCAAAGTGATAAAATTTTGATTTTTATATTTTAGAGATAATAAAAATATGATTTTTATATTATAAAGGTAATAAAAATATGGTTTTTATATTATATAGATAATAAAAATATTATTTCTATATGAAGAGATATGAAATAAAAATATGATTTTCATTGTATGAACATCGAAATAAAAATATTATCTTTATAATGTAAACATCATGTTAAAGATGTGATTTTTACACATATGGTTTGGAAGCAAAAATATAATTTTTAGCAAAGTAAAAAATATAATTTTTAGAATTGAAATAAAAATGTGATTTTTACTATGAACAGCGTGAAGAAGATTGCGTTGGAATTTTGAACAGAATCCAAACCATCGTCCGTTAAAAGAATGGCGGAGTGGATCCCAAAGGTGAGAACTTCTCACTTTAATTTTATTTTCTAGTTAAAATATATACTAGGATGTAGACGATGCTTAGCAGCACCCGACACCCATCGTCCACAGACCATGGACGACTTGTTTGTTTGTTTGATTGTGTTGTGAAAATTGTTTGCGATGTGAAATGGACTGTATAAAATATTCATGTGTTAAACAAAATATTTTATAGTTAAAAATATAATTTTTAACGTGTATGTGAATAAAATAAAATAAATATTCATAAACAAAACGGATGATTTTTAACATGTATTTGAAGTTGTTTTATACACTTTACACTATAATAGTATCAAAATGATTTGTTTTAAATGTATCAAGCATTATTTGGCTATTATAAGGTAAAACCCTATCCTCCGGCTTACGTTGCATTGTGTGATGGGACTTGGGTCTTATAATAGCTTCATTTTCTTTAAAAAGCATTGCACTGTTTATTCTATGCACTGGTATTCTTGGGAGGAAACCCGTTCCGTGTTATACGGCTTGGTCCCTTGATTTACCTTATTTCTAAAGTAATGTTTTAAATAACTGTTTTAGTTCTCACACCAATTACGTGACTGACCTGTAGTTTATTGTTTTAACCTAAACTCTGGGTGCCCCTGTTTTCCACACGGGTAGCTAGTAGTTTTGGTTTTGCATATTTATATTCATAGGATCCTAGTTTGCAGCTGGAATGATATTCAGAAAGCTCTATATCCGTGTATTTCTTTCTATTGTGTTTTGTATTATTTTCCGCTGCTATGTAATGTATTTTAATCTTTGATATTTATCAAATGTATATTATTTGTTCATACTCTGTATATACTTATACTCTGGTGTAAATTATTGTATTATGCAATGAAATGTTCTTTTGTTTGTGCTCTGATTTGTCGTGTCCTCAACTCAATCCGGGCTTCCCTTTACGGGGAAGTTCGGGTCGTGTCAGTTTGGTATCAGAGCTTTGATTTACAGAGCTCGAGAACAAGTCATATTAGAACCAAATGAAAGAATTCATCAGATATTGGATTAGTAATTTCCAATAAAAATACTCGTTAGAGATAGGATCAGTGGTATCCTAGAACAAGTGTGAAGAGTAGTGTTTTTCAAATAAAAATGAAAATGAAAATGAATTTTGTTTTGAAAATTTAAACCTTATTCAATGTATTTGAATATTTATATGTATTGAATTTGGACAATCCAATATATAAAGATTTTGCATATACGCCTTGCAAACGAGTATTCGAAGTTTTAATATACTGGATAGATATAGAATCACGCTCTAGACGCCCGGAGATGATTCTGATAATTGTAGCTACATCATCAGAATTTATGTTCGAGTTTCGAAGGTGAAATGTCTATATATTTCCAATTGATTGGTGTGAGAAGCAAAACTAGATAGGGTTATTTGTTGTGATTTGACATCAAAAATGGTTTTTTAGTATATATATTAAAGTTATGTGTTTGAAATGATAATCTACTAATTGATTGCTAGTTGTGTTGCTTGATTAATTAAAATTTTGAACCATTAGCCAAATCGAACCAAAATATTGAACTAACTTGAAAATTGTATGAGAATGCATATATGTACATATATATGTGTGAAAAGTTAATAGCAAGGAGGCTAGAGAAGAGGAATAAAATTGTATGCCCGACAAATATGTACATGTTTATTAATTTATTGGGTTTGGATGATTTTATGAGCCGCTTGGCTTTTTCTTTTTCTTTTTGAGATGAGAGGGCCTGTATGGCGGTTTGGGGATTTTCCCAGTGCTCCCCGTACAAAGGAGGTTATGGAGAAATTTTTCGAAAATTTAGGGTATTAGCCAAATTTTTGAAAAATTAGAAATTCTTAGAAACTGAAAAGTTGAAGAATGAACGCCAAACCTAAAATTGAGTTGATTAGCAAAACAACTTTCAGCTCCGTTCCTTTTCGAGGACGAAAAGATTTTAAGTGGGGGAGATTGTAACAACCCGGAAAATCAGAACCAATTTAAAATTTTTATTATGGCAATTTTAATGAATTTTAAATATTTAAAATGATTTATTTTAAATAATAACGACTAGAAATTTATTTTGAATAGAATTCGAATGTATATATTTATATAAATCAATGTTAGAATATAAGTATTTATTTTTAATTATAAAAGGAATTAGAAATGGCGCGGTAGTTTGAAAATTCGATTTCAAAATTCAAATGAATGTACAGGATTGAAAATAAATCGAATTTTAGTGAAACCAAAAATATTAGAATCTATTTGAAAATATCTTTCCAACGAATCCGAAAAATTGAAATTTCATATCGGGAATAAAAAGTTATGCCCAGTTGAAAATTCAGAATAGTCGCTATAAAAGTATAGCCCTTAGAAATAGTCATTTTGCAAACGACCTCCGTTTTCGATGAAACCACTTTTGTTGGATCCGGAATGTCAAATTATTGCTAGATTCCAATTTTCATTATTTTTGGAGTCAATATGTGAGCGTGATGGATTTAAACGTGTTTGGTCATTTCAGTTTTTATTTAATCGACTGGAAAATGACCGTTTTTCAAATGATCTCCAAATTCAACGAAATTAGTTTGGTTAGGACCGTACCGTCAAAACATAGCTAGAATAATTTTTCTGGAAATTTTGGAGTCTGTATGTGGCACCAATAAATTGAAATGTACGTTTAAATTAAATATAAATGATTTATATTTTAAATTTAGTGGAGACTAATCATAACAGTCGAATTGGCTTACGAGACATATCCCATTGTGTTCGGAATGGGGTAATTAGCTAAGGACGACAGTCGGTGGGTTCGATTTGGAGTTCGAATAGAAAAGTTACGTTTTGGAGAAAATTAAAGTAAATTAAACAAATATTATATATATGTACATATATTCCCCCAATACCTTTCTCCCTCCCTCCCCATTGATCAATTCAGATCGATGAAATAAAAAAAAGTATCGCGCCCGCCTCCCATCGCTGGAGACCTCCCCTCCGCCCTGTGCCCTTCCTCCTCCCTCCCCCTTGCTTCTCCTCTATCTTCTCATCCGATTCAAGCCCCAAACCACCCAAAACACCACACGCGGCCACCACCAGGAAATCCGCCGCCGCCTGGACTGGCTCTCCCTCACCACATGCACGCTCACGCCCCCTCCTCCAACAACCAACAGCCGCCTCTGACCTCTTCCAACCCCCAAAGTGAGTTTGATGATTTTGTTTTATTTTTATTCTATAAAAATCTGATTTTTTAAAGTTCAGGAAGTTAGTATTTTTTATCTACTTAGAGAGCGCTATAGAAATCGTATTTTTAAATATGTTGTAGTGGATAAAAATTCGATTTTTCTTTATAGGAATAGCGTATAAAAATTTGATTTTCATACATATAGAGAAGTGATAAAAAATTTGATTTTTATATTTTAGAGATAATAAAAATATGAATTTTATATTATAAAGGTAATAAAAATATGATTTTTATATTATATAGATAATAAAAATATGATTTCTATATGAAGAGATATGAAATAAAAATATGATTTTTATTGTATGAACATCGAAATAAAAATATTATCTTTATAATGTAAACATCATGTTAAAGATGTGATTTTTACACTTATGGTTTGGAAGAAAAAATATAATTTTTAGCGAAGTAAAAAATATAATTTTTAGAATTGAAATAAAAATGTGATTTTTACTATGAACAACGTGAAGAAGATTGCGTTGGAATTTTGAACAGAATCCAAACCAACGTCCGTTAAAAGAACGGCGTAGTGGATCCCAAAGGCGAGAACTTCTCACTTTAATTTTATTTTCTAGTTAAAATATATACTAGGATGTAGACGGTGCTTAGCAGCACCCGACACCCATCGTCCACAGACCACGGACGACTTGTTTGTTTGTTTGATTGTGTTATGAAAATTGTTTGTGATGTGAAATGGACTGTATAAAATATTCATGTGCTAAATAAAATATTTTATTGTTAAAAATATAATTTTTAACGTGTATATTAATAAAATAAAATAAATATTCATAAACAAAACGGACGATTTTTAACGTGTGTTTGAATTTGTTTTATGCACTTTACGCTATAATAGTATCAAAATGTTTTGTTTTAAATGTATCAAGAATTATTTGGCTATTATAAGGTAAAACCCTATCCTCCGGCTTGCGTTGCATTGTGTGATGGGACTTGGGTCTTATAATAGCTTCATTTTCTTTAAAAAGCATTGCACTGTTTATTCTATGCACTGGTATTCTTGGGAGGAAACCCGTTCCGTGTTATACGGCTTGGTCTCTTGATTTACCTTATTTCTAAAGTAAAGTTTTAAATAACTGTTTTACTTCCCACACAAGTTACATGACTGACCTGGAGTTTATTGTTTAAACCTAAACTCTGGGTGCCCCTATTCTCCACATAGGTAGCTAGTAGTTTGGTTTTGCATATTTATATTCATAGGATCCTAGTTTGCAGCTGGAATGATATTCGGAAAGCTCTATATCCGTGTATTTATTTCTATTGTGTTTTGTATTATTTTCCGCTGCTATGTAATGTATTTTAATCTCTGATATTTATCAAATGTATATTATTTGTTCATATTCTGTATATACTTATACTCTGGTGTAAATTATTGTAATAAGCAATGAAATGTTCTTTTGTTTGTGCTCTGATTTGCCGTGTCCTCAACTCAATCCGGGCTTCCCTTTACGGGGAAGTTTGGGTCGTGTCAGTTTGGTATCAGAGCTTTGGTTTACAGAGCTTGAGAACAAGTCATATTAGAACCAAACGAAAGAATTCATCAGATATTGGATAAATAATTTCCAATAGGAAATACACGTTAGAGATAGGATCAGTAGTATCCTAGAACGAGTGTGAAGAGTAGTGTTTTTCAAATAAAAATGAAAATGAATTTTGTTTTGAAAATTTATACCTTATTCTATGTATTTGAACATTTATTTGTATTGAATTTGGGCAATCCAGTTTATAAAGATTTTGCATATACGCCTTGCAAACAAGTATTCGAAGTTTTAATATACTGGATAGATATAGAATCACGCTCTAGACGTCCGGAGATGATTCTGATAATTGTAGCTACATCATCAGAATTTATGTTCGAGTTTCGAAGGTGAAATGTCTATATATTTCCGATTGACTGGTGTGAGAACCAAAACTAGATAGGGTTATTTGTTGTGATTTGACATCAAAAATGGATTTTTAGTATATATATTAAAGTTATGTGTTTGAAATGATAATCAACTAATTGATTGCTGGTTGTGTTGTTTGATTAATTAAAATTTTGAACCAATAGCCAAATAGAACCAAAATATTGAACTGACTTGAAAATTGTTTGAGGTAGCATGTATGCACATATATATGTGTGAACATGTCATAGCAAGGAGGCTAGAGAAGAGGAATAAAATTGTATGCCCGACAAATAGGTACATGTTTACTAATTTATTGGGTTTGGACGATTTTATGAGCCGATTGGCTTTTTCTTTTTCTTTTTGAGATGAGAGGGCCTATGTGGTGGTTTGGGGATTTTCCCAGTGCTCCCCGTACAAAGGAGGTTATGGAGAAATTTTTCGAAAATTTAGGGTGTTAGCCAAATTTTTTAAAAATTATAAATTCTTTGAAACCGAAAAGTTGAAGAATGAACGCCAAACTGAAAGTTGCGTTGATTAGTAAAACAACTTTCAGCCCCGTTCCTTTTCGAGGACGAAAAGATTTTAAGTAGGGGAGATTGTAACAACCCGGAAAATCAAAACCAATTTAAAATTTTTTTTATGGCAATTTTAATGAATTTTAAATAATTAAAATGATTTATTTGAAATAATAACGACTAGATATTTATTTTGAATAGAATTCGAATGTATATATTTATATAAATCGATGTTAGGTTATAAATATTTATTTTTAATTATAAAAGGAATTAGAAATGGCGCGGTAGTTTGAAAATTCGATTTCAAATTTCAAATAAATGTACAGGATTCAAAATAAACCGAATTTTAGTGAAACCTGAAATATTAAAATCTATTTGAAAATATCTTTCCAACGAATCCGAAAAATTGAAATTTCACATCGGGAATAAAAAGTTATGCCCAGTTGAAAATTCAGAATAGTCGCTATAGAAGTATAGCCCTTAGAAATAGCCATTTTGCAAACGACCTCTGTTTTTGATGAAACCAGTTTTGTTGGATCCGGAATGTCAAATTATTGCTAAATTTTAATTTTCATAATTTTTGGAATCAATATGTGTGCGTGGTGGATTTAAACGTGTTTGGTCATTTCAGTTTGAATTTAATTGACTGGAAAATGACCGTTTTTCAAATGGTCTCCAAATTCGACGAAATTAGTTTTGTTAGGACCGTACCGTCCAAAAATATGTTTTTTATATTATAAAGGTAATAAAAATATGATTTTTATATTATATAGATAATAAAAATATGATTTCTATATGAAGAGATATGAAATAAAAATATGATTTTTATTGTATGAACATCGAAATAAAAATATTATCTTTATAATGTAAACATCATGTTAAAGATGTGATTTTACACATATGGTTTGGAAGCAAAATATAATTTTTAGCGAAGTAAAAAATATAGTTTTTAGAATTAAAAAAATGTGATTTTTACTATGAACAGCGTGAAGAAGATTGCATTGGAATTTTGAACAGAATCCAAACCATCGTTCGTTAAAGAATGGCGGAGTGGATCCCAAAGGTGAGAAATTCTCACTTTAATTTTATTTTCTAGTTAAAATATATACTAGGATGTAGACGGTGCTTAGCAGCACCCGACACCCATCGTCCACAGACCATGGACGACTTGTTTGTTTGTTTGATTGTGTTGTGAAAATTGTTTGTGATGTGAAATGGACTGTATAAAATATTCATGTGTTAAATAAAATATTTTATAGTTAAAAATATAATTTTTAACGTGTATATGAATAAAATAAAATAAATATTCATAAACAAAATGGACGATTTGTTTATGCACACACATTTGACCAATATGGATTGGGACGATAAATTTTACTGATCGCCCAACTGCATAAATAAAATTCATTATCTGTTGATTGATACCCCACACGGGTACTGGGATGATATTTGATGTACACTAATCTCAATTGTTTAGTTGCATGTCAATTGATGGGTTGACAAGTTGTTGTAAGCGTTAAATATTTATATTCAATGCTTATGCAGTGTAGAATGCACTATGGATGATGGTTGATGGATATCATTGTTGTTCTATACATGTGTTGTATGGAATCCATAAAAATAACATCATATGGAAACTGACTGTGTCTGATTCCAGTTCAGAAAGAATGAATATTTAAAAATAATATTCAGTAAAAGATCAAAATCTGATTTTGATGTCCGATTTGGGATGGACACGAAAATATTTAAATACATAAAGTCGTGTTGATTAGATTAACTCCATTTTGACAAAACGTTATTTATATCGATTTTATTCATTTTTATAATGAATATCGAAATGAAAGTGATTCCAAAATCTAATATTTTGAAAATATTATCATTTATATATATCGATGGTATGAAATATTCAATTTTGATTTGAAATTGAATATGAAGTTGAAAACGTTTTGAAAACGAATTTAAAACGATTTGTTAAATACGTTTTAAATGGAAATCGACGAAATATGTACCATATATATATTATATATATAATATCCTGAATAGAATGCGTCGCGCCACGGCAGTTCGCGTATTTCGACCATTGACTTCGAATTGACATTACGGGAGATCCGACCGTTGGATTCTCCTAAAGCCGGAACCGTTGGGTTCATAACGAAAAGAGCTTTTCAACGAATACAAGAGATTGGAAATCTAACGGTTGGATTTGGAATTATGTCCATATCAAATTTGGAAAAGGTCGCTGTAAGTGCAGTTCGATGACCGTTTATGGAAATCTACTGTACGGGCCTTGATAAAATTATTAAAAATATCAGTAATTTGTGAAAAATCATAATAAATGATTTGGAAAGAATTGGGCTAAAAAAATCCATATTTGAAAAGATAAAAATATATTTTTATCAAAATGAACTAGTTATGAACTAGAATTATAAATCAATATTTTTAAGATAAATAAATTGGATTTGAAATGGTTTTAAAAATAACAAGAATTTCCAATATATGAATTGGAATGGATTTGAATCGAAATTGTCTTCAGAATATTTCGTTGTTGGATTTCGTGATTATACAGATACAGTAGCGGAATTTGGAAGATATATATATCGTTATTCCAATACGATATTTGTTGATTTCAGAATTTGATATTAAATATAAGCTGATATATTTTGTATTCAGAGCCTTGTATTTAATATCAAATGGGATTTTGGATTTTTCGTGAATGGTGTCTTCACTAACACTGTTCTTAAACCCAGTTGAGAAAAGAATAAATCTTTTGATTAAGATTTAGTGAAATTTTCCAGTTAATTAATATTTAATTGAAATTGAATTTAAATTGGATTTTTGGGTTTATCGTGAACACTATTTTAAATAATGCTTGTTCTTTTACCCGATTAACAATGGAATGAGATTTTGGGTTTGTTGTGAATGGTATCTTTAATAATATTATTCTTAAACCCAATGGAGCTAAGTTGAATGGATTCCTGGGTATTGATCAGATGTTGGTTTCGGCCTTCGGGGTTAATACCTAAGGAATTGTTCTCTTACAAATTTACGGTTAGAGATTGATGGAATGTGATTTAGGTTTATTGTAAACTATGTTTTTAACGAGATTCGTTCTTTAACCTGATTACAGTGAAATGTGATTTGGAATTTATAAATCTTTTTATTGAGATTTAACGGGAGCGTTCCATAGTAAAGTTTTCCAATTTAATATGTTAAATTGGAATTGAATGGAATTCGATTTGATAATAATCGCAGTGAACTCCTGTGGAGAAGACTGTTAATACATATGGAATTTAAAAGGCTTTGTCATTATTCCATTTATATTATTAGTCGGATACGGAAATTGACATCGATTATATATTGATTTGTTTTTCCGTGAATATTCCATAAATAGTGGAATGTGATTTGGGTTTATTGTGAACTGTGTTTTAAATGATATTAGTTCTTTAACCCAGTAAAAAACAGGATTACATGTCTGTCATTGTATTTCGAACTGTATGGTTGATCTCTGCTAAATATATATCTGTTTGGTGGCGGAGAATTTATTCTCTTGCTTAACACCCTTCTCTAAGACGTACAAGCTTAGAGGTTATATATCGACAGAAATCAATAGTACTGTGTAGATTGTTGATGCGACATAATAGTGTTTCCAAAGTTAAATAATCATTAATATTGATCGTTGGGAAGATTAAAACTAAGTGGAGTTTTAATGAATCTTTAATTAGATTGAAATGTGAATAGATAATTTAAATTATCAAATTTTGGAAATGATCGAGAATGGAGTATCATCAGTTTTGCTCCAAGTGATAGTTAAATCTTTAATTAGATTTGAATGGGAAATGGTAATTATTTTTATCGATAACACTGCGGTATTAGTTATGGAGTAATACCAATTTGCTCCATGGGATGAATAGGTTGGGATTGGGAAATTAAACAAATGATTACTTTGGTAAGGTACGCTAATCTCGACTAGTTTGAAAAACCTTAGTATGGTTTGAATTGATATCCAAAGGAAGATTAAAGACTAAATTTTAAAAAAATTATCTTTGATGAAATTAATGGGAACAAATCCCTAAAGAATTGAGTAATTAAATAAAAGAATATTCAAAATTGGAATGAGGCGTATGTTTTGTTTTTATAACACTTGTTTATTATATACGCGAGTTATTCAGAAAGGTCGTGTTTATACTCATTCTGAATAACTGATTCGACGATAAGTCGACGATGAAGACGGTGGTTGAAGATCGGAGGTCTTCACATCGTTTAGATAATTACGGATGTCTTGATTGGGCTGTACACCCAAGACGAGGTAATAAGTGGTGGTCGTCCAGACGTAGTTGGAGATCGACGGATATACGAGGACCTCTCTCCTGTATTGGACGTATGGGACGAGGAATAATGTGCCTTCGGTTTCATTCAGACCCAGAACGAACTTGTAAATGGATGTGTGTCTGACATTGGATTTTATTCTGTGTTGATTAATTTCTATTAAATATATATCTGTTTGGCGGCGGAGAATTTATTCTCTTGCTTAACGCCCTTCTCTGAGACGTACGAGCTCAGATGTTATATATCGATAGATATCAATCACATGACATGAATTGCCCGTGTGGCATACTGAGATGCAAATGATCAAGGCTTCTGTTGAAAAGCAGAGTCTTGTGGTTGATGATCGAAGCATAGCTTTAATATAGCGTAGCTTTGTGTATAGCGTTAATTCGCGAGCCTCACATCTCGGTATGAGTTAAAAACGGGATAAGGGACCCAAGGAGAACATGACGTTTCTTTCTAGCTATGGGTGGTATCAGGGTTTTGCACACCCTGATATTGTTATATTTTTACCTTTGTGGTTTTTGGATTGCAAGGCGCCTCGGATATATTGGTTATTACGGAGCCGATGGATATAGGTCCTATAGGACCGGGAAATATGTGTTCAGGAATACTAATCCACTAAACTAAGTGTGGACTGGCCTTGGAGGATCCAGGGGTCTTCTGCGGGAGATCCTAAGGCATTTTCTAGAGTGTCTCGAAGCCAGCGAGGAGTACATCCCTTGCCTCGTCTCATGACGGAAATCCAATTTCCAATACGTGACATTTCGGTTTTGATTGTAGAGCCTAGTATTGGCGACATGATAGATGGTACCCATGCCGCCTTTGATTGGTACTTTTATATTTGAAGTTGTTTTATATACTTTACACTATAATAGTATCAAAATGATTTGTTTAAAAAGTATCAAGCATTATTTGGCTATTATAAGGTAAAACCTTATACTCCGGCTTGCGTTGCATTGTGTGATGGGACCTGGGACCTATAATAGCTTCATTTTCTTTAAAAAGCATTACATTGTTTATTCTATGCACTGGTATTCTTGGGAGGAAACCCATTCCATGTTATATGGCGTGGTCCCTTGATTTACCTTATTTCTAAAGTAAATTTTAAATAACTGTTTTAGTTCACACACCTGTCACATGACTGACCTGGAGTTTATTGTTTTAACCTAAACTCTGGGTGCCCCAATTTTCCACACGGATAGCTAGTAGTTTAAGTTTTTCATATTTATATTCATAGGTTCCTTGTTTACAACTGGAATGATATTCGGAAAGCTCTGTATCCGTGTATTTCTTTCAGTTGTGTTTTGTATTATTTTCCGCTACTATATAATGCATTTTAATCTCTGATATTTATCAAATGTATATTATTTGCTCATACTCTGTATATTCTTGTACTCTGGTGTAAATTATTGTAATAAGCAATGAAATGTTCTTCTGTTTTTGTTCTGATTTGTCGTGTTCTCAACTCAATCCGGGCGTCCCTTTATGGGGAAATTCGGGTCGTGTCACTTTGATCCATGCAACTCAGCCTGCCACACTGTCAATCCGTACCGTATCACCGATTTCCACCAATATATAACCTCTAAGCTCGTACGTCTCAGAGAAGGGTGTTAAGAAAGAGAATAAATTCTCCACCACCCAACAGATATATATTTAGCAGAGATCAATGAATACAGTATAAAGGAATACAATGTCAGACATACCATCCATTTTCAAGTCCTTCCTGGGTCTGAACGAAACCGAAGGCACCTTGTTCCTCGTGCCATATTTCCAATACAGGAGAGAGGCCCTCGCATATCTTGTCGATCTCTGAGTACGTCTGGACGACCACCACTTATTACCTTGTCTTGGGTGTACATTCCAATCAAGACATCAGTAAATATCCAAACAATGTGAAGATCTCCGGTCTTCAACCACCGTCTTCAAATCTTCTACTTTTAGTTACCGTATCAATTATTCAGAATGGGTTAAACCCGGCCTTTTCGAATAACTCGTGTATTTTATTATCAAGTGCTATAAAAACACATCATACGCCTCATTCCTATTCAGAATATTCTTTTATTCAAATATTCAATTTTCTCTTTAATCTTCATTTGTATATCATTTTCAAAAAATTTATTTTTTCCTTTAAAAACTCTAAACCAGATTAAGGTTTATAAAACTATTTGGGATTATTGCCTTATCAAAGTAAACATTCATTTTATCTTTCTAATCCTAACCTATTCATCCCATGGAGCAAAACTGGTAATACTCCATAACTAACACCCACTGTCTTATTGGTAAAATTAATTACTATTTCCCGTTCAAATCTAATTGAAGATTTAACTATTGCTTGGAGTAAAACTGGTGGTACTCCATTCTCGGTCATTTCATGAATTAGATAAATTTAATTATCCCATTCCCATTCCAATCTAATTAAAGATTTATTAAAGCACCAATTGGTTTTAATCTTCCAAAAGTCATTATTTAATGATTGTTCAACTTTTAGAAAAAATAATTATGTCGTTAACTGCGTTAAAGAACCAATGTCATTTAAAACACAATTCACAACGAACCAAAATCAGCTTCCATTAACTATGGAATCTTCATGGAAAATAGATCAATTTATATAATTGATATAAATTTCTGTATCAGACTAATAATATAAATGGAATAACGACAAAGCCTTTTAAATTCCATATATAGTAATGGTCTTCCTTTACAGAAGCTCAACTCGATTATTACCAAATCGAATTCCATTCTTTTCCAATCTATTATATTAAACTGGAAAACTTTACTTTGGAAAAATCTCATTATATCTTAATAAAAATATTTTAAATTCCAAATCATATCTCCAATGTTAATTGGGTTAAAGAACAAATGTTATTTAAAACACCGGTCACGATAAACCCAAAAATCCAATTTCAATTCTACTCCAATTAAATAATAATCAATTGGTGAATTTCACCAAAACTTAATTAAAAGATTTATTCTTTTCTCAATTGGGCTTAAGTACAGTGTTATTGAAGACACCATTCATGACAAACCCAAAATCCAATTTAATATTAAATACAAGGCTCTGAATAGAAATTATGTCGGCTTATATCAATATTAAATTCTGAAACCAACGGATATCGTATTGGGAATAACGATATCTGTATCTTCCAAATTCCTCAACAATATCCACAAAATCACGGAATCCGATATCGAAATATTCCGAAGATTATTGCCATTCAAATCCATTTCAATTTATTCATTGGAAGATTCTGGTTATTTCGAAAACCATTTACAAGTCCAATTTATTTATTCAAAAACATTGGATTATTATTCTAATTAATAACTAGTTCATTTAGATAAAAATATATTTTTATCTTTTCAAACTTGGAATTTTTTCATTCATAATCTTTCCAAATCATTTATTATGATTTTACATAATTTTTCCATATTTTTAATAGCTTTATTAAGGCCTGTACAATCAGTTTCCAATAATGGCCAGCGAACTACATCTATAGCGACCTTTTCTAAAATTGATTTGGATATAATTTGAAATCCAACCGTTCAAATTTAAATCTCTTATATTCATTAGAAAGATCTTTTCGACCCAACGGTTTCGGTTTTAGGAGAATCCGACAGTCGGATCTCCCATTACATCAATTTGAAGTTAATGGTAGAAATTTGTGAACAATCGTTGCGCGACGCGTTTTATTCAGGCCATTATAGTATATAATTGTAACGACCCGAATTCAACATATCGAAGGATCATTGAATATTTATTTCTTTCACATACGAAGTTGTATGGTCATGTAACTTTGGGAGACGACTATTGGGGACATTTCCCTTATTCATGATTTTTGACGATTTTTAAATGACCATTTTGCCCTTAGGTGATCTTGTTTCTGCCATAACTTTTGATTGGAAAGGAGTTTTAACCTGAAACCAATTCCATCAGATCCGGATGATGGTTTACCTTTCCGTAGAGTGGTCATATGTGAAAATGGACTTACCGTTTGGGAGATATGACTGAAACAAGGTTTGGAAAATGAAAAAACTGCTTAACCGGGCCAAATGAGGTGACTAGTGAATGGGCCTATAACCCATATCAGGATTAGGGTTATGAGGAGGCTGAAATGAGCTAGATTTTCATTTCATTTCAGTTTTCTAGCCGCCACTTTCATTCTAGGGACCCTAACAATGGCCCAACATCTAGAATCACCTCTAATCACTTTCTAATCAAGTATTAGCCTAATCTACGTCAAATCAAAGTGGAATAGTACCAAAGCATGGTTAGAACTGCTGTGTTGTCTTGGGAACAATGCCAAATCAGAGGTTACTTCAGTTTTGAAAGTTTATTTGTGGCTAAGGTGTGTGATTTGCAAAGTTCCTCACTAATAATGGTTAATTAAGGTTAATTAGTTTTAATTAGCGAATTTAAACATGATTAAATTCTGGAAAAATGTTCATAAATTTTGAAATATTGTTTTAGACCTCTGTTAGAAAATTTGGTTAAGTATTACTAATCTTATCATTAGTTTTGCTTAAACATGTTTAAGGGAAAATATGAGATTTTGGCTTTGTTTGATCCGTTTTAACTTATCAAGTTGTTGTTTTGGTGTTTATTTTTGATTCTCTAATTTTCTATGACTGTATGGTATGTTGTGTGATTGATTAGAAAAGTTAGATTGGTCAAAAACATCGTCGAATGGCGTAAAACAGTTGTTGGACAGAAGTGCAGGAAATTGCCCGAACTGGATCGGATCGGAGGGGGAAGCATGATCCGAACCGCTCGCACTTGAAGCTCCACAATCCGACCTGAGCATTGTAGCACGACCTGAAGAGAGCACTCGATCCGAACCGCGTCACTCGACCCGAACCGATGCATCAGCGATGGACTTGAGAGGCTCAACCCGATCCGGAGTTCTTGGGAAGGAGAACTGAACCACTTGCCTGAAGTCACGATCTGATGCTCTGGAGATGATCCGAACCTATCCGAAGCAGGGGCCATGATGCGACCCGTAGGGTGTATTCCGATCCAAACCGAGATGCTTGGGCTTGAGGTGCGAACCACGACCCGGACTGGAAGTATGAGTTGAAGTGAAGAACTGGAACCGAAATTATCCGGAGAAAACCAAAACCCGAGATGCAAAGGTAGTCCAAATGGGAAGTTTGTACCTAGGATCCAGTTGGGAACCAACGGGTCAACTTCATGAGTTGGGCTTTGCTGCGGGACATGTGCAAAGGGGTTATCGACGTCCATGGCTTTGATTCACCACCGAGACGGATGTTAGGCTGTGTATCAATGTAGTGGGGTAGCTATTACTCCATGGGGCAGAGTGATCGTAGCATGGTATGAGCCAGTGCAGTGGAGTTGTTATGACTTCATGGGGCAAAGTGGACATAGCAAGGATTAGTGGCTATGGGTCAATGCAGTGGTGTCATTATGACTACATGGGGCAGAGTGATCATAGCAAGGAATGGGTGGTTAGAGCGGTTGATATTGTATGCTTTATGCACTGAGTGAGAGATGTGAGGATGGTTGCTATGCTTGATTGTTTGTTATCACTATGTCATGCACACCCCCACCCCCGTATTCTTTACACCTTATGTTTAGTGGCACCTTAGAGTATTGAGCGGTATGTTGTGCTTACTCTTTGGTTGCAGGTCCAGGTTCAGGTATGGTTTAGTATACTTGTTATTCTTCAGTTTTGATGCTTATCGCTCATACCAGACTTTTGTTTGACCCAGAGTTTTATGTCTCTTCTTATTACTCTGGGTGCCCTTAAACGGGCAGACTAGAGACAGGTTAGGTGGTATGCACGGGTAGCTGTATCAGAGACGAGCAGGAGGCTCCCACGTATGATATATATAGATATTCACCCTTAGTCGCTGTCGGTCACTACTTTGGGCATTAGTAGTGTACATTTCCTTTCTTTTGCTTCAGAGACAGTTTTAAAGTTGTAATAATGATGATGTGGAACATAAGCTGTAATTGGATTTTCCGCTGCTATGATGTTTAATTTTCAGCTTATGCACTGTCTCACCTGTTTGATGTCAAAGTATGTTATTATTAAATTTTATTCCATGCACTGTGAGATATTCTACAGGTTATTTGTTAGTTCACCGGTAAGTTCTCTTCTTTTTCCTTTCTTTGGCGACCGTCCCATGCTGGTTGGACATCGGCATAGCGCACTTTCATGGGAAATGTTGGCTGGTGCGAGGCGGGCCGTCACATTTGGTATCAGAGCTCTAGGTTGCGTAGTTAACCTAGGGAAAGACACCAGGGAGAGATAATACATATATGAGAGCGCGTATTTGTGACTATTTTGGTTTTCAAAAGCTATATACATATGCTATTAGTATAGCTAAGGATGAAGTCGCACTGCACTGACACCACAAAGAGGATGGTTAATCGTTTCTTTTTATAGATTGAACGATGAGCCGATATACGAGGGGTGCTAGTAGAGGAGCCAAAAATGAGAATGCTCCTGACACGAGGGCTATGTTTACTGACTTCATGAGAGAGATGCTTAGAAATGTGCAAGGACCAGTTCCCAATGCTGCAAATAGTGGTGGTGCAACGGTGCAGGCGCCTAGGGCCGATTTTGCCAAGCTATGCAAGGATTACACTAGTCTTGGTGAAAAGCCGTTCCACTGATCTGAATCGGCCACGGATGTTCAGGATTGGTTGGATAGCTGTGAGCATATTTTCGTAGACTTAGGTATCGAGGATGCGATGAAGAGAAAGCTAGCGTCCCGTCAGCTGCAAAGACGGGCGATGAATTGATGGAATGCTATTAAGGCAGCTACTCCAGAGGACCAAGTAACACGGGATCAATTTAAGGCCCGATTCGATGAAAAATTTATCCCAGCTGCTCAGAAGTCAGAGTTATTTAGGAAGTTCTCGGAGCTAAAGCAGAATGGTAGAGCTGTCTCGTAGTATGTTGCTAAGTTCGATACTTTATCAAAGTATGGATTGTCTCTTATCGACACTCCCGAGAAGAAGAACGATAAGTTCGTAACAGGCTTAGATCAGTACTCGGGGGTAAGGCTTATTAACCACATCGATGAGACGTTTGAATCGATTGTGGGGAAAGCATTGAGGTCAGAGAGTCTTTACCCTAAGTCGAAGACTGAGGTTGCATCTGCAGAGGAGCCAAAGCCGCAAGCAAGCGGTGGAGGCCAGAATGGTTCTCAGAATAAGAGAAAGCAGAATCAGACCAAGGATGGCCAGAAGAAAAAGAATAAGAAAGATGTTGAGTGCTTCAGCTGTGGTAAGAAGGGCCACTATGCCAAAGAATGTCAGGCCAAGCCAGCGGATAGGAAGTGCTTCAACTGTGGCCAAGTGGAACATCACAAGGATAAGTGTCTGCAACCCCCTAAAGAAAAGAAAATTGTGAAAGCATATGCTATCAATGTTGTTCCTTCTTCGTCGAATGCCCTAACCGCGGTGGAGAAAGGAAAGAATATTGTGATTCAAGGTATGCTTTCTGTTTATGATGTTCCTGTTCGAGTATTGTTTGATACCGGAGCTTCCAGTTCCTTCATATCTAGTGACCTGGTATATAGGTTGGGATTGGAGCCCGAGATTGTTGATAGACCTTTGGCAGTGACGAAACCGATTGGTGGTTCAACTAGCCTCAGCATGATTTGTCGTAATGTGGTCTTATCGAGTCATGGATGCATGTTTGTTTGTGATTGCTTTGTTTTGGGCTTTACCGAGTTTGGCATTATTTTGGGAGTCGATTGGCTCCAAAGATACGGGGTGGTGGTAGACTGTGAGGGCTTTTTGGTGACAGTTAGAGTGGACGATGGGCGGAGGGTAGTGTTTGGTGGTCTACCTAATGATGGGGTAATGACTAGTTTTCTAAATTCCCTCGACATACCGCATGATGAGTTGTCAGATGTGCCCGTGGCTGGCCAGTATCCGGACTTCTTCGACGAAGTGAACAGACTTCCACCACACCGAGAGATTGAGTTTCGTATTGACTTAGTTAAAGATGCCAGACCTATAATGATGCCACTTCGTCGTATGGCGCCAAGGGAGCAACGAGAGCTCGTGGCGCAAGTAAGCGATCTGTTGAAGAAGGGGTATCAGAAGAAGTGTTTATGAGTAGGGAGCACCAGTTGTGTTTGCTACCAAGGCAGATGGTTCCCTTCGATTGTGTGTGGACTACCATGAATTGAATAAAGTGACGAGGAAGAATAAGTATCCTCTACCGCAGATAGATGATTTGTTTGATCATTTAAGTGGCGCGAGAGTGTTTTCCCAGTTGGATCCCGCGACAGGTTTTCATCAGCTTAGAGTGGAAGCTGAGAGTATAGCTAAAACGGCTTTTCGGACACCGTCTGGATTTTATGAGTGGATGGTCAGGCCATTTGGGTTGACCAATGCACCAGCATATTTTGTAGATCTTATGAATAGGGTATTCAGAGATCAGTTGAATAAGTTTGTTCTTGTGTTTGTGGACGATATCCTTTTTTATTCGAGGACAGAGGAAGAACACAAGGAACACTTGAGGATAGTGATGGATGTGTTAAGAAAACACCAATTGAAAGCAAAGTTTTCTAAGTGTCACTTCTGGAGGAGGGAAGTGAGATTCTTGGGCCATGTTGTTTCAGAGAATGGTATTGCCGTGGATCTTGCGAAGGTGGCTACAGTACAAGATTGGTCTATGCCCAAGAATGCAACGGACAAAGGAAGTTTCTTGGGATTAGCTGGATATTATCGCAAGTTTATCCAAGACTTCTCCAAGATAGCAACACCGTTGACTTAAGTTTATCTATTATTTAATCTTATCATTCCCCACTTTTCCTTGCTTTGATACTGTTATATTGGTTAAGTTTGCCCATATGTCCAAGTTGACTTAACCCCCAATCAAGTATTCAATTCAACCCACGTACCATGCCAAATTGGTTTAAGTGTTCTCTATCAGTTCATGTTGACTTAACCCACCCATATATCATGTCAAATAGGTTAAGTGTTATCTAGCGGTTCATGTTGACTTAACCCACCCATATATCATGTCAAATTGGTTAAGTGTTGTCTAGTATTTCATGTTGACTTAACCTCCCCATATATCATGTCAAATTGGTTAAGTGTTGTCTAGTATTTCATGTTGACTTAACCTACCGATATATCATGTCAAATTGGTTAAGTGTCGTCCAGTATTTCATGTTGACTTAACCTTACCATATTAGCATGTGTCATTAGCATTAATTAATTATTAATGCCCAACCTCTCACATTAGACCTATTGTTGCAGTCACTGGATGTGCCGGTTGGTTCCGGGCAGGATTACACCACAACTCAATCTAACCTTGGGTTTCAAGCACGTTATGACTAACTTCTCACATTAGAACCTATTGTTTGCCGTCACTGGATGTGCCTGGCGGTTCCGGGAAGGATTACACCGCAAACTCATTCTAACCTCGAGTTAGCCATGTTTCATGTTCATAATCCCGTTAATAGGCTATACCTATTATTCCAGTTTCCCAATCACATTCCATATTCACTAATTCCAACTAAATTTACACAATTTCATGTTAACATCATAGGTCAGAATTCATAATTATGCGCTATTCACCATAGATTCATGTTCCCAAATCATACCTAAAGATTCATTATGAATTACGCTCTAAAATTATCAATTCAAACTTTATATCATTGAATAATCCCCATATACAATTTGCCAATTTTCCCAATATTTGCAACAATAATTGTTACGCCCAATCCCAAATTACAGATTATATTTCTCGATTGCATAAAATAAATTATGCCCAATATTTGCAACAACAACTGTTTATGCCACAAACCCCAAATTACAGATTATATTTCTCGATTGCATAAAATAGATTATGCCCAACATTTCCATATTCCAACCGCACGTATGCATAATAAGATTTTCGTCTAGGTTCGAGATAACCTAGATCCAAAAATAAAAAAAGGGAAGGAGGATAAAAGGAACAACTATTATAACATGAATCTTGAATTAAATTAATAACTGGGGAATGATGAACGATAATAATACTATTATGCAACAAATTTATTATAATTCCACTTACCTTGACTGGATTGGGGAAAATAAACGATTTGTTGATGTAGAACGTTGATTTAATCTTCTTATTTGATTGTTGGTGAAGAGCTTGAATCGTTGATGAAGAATTTTTCTTCTTGATTTGATTAAACTCCAAAGTTGATGAAGAACTTGCAATTTAATTTAGGGTTTTGGGGCAGCGGCCATGTTTGGTTGAAGTTTGGCATCATGGAGGCGTCAGAAGGAATTGTTTATGAATTAGGTTAGGTCTAGGCACTATTATATAGGTGTAGAGAGTGTTTTAGAGCCATTAGATCGCTCTAGAAGCCATCCGGTCCGTCTAGCACATCAAAAACTGTCACTGCCCAGATCTAGAAAAATCAGGGGGGGGGGGGAGGACGACCTCCCTCAGTAGATCGACCTCCCTGGGTAGGTCGACCCCAGGTCGACCTACCTGGGTATTTTCCTATGTAAATTCTGAATTTTTGTTGAATCTTCCGCAGGCCATAACTCTTTCATACTGAGTCCGATTTTCGAAAACTTGGACTCTATTCCAAGTAGAATTTCGAGATGAACGCAATGGTGATGTCCGTTTTACTTAAGTCCTAATATTTAAATTAAGTATTGTTACGTACACTGTTATCGAATTAATTTTTCCTTCTCTTCCATATATTAATAAATTTTCATTGTACATCACCATTATTTACCTAGCGATGTATATATACAATTTTAGTTATATTAAAAATGCGGGAAGTTACAGGAAAGGCCTGTCACTTACCTATTGAATTTGAGCATTGTGCTCTTTGGGTTATAAAAATTTTCAATTTTGACTTAGAGAAAGCCGGTTCACATAAGGAGTTACAGATTTCAGAATTAGAGGAAATAAGAAATGAAGCATATGACAACATGAAAATCTATAAAGAAAGAACCAAGGCCCAACACAACAAGAACATACTTCATAAGGAATTCAATGTAGGTCAAAAGGTTCTTTTGTATGACTATAGATTTCATTTTGTTTCCAAGAAAATTCAGATATCGATGGACTGGACCTTATGTTGTTAAAATGGTATATCCTCATGGAGCAGTTGAAATTGAAAATCCTAAGGATGGAAAAGTCTTCAAAGTAAATGGTCAACGAGTGAAACAATTTTTGTAATTTGAGCAATATGAAGACGATGACCTTATTGATCTTCATGAGCCTGATTGTCCACCGTGAAATCCGGTGGTACACATTCCTATCCTTTTATTTTTCAATTTTTTCCATTTCCACTTTGGTTTGAATACCCTAGATGTGACGGCAAGGAATTTCACTCGGTCCGAACCAGTCGCTAAACCGACCCAGACCGTTCGAAACGCCCTATCGTTTGAGAACACGACAAAATAGAACGCATAAGGAAGAACATTTCATTGTATATTACAACAATGCATCAGATTACAAGAATATACAGAGTAAGAATAAATATTACACAGAAATATCAGAGATTTAAATTACATTTAAATACGTAGCAGCGGAAAATAATACAATACACAACTAGAAGTAGATATGCGGATACAAAGCTTTCCGGATATCGTTCCAGCTGTAAACCAGGATCCTGTGAATATAAATCTGCAAAACCAAAACTACTAGCTGCCCGTTTCAAAAATAAGGGCACCCAGAGTTTAGGTTAAAACAATAAACTCCAGGTCAGTCATGGGACTGGTGTGAGAACTAAAACAGTTATTAGTCTTTATTTTAAATCATTAGGTAAATCAAGGGACCACGCCGTATAACACGGAACGGGTTTCCTCCCAAGAATACCAGTGCATAAAACAAACAGCGCAATGCTAAATAAGGAAAAATGAAGCTGTTATAAGACCCAGGTCCCATCACACAATGCAACGCAGCCGAGGATAGGGTTTTCCCTTATAACAGCAAAAGAATGCTTGATACGGTTAAAACAAATCATTTGATACTATTATAAGTGCATAGTGTATAAAACAACTTCCAATCATAAGTATCAATCATAGGCGGCATGAGCGTCCCATGCCACTATGTCGCCATATATAGGTTTACAAATAAAACCGCAAAGTCATGTATTTGGAAATTGGATTTCCATCTATGAACCGAGGCAAAAGATAGTCCTCAACCGATTCGAGACAATCTAGCCCATGTCTCAGGATCAGAACGCATCAACCCTTTTGATCGTCAGGGCCGGTCCACCGATGTGGATTATTATGCCTGAACAATACGTCTCTCCGCCCTTTGGGGCGTAAATGAGCCAACTAAATGACTCCATCGGTTCGAGAACGACCGATCAATCCGAGGCGCCTCGCAACAACAACAACCACATAAGTCAAACTCGTCAGGGCGTGTAAAACCACTGACGCCACTTCTAGCTAGAAAGAAACGCAAGTCCTCCCTGATGTCCTCTCCCGTTTTTGGTTCATACCGGGTGTGAAACTCGCGAAGCAAACGTTACACAAAGCTACGCCACAAAGGCCTTGCTTTGATCATCACCACAAGACTTTGCTTTTCAACAGAAGCCTCGATCAATTGCCACTTAGGCATGCCACACAGGCAATTCACTCCATGCGTTTGATATCCATCAATATATAACCCCTGAGCTCGTATGTCTCAGAGAAGGGCGTTAAGAAAAAGAATAAATTCTCCGCCGCCAAACAGATATATATTTAATAGAGATCAATCACACGGACTAAAATCCAATGTCAGACACACAGTCCATCTACAAGTCCGTTCTGGGTCTGAACGAAACCGGAGGCACCTAGTACCCCGCATATCCATCGATCTCCAAGTACGTCTGGACGATCACTAACTGTTTCCATCTTCTTGGGTGTACAGCCCAATCAAGATCATCAGTAATTACCCAAACGACGTGAAGACCTCCGGTCTTCGACCACCGTCTTCATCTTCGACTTATCGTCGTATCAGTTATTCAGAATGGGATAAACCCGGTCTTTCCGAATAACTCGCGTATATATTATAAAAGTGTTACACAAACACAACATACGCCTCATTCCAATTCATTAGTCACTAACCGTAAATTAATCAAGAGAATAATTCCCCAAATATTAACCCCGAAGGCCGAAACCAACATCGGATCAATATCCAGAAAACCTTTCTGCTTAGCTAACCGACAGTTAGTTTCTAAATTTCACATTCATAGGGAAATGTTCCCATTAGTTTTATCCAAGATAAATTCCTGGATTTATTCTCTAATCTTCCTTTGAATTTCGATTTAAATTAGTCGGGATTAACGAAACTTACCGAAGTAATCATTTGTTTTAATTTCCCAATCCCAACCTATTTATCCCATGAAGTAAAACTGGTAATACTTCATATCTAACACCACGATGTTATCGGTAAATTCAATTAACAATTCACGTTCAAATCTAATTAAAGATTTAACTAACGCCTGGAGCAAAACTGGTGATACTCCATTTCGATTATTTCAATCTAATTAAAGATTCATTAAAACTCCACTTAGTTTTAATCTGTGACTGGGTTAAAGAATCAGTGTCATCTAAAAACACGGTTCGCGATAAACCCAAAGTCACATTCCATTAATTATCGGGTTAAAGAACGAGTGTTATTTAAAAACACTGTTCACGATAAACCCAAAAATCATTCCATTAATTATCGGGTTAAAGAACGAGTGTTATTTAAAACACTGTTCACGATAAACCCAAAAATCAATATCGATTCAATTCCAATTAAATGTTATTTAATTGGTACACTTCATTAAATCTAAATAAAAAGATTTAATCTTTTCTCAACTGGGTCCAAGAACAGTGTTAGTGAAGACACTATTCACGACAAACCCAAATCACATTTGATATTCAATACAAGGCTCTGAATAGAAAATATCCCGACTTATATTCAATATCCAATTCTGCGGCCAACAAAGATCGTATTGGAAATAACGATATATATATCTATATCTTTCAAATTTCCATAACGACATTTGTATAATCACGAAATCCAACATCGAAACATTCCGAAGACAATTTCGATTCAAATCCATTCCAATGCAATCATTGGAAATTCTGGTTATTATCAAAACCATTTCAAATTCAATTTATTTAAAAATAAATAGAATTATAGTTCTAGTTCAAAACTAGTTCATTTCGATAAAAATCTATTTTTATCTTTTCAAATATGGAGTTTTTCATCCCAATTCTTTCTAAATCATTTCTTATGATTTTACATAAATTATTACTATTTTTAATAATTTTATCAAGGCCTGTACAATCGATTTTCATCAACGGTCATCGAACTGCACTTACAGCGACCTTTTTCAAATTTGATTTGGACATAATTCCAAATCCAACCTTTAGATTTCAAATTTCTAATATTCGTTAGAAAGCTCTTTTCGATACGAACCCAACGGTTCTGGTTTTAGGAGAATCCGACGGTCGGATCTCCCGTAATATTCGTTCGAAGTTTATGGTCAAAATTCGCGAACTGCCGCGGCGCGGCGCGTTCTATTCAGGCCATTATATTATATATATATAATATATATAATATATATTTCGTCGATTTCTATTTAAAACGAATTATATAAATAGTTTTAAATTCGTTTCAAAAGCAATTTCAACTTCCATTTCAATTCAAATCAAAATTGAATTCTTCTTTATAAATTCGTTTTAAAATTCATTTCTATTCAATTCAAATTTCAATTCAATTTGAATTCATTTCAATTCGTTTTCAATTCAGTTTGAATTCGTTTTCAATTCATTTCGAAATCGTTTTCAATTCAATTCATTTCGAAATCGTTTTCATTTCAATTCATTTCGAAATCGTTATATATTCAATTCATTTCGAAATCGTTTTCAATTCATTTCGTTTCGAAATCGTTTTCATTTCAATTCATCTCGAAATCGTTTTCATTTCAATTCATTTCGAAATCGTTTTCATTTCAATTCATTTCGAAATCGTTTTCAATTCAATTCATTTCGAAATCGTTTTCAATTCATATAAATATCGTTCACGTCAAAATGGCGTCAATCTAATCAACACGGCTTCATAAATTTCTATTTTCAAATATTCTATTTCAAATGCTTCTTTATTCAAAATAGTTGCTATTTTCAAAATATTTCGTTCAACACATGACCAATCTCAATGAATGAGTACTGTCAACACATGAACTTTTATTTTATAATATTAAAGGTGCAAATTTTATTACTAAAATATTTCGTTCAACACCTGACCAATCTCAATGAATGAGTACTGTCAACACATGAACTTTTATTTTATAATATCCTTTATTTTTCAAATTGGAATGAGGCCCAATCAATCACCATATAATGTTAATTATATGGATTTTCATACATTACACACATATAATAGCATTGAAAATAATCAACCATCAACCAAAGTGCACTACACTGTATAAGCATCAAATATAGATACCTAACGCTTATAACAGCCTGTCAATCTATCGATCGACATATTTAATCAATCAGGATGAGTGAACTTCAAATTTCATCCCAACACCCGTGTGGGGTTTCAAACAATTACACAAATATTTTATTTGTGCAGTCAGGCGATGTGTAAAATTTATCGACCCAATCAATGTCCTTCAAATAGGTGTACATAAACAAACCGCCCGGTTTGTAAATGAATATTTTATTTTATTCACTTTCACTATATTCATATTCACGTTAAAAATTATATTTTTAACGATAAAACATTTTATTCCAACATATGAATTTCTATTATTCATTTACACAATAAAATGATATTTTTATTTTCTAACATATTTTAGAAAATTTCGGCGGCATAACGGCACGATACTAGAAACGGGACAAGGCCTAGCCTTATCCCCGGTCTAGTGAAGGCCCATGCCATTCACACACCAATCCAAAATCACCAAACAACCCAATTCAAATCACATCATATAACTAATCTATGCAACCAAACAAACAAGTCCATGGTCTGTGGACGATTGTGTCGGGTGCTACTAAGCACCGTCTGCATCCTAGTATATATATATAAATAGAAATGAAATTGAAAGGTGAGAAATTCTCACATATTGCTATCCTAGCTCCACGGCACTTCATTGATAGAAATCTTCATCGCTATCGCATCTTCGTCATCTTCGTTGCCCGTATTCTCTACATATGTAAAAATCGAATTTTTACTTCGCTATTCAATATATAAAAATCACATTTTTACTTCGATGTTAAATATATAAAAATCACATTTTTACTTCGATGTTAAATATATAAAAATCACATTTTTACTTCGAAGTTAAATATATAAAAATCACATTTTTACTTCGAAGTTAAATATATAAAAATCACATTTTTACTTCGATGTTAAATATATAAAAATCACATTTTTATAACGCCATTTTCAATATAAAGATTATATTTTTTTTCCTTTTCTATAACATAAAAATTATATTTTTATTATCTATAACTATAAATAAAAATCGTTTCTTTATCTACCAAAAATCAAATCTTTTTATATTTAAAAATATAATCTTCTCTAAACTAAAGACCAAATCTTTTTCATATCAAATATCGAACCTTTTTCATATTAAAATCTTATCCCTTTACAAATTAAAAACCAAATCTTGATCTAAAAATCTATTCTTTTCTTGTATAAAAAGTCTATTCTTTTTGAATGCATTCTATATAATTAAAACTGAAGATAAACAATGCTATATTATCTTTAACATCTGAAAATAAATTCAAAGCAGTTTTACTTTAAAATCTGAAAATAAACAACGCAGTTTTATTTTAAAATCTGAAAATAAACTATGTTATTTACTATAAAAAAAATCTGAAATAAACCAATGTTTATTAATTGTAAATTGCAAATAAATCACCTCACTATTTTTCACTCATCTCTGCTTCTGGTTCGAACGGAGGGCTACCAGCGACTAGGGTTTTGGCGACGGGACTTGGAGGAGGCGTCGGTTTCTTTCAGGAGGAGGAAGAAGATGGGGGAGGCGGAGAAAAGGGGGGGCTGTCGGGGCTGTTGGTGGTGACTGGCGGCTCGTTCTTGGGCGTGGGGGTTTGGGCGCTGTTCGATCGGAGGACGGAGGGTGGCTGGGGGGTCTCGTCGGCGCATGGCGCCGCTTGGGAGGGCAACGGTGGCACGGGGATCGATCCCGATCCCCTTTTTCTTTTTTCTTTTTTTATTTTCGATTCTGAATTGAAAGAGAAAAAAAATAAACGGGGGGGGGGGGGGGGGCAGAGTTAAAAAGGGGAAGTTATATATTTTTTTTATTATTTTATTCGTCCTAAAGTTGACTTTTACATACGACCTCGAAACGAGGCCCACCGCCTGCCGTCCATAACGTTTTACCCCCATTCCGAACTCAATGGGATATGTATCGTAAGCTGATTCGGCTGTTACAATCAGTTTCCATTAAATTTACATTTAAATCACTATATTGAATTTTAAACGTACATTTCAAATTACCGGGGCCACATACTAACTAGAAAAATTCCAGAAAAATATTTTCTAGCTTCGTATTGACGATACGGTCCTAACAAAACTAGTTTCGTCGAATTCTGAGACCATTAGAAAAATGGCCATTTTCCAGTCGATTAAAATCAACTGAAACTGGTCAAACACGTTTTCCTTCGCCACGCTCACATACTGATTCAGAAAATTATGAAATTTGGAACCTAGCAATAACTCGACATCACGGACCCAACAAAACTGGTTTCGTCGAGATCCGAGGTCATTTGCAAAATGTCCATTTTTAAGGGCCTGAATTCCATAGCGACTATTTAGAATTTTCAACTGGACATATCTTTTGATTCCCGCTATGAAATCTTGATTTTTCGGATTCGTTGGAAAGATAATATCAATTAGATCCTAATGTTTTTGGTTTCGCTAAAATCCGGATTGTTTTACACCCGGTACATTCAATTGAAGTTTGAAATCGAATTATCGAACTACCGCGCCATTTTCAATTCTATTTATAATTATATATAAATATTTATATTCTAACGACGACGCGTATAATATATACGTTCGAATTATATTCAAAATAAATTTCTCGTCGATATTATTTAAAATAATTCATTTTAAATAATCAAAATTCGCTAAAATAGCCAAAATAAAAATTTTAAACTGGCCCAGATTTTCGGGTTGTTACAATCTCCCCCATTTAAAACTTTTCGTCCCCGAAAAGGAACAAAGTCGAAAGTGGTTTGATTATTCTGCTCTACATTCGATCTGGCTTCCATTCTCCAACTTTTCAGTTTATGAGAATTTTCAAAATTTCAAAAATTTGGCTAACACCCTAAATTTTCGAAAAAATTCGCCATAACCTCCCCTGCAATGGGAGCATCGGGGAATTTCAAATAGCTTCCCCGGTCCTTCAGATCTCAAAAAGAAAAAGAAAAAGCCAAGCGGCTAGCCAATAGGCTCATAAAATCATCATCACCCAAACAAAACAGTAAATTCTGTAGTAAGCATGTACCTATTTGTCGGGCAAACAAATTTTATTCTCTGCTCTAGCCTCCTTGCTATGACCTGCTCAATGATATATATGTATGTGCAAGCAAATGCGACCAATTTTCAATACAACTCACTATTTGATCAAATAGGCTATATGGTTAAAATTTCAACTAACAAACTATAATTAATCAACACAACCATCAATCGATTAGTTGATTAGCTTTTCAAATTCATAACTTTGATACATAGTCAAAAATCAGATTTTTGATGCCAAATCACAACAATAAGCCCTATCTAATTTTGGTTCTCACACCAGTCTAATGGAAATATATAGGAATCTCACCTTCGTCACTCGAATATAAACACTGATGATGAGGCCTCATCATCTGAATCATCTCCGGGCGACTAGAGTGTGATGCTATATCTATCCAATATATTAAGACTTTGAATACATGCGGATCAGACGTATACGCAAAATCTATATATACTGGATTGTCCACATCAATATAAATAAATAACCAAATACGTTTAAAACGATTTAAATTTCAAAACAAAATTGTTTTCATTTGAAAAATATACCCTTCACACTCGTTCTAGGATACTACTGACCCTATCTCTAACGAGTCATTCTAATTGGATATTACTAATCCAATATCTGATGAATTCTTTCGTATGGTTCTAATGTGTCTTGTTCTCGAGCTTTGTAAACCAAAGCTCTGATACCAAATGTGACGGCAAGGAATTTCGCTCGGTCCGAACCAGTCGCTAAACCGACCCAGACCGTTCGAAACGCCCTATCGTTTGAGAACACGACAAAATAGAACGCATAAGGAAGAACATTTCATTGTATATTACAACAATGCATCAGATTACAAGAATATACAGAGTAAGAATAAATATTACACAGAAATATCAGAGATTTAAATTACATTTAAATACGTAGCAGCGGAAAATAATACAATACACAACTAGAAGTAGATATGCGGATACAAAGCTTTCCGGATATCGTTCCAGCTGTAAACCAGGATCCTGTGAATATAAATCTGCAAAACCAAAACTACTAGCTGCCCGTGTCAAAAATAAGGGCACCCAGAGTTTAGGTTAAAACAATAAACTCCAGGTCAGTCATGGGACTGGTGTGAGAACTAAAACAGTTATTAGTCTTTATTTTAAATCATTAGGTAAATCAAGGGACCATGCCGTATAACACGGAACGGGTTTCCTCCCAAGAATACCAGTGCATAAAACAAACAGCGCAATGCTAAATAAGGAAAAATGAAGCTGTTATAAGACCCAGGTCCCATCACACAATGCAACGCAGCCGAGGATAGGGTTTTCCCTTATAACAGCCAAAGAATGCTTGATACGGTTAAAACAAATCATTTGATACTATTATAAGTGCATAGTGTATAAAACAACTTCCAATCATAAGTATCAATCATAGGCGGCATGAGCGTCCCATGCCACTATGTCGCCATATATAGGTTTACAAATAAAACCGCAATGTCACGTATTTGGAAATTGGATTTCCATCTATGAACCGAGGCAAAAGATAGTCCTCAACCGATTCGAGACAATCTAGCCCATGTCTCAGGATCAGAACGCATCAACCCTTTTGATCGTCAGGGCCGGTCCACCGATGTGGATTATTATGCCTGAACAATACGTCTCTCCTCCCTTTGGGGCGTAAATGAGCCAACTAAATGACTCCATCGGTTCGAGAACGACCGATCAATCCGAGGCGCCTTGCAACAGCAACAACCACATAAGTCAAACTCATCAGGGCGTGTAAAACCACTGACGCCACTTCTAGCTAGAAAGAAACGCAAGTCCTCCCTGATGTCCTCTCCCGTTTTTGGTTCATACCGGGTGTGAAACTCGCGAAGCAAACGTTACACAAAGCTACGCCACAAAGGCCTTGCTTTGATCATCACCACAAGACTTTGCTTTTCAACAGAAGCCTCGATCAATTGCCACTTAGGCATGCCACACAGGCAATTCACTCCATGCGTTTGATATCCATCAATATATAACCCCTGAGCTCGTATGTCTCAGAGAAGGGCGTTAAGCAAAAGAATAAATTCTCCGCCGCCAAACAGATATATATTTAATAGAGATCAATCACACGGACTAAAATCCAATGTCAGACACACAGTCCATCTACAAGTCCGTTCTGGGTCTGAACGAAACCGGAGGCACCTAGTACCCCGCATATCCATCGATCTCCAAGTACGTCTGGACGATCACTAACTGTTTCCATCTTCTTGGGTGTACAGCCCAATCAAGATCATCAGTAATTACCCAAACGACGTGAAGACCTCCGGTCTTCGACCACCGTCTTCATCTTCGACTTATCGTCGTATCAGTTATTCAGAATGGGATAAACCCGGTCTTTCCGAATAACTCGCGTATATATTATAAAAGTGTTACACAAACACAACATACGCCTCATTCCAATTCATTAGTCACTAACCGTAAATTAATCAAGAGAATAATTCCCCAAATATTAACCCCGAAGGCCGAAACCAACATCAGATCAATATCCAGAAAACCATTCTGCTTAGCTAACCGACAGTTAGTTTCTAAATTTCACATTCATAGGGAAATGTTCCCATTAGTTTTATCCAAGATAAATTCCTGGATTTATTCTCTAATCTTCCTTTGAATTTCGATTTAAATTAGTCGGGATTAACGAAACTTACCGAAGTAATCATTTGTTTTAATTTCCCAATCCCAACCTATTTATCCCATGAAGTAAAACTGGTAATACTTCATATCTAACACCACGATGTTATCGGTAAATTCAATTACCATTTCACGTTCAAATCTAATTAAAGATTTAACTAACGCCTGGAGCAAAACTGGTGATACTCCATTTCGATTATTTCAATCTAATTAAAGATTCATTAAAACTCCACTTAGTTTTAATCTGTGACTGGGTTAAAGAATCAGTGTCATCTAAAAACACGGTTCGCGATAAACCCAAAGTCACATTCCATTAATTATCGGGTTAAAGAACGAGTGTTATTTAAAAACACTGTTCACGATAAACCCAAAAATCATTCCATTAATTATCGGGTTAAAGAACGAGTGTTATTTAAAACACTGTTCACGATAAACCCAAAAATCAATATCGATTCAATTCCAATTAAATGTTATTTAATTGGTACACTTCATTAAATCTAAATAAAAAGATTTAATCTTTTCTCAACTGGGTCCAAGAACAGTGTTAGTGAAGACACTATTCACGACAAACCCAAATCACATTTGATATTCAATACAAGGCTCTGAATAGAAAATATCCCGGCTTATATTCAATATCCAATTCTGCGGCCAACAAAGATCGTATTGGAAATAACGATATATATATCTATATCTTTCAAATTTCCATAACGACATTTGTATAATCACGAAATCCAACATCGAAACATTCCGAAGACAATTTCGATTCAAATCCATTCCAATGCAATCATTGGAAATTCTGGTTATTATCAAAACCATTTCAAATTCAATTTATTTAAAATAAATAGAATTATAGTTCTAGTTCAAAACTAGTTCATTTCGATAAAAATCTATTTTTATCTTTTCAAATATGGAGTTTTTCATCCCAATTCTTTCTAAATCATTTCTTATGATTTTACATAAATTATTACTATTTTTAATAATTTTATCAAGGCCTGTACAGTCGATTTTCATCAACGGTCATCGAACTGCACTTACAGCGACCTTTTTCAAATTTGATTTGGACATAATTCCAAATCCAACCTTTAGATTTCTAATTTCTAATATTCGTTAGAAAGCTCTTTTCGATACGAACCCAACGGTTCCGGTTTTAGGAGAATCCGACGGTCGGATCTCCCGTAATATTCGTTCGAAGTTTATGGTCGAAATTCGCGAACTGCCGCGGCGCGGCGCGTTATATTCAAGCCATTATATTATATATATATATATAATATATATAATATATATTTCGTCGATTTCTATTTAAAACGAATTATATAAATAGTTTTAAATTCGTTTCAAAAGCAATTTCAACTTCCATTTCAATTCAAATCAAAATTGAATTCTTCTTTATAAATTCGTTTTAAAATTCATTTCTATTCAATTCAAATTTCAATTCAATTTGAATTCATTTCAATTCATTTTCAATTCAGTTTGAATTCGTTTTCAATTCATTTCGAAATCGTTTTCAATTCAATTCATTTCGAAATCGTTTTCATTTCAATTCATTTCGAAATCGTTATATATTCAATTCATTTCGAAATCGTTTTCAATTCATTTCGTTTCGAAATCGTTTTCATTTCAATTCATTTCGAAATCGTTTTCATTTCAATTCATTTCGAAATCGTTTTCATTTCAATTCATTTCGAAATCGTTTTCAATTCAATTCATTTCGAAATCGTTTTCAACTCATATAAATATCGTTCACGTCAAAATGGCGTCAATCTAATCAACACGGCTTCATAAATTTCTATTTTCAAATATTCTATTTCAAATGCTTCTTTATTCAAAATAGTTGCTATTTTCAAAATATTTCGTTCAACACATGACCAATCTCAATGAATGAGTACTGTCAACACATGAACTTTTATTTTATAATATTAAAGGTGCAAATTTTATTACTAAAATATTTCGTTCAACACCTGACCAATCTCAATGAATGAGTACTGTCAACACATGAACTTTTATTTTATAATATCCTTTATTTTTCAAATTGGAATGAGGCCCAATCAATCACCATATAATGTTAATTATATGGATTTTCATACATTACACACATATAATAGCATTGAAAATAATCAACCATCAACCAAAGTGCACTACACTGTATAAGCATCAAATATAGATACCTAACGCTTATAACAGCCTGTCAATCTATCGATCGACATATTTAATCAATCAGGATGAGTGAACTTCAAATTTCATCCCAACACCCGTGTGGGGTTTCAAACAATTACACAAATATTTTATTTGTGCAGTCGGGCGATGTGTAAAATTTATCGACCCAATCAGTGTCCTTCAAATAGGTGTACATAAACAAACCGTCCGGTTTGTAAATGAATATTTCATTTTATTCACTTTCACTATATTCATATTCACGTTAAAAATTATATTTTTAACGATAAAACATTTTATTCCAACATATGAATTTCTATTATTCATTTACACAATAAAATGATATTTTTATTTTCTAACATATTTTAGAAAATTTCGGCGGCATAACGGCACGATACTAGAAACGGGACAAGGCCTAGCCTTATCCCCGGTCTAGTGAAGGCCCATGCCATTCACACATCAATCCAAAATCACCAAACAACCCAATTCAAATCACATCATATAACTAATCTATGCAACCAAACAAACAAGTCCATGGTCTGTGGACGATTGTGTCGGGTGCTACTAAGCACCGTCTGCATCCTAGTATATATATATATAAATAGAAATGAAATTGAAAGGTGAGAAATTCTCACATATTGCTATCCTAGCTCCACGGCACTTCATTGATAGAAATCTTCATCGCTATCGCATCTTCGTCATCTTCGTTGCCCGTATTCTCTACATATGTAAAAATCGAATTTTTACTTCGCTATTCAATATATAAAAATCACATTTTTACTTCGATGTTAAATATATAAAAATCACATTTTTACTTCGATGTTAAATATATAAAAATCACATTTTTACTTCGAAGTTAAATATATAAAAATCACATTTTTACTTCGAAGTTAAATATATAAAAATCACATTTTTACTTCGATGTTAAATATATAAAAATCACATTTTTATAACGCCATTTTCAATATAAAGATTATATTTTTTTTCCTTTTCTATAACATAAAAATTATATTTTTATTATCTATAACTATAAATAAAAATCGTTTCTTTATCTACCAAAAATCAAATCTTTTTATATTTAAAAATATAATCTTTTCTAAACTAAAGACCAAATCTTTTTCATATCAAATATCGAACCTTTTTCATATTAAAATCTTATCCCTTTACAAATTAAAAACCAAATCTTGATCTAAAAATCTATTCTTTTCTTGTATAAAAAGTCTATTCTTTTTGAATGCATTCTATATAATTAAAACTGAAGATAAACAATGCTAAATTATCTTTAACATCTGAAAATAAATTCAAAGCAGTTTTACTTTAAAATCTGAAAATAAACAACGCAGTTTTATTTTAAAATCTGAAAATAAACTATGTTATTTACTATAAAAAAAATCTGAAATAAACCAATGTTTATTAATTGTAAATTGCAAATAAATCACCTCACTGTTTTTCACTCATCTCTGCTTCTGGTTCTAACGGAGGGCTACCAGCGACTAGGATTTTGGCGACGGGACTTGGAGGAGGCGTCGGTTTCTTTCAGGAGGAGGAAGAAGATGGGGGAGGCGGAGAAAAGGGGGGGCTGTCGGGGCTGTTGGTGGTGACTGGCGGCTCGTTCTTGGGCGTGGGGGTTTGGGCGCTGTTCGATCGGAGGACGGAGGGTGGCTGGGGGGTCTCGTCGGCGCAAGGCGCCGCTTGGGAGGGCAACGGTGGCACGGGGATCGATCCCGATCCCCTTTTTCTTTTTTCTTTTTTTATTTTCGATTCTGAATTGAAAGAGAAAAAAAATAAACGGGGGGGGGGGCAGAGTTAAAAAGGGGAAGTTATATATTTTTTTTATTTTTATTTTATTTTATTATTTTATTCGTCCTAAAGTTGACTTTTACATACGACCTCGAAACGAGGCCCACCGCCTGCCGTCCATAACGTTTTACCCCCATTCCGAACTCAATGGGATATGTATCGTAAGCTGATTCGGCTGTTACAATCAGTTTCCTTTAAATTTACATTTAAATCACTATATTGAATTTTAAACGTACATTTCAAATTACCGGGGCCACATACTAACTAGAAAAATTCCAGAAAAATATTTTCTAGCTTCGTATTGACGATACGGTCCTAACCAAACTAGTTTCGTCGAATTCTGAGACCGTTAGAAAAATGGCCATTTTCCAGTCGATTAAAATCAACTGAAACTGGTCAAACACGTTTTCCTTCGCCACGCTCACATACTGATTCAGAAAATTATGAAATTTGGAACCTAGCAATAACTCGACATCACGGACCCAACAAAACTGGTTTCGTCGAGATCCGAGGTCATTTGCAAAATGTCCATTTTTAAGGGCCTGAATTCCATAGCGACTATTTAGAATTTTCAACTGGACATATCTTTTGATTCCCGCTATGAAATCTTGATTTTTCGGATTCGTTGGAAAGATAATATCAATTAGATCCTAATGTTTTTGGTTTCGCTAAAATCCGGATTGTTTTACACCCGGTACATTCAATTGAAGTTTGAAATCGAATTATCGAACTACCGCGCCATTTTCAATTCTATTTATAATTATATATAAATATTTATATTCTAACGACGACGCGTATAATATATACGTTCGAATTATATTCAAAATAAATTTCTCGTCGATATTATTTAAAATAATTCATTTTAAATAATCAAAATTCGCTAAAATAGCCAAAATAAAAATTTTAAACTGGCCCAGATTTTCGGGTTGTTACACTAGACAATTGAGACACTGTATTAATCTAGTGTGGGGGAGTCAAGTTTGCATCACGTTTCAATTTTTTTCTTTTTTCTTTTCCATCACATGTTTTTCCTTCTTCATTCCAAAAAAAATTGACATCTAACACGACCCATTTTAGATTGACACAAATAAGTTAACAATTGTTAGTCAGTTGATAATATTTTTTTCTCTCAACTAAGATCGAATAAGAAATGTAATGAAAAGTTGAATTTTGAGGGATAATAGTGTAACTGGTACATAAGGACATTATTAGGTGATAGCCATGAAGTCTATTCTAAATTGTAGCCCTTGTTTAATGAGTGGAGGATTTAAAATACTTATATTGGCTTTTCGAATCTTTGAAACTTAGTTGTGTTAAGCTGGATTCGCGTAATCTATCTTGTTCTTATATTTTCAATAATAATAATAATAATAGTAATCCAAGGGTATCCAACATTGCTTGTATATCTAGCATTGGTGTGCAAACCCGCTAAGCTCTATCCAACATGTTGTTGACAAAGTCAACGTTGGAATATCTTGGTCTCATTTTATGAGTTGGACACCTAAGGATTACCGACATGTTGTTGACAAAGTCAACGTCGGTCTGCACAATCCGCAAACTCTGTCCCAACTCTTCGTTGGTCCGCAAGGCAGTGTATGGGTGGTATACCTTGGTCTTTTAAGTTAGGTGTATATAATTAACCATAAATTTTAACTTTTATAGAGATTGAGAATAAGCGATGATGCCCAAACATTTCTTGACCTTATTTATTTGACTAGCCATATACAAGGAAATTAGAATACCACTTAACAAACTATGACAAGCAAACTAAGAATTTATTTCATGGTTGTACTATGTTATCAACCGAACCAACTGGCCAAACTGGAATTTAACATTTGAACTCTTGAATTGTGTTGAAATTTTGTGACAAGTTGAGGTATCTAAAATAAAATCATCTGACTAGAAATTGTTAGCTAAATTTGTTGTACCAGTTCTCTTAAATAAGTCGTGTTTTCAATTATTATTTTCATTTTTATATATTTGTTGCATTCATGTAGTTGCATTAGAACCACGACATACTTAATTTGGATTTTGTGGGTAGTGTTAGCTAAAAACCCTCACGAGACACCACTCGTCCTACTAGGGTCACCTAGAGGTTTAACGGCTTGTTGCATATGCTCAATGCAATCGTGTTCCCTACGAAAGCGTGACCTATCTAGTTTATCTTTTCATTTTTTTTCTTTGTTTCTTTTTACTCGAGGACGAGTAAAAGATAAGTGTGGAGGTATTTGATTAACATAAAAATGTGTTTATTTTATGCTCTTATATTTTATCTTTTGTAAATAAATAAATGATACTTTGGGTATTTTTATGTGCTTTTACAGATTGTCAATTAATGTCTCCTCCATTTAAATTAAAGGCCAACCACAAAGAAAAAGCTACTTCCTCATATCAAAGCTATTTCGATTGCAAAAGAAATTGTAGCTCACTGGTAAAGGCATTGAAATGTGTACAGAGTGGCCTGAGTTCGATCCTTGGCAAGTACTATTTTTATGAAGAAAAGAACATGAATGTTGTACACCCTGCCTTAGGTGTTTCGAAGAATAAATGAATTGAGTGATACATACATATATATATATATATATATATATATAAATTCATATTTATTGCATCTGTATATATATAATATGCACTTAATAAGGATTTTTGAAATTTGGCATAATCTTTTCAAGAACTCAAATCCAATCAATCACATTTAATTGCCATGCAAAAGGAAAGGGAAGGCTTTAACTACAATTAAGCATATGCTTATCTTTCCACTGACCGTGCCATACATCAAAAGGAATGGCTTTGATTACAATCTTCAATTGTAATAACCCAGAAATCTGAGCCAATTTAAAAAATTTATTTTGGCAATTTCAGCGAATTTTGATTATTTAAAATAATTATTTTAAATAATGACGACGAGAAATTTATTTTGAATAGAAATAGAACGGAAATATTTATTTGAATCGTCGTTAGAATATAAATATTTTATTTATATATATAAAAGGAATTGAAAATGGCGCGGTAGTTCGAAAATTCGATTTTAAAATTCAAATGAATGTACAGGATTCAAAATAAACCGGATTTAAGTGAAACCAAAAATATTTGAATCTAATTGAGAATATCTTTCCAACGAATTCGAAAAATTGAAATTTCATAGCGGGAATAAAAAGATATGCCCAGTTGAAATTTCAGAATAGTCGCTATGGAATTCTGGGCCTTAAAAATCGAAGTTTTGCAAACGACCTCGATTTTCTACGAAACCTCTTTTGTTGGATCCGTGATGTCAAGTTATTGCTAGATTTCAAAATTCGTAATTTTTTGAATCAATATGTGAGCGTTGCAAAGGTAAACGTGTTTTGACCATTTTAGTTTAATTTAATCGACTGGAAAATGGCCATTTTTCAAATAGTCTTAGAATTCGACGAAATTAGTTTTGTTTGGACCGTATGGTCAATACGAAGCTAGAAAATATTTTCGGGAATTTTTAGAGTCTGTTTGTGGCCCCGGTAAATTGAAATATGCGTTCAAATTCAATATATAGAGCTATATTTTGATTTTGGCGAAAACTGTTCGAAACGATCGATCAGCTTACGATACATATCCCATTGTGTTCGAAATAGGGGTAATTAGCTAGGGATGACAGTCGATGGGCCTCGTCTCGAGTTCGAATAAAAAAAGTTTCTTTGGTAAATTTAAATAATAATAAAATATAAAATTCTTTTCTCTTTAACCCCTCCCTTTCCCCCACGTTGACTCAAATCAGTTTTAAAAGGAAAAAAACCGACTACTCGACAAAACCCCCCTCGATCCCGTCGCCCCCTCCATACGGCGCCGCCGCCTACCCAGGACGCGCAACCACCTCCTAGAGCCCCCTCCTCCTATCGCACCTCCTCCCTCCTCTTTTACTCGAGAACCCCCCCCCCCCCCCCCGGTCGACCTTTCTGCTCGAGAAACCCCCCTCCCCCACCCGTCAACCGTTCTACTCGAGAACACCCCTCCCTCCCCCCCCACTCCCCCCCCCCGTTCGACATTCCTGCCTCGTGCCTCCTTTGGTGGCGCCGCGCCGGCGAGATCCCCTCCTTTTTCGCTGTAAGTTCTTCCTTTTATTTTTATTTTTATTTGTATTTCTTTTGTTTTGTTTTAATTTATTTTAAATATTTAGCTTAGTTTAATCAGTTTAAAATCTGATTTCAATTTATATAAGACATGGTTTAAATTCAGTTTTAAATTAATAGAAAAGAGGTGATTTTTGTTTACATAAGAAAGGTATGATCTTTGTTTTCATAAAAATATAATTCTTATATAATGTAAATAATAAATATATGATTTTTACTTAGGTAGAGTATTAAAAATATGATTTTTATATCATAGGAAGAATAAAAATATGATTTTTATTCATGTAGAGTAATAAAAATATAATTTTTATTATATTACTAGCAAGAGAAAAATATAATTTTTATCATGGAAGTAGCGGTGTAAATGAGTGATTTTTTACATATGTAGAAGCGAAATAAAAATATAATTTTTATTATGAAGTTAGCGTGATAAAAATATATTCTTTTCTATATGTATAGCGTTGTGAAAATATAATCTTTTCTATATATATAGCGTTGTAAAAATATAATCTTTTCTATATATATAGCTTTGTAAAAATATAATCTTTTCTATATATATAGCGTGATAAAAATATAATCTTTTCTATATATATAGTGTGATAAAAATATAATCTTTTCTGTACAAGTAGCGATGTTAAAAATGTGATTTTTAACATGTACTGCGTGAAACAGATCTCGTGGAAAACCGCAACGGAGATTTTCTACATAAGAAGAGTCGCGGCGTTTGGTTTAGCATCTCGGTGAGAACTCCTCACTTTAATTTATTTCTAGTTTGAAATATATGCTAGAATGCAGACGGTGCTTAGTAGCACCCAACACCCGTCGTCTACAGATCATGGATGGCTTGTTTGTTTGGTTGTTGTGTTGTGAAATTTGATTGTGTGATGTGAAATGAAATAAAATATATTATAGTGGAAAATATTTTATAGTTAAAAATATGATTTTTAATGTGTATATAAAATAAATAGCAATAAACAAATCGGAGATTTGTTTATATACACTGATTTGACTGATACTGATTGGGACGATAAATTTTACACATCGCCCAACTGCACAAATAAAAATATGTGTTTGTTGATTTGAAACCCCACACGGGCATTGGGATGATATTTGGCGTACACTAATCCCAATTATTTAGCTGTGTGTCGATCGATTGGTCGACAGACTGTGTAAGCGTTAATTATTTATTTTTAATGCTTATGCAGTTGTGTGGTGCACTCTGGATGATGGTTGATTATTTATCGTTGCTATTATATACATGTTTTTTAGAAAATCCATATAATTAACATTTTATGGTAATTGATTGGGCCTCATTCCCATTTAGAAAATAAATTCACTTGTTGAATAGAAAATAAATTCATGTGACGAATAGAAAATAAATTCATGTGTTGAATAGAAAATAAACTCACGTGTTGAATAGAAAATAAATTCATGTGTTGAATAGAAAATAAATTCACCTGTTGAAAAGAAAATAAATTCAGGTGTTGAATAGAAAATAAATTCATGTGTTGAATTGAAAAATATTCATGTGTTGAGTAGAATAAACATTCATGTGTTGAATAAAAGCCGTGTTGATTAGATTGACGCCATTTTGGCGTGAACGATATTTATATCGATTTTATTCATTTTTAAAATTACTATAGAAAAGAAAGTGATTTCAAAATTTAACGTTTTGAAAATATTATCATTTGTGTATCGATGAAGTGGAATATTCAATTTTGATTAGAAATTGAATATGAAGTTGAAATCGTTTTGAAAACGAATTTAAAATGATTTATAAAATACGTTTTAAAAGAAAATCGACGAAATATATAATATATATATATATGTATACATATATATAATATAATGGCCTGAATAGAACGCGTCGCGCTGCGGCAGTTCGTGAATTTCGACCATTGACTTCAAGTGGACATTACGGGAGATCCGACCGTCGGATTCTCCTAAAACTGAAACCGTTGGGTTCGTATCGAAAAGGGCTTTCTAACGAATATTAGAAATTTTAAATCTAACGGTTGGATTTGGAATTATGTCCAAATCAAATTTGGAAAAGGTCGCTGTAAGTGCAGTCGATGGTCGTTGATGGAAATCGACTGTATGGGCCTTGATAAAATTATTAAAAATAATAATAATTTGTGTAAAATCATAAGAAATGATTTGTGAAGAATTGGGATGAAAAATTCAATATTTAAAAAGATAAAAATATATTTTTAACGAAATGAACTAGTTTTGAACTAGAATTATAATTCTTTTTTTTAAATAAATAAACTGGATTTGAAATGGTTTTGAAAATAACCAGAATTTCCAATAATTGAATTGGAATGGATTTGAATCGAAATTATCTTTGGAATATTTAGATGTTGGATTTCGTGATTATACAGATATTGTTATGGAAATTTGAAAGATATATTTATATCGTTATTTCCAATACGATATTTGTTGGTTGTAGAATTTGATATTGAATATAAGTCGATATATTTCCCATTCAGAGCCTTGTATTTAATATCAAATGTGATATGGGTTTGTCGTGAATTGGTTCTTTATTAACACTGTTCTTAAACCCAATTGAGAAAAAGATTAAATCTTTTTATTTAGATTTAATGAAGTGTACCAATAAAATGGTATTTAATTGGAATTGAATTTGAATTGATTTTTGGGTTTATCATAAACGGTGTTTTAAATAACACTTGTTCTTTAACCCGATAATTAGTGGATTGTGATTTTGGGTTTATAGTGAACCGTGTTTTAAATGACATTGGTTCTTTAACCCAGTTAAAGACAGGAGGTGATTTTCCAAGTTAAATAATCATTAATATTGATTTTTGGGAAGATTAAACCCAAGTAGAGTTTTAATGAATCTTTAAGTAGATTGAAATAATCGAAAGTGGAGTATCACCACTTTTGCTCTAGGCGGTAGTTAAATCTTTAATTAGAATTGAACGTGAAATGGTAATTGAATTTACCGATAACACCGTGGTGTTAGATATGAAGTGTGACCAGTTTTACTTCACGGGATGAATAGGTTGGGATTGGGGAATAAAATAAATGATTACTTCGGTGTGGTTTGCTAATCCCGACTAGTTTGAGTTGATATTCAAAGAAGATTAAAGAATAAATTTGAAGAGTTTATCTTTGATAAAATTAATGGGAACCTTTCCCAAAGTATAAGAATATTTGAATAAAAGAATATTCCGAATTGGAATGAGGCGTATGTTGTGCTTGTATAACACTTGTTTATTATATACGTGTGTTATTCAAAAAGACCGGGTTTAACCCATTCTAAATAACTGATTCGACGTGGTGTCGAGGATGAAGACGGTGGTTGAAGACCGGAGGTCTTCACATCGTTTGGGTGATTACTGATGATCTTGATTGGGTTGTACACCCAAGAGGAGGGAATTAGTTGGTGATCGTCCAGACGTACTAGGAGATTAATGGATATGCGAGGTACAAGGTGCCTCCGGTTTCGTTCAGACCCAGAACGAACTTGTAAATGGACTGTGTGTCTGACATTGGATTTTAGTCTGTGTGATTGATTTCTATTAAATATACATCTGTTTGGTGGCGGAGAATTTATTCTCTTACTTAACGCCCTTCTCTGAGACGTACAAGCTCAGGGGTTATATATTGATGGATATCAATCGCATGGAGTGAATTGCCTGTGTGGCATGCCTAAGTGGCAAATGATCAAGGCTTTTGTTGAAAAGCAGAGTCTTGCGCTTGATGATCAAAGCACGGCCTGTATGGCATAGCTTTGTGTAGCGTTTATTCGCGAGCCTCACACCCCGGTTGTGAACCAGAAACGGGAGAAGGATATAGGGAGGGCATGCGTTTCTTTCTAGCTAGTGGTGGTGTCAGTGCTTAAACTGGCTGACACTTATACACTTTTCACCTGTGTGGTTGTTGCTGTTGCGAGGCGCCTCGGATATATTGTAACGACCCAAGGATTTTCGGCCCTGAAAATCGACACAAATACATTTATCGTAACTCATGCCGACCTTCCAAACACCGAAAACACTAGACGTTATTAGAAAGAAATTAGAGGGTGAGATAAGAAAGAAAAAAATATTAGAATAGAAGAAGAAGGAGAAAGAACACAACACAGAGTTTCACATTGCAGCGGAACAAAATATAATACAGAAATAACTTTATTGAGAGCTTTAAATAAAACTTACAACATCAGAGTACATCACACAGCGGGACAGTTATAATAACCTGTTCCCATATATAACACACAGTGGAATAGTAGCCATATATTATCATACGCCTGAACATCTCCAGCTCGTCTCTTCACAGCATTCGATAACCTGAACCTGTACACCCCGGGCTAACCCGAGCATTTACAAAACACCGAGTCAGTCTGGTAAACCAGAGTGAGATAAACTCGCACAGTATTAAGGTATCACACACTTGATTTAAAGTTAAAGTCCTTTCGAAAGAAAATGATGATCGTAAGACCAACTCCACACATAAATATGGGCGGTTTTTACCTTACGATAACCCAAAACAATTTGAAATCAATATCGTGTCTGATATTATGATAATGTCTAAATACAAGTAAACAGAATCTAGTAGAACGCTTGCATCTCACACTCTACATATATAGTATACAAACAAAACCGCGGGCGCTTATTGGAGATTGGATTCCAACCATGATAAGGTATGGGACCACCTTCCGATTGTGTATCTCTAGAGACGAATACACTGGGTTTAACAAGAACGTATTGCAACCCAGCCCACACATGACCGACCACTCATTTCGCTTCAGTGTATCGAATGTATATCACCAACGGTTGGGTGCGACCCACCATTTCCCCAAAAGGTACAGCATCGATAGATTATAGAAGCAAAAGGAATTTCTCTAGATAGGTGATTATACACACTAATGGGAGTGACCCACATAGCCATGCTGCCTGCCCGATTTTTGTCACTTACCAGTTGTGAGGCTTGAGGCCAGAACTTTCTTTGAACCATCTGATCGCCATTCACTTTGAACGCCACATCGTCAAATCCACTAGATATCGCTAATTGACGTTCCACAAAAATACTCTAGTTGGGAGCTAACCAACTATGGCACATTTGAAGAAATCAACGTACGCGATTCTTTTGGAAATACTCTGTAAGGCATCCGTCCATACAAGTCATCCAGGAACAGGATGAACCGAAGGCACTCTCCTACTGCATCTCATATAGGAATCACCCCGTGGATCAGTAGCAAGTAGTCCTTGCAATTCACAGACTTCAACCACGACAGAACCCCAGTATATCTCTGGGTCGAATCAGAGATTGTAAGTGGTTCTTCCGCTTTATGAAGATCTATGGTCTTCAATGCTCCATCTCGATCGTCATCTGATGCCTTTTATATTTTCGTATTTGTTGGTCGGGATGGTTTTCGAATATAACTTCGATCCCGGTCTTCCCGTACCAACAAGCGTATAGTTCAGATTTGATAGTTGGTTATTTAACTATCAAATAAAACAGTGATTCAATCAAAAGAGAAAAACTGATTTATTGGTTCAGCATTTAGCATCACTTGGCTTCTTTAATTAAAGAATGATTTAACTTAAATATTCCCATATTGGGAAAACATCCACTTATTATTTTAGTACACTAAAATCGAAAAACCACTTCATTTTAATACTTAGAAAATATATTATAATAATACAATACCCCATTTGTTTATCATTTTCACCATATGTAATATAACATATGCATTTTCTAAAACTGAGGAGTCAGTTTAACTTGTTATTCGTAAAATGACATTACGAAAACCTCTCTTTAAAAATATACTTGATATTGCCTAATTCCTCGATTACTTAATTCCTTACCAAACCTCGCTCTTATTAACTTCCATTATTTTTAAATACTTTGCTCCCTAACTGGGTTATTATTACGAACCCTATTACCTAACTCCTTTACCAAACTTGATTACAAATCCCTTTTTCCCATCTCCTTTCCCTTCTGGGAATCTCAATGTCCAATTACTTACTTAATTCCAAACTCAAGTATTTCTAATTTAAAATCAACTTCTTTACTTCTTACTTGCTTTATATACCTTGTTTTTACATCTCAGGTTTAATTATAATTCTTTTATACCTTCTCCTTTCTTTACTTAATCCCAACGTTAAGTAACCCTTCCATTTAAGCTATGAGTTCGCTTAAATTCCTTTATAAGTTTATTGAGTTCAAATATAAATCTCGTTCATAATCTCTTCTCAAAATTTAAATCAATCCCAGTTAATTCCACCTTTTAATTAAATAATATAATTAATTCAAATAACTTCATATAATTGTTTTCTAAGAACCACTTAATTGAATTCTTAACCGTTACGTTATTTCCTGCTCATCTGCTTAAAATTTCTCTTATCATAAGAATTTACCTTTATTAAATCAATTTAACAATGACTTATAAACCTTTAAATAATAATACTTATTTTCTTTTAAAATTGCTCTATTCAAAATAGTATAACTAAAAACTAAAATAAATTTATATCCTCATAAAGGTCGAACCACTTGATGATAAAAATCCATATTTGTATAATGACTGGTTTACAGACAATGTGATACCAAATTATTCAACCAATATTTCTACTGGTCAAAACGAATCAAATGTTGAATTTCAATTCAACGGTTATCGATCAAATCAATTGTCTAATCGAAACAATTCCCTTTATCTGATAATAAAAATCATCAATCAGCAAACAGATCACAAAAACAATTCAAACCATTCTAATCACGTTTATTTCATAAACGTGAACAATCAAGGGAAATTACCTTTATTTAATTAGAACAAGGTTTGGTGTTTTACTAGAATTAAATGTCCATTTAACTCCATTGATTAAATCAAAAATAAATATCTATAACTAGCAGATGGTCAACTACTAGAAATCAGAGCACACAAAAGAAAAACCCAATTTATATGAAATATAAATGGGAAGAACCGAGTGAGGTTAACTCACTTTGATTAGTTTGGTCAATAAGCGCTGGTTTTTAATTAAATTAAACAGCATTTAATTTAATTAAAAAAAATTCGTCCTTTCAGTCCTACCTGATCATGTTCCATCTCAAAGCTCCTGTCTCTACGGTTCCAACGAGCCTGATTGTGTTAAAATACGTTAACGTACGAATGAGATATTGTAAAAACAAATTTATAAACTAATTAAACTTTAAAACTTAAATTTAATTTAATTAAAGTGGGCCTTAACCCTTACCAGTTCGGCCCGTATAAACCCAGCCCCATTTAAAACCCTTCATCCGATCCAACATTATTTCCAAACCCTCATAAAAATTCCACTGCCTTCACCCTAATTCTTCAAATCCATGGCAGAACAATGAGCGCTTCCTCCCTTTAAGCCGCCGCTGTCTCCTCCTAGTGCCACCGAACCCCACCGCGACGACCCTCCTTCTCCGATCCCTCCGTTCTCCTTATCTACCGAACCCTAAATCCACCCCTCAACAACCCCTCGTCACCACCACTTCGTTGTTCACCTGCCGTGCCTTTCCAGAAGCAATACAGCCCATCAACGAACCCAATCGAAGCTTTTAATTGAAGCTTTTCCCAAACCCCAAGACTAGGGTTCGAACTGAACATCAGTGGATCCATCGGAGCTTATACGGATCTGAAGCACAGGCATCTCCCAGCTAAGTATTTTAACTCAATTTTTGTTTTAATTTTCTATAATTGGTTGGCACCATGTTTATTTACTGTCTTGTGGTGGAATTTGATGAAATACTCATGGGTGATACCTCTATTTATAGTATAGTTGATTGTAGATAGGATTAACGTCTATCAACCCATGTTAGGTAGGTTTGGCTACACTCACTTAGGCCATTGGGGTTTTTTCTTTGTTCAGATTTGTACTGGTGATAGGAATTTGATGGATTGCGAAATAGATTGGCAAAGATATTGTGGGATTTTATATTTCAGTCGATCTGTTCATTGTGTGTAGATTAGATGGGCTATGGATTTAATCAGGGATTTGAAGTCATATGTTAGATTCTACATTGGATTTTTAAATATATGGCTGTCACTGTATCTTATAAGGATTCGGTTTGTACATCTTATATACATATGAATCAATATATATTTATTTACTTATTTGTACATATTTGAAAAAAAAACAGTATATCTGTACATATATATTTTAGATCTTTCTTAGCTGCCACATACTGTCTACTACCATTTGTTTAGCTGTATCGAAATCTTATATAGATTTTATAATATCTTCTTTGGTTTAGCCGTAAAGTTTGATGTAAATATATACATATATGTTTAGATTTCCTTCCTAGTTGTTTATTGACAATACATAGGATCTGATGTATGAATATATACATAGATTTGTGTTCGTTATCTTGTTTTCGATTTGATATATAAGTATATCTTATTTCTTCAGCTATGCCTAGTCTATTTATTCCACTGTTGTTATTTTCTGATGTACATGGATCCCTTAGCTACGAATAGATTTTACTGTACATATGCTTGTTTCCCATCAGCTATGTATTGTCTGATTCCGTTGTTTATTTTATTTAAAATAAAACAGGTTTTTTTTACTGTTCCTTGAATGAAACAGGTCTGGTTGCAATTTGTATTTGCAATGCAATGTTCTTTCTATCCCAAGTGTTACGGTTTTATTGTTGTTTATTAATTGGAATTTTTTTTCTTTTTCTGTTTTCAGGAAAGGGACGAGTCAGGAGCGAAACATGCAAAAAAAGTTTATGTTGGACGGGTGTTCCTTTGGTTTTATATTGGGCCGAAAATTTTGTATATGTTTTATTTTCTTTGTACTGTACTATTCAAGTCCTTATGTTGAATATAACCTATACATATATACCGTGTTTCATTATTATTGGAGATTGGATGGTTATATGGGTCCAATAGAATAGTTAACCTGCTTGTTGAGGCCTGAATATTATAATGTGCCTTATGTAATTTGTTTGCTTAGTTCGCTTTTGCTTGTACCAATCGAGACTGTGATTATCAAGTTAATGGCATGTGTATAAAGGTTAATTGGACCATCAGTGACACACTAAAAATTTATTCTTTAGATTCCAATAAACTTATTTGTATCCTTTGTTTAACCTTAAATTTAAATAAAGGAGCGCATAGTTTAACAAATCTGGAACCATTCTTTTGCTCATCATCCACCCTGTTTGTTATGTCAAGTAATATTGTTACATTATTACATAAATGCAGTACACAAGTTCAAAGTTCTTTCTTATTTTCCTTCTTATGTCACAAGCTTAAGTTATGTGAAGGGTGAATACTTGATTCAAATGTATGTAGCCGAACTAAGCGCTGTGTGAAATGGTCTGTGTTGTGCACAAGTTTTGGGTTATAAAATCTCATATAAATCTTGATATACTATGAATTAAATTTAAACAGCTAAATTAAAGAAAATAAATTAATCTCATTGTATATTTATAAAACAGACTACTTAAATTTTAAATGGTATGGAATCAAACTCAACAGTTAAAGTTTTGGTTTTTAAATGACATTCCATTTTTATAAAAATCCATTTATAACTATATATAAACTATACGCCCATATATATTAAATAAACGAATTATACATATTGTAAATTCATCTAAAATTTAAATCGATATTTTAAATAATAAACTATATTAAATATTTAACAGCCAAAAATATGGGTCGTTACATATATCGGTCGATCCAGGACCGATGGAGTCATTGGACTCATTTATGCCCCAAAGGGCGGGGAAACGTAATGTTCAGGCATTTTAATCCACATCGGTGGACTGGCCCTGTGGCTCCTAGGTGCAGTTGCGGCTGTAGCCTGAGGCTCGGACTAGGCAGTCTCGAATTCGGTAGAGGACGATCCCTGGCCTCGGTTCATAGATGGAAATCCAATTTCAAAATACGTGACTTTGCAGTTTTGATTGTATACCTATATATGGCGACATAGTGGTATGGGGCACTTATGCCGTCTATGATTGATACTTATGATTTGAAATTGTTTTGACACTATACACTTATAGTAATAATTAAACATGAAATTTCACGTATCAAGCATTCTTTGGCTATTATAAGGAAAAAACCCTATCCTCTGTCTTGTGTTGCATTGTGTGATCGGACCTGGGTCTTATAATAGCTTCATTGTTCTTTATTTAGCATTGCGCTGTTGTTTTCTGCACTGGTATTCTTGGGAGGAAACCCGTTCCGTGTTATACAGCGAGGTCCCTTGATATACCTGACTTTAAAATAAAGATTAATAACTGTTTTAGTTCTCACACCAGTACCATGACTGACCTGGAGTTTATTGTTTTAACCTAAACTCTGGGTGCCCTTATTTTGACATGGGCAGCTAGTAGTTTTGGTTTTGCAAATTTATATTCACATGATCCCGATTTACAGCTGAAGCGATATTCGGAAAGCTCTGTATCCGTGTATTACTTCTAGTTGTGTTTTGTATTATTTTCCGCTGCGATGTATTTAAATGTAATTTAAATCTCTGATATTTTCTGTGTAATATTTATTTATACTCTGTATATTCTTGTATTCTGATGAATTGTTGTAATTAACAATGAAATGTTCTTCTGTTTGCGTTCTGATTCGTCTTGTCCTCAAACTATCCACACTTTCCTTATTGGGCAAGTTACGGGTCTTCACAGTTGGTATCAGTGCTTTGGTTTACAGAGCTCGGAGAACAAGACGTGTTAGAACCAAACGAAAGAATTCATCAGAGATTGGATTAGTAATATCCAACGAGAATGACTCGTTAGAGATAGGATCGGTTGTATCCTAGAACGAGTGTGAAGAGTAGTGTTTTTTTAAAATAAAAGTGAAAACAAGTTTTGTTTTGAGAATTTAAATCAATTATTCGTATTTGATTATTTGTTTTATATTGAATTTGGACAATCAAGTATATAGAGATTTTAGTATACGTCTGATCCACATGTATTGAAGCTTCAAATATACTCGATAGATTTAGAGTCACACTCTAGTCGCCCATGGATTTTCTGACGGTGGTTCGAAACATCATCAGAATTTATGTTCGAGTGACGAAAGTGGGATTTCTATATGTTTCCATTAGGCTGGTGTGAGAACCAAAACTAGATAGGGCTATTGTTGTGATTTGGCATCAAAAACATGATTTTTTGTATATGTATCAAATTTATGTATTCGAAAAGCTAATCAACTAATTGATTGCTGATTGTGTTGTTTGATTAATTAAATTGTTGAACCTTTAGCCAAATTGTATCAAATAGTGAGTTGTATTGAAAATTTGTCGCATTTGCATACTTGTACATGTACTTACATTGAACAGGTCATAGCAAGGAGGCTAGAGCAGAAGAATAAAATTGTTTGCCCGACAAATAGGTACATGTTTATAGTATTTACTGCGTTTCGGACGATTTTGTAAGCTGATTGGCTAGTCGCTTGGATTTTTCTTTTTCTTTTGGATTGAAGAAGGCCATGGGAGGCTATATGAAATATCCCGAAGTCCCCGGTGCAGGGGAGGTTATGGCGAAATTTTTTGAAAAATTAGGGTGTTTACCAAATTTTTGAAAAAATTGAAAAGTTCTTAGAAGCTGAAAAGTTAAAGAACTTAAGCCGTAAAGAAAATAATGAAAGTTGAGTTGATTTGTGAAACAACTTTCGGCTTCGTTCCTTTTCCGGTACGAAAAGTTTTAAGTGGAGGAGATTGTAATAACCCGGAAATCTGAGCCAATTAAATTTTTTTATTTTGGCAATTTTAGCGAATTTTGATTATTTAAAATAATTATTTTAAATAATGACAAAGAAAACTTTATTTTGAATAGAAATAGAACGGAAATATTTATTTGAATCATCGTTAGAATATAAATTATTTATTTATATATATAAAAGGAATTGAAAATGGCACGATAGTTCGAAAATCCGATTTTAAAATTCAAATGAATGTAGATGATTCAAAATAAACCGGATTTTAGTGAAACCAAAAATATTTGAATCTAATTGAGAATATCTTTCCAACAAATCCGAAAAATTGAAATTTCATAGCGGGAAAAAAAAGATATGCCCAGTTGAAATTTCAGAATAGTCACTATGGAATTCTGGCCCTTAAAAATGGAAATTTTGCAAACGACCTCGGTTTTCGACGAAACCACTTTTGTTGGATCCGTGATGTCAAGTTATTGCTAGTTTCAAAATTCATAATTTTTCAAATCAATATGTGAGCATGGCGAAGGTAAACGTGTTTTGACCATTTTAGTTGAATTTAATCGACTGGAAAATGGCCATTTTTCAAACGGTCTCAGAATTCGATGAAATTAGTTTTGTTAGGACCGTATGGTCAATACGAAGCTAGAAAATATTTTTCGGGAATTTTTAGAGCCCGTGTGTGGCCCCGGTAAATTGAAATGTGCGTTCAAATTCAATATATAGAGTTATATTTTGATTTTGGCGAAAACTGGTCGAAACGATCGAATCAGCTTACGATACATATCCCATTATGTTCGGAATAGTGGTAATTAGCTATGGACGACAGTCGGTGGGCCTCGTTTCGAGTTCGAATAAAAAAAGTTGCTTTTTGAAATTTAAATAATAATAAAAATATATAATTCGTTTCTCTTTAACCCCTCCCTTTCCCCCTTGTTGACTCAAATCAGTTTTAAAAGGAAAAAAACCGACTACTCGAGAAACCCCCCCTCGATCCCGTCACCCCCTTCATACGGCGCTGCCGCCGCCTACCCAGGCCGCGCAACCACCTCCCCGAGCTCCCTCCTCCAATCGCACCTCCTCCCTCCTCTTCTACTCGAGAAACACCCCCCCTCCGGTCGACCGTTCTGCTCGAGAAACCCCCCTGTCGACTGTCCTGCCTCGCGCCTCCTCTAGTGGCGCCGTGCTGGCGAGATCCCCCCTTTTTCGCTGTAAGTCCTTCTTTTATTTTTATTTTATTTCTTTTGTTTTGTTTTAATTTATTTTAAATATTTAGCTTAGTTTAATCAGTTTAAAATCAGATTTCAATTTATATAAGACATGGTTTAAATTCAGTTTTAAATTAATAGAAAAGTGGTGATCTTTGTTTACATAAGAAAGGTATGATCTTTGTTTTCATAAAAATATAATTCGTATATAATGTAAATAATAAAAATATGATTTTTACTTAGGTAGAGTATTAAAAATATGATTTTTATATCATAGAAAGAATAAAAATATGATTTTTATATCATAGGAAGAATAAAAATATGATTTTTATTCATGTAGAGTAATAAAAATATAATTTTTATTATATTACTAGCAAGAGAAAAATATAATTTTTATCATGGAAGTAGCAGTGTAAAGGAGTGATTTTTTTACATATGTAGATGCGATATAAAAATATAATTTTCATTATGAAGTTAGCGTGATAAAAATATAATCTTTTCTATATATATACATTGTAAAAATATAATCTTTTCTATATATATAGAGTTGTAAAAATATAATATTTTCTTTATATATATATAGCATGATAAAAATATAATCTTTTCTATATATATAGCGTGATAAAAATATAATCTTTTCTATACAAGTAGGGATGTTAAAAATGTGATATTTAACATGTACTGCGTGAAACAGATCTCGTGGAAAACCGCGACGGAGATTTTCCTCATAAGATGAGTCGTGGCATTTGGTTTAGCTTCTCGGTGAGAACTCCTCACTTTAATTTATTTCTAGTTTGAAATATATGCTAGGATGCAGACGGTGCTCAGTAGCACCCGACACCCGTCGTCCACGAACCATGGATGGCTTATTTGTTTGGTTGCTGTGTTGTGAAATTTGATTGTGTGATGTGGAATGAAATGAAATATTTTATAGTGGAAAATATTTTATAGTTAAAAATGTGTTTTTTAACGTGTATATAAAATAAATAGTAATAAACAAATCGAAGATTTGTTTATATACACTGATTTGACTGATATTGACTGGGATGATAAATTTTACACATCGCCCAACTGCACAAATAAAAATATGTGTTTGATAATTTGAAACCCCACACGGGTATTGGGATGATATTTGGCGTACACTAATCCCAATTATTTAGCTGTGTGTCGATCGATTGGTTGACAGACTGTGTAAGCGTTAATTATTTATATTTAATGCTTATGCAGTTGTGTGGTGCACTCTGGATGATGGTTGATTATTTATCGTTGCAATTATATACATGTGTTGTAGAAAATCCATATTATTAACATTATATGGTAATTGATTGGGCATCATTCCCATTTAGAAAATAAATTCACGTGTTGAATAGAAAATAAATTCACGTGTTGAATAGAAAATAAATTCACGTGTTGAATAGAAAATAAATTCACGTGTTGAATAGAAAATAAATTCACGTGTTGAATAGAAAATAAATTCACGTGTTGAATAGAAAATAAATTCATGTGTTGAATAGAAAATAAATTCACGTGTTGAATAGAAAATAAATTCATGTGTTGAATTGAAAATAAATTCATGTGTTGAATTGAAAAATATTCATGTGTTGAGTAGAATAAACATTTATGTGTTGAATAAAAGCCGTGTTGATTAGATTGACGTCATTTTGACGTGAACGATATTTATATCGATTTTATTCATTTTTAAAATGAATATAGAAAGAAGGTGATTTCAAAATTTAACGTTTTGAAAATATTATCATTTGTGTATCGATGAAGTGGAATAATCAATTTTGATTAGAAATTGAATATGAAGTTGAAATCGTTTTGAAAACGAATTTAAAATGATTCATAAAATACGTTTTAAAAGGAAATCAACGAAATATATATATAATATAATATATATATATATATATATAATGGCCTGAATAGAACGCGCCGCGCTGCGGCAGTTCGTGAATTTCGACCATTGACTTCAAGTGGACATTACGGGAGATTCGACCATCGGATTCTCCTAAAACCGGAACCGTTGGGTTCGTATCGAAAAGTGATTTCTAACGAATATTAGAAATTTGAAATCTAACAGTTGGATTTGGAATTATGTCCAAATCAAATTTGGAAAAGGTCGCTGTAAGTGCAGTTCGATGGTCGTTGATGGAAATCGACTGTACGGGCCTTGATAAAATTATTAAAAATAATAATAATTTGTGTAAAATCATAAGAAATGATTTGTGAAGAATTGGGATGAAAATTTCCATATTTGAAAAGATAAAAATAGATTTTTATCGAAATGAACTAGTTTTGAACTAGAATTATAATTCTATTTATTTTTAAAATAAATAATGTGGATTTGAAATGGTTTTGAAAATAACCAGAATTTCCAATAATTGAATTGGAATGGATTTGAATCGAAATTATCTTTGGAATATTTCGATGTTGGATTTCGTGATTATACAGATATTGTTATGGAAATTTGAAAGAAATATTTATATCGTTATTTCCAATACGATATTTGTTGGTCGTAGAATTTGATATTGAATATAAGCTGATATATTTTCTATTCAGAGCCTTGTATTTAATATCAAATGTGATATGGGTTTGTCGTGAATGGTGTCTTCATTAACACTGCTCTTGAACCCGGTTGAGAAAAAGATTAAATCTTTTTATTTAGATTTAATGAAGTGTACCAGTTAAATGGTATTTAATTGGAATTGAATTTGAATTGATTTTTGGGTTTATAGTGAATGGTGTTTTAAATAACACTTTTTCTTTAACCCGATAATTAATGGAATGTGATTTTGGGTTTATAGTGAACCGTGTTTTAAATGACATTGGTTCTTTAACCCAGTTAAAGACAGGAGGTGATTTCGCAAGTTAAATAATTATTAATATTGATTTTTGGGAAGATTAAAACCAAGTGGAGTTTTAATGAATCTTTAATTAGATTGAAATAATCGAAAATGGAGTATTACCAGTTTTGCTCCAGGTGGTGGTTAAATCTTTAATTAGATTTGAACGTGAAATGGTAATTGAATTTACCGATAACACCGTGGTGTTAGATATGAAGTGTGACAAGTTTTACTTCATGGGATGAATAGGTTGGGATTGGGGAATAAAATAAATGATTACTTCGGTGTGGTTCGCTAATCCCGACTAGTTTGAATTGATATTCAAAGAAGATTAAAGAATAAATTTGAAGAATTTATCTTTGAAAAAATTAATGGGAACCTTTCCCAAAGTATAAGAATATTTGAATAAAAGAATATTCTGAATTGGAATGAGGCGTATGTTGTGTTTGTGTAACACTTGTTTATTATATATGCGAGTTATTCAGAAAGACCGAGTTTAACCCATTCTGAATAACTGATTTGACATGGTGTCGAGGATGAAGACGGTGGCTGAAGACCGGAGGTCTTCACATCGTTTGGGTGATTACCGATGATCCTGATTGGGCTGTACACCCAAGAGGAGGGAATCAGTTGGTGAGCGTCCAGACGTACTAGGAGATTAATGGATATGCGAGGTACAAGGTGCCTCCGGTTTCGTTCAGACCCAGAACGAACTTGTAAATGGACTGTGTGTCTGACATTGGTCTGTGTGATTGATTTCTATTAAATATACATCTGTTTGGCAGCGGAGAATTTATTCTCTTGCTTAACGCCCTTCTCTGAGACGTACGAGCTCAGGGGTTATATATTGATGGATATCAATCGCATGGAGTGAATTGCTTGTGTGGCATGCCTAAGCGGCAAATGATCAAGGCTTTTGTTGAAAAGAAGAGTCTTGTGGTTGATGACCAAAGCACGGCCTGTGTGGCATAGCTTTGTGTAGCGTTGATTCGCGAGCCTCACACCCCGGTTGTGAACCAAAAACGAGAGAAGGATCCAGGGAGGGCATTCGTTTCATTCTAGCTAGTGGTGGTGTCAGTGCTTAAACTGGCTGACATTTATATACTTTCCACCTGTGTGGTTGTTGCTGTTGCGAGGCGCCTCGGATATATCGGTCGATCCGGGACCGATGGAGTCATTGGACTCATTTACGCCCCAAAGGGCGGGGAAACGCAGTGTTCAGGCATTTTAATCCACATCGGTGGACCGACCCTGTGGCTCCTAGGTGTAGTTGCAGATGTAGCCTGAGGTTCGGGCTAGACAGTCTCGAATTCGGTAGAAGACGATCCCTGACCTCGGTTCATAGATGGAAATCCAATTTCCAAATACGTGACTTTGCGGTTTTGATTGTATACCTATATATGGCGACATAGTGGTATAGGGCACTTATGCCGTCTATGATTGAGACTTATGATTTGAAATTGTTTTGACACTATACACTTATAGTGATAATAAAACATGAAATTTCACGTATCAAGCATTCTTTGGCTATTATAAGGAAAAAACCCTATCCTCCGGCTTGTGTTGCATTGTGTGATGTGACCTGGGTCTTATAATAGCTTCATTGTTCTTTATTTAGCATTGTACTGTTGTTTTATGCACTGGTATTCTTGGGAGGAAACTCGTTCCGTGTTATACGGCGTGGTCCTTTGATTTACCTGACTTTAAAATAAAGATTAATAACTGTTTTAGTTCTCACGCCAGTCCCATGACTAACCTGGAGTTTATTGTTTTAACCTAAACTTTGGGTGCCCTTATTTTTACACGAGCAGCTAGTAGTTTTGGTTTTGCAGATTTATATTCACAGGATCCTGATTTACAGCTGAAGCGATATTCGGAAAGCTTTGTATTCGTGTATTACTTCTAGTTGTGTTTTGTATTATTTTCCGCTGGTATGTATTTAAATGTAGTTTAAATCTCTGATATTTTCTATGTAATATTTATTTATACTCTGTATATTCTTGTATTCTGATGAATTGTTGTAATTAACAATGAAATGTTCTTCTGTTTGCGTTCTGATTCGTCCCGTCCTCAAAGTATCCGCTCTTTCCTTACCAGGGAAGTTACGGGTCTTCACATCAATTAAGTGCCATAAAAGGTGTATTCCTTCATCTATAGAAAGAGTTTTTTCATATATTTATTTTGGGCCTTATATTCAGAGAGAGAGGAGGCTACATCTCCTATATAAATATCCCTGGTATTCATTGTAAAAAAATATATTATGTTCCATTTTATATTATGTATTCTGTTCTTATTTCTAATAAAGTTTTTTTCGTTCTAATATATTATTTTCTTCATAACAATACGTGTTTTCTAATCAATTAGTTTTGTTAAAACATGAATTGTTATTGTTATTTTATTGCAAAATAGGATTGGTCGTTCGATTAGATTCAACAACAATACTAATTTTAATTTCTGTTGTTGTTGTTTTTTTTTTGTTTTTTTTTTTCTATTAATTTGTTCTCTGTTTTATTCATTAAATTTAGTATTGGTCTGATTAGATTCGGATCCATAGTAAATTCAGCAGCTTTATTTGAAATCCATCGCCAAATATTGTCTAACTCGCCAAAGAATATATAAATAATAAAATTTAAAACACCTCCCTGTGATTCAACCTGCATATTACACGATCTGTATGCTTGCAGTATTATTACAATTTGCGCTTTTCTAGTTCTTGGAAAGTTTCGATTAAGAAGCATGACATGTGGTCCATATAATGGACTAATATAATGAGATGCATAAGCTTTCAAATGTAATGTATTTGTCTTAGTGTAAGAGAAATGAACGAACTATATATAGACAAAGTAGTTGAATGCTAATTGCTTATGCAATAACTCAAGTGGACCCAGAACTATAATGATGGAGATGGTTGTTTTATGTTGGAAGTTCAGTATGAGTTATATTATATGGTAACATATTATTGTGCTTTGATGAAGACTGTAGTTGAATGTACCTTCGATTTGAAGTTGATGGTCACAGAAGTGGGTCTTTCAAGAAAGGTCCCCAGTTGAACTTATAAGCACTTAGCACATTCATTAAGTCCTGACACCTTTGAAATATGAAAATAGTTATCAATTAAGGAAATCAGCAACAACGCACCTGAAACGAAGAAGATAATAAAATAAAAAAGAAGACAGTAATTGAAAAATTAAAAACAGAACATACATCTGTGGGTGACACAAATGGAGCCATCGTTACCCAAAAAGTAGGAGACGATAGTGCAGTCAATGGGCAAAGTTTCAAAGATTCTGTATTACATAATTAAAAAAAACATGGTAACATACTGGGGGGAACTATACTCATGATTACACGATTCAACTATGAAACAAAAATAGTAAGAATAAGTAGGCACATACAAATGCTTCCATACCCGGAATAAAATTTGTGAGTTCAAGTGAATACATATACTTCATGTACACATCAACTTCTCTAGGTGGGATGGTGCAGAATGAGAAAGAAACCAAAACATCAAAATTTTCCATAAATGGAAGGAAGCTTATTGTAATAACCCGGAAATCTGAGCCGATATAAAAAAATTATTTTGGCGAATTTAATGAATTTTGAATATTTAAAATGAATTATTTTAAATAATAACGACGAGAAATTTATTTTGAATTGAATTAGAAGTATATATTTATATAGGTCGACGTTAGAATATAAATATTTATTTTTAATTATAAAAGGAACTGGAAATGGCGCGGTAGTTTGAAATTTTGATTTCGAATTTCAAATGAATGTGCAAGATTCAAAATAAATCGGATTTTGGCGAAACCAAAAATATTAGAATCTATTTGAGAATATCTTTCCAACGAATCCGAAAAATCAAAATTTCATAGCGGGAATAAAAAGTTATGTCCAATTGAAAATTCAGAATAGTCGCTGTCGAATTATGGCCTTTAAAAATGGCCATTTTTCAAACGGTCTCAGAATTTGACGAAATTAGTTTTTTAGGACCGTATCGTCAAAATCAGTTCGAACGTTATATTAATCTATATTTTAAATTTAATAAAAAATGATCGTAATGGCCAAATTTGCTTACGATACATATCCCATTATATTCGGAATGGGGGTAATTAGCAGAGGGCGACAGTCGTTGGGCCTCGATCGGAGTTCGAATGAGAAGATAACTTTTCGGGAGAATAAATTAATTAAATATTTAAATAAATTAAAAAGTCAAACCCTTTTCCCTTAACACCCCCCTTCCATGTCGTTCAACAGAAACCGAATCAAAGAAATAAAAAAAAAGGGTTCGATCTCATTCAAAATCGATGACCGACGCTCCTTCGGGAGGGCCATCGCCGCCACCGCGGTCAGCGCCGCCACCCTCCCCATCACCGCGGCCACCCCCTCGACCTCCAGCTCCTCCAGTATCGCACGCCCCCCTTATTTCAACGCTTTCCCATAATCCATCGCCCCCTTTCTCCACTCGTCAACGCCTGGACCGCCCAGCCCCACCGCCTCCTCAGCTTCGCCCCTCCTCCATTCCTCGATCTGCACCACCCTTCCCTCTTCCCCTTCATCCGATTAAACCAGCAAGTTCCTCTTTCCTCTTCCTTTTTTATTTTGATTTTTATGGCTTAGGAAAAAACGATTTTTAGCTTTGAAAAATATGGTTTTTAGTTTGGGAAAGCTATAGTTTTTATAGAATAAAAGTAGGATTTTATTTTTATGAATGCGAATTAAAATTCAATTTTTACATATATGGATTTGAAATAAAAATTCAATTTTTATACATGAAGTAGCGGCATAAAAATACGATTTTTGTACATAGGGTTTGAAATAAAAATATGATTTTTATGTAGTAGAGAAAATAAAAATATGATTTTTATATAGTAGAGAATATAAGAATATGATTTTTATATAGTTTAAAATATAAGAATATGATTTTTTATATGATAGAGATAATAAAAATATAATTTTTATATAGAAGTAAGCGTTGTAAAAATATATGAAGTAGAAATAAAAGTATGATTTTTAGTGTATACATAGCGTCATGAAAATGTGATTTTTTTTTTATATATATGTAGAATATAAAGATTCTATTTTTAACTATGTAAAGACTCGATTTTTAAACATATAAAGTTTCGGTTTTTAACGTTATAAAAATATAATCTTTATATAGGAAGTAGCGTTGTTAAAAATATAATTTTTAACATATACCGCGCAAAACAGATCTCGTTGGAGACACAATGAAGATTACCTACATATGAAGAGTCGCGGTGTATTTGTTTAGCTAGTCAGTGAGAAATTCCCACTTTAATTCTCGTTTCCTAGTTAAAATCGTATACTAGGATGTAGACGGTGCTTAGCAGCACCCGACACCCGTCGTCCAGAGACCATGGACGACTTGTTTGATTTTGTGTGTTGTGAAAATTGATTGTGATGTGAAATGAATGGAAATATATTCATGTGTTGAAATAAATTATTTATCGTTAAAAATATAAATTTAACATGAATAAATAAATATTCATTTACAAGTCAGACGATTTGTTTATGTACACCCATTTGACTGATATTGATTGGGACGATAAATTTTACACATCGCCTAACTGCACAAATAAAAATCTGTGTTTGTTGATTTGAAACCCCACACGGGTGTTGGGATGATATTTGGCATACACTAATCCCAATTATTTAGTTGTATGTCGATCGATTGGTTGACAGACTGTGTAAGCGTTAATTATTTATAATTAATGCTTATGCAGTTGTGTGGTGTACTTTGGATGATGGTTGATTATTTATCGTTGCTATTATATACATGTGTTGTATGGAATCCATATAATTAACATTATATGGTAATTGATTGGGCCTCATTCCAATTTGGAAAATAAAGAATAGTATAAAAGAAAATTCATGTGATGAATAGGATAAATAGTCATGTGTTGAAAATACTCATGTGTTGAGAATACTCATGTGTTGAGAATATTCATGTGTTGAAAATATTCATGTGTTAAATAAAATATTTATACAATAAAATTTACATTTTTATTGTAAGTAAGAATGAATAAAAATTCATGTGTTGAATAAAATATATATTCATGTGTTGAAGAAAATATTCATTTGTTTAATAGAATAACGAAGTTATTGAAATATATAAAGCCTTGTTGATTAGATTGGCGCCATTTTGACGCGGACGATATTTATATCGATTATATTCGTTTTTATAATGAATATAGAAAAGGAAGTGATTTCAAAATATAACATTTTGAAAATATTATCATTTATATATTAATGATATGAAATATTCAGTTTTGATTTGAAATTGAATATGAAGTTGAAATTGTTTTGAAACGAATTTAAAACGATTTATAAAATACGTTTTGAATAGAAATCGATGAAATATATATAATATATTTATTATATATATTAATGGCCTGAATAGAACGCGTCGCGCCGCGGCAGTTCACGAATTTCGACCATTGACTTCGAGTTGACGTTATGGGAGATCTGTCCGTCAGATTCCCCTGAAACCGGAACCGTTGGGTTCTTCTCGAAAAGAGATTTCCAATGAATATTAGAAATTTGAAATCTAACGGTTGGGTTTGGAATTATGTCCAAATCAAATTTGGAAAAGGTCGCTGTAAGTGCAGTTCGACAACCGTTATTGGAAATCGACTGTACAGGCCTTGATAAAATTATTAAAAATATTAATAATTTGTGTAAAATCATAATATATGAATTGGAAAGAACTGGGATGAAAAATTCCACATTTGTAAGGATAAAAATATATTTTTATCGAAATGAACTAGTTATGAACTAGAATTATAATCCAATATTTTTGAATAAATAAATTGGATTTGAAGTGGTTTTAAAAATAATCAGAATTTCCAATATACGAATTGGAATGGATTTGAATCGAAATTATCTTCGGAATATTTCGATGTTGAATTTCATGATTATACAGATATGGTTGTGGAAATTTGAAAGATATATTTATATCGTTATTTCCAATACGATATTTGTTGGTTTCAGAATTTGATATTGAATATAAGCCGATATATTTTCTATTCAGAGCCTTGTATTTAATATCAAATGGGATTTTGGGTTCGTCGTGAATGGTGTCTTAAATAACACTGTTCTTGAACCCAGTTTAGAAAAGAATAAATCTTTTAATTAAGATTTAGTGAAATTGTCCAGTTAATTAGTATTTAACTGGAATTGAATTTAATTTGGTTTTTGGGGTTTATCGTGAGCGGTGTTTTGAATAACACCTGTTTTTTAACCCGATTAACAATGGAATGTGATTTTAGGTTTATCGTGAACCGTGTTTGAGATGACATTGGTTCTTTAACCCAGTTAAAGACAGGATATTGATTTTTGGGAAGATTAAAACTAAGTGGAGTTTTAATGAATCTTTAATTAGATTAAAGTGATCGAGAATGGAGTATCACCAATTTTGCTCCAAGTGACAGTTAAATCTTTAATTAGATTTGAACGTGAAATGGTAATTAATATTTGCCGATAACACCGTAGTGTTAGATATGGAGTATTACCAGTTTTGCTCCATGGGATGAATAGGTTAGGATTGGGAAATAAAATAAATGATTACTTGGGTGTGGTTCGCTAATCCCGACTAGTTCGGAAAACCTTAACATGGTTTGAAATGATATCCAAAGGAAGATTAAAGAATAAATTTAAAAGAATTTATCTTTGATAAAATTAATGGGAACTTATTCCCTAATGATGTGAATATTTGAATAAAAGAATATTTTGAATTGGAATGAGGCATATTTTGTTGATGTAACATTTGTTTATTATATACGCAGATTATTCAGAAAGGTCGGGTTTATAACCATTCTGAATAACCGATTCGACGATAATTCGAAGATGAAGACGGTGGTTGAAGACCGGAGGTCTTCACATCGTTTGGATGATTATTGATGATCTTAATTGGGCTGTACACCCAAGAGGAGGGAATCAGTTTGTGATCATCCAGACGTACTTGGAGATCGATGGATATGCGAGGAATAAGGTTCCTCCGGTCTCATTCAGACCCAGAACGAACTTGTAAATGGACTGTGTGTCTGACATTGGATTTTATTCTGTGTGATTGATCTCTATTAAATATATATCTGTTTGGCGGCGGAGAATTTATTCTCGTGCTTAACGCCCTTCTCCGAGACATACGAGCTTAGAGGTTATATATCGATAGATATCAGTCGCATGGCATGAATTGCCTGTGTAGCATGCCTAAGTGGCAGATGATCAAGGCTTCTGTTGAAAAGAAAAGTCTTGTGGTTGATGATCAAAGCATGACCTATGTGGCATAGCTTTGTGTATGGCGTTAATTCGCGAGCCTCACACCTCGATATGAGTCAAAAACGGGATAAGGACCCAAGGAATGCACGACGTTTCTTTCTACCTATGGGTGATGTCAGTGACCTACCATCTCTGACATTTATATTATTTTTACCTGTGTAGTTGTTGGAATGCGAGGAGCCTCGGATATATGTCCTATAGGACCGGGAAACGTGTGTTCAGGAGTAATTAATCCTCAAAAGTAGGAGAGGACCGGCATTGGAGGTTCCAAGGATCGCTGTGTGTGGTCCTGAGATATTTGCTAGAGTGTCTCGAACGGAGAGGAGCTTGCCCTTGCCTCGACTCATGACGGAAATCCAATTTCCAATACGTGACATTTCGGTTTTATTTGTAGAACCTAGTATGGAGACATAGTAGATGGTAGCTATGCTGTCTATGATTGATACTTATGACTGATATTGTTTTGACACTATACACTTATAGTAATAACAAAATAATCTTTTTTTAAACGTATCAAGCATTCTTTGGCTATTATAAGGTAAAATCCTATCCTTCGGCTTGCGTTGCATTTTGTGATGGGACCTGGGTCTTATAATAACTTCATTTTTCTTTGTCTAGCATTACGCTGTTTGTTTTATACACTGGTATTCTTGGAAGGAAACCCGTTCCGTGTTATACGGCGTGGTCCCTTGATTTACCTATCTTTAAAAATAAAGATTAATAACAGTTTTAGTTCTCACACCAGTCACATTATTGACTTGGAGTTTATTTTTTAACCTAAACTCTGGGTGCCCCTATTTTCCACACGGGCAGCTAGTTGTTTTGGTTTTGCAGATTTATACTCACAGGATCCTGGTTTACAACTGGAGTGATATTCGGAAAGCTATGTATCCGTATATCTCCTTTCAGTTGTGTGTTGTATTATTTTTCCGCTACTATGTAATTTATTGTAATCTCTGATATTTATCGAATGTATTTTATTGATTCATACTCTGTATATTCTTATATTCTGATGGAATTTTTATAATAAACAATGAAATTTTCTTCTGTCTGTGTTCCAATTTGTCGTGTTCTCAAAACAATCAGGGGTTCCGAACGGTCTTGGTCGGTTTAGCGATCGATTTGGATCAAGCAAAATTCCTTGTTGTTACATTTGGTATCAGAGCTTTGGTTTACAGAGCTCAAGAACATGACCCATTAGAACCAAACGAAAGAATTCATCAGAGATTGGATTAGTAATATCCAATGAGAATGACTCGTTAGAGATGGGATCAGTGGTATCCTAGAGCGAGTCGAAAGAGTGAAAATTTTGAAATAAAAATTTGAAAACAAGTTTTGTTTTGAAAATTTAAACCATTTTGTATGTATTTGAATATTTTATTTTATTGAATTTGGACAATCGAGTATATATAGATTTTGCGTATATGCGTCATGAACGTATATTCGAAGTTTTAATATACTGGATAGATATAGAATCACACTCTAGTCGCCCGGAGACTATCCTGATGATAGTCTAGACATTATCAGCATTTGTGTTCGAGTTTCGGAAAGCGGGATATCTATATATTTCTATCAGACTGGTGTGAAAACCAAAAATAGATAGGATATATTATTGTGATTTGGCTTCAAAAACATGATTTTCTGTATGTATATATATATATATCAAAATTATGAATTTGAAATGATAATCCACTAATTGATTGCTGATTGTGTTGTTTGATTATTGTTTTGATTAATTAAAATTTTGAACCATTTAGCCTATTGGAACCTAATTTAGAACTGTATTGAAAATTGATTACAATTGCATGCATATACATGTATATCCATTGAACAGGTCATAGCAAAGAGGCTGGAGCAAAGGAATAAAATTGTTTGCCCTACAAATAGGTACATGTTTATTGTATTTCTTAGGGATTTGATGATTTTATGAGCCGATTGGCTTTTTCTTTTTCTTTTGGATTGGTGAGGTCCATGGGAGGCTATTTGAAATATCCTGAAGCTCCCGGTGCAGGGGAGCTTATGGCGAAATTTTTCAAAAATTTAGGGTGTTAGCCAAATTTTTGAAAAATTTGAGAAGTTCTTACAAACTGAGAAGTTGAAGAACTTAAGCCGTAAAGAAAATAATAAAAGTTGAATTGGTTAGTTGAACAACTTTCAGCTTCGTTCCTTTTCGGGGACGACAAGTTTTAAGTGGGGGAGATTGTAATAACCCGGAAATCTGAGCCAATTTAAAAATTTTATTTTTTGCGAATTTAATGAATTTTGAATATTTAAAATGAATCATTTTAAATAATAACGACAAGAAATTTATTTTGAATTGAATTAGAAGTATATATTTATATAGATCGACGTTAGAATATAAATATTTATTTTTAATTATAAAAGGAATTGGAAATGGCGCAGTCGTTTGAAATTTCGATTTCGAAATTCAAATGAATCTGCAGGATTCAAAATAAACCGGATTTTGGTGAAACCAAAAATATTAGAATCTATTTGAGAATATCTTACCAACGAATCTGAAAAATCAAAATTTCATAGCGGGAATAAAAAGTTATGTCCAGTTGAAAATTCAGAATAGTCGCTGTCGAATTCTGGCCTTTAAAAATGGCCATTTTTCAAATGGTCTCAGAACTTGACGAAATTAGTTTTTTAGGACCGTATCGTCAAAACATAGCCACATTTATTTTTCTGGAATTTTTAGAATCTGTATATGGCCCCGGTAAATTGGAATGTACGTTAAAATCAATTTGAACGTTATGTTAATTTATATTTTAAATTTAGTGAAAATTGGTCGTAACGGACAAACTGGCTTACGATACATATCCCATTGTATTCGGAATGGGGGTAATTAGCTAGGGGCGACAGTCGTTGGGCCTCGATTGGAGTTCGAAAGAGAAGATAACTTTTCGGGAGAATAAATTAATTAAATATTTAAATAAATTAAAAAGTCAAACCCTTTTCCCTTAACACCCCCCTTCCACGTCGTTCAACAGAAACCGAATCAAAGAAATAAAAAAAGGGGTTCGATCTCATTCAAAATCAATGACCGCCTCTCCTTCGGGGGGGCCATCGTCGCCACTGCCGTCAGCGCCGCCACCCTCCCCATCACCGCGGCCACCCCCTCGACCTCCAGCTCCTCCAGTATCGCGCTCCCCCCTATTTCAACGCTTTCCCATAACCCATCGCCCCCTTTCTCCCCTCGTCGACGCCTGGACCGCCCAGCCCCACCGCCACCGCCTCCTCAGCTTCGCCCCTCCTCCATTCCTCGATCTGCACCACCCTCCCCTCTTCCCCTTCATCCGATTAACCCAGCAAGTTCCTCTTTCCTCTTCCTTTTTGATTTTGATTTTTATGGCTTAGGAAAAAAACGATTTTTAGCTTTGAAAAATATGGTTTTTAGTTTGGGAAAGCTATAGTTTTTATGGAATAAAAGTAGGATTTTATTTTTATGAATGCGAATAAAAATTCAATTTTTACATATATGGATTTGAAATAAAAATTCGATTTTTATACATGAAAAAGTGGCATAAAAATACGATTTTTATACATAGGGTTTGAAATAAAAATATGATTTTTATATAGTAGATAAAATAAAATTATGATTTTTATATAGTAGAGAATATAAGAATATGATTTTTATATAGTATAGAATATAAGAATATGATTTTTATATGATAGAGATAATAAAATATAATTTTTATATAGAAGTAAGCGTTGTAAAAATATATGAAGTAGAAATAAAAGTATGATTTTTAGTGTATACATAGAGTTATGAAAATGTGATTTTTTTATATATATATAGCATATAAAGATTCGATTTTTATCCCTGTAAAGACTCGATTTTTAATCATATAAAGTTTCGGTTTTTAACGTTATAAAAATATAATCTTTATATAGGAAGTAGCGTTGTTAAATATATAATTTTTAACATATACCGCGTGAAACAGATCTCGTTGGAGACACGATGAAAATTTCCTACATATGAAGAGCCGCGGTGTATTGGTTTAGCTAGTCGATGAGAACTTCTCACTTTAATTCTTGTTTCCTAGTTAAAATCTTATGCCAGGATGAAGACGGTGCTTAGCAGCACCAGACAACCATCGTCCATAGACCATAGACGATTTGTTTGATTTTGTGTGTTGTGAAAATTGATTGTGATGTGAAATGAATGGAAATATATTCATGTGTTGAAATAAATTATTTATCGTTAAAAATATTAATTTAACATGAATGTGAATAAATAAATATTCATTTACAAATCAGTTGATTTGTTTATGTACACCCATTTGACTGATATTGATTGGGACGACAAATTTTACACATCGCCCAACTGCACAAATAAAAATCTGTGTTTGTTGATTTGAAACCCCACACGGGTGTTGGGATGATATTTGGCGTACACTAATCTCAATTATTTAGTTGTATGTCGATCGATTGGTTGACGGACTGTGTAAGCGTTAATTATTTATATTAATGCTTATGCAGTTGTATGGTGCACTCTGGATGATGGTTGATTATTTATCGTTGCTATTATATGCATGTGTTGTATGGAATCCATATGATTAACATTATATGGTAATTGATTGGGCCTCATTCCAATTTGGAAAATAAAGAATAGTATAAAAGAAAATTCATGTGTTGAATAGAATAAATAGTGATATGTTGAAAATACTCATGTGTTGAGAATACTCATGTGTTGAGAATATTCATGTGTTGAAAATATTCATGTGTTAAATAAAATATTTATACAACAAAATTTACATTTTTACTATAAGTAAGAATGAATAAAAATTCATGTGTTGAATAAAATATATATTCATGTGTTGAAGAAAATATTCATTTGTTTAATAGAATAACGAAGTTATTGAAATATATAAAGCCGAGTTGATTAGATTTGCGCCATTTTGACGCGGACGATATTTATATCGATTATATTCGTTTTTATAATGAATATAGAAAAGGAAGTGATTTCAAAATATAACGTTTTGAAAATATTATCATTTACATATTAATGATATGAAATATTCAATTTTGATTTGAAATTGAATATGAAGTTGAAATTGTTTTGAAACGAATTTAAAACGATTTATAAAAATACGTTTTGAATTGAAATATATATAATATATTTATTATACATATTAATGGCCTGAATAGAACGCGTCGCGCCACGGCAGCTCGCGAATTTCGACCACTGACTTCGAGTTGATGTTACGGGAGATCCGACCGTCGGATTCTGCTGAAACCGGAACCGCTGGGTTTGTCTCGAAAAGAGCTTTCCAATGAATATTGGAAATTTGAAATCTAACGGTTGGATTTGGAATTATGTCCAAATCAAATTTGGAATATGTTGTTGTAAGTGCAGTTCGATAACCGTTATTGGAAATCGACTGTACGGGCCATGATAAAATTATTAAAAATATTAATAATTTGTGTAAAATCATAATATATGAATTGGAAAGAACTGGGATGAAAAATTCAACATTTTAAGGATAAAAATATATTTTTATCGAAATGAACTAGTTATGAACTAGAAATATAATCCAATATTTTTTAATAAATAAATTGGATTTGAAGTGGTTTTAAAAATAATCAGAATTTCCAATATACGAATTAGAATGGATTTGAATCGAAATTATCTTCAGAATATTTCGATGTTGGAATTCGTGATTATACAGATACGGTTGTGGAAATTTGAAAGATATATTTATATCGTAATTTCCAATACAATATTTGTTGGTTTCAGAATTTGATATTGAATATAAGCCGATATATTTTCTATTCAGAGCCTTGTATTTAATATCAAATGGGATTTTGGGTTCGTCATGAATGGTGTCTTAAATAACATTGTTCTTGAACCCAGTTTAGAAAAGAATAAATCTTTTAATTAAGATTTAGTGAAATTGTCCAGTTAATCAGTATTTGATTGAAATTGAATTTAATTTGGTTTTTAGGGTTTATCGTGAGCGGTGTTTTGAATAACACCTGTTATTTAACCCGATTAACAATAGAATGTGATTTTGGGTTTATCGTGAACCGTGTTTGAGATGACATTGGTTCTTTAACCCAGTTAAAGATAGGATATTGATTTTTTGGGAAGATTAAAACTAAGTGTAGTTTTAATGAATCTTTAATTAGATTAAAGTGATCGAGAATGGAGTATCACCAGTTTTGCTCCAAGCGATAGTTAAATCTTTAATTAGATTTGAACGTGAAATGGTAATTAATATTTACTGATAACACCGTGATGTTAGATATGGAGTATTACCAGTTTTGCTCCATGGGATGAATAGGTTGGGATTGGGAAATAAAATAAATGACTACTTGGGTGTGGTTCGCTAATCTTGACTAGTTTGGAAAACCTTAACATGGTTTGAAATGATATCCAATGGAAGATTAAGGGATAAATTTAAAATAATTTATCTTTGATAAAATTAATAGAACTTATTCCCTAATGATGTGAATATTTGAATAAAAGAATATTATGAATTGGAATGAGGTGTATGTTGTGTTGGTGTAACATTTGTTTATTATATACGCGGGTTATTCGTAAAGGCCGGGTTTATACCCGTTCTGAATAACCGATTCGACGATAAGTCGAAGATGAAGACGGTGGTTGAAGATCGGAGGTCTTCACATCGTTTGGATGATTATTGATGATCTTGATTGGGCTGTACACCCAAGAGGAGGGAATCAGTTGATGATCGTCCAGACGTACTTGGAGATTGATGGACGAGGAATAAGGTTCCTCCAGTTTCGTTCAGATCCAGAACGACTTGTAAATGGACTGTATGTCTGACATTGGATTTTATTCTGTGTGATTGATCTCTATTAAATATATATCTGTTTGGCGGCGGAGAATTTATTCTCTTGCTTAATGCCCTTCTCTGAGACGTACGCGCTTAGAGGTTATATATCGATAGATATCAGTCGCATGGCATGAATTGCCTGTGTGGCATGCCCAAGTGGAAGATGATCAAGGTTTCTGTTGAAAAGAAAAGTCTTATGGTTGATGATCAATGCACAGCCTATGTGGCATAGCTTTGTATATGGCGTTAATTCGCGGGCCTCATGCCTTGGTACGAGTCAAAAACGAGATAAGGACCCAAGGGGTGCACGGCGTTTCTTTCTAGCTATGGGTGATGTCAGTGACCTACCAGCCCTAACATTTATATTATTTTTACCTGTGTGGTTGTTGGAATGCAAGGCGCCTCGGATATAGGTCCTATAGGACCGGGAAACGTGTGTTCAAGAATAATTAATCCTCAAAAGTAGGAGAGGACCGGCCTTGGAGGTTTCAAGGATCGCTGTGTGTGGTCCTGAGACATTTGCTAGAGTGTCTCGAACGGAGAGGAACTTGCCCCTTGCCTCGACTCATGACAGAAATCCAATTTCCAATACGTGACATTTTGGTTTTATTTGTAGAACCTAGTATGGCAACATAGTAGGTGGTAGATATGCCGTCTATGATTAATACTTATGATTGAAATTGTTTTGACACTATACACTTAGAGTAATATCAAAAAAATCTGTTTTTAAATGTATCAAGCATTCTTTGGCTATTATAAGGTAAAACCCTATCCTCCGACTTGCGTTGCATTGTGTGATGGGGTCTGGGTCTTATAATAGCTTCATTTTTCTTTATTTAGCATTGCGCTGTTTGTTTTATACACTGTATTCTTAGGAGGAAACCCGTTCCGTGTTATATCCCTTGATTTACCTAACTTTAAAAATAAAGATTAATAGTTGTTTTAGTTCTCACACCAGTCACATGACTAACCTGGAGTTTATTGTTTTAACCTAAACTCTGGGTGCCCCTATTTTCCACACGGGCAGCTAGTAGTTTTGGTTTTGCAGATTTATACTCACAGGATCCTGGTTTATAGCTGGAGTGATATTCGGAAAGCTCTGCATCCGTATATCTCCTTTCAGTTGTGTGTTGTATTATTTTTCTGCTGCTATGTAATTTATTATAATCTCTGATATTTATCGAATGTATTTTATTTATTCATACTCTGTATATTCTTATATTCTGATGGAATTGTTGTAATAAACAATGAAATGTTCTTCTGTCTGTGTTCCAATTTGTCGTGTTCTCAAAACAATCAGGGGTTTCGAACGGTCTTGGTCGGTTTAGCGATCGATTCGGATCGAGCGAAATTCCTTGTTGTTACACTTTTCATCTAAAATTTGATAGCGTTATACAAAACAACAGTAAATTGTAAGACTGTTACTTGATGCTGAAAGGTTATACAGAATTTTATAACTAAAATTTTGTATATCTTTGAGGTACATATGAACTTCAACCATAGTTAGAAATTAATGAGCAAGCAAACATTATTTACATGATACAGTGAATAAAAAACAATTCATTATAAACACACTGTTGAATTAATGCTATTACAAACGTACCAAACGCAGGGAAAAGATAGCCTCAAAGAACTTGAAATGTTGTACATAAAAAACATTAGAACTTCTAGTCAATTACAATGACCATAAAGAAAAGCCATAATAGGACTTTTTAGCAGAGTTAGAAGAATGAATATGGGAAACATCGCAAAATAGGAATAAATTGAAATTATTTTCACTGTTCACGTTAGTTCTTAGAATTTAAATTCCCTCAAATCAACATGAATGTTCATTCATCTATTAATAGTAGTAGTAGTAGTAGTAAACATTGCTATGACCGTTAATAAAACCACTTCTCAACATAACAGATACATAATGTAATATATTGGGCTGGGCTTCGGCCCATAGCATATGTGTATTATCAAACGTTGGCAAACGTCTATATAAGCCGACGTATGTACATTTGTGAGAACACCTTTCTCTGTTTGTTGATCAATACAATATCAGTTTCACGTCTGATTTCCATTATGGTATCAGAGCAAGAAAGCCTAGCGGCATAAAAAGATCAAAATCATAAAGATACAAATTAAATTCATCAATACTGAAAGTAAGCGCATTTAAACTGAATCTCCTCAGACATTGTTCATCACTGGAGATCAGAACTGCCTCGCCAAGAGGTAGAATCAGAGTATCTTCATCATCTTCTACGATCTTGGCTGCAGTTTCAGCCATCAGACTTTGAAGTCTTCCTCTGGCACGAGTCTGGTTGTAGAAATCACCACTTCTGGTGATCTTGCCATCCTAGTTGCTCGTTTTTCTGAAACTCTTGCCATCGTTTTACCCTTACACTGGTTGTAAAATCACTTAACAGTGATTCTACCGTCCAAGTGTCATCACTCATCATCCAAGAAAGCTTTTCTTGATTCGTTACATGGCTGGATCAGATCAAGCACTTAGTTCGGCCAATTCAGGCACCAATCCACCAACCATTCCTCCAGCACGAAGCTTCCAATTGATAAAACCCAAGACCCACATAATTACCATCCCTTTAGACGAGGATAATTACATGCTTTGGAAATTTCAAGTGGAAGCGGCATTGAAAGGATATGGACTTCTTGATTTTATTAAAGGGACAGTGCAAATCCCACCTGCTATGATACACAACAAAGATGGAAATCTTGTTAGTAATGAAGAATACTTAAACTTTCAGAAGCAAGACAATCTTCTTGTCTCATGGCTAATATCATCAATAAGTGCTAGCATACTACCACGTATAATTGGATGCAATACATCATATGCTATCTGGAGTACAATTAAGCAAACATTTAGTGCACAATCTGCGGCAAGATCCATGTTGTACAGAAGACAGTTACAGTGTATAAGAAAAGATGAGATGTCCATGAATGAATACCTAACTAAGGTAAAGACTCTATGCGACAAACTGAATTCCACTGGACACATGATCAGTGAGAGTGAGCAAGTCCTCTATATTACTGGAGGATTAGATGAAGATTATGAATCTATAGTTACATTTACTGCATCTCAGAAGACTGTACCTGATCTGCAATATGTATATTCATCACTTCTTGCACATGAAGGAAGAGTTGAACAGAAGAAATTATCTCAATCAGAATTCTCTGTCAACTATACCTCCACAGCCAGAAACAAAGGCCAGCAAAAGGCAATTACTGGTCAAAACAACAAACAAGAAAATCAATTTTACAGAGGAGGCACTAACCAAAGAGGAAGAGGCAGAGGGGGCAGATTCAATAATAATAATAGGCCAAAATGCCAAATCTGTGAGAAATTTGGTCACGTAGCAAGCAGATGTTATTTCAGATTCAACACAGAGTATAATGTGAATCAGCAAAATCAGAAAGGACCAAGTGTCAATGTAACCCAAATGGGACAGCAGAGAACAAACACTGAAGGATCAAGAATGCAGACACAAGGACTAAATAATGATGATTCAGGCAAATCAGATGATATAAACCTTGATGACTGGTACCCAGACTCAGGAGCGACAAATCATGTTACAAATAATCTACAAAACTTGAATCTGGGGAATAAAAGCTACTCAGGTATGTGTTCAGTCTCTTTAGGAAATGGTGAAACCATAGGTATATCACATGTTGGTTGTGGATCCATAAAAGGAAAAAGGGAACTCTATTTAAACAATTTACTTAGAGTACCCAAGATTAAGAAAAATTTGATCAGTGTGTCACAATTTGCTAATGACAACCATGTATACTTTGAGTTTCACCCAAATTACTGCCTTGTTAGGGATTTACTGAGTAAAAACATATTACTACAGGGTAGTTTGGATAAAGGGCTATACAAGTTCAAGAATATGAAGTGCAGACATGCCAGTGACAATGGGAATCATTGCTATAATGTTGAATCTATTACTGATAATCATGTTAGACCTGTTGACAGTCATGTTGAAACTGTTATTGATGATAAGAATGTGTACAAAACTTTTAATGAATGGCATAGCAGATTAGGGCATCCTAATATCAAAGTTGTTAAGCATATTCTGAAAGAAAATAAAATTAAATGCAACATTATACCTGATCATTATATGTGTAAACACTGCCAAATTGGTAAGAGTCATAAACTCCCCTTCACTGAATCTGATACAAAGTACAGCAAGCCACTAGAACTTATTGCCGCAGACCTATGGGGTCCCTCTCCAGTAAAAACAGATCATGGATACAGGTATTATCTTTCATTTGTTGATGCATTCACTAGATACACTTGGATTTATCTACTTAAAAATAAATCAGATGCATGTAATGTGACAAAGCAGTTTGTGATTTTGGTTGAAAATCAAACAAACTGTAATGTCAAAATCATGCAAACTGATGGAGGTGGTGAATTCAAGTCTTTAAAGAAGTTCTTTGATAATAAAGGCATACTGCATAGAATAACCTGCCCACATACTTCTGAACAGAATGGGCTAGTTGAGAGAAAACATAGGCACATAGTGGAGACTGGGCTTACATTGATATCACAATCCTCAATACCCTTAAAGTTTTGGTCAGAGGCCTTTGTGACATCAGTGTATTTGATAAATAGGCTGCCCACTAAAGTCTTAAAATATAAGAGTCCATATGAAATGATGTATAATGCAAAACCAGATTACACAGAATTAAAAAAATTTGGTTGCCTATGTTTTCCCTACCTTAGACCCTATAACAAGCATAAAATGAGCTTAAGATCAAGCCCATGCACCTTTCTTGGTTACACAGAAAACCAAAAAGGGTACAAGTGCTTGGACAGCAGTGGGAGGTTATACATTTCAAGACATGTTGTGTTTGATGAATATGTATTTCCATTTGCAGAAAAGGATATTAAAACTACCAAGAAAATCATTGGCACTGAGAGATGTACTTTAGCACCACCAGAATTGATACAAGATGTGATGAAGAGCAATGAGCAGCAAATTAGCAGAGAACAGCAAGTGCATAATGAAGAAAAGGATGAAGAGAGTGTGCCTAGTACAAGATCTAGTTATAGTGCTGATAATTCAATTATTGGTGAGGATGACAATGACCATAACATTGGTGAAAATGAAGCCATCGACACAGATTCAGGAAGTGGGAACAGCAACACCACAATAAATACTAGCAGTGATGATGAAGCACATGATCAAAACAGACATCATATGATAACAAGAGCTAAGCATGGTATATTCAAGCCTAAAATATATACTACAGCCATAGAAAACAGAGAGCCAGTGAACTATAATGAGGCTGTGAAATGTCAAAGATGGAAAAATGCTATGGATGAAGAATATTCTGCCTTAATGAAAAATGAGACATGGAATTTGGTGTCTGCACCAAAGCACAAAAATATCATAGGATGTAAGTGGACCTACAGATTGAAAAGAGCAGCAGATGGAAGCATACTGAAATACAAAGCAAGACTAGTGGCCAAGGGATATACACAAGCATATGGGTTTGATTTTAAAGAGACTTTCTCCCCAGTGGTCAAACATTCAACTATAAGAATAATTATCTGCATTGCATTGCATAATCATTGGTGTATTAGACAACTGGATGTTTGCAACGCTTTTTTGAATGGGGAATTAAAGGAGGATGTATATATGGAGCAACCAGAGGGGTATAAGACAGATCATAACATGAATTATGTATGTAAACTAAACAAGGCCATTTATGGATTAAGGCAATTGTCTAGAGTATGGTATGATAAACTTAAAGACACATTCATGAGACTGGGGTTCAACACAGCTAAATCAGATAATTCTCTGCATATTAAAAGAAAAGGGAATGATGTCACATTTATACTTGTGTATGTTGAGTATATCTTAATCACTGGAAGCAATCAAGCAGAAGTTAACAAGATAATTCAATACTTGGATCAAACTTTTTCTATCAAAGACTTGGGGAATTTAAACTATTTCCTAGGAATTCAAGTCACTCAAAACTCCAAGGATGAAATTATGTTGTCTCAAAGCAAATATATCACAGAATTACTTGTTCGAGCTAAAATGGATAAGGCTAAACCTATGCCAACACCCATGACCAGTAACCTAAGACTGTCTAAGCATGAAGGGGAAACTATTCAGAATGCCAAAGAATACAGGAGTATAGTGGGTGCTTTACAATACTTGACTGTTACAAGACCAGACATCAGTTATAGCGTGAATAAAGTGTGACAATTCATGCAATCACCACTCAATAAACACTGGACAGCAGTGAAAAGGATTCTACGTTACCTAAGTGGAACAATTAATTATGGAATCAGACTAAAAACCAGAAAAGACTTACATATACAAGCTTACAGTGATTCAGACTGGGCATCAGACCCATATGATCGAAGATCGACTTCTGGATATTGCGTATTCATGGGGTGTAACCCAATCTCTTGGTGCTCGAAGAAGCAGTCGACGATTTCTCGATCTAGCACCGAGGCGGAGTATCGATCACTGGCGAGTGTCACAGCTGAAGTGATGTGGGTAAATTCGCTTCTCAGAGAACTAGGGTTTCAGTCTAATAAGAGACCGATAGTTTGGTGCGATAATTTGAGCACGGTATCACTTTCAGCTAACCCAATTCAACATGCTCGTACAAAACATATCGAAATTGACTTGTATTTTGTACGAGAACAAACGACCTCTGGAAAATTGGATGTAAATCATGTTCCTGCCCAATACCAGAGAGCGGATGCTCTTACGAAGCCTCTATCGTTGAGAAACTTCGTAAAATTTAGAGAGGAGATGAAGGTTGAAGAGGATGGCGGCGCGAGAAGGAATGAAGAAAACCCTAGATAAATTTGAGGGTGGGTAATAAAACCACTTCTCAACATAACAGATACATAATGTAATATATTGGGCTGGGCTTCGGCCCATAGCATATGTGTATTATCAAACGTTGGCAAACGTCTATATAAGCCGACGTATGTACATTTGTGAGAACACCTTTCTCTGTTTTTTTGATCAATACAATATCAGTTTCACGTCTGATTTCCATTAACCGTCGGCTGAGCTTGGTTTCTTTTATTCAACAAAGCTGAGTTCCTAACATTCCTAATTTTGTGACTATAGTCCTCAGTTCATCGTTAACGTTGCCGTATTACTGTTTATGCAGAGGAAATTGCGATTGGATATTTGTAACATATACACTTGTTTTAAGTTCTTCATAAAAAACTATTAAAGGGAAATGACCTTAATCTTTTAAAATGCTATACCAAAGGTACAACATAGAACATAATTTTTTTGCAATGGGAATATGATTCAGGACCTAGATGCATAAATAAAGATTAAGTTGTGCACAATTTTGGCATCAGAATTTTAGTGTTTAAGACTAACCTCACATCTATCTTTACATTAACCAGTATAGAATAAATTATAGAGCATAAAAAGAGAAAAAGATGAATTAACTTCATTTTAAGTAATGGAGCAATTTTACAAAAACCATATTAATGCCAAAAATTGGACTAACTATAAATGCATGTTTTTTTATGTTAATGTAATCAATCGAGGATGTTGCAGTTGTCGAAGATGTTTTACTTTGACAGTTGGCCTAATGTATACATAGACAAAGCAAACGAAGGGAGCAAATACAATCTGATGTAATGTTTTCTATTGTATCATAGATATGTTTTGTTCTCTTGCGGTTTTAAATACAAAAATGGAATTGCAGCATTGGTTAGAAAATTTACTTTTTTTAACATAGTAAAATGGATTCATTAAATTAAGTAATTAAACTAAAATAAAGGCCTCATGCTGTTTATTTGAAAATGCAGACAAATGGTCACTATTCGTTGCAAGCAGGATATTATTAGCAAATATGACGTGTCAAGTAACATATGCTTTATATACCTACCTAAATTGCGTATACCACACTTCGATTTAAGTTAGTAAGTGCAAAGTATCTCCAGCTATTAGATTATATGGTCAACTAATCGAAGAATTGCCAATCTTATGCAGAATAAATATTTTCATGCAGACAATTAAATAGTGAGAAGTTCAATCTACATACTCGTAAAAAGCAGCAGTGTGAGCGAATGGATTACATAATGCATGATGAAAATAGGAACATACATGTTCATAACCAAATTTAAGTACCACGAAATTCTTCTCAACTTCATCGTCCCAAGCAAATAGAGCATATTCCTTCTTAAATCTAGTTTTATGCTTATTCTGAAGTATCATTATTAATGCGGTAAACTTGTTTTCCCCACCCTGTCATATTACATAACATATAGTAATGCACTTTTTTCCTTAATAAAATGTTATTTTCATGTCATTTAAATGTTTCTTCTATTATTAATTTTTTATTCTAGAAACAATATCTTACTAAATTCAACTAACCCATAGTTCATAATTTGTTTAATTTTATTAAAATTTGAAAAGGGCAGTTTTTTTTATATATATTTTCTAGTTCTACATTCTGTTAAGGATGCATTGTGAAGTTTAATTGCAAATCCAAAACATATATTGAAAGAGTATATACTGCCTTACATCAATTTCAGTTAATGATCATTGAGTTTTTTTCTTTCAAATATCAATCAAATTGTCAAACGATTTCTCAGGCAATCGTATAGAAACCAAGACTCTCAAAGACACATGCACATATCTATAATGTGCATACTAAAATATTACCCATGTCAAAGAAAGCAAAGCGAATAAGGTGGGGAAAATATATATTTTAAGATTTTAAAATCATATCAAGCTCTGCTTCTAATTAGAAGAATAACATTTGGCTTTTAAGAAACTGAGTTCATTACTAAGTCTGTTTTATATAGATAAGTTTATTCAACCAATGTATATTAAGTATTTGATTCATGTTTATGGAATAAAAATTGGATTTCATGAAATTTAACCGTGGATTAAGAATTTGACATAGATAAATCACCGTGTATAAACCCATATTCCATCTACCATGAAATATTACATATTCAATCCTTAGTGTTGCCTGAATTGAGTTATTTCTTGTAATAGAATATCATTAATAACATGTATACAAGTTCAAGGATAATATAACATGTGTAACGCCTGTTGTTGCCTGAATCAAGTTAGTTCTTGTAGCGGAATAACATTCGTTACAAGTGTATGAATTCAAGGATGATGCAATTGTACACAACTGTTAAAAGTTAAATGGGTTAAATAGTACTTAATGCAACGATTTTGTTGATATTTTTCCTAGGGTACTCTTATGTTTTAAGAATTAAAAGGCTTCCCTAGGTCATTTAATGCATTAATAACGTCTGAATTTCATTGTAATTAATATGGTCACCAATAAACTTCCACATAAAATGAAATGAGGTAATTAGGGAGAAGACAAACTTTGCCGAAAAATTAAGCTGAAGGACACCAAGTTTTATTTTTAGTCTGAAGGACAAATTTCGAACCATAATTAAACTGAAGGAAAATGCTAAATGTAATTAGCATTATACTCAGTTTTTTGCACTACACGAAAATGCTAGTTTTAACTAGCATTATTCAGTTTTACACTGCAGAAAATGCTAATTATATTTAGAATTTTCCTTCAGCCTAATATTTTTTCGAAGTTTGTCCTTCAACCAAAAAAAAAAAACTTGACGTCCTTTAAACTAATTTTTTTCCGAAGTTTGTCCTTATACCTATTTTCCACAAATGGAAATCAATTTAGCAATCTAATATGATGTGGTAATTTGAAGAATGCAATTTCACATGTATAGCATTATTTCCATAGATAGATTTATTGCCATCAAATAACACCGTATTGAAAAACATTTTAGAATCAACGATTTTCAATAAAACATTGCAAGCAACTTTTCGAACCACCATGATATTGTGCAAATTAGTCAAAGAATTATGAAGTCGTATCAATCAAAAGGCAAAGTTCTACAATGTCACCTAAAACACATAACAATTGTCTCTTTAAACACAAACCAAATAAATGAATACCAAAAATATTTTAAAAAGAGAAAATAGTAATTAGTAAAGCTATACAAAATTCAAAAACCAAAAATATATTAGGGGACATGTAGACTCTTGAAAAATATATGCATGTAGTAATTAAAAGGAAAAGAAGCATGAGTGGTACAATATTTCAATATAACTTTCAGTCAAGAAGAGAAATTGTCGGCTAATGAAAGGAACTACAAAGTTCCTTTCATATTAAACTTGGGCGATTCATGCTGACTATCCAATCTATCTTCTTATTGTTTATTTATCTGTCGTTACTGTGCCTCATAATAGAAAATTGCTTGTTAACTGGAGAATGTATATTCTAACTTACACATGACTGACGACCAGTTTTATGAGGTAAATAACTTTCCAAAATTTCAACCAATATTGCAAACAATTCTTACATTAGGAAATGACTTTAATGAAGGAAACAATAGCTAGACAACTGTGGGTTGCAAACATGAAAGTTAAACCAATTAGCCACTCAAGTTAACCTTTATCCAAAGAAAAAATATATTATAAATCCAACGAAGTTTTTTAAAGGCGTATTACCATATTATTGACACTATCTATACCATTAGTATTTTAATAAAGATGCATTAATCTTACTTTAATTTCAAATTTTAGTTAGGACACGCAAATTGAGAATTAGTTTGTGTTATCACTATTAGGAAAAAAGAATCTATAACCAATATTTGTAAAAGTATATACATAAAAGAATAAACATAAAACAATTGAAATTTTGGTATCCAAATATGAGTGAGTTTCAATAACATAAAGATAATCATTTACTGTCATTATCAGCAATCTGATTTTCCTTCAGTTGTGCCATAATCAAAATGAAACTTTTATGTATATGCCAACTGCCTGCATTCATAAATTGAGAAGGTATTGTCTTTTGTTTGGACACTTGTGTATATAATTTTTCCCAAAAAAATGTGAAATCTTCGTAAATCAGCGTAATGTATTCAACGCTGAAATTTTCATTTATTTCCTATGGTAACTCAACCTCCTACGCACTTGCTGATAAGATACGACTTGTTGTTTCCTAAAGGCATCTAAATGCAAATAAGTTTAGAGTAAGGTTATTCGTTAGTAATTGAAAAGACTTCAGTAAATAATGCTGACGTTGAGAATACATGCAAAGATAAAAGACGTAGGTATACAGAAAGATGGAATTAAATTTCATATGGGTATTTCTAGTAAATTTTTGACAATTTTTTAGTTGTGATCCATTTAATGGTAGTATGACAGCAAATAAAGCAAGATAGTGTACATCATATGTTCAAAGACAAAAACAAAAAAATCGTAAGTACGCTCTATAATCAAGGATGTTCATACTAAAAAATAGCATGGTTAAATTTGATAACTTTTCATTATAAAGTTTCAAACGATTTATTTCTCAAAAATAAAGGCTTCAAATAATTAAGAATGTGAAGCTCGTCAAACTGCATTGGGAGTTCAAAAAGAGAAATTATGAAGTTCAATCATATGGAAAATACAATCACGAACGTAATTTAAAAAAAATACATTAGCCACAAATAAAAACAAAAATTACCCAACGGTATTAAGTAATTAAAAAATAGAGAAAGCACTAAAAATTTATTATATATATGGTTGACATAAGTATATAAAGCATATAAGTACCAATAGTGATAAAATTTGAATCTACCTTAACAATGAAAGGCTGATCAAATGAGATTTGTCAAGCTTATATATCTTTGTATATATGAAAAGAAAAATGTATCTATACATGTATTAATGTATAAAAAGCTTATAGACTATCGAAATGGAGCACAATAGTGGGTGATAGATAACTCTTTAAATAAACCTCAAAATGAGAAGGTAATTGTACATTATAATTACAACATACTAAAAGTAATAAGCATACTGAGTAGACAGTATAGGAGACCCAAATAATTAACACAAAAAACAAATAAAATATAACTTAATTCAATTAAAAGACCATTCATTCAACCTAAAGAAGCTTATATAATCAGGCAGGAAAGGGAAAATATCAAATTCACATTCTCTTTGCTAAGCATGCAAATAAAAGAAAAGAATAAGGAAGTATGAAAATCAATATAAACGAAAGATTTTTACCTCAATAATAATGACTTGCTAGATGTGGAAAGACACCTGCTGTTAAGACAATAAAAAGGAATACATTTTCAACGCCAAAATTGGAGGCTATAGTCATTTGGATGAAGAATCCTAACAACAAATACCAAAATTTTGTTTAAACTATAGAACTACGAAAATAGAAAATTGAAATTTTTGTTTCCTTTATAAAAATATCAAAATGAACATGGAGAATTTATAGATTTGAAGTCGGATTGGATAACTAACAGACGAATCCACAGTGGGGGTAAGCATAATTCAATTCATCGGAGTTAGGCGATTTTTTCGTTATCAAAATCAATAGAGATTAAATTGTACTCGGGTTAGGATTTTGCAGCAAAAGGGGAGCACAACGGAGAGGGAAAAACCATTTTCACGGGAGATAATTTGGGACTGGGTTTAATACATTTCTAACTTCTGCACGTATCTAATCTATCATTCAAAAATCCAAATTTTACCAGAACGTAGTTATGAATTCCCAATAATCTTACCTGAACGAAAAGATAAATCCTAGAGACAAAGAAGAAGTTGAATATTGTGACTAATTGAATGAGGAAAAAACATATAACATTTGTAAAAGGTTGAACAAAATTTGCAAAGTAATGACAAATTTATGATTAGAAGAAATTTTACATGAATGAGGAACCACCAATAAACGGAATTTCCATCTACGAAGATAGTTGAATAACCGAAAGCATGGGAATTAAAAGACAATCATACCATGGAACGCAATTTAACAACTTACTTTATATCTCCAACACTGAAGAGTTATGGTACAAATTGAGATAAAGTGTGATTACCTGAACTGAAATCAGAAACTTTGAGTAATCTTCGAATGAGTCGATTGACGATGAAAGGCAGATAGAATTAGAATAACGTCTATTTGCAGTAAAGAATAGAAAAGTCGTGAGGTCACCTCTTTGTTCTTCGTGCTATCGGAGGTGACAATAGGGAAACTCATAGGGTTTCTCCCTCTTTCCAATATTTCACATGTATTGTGGTTAGGGATTCGATTTGTTTTGCGGAAAAAGAACAAAGTGAAAACGTGTGGAAAGACGGCTACGAAGGTATTTTTGGAAAAAGGGAAGACACTTTATTGAGTGCCACGTTGGATTTGGAAAACAAAGAAATGTCCAACACAGCTTTTTTCATATTTTACTTCCTATTATAGGTAATAGATATAGCTCTTAAAAATAGCTATTTTGCAAATGACCTGCATTTTCGATGAAACCAGATCTTTTGAATCTGAAATGTCAAATTATTGCTAGGTTTTCGGATTTCATAATTTTTGGATTTAATATGTGAGCGTGGTGAATTTAAATGTATTTTGACAGTTTCATTTTGAATTGGATTGACTAGAAAATGGCCGTTTTTCAAACAGTCTCCAAATTCAACGAAAATAGTTTTGTTAGGACTGTATCGTCAAAACACAACTAGATTTATTTTTTTAGAATTTTTAGAGTCAGTATTTGGCCCCAGTAAATTAAAATGTACGTTTAAATTCAATATATATATTGATTTATATTTTAATTTTGACGAAAACTGATCCAAACAATTGAATTGGCTTATGAAATATATCCCATCGTATTCGGAATGGGGTTATTTAGCTAGGGGCGTCAGTCATTGGGTTTGATTTGGAGTTCGAGAGAAAAACTTCACTTTAAAACAATTAAAAGAATAGAATAATAATATAAATATATTATACAACCCCCCTTCCATCTCATAAATCCCTAGACACCTTCTTTATCATCAGCGATCCAAATTGCCCAATTCTTTCTCTATTAAAATCTTCAAATCCATCAGCTATTAAAAGAAATATCCAATATGAGGATTGTGGATCTTTCCAAGATCTTTCAATTTGTATGAGTATGATCCAATTCCACTGAATAAATTGTTCGATTTCTTCTATGAAAGATCCAGCGTTCGAACGCCTGTCCAGGCCAATAGGGGCTATCGAATTTAGCCGCCGCTTATGGCGGTGGTGGAGGAGGGTGTCGGCTTCAACGTGGCACCTCCTGATTGCCAATGATAGCCTCAACGTTCGTGCATAGGTGGAAAGTTCGATCGAGGGTTGGAATCGCGTATTAGTGGGTTGAAGGAGACGAAGGGTAAACGTAGTTATTAGTTTAATTAATAATTAATTTAAGTTAATTACTTATAAACTAATTATTGTCTAAAATAGTATAACTTTATCATACGACCACAAATTTTTGCAAATCCAGTTGCGTTGGAATCACAAAAAGCAGAGCTTTGCGATGGAACAGACTAGAACTGAAATTGAAGCAGTTGCAAGTTTTGGTTAAATTAAACATCGGGTTTAATTTAATTAAAATAATTGTTTTATAACGATTTCGAAACTGGTCAAAGTGAGAACTCCTTCTCACTAAATTATATTTTATCATGTTATTGTATTCATGTATAAAAATATATAGAATTGCCAGTATAGAATTTTTATCAATTTTATTCGTTATAAATTGTATACGGTGCCTGTTAGCTTACCTCCCATGTCCACGGACCATGGACGATTTAATTGATTGTATTGTATTTTGTTTGAGATGTTGAGACGTAATATATATATATATATATATATATATATATATATATATATGCAGAGTGAATATTATATATATATATGCGATGTGAATAAAATATATATATGAGATGTGAATAAAATATATATATGAGATGTGAATAAAATATATATATATGTGTGATGTGAATAAAATATATATATGCGATGTGAATAAAATATAGATATATATGAGATGTGAATAATATATATATATATGAGATGTGAATAAAATATATATATGCGATTTGAATAAAATATATATAGATGCGATGAGAATAATATATATATATATGAGATGTGTATAAAATATATATGTGTTGTATAAATCATATATATGCGTTGTATAAATTATATATATGCATTGTATATATTATATATGAGATATATAAAATGGTCATGAAATGGAATAATTATTGGATTGTTAAAAATATAACTTTTAACATATATATGAGATATATAAAATTGTCAATAATGAAATATTCAGTTTTGATTTAAAATTGAAGTGAAAGTGGGAATGTTCTTAAAACGAATTTATAAAATACGTTTTGAACGAAATATATATTATATATATTAGTGGCCTGAATAGAATGCATTGCTCCGCGACCGTTCGCGAATTCTGACCATTGACTTCGAATTGACATTACGGGAGATCCGATCGTCAGATTCTCCTAAAACTGGAACCATTGGGTTCGTATCGAAAAGAGCTTTCCAACGAATATAAGAGATTTTAAATCTAATGGCTGGATTTGGAATTATGTCCAAATCAAATTTGGAAAAGGTCGCTATGGATGCAGTTCGGTGGCCGTTATTGGAAACCGACTGTACGGGCCTTGATAGAATTATTAAAAATATTATTAATTTGTGTAAAGTCATAATAAATGATTTGGAAAGAATCTGGATGAAAAATTCCATGTTTGTAAAGATAAAAATATCTTTTTATCAAAATGAACTAGTTAATAACTAGAAAGATAATCCAACATTTTTAAATAAATAAATTGGATTTGAGAATGGTTTTAATCTAACCAGAATTTTCCAATGTATGAATAGGAATGGATTTGAATAGAAATCCTCTTCGGGGGATTTCGATATTGGATTCCGTGACTATATATTGTGGAGGAATTTGGAAGATAGATATATATCATTATTCCCTATACGATATGTGTTGGTTTCAGAATTTGATATTGAATGTAAGCCGATATAATTTCTGTTTGGAGCCTTATATATAATATCAAAATGGATTTCGGGTTTGTTGTGAGTGGTGTCTTCAGTGACACTGTTCTTAAAACCCGTGTGGAAAGAATAAATCTTTTAATTAAGATTATTAGAGTTTCCAGATATATTTAGTAATTGGAAAAAAATGGAATATGAATTAGGTTTATTGTGAACTGTGTTTTAAAATGACGTTAGTTCTTTAACCTGATTTACAGTGAAATGTGATTTGGAATATATAAATCTTTTGTTAAGATTTAATGGAAATTTTCCAAAGTAAAGTTTTCCAATTTAATATATTAAATTGGAATGGAATGGATTCGATTTGGTAATAATCGAAGTGAGCTTTTGTAGAGGAAGACTGTTAATATATATGGAATTTAAAAGGCTTTGTCATTATTCCATTTATTTTATTATTCGAATACGGAAACTGATATCGATTATATATTGATATGTTTTCCGTGAAGATTCCATAATTAATCGAATGTGATTTTGGGTTTATTGTGAACTGTGTTTTAAACAATATTAGTTCTTGAACCCAATTAAACAAAGGATTACATGTCTAACATTGTATTTCGAACCGTATTGTTGATCTCTACTAAATATATATTTGTTTGATGGCAGATAATTTATTTTCCTGCTTAACACCCTTCTCTGAGACGTACCAGCTTAGAGGTTATATATTGGTAGAAATCAACAGTAAGGTGTAGATTGTCAAGTGTGGCATATTTGATTATCTAAAGTTAAATAATCATTAAGTAATGATTTATGAAATTAAAACTAAGTGGAGTTTTAATGAATCTGTAATCAGATTGAAATGTGAATGTGATAATTTAAATCATCAAATTTGGGAAATGATCAAGAATGGAGTACCACCAGTTTTACTCCAGGCGATAGTTAAATCATTAATTAAATTTGAAAGTGAAATGGTAATTAAATTTACCGATAACACTGTGGTGTTAGATATGGAGTACTACTAGTTTTGCTCCATGAGATGAATAGGTTGGGATTGGCAAATTAAACAAATGATTACTCCGGTAAGGTCGATAATCCCGACTAGTTGATAAACCTTAATTTGGTTTAGAATTGATATCCAAAGGAAGATTAAAGAATAAATTTAAAGAATTTATCTTTGATAAAATTAATGGGAACCTTTCCCTAATGATGTGAATATTTGAATAAAAGAACATTTTGGATTGGAATGAGGCGTATGTTGTGTTTGTGTAACACTTGATTATAAGATACATGAATTTTTCGGAAAGGCTGGGTTTATACCCATTTTGAATAATTGATTTGACGATAAGTCGATGATGAAGACGGTGGTTGAAGACCGGAGATCTTCACATCGTTTGATGATTACTGATGTCTTGATTGGGTTGTATAGCAAAGACAAGGTAATAAGTGGTGAACGTCCAGACGTACTTGGAGATCGACCAGATATGCGAGGACCTCTCTCTAGTATTGGACATATGGGTCAAGGAATAAGGTGTCTTCGGTTTCATTCAGACCCAGAATGAACTAGTAAGTGGATCTGTGTCTAACATTGGATTTTATTCTGTGTTGATTGATTTCTATTAAATGATATATATATATATATCTGTTTGGTGGAGGAGAATTTATTCTCTTGCTTGACACCCTTCTCTGAGACATATGAGCTTAGAGGTTATATATCGGTAGATATCAGTCGCATGGCGTGAATTATCAGTATGACATGCTGAGACGCAAATGATCAAGGCTTTTGTTGAAAAGAAGAGTCTTGTGGTTGATGATTGGTTAATGATCAAAGCATGGCTTTAAATAGCATAGCTTTGTGTACAGCGTTAATTCGCGAGCTCATACCTCGTTATGTGTCAAAAATTTGATAAGGGACAGCAGGGAGAACATGACGTTTATGTCTAGCTATAGGTGGTGTCATGGTATGGAGGTGAGACATTTATATTTTTTACCTATGTGGATGATGGATAGCGAGGAACCTAAGATATATCGGTCACTATAGGGACGATGGATAGGTTTGATAGGACCGGAAAACATGTGTTCAGGAATTGCCAATCCACAAATGTAAGTGCGGACCGGTCCTGCAAGATCCAAGGGTTCACTACGGGGGATCCTGGGTCATCTTGCTAGAGGTGACTCGAATCGGTAAGGAGTACATCCCTTGCCTTGACTCATGATGGAAATCGAATTTCCCATACGTTACTTTTTTTGTTTGAGTTGTATAACTAGTATGGCGACATAGTATATGGTAGCTATGCCGTCTATGATTGGTACATTTATATTTGAAGTTGATTTTGACACTATACCCTTATAGTGATATCAAAATGATTTGTTTAAAAACATACCAAGCATGTTTGGCTATTATAAGGGAAATCTCTATCCTTCGGCTTGCGTTGCATTGTGTGATGGGACATGAGTCTTATAATAGATTCATTTTCCAAAAAGAATTGCACTGTTTGTTTTATGCACTGGTATTCTTGGGAGAAAACCCGTTCCGTGTTATACGGCGTGGTCCCTTGATTTACTCTATTTTAAAGTAAAGTTTTAAATAACCGTTTTTGTTCTCACACCAGTCCCATGACTGACCTGGAGTTTATTGTTTTAACCTAAACTCTGGGTACCTATATTTTCCACACAGGAAGCTAGTAGTTCTGGTTTTGCAGATATCTATTTTACATGATCCTGGTTTACAGCTGGAGCTATATTCGAAATGCTTTGTATCCGTGTATTTCTTTCAGTTGTGTTATGTATTATTTTTCCGCTGATTTGTAATTTAAATCTCTGATATTTTTCTGATGTATATTATTTATTCATACTCTGTTATATTCTTGTAGTCCGATGTAATTGTTGTAATAAGCAATGAATTGTACTATTGTTTGCGTTCTAATTTGTCATGTTCTCAACTCAATCCGGGCTTTCCCTTACGGGCGAGTTTGGGTCGTTTCAGAACCTGATCTAGAGAAATTCCATTTACTTCTTTAAACTATTTTGATGTTGTCCCTTTCGGGAAACGGTTACTGATCCCAACCGTTGGTGATAATACATTCCGTTCACTCAAGCAAAATGAGTGACCGGTCATGTTTAGCTTGGGTTACAAGATGTTCTTGTTGAACCAGGTGTATTCCTCTCTAGAGATGCACTATCGGAAGGTGGTCCCATACCTTGCCAATTGGAATCCATTACCCAATAAGATCCCACGGTTTTTGATTATATATTATATATGTGGAACGTGAGATAAAAGCATTCCACTAGATTGCTATTTATTTGATTTAAACATTATTATAATATCAGAAGAGTATTGATTTTAAAGAAATGTTTTGGGTAACTACAAGGTAAAAACCACCCGTGTTTATGTGTGGATTGGTCTTATGATTATTCTTTCTTTTAAAAAGGATTTTTAAAAGTTAAACAAATGGTTGGAGTTTACTCACACCGGTCACATGACTGACCTAGAGTTTATTTTTGTTTTGTTTTCCCTAAACTCTGGGGAGCCCAATTTTGTACGGACAGTCAAGTAGTCGGGATTTTACAGATATACTTGGAGAGCTTGGAGCAGGAGGCTTAAGGATTATATAGCTAATGTTTTATCTTCGCTGTGTTGCACTTCGATATTGTATTATATACAGATACTGATTATATATCAAAGTTATCACTACACCAAAACAGTGGATTCCCAACAAGTATATGTGTTACAAATAATTTCTGTAACACTTTTAAGTGTCACCAATGGCCTGTGAGGAATTTCCTGTAACAGTTATAAGTGCTACAAACAGAGTAACTGCTAACACTTATAAGTGTTACAAACATATTCATTGCTAACACTTATAAGTGTTACACGAAATTCATTGCTAACACTTATAAATGTTGGAACAATAAGATATGGTAACACTTATAAGTGTTACAAGAATTTCATTGCTAACACTTATAAATGCTGGAACTATAAGATATGGTAACACTTATAAGAGTTACAAACATATTCATTGCTAACGCTTATTGTAACACCCCGTATTTTGGGTTAATACTAAAATTCACTAATTACAGGATAAATAATCTCAAATGTGGGAATTATGGGAAACGGGCTGCGTTATTGCATTCGTCTCGGAAAAATACGCAAAATAGAGTCCGAGTTTTCGAAAATCGGAGTCCGTATGGCCCAGTTATGGCCCGATGAAGTTTGCAGAAAATTCAAAACTAAAAACAGATTTAAGAATTTAAAATTCAGATTTTAAATTGGAACAAGTGGGGTCAGTCGGGAAAAATCCCGCCCTGACCATGTCGACAGGGCTGTCGACAGGGGTGTCGACTTGCCTGTCGACTTGCCTGTCGATAGGGGCGTGGCGTCCAGTGAACCTGGGTGCACCAGGTTGGGCTTTAGGCTGGCTTGGAGGGCTGGTTCTAGAGATTTCCGAAATCTAAGGGTCCTAATCTAATCTAGGGTTAATCTAAGGGCCTAAAACACTCACCTAATCTATAAATACACCCTAAACCCCCCTAATCCTTACCAAAAATAGAGATGATGGCCTCATGCCGCCAAATTAAATCTTAGAGGGAGCCTCCACTAATTCATGAAGGAAGTTGCAAGCTAATCAATCTCTAATCATTATCTTCTTCATATTTAGCAACTAATTCCACTTCATAAGTTGGCTAATATTGGGTTTGGTGAGTTTCTATCACTTTAACATCAATTGCTAAAGTGAGTAGATTGGGTGTAATGAGACTTATGGTCTTGAATGCGGATTAGTGAGTTTGAATCATTTGTAATGATATGCTACTCTATGTTTTCTTATGATTATGCATATGTAATAAGTGGGTTTATGCATGTTGGTTTATGCATGTTTCATAAGTGAGTTTATGCATATTCAATAAGTGGGTTATGCTTGTTTAAACAAGTGAGTTATGCAAGTTCATATGCAAGTTATGTGTGTAATGCTATGTGTATGATGTTATGGAAGTTCATATGCAAGTTATGTATATGCTTAAATGCAAGTTTAACATGATATGCAAGTTATGCATGCTTATGCAAGTATGTGAATGCTCATGCAAGTATGTGAATGCTTATGCAAGTTATGTGTATGCTTAAATGCAAGTTTAACATGATATGCAAGTTATGCATGCTTATGCAAGTATGTGAATGCTTATGCAAGTTAGGTGTATGCTTAAATGCATGTTTAACATGTTATGCAAGTTATGAGAATGCTTATATGCAAGTTCAACATGTTATGCAAGATATGTGTATGATGATATGCATGTTTGGGTAAATTGTAGTTGGGTTAATATATGCTCATATATGCAAGTTGACATCCTCTTAACCCATGACAAAGATATATGCTAAAGCTTTGGGTAAACCCATGATATTTGTGATGGATCTTTCCTTTATTATGTCATGGAAAGAGAACGATTTACGTGGGTAACGATGGGGTGAATAAATATGTTAATAAAAGTGTGATTGGGTATGATTAAGCATACCATAAAAATAAATTAACATAAGTGGGAATTTACCTATTGAGTTAGGTCTACCCCATGGGAATTTACCTATTGAGTTAGGTCTACCCATGTTATGAAAAATGTGTAATTAATTAGGGATAATTAATTATGGGGGTGATTAATTAGGTGTAATTAATCGACTAAGACACGAGGTTGGACCCTTTTGTAGCGTAAGACTGCCCGGAACCGACCGGCAAATCCAGCGGCTACAAATGATTGGCCCAATGTGAGAGGTCTTAGGCATAAATTAAATACGTGACAAGTGTAAAGACACGAGGTTAGACCCTGTTATGGCGTAAGGCTGCCCGGAACCGACCGGCAAATCCAGCTGCCATAAAAGACAGTCTAATGTGAGAGGTCTTTACAAGGGTTACGTTCTTAATTAATTAAGAAACACTTAACCAGATAAGCATGTAGTGGGGCATGAGGGGTTAAGTGGGTGCCTTGGGTGGCACGTGGAAATTCAGTGGTTGCCTTGGGTGGCATGTGGAAATCTAGTGGGTTGCCTTGGGTGGCAATAAAAAATACGATTAGAATACTTAACCAAGTGGAAACATGTAATTAAACATGATTAAAGGGTTAAGTGGGATACACTAGATAAGTGACAAGCTTAGGTGGGTAGCTTGTGGGGGCCCATTTCAACCAGTAACCCATATGTATCTTATTGGGCTCGACCCATGTCGAGGACGGGACACGCGTACTGGGCTTGACTATAAGAGGCCAAAACGGGGTAGCGGTGGCAACGCAAGTCCAACGGGTTTCATATGCGTGTGTGGACCCGGGCTGGTAGGTAAGACGTTGTTGCATCGTGTAGATATAAGCCGTGCACCGCTTGTTGTATCGGGTTGCCACTTTGGGGAGTGATACACCCCACTGTGGGGCCGGCACGGGTATCTACGGTAGGGAGCCGATCGCTTGGGAGTGGTGGGTACACCTAGTGGAGATAGGGGCAGACAGCACCTATGTAGTCAGCTAGGGGTACAAGAAACCACTGGGAAAATTTTCTAAGTCCTTGGAGGGATCAACCTTTAAGTAGGAATGACTGGTGTGGTGTAGCGTAGTAATTACCCTTGGGTGGGTCGATGCGTCTTTGCGGTTATCTTAGTTTATCCTAGGTCTACCAAACTGCTTGGTATAGCCATTCATCCCCAGACATTACCATATGTCAAACTTATGTCTTCTCTGGTTATTTTAATGATTGTATTGTTAAAGTTATAGGACTCACTCAGACTTATGTCTGACCCCGTTGTTTTTATCTTTTTCCCAACCCTCAGGTCCTACGGTGGATCCTAGCAGTAGTGGAGTTTGATCGGATTGCTGTTCCAGTCTTTAGGAGCTTGGATAGATGTAAAGCTCCAGTTATTCAGTTATCTTTTCTTTTGTCATGGCTATTGTTGTTAAGTGGGATTATGTATAAATTTATTTGATGGATATTGTACTTGACTTTTATTGTGGTTTTATGATGTAACCAGACATGTTTTACTTCCGCTGTTATGAGATGATGTTTTAAAATATCAAGTACTATTTATATCTGTCTTGTTGTAATTTGTCTGTTCTATATTCACTAAAACACTCCACCGCTGCTATGGCATTCCCTTAGTGAGTGACCATAGCGGGTGTGGGGTGTTACACTTATAAATGTTGGAACCATAAGATATGGTAACACTTATAAGAGTTGCAAACATATTCATTGTTAACACTGAATATAAGATGGCATAAGCTCTATTTAATATGCATTCAACTATGATATTATCTCGACATAACAACGTGTAATGAAATCCATAAGAAAAAAATCCATATTCGTGACAACAACAAAGTACAAACTAACAAAAAATAATAATACATAAAGATACTAAATTCAACACATATACAATATCCAATTCCATGGTAAAAACAATACATAATTAATATAATGCAAGATGTTTTTCATATATTAAGTCTACAAGTACTAAATGTGAAACTCCAGCCATATAAAAAACTTACATCCAAAATTTTGCATAGCTTGTACCATCAAAATTTATCTTTTTCTCCGTTTCACTGCTTCCTGCGTGCATTTAATTAAATAGCATCATTTAAGTTTCAAATAGTGTTAAATGTTATAAGTTCAAAGTCATACCTTCTTAATTTTGACACATCTTTTGTCTATTGAACTCGATGAAATCTTGCAATTTAAGCTTCTTTTTAAGCCTTCTGTTTTCTTCAAGAACCTCCAACGCAAATTCCACACCACGATCACATAATGGTTCATTAATCCAATGGATGAATCCAAAGTCTCTAAGAGTTCTAGTATTTGCACAAATAAAATATCGACGTCCAACGTTTTTATTCAAATAGCATGTTTGAATATTGGTTCAATGTTGCACCGACATAGCAATCTTCGAGATTGTACTTCTCCAACATTGAATGTTGGCAGGGATGGAAATCTTGTTGGTGTTGTTGATCTGGTAGGCGATGCCATATCATTCTGAACACTTAATAATGCCAAATCTCTTTGTAAGCTCGACTCAATTCTCTTGTAGGCGCTAAATGGAGTTGTCGTACGAGATTCGGCTGAACAAACAATTTAAGAAGGATCGTCTGAATACACTAGGAAGTAATCATGGTAATCAGTCAAAGGTCTTGAATATGAAGACATCTACAGAAAATAATTAACAACAACAATATCAAGATGTGAAAACCTTAATTTAGATCCATATAAATTTGTTTCCTAATTTACAATATATGAGAAGTTCTACCTCTTCCAATTTAAATTAAATGTTGGTGGTTCATTTCTTTTGAGAATGGATTTTGTGTATTATAAAGTGCACTATAAATGAGAGGAGGCTAGAAGATAGTCAAATGACATCTTCCATATATGTTAACAACACATTTAGAACTTTCATATCATACTAGAACATTGTGGTGGTATTATAACTATTGTTAATAACTAGCACAATAGCACGTTTAACCATAAACCCATTCATGCACATGCACACACTTTTTTGTTATTGAAAATAAATAGTGTATTTATTTGACTGACATTCATAACTTTTATAGTGTATGAGAATCCACTTGTTTCCTAATTTACAGTATATGAGAACCCACTAAATGAAAATTTACCAGCACAGTGTATGAGTATCCACTTGCACATTTTCAGCAAGCCACTGGCACAGTTTCAGTAATCCACAGATGATATGCACAGTTTGCTTCTAAAAAAAGACAATATATAAGAAAAGAAAAAAAAGACAGCAGTTATTTGTTTTGGCAAAGCAATGTTCCAGCTTGATATAATACCGACTTGAGAATCATCCTCGAAAACAAAGCTGCTCAGTTTTCGCGCCAAAACAGAGCTGCTCAGTTTTCGCGCCAAAACAGAGCTGCTCAGCTCAGCTTTCACGTGAAAATTGAGCTGCTCGGCTCAGTTTTCGCATGAAAACTGAGCTTCTCGGTTTTGGCGCAAATGTGAGCTGCTCAGCTCATTTTTCGCGCGAAAACTGAGCTGCTCAGTTCAGTTTTGATGCGAAAACTAAGCTGCTTAGTTTTGGCACAAAACAGTTAGCCAAACCAAGTGGTGCATGGTAATTTGGTGCACGTGCATAACCATGGTATTTCTATGCTAGCAACACATGTAAATTAAAAAGTAAATAGTTATATAATATATGCAATTCTTTAACTTGCTCTAGGAATCCTTAAATTCCTGTCATCATACATAAAATCTGTTAACTATCAAATATTTAATCTGAAAATAACGATGAAAGAAAGCTTGAATCATATACTTTGTCATCATATACTAATCATAATCTTTCCTCTCCCTATTATACCGGGAAAAATATAAGTCTGAACAGATTAAATGTTAAAGTCATTATCCGAATATTAAGTATGCCTGGAATATAATTTAATCACTAGAAAATTGCACCTGATACTTGTTGAGAAGTGGTGGCTGTCTATTTTAGATCTCTAAGCGATTAGTACTAAATTAGGATCAAAGCACCTAATTGCGGACAGAGTTCAGTAATTTTACATTAATAATCTGTTTTAACACCCACTTGCATGTTTCCTATTATATTTTATTAACTAGTCTTCGCTTTCTAATTTTAGGAGTGTATATAGTTGCTTGCTTTCGGGTATTTTATGAAAATGGATATAAATTAGAGAGCAATATGTTTGCATGAGGATGCATTAATCAACTTATAATGCGAAAAGCCATCTAAAAATCATCTTTCAAGCCTCATATGCTGGTTGGTTAGCTAATCAGCGTTTGTATGTTTACCTAGATCAGTTATAATGCAGCAGTCGCATTATTTGGTAGCGTATTACTAGAGGTATATAATACCCTCAGCTTATTTCTTACCAGTTTTACTTCCTATGTGAATAATAAGTGTACGATCCTTATTTCTTATTTTCTTTTGGAATCTCTGTGTTTGTTGAATGTTAACATATGTCAAAAGTTGGTAGTTTAACAGAGGGGATTGTATAAGTTAAACCATCGTTTTCCACATTGATTTCTATAACATAATAGGTTAATACCTTAATATTGGTTAAAATTGATATTAGTTAGCGTTTATACTCTTTAAGTGCAGAAAACCGTAAGACGGATACTACTTGCAATGAAATATAGTTATGGTCTAGGGTTATGAACTTATTTTTCGATACTAATTGCAATGAAATATATTTTATGAACTTATTTTTTCTATTAAACTAAGATAATTTTATAAATCCGGGCAAATGGTTTCAGCTGTTGAGATCGTCTTTGAAACAGCCACGATGGGTCAAAACAATTCGATTATGAAAAATGGCGCTTGTAAATACATGAAATAAAAGAAAAAACTTAGTTCAATGATCGTATACGCACCTGAGCTATTAAGATGAATAAAAAATTACCTAAATGCGTCTCAATATGTAACAACCCGTAAAATCTGGGCCAGTTTAAAATTTTTATTTTGGCAATTATAGCGAGTTTTGATTATTTAAAATGAATTATTTTAAATAATATCGACGAGAAATTTATTTTGAATATAATTCGACGTATATATTATATACGTCGTCGTTAGAATATAAATAATTATATATAATTATAAAAGGAATTGAAAATATCGCGGTAGTCGATTGATGAGGGGGGGGCTCCTGGCGATGGTCGGCGCCTGGCTAGGGGGGGGCGTCTTCTCGAGGCGGCGGTGGTTGTTCGAGGGAGGCGGCGGGTCTTCGCAGTCGCCCCCCTTTTCCTTTTCTTTTTTTTTTTATTTTTTTTTCTTGAATGAACGGTAGGGATTAGTGGGGGGGAGAATAATAATATATAATTAATTTATTTTATTTATTTATTTTCAAATAAAGTTGGATTTGAATCGAAATTGTCTTCAGAATATTTCGATGTTGGAATTCGTGATTATACAGGTGTTGTTATGGAAATTTGAAAGATATATATATTTATATCGTTATTTCCAATACGACATTTGTTAGTCGTAGAATTCGATATTGAATATAAGCCGATATATTTTCTATTCAGAGCCTTGTATTGAATATCGAATGTGATTTGGGTTTGTCGTGAATGGTGTCTTCACTAACACTGTTCTTGAACCCAGCTGAGAAAAGATTAAATCTTTTGATTTAGATTTAATGAAGTGTACCAATTAAATAATATTTAATTGGAATTGAATCGATATTGATTTTTGGGTTTATCGTGAACAGTGTTTTAAATAACACTTGTTCTTTAACCCGATAATTAATGGAATGTGATTTGGGTTTGTCGTGAATGGTGTCTTCACTAACACTGTTCTTGAACCCAGTTGAGAAAAGATTAAATCTTTTTATTTAGATTTAATGAAGTGTACCAATTAAATAATATTTAATTGGAATTGAATCGATATTGATTTTTGGGTTTATCGTGAACAGTGTTTTAAATAACACTTGTTCTTTAACCCGATAATTAATGGAATGTGATTTGGGTTTATCGTGAACCGTGTTTTAAATGACACTGATTCTTTAACCCAGTCGAAGATTAAAACTAAGTGGAGTTTTAATGAATCTTTAATTAGATTGAAAAGATCGAGAATGGAGTATCACCAGTTTTGCTCCAGTCGATAGTTAAATCTTTAATTAGATTTGAACGTGAAATTTAGGAACTAACTACCGGTTAGCCAAGCAGAATGGTTTTCTGGATATTGATCTGATGTTGGTTTCGGCCTTCGGGGTTAATATTTGGGGAATTATTCTCTTGATTAATTTACGGTTAGTGACTAATGAGTTGGAATGAGGCGTATGTTGTGTTTGTGTAACACTTTTATAATATATACGCGAGTTATTCGGAAAGACCGGGTTTATCCCATTCTGAATAACTGATACGACGATAAGTCGAAGATGAAGACGATGGTCGAAGACCGGAGGTCTTCACGTCGTTTGGGTAATTACTGATGATCTTGATTGGGCTGTACACCCAAGAAGATGGAAACAGTTAGTGATCGTCCAGACGTACTTGGAGATCGATGGATATGCGGGGTACTAGGTGCCTCCGGTTTCGTTCAGACCCAGGACGGACTTGTAAATGGACTGTGTGTCTGACATCGGATTTCATTCTGTGTGACTGATATCGGTTGCATAGGATGGTTTGCCTGTGTGGCATGCTAAGATGCAAATGATCAAGGCTTCTGTTGAAAAGCAAAGTCTTGTGGTGATGATCAAAGCACGGCCTTTGAGGCGTAGCTTTGTGTGACGTTTACCTCGCGTGTTTCACACCAGGTATGAACCAAAAACGGGAGACGGACCTCAGGGAGGACTTGCGTTTCTTTCTAGCTAGAAGTGGCGTCAGTGGTTTTACACGCCCTGACGAGTTTGACTTATGTGGTTGTTGCTGTTGCGAGGCGCCTCGGTTATATCGGTTTCGGCCGAATGCATTCTGGTCGGCTGACGGACCAGACTTACACCCCATAGGGTGGGGAGACGTATTGTTCAGGCATAATAATCCACTCCGTGTGGACCGGCCCTGACGATCCAAGGCTTGCCTGCGCGCTTGCCTGAGGGGCGGGCTAGAGCGTCTCGAATCGGTTGAGGATCTTGCCCCTAGCCTCGGTTCATAGACGGAAATCCAATTTCCAAATACGTGACATTTGCGGTTTTATTTGTAAACCTATATATGGCGACATGATATATGGTACCCATGCCGCCTATGATTGATACTTATGATTTGAAGTTGTTCTATACACTATGCACTTATTATAATATCAAATGATTTGTTTTAAACGTATCAAGCATCCTTTGGCTGTTATAAGGGAAAACCCTATCCTCGGCTGCGTTGCATTGTGTGATAGGACCTGGGTCTTATAACAGCTTCATTTTTCTTTATTTAGCATTGCGCTGTTTGTTTTATGCACTGGTATTCTTGGGAGGAAACCCGTTCCGTGTTATACGGCGTGGTCCCTTGATTTACCTAACTTTGAAAATAAAGATTTAAAACTGTTTTAGTTCTCACACCAGTCACATGACTGACCTGGAGTTTATTGTTTTAACCTAAACTCTGGGTGCCCTTATTTTGACACGGGCAGCTAGTAGTTTTGGTTTTGCAGATTTATATTCACAGGATCCTGGTTTACAGCTGGAACGATATCCGGAAAGCTTTGTATCCGTATATCTCTTCTAGTTGTGTATTGTATTATTTTCCGCTGCGATGAATTTAAATGTAATTTAAATCTCTGTTATTTCTGTGTAATATTCTTTTATACTCTGTATATTCTTGTAATCTGATGCATTGTTGTAATATACAGTGAAATGTTCTTCTGTATGCGTTCTGTTTTGTCGTGTTCTCAAACGAAAGGGCGTTTCGAACGGCCTGAATCGGTTTAGCGACTGGTTCGGACCGAGCGAAATTCCTTGCCGTCACAGTTGGTATCAGAGCTTTGGTTTACAAAGCTCAGAGAACAAGGCACATTAGAACCATACGAAAGAACTCATCAGAAAGTGGATTAGTAATATCCAACGGGGATGACTCGTTAGAGATGGGATCAGTAGTATCCTAGAACGAGTGTGAAGAGTAAATTTTTTTAAAGTGAAAACAAGTTTTGTTTTGAAAAATTTAAATCAATTATTCGTATTTGATTATTTATATTGATGTGGACAATCCAGTATATATAGATTTTGCGTATACGTCTGATCCGCGTGTATTCAAAGTTTTAATATATTGGATAGATATAGAATCACACTCTAGTCGCCCGAGGATGATTCAGATGATGAGGCCTCATCATCAGTGTTTATATTCGAGTGACGAAGGTGTGATATCTATATATTTCCATTTGACTGGTGTGAGAACCAAAACTAATATAGATAGATTTATTGTTGTGATTTGGCATCAAAAACATGATTTTTGACTATGTATCAAAGTTATCAATTTGAAACTCTAATCCACTAATTGATTGATGTTTGGGTTGCTTGTTTATTTGTTTGCTAATTTTGAGCCATTATGCCTAATTGAATCATATATTGAACTATATTGAAAATTGGTCGCATCTGCTTGCATATACATGTATATCTTTGAACAGGTCATAGCAAGGAGGCTAGAGCAGAGAATAAAATTTGTTTGCCCGACAAATAGGTACATGTTTACTACATAATTTCCTGTTTTGTTTGGGTGATGATGATTTTGTGAGCCTATTGGCTAGCCGCTTGGCTTTTTCTTTTTCTTTTTGAGATCTGAAGGACCGGGGAAGCTATTTGAAATTCCCCGATGCTCCCGGTGCAGGGGAGGTTATGGCGAAATTTTTCGAAAATTTAGGGTGTTAGCCAAATTTTTGAAGTTTTGAAAATTCTCAGAAACTAAAGGTTGGAGAATGGAAGCCAGATCGAACGTAGAGTTAAATAATCAAACCACTTTCGACTTTGTTCCTTTTCGGGGACGAAAAGTTTTAAGTGGGGGAGATTGTAACAACCCGTAAAATCTGGGCCAGTTTAAAATTTTTATTTTGGCAATTATAGCGAGTTTTGATTATTTAAAATGAATTATTTTAAATAATATCGACGAGAAATTTATTTTGAATATAATTCGACGTATATATTATATACGTCGTCGTTAGAATATAAATAATTATATATAATTATAAAAGGAATTGAAAATGGCGCGGTAGTTCGATAATTCGATTTCAAACTTCAATTGAATGTACCGGGTGCAAAACAATCCGGATTTTAGTGAAACCAAAAATAATGGAATCTAATAGTGAATATCTTTCCAACGAAGTTGAGAAACTGAGATTCCACTTTATAAATGATGAGATATGTCCAGTTGAAATTTAGAAATAGTCGCTGTGGAATTTATATATATTTTAATATAATATAAGGCCCTTAAAAATAGCAATTTTGCAAACGACCTCGGATTTCGACGAGACCAGTTTTGTTGGGTCCGTGATGTTAAGTTATTGCTAGGTTTCAAATTTCATAATTTTTCGAATCAATATGTGAGCGTGGCAAAGGAAAACGCGTTTGACCATTTCAGTTGATTTTAATCGACTGGAAATTGGCCATTTTTCCAACGGTCTCAGAATTCGATGAAACTAGTTTTGTTAGGACCGTATCGTCAATACGAAGCTAGAAAATATTTTTCAGGAATTTTTCTAGTTAGTATGTGACCCCGGTAATTCGAAATGTACGTTTAAAATTCAATATAGCGATTTAAATGCAAATTAAACGGAAACTGATTCAAACAGTCAAATCAGCTTACGATACATATCCCATTGTGTTCGGAATGGGGGTTAAACGCTAGGGACGACAGGTGGTGGGCCTCGTTTTGATGACGTAAGTAAAAGTCAACTTTATTTGAAAATAAATAAATAAAATAAATTAATTATATATTATTATTCTCCCCCCCCCACTAATCCCTACCGTTCATTCAAGAAAAAAAAATAAAAAAAAAAAGAAAAGGAAAAGGGGGGCGACTGCGAAGACCCGCCGCCTCCCTCGAACAACCACCGCCGCCTCGAGAAGACGCCCCCCCCCCTAGCCAGGCGCCGACCATCGCCAGGAGCCCCCCCCTCATCAATCGACTACCGCGATACCCCCCCTCCCCACCTCGACGACGCGACACCACAGCCCCCTGAACCCTAACCACCCTCCGACTTCCTCGCGCCTCCTCCCTCTCCTCTGGAGACAACCGACGCCCCCCCCTGATTGAAGAAACCGAAGCCCACGCCACCGCAGGTCAGACCCCCCCCGGTAAGTTTTTTTTTTATTATTTTATTTATTTTTACTTAAGTTTAAAAACTGTTTATTTTTGTTTTAAAAACTGAAATGTTTAAAGTATAAAAACTGTTTTGAAAAGTAAATTAAAAACTGAATAAATTAAATAAAGTTTAAAACTGAAACTGTTTTAAAAATAAAGAAATAAAACTGATTTATTTTATAAAGGATAAAACTGATTTCAAAAGAATTAAAAAAACTGATCTATAAAGAAAATAAAAACTGATTTTTATAGGAAGTAAAACTGATTTTATTTTGAAAGGGAAAATGATTTTTAAACTGAATTTAAAATGATTTCTAAACTAGGAAGAGATTAGAAATTTAAAAGAAAAAAATCAGATTTCTATATATCGAAAGTTCGAAAGAAAAATATAGTTTTTATGTTTTGAACTTCGAAAGAAAAATATAGTTTTTATGTTTTGAAGTTCGAAAGAAAAAATATAGTTTTATGTTTTGAACTTCGAAAGAAAATAGAATTTTTGTATATTGAACTTCGAACTAAAAATTCGATTTTTATATATGGAACTTTGAAGTAAAAATTCGATTTTTATATATGGAACTTTGAAGTAAAAATTCGATTTTTATTTATTGAACTTCGAACTAAAAATTCAATTTTTATTTATTGAACTTCGAACTAAAAATTCGATTTTTATTTATTGAACTTCGAACTAAAAATTCGATTTTTATATATTGAACTTTGAACTAAAAATTCGATTTTTATTTATTGAACTTCGAACTAAAAATTCGATTTTTATTTATTGAACTTCGAACTAAAAATTCGATTTTTATATATTGAACTTCGAACTAAAAATTCGATTTTTATTTATTGAACTTCGAACTAAAAATTCGATTTTTATATATGGAACTTTGAAGTAAAAATTCGATTTTTATATATGGAACTTTGAAGTAAAAATTCGATTTTTATTTATTGAACTTCGAACTAAAAATTCGATTTTTATTTATTGAACTTCGAACTAAAAATTCGATTTTTATATATTGAACTTTGAACTAAAAATTCGATTTTTATATATTGAACTTTGAAGTAAAAATTCGATTTTTATATATATAGTGACTACGGGCAACGAAGATGACGAAGAGGCGATAACGAGGAAGACTTCTGCAAATGAAGTGCCGTGGAGCTTGGATAGCTTTCGGTGAGAATTTCTCACCTTTCAATTTTATTTCTAGTTATATATATATACTAGGATGCAGACGGTGCTTAGTAGCACCCGACACAATCGTCCACAGACCATGGACTTGTTTGTTTGATTGTTTGGTGATTGATTGCGATATTGGTTTGAATGTGGTTTGTGGTGTGAAAAATCGAATCGATAAATTGGTTAGGATTAGACGTGCGCCGTTATAAGGCGAAGGAGTAAGGCTAGGTTAGACACTTACTCCAAATTTTGTGGTTTGCATAATAAAATTGATATGATTGATGTGTGAATGGCGTGGGCCTTCACTAGTCCGGGGATAAGGCTAGGCCTTGTCCCGTTTCTAGTATCGTGCCGTTATGCCGCCGAAATTTTCTAAAATATATTAGAAAAATAAAAATATCATTTTTATGGAATAATTGAATTGAATTGAAATATGAATTGAATAGAAATTCATATGTTGGAATAAAATGTTTTATCGTTAAAAATATAATTTTTAACGTGAATGTGAATAAATAAATATTCATTTACAAACCAGATGGTTTGTTTATGCACACCTATTTGAATGACATTGATTGGGACGATAAATTTTACACATCGCCCAACTGCACAAATAAAATCTTTGTTTGATTGTTTGAAAACCCCACACGGGTGTTGGGATGAAATTTGAAGTTCACTCATCCTGATTGATTAAATATGTCGATCGATTGATTGACAGGCTGTTATAAGCGTTGAATATCTATATTTGATGCTTATACAGTGTAGTGCACTTTGGTTGATGGTTGATTATTTTCAATGTCATTATATACATGTGTTGTATGAAAATCCATATAATTAACTTTATATGGTAATTGATTGGGCCTCATTCCAATTTGAAAAATAAAGAATATTATAAAAAAAGTTCATGTGATGACAGTACTCATTCATTGAGATTGGTCATGTGTTGAACGAAATATTTTGATAATAACAACTATTTTGAAAAAGAAATATTTGAAATAGAATATTTGAAAATAGAAATTTATGAAGCCGTGTTGATTAGATTGACGCCATTTTGACGTGAGCGATATTTATATCGAATTGAAAACGATTTCGAATAGAAATGAATTGAAAACGATTTCGAATAGAAATGAATTGAAAACGATTTCGAATAGAAATGAATTGAAAACGATTTCGAATAGAAATGAATTGAAAACGATTTCGAATAGAAATGAATTGAAAACGATTTCGAATAGAAATGAATTGAAAACGATTTCGAATAGAAATGAATTGAAAACGATTTCGAATAGAAATGAATTGAAAACGATTTCGAAATGAATTGAATTGAAAACGAATTCAAATTGAATCGAAAGTGAATTGAAATGAATTCAAATTGAATTGAAATTTGAATTGAATAGAAATGAATTTTAAAACGAATTTATGAAGAAGAATTCAATTTTGATTTGAATTGAAAAGAAAGTTGAAATAGCTTTTGAAACGATTTTAAAACTATTTATATAATTCGTTTTAAATAGAAATCGACGAAGTATATATTATATATATTATATATATAATATAATGGCCTGAATAGAACGCGCCGCGCCGCGGCAGTTCGTGAATTTCGACCATTTGTTTCAAACGGACATTACGGGAGATCCGACCGTCGGATTCTCCTAAAACCGGAACCGTTGGGTTCGTATCGAAAAGAGCTTTCTAATGAATGTTAGAAATTTGAAATCTAACGGTTGGATTTGGAGATACGTCCAAATCAAATTCGAAAAAGGTCGCTATAAGTGCAGTTCGATGGCCATTAATGGAAATCGACTGTACGGGCCTTGATAAAATTATTAAAAATAGTAATAATTTGTGTAAAATCATAAGAAATGATTTGTGAAAGTTTGGGATGAAAAACTCCATATTTGAAAAGATAAAAATAGATTTTTATCGAAATGAACTAGTTTCGAACTAGAATTATAATTCTATTTATTTTTAAATAAATAAATGGAATTTGAAATGGTTTTGAAAATAACCAAAATTTCCAATGATTGCATTGGAGTGGATTTGAATCGAAATTGTCTTCAGAATATTTCGATGTTGGAATTCGTGATTATACAGGTGTTGTTATGGAAATTTGAAAGATATATATATTTATATCGTTATTTCCAATACGACATTTGTTAGTCGTAGAATTCGATATTGAATATAAGCCGATATATTTTCTATTCAGAGCCTTGTATTGAATATCGAATGTGATTTGGGTTTGTCGTGAATGGTGTCTTCACTAACACTGTTCTTGAACCCAGCTGAGAAAAGATTAAATCTTTTGATTTAGATTTAATGAAGTGTACCAATTAAATAATATTTAATTGGAATTGAATCGATATTGATTTTTGGGTTTATCGTGAACAGTGTTTTAAATAACACTTGTTCTTTAACCCGATAATTAATGGAATGTGATTTGGGTTTGTCGTGAATGGTGTCTTCACTAACACTGTTCTTGAACCCAGTTGAGAAAAGATTAAATCTTTTTATTTAGATTTAATGAAGTGTACCAATTAAATAATATTTAATTGGAATTGAATCGATATTGATTTTTGGGTTTATCGTGAACAGTGTTTTAAATAACACTTGTTCTTTAACCCGATAATTAATGGAATGTGATTTGGGTTTATCGTGAACCGTGTTTTAAATGACACTGATTCTTTAACCCAGTCGAAGATTAAAACTAAGTGGAGTTTTAATGAATCTTTAATTAGATTGAAAAGATCGAGAATGGAGTATCACCAGTTTTGCTCCAGTCGATAGTTAAATCTTTAATTAGATTTGAACGTGAAATTTAGGAACTAACTGCCGGTTAGCCAAGCAGAATGGTTTTCTGGATATTGATCTGATGTTGGTTTCGGCCTTCGGGGTTAATATTTGGGGAATTATTCTCTTGATTAATTTACGGTTAGTGACTAATGAGTTGGAATGAGGCGTATGTTGTGTTTGTGTAACACTTTTATAATATATACGCGAGTTATTCGGAAAGACCGGGTTTATCCCATTCTGAATAACTGATACGACGATAAGTCGAAGATGAAGACGATGGTCGAAGACCGGAGGTCTTCACGTCGTTTGGGTAATTACTGATGATCTTGATTGGGCTGTACACCCAAGAAGATGGAAACAGTTAGTGATCGTCCAGACGTACTTGGAGATCGATGGATATGCGGGGTACTAGGTGCCTCCGGTTTCGTTCAGACCCAGGACGGACTTGTAAATGGACTGTGTGTCTGACATCGGATTTCATTCTGTGTGACTGATATCGGTTGCATAGGATGGTTTGCCTGTGTGGCATGCTAAGATGCAAATGATCAAGGCTTCTGTTGAAAAGCAAAGTCTTGTGGTGATGATCAAAGCACGGCCTTTGAGGCGTAGCTTTGTGTGACGTTTACCTCGCGTGTTTCACACCAGGTATGAACCAAAAACGGGAGACGGACCTCAGGGAGGACTTGCGTTTCTTTCTAGCTAGAAGTGGCGTCAGTGGTTTTACACGCCCTGACGAGTTTGACTTATGTGGTTGTTGCTGTTGCGAGGCGCCTCGGTTATATCGGTTTCGGCCGAATGCATTCTGGTCGGCTGACGGACCAGACTTACACCCCATAGGGTGGGGAGACGTATTGTTCAGGCATAATAATCCACTCCGTGTGGACCGGCCCTGACGATCCAAGGCTTGCCTGCGCGCTTGCCTGAGGGGCGGGCTAGAGCGTCTCGAATCGGTTGAGGATCTTGCCCCTAGCCTCGGTTCATAGACGGAAATCCAATTTCCAAATACGTGACATTTGCGGTTTTATTTGTAAACCTATATATGGCGACATGATATATGGTACCCATGCCGCCTATGATTGATACTTATGATTTGAAGTTGTTCTATACACTATGCACTTATTATAATATCAAATGATTTGTTTTAAACGTATCAAGCATCCTTTGGCTGTTATAAGGGAAAACCCTATCCTCGGCTGCGTTGCATTGTGTGATAGGACCTGGGTCTTATAACAGCTTCATTTTTCTTTATTTAGCATTGCGCTGTTTGTTTTATGCACTGGTATTCTTGGGAGGAAACCCGTTCCGTGTTATACGGCGTGGTCCCTTGATTTACCTAACTTTGAAAATAAAGATTTAAAACTGTTTTAGTTCTCACACCAGTCACATGACTGACCTGGAGTTTATTGTTTTAACCTAAACTCTGGGTGCCCTTATTTTGACACGGGCAGCTAGTAGTTTTGGTTTTGCAGATTTATATTCACAGGATCCTGGTTTACAGCTGGAACGATATCCGGAAAGCTTTGTATCCGTATATCTCTTCTAGTTGTGTATTGTATTATTTTCCGCTGCGATGAATTTAAATGTAATTTAAATCTCTGTTATTTCTGTGTAATATTCTTTTATACTCTGTATATTCTTGTAATCTGATGCATTGTTGTAATATACAGTGAAATGTTCTTCTGTATGCGTTCTGTTTTGTCGTGATCTCAAACGAAAGGGCGTTTCGAACGGCCTGAATCGGTTTAGCGACTGGTTCGGACCGAGCGAAATTCCTTGCCGTCACACAATATTCGATCCTGCAATGTTTCAAGCAACATCGATTGGGTCAACATTAGCAAGGCTACAAAGGGAAACTATGCATGAAATGTCAATTCTGCAGAAATTACCAAGCTACTAAATATCAAATATGCTCCTTGAGGTTACAACAGCAATACATTCAAGTATAAAGAGTAAACAAGCATATAAAAATGTGAGCAAAGTTTCAACAGCCAATGTTGTGAATTTTCCATGAGTATTAAAAACATATTAGTTCCCATTATTGTCAATATTTCATATTACCCTTCAGTGAATACTTAAACTAGATAACATTTAATGATAGAAGGAACAAACTCGAAGAACGGGGTAAAAAAAAGTTATATTATCGGAGGTCATCTACCAAGATCGTTTTTAAAGTTAGATATGACATAGTAAAAAATCGAAGAAATGCGACATCCAAATAATAATACTGTAGTTGGCCAACTATTTGGAAGTGCTTTCTTATTCATTAAAAGATCAATGCCTTCAGTTTTCTTGAATTATAAAGCATGGTAGTCAACTATTTTTTGCATAACAAATACTTGGAAACCCATTACACATAGCTATGGCGAGCAGTAAATTTCTTGCGTGTTTCAAGACCAAGGTAGATTAGTAATTCTTTTTAGAACTATATTTACCATCTATACTCTTCAAGTGTAGAAAATCGTAAGATTGTTACTAGTTGCAATGAAATATAGTTATGGTCTATGGTTTATGAACTTATTTTTTGATACTAATTGCAATGAAATATATTTTATGAACTTATTTTTTCTATTAAACTTAGATGATTTTATAAATTCGGGCAAATGGTTTCAGCTGTTGAGATCGTCTTTGAAACAGGCATGACGGGTCAAAATAATTCGATTATAAAAAATGGTGCTTGTAAATACATGAAATAAAAGAAAAAACTTGGTTCAATGATCGTATACGCACCTGAGCTGTTAAGATGAATAAAAAATTACCCAAATGCGTCTCAATATTAGATCCTGCAATGTTTCAAGCAACATCGATTAGGTCAACATTAGCAAGGCTACAAAGGGAAACTATGTGAAATGTCAATTCTGCAGAAATTACCAAGCTACTAAATATCAAATACGCTCCTTAAGGTTACAACAGCAAAAGTATAAAGAGTAAACAAGCATATAAAAATGTGAGCAAAGTTTCAACAGCCAATGTTGTGAATTTTTCATGAGTATTAAAAACTTGTTCCAACAGTCATATGCTTATACTCGTCTGAGAAAGCTGAGTGCAAATTCTATCAAACCTAGTTGTTGTTCAACTTTGTAATACATGTCACGATGAAAATTGCCTACTAATCTTTTTTTCATGCATGTCACGATGAAAATTGGTAGACATTCTGTAAAACATTTTCTAGTGGCATGACATAGAATTGAATATTAAGTATAGAATTAATTTGCAATATCATAGATACACCATCAAACCTAACCAAGTTAATAATTCTTCTCGGTGATCTCTTAACAATAAAAGAAGTCCAGCATAATATATTAATTAGTGTTATGCTACATTACTCCTAATAAATTAGGCAAAAAACTGATCTACAGAAATTAAACAGTGAGAAATAAATGAAGTTTATGCCTTTATTCCCAGAAAATATCAACAATATTTATATTTATGCTAATTAAAGCTACAAATGGAAAGAAAATTTATGAGTTCAAACGATCTATAGAGAAGGGAAGGCCACTATCATATGCTTGAATTATGTGTTGTGAGGTTAATCAGAAACCATTTCAAGTTTCTAAGAAACTACCAGTATGTATTCTAGTATCGTTGACCCTACTGCAAGCTATTAAATAGTTTACTTAAACTTGCCTGAAGATTGCTCAATGCTTCAGCAGCTGAACTGGTTGATATCACTGCAAAATGATACAAATATAACTAAATTATGATCACGCATGGTAAATCACAACAATGTTAAGTAAAATTTAATGATACTACATACACTGATTAATTTTTATATTTGCATCTTTAATTCCATTCAATGATCAAAGAAGTGAATTTCAGTAACATAATAAACTTAATATGATCATTGGCAATTAAGAAGTGTCCTAAAAATCAGTATAAAAATAAATTTAAAAAATGAAATAAATTTAACAAACCATGATATTTACACTGGAGCAACTTAGCTTCCAAGATTCTCAAGCAAACTAAGCTGTCATCAACTGACAGAATAGTCAGCTGACGATCTGGGAAAGCTTGGTCATCAGCCATTGCTGCACAATCAGCCATTTAGTAAATCACAGTAAAGATGAATATCGATGAGTGATGAACAACTGGGAGGTAATGATGAGTACTGACGAGTGATGAACACTAGAGGGTATTTATAGCTGGTTAGCAGTAAGAAAATTTCAATCGAAATCTGATTAATGTGATGAAGATTCATATCAACATTAGTTTGTTTTACCATATAGATAAGCTGACGAATCCTCATCATTGAGCGAAAAAGAAAAATTTGGTTGTAAGAGAAGACAGAAAAATCAAAAAAGGGGAGGAATTGAAAGAGTAATGAACTAATTAATTTAGGTGAGTTTCAAGCAAGTTCGACTCTGGCTTTGAAACATAGCACAACATTCCAATACATTTCTAGTCATAAACTAGACTCAACAATCATGTATTTGCGGTTTACGTCCAGTGTTGTACCGAGGATATAAATTGGGTTTTAGTATAAAATTTACCAAATGTTTGAGCATCTAATCCAAAGTTTCTTTTACATTAAGCAATAGCTTGAAATGTAAAAGGTTATCAAATTTCATTTTCCGGTATTTTGGTAGGACATTAGACAGTGATATCAAACTCCCAACGCTCAACCAACCATGGACTTATCTATCACCTGTTGCCAACAATCAGATGTAGGAAAAGCAGTAATATAAAAATCCAGTGCATTGAGTATGAGCCGGTAAAACACAGCAAAGGACCAATTGTAGAAACTATAGGCATATAATTACAAACAACACTGCTACACCATCTTCAGTCAAAGAAATCTGAAAAAAAATGGGTGTAATCACCAGAAATTTTCCAAACAATGATACGCCATTTAATACGATGCCAAACACTTTGTAAATCAAACTAGTGACTCGTTTTGCACCTAAGGCGTAAAAACATTTTCCATATGAAGTTTTGCACTGAACAGTCGTGCAAATTAAAACAAGTGTTTTGTTTTCCATGGTGAAATGCAAAACAGTTATCCTAAATGAATTCCTGTTAACTGCATATTTGAAAGAACTAAATCCCTAGTAAATCGAAGCATGCCCAAGTAAATCGAAGCATGAACTAAATCCCAAATCGAAGAAAATGACAATCATCATACCATTTTTTTAACCTCTTATCGTGATTCCTAGAAGCCGACGTGATTCCTAGAGGCCCCAATTCCTAGAAGCCCCAATTCGAAATCCATTTTTTTAATTGCAGATTTCAATACTTTGAGTTCCTAGCCGCCGTTTCTCTGATGTTGATGAGCTAATCGCATATTTCAATCTTCTAATTCCATTCTGTTTATTTGTGTATGTTGTGGCCAGGAAGGAATAAGTGTTGAGGACTAAGCCTATTGTCTGACTCAAGATTTTATGTTTCCCATTTATTACCTTGGGTTGTTCATCTGGCTTTGGATTGGCAAACGGAGTAATAGGTTACAAGAAGCATAGCTTAGTGAGGCGAGGATGTTGTGCGGTAGCGAGAAGGATGTGGTAGCGAGAAGGAGGCTAGCATATTTATTTTACTACATAGCATCTGTTTTTTTCGTTGTGTGATGATTGACTCTAAGTGTTGTAGTGAAAAGGATTTGTACAGAAACTTATGTTGTAATACAAAGATGTATGGATATTCTTTCTAGTTGCTATGAAAGTATAAGTTTCTCCTAAAATATGTTTCACTATTATTGCCTATTGTATATGTTCTACTTTATTTTATCCTTGCGGTATGAGTTATACGACAGGTTCTGCATGTGTTTCATATCTCGATGATCGTTCATAGTTGTCTGACACGTCTTCCAGTGCATTACTTGAAAGAGGCTATGCAGCGGTATTGGATCGTGTAGTACGGAGAATATGATGTAGAGTATATAATAGAAAAGTAAGTAGTAAATCACACAGTCGATTTATACTGGTTCGGACCACCGTCCTACGTCCAGTCCCAGACTCCCTTCTGGAATTTCACTAACGCAACAACCCTCACTTCACCCGGAGGAATAGGTTCACAATTACCCGAACAGCCGAACGGGATTTCTTGCCTCAACTGCTGAAGAGGTCTTCACTAGTACAAAGATAAATGTTGACTTAGTGTGTTCTTGATAACACGAATTGTCAAATAGTAAGTACAACCTTCCTATAGTCTTTTCTTGATGATTATCGTGAAGCTTGTGAAAGATTATGGAAGTTTAAGATCTCAAAATGTTTGTAAGTAATATGCTTTGAGAAATCAGAATTCTTTTAGAATAATAGAGAGTTAGAATAAGGATTAGTGATCAAAACAACTGTTGAAACCTCTATTTATAATATTCAAAGAATTGCAACTGATCATGAAAGGATTCGATGAAGAGAAGTAAGTTGTATCTCTTCAATATAGATGCATCCTTTCAGAAACAGAAGTCTTAGTTAAAATTTTCAGAAGTCTCTTTTGATTTGAATTCAAAATAGGAAGAGTAGTATGTTTGTCTCCAGAAACAGACGTCTGGTAGAATTATGTCAGACGTCTGAAAATTCATACAGAATTTTCTTTGTTTCAGCAAACAGACGTCTGGTCTGATTATGTCAGACGTCTGTTTCTGTAAACAGACTACTTCTTGCTTCCTTGTTCATTGTTGCTAACATATATTCATAAATACTTTGTGTGTGTGTAATAATCAGGAAAGACTTTAACATATCTTATCTAAGAATAATCTAGACTCACAAATAATATTTCCCTTGAGTTCTTGAATCCGATTGTCAATAAAGTTTCATCTTCCTGCTATATATATTCATATGCTATCGACTAACTTTGTTTTGCAGGAAGATGAAACTTTATTTTGAAGTAGGTGTTGTCTTCGGAGTGGAGTAACTTGGCCCTTCATTTTTTTATAATTCTTGTCCAAAGAGTTTGGACTATACGGTGGACGTTGAGGAGAGAAGGTATAGTATTTCTCCTTTGCATAATTCACCGGATCATCTTCAGTTCGATATGCAGCTGATGGATCGATAGGATTTGTTGGGCTTGGTAAAGGTGAGACAACATCTTTTTCATTTGATCGGCAAAGCTTTGATATCATTTTTCGAAGTGTACTTAAGCTAGTTGAAGTTGCTTTTTGTTCGAAATACAATTCTCTCTGAAGTTCGATTTGCTGTTGCTGATAATGATGAATCTCATCGATTTTCTGTTTAGTATCCGGAGAGGTAAATAATGATCATTTGGTTTTCTTTGATTCCGGAGTATAGCCAGTATGATATTCTCCCCACTTATATGTTGGTTCATTTTCGGGAGTAGGAGTAGGAAGAACTGGAGTTTCAGCTAAGCTATCAGTTGATATAATAATGTTGATGGAAGGTGAAGAACTTTTTGAAGACATTGTTTTCTTATGTTTTTAGTATTTGATTTGTTTTAGACAATTCTTTAAACAGGAGAATAACTAAGTTATATGAATGGTCAAAAACTTAAGTATATTTATAACCAGAAATAATAACTAGTTATGAGTAATCTTAGATAAAGAGTTATTTTTAGTAAACCTTTTGTTTAAAAAAATTTAGTTTACGAGTGTTAAAACATGAGAAGCTAACTTTAGTTAATTATAAGTCTTTAGCAGATATCTAAGTTTTATAAAGGATGATTCTATCAAAGGTTTAGTGAATATATCGCAATTTGATTGTCGGTTGATACATATTTTAAATTAATTATTCCTTTTTCTATGTTATCACGTAGGAAATGATGTCTTATATCTATGTGTTTTGTTCGTGAATGGTTAATTGGATTTTTAGATAAATTTATAGCACTTGTATTATCACAATAAATTGTAGAATTCATTAGATTTATTCCAAAATCTTTTAATGTTTGTTGCATGTAAATTACTTGAGCACATGCTAAAGCTGCCGATATATATTCAGCTTCACATGTAGAAAGTGAAACGCAATTTTGTTTCTTGCTAAACCAAGATACTAATGATTTTCCGATAAAATGACATGTTCCACTCGTACTTTTTCTATCCGTTCGGGATCCACCAAAATCAGCATCACTGTAAGATACTAATTCAAACATACATCCTTTTGGATAAAATAGTCCAAAATCTTTAGTATCATTAAGGTATCGTAAAATACGTTTAACAGCTCGTAAGTGTGATTCTTTCGGATTGGCTTGAAATCGTGCACATAGACACACACTCATCATTATATCTGGTCTACTTGCTGTTAGATAAAGTAGTGATCCGATCATGCTCCTATATAGTTTTTGATCAACATTTTTTCCGTTTTCATCTTTTTCTAAATGAGTTGTTGTACTTATAGGTGTTGGTTTGCCGGATGTTTTATCTAAATCAAAACGTTTAACTAGATTATTGCAATATTTTTCTTGATTAATAAAAGTTCCATTTTCTGTTTGTTTAATTTGTAATCCTAGAAAATATGATAGTTCACCCATGTGTGACATTTCAAATTCGCTTGTCATAATTTTAGAAAATTCTTCACATAATTTCTCATTTGTAGATCCAAAAATAATATCATCTACATATATTTGTATAATTAAAATATCTTTATTTTTATTTTTAATAAATAAAGTTTGATCAGCTTTACCAATTTTAAATACGGAATTTATTAAGTAGGTTTTAAGTCTTTCATACCAAGCACGAGGTGCTTGTTTTAGACCGTATAATGCTTTTTTAAGTTTGTAAACATAATCTGGATATTTTTCATGTATAAATAATGGTGGTTGCTCTACATAAACATTTTCTTTAATGAAACCATTTAAGAAAGCACTTTTAACATCCATTTGATAAAGTTTAAAATTATAATAACTAGCAAATGCTAAAAGTATTCTTATTGCTTCTAATCGTGCTACAGGTGCAAATGTTTCATCATAGTCAATTCCTTCTTCTTGATTATATCCTTGAGCAACCAATCTTGCTTTATTTCTTGTGATATTTCCAAGTTCATCAGCTTTATTTTTATATACCCATTTGGTTCCAATAACTGATTGATCATTTGGTCGAGGTACTAATTCCCAGACGTTATTGCGTTCAAATTGATTTAATTCCTCTTGCATAGCTATTATCCAGTAATCATCTGTAGATGCTTCTTTCGGATTTTTAGGTTCAATAGTTGAAATAAATGCAAAATGTTCCATTTGATTTAACTGATTTCTAGTTTGTACATTTGAATTTATTGTTCCAATAATATTTTGTGTAGGATGATCTTTTAAAACTCTAGGAGGTGACCTAATATCTCCCGTTGTGTTATTTTCAATATTTTCAGAATTTGTATTTTCAGTAATTTCATCATCGTCATTATTTTGAATATTTTTAGTAAGATTTTCATCAAAAGATACATGTAATGATTCTTCTATACAATTAGTACGTTTATTGAAAATACGATAAGCTTTACTTCGTTCTGAATATCCAACGAAAATTCCATGATCCGCTTTTGCATCAAATTTCCCTAGTTGATCTTTCGTATTAAGAATAAAAAATTTTGAACCAAAAACTTTAAAGTAAAAATATTTGGTTTTCTTCTATTGAAAAGTTCGTATGGTTTATTTTTGGTTAGAGGACGAATAGAAATACGATTTAGAACATAACATGCTGTTGAAACAGCTTCTGCCAAAAATTGTTTTGGCAATGTACTTCCGTTTAATAACGTTCTAGCACATTCTTGTAATGTTCTATTTTTCCTTTCAACAACTCCATTTTGTTGTGGAGTTCTAGGGAAAGAGAAGTTATGATTAATTCCTTTCTTCTTACAGAAATTTTCAAAAGATTCATTTTCGAATTCTCCTCCATGATCGCTTCGAATGTTTTTGACTTTTAAATCTTTAGAGTTTTGAATTCTTTTTATAAACTGTTTAAAATGATCGAACGTATCACTTTTATTTTTCATAAATATAGTCCATGTAAATCTTGAAAAATCATCAACTATTACAAAAACATATCGATTGTGATTTAATGATTGAATTTGAGTAGGACCAAATAGATCCATATGTAATAATTCTAGAGGTTGTAAAGTAGACATAACCTTTTTAGATTTAAAAGAAGATTTTGTTAATTTTCCTATTTGACAATCTTCACAAAGATTTTTTACTTTAAAATTTATATTTGGTAAACCTCTTACTAAATCATTTTTAGAAATTTTCTGAATTGTTTTGAAATTTATATGACAAAACCGTTTGTGCCATAGCCAAGAATCATTTTCACTAGCTATTAAACACATTTGTCTATTATTGTGAATTTTCATATTTAATACATAAATATTTCTATCTCTATTTCCTTCAAATATAATATTTTGGTTTTTATCAAAAATACTACATTTATTTTCAGAAAACGTTATTTTAAATCCTTTGTCACATAATTGACTTATACTGAGTAAATTATGTTTTAAATTTTTAACTAAAGAAACATTTTTAATGATAGGTAAATTTGAAGTACCGTAGTTGCATACATCTCCTTTGCTAATGATAAAACCTTTTGAATTATCTTCGAAGGTAACAGAGCCACCATCAAAGTATGTAATATTTGTAAGCATATCTTTGTCTCCAGTCATGTGTTTTGAACAACCACTGTCTAAAATCCATTTTTTTTCTTGAGTGGTACCTGCAAAAAATATTAATAATCACATTGGTACCCACTTTTGATAGGGTCCTAAGAGTTAGATCTTAGGAAGCCAAACCCATATGGGTATAGTATCCCTTTTGTATAAATAATTTTTATTATTATGTATAGATTCCATAAATGATTTGATATGTTTGTTCCTTATCAAATTATTATTTGTTTTTGGAACCCATATCTCAATTTTATTAATCCTTTTTGAATCAATTTTCTTCTTTTCGTTTGAAAAATTTTTAATTACTTTTTATACCCTAGACCACTTTTATTTGAAGAAGGTCGAGAATTTTCAATAATTTTTGATAAATTTTCTCTTCCTTTATTAAAGTTTGAAACATTTTTAGAAATATTTTCAAATTTAGTTTGAATACTTTGATTTTCTAATTCTAATTCCTTTATTCAAGTTTTCAACACATGATTTTCAGAATTTATATTATCATTTTTTACTTTTTGAGTTTCAATTTCTTGACTCAAAAGCAAAAGTTGACTATCAGTTTTTTTAAAATTTTCTTGAAGTTTTTCAAATTCTTCTTCTAAAATAATTTTTTCATCCTTTATCATATCCCTTTCAAATTCTGCCTTATTCTGATTTTCACGTACTTCTTTAATTTTTCTTTTCAGACTTTTGATAATATTTAAAAATTCAGCATTAACTTCTATTAATTCTTCATAAGATAATTCACTTACTTCGTATTCTTGAGCCATGAAGCATACATTTGCTTGTTCATTGTCACTATCACTATCACTGTCTGATGAATCTGAATCTGAATTATCCCATGTGACGGTGAAGGCTTTCTTTTTGAATTTCTCTTTTTTGTTTTTGTTGAAGTTTTTATGATTTTCTTTTAGTTCTGGACAATCCTTAGCCATATGACCTTTCTTGTGGCAATTGAAACATTCTAAATTAGAGGATGAAGGTTTGCTTGAATTGTTTTTCTTGAAATTTCGTTTTCGATATTTCAAGAATTTCTTAAAAATTTTAGCAATAAATGCTAAGTCTTCATCTTCTGATTCCGATTCTTCTTTTTCAGCATGAAAAGCTACATTCTTCTTTTCTTGCGCTTGTTCTTTTTTAACTTGAAGATTCACCTCATATGACATTAGATTTCCTATGAGTTCTTCTGGTTTCATAGCTGATAAGTCATTTGCTTCTTCAATAGCTAATACTTTTCTCTCCCAATCATCTGTTAGAGAATTTAGCACTTTTGATATAATATCAAAATCGCTATACTTTTCTCCTAATCCTATCAAAGCATGCAAAATATCTTGAAACCTTGAATACATTTCATTAATCGTCTCATTTTGTCTCATTTTGAAATTCTGGAACTGATTCTTGAGCATTGAAATCTTTGTTTGTTTGACTTTGTTTGTTCCTTCATGAATAGTTTTAAGTGTTTCCCAAATTTGATGAGCAGATGTACATATGCTAACACGATTGAATTCATTTCTATCCAAAGCACAATATAGCATATTCATTGCTTTTGCATTTGCATTTGCTTCATCTTTTTGAGTCACTGTCCAAGCCGAATATTCAGTAGTAGGTGCTGTGAATTCTTTTTGAGTAGCATTCCATGCACTAAAGCCATTTGCTTGCATATAAATTCTCATTCTAGTAGCCCAGTAGTTGTAGTGTAATCCGTTAAATAGTGGTGGTCTTTGAGTAGATTGTCCTTCGGCAAAAGTAGTTGAGCTAGTACTTGGGTTATTCTCCATTTTATCAAAATATCGAATAACGGTGTTACGGTTATAGGATGTCCTTGCTCTGATACCAATTGAAAGAGGCTATGCAGCGGTATTGGATCGTGTAGTATGGAGAATATGATGTGGAGTATATAATAGAATAGTAAGTAATAAATCACACAGTCGATTTATACTGGTTCGGACCACCGTCCTACGTCCAGTCCCAGACTCCCTTCTGGAATTTCACTAACGCAACAACCCTCACTTCACCCGGAGGAATAGGTTCACAATTACCCGAACAGCCGAACGGGATTTCTTGCCTCAACTGCTGAATAGGTCTTCACTAGTACAAAGATAAATGTTGACTTAGTGTGTTCTTGATAACACGAATTGTCAAATAGTAAGTACAACCTTCCTATAGTCTTTTCTTGATGATTATCGTGAAGCTTGTGAGAGATTATGGAAGTTTAAGATCTCAAAATGTTTGTAAGTAATATGCTTTGAGAAATCAGAATTCTTTTAGAATAATAGAGAGTTAGAATAAGGATTAGTGATCAAATCAATTGTTGAAACCTCTATTTATAATATTCAAAGAATTTCAACTGATCATGAAAGGATTCGATGAAGAGAAGTAAGTTGTATCTCTTCAATATAGATGCATCCTTTCAGAAACAGAGGTCTTAGTTAAAATTTTCAGGAGTCTCTTTTGATTTGAATTCAAAATAGGAAGAGTAGTATGTTTGTCTCCAGAAACAGACGTCTGGTAGAATTATGTCAGACGTCTGAAAATTCATACAGAATTTTCTTTATTTCAGCAAACAGACGTCTGGTCTGATTATGTCAGACGTCTATTTCTGTAAATAGACTACTTCTTTCTTCCTTGTTCATTGTTGCTAACATATATTCATAAATACTTTGTGTGTGTATAATCATCAGGAAAGACTTTAACATATCTTATCTAAGACTAATCTAGACTCACAAATAATATTTCCCTTGAGTTCTTGAATCCGGTTGTCAATAAAGTTTCATCTTTCTGCAAAACAAAGTTAGTCGATAGCATATGAACATATATAGTTGTCATAGTCAAAACGCTATACTTAGCGATTCAACATTACTTTCCTTGTTAAATGCACGAGTTATGGGTGGTCGTCACATGAACAAGGAAGAATCCTAGTGTGTCAATAATAAAGGTTTGGGTTGTGAAGCGTTTGTTAAACTTCTTGTCTCTGATAAGATCGAATCCAAATCTAATAGTTATTTTGTGGAATATCCAAAAGAAGCAAAAGGATATTATTTCTATAAATCCTCTAAGAATAAAATGTTTATTGCTCGAATTGGTATCCTTTTAAAAGAGAGCCAGTCTCTAAGATACCGATGGGAATGAAATAGAATTCAAAATGTCTCGGAAACATAAATACCATTGAATCTTGTATAGATAAGAAATTGAGTGGGAGTGACACAATAATTCTAATGTTATATATTGACAAAAAATTAATTATTATGAATAATGTTAGTTTTAAAACAAGAAATCGATGTTGATTCTTCAAAAGGAAAATGTTTGGGTTAAGAAGTTCATATTGATAAAATGGCATACATTGTGATAACAATAAGGCTATTGCTCATGCCTAAAACCTTGAACTCATTATTGACCCAGACATATATTTAAGAAATATAATTTCTTATGTGAAGTTGTCCACAGAGGAAATGAACATATCTGAAAGTTGCAAAAGGTTGTAATGTTGCAGAGCTTCTGAATTAAGCTCTGTCACAGCAAAAGTTTAATAGTCACACTAATTTCATGGGTATACGATACATGAATGATTTACTCTAGTGCAAGTGGGATACTATTAGAGTTTATCCCCTAGAGGCAATCCATTTAGTGTGATTGATCAGCATAGAAATATGTTATTTCTTGCACCTATATTTTATCTTTCTGTATATAAATAAATATTACGTTGGGTATTATTTTGTTATTTTTACAGATGAGTTGCTCAAGCCTTATACAACTTTAAAAGTGAAGAATATACGCTATATACATGAAGAATTGCATAGGAAGCTGTCATTGGAGGCTAGTTGTGTTCACATTGGTTACCTTGGAAGGAGATTGGTAGAAAAGATCTTAGGAAATCTTCTATCAATCAAGTGGACACATGGAGAACAAGGATAAGAGGAGGATCATAGCATAATCTTTGATGACGAGGCACATTTAGATCATTAGGGTTTGCAACTTGGCTACAAATACACATGTATGCTCATTGTAAATATTGAACTTTCTTTTCTACCTTCTTCTGTCATTAATCTAGTTTAGTTTTCTTTTACTTTTCTGTGTTTTTATTTTATTAGCAAGTAGTGCCATATACACAATTAGATTTGGTAGAGTACTAGTTGTCTTTTGCACTTATTTTCATTAGTGATTGACCATCTGAGTAGATTCAGTGGCAATCCTCAATTTATTTTTTGTTTGTTATTTAATTTCTGCAATTTTAGCTTCTTCTTTTTAATTCCATTCCTAGGTCATACTGAATTGAATATATATATATATATATATATATATATTTGATTAAATTCAGATCCGATTCAATTAAATAATAGTTTTATTTGTAGTTTCAATTTTTTTGTTTTCAAAATCAATCTCCAAGTCTTGTCTAACTCGCCCACGAAATATATAAATAATAAAACTTAAATTTTCCTCCCTGTGTTCGACTTGCATACTACACACCTATGCGCTTTCAGTGTTTATTACATAATCTGCGCTTTTCTAATTCCATAGGAAAGGGTCGATCAAGTTTTCGGCGTCGTTGCCTGGGTGGTAACAATTAAATTTTATTACTTATTCAATTTCCGGTTCGTGTTAGTTTATTTTTATTTTCTTATTTTCTTTTTTATATAGAAAAAGTATCTTATTTATTGATTTGGTATATCAATTTCATTGGTACTATCATTAACTAAACAAGTGAGAAAAAGGAAGAAGAAAAACTTGCCATTTTTCTTTATTTCTTTCCTTTCAGCCTCATTTCCTTTTTTCAATACAATCTCCTTCCCTCATTTTGTTTATTTCTTTCCTTTTTACATTTGGTTTCTTTTCTTCTTGTACGAGTTTTCAAAAAAAAAAAATATAAAAAGATTCCTTTTTTATTTTTTATTTTTCTTTCTACTTCATCTGCCATTGACCATAACAATTTTCACCATCGTCCTCAAGAGTTCACGCATACATCACTTCCATCACCCATAGCACTCTGTAACCATCTCCCTTCGATGACCAGATTCATCCTCACATCCACAACTTACCATCAGTTCTACATCGCCCAAACCACATATCACAACCCTCATCCACACACAACTGCCATGAACATCAACATATTGTCCCTCTTCACAACTTTCAAACAATCTTCCGAAAGCCTCTTCATGTTCAAACCATCTTCCCCTCGCAAACTCCCCATAACATCTCCAAATCACGCATGATCAACACTACCCAACAGTCACATCGAATTCCTCAACTTGTCGACCACTAGTGTCAACTCCTTTAGCTCCACCTTAAGACCGCACAATGAACCATCACCACGTTCATCACATACCCGATTCAACCAAAACCCACAGTTCTTCCTGAATCCAATCTACATCCACAAATTCACCAATTAAACACATACCCAAAAACGTGCTTGCACCATTGAATTCACAATGCATCGCTACGTTTTCAAATCCACAGTATTCAATTCGAGCTAAACAATACCAGTTCGCAAGCAACAATCACCACCTATACCAAAAACACATCAGCATCGGATCATCTCAAAATTCCCAATTCACCTAGATCGCAACTCTAGGAACCCTAAATGGTAGAACCCAAAAATCGAAACTCCCGGTTGCTCGAATCCTTTTGCTCATAAATTCGAAATTGAACTCATGTCTCAATTTTAAAGAACAAATCTGTGTTTCTTTTTTGATGGGGCTTAGTCCGTGTTTCTGAGTATAAATAGAAACAAAAAAAGGTTGTATTTCATATAATTGGTTGTGATTTGGTACGCAAAGACGAAGAAAAAAAGGGAATTTTACATTTTTGACTTTGAGAAAATGAAGGGAATAAAGGGCGCGATTTGTTGCGTGGCTTTGGTTCAGTCGTTCGACTTGGTGAACGTCTGTTGGTTTATAAATGGCTTTCCCCTTTTGCGTGTGATTTGTTACTCGTTTTACTAGTTTGTATTTGAAAACACTACTCGGTTGAATTTATTAAAAAAAATTGGTTTGTTTAGTTAAGCCTAGTTTAAATATATTTTTTTGCTTTCTTTTTTCTAAGTTTCTTTTTTTCTTTTCTTTTTCATTTTCAGCTTTCTTTTTTGTTTTTTGTTATCTCATTTGTTCTGGAAAAAAAACCAAGGCCTAAGTAAAAGGAATTCAAGCAACATATCAAGAATTCAAGTGAATTGCAAACTATGGGATTTTAATTGCTGAAGCTACTTAATTGTTCTGAACGGACAACTATACCCCACTGTTAAATCTCCTAAACTCTACAGGGTCTACTATTGCTTGAAAAATATATAGAAATTGGTTGTAAAGATTTCCTGTAGGTGCCGCGACTCGCTTGTAAAAAATTTATTTCTGCAATTTATTATTATGCGACTGTTCTATGATTGAAATTTCTGAATCTGTTTGTTAGGAATTAATTCCCATAACTTAAATCATCACTCTCATTGGTTTTCAACTTTAAAATTCACTAAACGTTGATTCTAGGAAAATATGAGCTCATATAAAATAATATAATTGAAAAGTGGTGCTTTGTGAAGCTGACTGTCTCGTATAATTGGATCGCGGATATAGTAGTTCAATTTGTTGAATTATTAGCAAAAGAGGTTGCATACTACCGTAAAACATTGGTCGTATCCCTAAGTATTTATACTATATGTGAAAGACCATAAGACCCTATTCCTTCTTCTAATTGTGTCAGTTAATTAATAGAGCACAACTCAGTATTTTATACTATTTTGAAGTGAGAATAATTTCTATCTTACCTTGACTTCATTCAAATATCTAATTCAAAAAAATCCTTAAGAGAATTGTGGGTTAATAACCTGAGAGCTTCTCGTCGACTCGAGGATTATGAGTATGATTTACAATTCATAAGGCAAAAAAATTTGAAATTTCATGAGCCCAATGCCAACAATTTCCAAAATTTTCCAATTGACCAACATTTTCAAAATCAATAGGTATAATCAAAATGATGATTTCAATTCAAATTTCTATAATTTTGATTATGGGCCACATCCATATAAAAATAGCCTTAAATCGCAATATACCTTTGGGGTTGTAAACCAATTCGAAAATATTTTTGAAAATGAAAATGATTTTCAAATGGATCAAAATTTTCAAAATTACAACCCATATCCACATCTTAATAATGACAAAAATTGTAATTTTCCCTCTAACTTTAACAGTTTTGGTTACGAATCTAATTTTCAAAATCAAATTATTTCCAACATCATTGTCATTTTTCTGAAAATTTAAACAATTTTGAAAATCAAGGAATCCAAAATAAGAGCTCTCAAGTCAACGATTCTGAAGAATATCGTCTTAACATTCCTAGAGAGAGGGTCGAAAGGCTAGATAAACAACTTGATGAAATTCTTTGTTTAAGGCATCTTTTCGAGAACAACACGAGCAACAATATCAAATGGGTATTGAATAAGAAAATAATCCAATTTTTACTATCACTGAAAATGTTCAAATAACAACTTTGGAAATTGAGAATAACCATCTAAATGAAGTCGTTCAAAATTCAATAAATGATTTGGACTTCAACTCTTTTTAGGAAAAATAATTAAGCTTAGATTTTGATCTTTCTCTTTTAGGCTACGAGAAACATGAAATTTTAGAAATTGAACAAAATAAAAATGCTGAAATTTTCAAAAACTCAAAATTGGAGAAGGATTTTAATGAACATGAATTTTTTGGATTGTATTGTAACGACCTAGTTTTTGGACTAGTTTTATGATCTATAATTTATAAACTATATTGTTAATTCAATGTAATTAATTTAATAGGATTTATATACTTGGGAAATATCAGGGAAATTCCAAATAAATATATTTAACGGTTTAAAATTTCTGGAACCATTGTGTATGTGTGTATAAAAAAACAAATAATTAATGTTTTAATCATTTTATAGTATTGCTTAAGCAAGATAGAAGATAGGAGAAGATATTCATTAAAGCAAGATATTCAATTAAAATTGATAATTAATGTCTATAACACCAATTCATTGAATTAGAATAACTATTTTAATATCATGTGTGAATATATTAACTTGTTTAGTGTTTACCTTGTTTGTTTACACTAATCTTGCTTTCAACTTATGAGGACATAAAGTTACTAAGTAAATAATGAAATATACATAAAGTATAATATGATTTTTTTACTTCTTATACAAATATATGCTATGCAAGGACATGCATTTGCATTTATAGGAGAGTAGTGTTACTGTAGTGATTAAGACAGCCTAGACCTTTATTTTTATTAGAGAAGATATAAAACTAAAAGAGCTGCCAAATTGCATATGCAAGATTTTGTAAGTGAAAGTGATTGGAAATGAGAGGATCTTGGTCTTTAATAGGTTGATATTACTTGATCGTTAAGTTTGATTTATAAAATTAACAAAAGTACATACATGTACACTAGTTGCAACAAGAACAGTACAGTGATGGATTGATTTTTACATGGGAACTAGGGATAAGTTGTTAGGACAGGCACATGTTTGATCAACTAGTAACATGGCTATTTTCTTAGCTCGAAAGCATTTACGTGATTGATATAAACATCACACTAGTTTAAATAGGTTGCAAGGTCTACATCCATCACACCTATGTATATACTGCATGCAGCATATAGATTAGATCAACTATGAAGTAATTGATGATAGATCTCTACAAACATCACCTTCACTTAATTAAGGCTATTACAACATGTCTCTTCATCCCTGAGTACCTACCCGAGTTAAGACCTGTTCTATTTTACCTATAAATACACCTTAAAACCCACACATACGTACACACAAGTCCCTTTAAACTGGAAATGGCAGTAAACTTGAAAGGCATAGCAAAACAGAGATAGGGGAAGAAGAATAGGGCACATACAGTAAACACTAATGCAAAAAATAGCAACAACATTTTGTGAGTAAACTTTAATTTCTTTACAATCCACTCTAGAGTTAGATATGATTTTGATGTAATTGTATGTACTATTGGACGTATCACATTATAATGTATGCATGCTAACCATGTTTGATTAAATCACTTTGAATAACCTGGGCATTCAATGCAAGCACAATATTAATTTTGATGAGTAAACACTTGAATTCTCCCTTTTGTGTACATCAGAACCATAGTAGGATTCAACCCTCATGTATGCTAATGGTTCCTACACTGTTTAAGTCAAGCAACATTTAAGTTAGTTAAGAATTAAATCCTACGAAAAAAAATACGAGAAAGATGAATAATATATAAATCCCTAGTTCCCATATAAAATCAATCCACAAATGTACATGTTCTTGCAGCAATTAGTGTACATGTATGTACTTTTGTTAATTTTATAAAAGTTTTTAGCCAGAGATAAACTTTACAGTTGGAGCTCGAAGTTACTATCTTTTGCGGGGAGATTAGAATTAGTACACACTGTCATTCAATCTAAAGTATATGAAATGACCCGAACTTCCCCGGTCTCCGAAGAGAAGAGAAAGAACTAATTGTTTTGAGAACACGACAAAACAGAACGCATACAAAAGAACATTTCATTGTATATTACAACAATTCGTCAGATTACAAGAATATACAGAGTATAACGAATCAATATTACACAAAAATTATCAGAGATTACAATACATTACATAGCAGCGGAAAATAATACAATACACAACTAGAAGAGATATACGGATACAAAGCTTTCCGGATATCATTCCAGCTGTAAACCAGGATCCTGTGAATATAAATCTGCAAAACCAAAACTACTAGCTTCCCATGTAAAAATAGGGGCACCCAGAGTTTAGGTTAAAACAATAAACTCCAGGTCAGTCATGTGACTGGTGTGAGAACTAAAACAGTTATTAATCTTTATTTTTAAAGTTTGGTAAATCAAGGGACCACGCCGTATAACACGGAACGGGTTTCCTCCCAAGAATACTAGTGCATAAAACAAACAGCGCAATGCTAAATAAAGAAAAATGAAGCTATTATAAGACCCAGTTCCTATCACACAATGCAACGCAAGCCGGGGGATAGGGTTTTCCCTTATAATAGCCAAAGCATGCTTGATACGTTTTAAAACAAATCATTTGATACTATTGTAAGTGCATAGTGTATAAAACAACTTCAAATCATAAGTATCAATCATAGGCGACATGAGCGTCCCATGCCACTATGTCGCCATATATAGGTTTACAAATAAAACCGCAAATGTCACGTATTTGGAAGTTGGATTTCCACCTATGAACCGAGGCAAAAGATAGTCCTCAACCGATTCGAGACGCTCTAGCCCGCCCCTCAGGATCAGAGCTCGAGTGACCCTTGGATCGTCAGGGCCGGTCCACCGATGTGGATTAAAATGCCTGACCATGCGTTTCCCCACCCTTTGGGGTGTAAATGAGCCAACGAATGGCTACATCGGACCCGGGTCGTCCGATCTAACCGAGGCGCCTCGCAACAGCAACAACCACATAGGTGAAAAGTATATAAATGTCAGGGCTGGTAGGTCACTGACACCACCCTAGCTAGAAAGAAACGCATGCCCTCCCTGAGGTCCTCTCCCGTTTTTGGTTCACAACTGGGGTGCGAAACTCGCGAAGCAAACGTTACACAAAGCTACGCCACAAAGGTCGTGCTTCGATCATCAACCACAAGACTTTGCTTTTCAACAGAAGCCTCGATCAATTGCCACTTAAGCATGCTACACAGGCAATCCACTCCATGCATTTGATCTCCATCAATATATAACCCCTGAGCTCGTACGTCTCAGAGAAGGGCGTTAAGCAAGAGAATAAATTCTCCGCCGCCAAACAGATATATATTTAATAGAGATCAATCACACGTACTAGTATCCAATGTCAGACACACAGTCCATTTACAAGTCTGTTCTGGGTCTGAACGAAACCGGAGGCACCTAGTACCCCGCATATCCATCGACCTCCAAGCACGTCTGGACGATCACCAACTGTTTCCATCTTCTTGGGTGTACAGCCCAATCAAGATCATCAGTAATCACCCAAACGACGTGAAGACCTCCGGTCTTCGACCATCGTCTTCATCTTCGACTTATCGTCGTATCAATTATTGAGAAAGGGATAAACCCGGTCTTTCCAAATAACTCGCGTATATTTTAAATAAGTGTTACACAAACACAACATACGCCTCATTCCAATTCATCAGTCACTAACCGTAAATTAATCAAGAGAATAATTCCCCAAATATTAACCCCGAAGGCCGAAACCAACATCAGATCAATATCCAGAAAACCATTCTGCTTAGCTAATCGACAGTTAGTTCCTAAATTTCACATTCATATGGAAAGGTTCCCATTAATTTTATCAAAGATAAATTCTTTATATTTATTCTTTAATCTATCCTTTTGAATTTCGATTCAACTAGTCGGGATTAACGAAACTTACCGAAGTAATCATTTGTTTTAATTTCCCAATCCCAACCTATTCATCCCATGAAGTAAAACTGGTAATACTTCATATCTAACACCACGGTGTTATCGGTAAATTCAATTACCATTTCACGTTCAAATCTAATTAAAAATTTAACTATCGCCTGGGGTAAAACTGGTGATACTCCATTTCGATTGTTTCAATCTAATTAAAGATTCATTAAAACTCCACTTAGTTTTAATCGTTAACTGGGTTAAAGAATCAGTGTCATTTAAAACACGGTTCACGATAAACCCAAAATCACATTCATTAATTATCGGGTTAAAGAACAAGTGTTATTTAAAACACTGTTCACGATAAACCCAAAAATCAATTCAATATTATTTAATTGGTACACTTCATTAAATCTAAATAAAAAGATTTAATCTTTTCTCAACTGGGTTCAAGAACGGTGTTAGTCAAGACACCATTCACGACAAACCCAAATCACATTTGATATTCAATACTAGGCTCTGAATAGAAAACATATCGGCCTATATTCAAGATCAAATTCTACGATTAACAAATGTCGGATTGGAAATAACGATATAAATATATATCTTTAAAATTTCCATAACAACATCTGTACAATCACGAATTCCAACATCGAAATATTCCGAAGACAATTTCGATTCAAATCCACTCCAATGCAATCATTGGAAATTCTGGTTATTTTTAAAACCCTTTTCAAATTCAATTTATTTATTTAAAAATAAATAGAATTATAATTCTATTTCAAAACTAGTTCATTTCGATAAAAATCTATTTTTATCTCTTCAAATATGGAGTTTTTCATCCCAATCCTTTCTAAATCATTTCTTATGATTTTACACAAATTATTACTATTTTTAATAATTTTATCAAGGCCCGTACAGTCGATTTCCATCAACGGTCATCGAACTGCACTTACAACGACCCTTTTCAAATTTGATTTGGACATAATTCCAAATCCAACCATTAGATTTCAAATTTCTAATATTCATTAGAAAGCTCTTTTCGATACGAACCCAACGGTTCCGGTTTTAGGAGAATCTGACGGTCGGATCTCCCGTAATATTCGTTCTAAGTTAATGGTCGAAATTCGCGAACTGTCGTGGCGCGGCGCGTTCTATTCAGGCCATTATATTATATATATAATATATACTTCGTCGATTTCCTTTCGAAACGAATTTTATAAATCGTTTTAAATTCATTTTCAAAACGGTTTCAACTTTATATTCAATTTTAAATCAAAATTGAATATTCCAATATAAATTCGTTTTAAATTCATTTCAAATCGATTTTAATTTAAATTGATTTCTAATTCAATTTCAGTTCGTTTTCAATTCAATTCAATTTCAATTCGAATTCATTTTTATTCCATTGCAATTCGAATTCATTTATATTCAATTTCAATTCGAATTCGTTTATATTCAATTTCAATTCGAATTCGTTTATATTCAATTTCAATTCGAATTCGTTTATATTCAATTCTTTTCAAAATATCAGATTTTGAAATCACTTTCGATATTCATTATAAAATGAATAAAATCGATATAAATATCGTTCACGTCAAAATGGCGTCAATTTAATCAATACGGCTTCATATATTCCTATTTTCAAATATTCTATTTCAAATATTTCTTTTTCAAATATTTCTATTTTAAAACTGGAATGAGGCCCAATCAATTACCATATAATGTTAATTATATGGATTTTCTACAACACATGTATACATTAACAACGATGAATAATCAACCATCATCCAAAGTGCATTCTACACTGTATAAGCATCAAATATAAATATTCAACGCTTATAACAGCCCGTCAATCAATTGATCGACATACAACTAAACAATCGGGATTAGTGTACGTCAAATATCATCCCAATACCCGTGTGGGGTTTCAAGCAATCAAACACAGATCTTTATTTGTGCAGTTGGGCGATGTGTAAAATTAATCGTCCCAATCAATGTCCTTCAAATAGGTGTACATAAACAAACCGTCCGGTTTGTAAATGAATATTTATTTATTCACATTCACGTTAAAAATTATATTTTTAACGATCAAACTATTTTATTCAACCTATGAATATTCTATTCGGTTCATTTATTAAATAAAATGTTATCTTTATTTTTCTAACTTATTTTTAGAAAATTTTGGCGGCATAACGGCACGATACTAGAAACGGGACAAGGCCTAGCCTTATCCCCGGTCTAGTGAAGGCCCACGCCATTCACACATCAATCAAATCAATTTCATTTCACCAAATAATTCAATTCAAACCAAATAATCTAACCAACTACACAACCAAACAATTAAACAAACAAGCCATCCATGGTCTGTGGATGACGGGTGTCGGGTGCTACTAAACACCGTCTGCATCCTAATAAATATTTTAACTAAAAATAAATTAAAGAGTGAGAAATTCTCATCGATAACTATCCCAACTCCACGACACTTCATTTATAGAAATCTTCGCCGTTCTCGCCTATTGCCACTTTCTTTGCCCGTATTCTCTACATATGTAAAAGTCACATTTTTATTTCTCTATTCAATATATAAAAATCGAATTTCACTTTGCTATTCTATATATAAAAATCGAATTTTTACTTTGCTATTCTATATATAAAAATCGAATTTTTACTTCGCTATTCAATATATAAAAATCGAATTTTTACTTCGCTATTCAATATATAAAAATCCTAACATTGTTTTAATAAACATCATAACACTGATCTATGCTTTATATAAGAAAAATGATTTAAAACAATATTTTGTATAAATAAAAACTCACATTCTCCTGTCAAAATCGGTTCTTGGATGGATGGGACCTCACAGTGGCCAGTGGCGGTCAGTGGAGGGTGCTGCCGGCGGTGGGAACCCGGCCAAGGCGGCGACGGTCTTCTTCGATGGTGGGTGGTTCAGGGGTCTCGCGGAAAACGAGCGAAGGGGGAGAAGAAGGGATCGTCGGAGGGGGTGCCTGAGGAGAAGGCGGAGGCTGGGGATGCGGTGTCGGGGTCTCGGCGTGGCTGGGGAGCGTCGGCGTCAAGGTCGACGACGAGATCTGGAGTTTGTTTTTTTTCCTTTTTCTTTTTTTCCTGAAATGAATTCGAAAGGGGGGGGGGCAGAGGGATTTAAGGAGGAGAAAAAGGGGGATTTAATTTTATTATTATTTTAATTACATAAAGTTGACTTTTACATACGACCTCTAAACGAGGCCACCTGTCGTCCATAGCTAATTACCCTCATTCCGAACACAATGGGATACGTATCGTAAGCTGATTTGATCGTTTCGATCTGTTTCCGTTAAAATCAACATATAACTCTATATATTGAATTTGAACGCGCATTTCAATTTACCGGGGTCACATACTAACTAGAAAAATTCCAGAAAAATATTTTCTAGTTTAGTATTGACGATACGGTCCTAACAAAACTAGTTTCGTCGAATTCTGAGACCGTTTGAAAAATGGCCATTTTCCAGTCGATTAAAATCAACTGAAACTGGTCAAACGCGTTTTCCTTTGCCACGCTCAGATATTGATTCGGAAAATTATGAAATTTGGAATCTAGCAATAACTTAACACTGCGGATCCAACAAAAGTGGTTTCGTCGAAATCCGAGGTGGTTTGCAAAATTTCCATTTTTAAGGGCCTAAATTCCATAGCGACTATTCAGAATTTTCAACTGGACATATCTTTTGATTCCTTCTATGAAATTTCAATTTTCCGGATTCGTTGGAAAGATATTCTCAATTAGATCCTAATGTTTTTGGTTTCACTAAAATCCGGATTGTTTTGCACCCGGTATGTTCAATTGAAGTTTGAAATCGAATTATCGAACTACCGCGCCATTTTCAATTCTATTTATAATTATAAATAAATATTTATATTCTAACGACGACGTATATAGTATATACGTTCTAATTCCATTCAAAATAAATTTCTCGTTGATATTACTTAAAATAATTCTTTTTAAATAATTAAAATTCGCTAAAATTGCCAAAATAAAAATTTTAAACTGGCCCAGATTTTCGGGTTGTTACAATCTCCCCCACTTAAAACTTTTCGTCCTCGAAAAGGAACAAAGTCGAAAGTTGTTTAACAATTCAACTCAACTTCCATTGTTTTGATTACGGCTTAAGTTCTTCAACTTTTCAGTTTCTAAGAACTTTTCAAAAATTTCAAAAATTTGGCTAACACCCTAAATTTTCGAAAAATTTCGCCATAACCTCCCCTGCACCGGGAGCCACGGGAAAATCCCGAAATTGCCATACAGGCCTTCTGATCTCAAAAAGAAAAAGAAAAAGACAAGCGGCTAGCCAATAGGCTCATAAAATCATCATCACCCAAACAAAACAGTAAATTATGTAGTAAACATGTACCTATTTGTCGGGCAAACAAAATTTATTCTCTGCTCTAGCCTCCTGGCTATGACCTGTTCAATGTAAGCACATGTATATGCAAGCAAATGCGACCAATTTTCAATATAATTCAATATGTGATTCAATTAGGCTAAATGGCTAAAAATTAGCAAACAAATAAACAAACAACACAAACATCAATCAATTAGTGAATTAGAGTTTCAAATTCATAATTTTGATACATATACAAAAATCATGTTTTTGATGCCAAATCACAACAATAGGCCCTATCTAATTTTTGGTTCTCACACCAGTCAATAGGATATATATAGATATTACACGTTCGTCACTCGAATATAAATTCTGATGATGATATATCAATCATCAGAATCACCCCCGGGCGACTAGAGTGTAATTCTATATCTATCCAGTATATTAAAACTTCAAATACACGTTTGCAAGGCGTATATGCAAAATTTTCATATACTGGACTGTCCTAATCTATATAGATAAATAATCAAATACGAATAATTGATTTAAATTTTCAAAGCAAAATTGTTTTCATTTGAAAAATATACTCTTCACACTCGTTCTAGGATACTACTGATCCCATCTCTAACGAGTCATTCCCATTGGATATTACTTATCCAATATCTGATGAATTCTTTCGTATGGTTCTAATGTGTCTTGTTCTCTGAGCTTTGTAAACCAAAGCTCTGATACCACGATGAAACGACCCGAACTTCCCCGGTCTCCGAAGAGAAGAGAAAGAACGAATTGTTTTGAGAACACGACAAAACAAAACGCATACAAAAGAACATTTCATTGTATATTACAACAATTCATCAGATTACAAGAATATACAGAGTATAACGAATCAATATTACACAAAAATTATCAGAGATTACTATACATTACATAGCAGCGGAAAATAATACAATACACAACTAGAAGAGATATACGGATACAAAGCTTTCCGGATATCATTCCAACTGTAAACCAGGATCCAGTGAATTTAAATCTGCAAAACCAAAACTACTAGCTGCCCGTGTGAAAATAGGGGCACCCAGAGTTTAGGTTAAAACAATAAACTCCAGGTCAGTCATGTGACTGGTGTGAGAACTAAAACAGTTATTAATCTTTATTTTTAAAGTTTGGTAAATCAAGGGACCACGCCGTATAACACGGAACGGGTTTCCTCCCAAGAATACCAGTGCATAAAACAAACAGCGCAATGCTAAATAAAGAAAAATGAAGCTATTATAAGACCCAGTTCCTATCACACAATACAACGCAAGCCGGGGGATAGGGTTTTCCCTGATAATAGCCAAAGCATGCTTGATACGTTTTAAAACAAATCATTTGATGCTATTGTAAGTGCATAGTGTATAAAACAACTTCAAATCATAAGTATCAATCATAGGCGACATGAGCGTCCCATGCCACTATGTCGCCATATATAGGTTTACAAATAAAACCGCAAATGTCACGTATTTGGAAATTGGATTTCCACCTATGAACCGAGGCAAAAGATAGTCCTCAACCGATTCGAGACGCTCTAGCCCGCCCCTCAGGATCAGAGCTCGAGTGACCCTTGGATCGTCAGGGCCGGTCCACCGATGTGGATTAAAATGCCTGAACATGCGTTTCCCCACCCTTTGGGGTGTAAATGAGCCAACGAATGGCTCCATCGGACCCGGGTCGTCCGATCTAACCGAGGCGCCTCGCAACAGCAACAACCACATAGTTGAAAAGTATATAAATGTTAGGGCTGGTAGGTCACTGACACCACCCTAGCTAGAAAGAAACGCATGCCCTCCCTGAGGTCCTCTCCTGTTTTTGGTTCACAACCGGGGTGCGAAACTCGCGAAGCAAACGTTACACAAAGCTACGCCACAAAGGCCGTGCTTCGATCATCAACCACAGGACTTTGCTTTTCAACAGAAGCCTCGATCAATTGCCACTTAAGCATGCCACACAGGCAATTCACTCCATGCGTTTGATCTCCATCAATATATAACCCCTGAGCTCGTACATCTCAGAGAAGGGCGTTAAGCAAGAGAATAAATTCTCCGCCGCCAAACAGATATATATTTAATAGAGATCAATCACACGGACTAAAATCCAATGTCAGACACACAGTCCATTTACAAGTCCGTTCTGGGTCTGAACGAAACCGGAGGCACCTAGTACCCCGCATATCCATCGATCTCCAAGCACGTCTGGACGATCACCAACTGTTTCCATCTTCTTGGGTGTACAGCCCAATCAAGATCATCAGTAATCACCCAAACGACGTGAAGACCTCCGGTCTTCGACCATCGTCTTCATCTTCGACTTATCGTCGTATCAGTTATTCAGAATGGGATAAACCCGGTCTTTCCGAATAACTCGCGTATATTTTAAATAAGTGTTACACAAACACAACATACGCCTCATTCCAATTCATCAGTCACTAACCGTAAATTAATCAAGAGAATAATTCCCCAAATATTAACCCCGAAGGCCGAAACCTACATCAGATCAATATCCAGAAAACCATTCTGCTTATCTAATCGACAGTTAGTTCCTAAATTTCACATTCATATGGAAAGGTTCCCATTAATTTTATCAAAGATAAATTCTTTATATTTATTCATTAATCTATCCTTTTGAATTTCGATTCAACTAGTCGGGATTAACGAAACTTACCGAAGTAATCATTTGTTTTAATTTCCCAATCCCAACCTATTCATCCCATGAAGTAAAACTGGTAATACTTCATATCTAACACCACGGTGTTATCGGTAAATTCAATTACCATTTCACGTTCAAATCTAATTAAAAATTTAACTATCGCCTGGAGTAAAACTGGTGATACTCCATTTCGATTGTTTCAATCTAATTAAAGATTCATTAAAACTCCACTTAGTTTTAATCGTTAACTGGGTTAAAGAATCAGTGTCATTTAAAACACGGTTCACGATAAACCCAAAATCACATTCATTAATTATCGGGTTAAAGAACAAGTGTTATTTAAAACACTGTTCACGATAAACCCAAAAATCAATATCAATTCAATATTATTTAATTGGTACACTTCATTAAATCTAAATAAAAAGATTTAATCTTTTCTCAACTGGGTTCAAGAACGGTGTTAGTCAAGACACCATTCACGACAAACCCAAATCACATTTGATATTCAATACTAGGCTCTGAATAGAAAATATATCAGCCTATATTCAAGATCAATTTCTACGATTAACAAATGTCGTATTGGAAATAACGATATAAATATATATCTTTCAAATTTCCATAACAACATCTGTATAATCACGAATTCCAACATCGAAATATTCCGAAGACAATTTCAATTCAAATCCACTCCAATGCAATCATTGGAAATTCTGGTTATTTTTAAAACCCTTTTCAAATTCAATTTATTTATTTAAAAATAAATAGAATTATAATTCTAGTTCAAAACTAGTTCATTTCGATAAAAATCTATTTTTATCTCTTCAAATATGGAGTTTTTCATCCCAATCCTTTCTAAATCATTTCTTATGATTTTACACAAATTATTACTACTTTTAATAATTTTATCAAGGCCCGTACAGTCGATTTCCATCAACGGTCATCGAATTGCACTTACAGCGACCCTTTTCAAATTTGATTTGCTCATAATTCCAAATCCAACCGTTAGATTTCAAATTTCTAATATTCATTAGAAAGCTCTTTTCGATACGAACCCAACGGTTCCGGTTTTAGGAGAATTCGACGGTCGGATCTCCCGTAATATTCGTTCGAAGTTAATGGTCGAAATTCGCGAACGCCGTGGCGCGGCGCGTTATATTCAGGCCATTATATTATATATACAATATATATAATATATACTTCGTCGATTTCCTTTCGAAACGAATTTTATAAATCGTTTTAAATTCATTTTCAAAATGGTTTCAACTTTATATTCAATTTTAAATCAAAATTGAATATTCCAATATAAATTCGTTTTAAATTCATTTCAAATCGATTTTAATTTAAATTGATTTCTAATTCAATTTCAGTTCATTTTCAATTCAATTCAATTTCAATTCGAATTCATTTCTATTCCATTTCAATTCGAATTCATTTATATTCAATTTCAATTCGAATTCGTTTATATTCAATTTCAATTCGAATTCGTTTATATTCAATTCATTTCAAAATATCAGATTTTGAAATCACTTTCGATATTCATTATAAAATGAATAAAATCGATATAAATATCGTTCACGTCAAAATGGCGTCAATTTAATCAATACGGCTTCATATATTCCTATTTTCAAATATTCTATTTCAAATATTCTATTTCAAATATTCTATTTCAAATATTTCTTTTTCAAATATTTCTATTTTAAAACTGGAATGAGGCCCAATCAATTACCATATAATGTTAATTATATGGATTTTCTACAACACATGTATACATTAACAACGATGAATAATCAACCATCATCCAAAGTGCATTCTACACTGTATAGGCATCAAATATAAATATTCAACGCTTATAACAGCCTGTCAATCAATCGATCGACATACAACTAAACAATCAGGATTAGTGTACGTCAAATATCATCCCAATATCCGTGTGGGGTTTCAAGCAATCAAACACAGATCTTTATTTGTGCAGTTGGGCGATGTGTAAAAGTTATCGTCCCAATCAATGTCCTTCAAATAGGTGTACATAAACAAACCGTCCGGTTTGTAAATGAATATTTATTTATTCACATTCACGTTAAAAATTATATTTTTAACGATCAAACTATTTTATTCAACCTATGAATATTCTATTCGGTTCATTTATTAAATAAAATGTTATCTTTATTTTTCTAACTTATTTTTAGAAAATTTTTGCGGCATAACGGCACGATACTAGAAACGGGACAAGGCCTAGCCTTATCCCCGGTCTAGTGAAGGCCCACGCCATTCACACATCAATCAAATCAATTTCATTTCACCAAACAATTCAATTCAAACCAAATAATCTAACCAACTACACAACCAAACAATTAAACAAACAAGGCATCCATGGTCTGTGGATGACGGGTGTCGGGTGCTACTAAACACCGTCTGCATCCTAATAAATATTTTAACTAAAAATAAATTAAAGAGTGAGAAATTCTCACCGATAGCTATCCCAACTCCACGACACTTCATTTATAGAAATCTTCGCCGTTCTCGCCTCTTGCCACTTTCTTTGCCCGTATTCTCTACATATGTAAAAATCACATTTTTATTTCGCTATTCAATATATAAAAATCGAATTTTTACTTTGCTATTCCATATATAAAAATCGAATTTTTACTTTGCTATTCTATATATAAAAATTGAATTTTTACTTCGCAATTCAATATATAAAAATCGAATTTTTACTTCGCAATTCAATATATAAAAATCGAATTTTTACTTCGCTATTCAATATATAAAAATCGAATTTTTACTTCGCTATTCAATATATAAAAATCGAATTTTTACTTCGCTATTCAATATATAAAAATCCTAACATTGTTTTAATAAACATCATAACACTGATCTATGCTTTATATATAAGAAAAATGATTTAAAACAATATTTTGTATAAATAAAAACTCACATTCTCCTGTCAAAATCGGTTCTTGGATGGATGGGACCTCACAGTGGCCAGTGGCGGTCAGTGGAGGGTGCTGCCGGCGGTGGGAACCCGGCCAAGGCGGCGACGGTCTTCTTCGATGGTGGGTGGTTCAGGGGTCTCGCGGAAAACGAGCGAAGGGGGAGAAGAAGGGATCGTCGGAGGGGGTGCCTGAGGAGAAGGCGGAGGCTGGGGATGCGGTGTCGGGGTCTCGGCGTGGCTGGGGAGCGTCGGCGTCAAGGTCGACGACGAGATCTGGAGTTCGTTTTTTTTCTTTTTCTTTTTTTCCTGAAATGAATTCGAAAGGGGGGGCAGAGGGATTTAAGGAGGAGAAAAAGGGGGATTTAATTTTTTTATTATTTTAATTACATAAAGTTGACTTTTACATACGACCTCTAAACGAGGCCCACCGCCTGTCGTCCATAGCTAATTACCCCCATTCCGAACACAATGGGATATGTATCGTAAGCTGATTTGATCGTTTCGATCTGTTTCCGTTAAAATCAACATATAACTCTATATATTGAATTTAAACGCGCATTTCAATTTACCGGGGTCACATACTAATTAGAAAAATTCCAGAAAAATATTTTCTAGTTTCGTATTGACGATACGGTCCTAACAAAACTAGTTTCATCGAATTCTGAGATAGTTTGAAAAATGGCCATTTTCCAGTCGATTAAAATCAACTGAAACTGGTCAAACGCGTTTTCCTTTGCCACGCTCACATATTGATTCGAAAAATTATGAAATTTGAAATCTAGCAATAACTTAACACTGCGGATCCAACAAAAGTGGTTTCGTCGAAATCCGAGGTGGTTTGCAAAATTTCCATTTTTAAGGGCCTGAATTCCATAGCGACTATTCAGAATTTTCAACTGGACATATCTTTTGATTCCTGCTATGAAATTTCAATTTTCCGGATTCGTTGGAAAGATATTCATAATTAGATCCTAATGTTTTTGGTTTCACTAAAATCCGGATTGTTTTGCACCCGGTATGTTCAATTGAAGTTTGAAATCGAATTATCGAACTACCGCGCCATTTTCAATTCTATTTATAATTATAAATAAATATTTATATTCTAACGACGACGTATATAATATATACGTTCTAATTCCATTCAAAATAAATTTCTCGTCGATATTACTTAAAATAATTCTTTTTAAATAATCAAAATTCGCTAAAATTGCCAAAATAAAAAATTTAAACTGGCCCAGATTTTCGGGTTGTTACAATCTCCCCCACTTAAAACTTTTCGTCTCCGAAAAGGAACAAAGTCGAAAGTTGTTTAACAATTCAACTCAACTTCCATTGTTTTGATTACGGCTTAAGTTCTTCAACTTTTCAGTTTCTAAGAACTTTTCAAAAATTTGGCTAACACCCTAAATTTTCGAAAAATTTCGCCATAACCTCCCCTGCACCGGGAGCCACGGGAAAATCCCGAAATTGCCATACAGGCCTTCTGATCTCAAAAAGAAAAAGAAAAAGCCAAGCGGCTAGCCAATAGGCTCATAAAATCATCATCACCCAATCAAAACAGTAAATTATGTAGTAAAAATGTACCTATTTGTCGGGCAAACAAATTTTATTCTCTGCTCTAGCCTCCTTGTTATGACCTGTTCAATGTAAGCACATGTATATGCAAGCAAATACGACCAATTTTCAATATAATTCAATATGTGATTCAATTAGGCTAAATGGCTAAAAATTAGCAAACAAATAAACAAACAACACAAACATCAATCAATTAGTGAATTAGAGTTTCAAATTCATAATTTTGATACATATACAAAAATCATGTTTTTGATGCCAAATCACAACAATAGGCCCTATCTAATTTTTTGTTCTCACACCAGTCAATAGGAAATATATAGATATTACACGTTCGTCACTCGAATATAAATTCTGATGATGATATATCAATCATCAGAATCACCCTCGGGCGACTAGAGTGTAATTCTATATCTATCCAGTATATTAAAACTTCAAATACACGTTTGCAAGGCGTATATGCAAAAAATTTATATACTGGACTGTCCTAATCTATATAGATAAATAATCAAATACGAATAATTGATTTAAATTTTAAAAACAAAATTGTTTTCATTTGAAAAATATACTCTTCACACTCGTTCTAGGATACTACTGATCCCATCTCTAACGAGTCATTCCCATTGGATATTACTTATCCAATATCTGATGAATTCTTTCGTATGGTTCTAATGTGTCTTGTTCTCTGAGCTTTGTAAACCAAAGCTCTGATACCACGATGAAACGACCCGAACTTCCCCGGTCTCCGAAGAGAAGAGAAAGAACGAATTGTTTTGAGAACACGACAAAACAGAACGCATACAAAAGAACATTTCATTGTATATTACAACAATTCATCAGATTACAAGAATATACAGAGTATAACGAATCAATATTACACAAAAATTATCAGAGATTACAATACATTACATAGCAGCGGAAAATAATACAATACACAACTAGAAGAGATATACGGATACAAAGCTTTCCGGATATCATTCCAGCTGTAAACCAGGATCCTGTGAATATAAATTTGCAAAACCAAAACTACTAGCTGCCCATGTCAAAATAGGGGCACCCAGAGTTTAGGTTAAAACAATAAACTCCAGGTCAGTCATGTGACTGGTGTGAGAACTAAAACAGTTATTAATCTTTATTTTTAAAGTTTGGTAAATCAAGGGACCACGCCGTATAACACGGAACGGGTTTCCTCCCAAGAATACCAGTGCATAAAACAAACAGCGCAATGCTAAATAAAGAAAAATGAAGCTATTATAAGACCCAGTTCCTATCACACAATGCAACGCAAGCCGGGGGATAGGGTTTTCCCTTATAATAGCCAAAGCATGCTTGATACGTATTAAAACAAATCATTTGATACTATTGTAAGTGCATAGTGTATAAAACAACTTTAAATCATAAGTATCAATCATAGGCGACATGAGCGTCCCATGCCACTTGTCGCCATATATAGGTTTACAAATAAAACCGCAAATGTCACGTATTTGGAAATTGGATTTCCACCTATGAACCGAGGCAAAAGATAGTCCTCAATCGATTCGAGACGCTCTAGCCCGCCCCTCAGGATCAGAGCTCGAGTGACCCTTGGATCGTCAGGGTCGGTCCACCGATGTGGATTAAAATGCCTGAACATGCGTTTCCCCACCCTTTGGGGTGTAAATGTGCCAACGAATGGCTCCATCGGACCCGGGTCGTCCAATCTAACTGAGGCGCCTCGCAACAGCAACAACCACATAGGTGAAAAGTATATAAATGTCAGGGCTGGTAGGTCATTGACACCACCCTAGCTAGAAAGAAACGCATGCCCTCCCTGAGGTCCTCTCCCGTTTTTGGTTCACAACAGGGGTGCGAAACTCGCGAAGCAAACGTTACACAAAGCTACGCCACAAAGGCCGTGCTTCAATCATCAACCACAAGACTTTGCTTTTCAACAGAAGCCTCGATCAATTGCCACTTAAGCATGCCACACAGGCAATTCACTCCATGCGTTTGATCTCCATCAATATATAACCCCTGAGCTCGTACGTCTCAGAGAAGGGCGTTAAGCAAGAGAATAAATTCTCCGCCGCCAAACAGATATATATTTAATAGAGATCAATCACACAGACTAAAATCCAATGTCAGACACACAGTCCATTTACAAGTCCGTTCTGGGTCTGAACGAAACCGGAGGCACCTAGTACCCCGCATATCCATCGATCTCCAAGCACGTCTGGACGATCACCAACTGTTTCCATCTTCTTGGGTGTACAACCCAATCAATATCATCAGTAATCACCCAAACGACGTGAAGACCTCCGGTCTTCGACCATCGTCTTCATCTTCGACTTATCGTCGTATCAGTTATTCAGAATGGGATAAACTCGGTTATTCCGAATAACTCGCGTATATTTTAAATAAGTGTTACACAAACACAACATATGCCTCATTCCAATTCATCAGTCACTAACCGTAAATTAATCAAGAGAATAATTGCCCAAATATTAACCCCGAAGGCCGAAACCAACATCAGATCAATATCCAGAAAACAATTCTGCTTAGCTAACCGACAGTTAGTTCCTAAATTTCACATTCATATGGAAAGGTTCCCATTAATTTTATCAAAGATAAATTATTTATATTTATTCTTCAATCTATCCTTTTGAATTTCGATTCAACTAGTCGGGATTAACGAAACTTACCGAAGTAATCATTTGTTTTAATTTCCCAATCCCAACCTATTCATCCCATGAAGTAAAACTGGTAATACTTCATATCTAACACCACGGTGTTATCGGTAAATTCAATTACCATTTCACGTTCAAATCTAATTAAAAATTTAACTATCGCCTGGAGTAAAACTGGTGATACTCCATTTCGATTGTTTCAATCTAATTAAAGATTCATTAAAACTCCACTTAGTTTTAATCGTTAACTGAGTTAAAGAATCAGTGTCATTTAAAACACGGTTCACGATAAACCCAAAATATTATTCATTAATTATCGGGTTAAAGAACAAGTGTTATTTAAAACACTGTTCACGATAAACCCAAAAATCAATATCAATTCAATATTATTTAATTGGTACACTTCATTAAATCTAAATAAAAAGATCTAATCTTTTCTCAACTGGGTTCAAGAACGGTGTTAGTCAAGACACCATTCACGACAAACCCAAATCACATTTGATATTCAATACTAGGCTCTGAATAGAAAATATATCGGCCTATATTCAAGATCAAATTCTATGATTAAAAATGTCGTATTGGAAATAACGATATAAATATATATCTTTCAAATTTCCATAACAACATCTGTATAATCACGAATTCCAACATCGAAATATTCCGAAGACAATTTCGATTCAAATCCACTCCAATGCAAACATTAGAAATTCTGGTTATTTTTAAAACCCTTTTCAAATTCAATTTATTTATTTAAAAATAAATAGAATTATAATTCTAGTTCAAAACTAGTTCATTTCGATAAAAATCTATTTTTATCTCTTCAAATATGGAGTTTTTCATCCCAATCCTTTCTAAATCATTTCTTATGATTTTACACAAATTATTACTACTTTTAGTAATTTTATCAAGGCCCGTACAGTCGATTTCCATCAACGGTCATCGAACTGCACTTACAGCGACCCTTTTCAAATTTGATTTGGACATAATTCCAAATCCAACCGTTAGATTTCAAATTTCTAATATTCATTAGAAAGCTCTTTTCGATACGAACCCAACGGTTCTGGTTTTAGGAGAATGCGACGGTCGGATCTCCCGTAATATTCGTTCGAAGTTAATGGTCGAAATTTGTGAACTGCCGTGGCGCGGCGCGTTCTATTCAGGCCATTATATTATATATATAATATATATAATATATACTTCGTCGATTTCCTTTCGAAACGAATTTTATAAATCGTTTTAAATTCATTTTCAAAACGGTTTCAACTTTATATTCAATTTTAAATCAAAATTGAATATTCCAATATAAATTCGTTTTAAATTCATTTCAAATCGATTTTAATTTAAATTGATTTCTAATTCAATTTCAGTTCGTTTTCAATTCAATTCAATTTCAATTCGAATTCATTTCTATCCCATTTCAATTCGAATTCATTTATATTCAATTTCAATTCGAATTCGTTTATATTCAATTTCAATTCGAATTCGTTTATATTCAATTTCAATTCGAATTCGTTTATATTCAATTCTTTTCAAAATATCAGATTTTGAAATCACTTTCGATATTCATTATAAAATGAATAAAATCGATATAAATATCGTTCACGTCAAAATGGCGTCAATTTAATCAATACAGCTTCATATATTCCTATTTTCAAATATTCTATTTCAAATATTTCTTTTTCAAATATTTCTATTTTAAAACTGGAATGAGGCCCAATCAATTACCATATAATGTTAATTATATGGATTTTCTACAACACATGTATACATTAACAACGATGAATAATCAAACATCATCCAAAGTGCATTCTACACTATATAAGCATCAAATATAACTATTCAACGCTTATAACAGCCTGTCAATCAATCGATCGACATACAACTAAACAATCGGGATTAGTGTACGTCAAATATCATCCCAATACCCGTGTGGGGTTTCAAGCAATCAAACACAGATCTTTATTTGTGCAGTTGGGCGATGTGTAAAATTTATCGTCTCAATCAATGTCCTTCAAATAGGTGTACATAAACAAACCGTCCGGTTTGTAAATGAATATTTATTTATTCACATTCACGTTAAAAATTATATTTTTAACGATCAAACTATTTTATTCAACCTATGAATATTCTATTCGGTTCATTTGTTAAATAAAATGTTATCTTTATTTTTCTAACTTATTTTTAGAAAATTTTGGCGGCATAACGGCACGATACTAGAAATGGGACAAGGCCTAGCCTTATCCCCGGTCTAGTGAAGGCCCACGCCATTCACACATCAATCAAATCAATTTCATTTCACCAAACAATTCAATTCAAACCAAATAATCTAATCAACTACACAACCAAACAATTAAACAAACAAGCCATCCATGGTCTGTGGATGACGGGTGTCGGGTGCTACTAAACACCGTCTGCATCCTAATAAATATTTTAACTAAAAATAAATTAAAGAGTGAGAAATTCTCACCGATAGCTATCCCAACTCCACGACACTTTATTTATAGAAATCTTCGCCGTTCTCGCCTCTTGCCACTTTCTTTGCCCGTATTCTCTACATATGTAAAAATCACATTTTTATTTCGCTATTCAATATATAAAAATTGAATTTTTACTTCGCAATTCAATATATAAAAATCGAATTTTTACTTCGCAATTCAATATATAAAAATCGAATTTTTACTTCGCTATTCAATATATAAAAATCGAATTTTTACTTCGCTATTCAATATATAAAAATCGAATTTTTACTTCGCTATTCAATATATAAAAATCCTAACATTGTTTTAATAAACATCATAACACTGATCTATGCTTTATATATAAGAAAAATGATTTAAAACAATATTTTGTATAAATAAAAACTCACATTCTCCTGTCAAAATCGGTTCTTGGATGGATGGGACCTCACAGTGGCCAGTGGCGGTCAGTGGAGGGTGCTGCCGGCGGTGGGAACCCGGCCAAGGCGGCGACGGTCTTCTTCGATGGTGGGTGGTTCAGGGGTCTCGCGGAAAACGAGCGAAGGGGGAGAAGAAGGGATCGTCGGAGGGGGTGCCTGAGGAGAAGGCGGAGGCTGGGGATGCGGTGTCGGGGTCTCGGCGTGGCTGGGGAGCGTCGGCGTCAAGGTCGACGACGAGATCTGGAGTTCGTTTTTTTTTTCCTTTTTCTTTTTTTTCCTGAAATGAATTCGAACGGGGGAGGGGGGGCAGAGGGATTTAAGGAGGAGAAAAAGGGGGATTTAATTTTTTTATTATTTTAATTACATAAAGTTGACTTTTACATTCGACCTCTAAACGAGGCCCACCGCCTGTCGTCCATAGCTAATTACCCCCATTCCGAACACAATGGGATATGTATCGTAAGATGATTTGATCGTTTCAATCTGTTTCCGTTAAAATCAACATATAACTCTATATATTGAATTTGAACGCGCATTTCAATTTACCGGGGTCACATATTAACTAGAAAAATTCCAAAAAAATATTTTCTAGTTTCGTATTGACGATACGGTCCTAACAAAACTAGTTTCATCGAATTCTGATACCGTTTGAAAAATGGTCATTTTCCAGTCGATTAAAATCAACTGAAACTGGTCAAACGCGTTTTCCTTTGCCACGCTCACATATTGATTAGGAAAATTATGAAATTTGGAATCTAGCAATAACTTAACACTGCGGATCCAACAAAAGTGGTTTCATCGAAATCCGAGGTGGTTTGCAAAATTTCCATTTTTAAGGGCCTGAATTCCATAGCGACTATTCAGAATTTTCAACTGGACATATCTTTTGATTCCTGCTATGAAATTTCAATTTTCCGGATTCGTTGGAAAGATATTCACAATTAGATACTAATGTTTTTCATTTCACTAAAATCCGGATTGTTTTGCACCCGGTATGTTCAATTGAAGTTTGAAATCGAATTATCGAACTACCGCGCCATTTTCAATTCTATTTATAATTATAAATAAATATTTATATTCTAACGACGACGTATATAATATATACGTTCTAATTCCATTCAAAATAAATTTCTCGTCGATATTACTTAAAATAATTCTTTTTAAATAATCAAAATTCGCTAAAATTGCCAAAATAAAATTTTTAAACTGGCCCAGATTTTCGGGTTGTTACAGTATACTTCTGGCTACAAACTTTTCAATTGCCCGAAGCATCTATTGACAAAATTGAAAGGGTATGTGCAGATTTTATATGGAAGGGCGGTTTACATAAAATTAAGTATCAGGAGTTATGCAAACCAAAGAATGAAGGCGGGGTTGGTTTGAAAAACACAAGAGACATGAAGGAAGTTTACACTTTAAAATTGTCATGGAAAGTTAATTCTTCGAATGGACTATGGGCTCGATGGATGCGTAGAAGGTATGTCAAAGATAATTTCTGGACTATGGCTTTTGACAATAATGCGTCGACAACTTGGAAAGCCATTCTCAAAGTTCGTGATATTCTCACGAAATATTGTGAAAGACAGATTGCAAATGGTAGAAATACGAACCTTTGGCGTGATCCATGGATTAATGGTAGTTCTTTCATCGATTTAGTGGGCTGGGACACTTATTCATATTATGGCAGTCCAAATGTTTGTGTTTCTCAAATTATTGATAACAATGCTTGGCATTTAACTGAAACATCACTGCCTCTCTCGGATAATAAAAAACGCCACATTGAATATACCCCAATATTTCATAACAGGGAAAGCGGTATCTGGACTTGGAAACACGATGAAGATTTCACTATTAAATCGGCCTATAACTGTGTCAGACACCAAGGTAATATTTGTGATTGGGCAAAAGTGATCTGGAACAAATGTAATGTGCCAAAAATGTCATTTACAACATACAAAGCCATCAAAGGAAGATTACCTACCAAATATCGCTTAAGTAAATGGGGAGTGACTAATTTCAGTGCATGTGTAATGTGTGAAAATGAGGTAGAATCTCACAAACACTTATTTTTCGAGTGCAGTTTCTCACAACAAGTAATTATTGCATGCTATCAGAAGCTAAATCGCAATCTTTACTGTACTGATTTAATTCAATTAATAAGCTACCTGGGCATGAAGTGGAATCCCAAAGATATAAAAACCAAGATATATAGCATCTTGCTCACATCTGTAGTATGGTGGATTTGGAAAGAGCGCAATCGTCGATCATTTCAGAGCAAATCAAGAACAGAAGAGGAAATCAGCCTTTGAATTTTGAATGAAGTGGCGATTAAACTGAAATCGATTATGAATCGGAGAAATACCTTCACCCAGGTAGATAATGAAGCTCGTACTGTAGCCGATTGTCTTGAGGAGATGTTCTTTCGAATCCGAAATACTATATCGAATCCTCCTGAACCCCCGCCGCCACCATGAATAGGTTTGGATTATTTTGGGAAGTTTTGTGTTTAACTGAAAGGTGCTTTCCACGTGTATAGTTTTGAACTGGTTGACGATCCAGTTAATTTTGTACTTAACGCATTTTGGGCTGAATGCCTAATAAAGTTTATACCCATTTAAAAAAAATATCCCTACTGTTATTGTATTTAAATCTCGTATGCACATGGGTGTGCTCACACAATATTAAATGAAATTAGTAAGGTGATTTAAAGTAGTTAGCTTAAGATGTAAGAATTGGCCAGAAACAGAGTTTGAAGGGAGTATATATATCGTGGGTAAACATATGTTGATTTTGCCTAAAAGAGTTGATATATACGAGTAAGTTTGATTATAATTTGAGGGCTTGAACAAAAAGGACCTGAGACGAAAATGTAAATCTGTGACAGACTAATACAAAAAACATATAATACGAGAATTTCATAACCTGGAGAAGATGAGAGTGGATCACTTTGTTAGTGACATTGGAGATGTTGTTATTGTCAACCTGGTCCTCAGTTATCTGTGAGGTGATTAGGATACTCTATTCTAAAGGGTTCGATATTGATGACAGATATTCGAATTCGTTTTCAATTCGATTCAATTCAAAGTGGTTTTCTATTCGATTCAATTCAAATTGGTTTTCTATTTGATTCAAATTCGTTATATATTCAATTGAAATCAAATTCGAATTCGTTATCTATGCAATTAAATTCGAATTCGTTATCTATTCAGTTCAATTCGAATTCGTTATTTATGCAATTCAATTCGAATTCGTTATCTATTCAATTCAATTCGAATTCGTTATTTATTCAACTCAATTCGAATTCAATTCATTATTTATTCAATTCAAATCCAATTCAAATCAAATTCGTTTTCTATCCTATTCAGATGGTTTTCTATTCTATTCAAATTCAATTGATTTTCTATTCTATTCAAATTCAATTGATTTTCTATTCTATTCAAATTCAATTGATTTTCTATTCTATTCAAATTCAATTGATTTTCTATTCTATTCAAATTCAATTGATTTTCTATTCTATTCAAATTCAAATTTCATTTCAAAATATTCGATTTCAAAATCACTTTTCAATATTCATTTTAAAATGAATAAAATCGATATAAATATCGTTCACGTCTAAATGGCGTCAATCTAATCAACCCGGCTTCATATATTTCTATTTTCAAATATTCTATTTCAAATATTTCCTTTTCAAATATTTCTATTTTAAATATTTCGTTTTCAAATATTTTGTTCAACACATGACTAGTCTCAACGGATGAGTACGGTCAACACATGAACATTTATTTTATATTGATAAAGATGTAAATTTTATTATTAAAATATTTCGTTCAACACATGACTAATCTCAACGGATGAGTACAGTCAACACATGAACATTTATTTTATAATATTCTTTATCTTCTAAATTGGAATGAGGCCCAATCAATTACCATATAAAGTTAATTATATGGATTCCATACAACACATGTATATAATAGCATTGAAAAATAATCAACCATCAACCAAAGTGCACTACACTGTATAAGCATCAAATATAGATATCTAACGCTTATAACAGCCTGTCAATCAATCGATCGACATATTTAATCAATCAGGATGAGTGAACTTCAAATTTCATCCCAACACCCGTGGTTGGGGTTTCAAACAATCAAAAACAGATTTTATTTGTGCAGTTGGGCGATGTGTAAAATTTATCGTCCCAATCAATGTCCTTCAAACAGGTGTACATAAACAAACCGTCCGATTTGTAAATGAATATTTTATTTTATTCACTTCACGTTAAAAATTATATTTTTAACGATAAAACATTTTATTTTAACACATGAATTTTTATTCAGTTCATTCTTTAAATAAAATGATATTTTTATTTTTCTAACATATTTTAGAAAATTTCGGCGGCATAACAACACGATACTAGATACGGGACGAGGCCTAGCCTTATCCCCGGTCTAGTGAAGGCCCACGCCACTCACACATCAATCAAATCAATTTCATTTCACCAAACAATTCAAATTTCAATCAAATAATCTAACCAATTTTTGCAATCAAACAAACAAGTCCATGGTCTGTGGACGATTGTGTCGGGTGCTACTAAGCACCGTCTGCATCCTAGTATATATATATATATATATATATATATATATATATATATATAACTAGAAAATGAAATTGAAAGGTGAGAAATTCTCACCGATAGCTATCCAATACCACAACTCTTCATTTACAGAAGTCTTCACCGTTATCGCATCTTTGTCATCTTCGTTGCCCGTAGCCACTACATATGTAAAAATCGAATTTTTACTATGCTATTCAATATATAAAAATCGAATTTTTACTATGCTATTCAATATATAAAGATTGAATTTTTACTATGCTATTCAATATAAAAAGATTGAATTTTTACTATGCTATTCAATATATAAAGATTGAATTTTTACTATGCTATTCAATATAAAAGATTAAATTTTTATTATGCTATTCAATATATAAAAATCAAATTTTTACTATGTTATTCAATATATAAAAATCAAATTTTTACTATGCTATTCAATATATAAAAATCAAATTTTTATCATACTATTCAATATATAAAAATTCCATTTTTACACCGCTACTATATAGATAAAAATTATATTTCTATAACGCTATTCCCTATATAAAGATTTCGCCTTTTCAAAAATAAAGATTGAATTTTTATTATCATAACCATATAAAAATTATATTTTTATATTCATTTCAAACTGTAAAAATTCGATCTTTCTACCTATAAAAATCCGTTCTTTTCTATAACAAAACCCTCGCCTTTCACTTATGAAAAATATGGTCTTTTCATATAGAAAAATCAAATCTTTTCCATTTTAAAAATCTAATCTTTTCTATTTTAAAATCTCGCCTTTTCTATTTTAAAAATCTCGCCTTTTCTATTTTAAAAATCTCGCCTTTTCTATTTTAAAAATCTCGCCTTTTCTATTTTAAAAATCTCGCCTTTTCTATTTTAAAAATCTCGCCTTTTCTATTTTGAAAATCTCGCCTTTTCTATTTTAAAAATCTCGCCTTTTCTATTTTAAAAATCTAGCCTTTTCTATTTTTATATTTGCTACTATATAAGAATTATATTTTTATATAATTAAAAATTACTTCTTTCTTTGATTAAAAATTACTTCTTTCTTTGATTAAAAATTACTTCTTCGTTACATAAAAAAATCAAAACAAAACAAAATTTTAAATTAATAAAAATAAGAAAAAACAAAACTGAATTTTAAATTAATAAAAATAAGCAAAAACGAACTTACAGTTCGACATATGGGAAAAGGGGAGTCCTCTGGTTGGGGATTAGGGCGAGGACGGCTGCTCAGTTCTGGAATCAATGGGATGGAGGGCCTACGAGCAGGCGTAGGGCTCGATTGGGCGGCGCACCATCTGGTTTGGCGTCGATCATTGCGCGGGGCCTGGGATTCGTGGTTTCAGGAGGTGGAGGTCTTCTTTGATGCGGTGGAGGCTGCTGAGTAGCGCGCGGCGGTGGGGTGCCTCTGGCGCCAGAAGCGGCGGCTAGGATTTAGGTGAGAGGGGCGCGCTGTTTTGGTGGTTGCGGTGGGTTGTTGTCGCAAGAAGGAAAGGGGAAAGAGGAGAAGAGGGGCGGCGTGAGGAGGGGGTTTGGACGGAGGGCGGCGGCGGCTCATCGACGGTGGGGGAGGGGGCTCGGCGTTGCCGCGCTTCGGCTTTCTTTCTTTCTCTCTCTCTTTTTTTTTCTTTTTTCTTCTGAAACGAAATGAAAAGGGGAGGGGCCAACGTGATTTAAGGAGGGAGAGAGAATATTTTTTTTATTATTTTAGTTTCAAAAAGTTGACTTTTACATACGACCTCGAAACGAGGCCCACTGCCTGCCGTCCATAGCGGTTTACCCCCATTCCAAACACAATGGGATATGTATCGTAGGCTGATTTGATCGTTTTGATCAGTTTCCGTTGAAATTATATTTAAATCGCTATATTGAATTTTAAACGTACATTTCAAATTACCGGGGTCTCATACTAACTCTATAAATCCCATAAAAATATTTTGTAGCTTCGTATTGACGATACGGTCCTAACAAAACTAGTTTCGTCGAATTCGGAGACCGTTTGAAAAATGGCCATTTTCCAGTCGATTAAAATCAACTAAAACAGGTCAAATGCGTTTTCCTTTGCCACGCTCACATGTTGATTCGAAAAATTATGAAATTTGGAATCTAGCAATAACTTGACATCACGGACCCAACAAAAGTGGTTTCGTTGAAATCCGAGGTCGTTTGCAAAATGTCTATTTTTAAGGGCCTGAATTCCATAGCGACTATTCATAATTTTCAACTGGGCATATCTTTTTATCCCCGCTATGAAATCTCGATTTGTTGGATTCGTTGGAAAGATATTATCAATTAGATCCTAATGTTTTTGGTTTCACTAAAATCTGGATTGTTTTGCACCCGATACATTCAATTGAAGTTTGAAATCGAATTATCGAACTACCGCGCCATTTTCAATTCTATTTATAATTATATATAAATATTTATATTCTAACGACGGCATATATAATATATACGTTCGAATTATATATTCAAAATAAATTTCTGGTCGTTTTTATTTAAAATAATCCATTTTAAATTTTCAAAATTCGTTAAAATTGCCAAAATAAAATTTTTAAACTGGTTCAGAATTTCCGGGTTATTACAGAACCAAGGGAAACGGGTTGCGCCATTGCGTTCCTCTCGGAACTCTACATGAAATCGAGTCCGGGTTTTTGAAAATCGGAATCCGTACGACCAAGTTATGGCTCCCCAAAGTTTCAGAAATTTTCAGAGTTCAAAACAGTTCGAATTCGAGTTCAAATTCGAATTTCAAAACCCAGATAGACTGGGCGGGAAATTTCCCGCCCAGCACCCCAGGTGGTCTAGCGAGTCGACTGGGCAGTCGACACCCCCAGGACCAGGTCGATTGCGCAGTCGACTTGGGTGTCGACCTGGTCCCCGAACCTGGTTTGGGCCTGGTTGCTCCTGCTTGACCCTGTTGGCTTGTTTGAGGGCCTGTGACGATTTTTGGCAGTTCAGATCGATTCTAGGGTTTATCCTATGGCCTAAACTAGTTGTTGCAACTATAAAAACACCCTAAGACCTAGGCTAATCCACAACAATTCTTTCTAACACCATTATGCTGCTAAGTCTCCTCTTGAACCATGGCCGCCGCCTCCAACTTGAAGCTTAAACATTCAAACTAGATCCAAATCGAAGGCCAACATTTCTACAACAATTCAAGGAAATAGATCAACATCTCAACAACGATCCTACGACAATTTCTGTTCTTAGTTCTCAAAAACCACAATCTGTAAGCCCCAGTTACTCTTAGATCTAAACTCTAAACTTAATATGGACATGTGTAAATTGAAGTTGAACATAAACATGATAACAACTTGAGACCTACTCTTGTATATCTTTGATCTATGACTATTCCTTTTTGATCTATTATTTTAGATCTACTCTTGTTCACCCTAGATCTATTCACCTTGAACCTAGTACCGTTCATATTGAACCTTGATTTGTGGAATACTAATAAGAACTTGATTTAGGGGCCTGTTCATGTCATAACCTAAACCCTATCATTATTTTAACATGCCTGTGATGTTGTAATGTTGAAACTTTTGCTAGTCACAAGTTTAGGATTATCATCTTATGTCATTTATTGCTATGTTTATCACCCTATTTCATATGCCAGTGATGTTATGATCATATCTCAAGTTACACCATGCTTGCCTTGAAATCACCTTTGCCACTTTATACCCATCCTTGTTATGTTATTCCCTAGTTACATCTATTGCCTTGATTCGAATTCACGAGCGTTGGGGATGCGATTTGGGTAGTTTAGGAAAACCTGAATTTAGTATGAACTTGAAAACATGAATATCGTTATAACTTGAGCTTGGATAGGAACATGAACTTGACATGAAATTGAACTTGAAAATATGAATTTGGGACATGACACTTAGATAACTTGAACGTGGCCAACTCGAGGTTGGGTTGAGTTTGCAGTATAAATCTGCCCGGAACCGCCCGGCGAATCCAGTAACTGCAAACAATAGGACCCAATGTGAGTAGTTGGTCATATCGCACTCAAAACCCGAGGTTAGACTAGGTTATGGTGTAAAACTGCCCGGACCCGCCCGACACATCCAGTAACCATAACCAAGTCTAATGTGGGAGGTTAGGGGTGCATTAAGTAAATTAATGCCACTGGATAGGGTTAAGTCATGGACCTCTTGAATATACTTAACCAATTTGACACGTTGATTTGATAGGGTTAAGTCATGAACTGCTTGAACACACTTAACCAACCTGACACATGATTCGTAGGACTAAGTCTTGAACTAGAACGACACACTTAGTCAATTTGACATGACATGTAGATGGGGTTAAGTCTCGATTTTAAATGACAACTTAACCTGCTGAACGAAACCCTAGTTACGCGGTCCTTTTCAGTAGTAACCCACTAGATGTACCACGGTACCCTGGGACTAGGCAGGGTGGGGCACGATTGCTGGGCTGATTGTAAGCGACTAGAACGACGGCTAAGTTGGTGCGCCATTGTAGGTTCAGGCAGACTAGGGTCGTGCACTTAGTCCGGAGTTGAAAAAGCAGGCATTTGGCATCAGTAGGATTATCTGTGCATTCTTGATTCGTGTCGGTGGTTGGCACCCTAAGGCTTGATACACCCTATGGTTGACCTAGCACAGGTGACTACATTCGTGATAGGGCCGTATGACACAGACACACGACGAGCTGGACTTGTAGGGAGCCGATCGATTAGGTCATACCGTTGGACCCCGAATTGGGTCACTTCACGATATTGGGCCAAGGGATTATTTCTTGATTTATAGTTGACACCGGATTAGTATACCAGTATAGTTGGTATGGCGAACCTTGAATACGCAATGTTAGACTTGAGTTATCTTGTTAGCTTTGTTATCATGTCAGACTTATCATCATTCCTATGTTTAATTCCAGTTTATTCATGTCTTGTTAAGTTTACTAGTTTCTATGCTGATAGTCACTAAGGCTTACCAGTCTTTTTGACTGACCCGTTTTCTTTCGTCTCTTTGTCTTTCGTTCCCCCCTCCAGGTTCTCAGGGAGGAAACTCTAGCTCTTAGCTTGGACTTTGCTTGCTTTCCGATGGCTCATGTACGGTTTGGTCTTGAGCTATGCTATGGCTGCACTCATGCACTTTTTGGGGAATAATATTTTACTTATGTTGTTTTAAATACTTTGCTTCTTTAGAACTTGATGTAATGAAATAATGACTTGGCATTTTAACGTAAGAGGTTTTGACTCTATTTTTCAGTAATGAGATTTGGTTTTAAAGTTTATATCCGCTGCTTTATATACTCTATTTTATCTATGTTCTGTCTTGTGTTATCTCTGTGCATGTTTACTAGATAATACCCCTCCAAAACTAGGGCATTCCCTTTGTGAGTGACCCTAGCGGAGGTGGGGTGTTACATTTGGTATTAGAGCAGAAGGTTACCAGATTTGGCAAAAGTTTTAAAAACCTTCTGAAACTATTTTCAAAACCGTTTATAAAGAAGCATTTTTCAAGAAAAGTTTTACTTTTAAGAAAAGGCTATTCCCCAAAAGCCATTATCACTTTCCTTTGTTTCCTTGTTTAAATCTTTTTCCTTTTCGCTTTTCAGCAAGTCTGATCTTAACCTTCCTGAGGGAGTACCCATACCTGGCTGGTTCCGAAGATACTTGGAAGCTAAGGCCAACGGCGCGGGCCCAACAGATATCCCTCCTCCTCCATCCCCGGTGGCCACGGTTCCTCCTCCTCCTCCGGGTACCGCCTTCGCCAAAATATGCAAGGACTTTATAGGAATGGGCGGCAAGAACTTCGTTGGAACTGAAACCTTCGTTGAGGCGCGAAACTGGCTAAAAGAGACTGAAGACTTGTTTGTTATTTTCGATATGGAGGATCATAGGAAAGTTCAGTTGGCAGCATGGTTATTGAAAGAGGAAGCTGCATTTTGGTGGGAAGTCACCAACGCAACCAGGCCAATTGAGACTTGAGCAGACTTTAGAGAGAGGTTTGGGCTTAAGTTTTTATCATCCGCAGAAGCGAGCCTTCAGATGGAGAGGTTCCTGGAACTCAAGTAAGGGGACATGTCAGTTAGGGAATACGTGAATAAGTTTAATCAGCTTGCTTGGTTTGGTTTGGACTTAGTCAGCACAGCTGAGAAGAAGGCTCTACGCTTTGCTCGAGGATTGAGCGAGCCACTCCACACTATGGCCATGACTCATGTACCCATGGGGGCGACCTTTGAAAGCTTGGTGAATATGGCCCTACTTCATGAAGAAGACGAGAATGGCAAGAAGAAGGTCAAGGCGAATGTGTCTCAAGACAAGAAGGTAGACTCCGAGAAAGGAGGAAAGAACAGCAACAACAAGAATGACAAGTCATGTGAGAAAAGAAAATGCAACTTCTGTGGTATTAACGGGCATATAGTCCAGGACTGTAGGAAGAAGAAGATGAAGATAGGATCTTGTTTTCAATGCGATGAAACTGGACACATCAGCAAGAACTGCCCTAAGAAGCAAGTGCAAGCCCCGCAAGAAGGACCTTCTAGGGGTACATCTTTAACTTCTTTTCTCTAGATATTCTGTTTTATCTTGTATATCCTTTCGATCCTGTCTTTAGAACCTTAGGTAGAATCCTATGAATGTAAACATGTATTTGAAACATGTTATGCTTGATGTTTGCAAATGGTTGCAAGTGGTTGCAAGTGATTGCTCGTGGTTGCATAACCCACATTAGGCACTAGATCGGCTCAGACACATTTTCATATTGCATATGCATGAGTGTTTATACTTATTTATGGATGAAATTGAATGTGTTATCATATGAATGTTGCATATGGATGAATGTTTGTGCACACATATAGTGCTTACGTGACTAGGATTATTTGCATACATGTTGGATTCATGACACTAAACATATTTTGCATTAGAAAGATCAATCAGGCCTGATCATTTGCATTAGATAAGGGACATATACACACACTTTCTGCATATGTTCATACAGCATTAGAAATCTCTTAAGGACAATGTTTGCTTGTGGATGATGTTTTGAGTAGATGGATGGTAGGATACTTTCTTCCTAACTTAGAGATTTCGGGGACGAAATCCTTTAAGGAGGGGAGAATGTAACAACCCGTATTTTGATAACGTGTTATAACCATAAATCTAGGCAAAATTAAATTTTAAAATAAGAACCAAGGGAAATGGGTTGCGCCATTGCGTTCGTCTCGGAACTCTACATGAAATCGAGTCCGAGTTTTCGAAAATCGGAATCCGTATGACCAAGTTATGGCTCCCCAAAGTTTCAGAAATTTTCAGAGTTCAAAACAGTTCGAATTCGAGTTCAAATTCGAATTTCAAAACCCAGACAGACTGGGCGGGAAATTTCCCGCCCAGCACCCCAGGTCGACTGGGGAGTCGGCTGGCAGTCGTCACCCCTAGGACCAGGTCGACTGCGCAGTCGACTTGGGTGTCGACCTGGTCTCCGAACCTGGTTTGGGCCTGGTTGCTCCTGCTTGACCCTGTTGGCTTGTTTGAGGGCCTGTGACGATTTTTGGCGGTTCAGATCGATTCTAGGGTTTATCCTATGGCCTAAACTAGTTGTTGCAACTATAAAACACCCTAAGACCTAGGCTAATCCACAACAAATCTTTCTAACACCATTATGTTGCTAAGTCTCCTCTTGAACCATGGCCGCCGCCTCCAACTTGAAGCTTAAACATTCAGACTAGATCCAAATCGAAGGCCAACGTTTCTACAACAATTCAAGGGAATAGATCAACATCTCAACAACGATCCTACGACAATTTCTGTTCTTAGTTCTCAAAAACCACGATCTGTAAGCCCCAGTTACTCTTAGATCTAAACTCTAAACTTAATATAGACATGTGTAAATTGAAGTTGAACATAAACATGATAACTACTTGAGACCTACTCTTGTATATCTTTGATCTATGACCATTCCTTTTTTATCTATTATTTTAGATCTACTCTTGTTCACCCTAGATCTATTCACCTTGAACCTAGTACCGTTCATATTGAACCTTGATTTGTGGAATACTGATAAGAACTTGATTTAGGGGCCTGTTCATGTCATAACCTAAACCCTATCATTATTTTAACATGCCTGTGATGTTGTGATGTTGAAACTTTTGCTAGTCACAAGTTTAGGATTATCATCTTATGTCATTTATTGCTATGTTTATCACCCTATTTCATATGCCAGTGATGTTATGATCATATCTCAAGTTACACCATGCTTGCCTTGAAATCACCTTTGCCATTTTATACCCATCCTTGTTATGTTATTCCCTCGTTACATCTATTGCCTTGATTCGAATTCACGAGCGTTGGGGATGCGATTTGGGTAGTTTAGGAAAACCTGAATTTAGTATGAACTTGAAAACATGAATATCGTTATAACTTGAGCTTGGATAGGAACATGAACTTGACATGAAATTATACTTGAAAATATGAATTTGGGACATGACACTTAGATAACTTGAACGTGGCCAACTCGAGGTTGGGTTGAGTTTGCAGTATAAATCTGTCCGTAACCGCCCGGCGAATCCAGTAACTGCAAACAATAGGACCCAATGTGAGTAGTTGGTCATATCGCACTCGAAACCCGAGGTTAGACTAGGTTATGGTGTAAAACTGCCCGGACCCGCCCGGCACATCCAGTAACCATAACCAAGTCTAATGTGGGAGGTTAGGTGTGCATTAAGTAAATTAATGCCACTGGATAGGGTTAAGTCATGGACCACTTGAATATACTTAACCAATTTGACACGTTGATTTGATAGGGTTAAGTCATGAACCGCTTGAACACACTTAACCAACCTGACACATGATTCGTAGGACTAATTCTTGAACTAGAACGACACACTTAGTCAATTTGACATGACATGTAGATGGGGTTAAGTCTCGATTTTAAATGACAACTTAACCTGCTGAACGAAACCCTAGTTACGCGGTCCTTTTCAGTAGTAACCCACTAGATGTATCACGGTACCCTGTGACTAGGCAGGGTGAGGCACAATTGCTGGGCTGATTGTAAGTGACTAGAACGACGGCTGAGTTGGTGCGCCATTGTAGGTTCAGGCAGACTAGGGTCGCGCACTTAGTCCGGAGTTGAAAAAGCAGGCATTGGGCATCAGTAGGATTATCTGTGCATTCTTGATTCGTGTCGGTGGTTGGCACCCTAGGGCTTGATACACCCTATGGTTGACCTAGCACAGGTGACTACATTCATGATAGGGCCGTATGACACAGACACACGACGAGCTGGACTTGTAGGGAGCCGATCGATTAGATCATACCGTTGGACCCCGAATTGGGTCACTTCACGATATTGGGCCAAGGGATTATTTCTTGATTTATAGTTGACACGGGATTAGTATACCAGTATAGTTGGTATGACGAACCTTGAATACGCAATGTTAGACTTGAGTTATCTTGTTATCTTAGTTATCATGTCAGACTTATCATCATTCCTATGTTTAATTCCAGTTTATTCATGTCTTGTTAAATTTACTAGTTTCTATGCTGATAGTCACTAGAGCTTACCAGTCTTTTTGACTGACCCGTTTTCTTTCGCCTCTTTGTCTTTAGTTTCCCCCCTCCCGCCCCCCAGGTTCTCAGGGAGGAAACTCTAGCTCTTAGTTTGGACTTTGCTTGCTTTCTGACAGCTCATTTACGATTTGGTCTTGAGTTATGCTATGGCTGCACTCATGCACTTTTTGGGGAATAATATTTTACTTATGTTGTTTTAAGTACTTTGCTTCTTTAGAACTTGATGTAATGAAATAATGACTTGGCATTTTGATGTAAGAGGTTTTGACTCTATTTTTCAGTAATGAGATTTGGTTTTAAAGTTTATATCCGCTGCTTTATATACTCTATTTTATCTATGTTCTATCTTGTGTTATCTCTGTGCCTGTTTACTAGATAACACCCCTCCAAAATTAGGGCATTCCCTTTGTGAGTGACCCTAGCGGAGGTGGGGTGTTACAATCGTCCTCTACCACTAGAGGCTTAGACATAGGTTGAACAAGTTCTCCATGACGATCTCATTAGTAATAATTCGACAAAAAACCAAATTTATATAGATGTACTTCTACTACATCTGGCTTCCAATGCTTCAGATGTCTGCACTTACTACACGGACAACGAATGTCTATGTTACTCCAATTATTAGATTTAGCGAATCTAATAAATTTTTGGACTCTATTACAAAAATGTTCCTTTATCGATCCTTTCTTGCCGGTTCGGAGTTGATACATCCAACTGCGATCACGAAAATAATCGAACATTTTCCTGATTTGCAACAAATATGTTAGAAAGTTCGATCGAACGTAACAATTTATACTATTTTAAATCTTGTAAATTTTCATTTATAACTATTGCATGTTTTTGATTTTTTGGTTTATTTCTTTTTTACTTTGACGGCCGGTCTACCTACTTCCCATTACAAATATAATAACGTAAGCATATTTTATAAATCATTTCAGGTTAAAAGGTTCAACAAAATTTTGGCAGCACTTCCCTTTAGTCCCTGTATCGTACACAAATGCGTGTACACAAGGAACAAAAAGGAAGTGCCATCAAAACTTTGTTAACCATTAAAACTGAAATGATTTATAAAATATGCTTACGTTATTATATATATAACTTGTCCAATACTAGGACAAATCCAACGAATACTGTATCAGATGAATATAGATTTATGTTTTGTGTAAAAACGAATATCCATATAATGATCATATACAACACTTGTCGGACGAGGCCAAATTTATCTAAGGGATTCACATAAGTAGTCAAAAAACATTCAATCTAAGTTTAAACCAAAAAACAATATAAATGAAAAAAGTGCGCTTTTTGCGCTTTGGGCTTTTTTGTGCTTCACTAATAGGTGCGCCTTAAACTTCAAAAAAGCTCCTTAGCTGCGTCTTGCGTCTTTTTCCGTCTATGCTCGCGCGCTAACTAAATAGCGTCTATATGTACTTTCAATTTGTAAAATAACATAACAATGAAAATTATGAAGTATAAATTAGTTTTAGTTACTTTTAGTCAATTTTAGTTTAAAGTTATAAATTATGAAGTTAATTAGTTTCAATTTTTGAAAGATAAACTAAGCTTTCAATTTTGTCAATATTATAGCAACAAATTTGTCAATTTTAGTTTGTTAATATTATAGCAACAAACTAAGCTTTCAAGTTTGTCAATTTTAGTTAATATTACAACAACATTTTTTTTTGGAATATGGCAAATGCATTCTTCAAATTTGTTTAGACCGAGTATTATAGCATTCGATGGTGACATAATTAACAGTGCATGCATAGAGGGACATCATTACACCGTTTCACTAGTCATAATCAAGATACTACCGTTAGACAATCACATTTACTTCATTTTTTCTCAAATGATCCTACAACACAATCAACCGACAATACAATCAATGTAAACCCAATTACATACATGATAATCGTCGTTTTCATGCTCTAAAATCAAGCACATATGTGATAATCAACGATTTCAACCTCCTAATCAATTCCACTTATTCCCAAATCAATGTATAACAATATCAACATCATATACATCTCACAAGACAACCAATTTCATACCCATAATCAATTTACAACCCCATATAAACATACAAAATAACTCTAAATAACCCTAGTTAAACATATAATAGACATTAGAAGACATACCGGAGCAATTTGGGAAGATGGAATGGAGTTTTGGATGAAGAAATCGGGTGTTTGGGGGGGGGGGGGCGACGGCAACAGGTAAACCCCTTTTTTTTGTGGCAACTGAATTGGGGAAGAAAGCCGCAGCGGATGATATGCTTTAGACCGAGCGACGGCTAGCAACGACCGCTTTTTAGTCGTCGCTCAGTGTCGTCGCAAACTGAAGCCTTCCTAGTAGTGAATGTGATTTTACATTGAAAAGGATAAATAATTGGATAATTCTTTCCTTAGTCTTCATGTTTCAACTTTTGAAAATTAACTTTGTTACCAAAAACTTAAGGGTTGGCAATTTGCTTTAGAAATACCTTCTATATAAGGGCAATTCAACTCCAATATTAAGCCAAGCATCTATTTTGAAGCTTCTAAATCTTCTCAAGTCATCCGTTTTCTATATAAATTCAGACACCTCAGTATCTTCTTCTTATCAAACATAACTCTCTTTTTTAAAATATATATATATATATATATATATAGGCTTAGGAGGAAATTTGGATTATTTGTTTGAAATATTGTGTTATAGTAATAGCTACACATTCAGGAAAATGGAAAACAATGCAGGCTGTTAAAGTTAAAATGGATTGTGAAGGATATGTGCATATGGTGAAAAATGTTATTAATTCTGTGAAAGGTTTGTTTCTCATCATCTCATTTCTAGTCTCATTTTCATTCCTAGGTAATCTTTATTTTGTTGACAGGTCATTGAAAAAAACACATGGACAACTCTTTCACCTGTATTTTGTGATAAGCTTGGTGAATAAGTACGAAAAAAGAACATTAGTTATCAATGACACAATTATACCATGACTGAACAGATTCATGGACAAGAATTAGCATGCATTCTATTACTAAATTTCTCTATGTTTTAGGAATGAAAATTGTAGATGTTAACAAAAAGCAGAGTGACCATAAGATATGTGGAGGCAAAAAAAGGTGTTAAAAAGGTTGGATCTACTGGGGAAAAAGCAGTCATATGGCCATGTGTGCCATATAATTTGGTAAGTCATCCATATGCTGCCAGAGCTTATGATAAAAGGGCCTTTTGGTTATGCAAAAAAAGTTAAACCACTCTGTAGGTTCATGGTTCACTGTTCCAAGTCAATACAAGCATATATCCAAATCCTGATATCAACCGCACTATACTTTTTATTTCAGTATGGCTTTCCCTCTTTCTATGTCCTATTTGTGTTTTTTTTGCAGGTTTGTATTTTCAGTTAGGTCGTCATTGTTGTAAAGATAAAACATTGGCTACAGTGTACATTTGCTATTTCCATTCCTGTTTGGTTTGTTCAATGCACGTTTGTGCCATGACCTGTGTGGGCAAATACATTTTTTCCTGTACAACTGAACCTAATAGGCTAATACTCTATTGTTGTACTGCAGGTTGCCCAATATGTCAAAACTAGATTATTCTTTAGCAAGTTTTATCAGTACATTCCCTGTTATTCATATTTTCCCATTTACAGCATGTTCTTCAAATTACAGTCACATCCGGTAACATCTATGTACCATGCTTAACCAGGGCGACTAAAATACTCTGTTAGGTGTCTTTATAGGTACAAGTATTTACCTCCTTGCAAATGTTTACTAGTCAGTGATTTTTCTTTCATTGAACGATTCAGTCGGGATCTATTCGTTCTGTGCATGTCAATTGGTTACTCTTTTCACTCTAAGATCTAGTTTTTTTTCATTTGAATATTGTACATACGTGGACATAAAACTGAATGTCTTTCAAAATAAACTTTGACATGTCCAGAAGTACAAACTTTGAAAATTTGGCTTGATTACATGAAAGTAGGAGTTCAGATACTTTGAGCAAATAAAACTGAACAAAAGGAACAACAACAACACTTGCATTGATTCTTTTTGACTTAAGAATGAGAGACATTAAACATACGAAAATTACAAACTTACGTATCTACCCATGTGCGTAGCATGAGTCACACACTAGTATTTATCAAAAAGAGAAAATTTCTAAATAAATCAAGTTTTGATCAAATCAGGTGAAAGTTTGGATTTTTGTTGAATAATGTTTTGAAACTTAAAATTTTATTTTTCTATAGTTCCAGATAAAATCCTAAGATGTCTACCATTTTTCGTTTTGCAAAAATAAAATTTATTTTTCCCAGAATTTGCAACTTACATTGTAAAAATGTGTAAAAAGGAAGGTGTTTGTATCTGTTTTCTTTTGTTCCTTCTCTAAATCTTTTTCTTTGTCATCTCTAGCTTCTTAGGGAAGTTTTAACTACCTTCACATCATGCCTCGTCATAGTTTACATTTCGAATTTCAAGACGTCTGAAGTGATAAAAATATGTATATTTTCTCAAATTTCTCATTCTTCATTTCTCGAAGCTTTTGTCAGTCTCAGTCTTTTCTCCTTCTTCTCTGTTGGTTCTTCTCCTTCTCCTCTATGGATATAATTACTATATAATCTATATTTTTATTTTCTTTTTTCTTTTACCTTTTCTTCCTTAAGTTCCTAAAAACCCTCATCCCTCTTCCAAGATTAGTTGCTCCTCTTTTCTTCCAAACCCTAAACCGAAAACCTCTTCTTACCTCTATCTCTATACACTCCTCCTCCTTGCTAGTCAGTTCCCTACCACCATCATCACCTCTGACGGCCACCACCTACCTCTCTCTGCTCTACCTTGCGACCTCACGTGAAACAGTCAATTTATTTTGGGAGTGTTGTCTCGAGGTGGGCGTTAGACATGGGTATGTGTTACCACAGTCCAGAAGTGCGAATGGTATAATCCTATCACGGGTATAGCTTGGTGTACTTTGTCTATTTATCTTGAGCGAGTCCATAACGAATTTATTTTGGCGTTATTTTGTATGGAGTGCCCTTTGATAACTCCAGTATGGTGAATTTACGGTGCTGCATAGACTATAATGCTTATAAAATGTGTTAAGGGTAATAACAGTAATGCCTTAGTGCTATTTTCAATAGTATATTTAGCATAGATATTACTATAATAGCATATTGTATTATATGTGTATAGTTTGATGGATCCTTAGGGGTTGGATTCCAAATATCCTCTAAGTTACTTGTGCATTGCTTTCAAACATTTCATGTAAGTTGATTCACTTATATGAGAATGTTAGTTCTGAATCGAGTGCTTTATTTTACTTTATGCTCAGGCCAGCCAGAGTATAACAGTATTTGAGATTCATCTCTTGGAGTTGAAGACCTAATGAAGATCCTACCCATTTATCCATTTTCATTCATTTGTTTATTTTTGCTAGTTTATATTGGAAATTCCATGTATTAGACTTCCTCTGTATTTTTTCTATAAATTTGATGTATTTTTATTAGTAGCTTCATAAGCTATTGTTGTATTATTTTATTCCACTGCGAGATATTGTATATGCTTTGTCGGTGATTATGTGATTTGATTTTATTTACCCTAGCTTTATTAATATCTACTTTTTCAAATGATTCAAGTCTAACATTTGTGTTTTTATGGTCGATTAGAATGGTATGAAATAGCAGGTCATTACAATTAGTATCAGAGCTTGCTGATACATGATAAGAATACTCATATTGTGAAATGTGGCAAAGCTTTGGTTCTTACCCCCACTTGTCTCTGGACGGGTTGGTCAGGTAGATAGTCGAAAGACTGGCCTGGAGTTGGGAGGTTGACCATAGAACTATAAGTTGGGGTTACCAAGTTGTAGCCTCCACCAGTTATGGTGGATGTTACAGTTGGTGTCAAAGCTTTAGTTTCAAGCAATCCTTAGCCTATGTGGTATGTAACAACCTGGATTTTAGACCGTTCAAATCGACAATGATCTCAATGTTGACATAAACAAATCAAAAATATAGATAGTTATTGGGATTTATATAAGAAAAGAAGAAAGAAGAAAACAAATACAGAATCTTGCAGCGGAAGGATAAAATATAATAAATAAATAACAGTTCAAAAGCAGTTGAAAAATATATATTTGACTATAATATACAATGATCAACAGAGTTACACATACACAGATATATACAACAAGGCAGCAGAAACAAAGTGCAGCGGAAAAATCATATATATAATAGATGTATACCAAATCTTCGTCTTCGTTCTCCAAGACAAGGTAATCTTCGCTAACTATAACTTCATATGACCTGCGCGTATTGCATAAAAAGAAAACACAACAAACACTCGAATCAAAACTAAATCATTCACATATTAGTCAGATTAAAATATGAAATAACATGAGTGTTATGGGTGCAGTAATCTAAAGAAGTATTATGAAAAATTAGCAGATTATTTTGGAAAAATGAAGCTATCATAAGATCATCCCACATCACACAATGCAAGCGCACACCAGATGGGCGAGTTTTGTTTTATGATAACAAAAAATGCCTTCATACGTGGAAATCCTCTTTCAATACTATTATTAGTGCATAGGGTTGAAAACCGTTTCACAAATAAATATATTAATCTTAGCAAGCATAGTGGCTAAGCCCACGTACATAGTTTACAAACAACATTAAAGGCTTGTATTGGTTTTTGGGTTCTAATATGATGGTTCCTGACACGAAAGATCAATCGGGAACACGATCAAGGTGCATCTCACGGTTTTCATGCAGACACGGACACCAAACACCAGATAAATCACTGGTTAACATTGAGATACGGACACCAAACATAACCTTATTTTCCCCTGGTTTCAAAGTAGATCTACCGCCGAAACTTTCGAGTTTCAATAGAGATATGTATACAACCTAACCGCCAGTTTATCATCAATCCGAGGTGTGAGGTTCATCGAGTTCATGATATACACAATGCTATGCTTCAATAAACCAAGCTTTGATCATCACTAGCTTATTTCATAACTTGAGTATGCCACATTGTCAATTTACAACATGTCACTGATTTCTATCAATACATAACCTCTAAGCACGTAAAACTTAGAGATGGGAATAATTAATTGCCACAATCCGATAAATATTAACAGAATTCAGTGCTACGCAATCAATTACAATGTCAAACACACAATCCATACAAGTCCATCCTAAGTCTGAACGGAACAAAATCCAAAAATCCTCAAATATATTCAGACATGATGCCACTTATAACCTCATATTGGGTGATCAGCCTAATCGAGACATCAACAGTCAATCCAAAGATTCCCGGTCTTCATTTGTCATTTCCACTTCTTTAGTTTATTTATCACGTCGTATTATTACTTGGAATGATTTTCGAACATATATTCGATTCCGGTTTTCCCAATAATAAGCGCATTTTTAAATAATAGTTATGGATCATTACTGATTTCTCATTTTAATCTTCCTCCAAATTCATATTCAAGTTATCCTGAAATTTCATATCAATATCATGATTATTTAAACATCGATTTTTATCCAAAGGAGAATATATTTTTATTTTAAATCTGAATCGATGGTTTAAATCGAGAGAAATTCCAATTTAATAAACATTAAAAACATTTAAATAACTTGAAAATAATAATTGATTATAAATAAAACCTTTTTATGAAATTATGAATATTAAAATAATTAGAGTATAATAAAATAATTTAAACCATTATATATACATATATTAAACGTTTTATAAAAAAATTCTTTTTAATAATACATAATAAAACATAATTTATTCCAAAAATATAGGTATATATATAGTTAACTAATTGTTGAACCATAATTGTTTTTCTCCAAATTTGAATTGATTAGCACAAATAATCATACACATCATAAACTGAATAACGGGGACAATTTACATTAACATATCCATGCAGTAATTAGTACAAGGCACACATCACAACCATTTCATCAAAACAGTCAATATTATGTCGTTTCACTAGTTAAAAAATGTCGGGGTTTCAGACTAGCTATTTAACTTCGAATAAATAATTTAATGTCGATTCTAAATTAACATTGTAGTTAACTTGTATGTAAATTTAAACAACCATCAATAATTAACCACAATCAGACAATGGAATTTATTTCATAATTTAATTTAATTAACAAGGGAAAAATTCAGTTAATTGTGAGCGAGAAATTCACTAACCTTGATTTCAAACGAGATTAGAATCTAAAATTTTACCCAAAAATCAATCGTCTCAAAACTTGTTCAAATCGCGAAGAGCTCAGCGATACAATTCCAATGTAACAAACTGCACGTCAGACGGAGTTCGTATGAAAATGTTATACATGTTACAAGTTATATGAATCTTTAATTAAATTAAATCGAAACAAACAACACTTTCTTACCTTAAATAAATGCCACGTAATCCTTCTCTCCCATCTAAAATTTTGCTACAGCAAATTTCGAACCATCCATGTCCAAAGCAGCCCCCTTCACTTCCCCATTTCCTCATCCGCTCAACGAAAATTCAAACCGCTTTCTCAAATGAACTTCTCTTCTCGAAAGCTTCCTCCTCATCACTATCATCTATAACTCGCACCACCTTCTCAAACCGCGTCCTTGCACCACAACGCATGCATACTACAGGGTATCAACTTTTTTGTCATATAATTTCTTCAAAATTTTCCATTCGATGTTAAATTCCCCTACGAATTTGAATACAATCACCATTTCCTGAATAAATCCCTATATAAACAACGAATTCAAACCCTTGCATGCTTCCATTCTTTGAAAAAATGGACCACATGAAAATACGATCGCACCTTCCACAAATCATATAAGATCGAAGAGCACCTTAATATCATTTGAATGAAACTTGTTTTATGATTTTTCCTTCACATAATTTTAAGGTATAGATTTTTTTTTTCTGTAACGGTGAGAAGGAAGAAGATAAAAGAACAAGCGGCCATTTTGTTACAGGATAATGAAGAGATTAAGATTAGAGAGTTTAGGATGAGGTGTACTTATAGGTGAAAAGATTTAATAGTTAATTAAATAAATTAAATTAGTTGGAATTCCCTTCTATTCAACATTTACTATAAACGGTTACTTAAACATCTACTGTAAATGGCTAATTAAACAAATTTTTATCAATTTGATTACTTAAGTGGTTACCTAAACATTTACTAAAATTTTAAAACAAATTTACATATCAAATTTCAGGTTAATTTTTACATAGATTTACAATGTTTGGTTTCATCTGTAATTAAATCTCATTAAGTGTATATATATTCAATTCCACTAAATGGGTATGATTTAATTTCAACTCTTTTTTTTAATCCTGAATTTATAGATATAATTGCCATTTTTTGTTTATATCCTATTACGTTAGTAACTTCCATTTATCGCTTAATTTATGGTAACAAAATACTTAATTACAGTTAATTGAAATCAATTTATTTATCATATCTTAAATTCAACTAAGTCTCATTTAATTCGTTATTTATTTTGTTATTCCGTACATCCTTACATTTTGATCCTACTTAATGCCTGTTTGAAATCTAATTTGTCGATCTTCTACAGTTACAAGTTTATTCACCTTAACTGCGATAATTACACGCATTAGTTAAATTTTATTTCCAATTTATCATCAATAAATATAAATAGCAACTGGTTTCACATACTAAACAATTAACCTATGATAATCGTTATTTGTAAAATTAGTTAAAAATTCAATTTATTCCTCTAATTACCATTCTTAATTTCCAATAATTACACCATTCAATTATCTTTATTTCCATTTGTTTCCACCTTATTTCAATGCATTAGTATTGGGTTTTGCAATCTATGACTAGTTACAAATTCTAATTAAAATATTATAAGCCAATTGTTGTAAACAAATGCATTCACATACATGTTAATTATCCTTACTTAATACACTTCAATATGATCACATGAAATCTTGCTATTTATTTACAACAATTTGTTTAATTTCTTTTATTTCAATTAATAACCAAATCTTATATCTATAATCATATACAAGTTATTATATTAATAACCTACTGAATTCACCGTTTAATAAGCTTATTCAAGTTTATATCAATTAAATTCACTTAATAATTTTTATTAATCTTGCTTTTATCCATTGTTATCCAAAATCAACAATAAATTTAATAATATAAATTATCGCAAAATCTTGGAATGTTACATTCTCCCCGACTTAAAAACTTTTCGTCCCCGAAAAGGAACATAGTAATAAAGTGGAAAAATAAAATTAAAATAATATAAAATTTCTACTAAACTTAGAAAATATTTACTTAAATATATATGTAAAGACCCGCAAATTCCCACCCTTTGAATCGACCATAAACCACACAGGTCTGACCCAAAAGGTGAAAATCTACGAATACTTTAACTTTGGGGATACAACACATCAGAACAAAAACACAGACTTCTATAACATCAATAATAAATGTTACATCAGAGTACAGAATATATCAGAGTACATCGATAAATAATACAGCGGAAGAAACATTTAAATTAAATTAAATACATTGCAGCGGAACTAATCTCAGCGGAAGGCCATCAATATTCTGGACCCGGCTTCAAACTTCAATCCAGGATCCTGCTTAACTATATCTGCAAAAAGCTACTCGACTGCCCGTGTGGAAAGAGGGCACCCGAGTTTGCAAAGTGAAACAAACTACAGGTCAGTCGTGGGACTGGTGTGAGAATTCTTAACTAGTTTAACTAATAGTAATAAGGCAAATCCAAGGACCACGCCGCTAACGTGGAACGGGTTTACTCCAATGGATTGTCGTGCATAATAAAGTAAATCGTTAAACAACGCAATGTCTTTTTGGAAAAATGAAACCATTATAAGACCCAAGTCCCATCACACAATGCAACGCACACCAGAGGATAGGGTTTTACCTTATAATGGTCAAAAGATGCTTGATACGTAAAAAAAACGATAGTATTATTAGTGTGTATATGTTTTAAATAAAAACATTTCAATCATAAGTATCAATCCTAGACGGCATGGGTACCATATATCATGTCGCCAATACTAGTTCTACAATCAAAACCGCAAGGTCGTATTGGAAATTGGATTTCCATCATGAGTCGAGGCTAGGGGCAAGCTCCTCTCCGATTCGAGACACTCTAGCAAATGCCTCAGGATTCCCCGCAGTGAACCCTTGGATGCGGTAGGGCCGGTCCCCGCCTATGGGCAGTGGATTAGTTATGCCTGAACACACGTTTCCCGGTCCCTTTGGACCTATAGTATGACCACCAACGGCCTATAAAAAAAACGAGGCGCCTCAAAATCCATCATCCACATAAGTAAAATGTCAGGGCTGGTAGGTCACTGACACCACTCTAGCTAGAAAGAAACGTGTGCACTCCCTACGGTCCATATCCCGTTTTTGACTCATACCGGGGTGTGAGGCTCGCGAAGTCACGATATACACAAAGCTATGCCTAAACAGACTATGCTTTGATCATCATCCACAAGGCCTGCTTTTCAACAAAGCCTTGATCATTGCATCTTAGCATGCCACATCATCACTCCATATCACACTACCAATCCTGTGCCGAAATATATGAACGGGTGTTAAGCAAAAGAATAAATTCTCCACCACCAAACATCCATACATTTGACAGAAGATTCATAACATGATATATAATGGAGTACGATGTTAGACACACGATCCATTTATAAGCTTATGCTCTGGGTCTGAGCGAAAGCCAAACCCGTACAAATCAACACTACGTCCGGGCAACTCCTACTATTACCTTATCATGGTAGCGAGCCATTCTAATGCAACAGTCATCATCGTCCATTCGATGTGGAGATTTGACGGTCTTCTATCGCCGTCTTCCAATCTTGGATTATTAACGTCGTTTAATTATTTGGAATGAGATGAACTCGGGCTTTCCAAATAATCCTCGTATATATATATATATATATATATATATATATATTTAAAATCTTTCTTACACATTAATAATTATTTTTATTAAAGATTCATTCCTATTTTAATTATTTAAAATAATTAAATTTTTATATAACGACGCCTTAAGTCCATGGGCGACTATGGCGCTGCATTCAACCAATTTTGATTTTTACATTTCTTAGAATCTAACCGTTGGATCTTAACGTAATATATATCGTTGGAAAGATTTTTCCAAGTCGGTCCTAACGGTTTCAGTTTCGGGGAAATCCGATGGTCGGATCTTCTTGTATAGTCATTTAAAAGTACGATTTCAAAATGCGAACGACCGCGCTTGATTCGTTTAATTTTATGTATATATAAATATATATACAAATAATTCGTTTAATTTATCGTTCTTACATACATCTCCCCTTTTCCTTTATTCCTTTTCTTTTCCACTTCTTAATCTTTACATGAAAAAGGTAATTTATAATTAGACGTTGAATTATTCCCTTTTATTTTATTTTTATTTTTAAAATCTTTATAATTTACATTAAAACGTAAATTATAATTCATCGCTTTATTTATTCCATTTCATCTTTCAATTATATTATGATTCCATTTACATATATAAAATACTCCTTCTCTTTCTAAATGCATTCTCAATCTCAATTACATCCAAAATGTAATTTTATTTTACGATGACATTTCCATTCTATTCACATTATACATAATGTACATGTCCTACGATGAAAAATTCTCTTTTAATATGCATTAAAAATAATGTATTTTTATCCTATGGTATGTTTTTCTTTTTATTAACATTGAAAATAATGTTACCTTAACATACAATGCATTTTCTATTTTTATTAACATTGAAAATAATGTTAATTTTCTATCTTTACATTACGCATAAAAAAAATGTATATTTTGATACATCGCAAATTCCTACTTTATATTTACAAAATAAAGAGTAAACCTTGTCATGCGGTGAATTCCTACCTTATTTTACAAATAAAAAGTAAATCTTATCATACAGTGAAAATGCCAACTTACTTTTACCAATAAAAGTGTACATCTTATCATGTGGTGAAAATACTCTAATATTAACATTATAAATAAATGTTAATGCCAATTTCTCTTACAATGTAAATTTCTCTTTTTATACATACATTAATAAAAGTGTGTTAATACATACTGTGCAATCTTCTTTTTAATCAATATAAAAAATAATGTTAAACAATCTTTTCTTTTTATATAACATTAAAATAATGTTAATAAATCATATGGTCCATTCTCTTTTAATATTTACATTAGAATAATGTAAATCAATCTTTCCTTTTCATATACATTTATAAATAATGTACATTTTTCTTACGAGGTAAATTATCTTTTGTTTAACATTATAAATAATGTTAATCTTACATACGGTTCAATTCCTTTTTATTAACATTAAAAATAATGTTAAATTTACATACGGTTCAATTTCTTTTTCTTTTATTTACATGTATACTGTAAATGTCTTTTATTCTTTTCTCTTTACACTAAAAATGTAAATTCTCTTTTTATTTTTCATTTGCATAGAAAATGTTAATGTTTCTTTTTATTTTACATTTACATAAAAATGTAAATGTTTTTCTTTATTCTCTTTTTACATAAGAAAATGTACATATTGCTTTTATTTCCTTTACATTAGAAAATAATGTTACTTTTCTTATTTCCTATACATTAGGAATAATGTTTCTTTTTCTTATTTTCTTTACATTAGAAAATAATGTAACTTTTTCTTATTTTCTTTACATTAGAAAATATACATATTTTATTCTTTTTCTTTTATTTTACATTAGAAAATGTTAATGTATTTTTTTTTAACAAAGAAAATGTTTGAAATTATTTTTCTTTTAACAAAGAAAATGTTAATGTCTTTTTCTTTTTAACATAGAAAATGTTTATGTCTTTTTCTTTTTAACAAAGAAAATGTTTATGTCTTTTTATTTTTAACAAAGAAAATGTTTGAAAAGTCAATCTATATTTCTATGTAATATTTGCATTGTAAAATGCAAATAAAAAGGGGAATTTCATTTCTAATATAGACGTCTTTTCTAGTGCAAACATTTCTAATCTGAATATAATTCTAATGCACATGTTTGATTCATTTCAACTATATAATATGACACTAGTATTGGGTGTCACTACAACCATATTAACACAACCATATAGATTAACGCCACAGTGTTTTTTTTTTTTTGGGTGTCGCTATAATCATATTAAGCCAACTAGATAAATTAACATAACAGTGGAATTTTGGGGGGTCACTACACCTATATAAACACAACGATGAAATATGTGATACAATACTCAAATTATCGCTACGGTGGTTTTTGGTGTCATAATATCCAAATTATTACGACGGTGTAAATTGCGTCATCACACTATTTTAACACAAGTACAATTGGGTGTAGTCCTGATGAGTCACAATAAAGGTCCCAACTTCACTTTTATTTGTAAATGAAAATGGATATTTAAACTCACATTTTATATTATACATAAAAGTAAAGGTTAAACTTGCATTCCATTATGTTCACCAAAACCAAAATAAAAATTAGTATTTTGATTTGTGCATAAGATAAACATTTGCTTTTATTTTAGTAAGCAAAATAAAGATAAAAATTGTCCTTTAATTTATGACCATAAAAATTGTTCTTTTTATCTTGTTGACAAAACCAACATAAAAATTGGTCTTTTTATTATGTTAACAAAAATAAACATAAACATTGGTCTTAACAGAAGCAACATAAAAATTGGTCATTTTATTTTGTTAACAAAAGAAACATAAGATTTAGTCTTTTTATTTTGTTAACAAAAGAAACATAAAATTTAGTCTTTTTACTTTGTCAACAAAAACTATGTTAAAATTGTCCTTTTTATTTTAACAACAAAATTAAATGTTAAACTTGAAAACAAAATAAACAAACAAGATTGTATGTCTTAATTTTATTTAAGAAAATAGAATGAAAATAAAAACCAAAATTAAAGTAAAACTTTGTCATTTATGTTTTGTAAATAAAATTTTAGCCTCAAATAGAACGGAGCAAAGATAGAAATAAGATGGGAATTTTATTATGACTACATCAAGATTTTACAGGTCTGACTAGCATAGTTATTCCATAGTATCACCACACATTCCAATGATCACGTGAACATCGCATACAAATATCACCATAACACAGATCAAGAACAATAGTATACAAATCAGAATCTCATGATTAACATTAACATATAATTATTTAATTTAGATCAGAGTTCTCACCTTGATTAGCGGGAAAAAAAAAATCATTTACGTCTGCTGCTTTTTAATTTCGAGAATCAGAAAGTTTGATCCAAAATTTCGGCGAATCCGAGCGCTGTATGACAAAACCAATGGTATGTGTAGCTTCGTATCGTTGAGACCTTCGTTCTGATATATAATTTGCTATGGTTTGGAGAGGTTTGATTTTCATCATGTATTTTGAGGAGAAGAGAGCCGCCATTGCAAAGAGCAGGAAGAGGGAACTTAGAATTAGATTTTTAGAGGATGATTAGAGTTAGGGAATATGAGACATTATTTAGGAGTAGGTAGTTTTCAGTTTAGGCCCATGTGTGTTTTAAAATTTAATATTTTATTTACATTTAAGTCCATTTTTACCGTCTTAAATTTCGTACGTTTGGTGCCTTTTTATGCAGCTACTTATGTATCCAACCACTAATTGTTCCTTTTATTAACTTTTTGTCTTCTTGTGCATAAAAAGAAGCTAGTTAGGAGAGAGATTTAATTTTAAATACATATATAAATACACCCACACAAACAAGCATATAGATATATACAAACATATACGCATTAGTAATTTTTTTTTATATACATATACAACTCCTAATATATGCATTAATTCTATATTCTAATGACAAAACGAATAAGATGGAAAGAAAGTTTAGATAATAACACATACTAAAAATAATGTAATTTTTGATTTACATGTAAGTTCATCAATATAATTTAGTCATACACACATACGAAGAAAATAATCAAAATAGAGATATATTTTGATGACAAAATGTTTCCTCTTATAGTGCAATTAATGTGCACACTCTCGGTGGATATTTTTTTATTTTGAGCAATGGAAATTACTTGTAACCTTTTAGGGTGTTACATTTGCTATCTAAATACATTGGTTAATATATATATATATATATATATATATATATATATATATATATATATATATATATAGAGAGAGAGAGAGAGTCTATGTATGCATGTAAATTTTTTTATTAAATAATTTATGCACTATGAAATTAACATTGAATAATAAATGTTATTTTTCTTGCATGATGCATGCTGCATGATGCATGCTTTTCTATTTCCCTTTTTTATTGAATAATAAATGTTATTATTAACCATGAAATTAACTTTCAGCGCTTTCCTATTTTTCTTGCAAATTTACTGCTAATTTGGATTTAGTACTTACACAAAAAAATACTATATATATTTATTATTTTGTTGATGATTTTCTTTCACTCTAAACTTTCGATCATAACCTTTCTCGAATATATTTTCCATGATTACAATCAATGTTATTAGACATATGTTTAATGACAACTATTGTTTATACAAAAGCAATATAATAGGTTTGTATAAGTTTAATCCTTCATTTAAAGCAATTGTGGCATGCAAGGTAAGTTAATTTTTGTGTACATTTGAAACTTGCCACCATAGGTTATATCTCTGTATGCATGCCATTTAATTCTATGCATGTTAATTAATAAAAAAATTTCTTTTTGTTACATTTTTTTTCTATGTAATTTTCTTTTGAATTTAGAATAATAATTAAACGTTGATAAGAGAGACACCTTGTGCTTAGTCAATGAATTTATTTACTTCGTAACCTACCTAATATGAAGTGTAAACCAATAACTTGCTACAATGTGAGGAAAACATGGAACAAATACATGGCTCAAATTAGAAAGGAAAGAGACATATTGAATATTTGTTTTACAATAAACATATTGAAAAAGGTGCTATTAAGATTGAGTCCATAACGTATATATATATATATATATATATATATATTTATGTATAAAAAAATTATGTAAAGGATGTCATATTTAAAATAAATTGTTTAAAATATTCTAAATTCATTAAATTGAACAAAAATAATATTTTATTTTTGTACCAAAAATTCAGGGTCGTTACAATATAGAAACATAAGTTTGAAAACAAATTTCACAAAATTTGCTAAGTCTAGATTTCACGAAAAATTTCGGTAGAGTCTCCTTTGTACGAAGGGGTCTGAAAAATAACAATACATATAATATCACAAATATACATTCCATCTCATTGATGAGGCATTCCAAAACATGGGGAATAATATATAATATCTAAACATAATAAAAACTGTTAGACGTACCTTCCATTAGCGTTTTCATTGGTTTTTTCTTAGCATCTTACCTTTATTTTAAGCGAGCAAAAGCGAAGCATGAAGCGTAAGCATCCTCTAAGCAAGTGGATTCCATCGGTGCCTGCTACAAAACTCAACAACAAATAATAACACACACACACACACACACTCACACACACACACACACATATATATATATATATATATATATAGGGAATAATACAATATATAATTAACAAACATACATGCCATAAATTAGTTCACACATGGCATAACAATTTTAGCAAAGCAACAAGTAAAACATCTAAATAATCACATTCATCAAATTAAAGCATAATTACAAGTCTTTTCCATTGTAAATATACTATTTACACAATTTCATTTTGTTGTTTTTAGTGATATGAAATTCACATTTTTTTTCATTTCTTATCCATGTTCCATTGTTTTGCCTTTATTCATTTACATTTATTTCATTTACTTACAAGTTGTTTGCTTCTAATTGGATTCATTTCAAATTTTATCGCTCTACTGACTACTCACTTGTAATTCATTCAATCTTGTCTCATTTATTAGTTTATTTAATCCATTTCGTTAATAATTTAGTTTACCTTATTTACCTTACTTAGTTGCATTAAATTCCATATCAAGTTAAGTTTTAATCGCTTATAATCACGACTTAAGGTTTTATTTATTTCATAAGCCATTTATTTAATTTCAACATTCATCATTAATAGCACTATTAGTATAGGGGATTTTTAAACAGACTCCATTTTTTGTTAAGGGGGGATAAATTTAAGGGGACTCCATCTTATTTTGTATTCGTTAAAGGGGGCTTGGAATTTTTAAAAATAAAATAAAATACAGATTAAAGTACCCCGACCTCATCATCCCTTAAACCCAATTGATCAAAATTCAATCTTAGTTCGATCCAAACACGCCGTGAGGTAAAAAAAATTCAAACGTTGATAAATCCCCTTTTTGAAATTTCAGATTTTGTTACAAAAAATGAATACAACTTGTAGAAAGCCGATGAATTTCGTTCATTTGCATGAATGATGAATACAGTTCATCATGGAAAGTTTGGATTTTGTTTGAGGGTGAATACAGTGTGTTACTGTTAGATCTCACTGTTTGATAAGAAAAACAACCTCGCTGTGAGATGATTTGTCAAAACTAATTACATTAAAACAGTGTACATATTCCAATATTAAAACAAATGTTTGTTAAGTGAGTTTATGCTTATGTTCATGCCGTGTTAAGCTTATGTGATTGTTGTTACTCTTTTTTATACCATTTGTGGCTAGCATGTTTTGTATGTGTTTATTTCTTGTTATTGTGTTCTATGCTTACTTTGATAGTGAAAACTAAAGTAAACAATTCTTGAATATGTTATTTTCATGTGTGTAGAACGTTTATGTTTCATGTATTATTATTTTTCTGAGTGCAGAATTAAATTAGAGTTCATGCTTTAAGGTTGCATTAATGAAGAGTATAGCGTTAGTATTGGAAATTTTATTAATATGTTTAAGGGGAGGCTAATTTATTTTAATCCCCCTTAACAATTTTAAAATAAAATGAAAATGGTACTCCCCTTAACCAAAAGTGGAGTCCCTTTAACAATACCGTTAGTATATTATCAAATTCCATATTCCCATAATAATTTATCTTCCTATATACATTCGGTAAATCATATACATGCTATATAAAATGAGTATTATTTAAGTTCAATTTTTGGAAAATTATTTCAACTCCAATGGTTTCTTACTTTAATTTCTCTTTCTTAGATTTATTTCCTTATTTCAATATTTGAAGGTTTTATGCAATTTCAAGTTTAGTTCAATTCATTGTTTTTAAGAAGAAAAAAAACATTATTTATTTGAGAATTTATGGATTCAACTTCGGGTTTATTTCCAAATCACTTTCAAAATATCTCATATATTATATCTTTTATATCAAACCAAGCTATAAAAGATTTAAATAAAAATTCAATTTCACAAAACAAGGTATAAAAGTTCTAAGCTGTCACCCCACTCAAACTCTTGAAAATAGACATCGATGATGCGTGCACTCATCACCGAAATCATTTCTCGAAGACAAGTGGTGAGTATACACATAATTTTGAAATTCATTTGAGAACAATTTCTGTACAAAACAATATTTGAAATATAATGTCATTATTTCAAAAATCATTTTTGAATCAATATTGCAAAACCACCCAAAATTAAATTCTCAAATTCATATTTTACTTCTTATTTCATTACCAACAAATTTTCAATATTTGTTTTTTCTTAAACCATTCAATAACCAATAGTTTTAATTATTGATTAATCGAATAATAAATGAAGCAGATCTAACATTATGATCAACAAAATCAAAATTCATAGATTCTCAAATAATTCTTTATATATATGAAAAATATAATTTAAAACAATATTATGTCAATGAGTCCTATTCAGGTGTTTAGAAATCCCTATCGATGCCTTGGCGTCCCAAATACCGATCAGAATTCATAAATACTCAACGGAACAAACCGACACAATAAAAAATCATTTTGTATCAAAATTACAAGTACGCTCTCTCATATACACTCAAACTCATTCTATGGTATTACTACCCTATCTCTAATCAGTTAATCCCAAATAGAGCCAAGGTTTTCGCTAAACCAAAGCTCTGATACCAAATGTAACAATCTGAATTTTTGACCATTCAAATCGACAATGATCTCAATATCGACATAAACAAATCAAAAATACAGATAGTTATTGGGATTTATATAAGAAAAAGAAGAAAGAAGAAACCAAATACAGAATCTCGCAGCGGAAGGACAAAATATAATAAATAAATAACAGTTCAAAAGCAGTTGAAAAATATATATTTGACTGTAATATACAATGATCATCAGAGTTACACATACACAGATATGTACAACAAGGCAGCAGAAACAAAATGCAATGGAAAAATCATATATATAATAGATGCATACCAAATCTTCGTCTTTGTTCTCCATGGCAAGGTAATCTTTGCTAACTGCAACTTCATCAGACCCGAGCGTATTACTTAAAAAGAAAACACAACAAACACGTGGATCAGAACAAAATCATTCACATATTAGTAAGATTAAAATACGAAATAACATGAGTGTTATGGATGCAGTAATCTAAATAAGTATTATGGAAAATTCACAAATAATTTTGATAAAATGAAGCTATCATAAGCTCATCCCACATCACACAATGCAAGCACACACTAGATGGGCGAGTTTTGTCTTATGATAACCAAAAATGCCTTCATATGTGGAAATCCTCTTTCAATATTATTATTAGTGCATAGGGATGAAAATTGTTTCACAAATAAATTTATTAATGTTAGCAAGCATAGTGGCTATGCCCACATACCTAGTTTACAAACAAAACGAAAGGCTCATATTGGTTGTTGGGTTCCAATATGATGATTCCTGACACGAAAGATCAATCGGGAACATGATCAAGGTGCATGTCACAGTTTTCATCCAGACACGGACACCAAACATCAAGTAAATCACCGGTTAACATCCAGACACGGACATTGAACATACCCTTATTTTCCCTAGGTTTCAAAGTAGATCTACCGCCGAAGCTTTTGAGTTTCAAAAGAGATACGTACACAATGTAACCTCCAGTTTACCATCAATCCGGGGTGTGAGGTTTGTCGAGGTTATGGTATATACAATGCTATGCTTCAATAAACCAAGCTTTGATCATCACTAGCTCATTTCATAACTTGAGTATGCCACATTGTCAATTTACAACATGTCACTGATTTATATTAATACATAACCTCTAAGCACGTAAAACTTAGAGATGGGAATAATTAATTGCCATAATCTGATATATATTAACAAAATTCAGTGTTACGCAATCAATTACAATGTCAGACACATAATCCATACAAGTCCATCTTAGGTCTGAACGAAACAAACTCCGAAAATCCTTAAATATATTCAGACCCCATGCCACTTATAACGTCGTATTGGGTGATCAGCCCAACCGAGACATCAGCAGTCAATCCAAATAAATCCAAAGATTCCCTGTCTTCATTTGTCGTTTCCACGTCTTTAGTTTCTTTATCACGTCGTATTATTACTTGGAATGATTTTCGAACATATATTCGATCCTGGTCTTCCCAAATAATAAACACATTTTTAAACAATAGTTATGGATCATTACGGATTTCCCATTTTAATCTTCCTGCAAATTCATATTCAAATTAGACTGAAAATTCATATCAATATACTGATTATTTAAACATCGATTTTTAACCAAAGGAGAATATATTTTTATTTCAAATCTTAATCCGAATTGATGGTTTAAATTGAGAGAAATTCGAATTTAATAAACATTACAAACATTTAAATAACTTGAAAAAATAAATGATTATAATTAAAACATTTTTATGAAAAAATGTATATTAAAATAATTAGTGTATAATATTTAAATCATTATATATACATATATTAAATGTTTCACAGAAAAAATATTTCTTTTTAATAACGCATAATAAAACATAATTTATTTCAAAAATATAGATATACATATAGTTAACTAATTTTAAACCATAATTGTTCTTCTTCAGATTTGAATTAATTAGCACAAATAAACATACACATCATAAACTGAATAACAGGGACGATTTACATAAACGATATCTGTAACACCCCGTGTATTCTACAACAGTGAAATTCATAAATTAAAGTATAATTAATTTCAAATCAAAGAATTAAGGGAAACGGGATATGCCATTGCATTCGTCTCGGAATTCTGCTTGAGATAGAGTCCGAGTTTGCGTAAAACGGACTCCGTATGAGGGAGATATGGCCTCCGGAAGTTTCATAATTCAGTTTAAAATTCAAACAGACAGAAACAGCTCAGAAAACCAATTCAAATTTCAAAAATCGGACCAGATTGGGCTGGGCGGGAATTTTCCCTCCCATGGCACCCAGGTCGACTGGGTAGTCGACCTGGGCCACCCAGGTCGACTACATAATCGACCTGGGGGTCGACTGGGTAGTCGACCTGGCCCCTGAGCCAGGTCGAACCCAGCTCCTCCTGGCTGGCCTGGTCTGTGCTTGGCCGGATTTCTGAGTCTTGCCTTGTCACTAGGGCTAGGTGTCAACTCCTGATTGGTCTCTCCTTCAAACGAACGACTAATATCAATCTAAGCTCCATCGACGGTCCTAATCAATTCACAAACTCTATAAAAAGGACCTAAGACTCCACCTAATTCATACAAATAAAAATGAGAATGAGACCGTCATGCTACTGAAGAAAGACTAGGAGTAGCCGTCAAAATTGAGAGACGATTAGGAGATGATTCGAAAGCTTAAAGCAACAACAATTAAATCAAAACAACGCCTACAACAAAGGATAGCATCTCCAAATTAAGAATTCAGAAACCTAAATTGAAGATTCGTCATACGTTGTAAGTAGAGTGCTATTCCGATGTGAATGAATAATTGTGTTTTGATTTGTGTAAAATGATAAATGGAATTGTAACCAATTTGTGGTGACGATAATTCATAATTGTATGTTGCTATGATTCTAATTATGAACAGATTTAGGATGTTGTGGTATAATGATGTTAGACCTATTGGATATTTGCAAGTATATGACTCATGTTGAGAGTTAACGACTATATGTTTGTGGTAGTCTATTACAACACCTATTGGATATTTGCAAGTATATGATTCATGTTGAAAACGACTATATGTTTGTGATAGTTTATTTCAACAAAGTTGAGATTCATGCAAGTATACGATTCACTATTATGCCAACATGATGTATATTTTTATGATCGTTTTTAGTGTAGTTGGATCCATTTGAGTATTATGATTCATATGAATTTATGTTGGAATTGGCATCATGATTCAAGTGTAGAACCATACTTTTGTATTAGTGACAAAAGTAAGCACCTTTGTGAACTTGTGTTGACTTTATGAACATGGCTATTTTATGTTTGACTTTATGCCCAAACAAAATATGTTTTAGGCCTATGTTGTTATCAAAATCATATGATAATATATGCGACACATAATTAAGTTAGATTTACATTTTAAACGCAAGTTTACATGAATAGATTAAAAACCATGATTCATGTTTAGGTATGTTTTATGTCATGATTATATGCTATTACAATACAAGTTCACAGGTGCCTAATTTATGTTAATTAGTTCGCTTTGTTGCAAGTTCATGCGTTCACACACCCCTTTTGATGTTACTTAGAATATATAAACACCATGTTCTAAGCCTCCCCTTTTTCATGTGGCTAAGTTGGGTTTAAATGTTAAAACCCAACATATGTTATAATATAGCGAACGTATAAAACGGGGGTAGTGACGTTGGGTTAAAAATATAAAACGTATGTGTTGGCATGTCTGACGCATGCCAATGACCTTGAGAACATTTAAGGGGTATAAATTAATTTTACCCAATAAAGATGAATTTGAATAATGGGCTGCAAATATTTACATATAAAAAGAAAAGAGACAAAATATGTAAACTTAGAAAATACGATGTGTTTAACCCGAGGTTGGATTGAGTTGTGATGTAAACCTGCCCAGAACCGCCCGGCTGTCCAGTAGTCACAACAATACCTATCCAATGTGGGTGGTTAAACATTGAGCCCAATAAAGACCAGAGGTTAGACTGAGTTGTGACGTAAGACTGCCCGGAACCAACCGGCAACAGGCAGTCACAACAATACCTGTCTAATGTGAGAGGTCGAGGCTTTAATAAGACAATTAAGGCTGAGTCAGGATTGATAGGATTAAGTAAATTGAATTAATACTTAATCAAATTGAACATGCTAAACTATATAGACTGATTGGGGGTTAGGTTTACAAAACACTTAACCAACTTAGCATGTTGGCTAGAAATAGAAAACCTAGTAGCGGGGGACCCTTTTCAGCAGTAACCCTACAAGGTGTATCAGGATACCCTGAACTAGGCAGGGTGGGGCACGATTATTGGGCTGACTGTAAGAGGTCAAATCTACGGCGGTGGTGCAGCAGTGTAGGTTCTAACGGGGTGCGGGCGTGCACACACTCCGGCGCAAAAAAATTAGGCACTGGACACCAGTAGTATACCTGTGCATTCTAGAAATTGTGTCGGGCCACCACCATGGGACTTGATACACCCTATGGTGGGACCAGCATAGTTAACTACAACATCGGGGGCCGTAAGACACATGTAACTATGCGAGTAGGAGCCGATCATTAGAAATGGATCACTTCACCCTGATTATGGGGTGCCTGTTGGAAACTAGTTTATAGGGGTGCAGAGACTAATATGGGGTACGATAGTATATTCGACTCTAGACAACTTAACTTAGTTTATAGTGCTTTCCCATTTCCAGTTTATACTTATTATGCCCAATTCTTTATTCATAGACTGAATAGTCCTAGACTTACTCAGGCTTTATGTCTGACTCTACTTTTCTTTCGTTTCCCCCCCAGGTCCACAGGGAGGAAATACCGCAGCTTGACCAGTTTTCACATCCAACTTGAAGAGAAAGAATGTATTGCTTGGATCTCTTTCGTTTTGGACTATGTCTTTGGATAGCGACTATGGGGACTTATGCAGTTTACTTATGTTTTTATGCTTCTTTAAATTATGAAATCAAGGCAGTTATGGAAATGTAATGTTTTTTTGAAATATTGTAAGACAATTATGGCATGGTTTGTGTAACACGTATTTTTGATGAAATAAAAGTTGTTGTTGTTTCCGCTGTTCATAAATATGTGTATTTATATCTGTCTTATGTATCTGTGACTTATACTTATAAACCTCCACCAAAATTAGGGCATTCCCTTTGAGAGTGACCCTAACGGAGGTGGGGTGTTTCACTTGGTATCAGAGCATAGGTTTACCAGAAAAGATAAAAAGTTTTGAAAATTTGTTTTCAAAAGAAATTTTAAAGAAGCATTTTTAAAGATAAAATGTTATTTTATTTTAAAAAGGCATAGTCCCCCAAAGCCATAGGTACTATCTTTTATCCTTCGTTTTGAATCTATCCTTTTTGTTTCAGCATGTCCGAAGAACTTAACTTACCAGAGGGTATACCAATACCTGGTTGGTTCAGACGATTCTTAGAAGCAAGTGCCAATTAGCCAGGTCCCACTATTCCTCCTCCCCCAACTGCAGGAAATCATCCAGCTGTAGGAGTTCATCCAGCTGTTGCAGTACCTCCTCCTCCACCTCCTCCGCGGGGTAATACTTTTGCTAAGATATGTAAAGATTTTAAAGCTATAGGAGGAAAGGACTTTCATGGAACCGAGTCCTTCGTGGCTGCCAGGAATTGGCTGAAGGAAACCGAGGACTTATTCGTCATCTTTGAGGTAGAAGATAGGCAGAAGGTACAACTGGCAGTATGGCTACTTAAAGGCGAGGCTTCCTACTGGTGGGAAGTCACCAATGCAGAAAGACCAGTGGAAACATGGGAGGACTTTAGGGCAAGGTTTGAGGCTAAATTTCTCTCAGAAGCTGAAAGGAGTCTTCAGTTGGAAAAAATCTTATTTCTTAAGCAAGGGAATATGACAGTCAAAGAGTACGTTAATCTGTTCGATCAGCTGGCTAGGTTCGGACTGGACCTAGTCAACACTCCGCACAAGAAGGCTCTCCGCTTTGTCAAGGGATTGAATGAGCCATTACACAGTTTGGGCATGACCCATATACCCATGGGAGCTACGTATGAAAGGTTGGTACAGATGGCATTGCTGAACGAAGAGGATAAGGGCAAGAAGGAGACAAAGGCGGAAGGCTGTCAAGGGAAGAAAGAGGGTTTACAGCCTAAGAAGGCAGACTTTAAGAAGGGCGGGAAAGACAACAAAGAGAAGAGGAAGTGTAATTTATGTGGAAAAGTGGGGCACTTAGTGAAAGATTGCCGGAAAAAGAAGGCCAAGTTGAATGGTGGGTGCTTTTCTTGCGGTGAGACATGCCACATGGCTAAGGATTGCCCAAAGAAACGAGGGTAGGGGCAGAGGGCTGGATCCACCTCAGGGGCATAGGTTCATGTGCTAGAAGCGCCACCTCTGCAACAGCGAGGTATAAATACTTCTGTAGAAAGTGTAGTTTATCTTTATGATCACCCAGTTCGCACTTTATTTGATTCTGGCGCATCACACTCCTTTATTTCATCTGCTTTAGTAGAATCTCTGCACCTAGAAACTAGTATGGTAGAGGACCCCTTAATTGTTTCAAATCCAATCGGGGGCCCAACTCATTTGTCTATGATCTATGTGGGATTGAAAATTTCTATTCTAAGCGTAGAATTCAGATGTAGTGCCTTTGTTTTGGGCTTCTCGGGATATGGTTTGATTTTGGGCATGGATTGGCTATCCAGTAATGTTGCCATCCTTGATTGTGAGAAAAGGGTGGTTAGGCTTCTGACCCAACTCGGTAACACTCTGGAAATTACTTGTAATCCCTCGTATGCGGTTATGCTTAGTTATCATGAATCGCTAGATGCTTCTGTTGAGAGTTTGCAATCGGTTAGTGTAGTCCGGGAATATCCGGATGTCTTCGAAGAGGTGAAGGGCTTACCTCCGAAGCGGGAGATAGACTTCCGCATATATCTTGTAGATAATGCAAAGCCCGATGCGTTGCCCGTTAGACACATGGCTCCACGGGAAAGGAAAGAGCTCAGTAAACAGATTAAAGAGCTTCTAGAGAAGGGGTTCATTAAAAGGAGCATTTCAGAATGGGGCGCTCCAGTGGTGTTCGCCACAAAGGCAGGTGGTTCACTCCGTCTATGTGTTGACTATAGGGGGCTCAACAAACTAACGAAAAAGAATAGGCACCCTCTCCCCAGAATTGACGATCTGTTTGATCAGCTTGTAGGAGCGTCTGTTTTCTCCCAACTCGATTTGGCGACCGGTTTTCATCAGCTAAGGGTGGCTGTAACACCCCGTGTATTTTATAACAGTGAAATCCACAAATTAAAGTATAATAAATTCTAGATAAAGTATTAAGAAAAACGGGATATGCCATTGCGTTCGTCATGGAAAAATACGCGAAATAGAGTCCGAGTTTTCGAAAAACGGAGTCCGTATGACCAAGTTATGGCCCGATGAAGTTTCAGAAAATTCGAATTTCGAAAACAGATTTAAAATTCAGCCCAATCAGAGTAGGCGGGGAAATTCCCGCCCAAACCCACCAGGTCGACCTGGGGGTCGACCCTAGGGTCGACCTGGGAGTCGACCTAGGTGTCGACCTTCCCAGGCAGGTCGACTCTAGAGTCGACCTGGGGGTCGACTGGGGAGTCGATCTGGCCCCTGAGCCAGGTCGAACCCAGCCCACCCTGGCTGGCCTGGTCGATGTTTGGTCGATTTTCTGAGCCTTGCCTTGTCACTAGGGCTAGGTGTCAGCTCCTGATTGGCCTCTCCTTCAAACGAACGGCTATTATTAAACCAAGCTTCATCGACAGTCTAAATCAACTCAAAAACTCTATAAAAAGGACCTAAGACTAACCCTAATTCACATAAACTAAAATGGAGATGAGACCGTCATGCTGCTGAGGAGAGACTGAGGATAGCCGTCAGAAAATAAAGAGACAATTAGGAGATAAATCAAAAGCTTAAAGCAACGTCAAATCAATCAAAACAACGACTACAACAAAGGATAGCATCTCCAAATCAGAATTTAGATTCCTGAATTGAAGATTCGTCACACGTTGTAAGTAGAGTGCTATTCCGATGTGAATTAAATAATTGTGTTGATTTGTGTAAAGTAAGAAATGGAATTGTGGCGATAATAATCTATATTTGTATGTTGCTTTGATGCTAAACGATTTGGGAATATTATGGTATACGATTGGATATTTGCAAGCACGCGATTTGCGTTGGAAGTTAACAACGAAATGGAATTGTGGCGATAATAACTTATGTTTGTATGTTATTTTGATTTGACAATGCTATGGTGTACGATTTGATTCATACAAGTATATGGTTTATATTGACAACCACATGTTGTGGAATTTTAATTGGGATTCATGCAAGCATATGAAAACTACATGGTTGTAGTAGTTATTTACAACACCCATTTGTTAATTGCAAGTATATGATTCATGTTGAAAATAACAACTATATGTTGTAATAGTTTATTTGAAATTCATGCAAGTATATGATTTATTGTTATGCCAACATGATGTATAATTCTATGGTCATCTTTAGTGTAATTTGATCCACTTAAGTATTATGATTCATATGAAGGTTATGTTGGAATTGGCACCATAGTTCAAGTATAAAAATCATGATTTTGTAATAGTGACAAAAGCAAGCGTCTTTGTAAGCTTGTATTAATTTTATGAACATGACTAAACTATGTTTGTTATTATGCCTAGTTGAAAACATGTTTCTAGGCTTATGTTGTTATCATAATCACATGATAATATATTTGGCACATAAGTTACATTAGAAATTACACTAGAATTACATCCCACTTACAAGTTACATAGATAGGATAAAAACCATGATTTTATGAATAGTAGGATTCATGTTCAATTATGTTTATACCATGACTATATGAATAGAAGGACTCATGTTCAATTATGATTATGCCATAATTATATGATTAAAATGGTTCATGTTTAAGTATCATTTATGCCATGACTACACAAATAGAATGATTTATGCTTTGTTTATACCATGATTATGTGAATAGAATGATTCATGTTTGAGTATTTCTTATATTATATGTTGTTACAATTGCAAGTTCACATGCGCCTACCTTATGTTAATAGAATCGTTATGTTGCAAGTTCATGCGTTCACACTCCCCTTTTTATGTTACCTTATAAACACCATGTTATAAGCCACCCCTTTTTATATGGCTAAATTGGGTTTAAGTATTAAACCCAACACACCTTACATTTGAGCGAACTTGTAAAACGAGGGTATTGACGTTTGGGCTAAAAATATAGAACATATGTGTTGGCATGTTTGACACATGCCAACAACCTTGAAAAACAATTAAGTGGCATAAATAAATCTTAATCAATAAAAGTAAATTTGAATAATGGGCCACAAATATTTACATATAAAAAGAAAAGAGACAAAATATGTAAATGTAGAAAATACGATGTGTTTAACCCGAGGTTGGATTGAGTTGTGATGTCAACCTGCCCGGAACCGCCCGGCTGTCCAGTAGTCACAACAATACCTATCCAATGTGGGTGGTTAAACACGGAGCCCAATAAGGACCCGAGGTTAGACAAAGTTGTGGCGTAAGACTGCCCGGACCTAACCGGCAACAGGCAGCCACAACAATACCTGTCTAATGTGAGAGGTCAAGGCTTTAATAAGAAAACTAAGGCTGAGTCAGGATTGATAGGATTAAGTGAATTAAGACTTAATCAAAATAGAACATGCTAAACTAAACAGATTGATTGGGGGTCAGGTTTATAAAACACTTAACCAACTTAGCATGTTGGCTAGAAATAGAAAACCTAGTAGCGGGGGACCCTTTTCAGCAGTAACCCTACAAGGCGTATCATGATACCCTGAAATTAGGCAGGGTGGGGCACGATTACTGGGCTGACTGTAAGAGGTCAAATCGACGGCGGTGGTGCAGCAGTGTAGGTTCTAACGGGGTGCGGGCGTGCACACACTCCGGCGTAGAAAAATAAGGCACTGGGCACCAGTAGCATACCTGTGCATTATAGGATTGTGTTGGGCCGCCACCATGGGACTTGATACACCCCATGGTGGGACCAGCATAGGTAACTACAACATCAGGGGCCGTAAGACACATGTAACTATGTGAGTAGGAGCCGATCATCATAAAAATGGATCACTTCACCCTGATTATGGGGTGCCTGTTGGGAACTAGTTTATATGGGTACAGAGATTAATATGGAGTACGATGGTGTATTCGACCCTAGACAACTTAACTTGGTTTATGGTGCTTTCCCCTTTCTAGTTTATACATTTCATACCCAGTTCTTTACTCATAGACTGAATAGTCCTAGACTTACTCAGGCTTTATGTCTGACTCTACTTTTCTTTCGTCTTCTTTTCTTCCGTTCCCCCCCCCCCCAGGTCCACAGGGAGGGAATACCACAGCTTGACCAGCCTTCATATCCAGCTTGAAGAGAAAGAATGTATTGCTTGGATCTTTTCGTTTTGGACTATGGTTTTGGACAGCAACTATGGGACTTTTGCAGTTTATTTATGTTTTCTTTATGCTTCTTTAAATAATGTAATCAAGACAGTTATGAAGATGTTATGTTTTTGGAAGTATTGTAAGACAATTATGGTATGGTTGGTGTAACACGTATTTTAATGAAATAAAAGTTGTTGTTTTTCTGCTGTTCAAGAATATGTATTATTATATCTGTCTTGTATATCTGTGATTTATACTTATAAACCTCCACCAAAATTAGGGCATTCCCTTTGAGAGTGACCCTAACGGAGGTGGGGTGTTTCACTTGGTATCAGAGCATAGGTTTACCAGATAAGATAAAAAGTTTTGAAAATTTATTTTTCAAAAAGGAAATTTGAAGAAGCATTTTTAAAAGATAAAATATTATTTTATTTTAAAAGGCAAAGTCCCCCCAAAGCCATAGGAACTATATCTTGTCCTTCGTTTTGAATCTATCCTTTTTGTCTCAGCATGTTCGAAGAACTTAACTTGCCAGAGGGTGTACCAATTCCTGGTTGGTTTAGACGGTTCTTAGAAGCAAGGACCACTCAGCCAGGTCCTACCGTTCCTCCTCCCCCTGCTGCAGGAAATCATGCATCCAGCTGCAGCAGCACCTCTTCCTCCACCTCCTCCGCGGGGAAACACCTTTGCTAAGATAGGTAAAGATTTCAAAGCTATGGGAGGAAAGGACTTCCATGGAACTGAGTCCTTCGTAGCAGCTAGAAATTGGCTGAAAGAAACCGAGGACTTATTCATCATCTTTGAGGTAGAAGATAGACATAAAGTACAACTGGCAGTATGGCTACTTAAAGGCGAGGCTTCCTACTGGTGGGAAGTCACTAATGCAGAAAAACCAGTGGAAACATGGGAGGACTTTAGGGCAAGGTTTGAGGCTAAATTTCTCTCAGACGCGGAAAGGAGTTTGCAGTTGGAAAAATTCTTATTTCTTAAGCAAGGGAACAAGACAGTCAATGAGTATGTTAATCAGTTTGATGAGCTGGCTAGGTTCGGACTGGACCTAGTCAACACCCCGCACAAGAAGGCTCTTCGTTTTGTCAAAGGGTTGAATGAGCCATTACACAGTTTGGCCATGACCCATATACCCACGGGAGCCACGTATGAAAGGTTGGTACAGATGGCGTTGCTGAACGAAGAGGATAAGGGCAAGAAGGAGACAAAGGCAGAAAACTCTCAAGGGAAGAAAGAGGGTTTGCAGCCTAAGAAGACAGACTTTAAGAAGGGCGGGAAAGACAACAAGTCCCAAGAGAAGAGGAAGTGTAAATTCTGTGGCAAAGTGGGGCACTTAGTGAAAGATTGCCGGAAAAAGAAGGCCAAGATGAACGGTGGGTGTTTTTCTTGCGGTGAGACAGGCCACATGGCTAAGGATTGCCCAAAGAAGCGAGGGCAGGGGCAGAGGGCTGGATCCACCTCAGGGCCACAGGGTCATGTGCTAGAAGCGCCACCTTTGCAACAACGAGGTATAAATACTTCTGTAGAAAGTGTAGTTTATCTTTATGATCACCCCGTTCGCACTTTATTTGATTCTGGCGCATCACACTCCTTTATCTCGTCTGTTTTAGTAGAATCTCTGCACCTAAAAACTAGTATGGTAGAGGACCCCTTAATTGTTTCTAACCCAATTGGGGGTCCAGCTCATTTGTCTATGATCTGTTTGGGATTGAAAATTTCTATTCTAAGCGTAGAGTTTAAATGTAGTGCCTTTGTTTTAGGCTTTTCGGGATACGGTTTGATTTTGGGCATGGATTGGCTATCCAGTAATGGGGCCATCCTCGATTGTGAGAAAAGGGTTGTTAGGCTCCTAACCCAGCTCGGTAATACTTTGGAAATTTCTTGTAATCCCCCGTATGCGGTTATGCTTAGTTACCTTGAATCGCTAGATGCCTCCGTTGAAAATTTGCAATCGGTTAGAGTGGTCCGGGAATATCCGGATGTCTTCGAAGAGGTGAAGGGCTTGCCTCCGAAGCGGGAGATAGACTTCCGCATATACCTTGTAGATAATGCAAAGCCCGTTGCATTGCCCGTTAGACACATGGCTCCACGGGAAAGGAAAGAGCTCAGTAAACAGATTAAAGAGCTTCTAGAAAAGGGGTTCATTAGAAGGAGTATTTCGGAATGGTGCGCTCCAGTGTTGTTCGCTACAAAGGCGGATGGTTCACTCCGTCTATGTGTTGACTATAGGGAGCTCAACAAGCTAACGAAAAAGAATAGACACCCTCTCCCCAGAATTGACGATCTGTTTGATCAGCTTGTAGGAGCGTCTGTTTTCTCCCAACTCGATTTAGCGACCGGTTTTCATCAGCTAAGGGTGGCTGAAGATAGTATCGATAAAACGGCATTCAGAACCCCAGACGGCTTCTTTGAATGGCTTGTCATGCCTTTCGGCTTGACAAATGCACCTGCTTACCTTGTGGACCTGATGAGTAGGGTATTCAGAGATTTCCTCAATAAGTTCGTAGTGGTCTTCGTAGACGATATCCTTATCTTCTCAAAGAATGAAGAGGAACATGCTCAGCACTTAAGGGCAATCATGGAAACTCTGCGAGTCCATCAACTAAGAGCCAAATTTTCCAAATGCCACTTTTGGAGAGAAGAAGTGAGGTTCCTTGGGAACATAGTCTCCAAACAAGGGTTAGCAGTGGACCCTGCTAAGGTAGTGGCGGTACAGGATTGGAAGACACCAAGGAATGCAACTGAGGTCCGAAGTTTTCTAGGACTAGCAGGTTTCTATCGAAAGTTCATAAGGGATTTTGCGAAAATCTCAGCTCCGCTCACAAAGTTGACCAAGAAGAATCTAGTGTTCAATTGGGACTTGGATTGCGAGTTTGCTTTCCAGCGACTGAAAAGGGCTCTTACAACAGCCCCAGTTTTGACGTTGCCAGATGGAAGCAAGATGTTCACCGTTTATACAGATGCATGTGGGACAGGGCTAGGCGCCGTCTTAATGCAAGAAGGAAGGGTAGTAGCTTATGGCGGGAGACAATTGAGAGTGCATGAAAAGAACTACCCGACCCACGATCTTGAGTTAGCTGCCATCGTCTTTGCACTCAAGTCTTGGCGACACTATCTCCTAGGTGAGAAGTTTGAACTTTACACTGATCATAAATCATTGAAATATCTTTTCTCGCAGAAAGATCTTAACTTGAGGCAACAGAGGTGGATGGAGTTTCTTGCCTCGTATGATTTCGAGATCTCCTATACTCCGGGCAAAGGCAACGTAGTGGCAGACGCGTTGAGCTGAAAGAAACTGACCCTAAGCCCGTTGTTTGTTGAAAGATAAAGCCTAGAGTTTATATCCAGCTTCGACTTTAGGCCTTCCTCCGATTTTGTACCAGGCTTGCTAGCATCTCTCGAAGTACGCCCGACTTTAATGGACTCGATAGGGACAACACAACGCGAGGACCCTCAGCTTGTGGAGACGATTGATAGGCTAGTTAGGGGTGAGACTTCAAGTCACCTCAACAGATACTCCATCGACAATAAGGGTTGGCTAAGGCGAGACGGGAGACTATGCATCCCACAGACAAGGGATTTAGTAAAGAAGGTTCTCGAAGAAGCACATCACTCCAAGATGACGATACACCCAGGCGGCGATAAAATGTACAAGGACATAAAAAGAACTTTCTTTTGGGATGGCATGAAGAAGGACGTGGCAGAATTCGTCTCTAAGTGTATGGTGTGCCAACAGGTTAAGGCGGAACAGAAAAAGCCTGGCGGTCTTCTACATCCTCTAGAGGTCCCACAGTGGAAGTGGGATTGCATCTCAATGGACTTCATCGATGGGCTGCCTAGGTCTAGGAGAGGCAACACTAGCATTTGGGTAATAGTGGATAGGCTTACCAAAAGCGCCCACTTTTTACCTGTCAAAAGTAAAAGAACTGCCTCATCCCTAACATCTCTTTACCTCAAGGAAATCGTTCGACTCCATGGAATACCGTCCTGCATCGTTAGTGACCGAGACCCTATCTTCACAAGTGAGTTTTGGCGGAGTCTGCAAGAAGCGGTAGGCACACAGTTATGCTTGAGCACAGCCTATCATCCCCAAACCGACGGCCAAACAGAAAGAGTGAACAGAGTTTTGGAGGACCTTTTAAGACTGTGCATCCTTGACTTCGAAGGGACGTGGGAAGACTATCTTCCTTTGGTAGAATTTGCCTACAACAACAGCTATCAAGCAACCATCGGAATGGCGCCCTTCGAAGCTTTATATGGAAGACCGTGCCGATCACCCACTTGTTGGTGGGAGTCTACTGATAAGCTCATACTTGGACCAGATATGATTCGAGAGACTTCAGAAAAAGTAGACTTAATACGAAGAAGGATGAAGACGGCCCAAGACAGACAAAAGTCCTACGCCGACAAAAGGAGGACCGACCTTGAATTTGAGGTTAGGGACAGAGTTTTTCTTAAGGTATCTCCGCTAAGGAACGTTGTTCGTTTTGGAACCACAGGAAAGCTAGCACCGAGGTTCGTAGGGCCATTCCCTATCATTGAGAAAATTGGGTAAATGGCCTATAGATTAGAGCTACCTGAAAAATTGGCCGGAGTTCACAACGTCTTTCACGTTTCACATCTCCGAAAATGTCTACATGAGTCTGCTGAAGTGGTAGAGCCAAATATCGTAGAAGAAGCTGAAGTGGAACGCGAAGCAACCGTAAGGAAAGTTCCAACCCGCATATTAGGAACAGAAGTGAAGAAGCTACGCAACCGCGAAGTCAAGCTCGTCAAAGTTTAGTGGAGCGACGCCGAGGGAGACGCAACTTGGGAGACTGAAGCTAGAATACGTGCTGCTTACCCTTTTCTTTTCGAGGGTACATCTTTGATCTTTCCTTTTTCCTTAAGTTGCGCTTTTATCTATCTTTTTAGGTATATCTCCTCGACCCTATCTTTTAGGTAGAAACCCTTTGGATGAAAACATGTAATTGAAACATGTTATGGATGATGGCTGCAAGTGGTTGCAAGTGATTGCTAGTGGTTGCTCGTGGTTGCATATACACACAATCTAGGTTTTAGATCGGCTCAATCACTTCATATTGTATTTGCATATATGTTTGCATTTGTATATGGTTGAACTTTATTGTGTTGTCATATGGATGTTGCATTTGTATGAATAATTGTGCACTCATGTAGAATCATGAATAGGAGGATTTGCATACATAATGGATTCATAGCACTTACATAATTCGCATTAAGGAGGTCAACTGAATCAGTAGACCGCCTGATTTTGCATTAGATAAGTACATGTACACACACACACACTTCACATATTATCATGAAGCATTAGAAGTCTTTTAAGGACAATGGATGCTCGTGTTTGATGGATGAGTAGATGGATGTTAGGAGGTACATTCTTCCTGAACTTGAAGATTTCGGGACGAAATCCTTTTAAGTGGGGGAGAATGTAACACCCCGTGTATTTTATAACAGTGAAATCCACAAATTAAAGTATAATAAATTCTAGATAAAGTATTAAGGGAAACGGGATATGCCATTGCGTTCGTCACGGAAAAATACGCGAAATAGAGTCCGAGTTTTCGAAAAACGAAGTCCGTATGACCAAGCTATGGCCCGATGAAGTTTCAGAAAATTCGAATTTCGAAAACAGATTTAAAATTCAGCCCAATCAGAGTAAGCGGGGAAATTCCCGCCCAAACCCACCAGGTCGACCTGGGGGTCGACCCTAGGGTCGACCTGGGAGTCGACCTAGGTGTCGACCTGCCCAGGCAGGTCGACTCTAGAGTCGACCTGGGGTCGACTGGGGAGTCGACCTGGCCCCTGAGCCAGGTCGAACCCAGCCCACCCTGGCTGGCCTGGTCTATGTTTGGTCGATTTTCTGAGCCTTGCCTTGTCACTAGGGCTAGGTGTCAGCTCCTGATTGGCCTCTCCTTCAAACGAACGGCTATTATTAAAGCAAGCTTCATCGACAGTCTAAATCAACTCAAAAACTCTATAAAAAGGACCTAAGACTAACCCTAATTCACATAAACTAAAATGGAGATGAGACCGTCATGCTGCTGAGGAGAGACTGAGGATAGCCGTCAGAAAATAAAGAGACAATTAGGAGATAAATCAAAAGCTTAAAGCAACTTTAAATCAATCAAAACAACGCCTACAACAAAGGATAGCATCTCCAAATCAGAATTCAGATTCCTGAATTGAAGATTCGTCACACGTTGTAAGTAGAGTGCTGTTCCGATGTGAATTAAATAATTGTGTTGATTTGTGTAAAGTAAGAAATGGAATTGTGGCGATAATAATCTATATTTGTATGTTGCTTTGATGCTAAACGATTTGGGAATATTATGGTATACGATTGGATATTTGCAAGCACGCGATTTGCGTTGGAAGTTAACAACGAAATGGAATTGTGGCGATAATAACTTATGTTTGTATGTTATTTTGATTTGACAATGCTATGGTGTACGATTTGATTCATACAAGTATATGGTTTATATTGACAACCACATGTTGTGGAATTTTAATTGGGATTCATGCAAGCATATGAAAACTACATGTTTGTAGTAATTATTTACAACACCCATTTGATAATTGCAAGTATATGATTCATGCTGAAAATAACAACTATATGTTGTAATAGTTTATTTGAAATTCATGCAAGTATATGATTTATTGTTATGCCAACATGATGTATAATTCTATGGTCATCTTTAGTGTAATTTGATCCACTTAAGTATTATGATTCATATGAAGGTTATGTTGGAATTGGCACCATAGTTCAAGTATAAAAATCATGATTTTGTAATAGTGACAAAAGCAAGCATCTTTGTAAGCTTGTATTAATTTTATGAACATGACTAAACTATGTTTGTTATTATGCCTAGTTGAAAACATGTTTCTAGGCTTATGTTGTTATCATAATCACATGATAATATATTTGGCACATAAGTTACATTAGAAATTACACTAGAATTACATCCCACTTACAAGTTACATAGATAGGATAAAAACCATGATTTTATGAATAGTAGGATTCATGTTCAATTATGTTTATACCATGACTATATGAATAGAAGGACTCATGTTCAATTATGATTATGCCATAATTATATGATTAGAATGGTTCATGTTTAAGTATCATTTATGCCATGACTACACGAATAGAATGATTTATGCTTTGTTTATACCATGATTATGTGAATAGAATGATTCATGTTTGAGTATTTCTTATATTATATGTTGTTACAATTGCAAGTTCACATGCACCTACCTTATGTTAATAGAATCGTTATGTTGCAAGTTCATGCGTTCACACTCCCCTTTTTATGTTACCTTATAAACACCATGTTATAAGCCTCCCCTTTTTATATGGCTAAATTGGGTTTAAGTATTAAACCCAACACACCTTACATTTGAGCGAACGTGTAAAACGGGGGTATTGACGTTTGGGCTAAAAATATAGAACATATGTGTTGGCATGTTTGACACATGCCAACAACCTTGAAAAACAATTAAGTGGCATAAATAAATCTTAATCAATAAAAGTAAATTTGAATAATGGGCCGCAAATATTTACATATAAAAAGAAAAGAGACAAAATATGTAAATGTAGAAAATATGATGTGTTTAACCCGAGGTTGGATCGAGTTGTGATGTAAACCTGCCCGGAACCGCCCGACTGTCCAGTAGTCACAACGATACCTATCCAATGTGGGTGGTTAAACACGGAGCCCAATAAGGACCCGAGGTTAGACTGTGTTGTGGCGTAAGACTGCCCGGACCCAACCGGCAACAGGTAGCCACAACAATACATGTCTAATGTGAGAGGTCAAGGCTTTAATAAGACAATTAAGGCTGAGTCAGGATTGATAGGATTAAGTGAATTAAGACTTAATCAAAATAGAACATGCTAAACTAAACAGATTGATTGGGGGTTAGGTTTATAAAACACTTAACCAACTTAGCATGTTGGCTAGAAATAGAAAACGTAGTAGCGGGGGACCCTTTTCAGCAGTAACCCTACAAGGCGTATCACGATACCCTGAAACTAGGCTGGGTGGGGCACGATTACTGGGCTGACTTTAAGAGGTCAAATCGACGGCGGTGGTGCAGCAGTGTAGGTTCTAACGGGGTGCGGGCGTGCACACACTCCGGCGCAGAAAAATAAGGCACTGGGCACCAGTAGCATACCTGTGCATTATAGGATTGTGTCGGGCCGCCACCATGGGACTTGATACACCCCATGGTGGGACCAGCATAGGTAACTACAACATCGGGGGCCGTAAGACACATGTAACTATGCGAGTAGGAGCCGATCATCATAAAAATGGATCACTTCACCCTGATTATGGGGTGCCTGTTGGGAACTAGTTTATATGGGTACAGAGATTAATATGGGGTACGATGGTATATTCGACCCTAGACAACTTAACTTGGTTTATGGTGCTTTCCCCTTTCTAGTTTATACATATCATACCCAGTTCTTTATTCATAGACTGAATAGTCCTAGACTTACTCAGGCTTTATGTCTGACTCTACTTTTCTTTCGTCTTCTTTTCTTCCGTCCCCCCCCTCCCTGTTCCACAGGGAGGGAATACCACAGCTTGACCAGCCTTCATATCCAGCTTGAAGAGAAAGAATGTATTGCTTGGATCTTTTCGTTTTGGACTATGGCTTTGGACAGCAACTATAGGACTTTTGCAGTTTATTTATGTTTTCTTTATGCTTCTTTAAATAATGTAATCAAGACAGTTATGAAGATGTTATGTTTTTGGAAGTATTGTAAGACAATTATGGTATGGTTGGTGTAACACGTATTTTAATGAAATAAAAGTTGTTGTTTTTCCGCTGTTCAAGAATATGTATTATTATATCTGTCTTGTATATCTGTGATTTATACTTATAAACCTCCACCAAAATTAGGGCATTCCCTTTGAGAGTGACCCTAACGGAGGTGGGGTGTTTCAGTGGCTGAAGATAGCATCGATAAGACGGCATTCAGAACCCCGGACGGCTTCTTTGAATGGCTTATCATGCCTTTCGGCTTGACAAACGCACCCGCTTACTTCGTGGACCTGATGAGTAGGGTGTTCAGAGAATTCCTCAACAAGTCCATAGTGGTCTTCGTAGACGATATCTTGATCTTCTCAAAGAGTGAAGAGGAACATGCTCAGCACTTAAGGGTAATCATGGAAACTCTGCGAGTCCATCAACTAAAAGCCAAATTCTCCAAGTGCCACTTTTGGAGAGAGGAAGTAAGGTTCCTTGGGCACATAGTATCCAAAGAAGGGTTAGCTGTGGACCCTGCTAAGTTTGTAGCGGTACAGGATTGGAAGACACCAAGGAATGCAACTGAGGTCCGATGTTTTCTAGGACTAGCAGGTTTCTACCGAAAATTCATAAGGGATTTTGCGAAAATCTCAGCTCCACTCACAAAGCTGACAAAGAAGAATCTAGTGTTCAATTGGGACTTGGACTGCGAGTTTGCTTTCCAACGACTAAAAAGGGCTCTTACAACAGCCCCAGTTCTGACGTTGCCAGATGGAAGCAAGATGTTCACAGTTTATACAGATGCATGTAGGACATGACTAGGTGTTGTCTTGATGTAAGAAGGGAGGGTAGTAGCTTATGGTGGAAGGCAATTGAAAGTTCATGAAAAGAACTACCCGACCCACGATCTTGAGTTAGCTGCCATCGTCTTTGCACTCAAGTCTTGGTGACACTATCTCCTAGGTGAGAAGTTCGAACTTTATACTGACCATAAATCTTTGAAGTATCTCTTCTCGCAGAAGGACCTTAATTTGAGGCAACAGAGATGGATGGAGTTTCTTGCCTCGTACGATTTCGAGATCTCCTACACTCCGGGCAAAGGCAACGTAGTGGCAGACGCGTTGAGCTGAAAGAAACTGACCCTAAGCCCGCTGTTTATTGAAAGGCAAAGCCTAGAGTTTATAGCCAGCTTTGACTTTAGGCCCTCCTCCGATTTTGTACCGGGCTTGCTAGCATCTCTCGAAGTACGCTCGACTTTAGTGGACTCAATAGGGACAGCACAACGCGAAGACCCTCAGCTTGTGGAGACGATTGATAGGCTAATTTGGGGTGAGACTTCAAGTCACCTCAACAGATACTCCATCGACGATAAGGGTTGGCTAAGGCGAGACGGAAGACTATGCGTCCCACAGACAAGGGATTTAGTAAAGACAGTTCTCGAAGAAGCACATCACTCCAAGATGATGATACATCCAGGCGGAGATAAAATGTACAAGGACATAAAAAGAACTTTCTTTTGGAGCGGCATGAAGAAGGACGTGGCAAATTTCGTTTCTAAGTGTGTGATTTGCCAATAGGTTAAGGCGGAACAGAAGAAACCTGGCGGTCTGCTCCATCCTCTAGAGGTCCCGCAGTGGAAGTGGGATAACATCTCAATGGACTTTATTGATGGGCTGCCTAGGTCTAGAAGAGGAAACACTAGCATTTTGGTAATAGTGGATAGGCTTACTAAAAGCGCCCACTTTTTACCTGTCAAGAGTAAAAGGACTGCCTCATCCCTAGCATCTCTGTATCTCAAGGAAATTGTTGGACTCCATGTAATACCCTCCAGCATTGTTAGTGACCGAGACCCTATCTTCACAAGTGAGTTTTGGCAGAGTCTGCAAGAAGCGGTTGGCACACAGTTATGCTTGAGTACTTCCTATCATCCCCAAACCGACCGCCAGACAGAAAGAGTGAACAGAGTTTTGGTGGACCTTTTAAGACTGTGCGTTCTTGACTTCGGAGGGACGTGGGAGGACCATCTTCCTTTGGTGGAATTTGCCTACAACAACAGCTACCAAGCCACCATCGGAATGGCACCCTTCGAAGCTTTATATGGAAGACCATGCCGATCGCCCACTTGTTGGTGGTAGTCTATTGACAAGCTCATACTTGGACCAGATATGATCCGAGAGACTTCAGAGAAAGTAGACTTAATACGAAGAAGGATGAAGACAACCCAAGACAGACAAAAATCCTACGCCGACAAGAGAAGGACCGACCTTGAATTTGAGGTTGGGGACAGAGTTTTTCTTAATGTATCTCCTCTAAGGAACGTTGTTCGTTTTGGAACCACTGGAAAGCTGGCACCGAGATTTGTAGGACCATTTCCTATCATCGAGTAAATTGGGAAAATGGCCTATAGATTAGACCTACCTGAAAAACTAGCTGGAGTTCACAACGTTTTTCAAGTTTTGCACCTTCGGAAATGTCTACATAAATCAGCAGAAGTGGTAGAGCCAAACATCCTAGAAGAAGCTGAAGTGGAACGCGAAGCAACCGTGAGGAAAGTTCCAACACGCATCTTAGGAACTGAAGTGAAAAAGCTACGCAACCGCGAAGTCAAGCTCGTCAAAGTTCAGTGGAGCGACGCCGAGGAAGACGCAACTTGGGAAACTGAGGCTAGAATACGCGCAGCATACCCTTTTCTTTTTGAGGGTACATCTTTGATCTCTCTTTTTCCCTAAGTTAAGCTTTTATCTATCTTTTTAGGTATATCTCCCCGACCTTATCTTTAGGTAGAAACCCTTTGGATGAAAACATGTAATTGAAACATGTTATGGATGATGGCTGCAAGTGGTTGGAAGTGATTGCTAGTGGTTGCTCGTGGTTGCATATACACACACAATCTAGGTTTTAGATTGGCTCAGTCACTTCATATTGCATATGCATATATGTATTTATATTCGTATATGGTTGAAGTTTAATGTGTTATCATATGGATGTTGTATTTATATATGAATGATTGTGCACTCATGTAGAATCATGAATAGGAAAATTTGCATACATAATGGATTCATGACACTTACATAATTTGCATTAAGGAGGTCAACTGAATCAGTAGACCGACTGATTTTGCATTAGATAAGTACATGTACGCACACTTCGAATATGATCATGAAGCATTAGAAGTCTTTTAAGGACAATGGATGCTCGTGTTTGATGGATGAGTAGATGGACGTTTGGATGTTAGGATATACATTCTTCCTAAACTTGAAGATTTCGGGGACGAAATCCTTTTAAGTGGGGGACAATGTAACAACCCGTGTATTCTATAACAGTGAAATTCATAAATTAAAGTATAATTAATTTCAAATCAGAGAATTAAGGGAAACATGATACGCCATTGCGTTCGTCTCGGAATTATGCTTGATATAGAGTCCGAGTTTGCGTAAAACGGACACCATATGAGGGAGATATGGCCTCCGGAAGTTTCAGAATTCAGTTTAAAATTCAAACAGACAGAAATAGCTCAGAAAACCAATTCAAATTTCAAAAATCGGACCAGATTGGGCTGGGCGGGAATTTTCCCGCCCAAGGCACCTAGGTCGACTGGGTAGTCGACCTGGGCCACCCAGGTCGACTGGGTAGTCGACCTGGGGCACCCAGGTCGACTATATAGTCGACCTGGAGGACAACTGGGTAGTCGACCTGGCCCCTGAGCCAGGTCGAACCCAGCCCCTCCTGGCTGGCCTGGTCTGTGCTTGGCCGAATTTCTGAGTCTTTCCTTGTCACTAGGGCTAGGTGTCAGCTCCTGATTGGTCTCTCCTTCAACCGAATGGCTAATATTAATTTAAGCTCCATCGACGGTCCTAATCAATTCACAAACTCTATAAAAAATACCTAAGACTCCACCTAATTCATACAAATAAAAATGAGAATGAGACCGTCATGCTGCTCGAGAAAGACTAGGAGTAGCCGTCAAAATTGAGAGACGATTAGGAGACGATTTGAAAGCTTAAAGCAACGACAATTAAATCAAAACACCGCCTACAACAAAGGATAGCATCTCCAAATTCATAATTCAGAAACCTGAATTGAAGATTCGTCATACGTTGTAAGTAGAGTGCTATTCCGATGTGAATGAATAATTGTGTTTTGATTTGTGTAAAATGAGAAATGGAATTGTACCGAATTTGTGGTGACGATAATTCATAATTGTATGTGCTATGATTCTAATTATGAATAGATTTGGGATGTTGTGGTATAATGATGTTAGACCTATTGGATATTTGCAAGTATATGACTCATGTTGAGAGTTAACGACTATATGTTTGTAGTAGTCTATTACAACACCTATTGGATATTTGCAAGTATATGATTCATGTTGAAAACGACTATATGTTTGTGATAGTTTATTTCAACAAAGTTGAGATTCATGCAAGTATAAGATTCACTATTATGCCAACATAATGTATATTTTTATGATCGTTTTTAGTGTAGTTGGATCCGTTTGAGTATTATGATTCATATGAATTTATGTTGGAATTGGCATCATGATTCAAGTGTAGAACCATACTTTTGTATTAGTGACAAAAGTAAGCACCTTTGTGAACTTGTGTTGACTTTATGAACAGGGCTAGTTTATGTTTGACTTTATGCCCAAACAAAATATGTTTTAGGCCTATGTTGTTATCAAAATCATATGATAATATATGCGACACATAACTAAGTTAGATTTACATTTTAAATGCAAGTTTACATAAATAGATTAAAAACCATAATTCATGTTTAGGTGTGTTTTATGTCATGATTATATGCTATTACAATGCAAGTTCACAAGTGCCTAATTTATGTTAATTAGTTCGCTATGTTGCAAGTTCATGCGTTCACACACCCCTTTTGATGTTACTTAGAATATATAAACACCATGTTCTAAGCCTCCCCTTTTTCATGTGGCTAAGTTGGGTTTAAATGTTAAAACCCAACATATGTTATAATATAGCTAACGTATAAAACGGGGGTAGTGACGTTGGGTTAAAAATATAAAACATATGTGTTGGCATGTCTGACGCATGCCAATGACCTTGAGAACATTTAAGGGGTATAAATTAATTTTACCCAATAAAGATGAATTTGAATAATGGGCTGCAAATATTTACATAAAAAAAGAAAAGAGACAAAATATGTAAACTTAGAAAATACGATGTGTTTAACCCGAGGTTGGATTGAGTTGTGATGTAAACCTGCCCGGAACTGCCGGGCTGTCCAGTAGTCACAACAATACCTATCCAGTGTAGGTGGTTAAACATTGAGCCCAATAAAGACCCGAGGTTAGTCTGAGTTGTGACGTAAGGTTGCCCGGAACCAACCGGCAACAGGCAGTCACAACAATACCTGGCTAATGTGAGAGGTCGAGGCTTTAATAAGACAATTAAGGCTGAGTCAGGATTGATAGGATTAAGTAAATTGAATTAATACTTAATCAAATTGAACATGCTAAACTATACAGACTGATTGGGGTTAGGTTTACAAAACACTTAACCAACTTAGCATGTTGGCTAGAAATAGAAAACCTAGTAGCGTGGGACCCTTTTCAGCAGTAACCCTACAAGGTGTATCAGGATACCCTGAACTAGGCAGGGTGGGGCACGATTACTGGGCTGACTGTAAGAGGTCAAATCGATGGCGGTGGTGCAGCAGTATAGGTTCTAACGGGATGCGGGCGTGCACACACTCCGGTGCAGAAAAATTAGGCACTGGGCACCAGTAGTATACCTGTGCATTCTAGAAATTGTGTCGGGCCGCCACCATGGAACTTGATACACCCCATGGTGGGACCAGCATAGGTAACTACAACATCGGGGGCCGTAAGACACATGTAACTATGCGAGTAGGAGCCAATCATTAGAAATGGATCACTTCACCCTGATTATGGGGTGCCTGTTGGAAACCAGTTTACAGGGGTGCAGAGACTAATATGGGGTACGATAGTATATTCGACTCTAGACAACTTAACTTAGTTTATAGTGCTTTCCTATTTCCAGTTTATACTTATTATGCCCAATTCTTTATTCATAGACTCAATAGTCCTAGACTTACTCAGGCTTTATGTCTGACTCTACTTTTCTTTCGTCCCCCCCCCCCCCCAGGTCCACAGGGAGGGAATACCGCAGCTTGACCAGTTTTCACATCCAGCTTGAAGAGAAAGAATGTATTGCTTGGATCTCTTTCGTTTTGGACTATGGCTTTGGATAGCGACTATGGGGACTTATGCAGTTTACTTATGTTTTTATGCTTCTTTAAATTATGAAATCAAGACAGTTATGGAAATGTAATGTTTTTTTGAAATATTGTAAGATAATTATGGCATGGTTTGTGTAACACGTATTTTTGATGAATTAAAAGTTGCTGTTGTTTCCGCTATTCATAAATATGTGTATTTATATCTGTCTTGTGTATCTATGACTTATACTTATAAACCTCCACCAAAATTAGGTCATTCCCTTTGAGAGTGACCCTAACGGAGGTGGGGTGTTTCAATATCCATGTAGTAATTAGTATAAGGCGCACATCACAACCATTTCATCAAAACAATCAATATTATGTCGTTTCACTAGTTAACAATTGTCGGGGTTTCAGACTAGCAATTTAATTTCTAATAAATAATTTAATGTCGATTCTAAATTAACAGTGTAGTTAACTTGTATGTCAATTTAAACAACCGTCAATAATTAATCACAACCAGACATTGAAATTTATTTTATAATTTAATTTAATAAATATGAGAAAAATTCTGTTAATTATGAGCGAGAAATTCACTCACCTTGATTTCAAACGAGACTAGAATCCAAAATTTAGCCCAAAAGTGAACAGTCTCAGAATCTGTCCAAATCAGCGACATAGCGAAGAGCTTGTCGATACGATTCCAATGCAACAAACCAAACATTGAACTAAGTTCGTATGAAAAAGTTACACACGTAACAAGTTATATGAATATGTAATTAAATTAAAACGAAACAAACAACACTTTATCACCCTAAATAAATGCCACGTTATCCATCTCTCCCATCTAAAAGTTTGCTACAACAAATTTCGAACCACCCATGACCAAAACAACCCCCTTCACTTCCACCTTTCCTCATACGCTTAACGAAAATTAAAACTGCTTTCTCCACTGAACGTCTCTTTCGAAAGCTTCCTCCTCGTCACCATCATCTCAACTCGCACCACCTTCTCAAACGGCGTCCTTGCACCACAACGCACGCATATTATAGGGTATCGACATTTTTTATCATATAATTTCTTCAAATTTCTCCATTCGATGTTAAATTCCCCTACGAATCCGAATACGATCACCATTTCATGAATAAATTCTATATAAACAAGGAATTCAAACCCTAGCATGCTTCCATTCATTGAAAAAATGTGGACCACATGAAAATACGATCGCACCTTCCACAAATCATATAAGATCGAAGAGCATCGTAATCTCAGTTGAATGAAACTTGTTTTAGGATTTCTCCTTCAAAAATTTAAGGTATAGATTTTTTTTTTTGTAACGGTAAGAAGGAAGAAGATAAAAGAACAAGCATCCATTTTGTTACAGGATAATGAAGAGATTAAGATTAGAGAGTTTAGGATGAGGTGTACTTATTGGTGAAAAGACTTAATGGTTAATTAATTAAATTAAATTAGTTGGATTTCCTTTCTATTCAACATTTACTATAAACGGTTACTTAAACATGTACTGTAAATGGTTATTTAAACAAATTTTTATCAATTTGATTACTTGAATGGTTGCCTAAACATTTACTAAAATTTTAGAATAAATTTACATATCAAATTTCAGGTTAATTTTAACATAGATTTGCAGTGTTTGGTTTCAGCTATAATTAAATCTCATTAACTATATATATATATATATATATATATATATATATATATATATAATTCTACTAAATGGGTATGATTTAATTTTAGTTCTTTTTTATCAATCCTGAATTTGTAGACACAATTGTCCTTTTTTTGTTTGTATCCTATTACGTTAGTAACTTCCATTTATCGCTTAATTTATGGTAACAAAATACTTAATTACAGCTAATTGAAATCGATTTATTTATCATATCTTAAATTCGATTAAGTCTCATTTAATTTGTTATTTATTTTATTACTCCATACATCGTTACATTTTGATCCTACTTAACGCTTGTTTGAAATATATTTTGTTTATCTTCTATAGTTACAAGTTTATTCACTTTAACTGCAATAATTACACGCATTAATTAAAGTTTATTTCCAATTTATCATCAATAAATATAAATAGCAACTGGTTTCACATACTAAACAATTAACCTATTGTAATTGTTATTTTTAAAATTTGTTAAATATTCAATTTATTTCTTTAGTTGCCATTCTTAATTTCCATTAATTACGCCGTTCAATTATCTTTATTGCCATTTGTTTCCACCTTATTTCAATGCATTAGTATTGCATTTTGCAATCTATGACTAGTTACGAATTATAATTAAAATATTATAAGCTTATTGTTGTAAACAAATAAACAAATGCATTCACATATGTAACAACCTGAAAAATCAGAACCAATTAAATTTTTTTATTTTGGCTATTTTAATGAATTTTGAATATATAAAATGATTTATTTTAAATAATAATGACTAGAAATTTATTTTGAATAGAATTAGAACGTGTAAATTTATTTGAATCAAAATTAGAATATAAATATTTATTTTAATTATAAAAGGAATTGGAAATGGCGCGACAGTTTGAAAATTCGATTTCAAATTTCAAATGAATGTACAGGATTCAAAATAAACTAGATTTTAGTGAAACCAGAAATATTTGAATTTATTTGAAAATGTCTTTCCAACGAATCTGAAAAATCCAGATTTCATAGCGGGAATAAAAATTTATGTCCAGTTGAAAATTCAGAATAGTCGCTATGGAATATAGCCCTTAAAAATAGCGATTTTGCAAACGACCTCCGTTTTCGACGAGACCACTTTTGTTGGATTTGGAATGTCAAACTATTGCTTGATTCCAATTTTCATAAATTTTGGAATCAATGTGTGAGCGAGGCGGATTTAAACGTGTTTGGCAATTTCAGTTTGAATTTAATCGACCGGAAGTTGAACGGTCACCAAATTCGACGAAATTAGTTTTGTTAGGACCGTATCATCAAAACATAGCCAGATTTATTTTTCTGGAATTTTTGGAGTCCGTATGTGGCCCCGGTAAATTAAAATGTACGTTGAAATCAATTTTGAACGTTATATTAATTTATATTTTAATTTTGATGAAAACTGATTGAAACAGTCGAATTGGCTGGCAAAACATATCACGTGTGTTCGGATTGGAGGTAATTAGCTAAGGACGACAGTTGTTGGACATGATTTGGAGTTCGAAATAAAAAGTTACTTTTTGGCAATTAAATAAAATTAAATATATATATATATTAATGAACCGGTCAACCCTAACCATTATTCTCCCCGTCATTCATTCGAAACAGGAAAAATAAAAAAAGAATAAAAAACGCGATCGAAGGACACCGCCGCCCCATCGCCTGCGCCCCCACTTCGATGTCGCCGGAGCCCCTACCGCCGTCGTTGCCGGATCTGCACTCCCTCTCTCTCTCTGATCTTCCCTCTCTTCTCTCCTCCTCTGATTTAAACCGCGCCCTAACCCCCATAGCCAATTCCACCGCCGATGACCAGTTAAGCCACCGCCCCCTTGTCCACCTCGCTGCCACCTCCTGTCCCCTACCGCCGTTGCTAGAACCCCCCCCCCCCCTTTTGAAAAACCAATACAGTAAGTTTTTTTTTTCTTTTTTATTTTATATTAAAGCATTGTTTTTATTCCGATTTTTTTATATAGAAATGAAGAGCACTATTAAAAATTTGATTTATATATAAAGTTGTGATTTATATATATATAAAGATGTGATTTTTAGTTAAATAAAAATATGTTTTTTATTTACATAACCATGAATAAAAATATGATTTTTATTTTTAATTAGAAAAGGTTTGATTTTTAAAAATATATAAAGGTTTGACTTTTAAAAAATATAAAGGTTTGATTTTTATTAAAATATAAAGATTTTTAAATATACATAAATATTTGATTTTTAAAAATATACAATATTTGATTTTCAAAAATATAAAGATTCGATTTTTAGCATATAAAAATTTGATTTTTTACAATGAAGTAGCAAGAAAAAAATAGGATTTTTATTGTATGAAGAAGATTATAAAAATATGATCTTTTATATGTATGTAACGATATAAAAATTTGATTTTTATTTATATGAATAACATATAAAGTTGTGATTTTTATATACATAACATTCAAATAAAGAAGTGGTTTTTGTGTATATAACAACGATGTACGATTTTTATATATGAAGTAGCGGTATAAAAATGAGATTTTTAATATATGTATAGCGATGTAAAATTTTGATTTTTAATTATATACAGCGAGGTTGAAAATGTAATTTTTGATATAAATTGCATTGAAACAAATTGCGTTAGAACCAGAGCAGCGAATCTGAGTGACAATAAAGATTGGTGGAGTGGATCCCAAAGGTGAGAACTTCTCACTTTAATTTATTTTCTAGTTAAATATATATATATATACTAGGATGCAGACGGTGCTTAGTAGCACCCGACACCTTTGTTTGAAACCATGTTTGTTTGGTTTATTGGTTTATTTGTTTGAATTTGGTTTGGAAGGTGAAATGGATTGATTATAATTGGTATGCATATGGCGCGAGCCATTATTAGGCGAGAGATAAGGCTAGACCTTATCCTGGCTCTAGTATCACGCCGTTATGCTACCAAAATTTTCTAAAAATGTTAGAACAATAAAAATAACATTTTTATTGTATAAATGAACTATATAGAATATTCATGAGTTGAAATAAATATTTTATAGTTAAAAATACAATTTTTAATGAGTATATGAATGAAAATAAATATTCATTTACAAATCGGACGATTTGTTTATATACACACATTTGACGGATATTGATTGGGATGGTATATTTTACACATCGCCCAACTGCACAAATAATAATCAGTGTTTGTTGTTTGAAAACCCCATATGGGTATTGGGATGATATAGGACATACACTAATCCCAATATTTAGTTGTATGTCAATCGATGGGTTGACAGACTGTTGTAAGCGTTAATTATTTATATTTAACGCTTATGCAGTTGTGTAATGCACTCTAGATGATGGTTGACTGTGTTTTATTATTGTTGTGTACATATGTGTATGAAATCCATATAAATAAAATTATATGGTAATTGGTTTTGTCTGATTCCAATTCTGAAAGAACAAATATTTTAAATTGACAAATATTTTAAAATGACTTGGAATGAATATTTTAAAACAACTAATATTTTAAAATCATATTCAGTAATGGATCAAAATATGATTTTGATGTCCGATTAGGGATGGACACGAAAAAATTTAAATATATAAAGCTGTGTTGATTAGAGTAATGCCATTTTGACGTGAACGATAATTATATCGATTTTATTCATTTTTATAATGAATAACGAAAAAGAAGTGATTTCAAAATCTAATGTTTTGAAAATATTATCTATTATATATTAATGATATGGAATAAACAATTTTGATTTGAAATTGAATATGAAGTTGAAATCGTTTTGAAAACGAACTTAAAACGATTTATAAAATACGTTTTAAAAGGAAATTGAGGAAATATAAAATATATATTTAATGGCCTGAATAGAATGCGCCGCGCCGCGGTAGTTCGTGAATTTCGACCACTGATTTCGAATTGACATTATAGGAGATTCGATCGTCGGATTCTCCTAAAACCAGAACCGTTGGGTTCGTGTCGAAAAGAGTTTTCCAATGAACATAAGGTATTTGAAATCTAATGGTTGGATTTGGAATTATGTCCAAATCAAATTTGGAAATGATCGTTGTAAGTGCAGTTCGATGAATGTTTGTGGAAATCGACTGTATGTGCCTTGATAAAATTATTAAAAATATCAATAATTTGTGTAAAATCATAATAAATGATTTGGAAAGAATTGGGATGGAAAATTCCACATTTGTAAAGATAAAAATATATTTTTATCAAAATGAACTAGTTATGAACTAGAATTATAATCCAATATTTTTTATAAAATAAATTGGATTTGAAATGGTTTTAAAAATAACCAGAATTTCCAGTGTATGAATTGGAATGGATTTGAATCAAAATTATCTTCGGAATATTTCAATATTGGATTCCGAGATTATGTGGATATTGTGGAGGAATTTGGAAGATATATATATATATATATATCGTTATTCCCAATACGATATTTGTTGATTTCAGAAATTGATACTGAATATAAGCCGATATAATTTCTATTCAGAGCCTTGTATTTAATATTGAATTGGATTTTGGGTTTTTCGTGAATGGTGTCTTCATTAACACTGATCTTAAGCCCAGTTGAGAAAAGAATAAATCTTCTAATAAAGATTTAGTGAAGTTTCCATTTAATTAATATTTAATTGGAATTGAATAAAAGAATTGGATTTTGGGTTTGTCGCGAATGGTGTTTTAAATAACACTGTTCTTAAACCCATATGAAAAGGATAAATCTTTTAATTAAGGTTATTAGTGTTTCCAATTAATTAACATTTAATTGGAATAAAATGGAATGTGAATTGGGTTTATTGTGAACTATATTTTAAACGACATTTGTTCTTTAACCCGATCAACAGTAAAATATGATTTGGAATATATAAATCTTTTATTAAGATTTAATGGGATTTTCCGGAGTAAAGTTTTTCAATTAATTAATATTTAATTAGAATTGAATGGAATTCAATTTGATGATAATCAAAATGAGCTTCTGTGGAGGAAGACTGTTAATATATATAGAATTTAAAAGGCGTTGTCGTTATTCCATTTATATTATTAGTCGGAAACAGAAATTTATATCGATTATATATATTGATCTATTTTCCGTGAAGATTCCACGATTAATGGAATGTGATTTTGGGTTTATCGTGAACTGTGTTTTAAATGACATTTGTTCTATAACCCAGTTAAAGACAGGATTACATGTCTAACATTGTATTTCGAACTGTATGGTTGATCTCTGCTAAATATATATCTATTTATGGCAGAGAATTTATTCTCTTGCTTAACACCCTTCTCTAAGACGTACGAGCTTAGAGGTTATATATTGGCAGAAATCAATTGTACAGTGTAGATTGTCGATGTGACATGTTTGGGTTTCCAAAGTTAAATAATCATTAATATTGATTTTCGGGAAGATTAAAACTAAGCGGAGTTTTAATGAAACTTTAATTAGATTGAAATGTGAATTGATAATTTAAATTATAAAATTTGGGAAATGATCGAGAGTGGAGTATCACCAGTTTTGCTCCAAGCGATAGTTAAATCCTTAATTAGATTTGAACGTGAAATGGTAATTAATTTTACCGATAACACCGTGGTGTTAGTTATGGAGTAATACCAGTTTTGCTCCATGCGATGAATAGGTTGGGATTGGGAAATTAAATAAATGATTACTTTGGTAAGGTGCGTTAATTCCAACTAGTTTGGGAAACCTTAATATGGTTTGAATGATATCCAAAGGAAGATTAAAGAATAAATTTTAAAGAATTTATCTTTAATAAAATTAATGGGAATATATCCCAAAGGATGTGAATATTTGAATAAAAGAATATTCTGAAGTGGAATGAGGCGTATGTTGTGTTTTTATAGCACTTGTTTATTATATACGCGAGTTATTCAGAAAGGCCAAGTTTATACCCATTTTGAATAACTGATTTGATGGTATGTCGATGTTGAAGACGGTGGTGGAAGACCAGAGGTCTTCACATCGTTTGGATGATTATTGATGTCTAATTGGGCTTTACACCCAAGACAAGGTAATAAGTGGTGATCGTTCCAGAGTACTTGGAGATCGACCGAATATGCGAGGACCTCTCTCCTGTATTGGACATTTGGGATGAGGAATAAGGTGCCTAGGGTTTCGTTCAGACCCAGAATGAACTAGTAAATGGATGTGTGTCTGACGTTGGATTTTATTCTGTGTTGATTGAACTCTATTAAATATATATCTATTTGGCGACGGAGAATTTATTCTCTTGCTTAACGCCCTTCTCTGAGACATACGAACTCAGAGGTTATATATCAATAGACATTAGTTGCATGGCATGAATTAACAGTATGGAAAGATGAGATGCAGATGATCAAGGCTTCTACTGAAAAGAATAGTCTTATGGTTGATGATCAAAGCACGGTTTTAATATAGCATAGCTTTGTGTATAGCGTTAATTCGCGAGCCTCACACCTCGATATGTGTCAAAAAGGGGATCAGACCATTGGGAGAACATGATGTTTCTTTCTAGCTATGGGTGGTGTCAGGGTTGGCAGGCCTTGACATTTTTATATTTTTACCTATGTGGTTGTTGGATTGCGAGGCGCCTTGGATATATCCGTCTCTACGGAGCCAATGGATATTGAGTCATCTGGCTCATAGACGCCCGACAGGGCAGGGAAACGTGTGTTCAGGAGTAACTAATCCTCAAACGTAAGGGAGGACCGGACCAACCGATCCAAGGGTTCACTGCGGGGGATCCTGAGGCATTTGCTAGAGTGTCTTGAATCGGAGAGGAGTCATCCCTGGCCTCGACTCATGATGGAAATCCAATTTCCAATACGTGACATTTCGGGTTTGATTGTAGAGCCTAGTATTGGCGACATGATATATGGTACCCATGCCGTCTATGATTAATACATTTATATTTGAAGTTGTTTTTTACACTATACTTATAATAGTATCAAATGATTTGTTTTAAACGTACCAAGCATGTTTGGCTATTATAAGGGAAAATCCTATCCTCCGGCTTGCATTGCATTGTGTGATAGGACCTGGGTCTTATAATAGCTCCATTTTTTCAAAACGCATTGTATTGTTTGTTTTATGCACTAGTATTCTCAGGAGGAAACCTGTTCCGTGTTATACAGTGTGGTCCTTGATTTACTTTATTTTTAAAGTAAAGATTTAGTAACTGTTTTAGTTCTCACACCAGTCACATGACTGACCTGGAGTTTATTGATTTAACCTAAACTCTGGGTGCCCCTATTTTCCACATGGGAAGCCAGTAGTTTTGGTTTTGCAGATTTATATTCACAGGATCCTGGTTTATAGCTGGAATGATATTCAGGAAGCTCTGTATCCGTTTATCTCTTTCAGTTGTGTTTTGTATTATTTTCCGTTGCTATGTAATATATTTTATCTATGATATTTTACAATGTGTAAATTATTCATACTCTGTATATTCTTGTACTCTGAATTAAATTGTTGTAATAAGCAATGAAATGTGCTTCTGTTTGTGTTCTGATTTGTCGTGTTCTCATTACAATCCGGGCTTTCCTTTACGGGAAGTTCGGGTCGTTACAACATACCTGTTAATTATCTTTATTTAATACATTTCAATATGTTCACATGAAATCTTTCTATTTATTTGCAACATTTGGTTTAATTTCTTTTATTTCAATTAATAACCAAATCATATATCTACGATCATATACAAGTTATTATATTAATAACCTATTGAATTCACCATTTAATAAGCTTATTCAAGTTTATACCAATTAAATTCACTTAATAATTTTTATTAATCTTTCATTTATCCATTTTATCCAAAATCAACATTAAATATAATAATATAAATTATCGCAAAATCTCGGGATGTTACAGGGTAAAAATCATTACAGATAGTGTATCAATACGCTAGTATGAGTAGAATCAGTCTCAGAATCATCCCTAAGAGGTCATATTTTTGAATATATATATATATATATATAATTTAAGATCTTTTTTCAAAGTCCCTACTTCATTGAATCCATCTTTGTTTGTATATTCCATTTGATTAGGTTTTATCCTTCCATTCAACTTGTACCTTAAGTTCGAAACTACTCTTAGTCCTAACAAAATAAGTAGCAAAAGAAATTATAAGTGTCACTTATATTGAGAGTTAATACGTAGTATGAATCTATCTATCTTCTATCTATATAATAATTCCCACTAATCTTACCTTTGGTCCGACCTTGAAATACCAAAATTGCCCCTCACTTTTTAAATATCACCTAATACTCACTACTTTTGGCTGTGTATAAATATTTCCCTAAAATTTTGCATGCAACCTTTCATAAATTATTTGACCATATAAACATTCAATTATCTAATCCTTTCCATATTCCATTTCCTTTTACTATTATGTTCGACCAACAGGTTTTAACCTATGATATTGACGCACCTTATTATATGTTAACTTTTATTACTTTCTGTGACGTTAGATAACATGTTAGATAGTATGAAATGTAAGGTTTGTCATTTATAATTTTTTGAAATATTAAACTAAAAATCAGATAGTTACCGGTAAATCGAGGACAGTTATATTTATCATGAACTAAATGTTGATTATAGATTCCACAAACAAATGAATAAAGTATTAGAAGAATTAAATCATGTAGTTGATTTTGAATTGCTAAAGCTGCGTATTATCAAAATAAATTGACCAATATGCAAATTTATTTGGATAATTTGGATGGAAAATAATTCAAAACATATTGCTTGGTCCACTATTTTTCTACCAGTGAATTTTTTCATAGCAGATTTGTACTTTACTGGATAGGATAATCTAAATTTCTATTCCATCACATATGCACCCAAAAAATAAACTGCCTTTTTATTAATGAACTAAGTATGGATGATTTCTTTTTTATCCATAATAATCTATTTATTTACCATATTAGGTGAATATTTTAATTCTTATTATAGATACAAAGATTCAAATGGAATTGTCTAAGGTATGGTGTATGATTTAAATAATATATGGTATTACTACCATAGTTGAAAATTTTCCAAATTCATGATCGAAAATTATATTAAAAACATATCTATTAGTTTGCATGGTTGAGATCTATTTTTGTTATTTTCATTTTAATTTTTCGATTGTAGAATGGAAAAGCAAGTTTTTGACCATATATTCCATAAGGGAATGAATCTTACTTTTTGCAATGCAATTTTTTTAATTTATAGATGTATGTGTGTCATGATGAGATTTTAGAAAGAAATCAATTGATTTTGTCTAAGTTACCTTATGATTAACTTTTTCCATAAAGGAAATACTATTTGTAATATGATTTTTCTAAGTGCCTTAGATGTTGCAATGGATTTTTACTAGCTATATCTTAACATATAAGCGGATTCAATTTATTCGTAATGTACACTGATAATTTACTTATTACCGTTGTTTTCTTGCGCTTTCTATATTCGTTTAGTTAATTAACTATGTATAAAAGTTAATTAACTATGTACAATTTGCATAACGATTGGTTTATTTATAAGAACATTAAATATGTATTGCATAGGCAATGATTTGGAATTCTTTTACAGTTTTCTCTTATTGTTTTTATGTGTAATTTTTATTTTTAATTTCTTGTGTTGATATGGTAGGTGATAAATTTTTGGATTACAAATAGCAAGAGTTCTAAATTTAGAAGTTAATGACCCTATTATAGTTGGTGATAAAAATATATTTATATGAAATTAGCAAAAATAATAGAAAATTATAGGTGACATGATCGATTTGCACTAATATGTCATAGTTAACTGCCATGAAATGACCATTACAAATGATGTATCTTACACTGGAACAGCTGCCAAAATTAACTACCATAATTTTGCACTGGCTTATCCAGTGTAATTAATTAGCTGCCACAATTTTGCACTAATATGGTACATAATTTATGGCTGATGAAATTTTTATGTAAAATGGATATTTTCAATGTTTAATTTTCATTGAAGAATGTGTACCCTAAATAATCAGTGTAACTTCTATTTCGTGCATAGTCATAATTTTTAAGACATGTATATTTTTAATTTTTATTTCTTAGACTTGCTCATAATAACCATGCATAATTTCATTTCCCCCTTTTCTTTTCTTTCACTAATGCAAAATTATAATTATAAGAATATCCATTTATTTTCGTTTCTAAGTATCCTAAAATTATTTTCCATACTAAAAGCATTTCTTATTACAAGTTTTATTCATGAAACAAAGAAAATTAGGGTGGGTTTTCAAATGTTTTAGTTTCCAATCATGTTATACAATAACCAATCCATTGAATTTCTATTATCATCATTGTCGTATTCCTTCATCCATTTTATGGCTGGCAATTAGAACCGAGAAACAAAAACTCTAAACGAACCGACCCGAAAAGACCCAAACCCGAACCGAACCCGATGGGTCTCGGTCGGGTCTAAGTGATTAAAAATACCATCAAGACCCGATCATACCCGACCCGTATAGACCCGACCCAAAGACTCGACCAAAAAGTATTGAAATATATGTATTTTTAGTGTTATTATTCAACCGGACCCGAATCGACCCAACCCTACCCGAGCTTCGACCCGACCCGACCCGAACCGAAGCTCGGGTTGGGTCGGGTCCTGATTTTTGAAATGTATTGTATAGACCCGACAAAACCTGACCCGCCTAGAACCGAGACCCGACGGGTCTGGTCTAGGTCCATCGGGTTGGGTCTAATTGCCACCCCTAATCCATCTAGGAGCACTAAATAACTTAGTTATCAATTATGCTAATTCCAATTTTTTAAGCAGTAAGTTAGACTGTTGTGCTCTAGATTGATTCCTACAAGATTCCCAATAAACTATAGGCATTTTTTTACATGTAATATGATGATTTTTTTGTTTAGGAAAATGGCTATTGTAATATTAATAATTTGGAGCGGTTGGAAGAATTATGACTAAAGCAAAATGACACAAAGTAAACAACACAATGGAATGGTTGGATGAACACAAAGTTAACATTTCTTTTATGCATTAGCTACTAAAATGATAGATATTATCTTGCTTCGTATTCCATACTTCATTCTTTCATAATTTAATTTATCACCAAAATTAAAATCATGATTCATAACAATTTATTTCGGTTTCAGAGGTTCATCATCATGGAAAATTTGAGTGGTGCTTACTTTTATAAAGAATAACCGTTTTATAGACATTTGGATGATTCATTTTGGTTTCTTTAGATGTTATGCACTGTGTTACTATTGTTGTATGTCAACAGGTTTTCCAACAAGGCAAATAGAATTTTAGGACGGACTTCTTTTTAATTTATGTATTTCGGCGGTGTTCTGAGATTCGTAATAAACTAGTATTCATTTTGCAAATATAAGAAAATTATTTGATTAGCTGGATATAATTTATTTTATTATTAGACGGCAAGTTGTTAAGTTTGTTTTAGACGATGAATCAGCTGACCATTTAAGTTATTTTACTTACTTTTTGCATATAGCTCTAGAAGGTGTCATTGTCATTTACTCATTATCACTACTTGTCTCATTATTCATGTCCTTTCTTTTGTAAGTGTTTAACTTATTTTTCGATATGTAGGTAATTAAGGTTGGATTAATGGGGACATGGCAATTTATGTGATCTAATGGAACCGGTATATTTCGTAGCACATATAAGAGGTATGCCACCATCAATACTCACTATAATTTTAGTCTCATTTTATAGGTATTGTTTTCTATTTTTATCTAATACGTAGTATATACATGTACCTTGCATATATTTTGCATCACACTCCCATTTTGAAATTATCAACAAATATAATGGAAAGTAATTATATTATGTTTCAGGCTGGTGCAAGTTAATACCTATAGTTGACGAAGTTGATAAAGTCGACCAGAAGGGAAGCTTATAGTATGTGACAATTGTAGAAACATTAGCTGATATGTAAATTATGGAACAATCATTGCCTTGAGAGGTAAGAATAAAAAATAATAAAGGACTGCTTTTTGTTCAAAAGGCCACACAAATGCCTCAAGAAGTAGAAGCAAGTACATAGTAGAAGTTGTTAAATTCTTTCATGAGGTAATATATGTGATAGCATGATTTGTACCTAAACTGTAAAATGTTCCAAATTGTGGTGCCTGTTTCCTTCGAATTAAGAGAGAGAAAACATTACTAAAAGGCTACATGAAATTGTAGAATCAGATAAATCTTCATTGTTTGATTGCTATACTTGAAAATTATGATGCATTTTTTTTGAATTAATGAAAATTCTTATCTTAAAATTCAAACGTATCCTGCATTTACAGTAATCTTTTTCTTTATTACCTACATTTTTTAATAGACTTTCTATTCATTATGTTGCAGAAATCTCTGAAGTTTATAACCATTATAGTGGTTGAATGAATCCTGATGGTTCTTCTAGAATATGATGTTATATTTGAAGTGTAATTAAAAAAATTTCATAGGACAAGGAGGTGGTACTGACATTCTTATGTAAGCATAAAATAAGGAATGTGGGACTATTGAGATTTTCATATAATAAGATGAAAAGATAAGAAATGCAAAGTAATATGGATGCACAATGTTTGAATTATGGCATGGTTCGAAGATGCAATTGTAATAAAATTCTCTTCTAAAAATATGTGAACAATAGAAAGTCAGGTGTATTACTATGTACTTCCATATTTGCAAATTGATCATGAAAGAGCAATGTTGAGGAAGAGTGTAACACCCCGTAATTTTCAATATTAATGTTCACAAATTAAAGAATAACTAATCTTAGATGTGAGAATTAGGGGAAATGGTTTGCGTCATTGTGTTCATCTCGGAATTCTGGTTGAGATAGCGTCCGAGTTTGTGTGAATTGGACTTCGTATGAAGAAGTTATGACCATCGGAAGTTTCACTAAAATTCAAAACAGATTTAAAAATTCAAATTTTGAACTCAGGCGGGCTAGGCGGGAAATTTCCCGCCATGGACCAGGTCGACCTGGGGGTCGACCTACCCACACAGGTCAACCAGGGGGTTGACCTGCTCCCCACCCCCTCGGGCAGATTTGATTGATAACAATTTTCTGACTCTTGGCTGAGTCATTAGGGCTGACTTGTCACCGTATCTTGACTGAATGGCTATGGTTCATTCTAGGTTGATCGGATGGCCTAAATTAATCCTAAACTCTATAAAAACACATGTAGACTCAAACCCAAAAATCAAATAAAAATTAGAATCATGGCCTCCATGCTGTCCCCTTGCAACCTAGAATAGCCACCACCAATTAGAGAGGAAGAAAAACTAATCAATTCAATTCTAATCTAAACCGCAACAAATTGTCTTCTTCAAAGGAAAGCTAAATCAATTTCAGAGCTCAGATTTCAGAACTCAAGGCCTTCTTTGAGTTGTGAGTTCGATTTCTTTAATAAGATAATTAACAATTTAATTTGGTTGTGTTATGATTTGGGATTATATGGTTATGTTGCGAATCATTGACCGTTATGTTATTTATGTTGTAAATCTGTTATGCTACTATCCATGTTGTTATTATCTGTGTTGTAAACCTGTGATGTTATTTTGTAAATCTATGTTAATTATTGACTTATGTACAATCAATTCATATGCTAGTTTGGTTATGTTTGTGGTACTAATTCATGTGTTAAGTTATATATAAAGTTTAACTTGATAATTCTACATACAAGTTAGGATGTTAATTGAGGCATGGATCATATGCAAGTTAATGAAAATTATATACAACCTTACATGTTTCATGACATCTATTTTATGTGTAAATTGGATCTAAAGTTAGGCTATGACATGTGTGAGTTATATGCTAGTATACAAAACTCTATATGCTAGTTTATATGTTTGGATGTAAGTTTACACCATCGTTTATGTTGCATAAATCACATATGCAAGTATATATATATGTTTGGAGTATGAATCATGTAATGTAAGTTTGTGATTATTGCCTATGCAAGTTTACACCTTATGATTAGATCTATGACATACATGGTTTATGCAAGTTTGTGACTATTACCTAAACAAGTTTACACCTTTAGATCTAGATCTATGACATATGTAGTTTTATGCAAGTTTGTGACTTTGGCCTATGCAAGTTTTAGATAAAGAACCTCATTCACACATGCAAGTTCACCCCTTATGTTTAGATCTACTTTTATTTCTATGTATGTTGTGATGTTTTCTCTTTATTCCATAAGTTAGACTATTCGAGTCTAACGTATATTTCACGTTAAATAAACGAACGTACAACGTGGGGCGAAGGGATAATATTAAAAGATTTAATATTGAGAATTGGCGTGAATGCCTTAAATGGCATAAAATAAATTTATGATGATAATTGGTATAATTTTTCATACAATAAATAGATGGACATAATTGAGTCAATTATGGACATAGTTAAATTTGGAATTGATTGATAATTTGAATAGGGAAATTAATTCAAATTGGGGGATAATTAATTATGTGTAATTAATCGCCTAAGACATGAGGTTAGGCTCTTTTGTGGTGTAAGACTACCCGGACCCGCCCGGCAAATCCAGCTGCCACAAATGCCAGTCTAATGTGGGAGGTCTTAGGCATAAACTAAATGCGTAACAGTTGTAAAGACACGAGGTTTGGCTCGTTTGTGGTGTAAGACTGCTCGGACCCGCCCGTCAAATCCAGCTGCAACAAATGCCAGTCTAATGTGGGAGGTCTTTACAAGGTTACGGTGTTAATGAATTAAGAAACACTTAACCAGATAAACATGTGGTGGGACATGGGGGTTAAGTGGGTTCCTTGGGTGACTTGTGAAATACGATTCGAACCACTTAACCAAAATTGAAACATGTAAGTGAACATGAATAAGAAGAGGGTTAAGTGGGATGTACTAGAGGGGACCAAGCTTAGGTGGATAGCTTGTGTCAAGTAATAGGGGGCCGTTTCAACCAGTAACCCATAAGTATCTTTGTGGGCTCGACCCAAGTCGAGGACGGGACACGCATACTGGGCTTGACTGTAAGAGGCCAAAACGGGTTAGCAGTGGCAACGCAAGTCCAACGGGTTCATGTGCATGTGTGGGCCTGGGCTGGTAGGTAAGACGTTGTTGCATCGTGTAGGTATAAGCCGTGCATTGTTGGTTGTATCGGGTTGCCACTTTGGGGAGTGATGCACCCTACTGTGGGGCCAACACGGGTATCTACGAGTTAGGGAGCCGATCGAATGGGGGTAGTGGGTACACCTAGTGGAGATAGGGGCAGACGACACCTATGAAGGTAGCTAGGGGTACACGAAACTACCATTATCATTATTAAGTTCTGTAGGCTGGATCAACTTTTAGGGTGTTTGGTGTGGTGCAGTATAGTAATTATCTTATAGTGGTTTAGGTGCGCCTTTAACGTTATCTTTTTTCATCTTATTTCCTTTAGTTTGCTCTACCATTCCCAATTGTTGTAAAGACCCGTAACTTCCCCGGTAAGGAAAGCACGGATTGCTTTGAGGACAAGACAAATCAGAACGCAAATAGAAGAACATTTCATTTCTTATTACAACAATTCATCAGAATACAAGAATATACAAAGTATTAACAAATAATATACATTATAAAATATCAGAGATTATAATACATTACATAGCAGTGGAAAATAATACAATACACAACTGAAAGTAATACACAGATACAGAGCTTTCTGAGTATCGTTCCAGCTGTACATCAGGATCCTGTGAATATATATCTGCAAAACCCAAAACTACTAGCTGCCCGTGTCAAAATAAGGGCCCCCAGAGTTTAGGTTAAAACAATAAACTCCAGGTCAGTCATGTGACTGATGTGAGAACCAAAATTAGATGGGTATTGGGATTTCTTTTTTTTTCAATTTTTTTCTTATTTCGATCTGGAGAAATGAAAGAGAGAGAAAACAAAGGGGCCACTATATATAATTTATTTTAAAAAGCAACTTTTTATTTCGAACTCGAAATCCAACCCGTCGCCTGTCGTCCCTTGCTAATTACCCTCATTCCAAACACAATGGGATATATATCGTAAGCTGATTCGATTGTTTCGATCAGTTTCTATCAAAATCAAAATATAAATCTATATATTAGATTTGAACACATATTTCAATTTACTGGGGTCACATACTAACTCTAAAAGTTCCAGAAAAATTATTCCGAGCTTCGTATTGACGGCACGGTCCCAACAAAACTAATTTCGTCGAATTCTGAGACCGTTTGAAAAATGGCCATTTTCCAGTCGATTAAAATCAACTAAAACTAGTCAAATGCGTTTTCCTTTGCCACGCTCACATATTGATTCAGAAAATTACGGATTTTGAAACCTAGAAATAACTTGACATCTTGGATCCAACAAAAGTGGTTTCGTCGAAAACCGAGGTCGTTTGCAAAATTTCCCTTTTTAAGGGCCAGAATTCCATAGCGACTATTCTGAATTTTCAACTGGGCATATCTTTTGATTCCCGCTATGAAATTTCAATTTTTCGGATTCGTTGGAAAGATATTCTCAAATAGATTCTAATATTTTTGGTTTTGCTAAAATCCGGTTTATTTTGAATCCCGTACATTCATTTGAACTTTGAAATCGAATTTTCAAACTACCGCGCCATTTTCAATTCCTTTTATAATTATAAATAATTATTTATATTCTAACGACGATCTATATAAATATATACGTTCTATTTCTATTCAAAATAAATTTCTCATCGTTATTATTTAAAATAATTCATTTTAAATATTTAAAATTCAATAAAATTGCCAAAATAAAATTTTTAAATTGGCTCTGATTTCCGGGTTATTACAATTGTTCACAGTCATTTACTTATTTTCCAACTTATGCCTTTGCCTAGTTATTTTGGTAATTATATTGTTAAAGTTGTCGCACTCGCCAGACTTTATGTCTGACCCCCTTTGTTTCCACCTCTTTTCTTCCTTTTCCCCCCCCCTCAGGTTTGCAAGGAGGGAATACTACAGCTTAATGCCGATTTCTTTCAGTTGCTTCAAGAGAGTAGATGTATCGCTTTGGACTCTCTCATCTCTATGGCTTTGCTTATGCTCAGTGGGGATTTATGCATTTATGTTATTTAAGTACTTGCTTCTTTATGTACTTTGAAGTTTTTGGAAAAGACTATAGATCCTGTTGTAATGGTTTTGGAGACTACTTATGTAAACTCGTTTTGAGTTATGATGTAATAAAATAAGTTTTAACTTCCGTTGTTTTGTTTTATTTATTTATTCTTGTAATTTATCTGTTCTATACAACTATAACACTTCATGGACATTGATGCATTCCCTTTGTGAGTGACATTAATGGACATGGGGGGTTACACGTGGTATCAGAGTTGAAGGTTACCAGAACAGATATGAATTTAGAAAAACTATTTTTCAATAACACTTTTATAAAGAAGTACCTTCAAAAGTATGTTTCAAGGAAAGTATTTTCAAGAGAAAAGCTTATTTTAGAAAGCATAACCCCAAGAGCCATATATCTTTCCTTCTATTCTTTTGTATTGAATCTTTCCTTTCTCGTTTCAGCATGTCTGGAATTCCCGAGATACCCGAGGGGATACCGATACCAGGATGGTTTAGGAGGAATTTGAGACTAGGGCCACCACCGCAGTTCCAGCAAATGCTCTTCCTCCTCCTCCTCCTCCTCGTGTCGATACTTTTGCAAAGATATGTAAGGACTTTCGGGCAATGGGTGGAAAACCTTTTCACGGGACGGAGACATTTGTCGAAGTTCGAAATTGGCTAAAGGAGGTGGAAGAATTGTTTGTGATCTTTGAAGTGGAAGATGGAAGAATGGTCCAGTTAGCTGCCTGGCTAATGAAGGATGAGGCCTCGTTTTAGTGGGAGGTCACTAATGGAGAGCGTCCAGTTGATACATGGCCAGATTTCAGGCGTAGGTTTGAGGCAAAGATTCTCTCATGAGCTGAAGAGAATCTATACATGGAAAGGTTTTTGGCGTTGAAGCAAGGGAATCTATTAGTGAAAGAATACGTCAACAATTTCAATCGATTGGCGAGATCTGGCTTGGACATGGTGAATACACCCGAAAAGAAGGCCCTGACATTTGTCAAGGGTTTGAACGAGCCGCTACATGGGTTAGCTATGACCCACATCCCTATGGGGGCCACCTTTGAGAGACTAGTTGACATGGAGCTTATGCATGAAGAGGAGAAGGGCGCCAATGCTAATAAGGCACCCGAGAAGAAAGGGGATCAAAAGAAACCGCAGCAGCAACAACAAACCAAGAAAGGTGGTAAAGGCAACAATGGTAAAGGAAAGAAAAGATGCTTTAACTGTGGGACACCAGGCCATCTAAGCAAAGACTATAGGAAGAAAAAGAAGACTGGCGGTTTCCACTGTGGCGAAGCGGGACATCTGATTAAGGACTGCCCAAGGAAAGGGCAGAGGACAGGGCCTACCTCGGGAGGACAGGTGCAGGCTCTTATGGCACCAGGGCAGGCAAGGGGGCAAGTTCAGGCTCTCGTGGTCCCACCACTGCAAGAACGAGGTAGAACGATTTCCATTGAAAGTTTAGTTTTTTTGTTTGATCATCCTGTTCGTACTTTATTCGATTCTAGCGCATCACATTCGTTTATCTCTACATCATTAGTTGAAACATTACACCTAAATACTAGTTTAGTTATAGATCCCTTAGTAGTCTCAAATCCTATTGGTGGTTCGGCTCATCTTTCTATGATTTGTCGGGATTTGAGAGTGTCTATCTTAGGCGTTGCGTTTGAATGCAACGCCTTTGTTCTTGGCTTCATGGGCTATGGCTTGATTCTATGTATGGCTTGGCTAACTAGATACGGGGCCATCCTAGATTGTGAAAGAAGGGTAGTTAGATTGTTGACTTGTTGTGGAAAGACCCTTGATATTTCTTGTGACCCTAGAGGTCCAGTAATGCTTAGCTACTTAGAATCCCTTGACGCATCCAATGATGATTTACATTCTGTTCGTATGGTCCGTGAATATGTTGATGTCTTCGATGAGGTGAGGGAACTACTCCCAAAACGTGAGATAGACTTTCGAATATATCTAGTAGACAATGCAAAACCAGTATCTCTGCCAGTAAGCCACATGGCTCCTCATGATAGTAGGGAACCCAATAAGCAAGTAGGGGAGTTTCTTGAGAAGGGGTTCATAAGACATAGTATATCGTGATGGGGTGCTCAATTGTTTGGTTGTTTTGCTAGTATCATCTCACGTAGATTGTCCGAATTCGAAAGAGATATTCCTTGGGTGCTTGTCCGATATTGGTTTAGGCCTTTGGGGCTTGTGCTTGGGGAATGTCGAGTTCGACTAGGATGGTTTGTGTGAGATAGATGGCTATGGCGATTTTCATTTCATGATAAGACTATTCGATGGTATGGACTGCCCCGAGTTAGACTCAATAGGGTTTTGTGATGACTCGAGTGGGACTCAAGAAAGATGTGAAGTAATGGACTGTTTAGGACCCTATGTTGATGCCATTTTTTCTTCTTGAGGAAGAAGGCGGGATTCTTAGGACACGTGGTCTCTAAGGAAGGGATAGCTGTGGATCCCGCAAAGGTAGTGGCCATCCAAGATTGGAAGGTCCCTAAAAATGCTACCGAGGTGAGGAGTTTCTTATGGTTGGTTGGCTATTATAGGAAGTTTATCAAAGACTTTGCAAAAATATCAGCCCCATTAACACGCTTGACAAAGATGAACCTATTTTTCACATGGGACGTAGATTGTGATGATGTGTTCCAACGTTTAAAGAGAGCATTGACCACAGCCCCAGTCTTAGTGTTGCCAGATGGGAGTAAGCCATTTACCATTTATACCGATGCTTGTGGGACAGGACTAGGCGCAGTCTTAATGCAAGAGGGAAGGGTAATAGCCTATGGAGGAAGGCAGTTGAGAGTGCATGAGAGAAATTACCCTACACATGACCTAGAGTTGGCCGCTATTGTTTTCGCGCTTAAGTCTTGGCCCCATTATCTTCTTGGCGAGAAATTCGAATTGTTCACTGACCACAAATCGCTAAAATACTTGTTCTATCAGAAGGACTTGAACTTAAGGCAGCAAAGGTGGATGGAATTCTTAGCGTCCTATGATTTCGAGATAGCATATACCCCTGGCAAGGGTAACGTGGTGGAAGATGCCTTAAGTAGGAAAAGGTTGTCCTTGAGTCCGTTGTTTGTTGAGCGGCGAAGCTTAAAGTTCATATCTACGTTTGGTTTTAGAACTTCCATTGACTTTGTACCTGGTTTGCTAGCATCCTTAGAGGTCAGACCTACGCTTTTGGGATGGATTGGTGAGGCACAGCGAGATGACCCATAGTTGGTTGAGTTAGTAGTGAAGCTCAAAAGGGGGGAGTCATCGAGCCATCTCAGTAGGTATACCCTAGATGATAAAGGTTGGTTACGTAGGGACAGTAGACTTTGTGTACCACGGGACGAGAATTTGAGGAAGACCATTCTTGACGATGCACATCGTTCGAAGATGACCATCCATCCCGGTGGGGACAAGATGTACACGGACATGAGACGAGTTTACTTTTGGGCCGGTATGAAGAGGGATGTGGCTGAGTTTGTCGCTATATGCTTGATATGCCAACAAGTAAAAGCAGAGCAAATGAAGACCGGTGGGTTGCTTCACCCATTGGAGGTCCCACAATGGAAGTGGGAAAGTGTCTCGATGGACTTTATTGATGGGTTACCGAGATCGAAGAAGGGTAATACGGGGATTTGGGTCATTGTAGACAGACTTACTAAGAGCGCCCATTTCATCCTGTGAAGAGTAAGAGGACTGCCCCATGGTTAGCCTCCGTATACATTCGAGAGATAGTTCGTTGCACGGTGTTCCTTCTAGCATAGTGAGCGACCGCGATCCTATCTTTACTAGCGAGTTTTGGAAGAGCTTGCAAGACGCGGTAGGGACTCAGATATGTTTGAGCACTGCATATCATCCTCAGACGGACGGCCAGACCGAGAGGGTGAATCGTATTCTAGAGGACCTATTGAGGTTGTGTGTCTTAGACTTCGGAGGTACATGGGAGGAACATCTTCCTTTGGTGGAGTTCGCATATAATAATAGCTTTCAGTCTAGCATTTGCATGGAACCGTTCGAGGCTCTTTATGGACGGCCGTGTCGTTCGCCCACATTTTGGTGGGAATATACAGATAAGATCTTGCTTGGGCCCGATATGATTAGAGAGACTTTGGAAAAGATCAATTTGATTCGAAGGAGGATGAAGACGGTGCAAGATAGGCGGAAATCTTATGCGGACAAGAGGAGGACAGATCTTGAGTTTGATATAGGGGACATGGTCTTTGTCAAGGTGTCTCCATTACGCAATGTTGTTCGCTTTGGGTCCATTGGGAAGTTAGCATCAAGGTTCGTAGGGCCGTTTCCTATTAAGGAGAGGATTGGACAGATGGCATATAGAGTGGAGTTGCCCGAGAGACTTAGTGGTATACACGACGTATTCCATGTATCACATTTGAGGAAGTGCTTGCATGAGACCGCGGAAGTGGTAGAGCCGAGCTTGTTTAGAGAGGTGGAGGTAGAGCGTGATGCGACAATTCGACGAGCTCCTATGTGCATTCTTGGGTCGGAGATTAAGAAATTGAGGAATCGAGAGGTCAAGCTAGTCAAAGTGCAATGGGGAGATGATGAGAGCTACGCTACTTGGGAGACGGAAGAGAAGATGCGTTCATTGTACCCTTTTCTTTTCGAGGGTATGTCTTTTAATTTCTCCTTTTTCGCTTGGCTTGTACTTGTTTTATCTTTAGTATGTCCTCTCGCTAGTATCTTTGACCTTTAGATAGGGTAGTCCTATGGTTGAAACATGTGTTTGAGAGATGTTATGTATGATGGTTGCATGTGGATGCAAGTGGTTGCTAGTGGTTGCTCGTGGATACATATACACACACTTTAGGCACTAGATCGGCTCATTCACTTCATATTGCATATTACATATAAATGTGTGTACATATTTAAGTTAATGGATGTATCATGGTCGTATTATCATATGGATGCTGCATTGTGGTGAATGGTTGTGCACACATGTAGAGATAATACGTATCGATAGGATTCTTTCGCATACATAATGGACGCATGACACTATCATGGTTTGCATTAAGGAGGTCGACTGAATCAGTAGACCGCCTGATTTTGCATTAGATAAAGAACATATACATACACTTCTTGCATATGTTCATACAACATTAGGAATTTTATAAGGACAATGGATGCCTGTGTCTGATGGTTGAGTAGATGGTTGTTTGGATGTTAGGATATGCATTCTACTTAACTTGGAGATTTCGGGGGCGAAATCCTTTAAGGAGGGGAGAATGTAACACCCCGTAATTTTCAATATTAATGTTCACAAATTAAAGAATAACTAATCTCAGATGTGAGAATTAAGGGAAACGGGTTGCGCCATTGTGTTCATCTCGGAATTCTGGTTGAGATAGAGCCCGAGTTTGCGTGAATTGGACTTCGTACGAAGAAGTTATGGCCATCGGAAGTTTCACTAAAATTCAAAACAGATTTAAAAATTCAAATTTCGAACTCAGGTAGGCTAGGCGGGAAATTTCCCGCCATGGGCCAGTTCGACCAGGCGGTCGACCTAGGGGTCGACCTACCCACACAGGTCGACCAGGGGGTCGAACTAGGGGTCAACCTGCCCCCCCCCCCCCACTCCGGGCAGATTTGATTGATGATAATTTTCTGACTCTTGGCTGAGTCATTAGGGCTGAGTTGTCATCCTATCTTGACTGAATGGCTATGGTTCATTCTAGGTTGATCGGATGTCCTAAATTAATCCTAAACTCTATAAAAACACATGTAGACTCAAACCCTAAAATCAAATTAAAATTAGAATCATGGCCTCCATGCTGTCACCTTGCAACCTAGAATAACCGCCACCAATTAGAGAAGAAGAAAAGCTAATCAATTCAATTCTAATCTAAACCGCAAGAAATTGTCTTCTTCAAAGGAAAGCTAAATCAATTTCAGAACTCGGATTTCAGAACTCAAGACCTTCTTTGAGTTGGGAGTTCGATTTCTTCAATAAGATAATTAACAATTTAATTTGGTTGAGTTATGATTTGGGATTATATGGTTATGTTGTGAAACATTGACCGTTATGTTATTTATGTTGTAAATCTGTTATGCTACTATCCATGTTGTTATTATCTATGTTGTAAAGCTGTGATGTTATTTTGTAAATCTATGTTAATTATTGACTTATGTACAATCAATTCATATGCTAGTTTGGTTATGTTTGTGGAACTAATTCATGTGTTAAGTTATATATAAAGTTTATCTTGATAATTCTACATACAAGTTAGGATGTTAATTGAGGCATGGATCATATGCAAGTTAATGAAAATTATATACAACCTTACATGTTTCATGACATCTATTTTATGTGTAAATTGGATCTAAAGTTAGGCTATGACATGTGTGAGTTCTATGCTAGTATACAAAATTCTATATGCTAGTTTACATGTTTAGATGTAAGTTTACACTATCGTTTATGTTGCATAAATCACATATGCAAGTATACATATATATATATATATATATATATATATATATATATATATATATATATATGTTTGGAGTATGAATCATGTAATGTAAGTTTGTGATTATTGCCTATGCAAGTTTACACCTTATGATTAGATCCATGACATACATGGTTTATGCAAGTTTGTGACTATTACCTAAACAAGTTTACACCTTTAGATCTAGATCTATGACATATGTAATTTTATGCAAGTTTGGGACTTTGGCTTATGCAAGTTTTAGATGAAGAACCTCATTCACACATGCAAGTTCACCCCTTATGTTTAGATCTAGTTTTATTTCTATATATGTTGTGATGTTTTCTCTTTATTCCATAAGTTAGACTATTCGAGTCTAACGTATATTTCACGTTAAATAAAAGAACGTACAACGTGGGGCGAAGGGATAATATTAAAAGATTTAATATTGAGAATTGGCATAAATGCCTTAAATGGCATAAAATAAATTTATGATGATAATTGGTATAATTTTGTATACCATAAATAAATGGACATAATTGAGTCAATTATGGACATAGTTAAATTTGGAATTGATTGATAATTTGAATAGGGAAATTAATTCAAATTGGGGGATAATTAATTATGTGTAATTAATCACCTAAGACAGGAGGTTAGGCTCTTTTGTGGTGTAATACTGCCCGGACCCGCCCGACAAATCCAGCTGCCATAAATGCCAATCTAATGTGGGAGGTCTTAGGCATAAATTAAATGCGTAATAGTTGTAAAGACACAAGGTTAGGCTCGTTTGTGGTGTAAGACTGCCCGGACCCTCCCTGCAAATCCAGCTACCACAAATGCCAGTCTAATTTGAGAGGTCTTTACAAGGTTACGGTATTAATGAATTAAGAAACACTTAACCAGATAAACATGTGGTGGGACATGGGGGTTAAGTGGGTGCCTTGGGTGGCTTGTGAAATACGATAAGAAACACTTAACCAAAATTGAAACATGTAAGTGAACATGAATAAGAAGAGGGTTAAGTCGGACGTACTAGAGGGGACCAAGCTTAGGTGGATAGCTTATGTCAAGTAATAGGGGTCCGTTTCAACCAGTAACCCATAAGTATCTTTGTGGGCTCGACCCAATTCGAGGACGGGACACGCATACTGGGCTTTACTATAAGAGGCCAAAACGGGTTAGCGGTGGCAACGCAAGTCCAACGGGTTCATGTGCGTGTGTGGGCCCGAGCAGATAGGTAAGACGTTGTTGCATCGTGTAGGTATAAGCCGTGCATTGTTGGTTGTAACAGGTTGCCACTTTGGGGAGTGATACACCCCACTGTGGGGCCAACACGGGTATCTACGAGTTAGGGAGCCGATCGAATGGGGGTGGTGGGTACACCTAGTGGAGATAGGGGAAGACGACACCTATGAAGGTAGCTAGGGGTACACGAAACTACCATTATCATTATTAAGTTTTGTAGGCGGGATTAACTTTTAGGGTGTTTTGTGTGGTCCAGTATATTAATTATCTTATAGTAGTTTAGGTGCGCATTTAACATTAACTTTGTTCATCTTACTTCCTTAAGTTTGCTCTGCCATACCCAATTGTTCACAGTCATTTCCTTATTTTCCAACTTATGCCTTAGCCTAGTTATTTTGGTAATTATATTGTTAAAGTTGTCGCACTCGCCAGACTTTATGTCTGACCCCCTTTGTTTCCACCTCTTTTCTTCCTTTCCCCCCTCAGGTTTGCAAGGAGGGAATACTACAGCTTAGTGCCGATTTCTTTCAGTTGCTTGAAGAGAGTAGATGTATCGCTTTGGACTCTCTCATCTTTATAGCTTTGCTTATGCTCAATGGGGATTTATGCATTTATGTTATTTAAGTACTTGATTCTTTATGTACTTTGAAGTTTTTGGAAAAGACTATTGATCTTGTTGTAATGGTTTTGGAGACTACTTATGTAAACTCATTTTGAGTTATGATGCAATAAAATAAGTTTTAACTTCCGCTGTTTTGTTTTATTTATTTATTCTTGTAATTTATCTGTTCTATACAACTATAATGCTTCATGGACATTGATGCATTCCCTTTGTGAGTGACATTAATGGACACGGGGTGTTACAAAGAATGTAGAAAAGACCCAAGGTAACTACATATGTAGGATTAAGTTTAGGAATGCCTTGATCAAATGCTTTTTTTTCTACAATCTGTAATGTCACAACTAATGATCTTAGTTCTGCGAAACTTAATATGGTTTTTTTTCTTAAGTTATCATTTTCTATTATAACCAATGTATTACTTATTTATTCTATATTCATGTAGTGAATACTGACTAAAAATGAGAAAACTACACGTTAATTCATTTTTTATAGAATTTCAAAATCGTATGTATGAGTTACCGTAAGAATATATACGACTCACTATTGAAAATAAGTTTTTGCGGTTGTAAGTCCTAAATAGAAGAGCTATCAAAGTTAGTTCATAAAATATTAACACTTTTACGTGCAATTGTACAAAAATATACTAATGATGTACCTAAGTACCAGTTGATCAAGCAATATGGGTCCAATTTAACACTCATTTGCAATGCACACGTGAGAAAACCCAAACTCACCCTTATGGGAAAGCCCAGATAGAATTGAGAAAACGACAAACCAGAACACAAACATAAGAACATTTCTTTGCTTATTACAACAATTTACATCAGAGTACAAGAATATATCAAAGTATGAATAAATGTTACACAGAAAAATATCAGAGATTAAAATACACAACATCGAAAATAAAATGTATAAATATAATTCGTAGCGGAAAATAACAACGGACACAAATAAAAGAGATATACGGATACAAAGCTTTTCGAAAATAGCTCCAATTGTAAATCCAGGATTCTGGGAAAAGAAATATTCGTGAAAACCAAAATTAATAGCTTCCCGTGTGGATAATATGGGCACCCAGAGTTTAGGTTAAAACAATAAACTCTGAATCAGTCATGGGACTGGTGTGAGAACTAAAACAGTTATTTAAAACTTTACTTTTAAAATAAGGTAAATCAAGGGACCACGCCGTATAACACGAAATGGGTTACCCCTAAGAATACCAGTGCCTAGAACAAACAACGCAATGCTAATTAAAGAAAAATGAAGCTATTATAAGACTCAGGTCCCATCACACAATGCAACGCAAGCCGGAGGATAGATTTTTACCTTATAATAGCCAAATATGCCAGGTACGTTTTAAAACAAATCTTTTTATTATTTCTATAAGGGAAGAAATCAACTTCAAATATAAATGTATCAATCATAGACGGCATGAGCGCCCCATCCCACTGTGTCGCCAAATAGGTATACAATCAAAACCGAAAAATGTCATATTTGGAAGTTTGGATTTCCATACTGATGGCTCCTGATTCGAAAGATCTATCGCGTAGCGCAATACCCAACTGCTTACGTCCCGTGCGTGAGAAAACGCCATAATGCACATCCGCACTATATCCAGGAAACAAGTTATCGCGGCTTACGTCCAAGCATTGGAAAACACCACTAACTCTGTCCATCTAGGGATCGGGGGTGTGCCCTATCCCTACTGGTGTGGAGAGACCACACCTAGTATCACCTCGGTCGACCGAATCCATGGCATCCCATAGGATGTCTATCCTCATCTCTAAAGTATACTTATCTAACCATCAGTTTACCACCATACCGGTGTGTGAGGCTCTCGAATTAACGCTACACAAAGCTGTGCTATTTAAAGCTGTACTTTGATCATCATCCACCAAGCTCTGCTTTTCAACAATAGCTTGGATCACTGCATCTCATCATGTCACACTGTCAATCCATACCGTACCACTGATTTCTGCCGATATATAACCTCTGAGCTCGTATGTCTCAGAGAGGGGTGTTAAGCAAGAGAATAAATTCCCTACAACCAAACAAATATATATTTAGCAGAGATCAACGAACACGGTATAAAGGAATACAACGTCAGACATACCATCCATTTACAAGTTCGTTATGGGTTTGAACGAAACCGGAGGCACCTTATTCCTCATCCCGTATGTCCAATACAGGAGAGAGGCCCTGGCATATCCGTAAAATCAACAAGTACGTCCGGAGGGCTACCACTATAGCCCCTTCAAGGTAGCTACTCCAATCATGGGAATTGGTAGCAACCCATCCATTCGATGTGAAGATCATCGGTCTTGCACCATCTTCAATCTCTTCGACTTTTCATCGTATTAATTATTCAGAATGGGTTAAACATGGTATTTTTGAATAACTCGCATATCTTGCAATCAAGTGCTATAACAACAAATCATACGTCTCATTCCAATCCAGAATATTCTTTTCACAATTTAAGCCAAATTAAGGTTTTCCAAACTAGTCGGGACGAGCGAACCTTACCGAAGTAATCATTTGTTTATTTTCCCGAGCCCAGCTTATTCATCCCATGGAGCACAACTGGTAATACTCCATATCTAACACCACGGTGTTATCAGTAAAAATTAATTATCATTTCATGTTCAAATCTAATTAAAGATTTAACTATCGCTAGGGGAAAAACTGGTGATACTCCATTCTCCATCATTTTCCCAAATTTTATAATTTAAATTATCACATTCACGTTTCAATCTAATTAAGGATTCATTAAAACTCCTCTTAGTTTTAATCTTCCCAATGATTATTGTTAATTATTATTTAAGTTGGGAAACACAAACATATCACATCGATAATCTACACCGTACCACTGATTTCTGCCAATATATAACCTCTGAGCTCATACGTCCAAGAGAAGGGTGTTAAGCAAGAGAATTAATTCTGCGCCACCAAACAGATATATATTTAGCAAAGATCAACAAATACAGTTCGAAATACAATGTTTGACATGTAATCCTGTCTTTAATTGGGTTAAAGAACCAATGTCGTTTAAAACACGGTTCACGATAAACCCAAAATCACATTTCATTAACCATGGAATCTTCACGGAAAACAGATCAATATATAATCGGTATCAATTTTCGTATCCGACTAATAATATAAATGGAAGACAAAGCCTTTTTAAATTCCATATGTATTAACAGTCTTCCTCCACAGAAACTCACTTCGATTATTACCAAATCGAATTCCATTCAATTCCAATTTAATATATTAAATTGGAAATCTTTACTTTGGAAAATTCCGTTAATCTTAATTATAAGATTATAAATTCCAAATCATATTTTTTACTATTAATTGGGTTAAAGAACAAGTGTTATTTTAAACACCGTTCACGATAAACCCAAAAATCCAATTCTTTTATTCGATTCCAATTAATTATTAATTAATTAGAAAAATTCACTAAATCTTTATTAAAAGATTTATTCTTTTCTCAACTGGGTTTAAGAACAGTGTTAATGAAGACACCGTTCACGACAAACCCAAAATCCAATTTGATATCAAACACAAGGCTTTGAATAGAAATTATATTGGCTTATATTTAATATCAAATTCTAAAACCAACAAATATCGTATTAGGAACAACAATATATATATATATATCTTCCAAATTCCTTAACAATATCCGTATAATCACGAAATACAATATAGAAATATTCCGAAGATTATTTCCATTCCAATTTATTCTTTGGAAAATTCTGGTTAATTTAAAACCATTTTCAAATCCAATTTATTTATTTCTAAAAATAATAAATTATTATTCTAGTTAATAACTAGTTCATTTCAATAAAAATATATTTTTATCTTCTCAAAACTGGAATTTTTCATCCAAAATCTTTCCAAATCATGTATTATGATCTTACATAATTTTTTCATATTTTTAATAATTTTATTATCCCCGTACAGTCGGTTTCCAATAACGGCCACCGAACTACATCCATGGCGACCTTTTCTGAAATTGATTTGGACATATCTCCAAATCTAACCGTTAGATTTCAAATCTCTTATATTCATTGGAAAACTCTTTTCGATACAATCCCAACGTTTCCGTTTTTAGGAGAATCCGACGGTCGGATCTCTCGTAGCGTTCATTTGAAGTTAATTGTCGAAATCCGCGAATGGTCGTTGCGCGGCGCGTTCTATTCGGGCCATTATAATATATATATATATATAATATCATCAATTTCCATTTAAAACGAATTTTATAATTCGTTTTAAAAACGATTTCCACTTCCATTTCAAATTTAAATCAAAGTTGAATATTCCATTTTTAATTCGTTTTAAATTCATTTTAAAACGATTTCCATTTCATTTTCAAATTTAAATCAAAATTGAATATTCCATATAAATTCGTTTTAAATTCATTTCAAAATGATTTCTGTTTCATTTTCAAATTTAAATCAAAATTGAATATACTATATAAATTCGTTTTAAATTCATTTCAAAACGATTTCCGTTTCATTTTCAAATTTAAATCAAAGTTGAATATTCCATTATAAATTCGTTTTAAATTCGTTTCAAAACGATTACCATTTCATTTTCAAATTTAAATCAAAATTGAATATTCCAAATAAATTCGTTTTAAATTCATTTCAAAACGATTTCCGCTTCATTTTCAAATTTAAATCTAAGTTGAACATTCCATATAACTTAATTTTAAATTCATTTTAAAACGATTTCAATTTCATTTTTAAATTTAAATCAAATTTGTATATTACTTATCATTATAATATTAAAATGATAATATTTTCAAAATATTAGATTTTGAAATCACTTTTCGATATTCATTATATAATGAATAAAATCGACAGAAAATCCTGTTCGTGTTAAAATGGCGTTTAACTACTTAACACGGTTTCACATTTCAATATTTACTGAATATTATTTTAAAATATTCGTTAATTATGAACTAGAATCAAACTCAATCAATTACCATATAATTTCAGTTATATGGATTTCATACATCGTGTGTATACAACAGTAATGATAAACAATCATTAAAAATTCAAACAACATCCAGAGTGCATTTTACAACTGTATAAGCATTAAAATAAATAAATAACGCTTATACAATATGTCAACCGATCGATTGGCATACCACTAATTATTGGGATCAGTGTATGTCAAATATTATCCTAATATCCATGTGGGGTTTTCAAACAACAAATACTATTTATTATTTGTGCAGTTGGGTGATGTGTAAAAATTATCGTCCCAATCAAAATCAATAAAATGGGTGTACATAAACAAACCGTCTGATTTGTAAATGAATATTTATTTTATTTTACTTTCATTATAATATATATATATATTATGCAAATAAATTTTATATACAGCAATCACCATACATGACAATACAATCACAATCCGAACAAACAACCAACTAGTTTGTACAAAAAAATAGTGTCGGAGGCTTCTATGCCCCGTCTGCATCCTAGTATATAATAAGTGTAAATTAATTGAGTGAGAGAGAGTTCTCACAGTCGGTTTCCACTCCGTTAGTTTTTTTTCTGAATTTCGGTTCTTTTTGAATTTAAATTCGCTTCAAATTCTGATTTGCTCCTTTTTGATTCTGGTCAGTTCTGTGTTGTAGCTCTAATTGTCACGGTTCCAACGCAACGAAACTCGTTCAATTCTGATAAGAATTTGAATAAGATACGATGGTTTGTACATTTTAATACATTAATTAACTAATTAACATCATTAATTATATAATTAATTTAAATAACACCTTTTTATAACGTTTTAAACGCTGCCCTTTTTCTCCTTCGTCATCTTCTACTTGTTTCGTTCTCTTCTGAAAACGTTCTCTAATTCTAGGGTTCACCATGCCCTACTCCATAAGCCGCCGGAATCCCATCGAGTTGCGCCACCGTGAAGCACCTCCTTGAATCCTCCACCGCCGTGAATCTGAGCCAATTTGCGTCTCCGTCGCCACCACAAATCGAACCCCAAGTTGATGACTTCAAGCTCAAAAATCCAGCAAAATATCGAATGAGAATTCATCAATGCCGTATAGATTGAAAGCTGTTGAAATTCTATACAATAATTGCTTAAGAACTGGGATTTAAGTTGGAATGATTTTCGAGAAAAATTAGGACAAAATCTGGAGTGTTTTAGACATTAATCGAAGTTGTGGCGGCTCGCAGAAAGAAAAGAGAGGATTAGGGTTTTCTAGGCTACTTATATTAATATTTTATTATATTTTATTATTTTAATTTCAAAATTACCTTTTTACTGATACGAACTCCAAATCAAACCCAACAACTATCGCTCCTAGCTAAATACCCCTATTTCGGACACAATGGGATATGTTTCGTAAGCCAATTCGACTGTTTCGATCAGTTTTTATCAAAATTAAAATATAAATCAATATACATTGAATTTGAACATACATTTTAATTTACCGGGGCCACATACTGACTCCAGAAATTACAGAAAAATAAATCTAGCTATGTTTTGACAATACGGTCCTAACAAAGTTAATTTCTTCAAATTTGGAGACCGTCTGCAAAATGGCTATTTATTTTATTATATTAAATTCCATAGCGACTATTTTAAATTTTAAACTGGACATAACTTTCAATTCCCGTTATGAAATCTTGATTTTTCACATTCGTAGAAAGATGTAATTAAACAGATTTAAATATTTCTGGTTTTACTGAAATCTGATTTATTTTGAATCATGTACATTCATTTGAAATTTAAAATTGAATTTTCAAACTACCGCGCCATTTTGAGTTCGTTTTATAATTATAATAAATTTACACGTTCTAACTTCGATTTAAATAAAGTTTTAGTTGTTATTATTTAAAATAAATCATTTTAAATATTCAAAATCCGTTAAAATAGCTAAAATAAAAATTCTAAGTTGGTTCTGAAAATCCGGGTTGTTACAATCGCCCCTACTTAAAATCTTTTCATCCTCGTAAAGGAATGAAGCTGAAAGTTGTTTAACTAACCAACTCAACTTTCATTCTTCAACTTTTCAGTTTCTATGAATTTTCTAATTTCTCAAAAATTTGGCTAACACCCTAAATTTTCGAAAATTTCGCCATAACCTCCTTTGTACGGGGTGATATTTAAAACCATAACTTGCCTCAAAGTGCCCTCATCAATCCAAAAGAAAATGAAAAAGCCAAGCGGCTAACCAATCGGGTCATAAAATCATCAAAACCCAAGAAATACAATAAACATGTACCTATTTATCCGACATACAATTTTATTCCTCTTCTTAGCTTCCATGCTATGACATGTTCATTGTATATATACATGTACATATATGCAATTCCAATCAGTTTCAATATTTTGATTCAATTTGCCTAAATTCAGCTTTCATTCTCATATTGGTTAAATTAATTATCATAAAACACAACCAACAATCAATTTGTGAATTAAATTTCCAAAACATATAACTCTTATATATATATTCAAAAATCATATTTCTAGTGTCAAATCAAAACAATAAACCGTATCTAAGTTTTGGTTCTCACACCAGTCGATTGGAAATATATAGATATTCACTTTCGAAACTCGAACATATATGCTGGTAATGGTATACCGATCATCATAATCATCTCCAGGCGAATAGAATGTGATTCTATATTTATCCGTATATTAATAATCTCCTATACTCGATAGTCCAAATTCAATATAAAATAAATATTCAAATACGAATAATAAGATATAAAATTTTCAACAACTAGTTTGATTTTTAAAAATAACTGTAATGAAAAGGAATTTCGCTCGATCCGAATCGATCGCTAAATCGACCAAGACCGTTCAAAACCCCTGATTGTTTTGAGAACACGACAAGCCAGAACGCAAACAGAAGAATATTTCAGTGCTTATTACAACAATCCATCAGAATACAGGAATATGAATAAATATTACACAGAAAATATTAGAGATTTAAATTACATTTAAATAGCAGCGGAAAATAATACAATACACAACAAGAAATAATACACGGATACAGAGCTTTCCGAGTATCGTTCCAGCTGTAAACCAGGATCCTATGAATATAAATCTGCAAAACCAAAACTACTAGCTGCCCGTGCAAAATAAGGGCACCCAGAGTTTAGGTTAAAACAATAAACTCCAGGTCAGTCATGAGACTGGTGTGAGTACTAAACAGTTATTAATCTTTATTTTAAAGTTAGGTAAATCAAGGGACCACGTCGTATAACACGGAACGGATTTCCTCCAAAGAATACCAGTGCATAAAACAAACAGCGCAATGCTAAATAAAGAAAAATGAAGCTATTTTAAGACCCAGGTCCCATCACACAATGCAACACAAATCGGAGGATAGGGATTTTTTACCTTATAATAGCCAAGAATGCTTGGTACGTGAAATTTCATGTTTTATTATTACTATAAGTGTATAGTGTCAAAACAATTTCAATCATAAGTATCAATCATAGACGGCATAAGTCCCACATACCACTATGTCGCCATACTAGGCTCTACAAATAAAACCACAAAGTCAAGTATTGGAAGTTGGATTTCCATCTGTGAACCGAGGCAAAAGATAGTCCTCTACCGATTCGAGACTGTCTAGCCCGAGTCTTAGGAACAGAACGCATCGTCCCTTGGATCGTCAGGGCCGGTCCACCGATGTGGATTAAAATGCCTGAACACTGCGTTTCCTCGCCCTTTGGGGCGTAAATGAGCCAAATGACTCCATCGGCTCCACACAGTCACCGATATATCCGAGGCGCCTCGCAATAGCAACAACCAAATAGGTGAAAGTAATATAAATGTCAGGGCTGGTATGTCACTGAAACCACCCTAGCTAGAAGGAAACGCATGCCCTCCCTGATGTCCTCTCCCGTTTCTGGTTCACAACCGGGGTGTGAGGCTTGCGAAACAACCATACACAAAGCTATGCCACACAGGCGGTGCTTTGATCATCAACCACAAGACTTTGCTTTTCAACAGAAGCTTTGGTCAATTGCCACTTAGGCATGCCACACAGGCAATTCACTCCATGCGATTGATATCCACCAATATATAACCCCTGAGCTCGTACGTCTTAGAGAAGGGCATTAAGCAAGAGAATAAATCCTCCGCTGCCAAACAAATATATATTTGATAGAAATCAATCACACAGAATAAAATCCAATGTCAGACACACATTCCATTTACAAGTTCGTTCTGGGTCTGAATGAAACCGGAGGCACCTTGTACCTCGCATATCCATCGATCTCCAAGTACGTCTGGACGATCACCAACTGATTCCCTCCTCTTGGGTGTACAGCCCAATCAAGATCATCAGTAATCACCCAAATGATGTGAAGACCTCCGGTCTTCAACCACCGTCTTCATCCTCGACACCACGTCGAATCAGTTATTCAGAATGGGATAAACCCGGTCTTTCTGAATAACGCACGTATATAACAAACAAGTCTTACACAAACACAACATACGCCTCATTCCAATTCAGAATATTCCTTTATTCAAATATTCTCATACTTTGGGAAAGGTTCCCATTAATCTTATCAAAGAAAATTCTATAAATTTATTCTTTAATCTTCTTTTGAATATCAATTCAAACTAGTCAGGATTAGTGAACCACACCAAAGTAATCATTTATTTTATTTCCCAATCCCAACCTATTCATCCCATGAAGTAAAACTGGTATATCTAACACCATGGTGTTATCGGTAAATTCAATTACCGTTTCACGTTCAAATCTAATTAAAGATTTAATTATCGTATGGAGCAAAACTGGTGATACTCCATTCTCGATTATTTCAATCTAATTAAAGATTCATTAAAACTCCACTTGGTTTTAATCTTCCCAATGATCACTATCAATGATTATTTAACTTGGGAAATCATATCCTGTCTTTAACTGGGTTAAAGAACCAATGTCATTTAAAACACGGTTCACGATGAACCCAAAATCACATTCTATTCCATCAGCATTTAACCGTAAATTATCAAGTGAACAATTCCCTAAGTAATAACCCCGAAGGACGAAACCAACATCAGATCAATACCCAGGAGACCATTCAACTTAACTAATCTCCAGTTAGTTTCTGATTTTCTTAACTCCATTAGGTCTAAGAACAGTATTATTGAAGATACCATTCATGAAAAACCCAAATCACATTTGATATTAAATACAAGGCTCTGAATAGAAAATATATCGGCTTATATTCAATATCAAATTCTACGACCAACAAATATCGTACTGGAAATAACGATATAAATATATCTTTCAAATTTCCATAACAATATCTATATAATCACGAAATCCAACATCGAAATATTACAAAGACAATTTCGATTCAAATCCATTCCAATTTAATTATTGGAAATTCTGGTTATTTTCAAAACTATTTCAAATCCAATTTATTTATTTCAAAAATAAATGAATTATAATTCTAGTTCAAAACTAGTTTATTTCGATAAAAATCTATTTTTTTCTTTTCAAATATGGAAATTTTCATCCCAATTATTCACAAATCATTTCTTATGATTTTACACGAATTATTACTATTTTTAATAAATTTATCAAGGCCGTACAGTCGATTTCCATCAACGGCCATCGAACTGCACTTATAGCGACCTTTTCCAAATTTGATTTGGACATTATTCCAAATCCGACCGTTAGATTTCAAATCTTTAATATTCATTAGAAAGCTCTTTTCGATACGAACCCAACGGTTCCAGTTTCAGAAGAATCAGACGGTCGGATCTCCCATAACATCAATTCGAAGTCAATGCTCGAAATTCGCGAACTGCCGCGGCACGGCGTGTTCTATTCAGGCCATTCTATATATATAATGTATATTATATATATTTCATTGATTTCCTTTTAAAACGTATTTTATAAATCTTTTTAAATTCGTTTTCAAAATGACTTCAACTTCATATTCAATTTCCAATCAAAATTGAATATTCCATATCATCGATATACAAATGATAATATTTTCAAAATGTTATATTTTGAAATCACTTCCTTTTCTATATTCATTATAAAAATGAATATAATCGATATAAATATCGTTCGCGTCAAAATGGAGCATATCTAACCAACACGACTTTATATATTTCAATAACTTAGTTATTCTATTCAACAAATGAATATTTATTCTATTCAACACATGAATCTGTATTTCTTTCAACACATGAATATTCTCAACACATGAGTATCATCAACACATGACTATTTTTATTATTTAATATATTTTATAAAATTTTGCTTTATATCATTTAATTCTTAATCAGACTCTAACCGTAAATTAGTAACAGAACGATTGCCTAAATATTAACCCCGAAGGCCGAAACCAACATTAGATCAATACCCAGGAAACCATTCATATTAACTAATTTCCAGTTAGTTTCTAATTTCATATTTGATAAAAATGAGAATTTTATTGTTAAAATATTTTACTCAACACATGATAAGTTTCAACACATGAATATTCTCAACACATGAGTATCGTCAACACATGACTATTTATTCTATTCAACACACGAATTTTCATTTCATTCAACACATGAATTTTCATTTTATAATATTCTATATTTTCCGAATTGAAATGAGGCCCAATTAATTACCATATAATGTTAATTATATGGATTCTATACAACACATGTATATAATAGCAACGATAAATAATCAACCATCATCCAGAGTGCACCACACAACTGCATAAGCATTAAATATAAATAATTAACGCTTACACAGTCTGTCAACCCATCGATTGACATACAACTAAACAATCGGGATTAGTGTACGCTAAATATCATCCCAATACCCGTGTGGGGTTTCAAATCAACAAACACAGATTTTTATTTGTGCAGTTGGGCGATGTGTAAAATTTATCGTCCCAATCAATATCAGTCAAATCAGTGTGTATAAACAAATCGTCTGATTTGTTTATTACTATTTATTTCATATACACGTTAAAAATTATATTTTTAACTATAAAATATTTTCCACTATAAAATATTTTATATCGTTCCACATCACACAATCAAATTTCACAACACAGCAATCAAACAAACAAGTCATCCATGGTTTGTGGACAACGGGTGTCGGGTGCTGCTAAGCACCGTCTGCATCCTAGTATTTATTTTAACTAGAAAATGAAATTTAAAGTGAGAAGTTCTCACCGACTAGCTAATCCAATACCACGACTCTTCATATGTAGGAAATCTTCGTCGTGCTCGCCTTTCGTCAATTTCATTGTCCGTAGCCACTACATATATAAAAATCACATTTTTATATTGTTGCTATGTATATAAAAATCTCATTTTTATATTGTTTCTATGTATATAAAAATCACATTTTTATATTGTTGCTATGTATATAAAAATCACATTTTTATGCCGCTATTATATAGATAAAAATTATATTTCTCCTTCGCCAAAAATTATATTTTTCCTTATAGAAAGATCAAACCTTTCTTAACATAAAAGTCATATTTTTCTAGCGCTTCGTATAAAATAGAGTTCATATTTTTACTGTATAATAAAAATCTAATCCTTACATGTATAAAAATCTAATCTTTATGCTAATAAAAATCTAATCTTTATGCTAATAAAAATCTAATCTTTATGCTAATAAAAATCTAATCTTTATGCTAATGTTTCATGTATAAAAATCCGATTTTTAACAACATAAATAAATAAATAAAAATATCAAAGCTCACCGACGGTTGTTGGTGGCGGATGTGGCTCGGGGAGGGTCGTTGGTGGTCGGGGAAGACTTGCCTGAGGCGGCAGTGAGCCAGCGTGGGCTGCGGCGACGCATTCTCGCTTTGTTGAGTGGATGCGAGCTTGTACAACAGAGAAGAAGCACGGGGGACGGCGGTGGAGGCCAGGGGAGTCGGAGGTGATGTCGGATGACAGGGCGGCAGGTTAGCATGGTCGGAGGCGGGGTCTGCGTCGCGGAAAGAGGGGGCTAGCCTTCGAATTCACGCCTGAAAGAAGAGGGAAGATGGAGAAGAGAGAGTCGCGAGGGGGAGGGGGAGGAGGATCACCGGAGATGGCGGGGGACGACAGCGGTCAACGGAGGCGGGGTGTTGGAGGGAGGGCGCGGGTCAGCGTGATTTGGGGATCGAGGAAATTATCTGAGAGGGGGGAGATAATATGGTATATATATTTGTTTATTTATTATATTTTTCTCTTCAAAAAGTTGACTTTTTGTACGAACCCCAAATCGAACCCAACGACTTTCACCCCGAGCTAATTACCCCCATTCCGAACACAATGGGATATGTATCGCAAGTTGATTCGATTGTTTCGATTAGTTTTCGTCAAATTCAAAATATAACTCTATATATTGAATTTGATCGCGCATTTCAATTTACTGGGGTCACATATGAACTCTAAAAATTCCCGAAAAAAATTTTCTAGCTTCGTATTGACAATACGGTCCTAACAAAACCAATTTCATCGAATCTGAGACCGTTTTCCATTTTCCGGTTGATTAAAATCAACTGAAACTGGTCAAACGCATTTTCCTTTGTCACGCTCACATATTAATTCAGCAAATTACGAATTTTGTAATCTACCAATAACTTGACATCAAGGATCCAACAAAAGTGGTTTCGTCGAAAACCGAGGTCGTTTACAAAATTCCCATTTTTAAGGGCCGAAATTCCTTAATGACTATCGTGAGTTTTCAATTGAACATAACTTTTGATTCCCGCTATGAAATTTCGATTTTTCGGATTCGTTGAAAAGATATTCTCAAATATATTCTAATGTTTTTGGTTTTGCTAAAATCCGGTTTATTTTGAATCATGTACATTCATTTGAACTTTGAAATCGATTTTTCAAACTACCGCGCTATTTTCAATTCCTTTTATAATTAAAATAAAATATTTATATTCTAACGTTGATTCAAATAATTATATACATTCTAATTCTATTCGAAATAAATTTCTCGTCGTTATTATTTAAAATAATCAAAATTCATCAGAATTTCCAAAATAAAAATTTTAAATTGGCTCAAATTTCCGGGTTATTACAATAACACTCTTCCAACTCATTCTAGGATACTACTGATCCTATCTCTAATGAGTCATTCTCCTTGGATATTACTAATCCAATCTCTGATGAATACTTTTGTTAAGTTCTAATGTGCCTTGTTCTCGAGCTCTGTAAACCAAAGCTTTGATACCACGATGAGACAACCCAAACTCACCCTTACGGGAAAGCCCGGATTAAATTGAGAACACGACAAACCAGAACACAAACCTAAGAACATGTCATTGCTTATTACAAAAATTTACATCAGAGTACAAGAATATATCAAGGTATGAATAAATATTATATAGAAAAATATCAGAGAATAAAATACATAGCAGCGAAAATAAAATGTATAAATACAATGCATAGCGGAAAATAACAACTGACACAACTGAAATAGATATACAGATGCAAAGCTTTCAGAATATAGCTCTAGCTATAAATCCAGGATCCTGGGAAAAAAATTATCTACAAAAACCAAAACTACTAGCTGCCTGTGTGGAAAATATGGGCACCTAGAGTTTAGGTTAAAACAATAAACTCCGAGTCAGTCATGGGACTAGTGTGAGAACTAAAACAGTTATTTAAAACTTTACTTTTAAAATAAGGTAAATCAAGGGACCACTCCGTATAACACAGAATAGGTTACCCCCAAGAATACCAGTGCCTAGAACAAACAGTGCAATGCTAATTAAAGAAAAATGAAGCTATTATAAGACTCAGTTCCCATCACATAATGCAACGTAAGCCGGAGGATAGAGTTTTACCTTATAATAGACAAATATGCTTGATACGTTTTAAAACATAATTTTATTATTTCTATAAGTGAAGAAATCAACTTGAAATATAAATGTATCAATCATAGAGGGCATGAGCGCCCCATCCCACTATGTTGCCATATAGATATACAATCAAAACCGAAAAATGTCATATTTGGAAGTTTGGATTTCCAGACTGATGGCTCCTGATTCAAAAGATCTATCGCGTAGTGCAATACCCGACGGCTTACATCCTGTGCATGAGAATATGCCGTAATGCACATCCACACTATATCCAGGAAACAAGTTACCGCGGCTTACGTCCAAGCATTGGAAAACACCGCTAACTCTACTCATTTGTGAATCAAGGGTGTGCCCTGTCCCTACTGGTGTGGAGCGACCACACCCAGTATCACCTCGGTCGACCGAATCCATGACAGCCCGTAGGATGTCAATCCTCATCTCTAAAGTATATTGATCTAACCATCAGTTTACCACCATACCGGTTTGTGAGGCTCGCGAATTAACGCTACACAAAGTTGTGCTATTTAAAGCTATGCTTTGATCATCATCCACCAAGCTCTGCTTTTCAACAACAGCTTGGATCACTGCATCTCAGCATGTCACACTGTCAATCCATACCGTACCACTGATTTCTGCTGATATATAACCTCTGAGCTCGTACGTCTCAGAGAAGGGTGTCAAGCAAGAGAATAAATTCTCTGCCACCAAACAAATATGTATTTAGTAGAGATCAACGAATGCAGTATAAAGGAATACAATATCATACATACCATCCATTTGCAAGTTCGTTCTAGGTCTGAACGAAACCGGAGGCACCTTATTCCTCGTCCCGTATGTCCAATACAGGAGAGTGGCCCTCGCATATCCATACAATCAACAAGTACTTCCGGACGGCTACCACTATAGCTCCTTCAAGGTAGCTACTCAAATCATGGGCATCAGTAGCAACCCATCCATTCGATGTGAAAATCGTCGGTCTTGCACCGTCTTCAATCTCTTCGACTTTTCGTCATATCAATTATTCAAAATGGGTTAAACCCGGTCTTTCTGAATAACTCGCGTATCTTATAATCAAATGCTATAACAACATCATACGCCTCGTTCCAATCAAGAATATATTTTTTATTCAAATATTCTTTTCACAATTTAAACCAAATTAAGGTTTTCCAAACTAGTTGGGATTAGCGAACCTTACCAAAGTAATCATTTGTTTATTTTCCCCATCCCAACCTATTCATCCCATGGAGCAAAACTGGTAATACTCCATATCTAATACCACGGTGTTATCTGTAAAAATTAATTAACATTTCATGTTCAAATCTAATTAAAGATTTAACTATCACTTGGAGCAAAACTGGTGATACTCCATTCTCGATCAATTTCCCAAATTTGATAATTTAAATTATAACATTCACGTTTCAATCTAATTAAAGATTCATTAAAACTCCTCCTAGTTTTAATCTTCCCAAAAATCATTATTAATGATTATTTAACTTTGGAAACACAAACATGTCACATCGTCAATCTACAACGTACCACTGATTTCTACCAATATATAACCTTTGAGCTCATACGTCTCAAAGAAGGGTGTTAAGAAAGAGAATAAATTCTCGCCACCAAACATATATATATTTAGCTGAGATCAACAAAATACAGTTTGAAATACATTGTTAGATATGTAATCCTGTCTTTAACTGGGTTAAAGAACCAATGCCATTTAAAACACGGTTCACAATAAACCCAAAATCACATTCCATTAACCATGGAATCTTCAGGAAAATAAATCAATATATAATCAATATTAATTTCCGTATCCAACTAATAATATAAATGGAATAATGACAAAGCCTTTTTAGATTCCATATGTATGAACAGTCTTCCTCCACAGAAACTCACTTCGATTATTACCAAATCGAATTCCATTCAATTCCAATTTAATATATTAAATTGGAAATCTTTACTTTGGAAAGTTCCATTAGTCTTAATTAAAAGATTATAAATTCCAAATCATATTCTTTACTGTCACCATTCACGATAAACCCAAAAAACCAATTCTTTTATTCAATTCCAATTAAATATTAATTAATTGGAAAACTTCACTAAATCTTAATTAAAAGATTTATTATTTTCTCAACTGGGTTTTAGAACAGTGTTAATGAAGACACCGTTCACGACAAACCCAAAATCCAATTTGATATCAAATACAAGGCTCTGAATAGAAATTATATCTGCTTATATTCAATATCAAATTCTGAAACCAACAAATATCGTATTGGGAATAACGATATATATATCTTCCAAATTCCTCAACAATATCCGTATAATCACGAAATCCAATATAGAAATATTCCGAAGATTATTTCCATTCCGTATCCATTCCAATTTATTCTTTGGAAAATTCTGGTTATTTTAAAACCATTTTCAGATCCAATTTATTTATTTCTAAAAGTAATTAAATTATTATTCTAGTTAATAACTAGTTCATTTCGATAAAAATATATTTTTATCTTTTCAAAACTGGAATTTTACATCTAAAATCTTTCTAAATCATTTACTATGATTTTACATAATTTTTCCATATTTAAATAATTTTATTATCGCCTGTACAGTCGGTTTCAATAACAACCACCGAACTACATCCATATCGACCTTTTCTGAAATTGATTTGGACATATCTCCAAATCTAACAATTAGATTTCAAATCTCTTATATTCATTGGAAAGCTTTTTTGATACGAATCCAACGGTTTTGGTTTTAGGAGAATCCGATGGTCGGATCTCCCGTAACGTCCATTTGAAGTTAATGGTCGAAGTTCGCGAACGGTCGCTGCGCGGCACATTCTATTCAAGCCATTATAATATATATATATATAATATAATATATAATATATATTCGATTTCCATTTTAGAGGAAGACGGATGTGTAGCATATTTGATTTCCATTTAAAACTAATTTTATACAATGTTTTAAAAACGATTTTCACTTCCATTTAAAATTTAAATCAAAGTTGAATATTCCATTATAAATTCGTTTTAAATTCATTTTAAACTATTTCCATTTCATTTTTAAATTTAAATCAAAATTGAATATTCCATATAAATTCGTTTTAAATTCATTTCAAAATGATTTCTGTTTCACTTTCTAATTTTAATCAAAATTGAATATTCCATATAAATTCGTTTTAAATTCATTTCAAAACTATTTCAGTTTCATTTTTAAATTTAAATCAAAGTTTAATATTCCATTATAAATTCGTTTTAAATTCATTTTAAAACGATTTCCATTTCATTTTCGAATTTAAATTAAACTTGAATATTCCATATAAATTCATTTTAAATTCATTTCAAAATGATTTCCGTTCCATTTTCAAATTCAAATCAAAGTTGAATATTCTATATAAATTTATTTTAAATTCATTTTAAAACGATTTCAATTTCATTTTTAAATTTAAATCCAATTTGAATATTCCTTACCATTATAATATTAAAATGATAATATTTTCAAAATATCAGATTTTGAAATCACTTTTTGATATTCATTATAAAATGAATGAAATCGACAGAAAATCCCGTCCATGTTAAAATGGTATTTAACTACTTAACATGGCTTCACATTTCAATATTTACTAAATATAATTTTAAAATATTCGTTAATTCAGAACTGGAATCAGACTCAATCAGTTACCATACAATTTAGTTATACGGATTTCATACGTCGTGTGTATATAACAATAATGATAAACAATCATTAAAAATTCAAATAACATCTAGAGTGCATTTTTCAACTGTATAAGCATTGAAATAAATAAATAACGCTTATACAGTCTGTCAACCCATCGATAGACATACCACTAATTTTTGGGATCAGTGTATGTCAAATATTATCCCAATACCCGTGTGGGGTTTTCAAATAACAAATATTGTTTATTATTTGTGCAGTTGGGCGATGTGTAAAAATTATCGTCCCAATCAATATCAGTAAAATGGGTATACATAAACAAACCATCCGATTTGTAAATGAATATTTATTTTATTTTATTTTGATTATAATTTATACATATATATTTTTTATATAAATAATTTTTATATACAACAATTACAATACATGACAATACAATCACAATCCAAACAAACAATCAACTGGTTTGTACAGAAAAATAGTGTCGGGGGTTTCTAAGCTCCGTCTGCATCCTGGTATATAATAACTGTAAATTAATTGAGTGAGAGAGAGTTCTCACAGTCGGTTTCCACTCCATCAATTTTTATTTCTGAATTTCAGTTCTGGTTGAATTTAAATTCGCTTCAAATTCTGATTTGCTCCTTTTTGATTCTGGTCAGTTCTGTGTTGTAGCTCTAGTTGTCACGATTCTAGCGCAATGAAACTCGTTCAATTCTGTTAAAAATTGAATAAGATATGATGGTTGTACATTTTAATACGTTAATTAACTAATTAACATCATTAATTATATAATTAATTTAAATAACACCTTTTTATAACGTTTTAAACACTGCCCTTTTTCTCCTTCATCGTCTTCTTCTTGTTTTGCTAACTTCTGAAACTGTTCTCCAATTCTAGGGTTCACCACGCCCCACTCCAGAAGCCGCTGGAATCCCATCAAGTTGCGCCACCGTGAAGCCCCTCCTCGATTCCTCTACCACCGTGAATCTGAGCCAACTAGCACCTCCGTCGCCACCACCAATCGAACCCAAAGTCGATGACTTCAAGCCCAAAAATCCAGCAAAATATCGAACGAGAATTCATCAATGCCATATAGATAGAAAGCTGTTGAAATTCTATACAATAATTGATTAAGATCTGGGATTTAACTTGGAATGATTTAAGAGAAAAAATAGGGCGAAATTTGGAGTGTTTTAGCCGTTAATCATAGTGGTGCGGGCTCGTAGAAAGAAAATGGAGGACTAGGGTTTTCTAGGCTATTTATATTAATATTTTATTATTTTAATTTCAAAATTACCTTTTTACTGATACAAACTCCAAATCAAACCCAACGACTATCGCCCCTAGCTAAATACCCCCATTCTGCATACAATAGGATATGTTTCATAAGCCGATTCGACTGTTTCAATCAGTTTTTACCAAAATTAAAATATAAATCAATATATATTGAATTTGAACAGACATTTTAATTTACCGGGGCCACATACTGACTCCAAAAATTCCAGAAAAATAAATCTAGCCATGTTTTGACAATACAATCCTAACAAAATTAATTCGTCCAATTTGGAGATTGTTTGCAAAATGTCTACTTATTATATTATATTAAATTCCATAGCGACTATTTTAAACATTAAACTGGACATAACTTTCAATTCTCATTATGAAATTTGGATTTTTCACATTGGTTAGAAAGATATAATTAAACAGAATTAAATGTTTCTGGTTTTACTGAAATCCAATTTATTTTGAATCATGTACATTCATTTGAAATTTAAAATCTGATTTTCAAACTTCCGCGCCGTTTCGAGTTCGTTTTATAATCAAAATAAATTTATATGTTCTAACTTCGATTTAAATAAATTTTTAGTCGTTATTAGTTAAAATAAATTATTTTAAATATTCAAAATTTGTTAAAATAGCCAAAATAAAAATTTAAAATTGGTTCTGGAAATCCGGGTTGTTACAATACATATCGATGATAAAATTATTTTTGGATGAACAACAGAACAATTTATTATTGTTGCTGCATAAATTATAATATTTGATGTATAAATATATAACTTTTTAATATTAATTACAATACTTTATTTTTCTTTTATTTTTGATATTTAATCATTACAATTTTTTTTAATAACATAAAATTTAATGCCCAGCCGAGCGGGCAAAAAATACTAATATGTTGGTAACTAAGGTAACAATCTCTTAGTTTATTATCTGAGAAATAAATTATTTTGAAAAGGATAAGATAATAAGAATTCAAAGATGTTACATGGAGAAAATTTATACAAATAAGACTCATAAGATGATTATTTTTAAATAAATGATTTTATTCAATTTATAAATTTTATATGAAATGATTGTTGAAATAATAATAATCTCTTGATAGGCATAATATTAATTGTATTTTGTATGCATAATATTTCAAAATTTCATTCTAAGTCAAATAGAAATGAAATATTAATTTGGTTTTGATTCAATATAATTAGAAAACTAATCTGATTTTAAAAAGAATATTTATGAAACTATAAAGGTCTGCTATATATGGATATGAAATGTGAAATTAATGATGATTTGTGTGAATGTATATATAAATTAAACTTATGAAGCTAAAAGGATTTTTTAAGTATAGTTTTGGAAGATGTTAAATTTAAGTCATGATCGCAAGGTATATAAAAACTGTATATTGCTCATTTGAATTTGAGCCATTTTGAAATAAATTTGAATTTAGGGAAGTTAGGAAATATATATTAACCGTAAATTTCAACTTTCGTAATATTAACGAATAATACAGACATGAATCCAGTTTAATGATATTGAATTAAATATAGAGTTAATTAGTATGTTGATTTATAAATAGAAACTTAACTAGTTAATAATAATAAGATTTGAATATTTACTTAAAAAGAAATGTAAGTATAGGATTTAGAATGATTAAGGGCATGAATAGTGAATTAAACAAAATTGTATCTTAAGTGAAATGCAAATAAATGTAATCATATATAATCTATGCTTTTGAGAATATTACACATTTTCTATTTCAATTATAAGTTAGCAATATTTGACTAAATGATAGGAGTCAAATATGTAATAAAATAAATGAGTAGGAGAGATTATATATGATTTCCATGTTTAAATTTTATAATAAACAAATGATTTGAAATATATAAATATTTGTATTTGGAAATTTTATATATCTTTTTTTTAAAGTAAAATTTCAACTATTTTACTCGACGTTAAGATTGGACTAACGAGTACTTTGTGATTTAGGGCATGCGCTTAGCAAACGTATGTGTTAAATCTTATATGCACTAGAAAGATATAGAATCACACTAAAGTTACTTAAAAATGATTCATATGATGATCATGACATCATTAATGTTTATTTTCAGTTTTTGAAAGTGAAAAAGATATATAGTTCCAGCTGAGATGATGAGTTGATTCTTAGGACTATTTTTGTAATTATGTAAGAAATGTTTAATAGGAGAATTTTTTTGAATAATTAATGAGAATACTATTTTGATAAATAAGTATGAACTTACGAAAGTAATCACATAATAAATTGATCATTACTTTGTAAGATTGCTGTAAAACATAACATAAATTTCGAAAAAGAATGTTTAAGATCTTGTTGTGACTTCAATGGCAATATAAACTGAAGTGATACTGAATAAAGAAGATGAATCTAATAAAAACGTCTTAAAATGAAGTGATCCCGTGAAATGAATTATAAATTCAAATTTAATTCAATAGAAATTAAATGAAAAGAATGTGAAATAATAAATTAATTGAAAGCAAATAAAATGTAAATCCATTGAATGACAAAAAAATGAATGCTAATAAGTGAATATTAATATAGATTAGAAACAATCTAATAAAATGTTACTATGAATTGAATATTAATTGTTAACATTTGGATGATGCATCGCTTGAGCGTTTTCCATGTTTGCTTACGGATGTGTATTGTTTATGCTTTGTATATTTTTCCTTCCTATTTACCATCTACACTTGCTGCTAAATGGTTAGTAGGTATTGATTGCGCATGCTTTGCTTTTAAGGCCCCTTTTTGCGCTATATAGCTAAAATATGTGTGCAAAAACAAATAAAAGTTACACATCTCAGAATAATATCGTACTTGGGTATTATATATGTTAATTTTCGGAATTCCCTGCGTACCGTACGTGCTTCACCGTGTCTATCGGAGTCAACGGTCGAAGTCTCTCATGCCGGCGTCCCGATTGAACATCCCCCATCGCCTCCCATCAAGCATATAATTTGGTATTGGCAAGCACTTATTATAACAAAAGGAATCCCCATTGTTACATGTCACCAATAACATATATATATATATGTATATATATCACGATCTTTCTTAATATCTTGCGATGTGGGACAATTCTCCCGTTCAATCCACGCACCCACTCCATTCCAATGCGAGCCACACCTAACAATCTCTACCTTGGTGGGCATTTCTCAAGTCACCTTAGAGTTATACCTTGAGTCCTCTTCACAGTTGGCTAGGCCGCTACCCCGAGTTCTCAGAAGCAGTGGCGTCAGGCTACTTTTACCATTGTATCTCCACCTTGACGAGCGTCCCATGCTCAAGCCCCTTTGGAGCCATGCTTCGGTCATGCTACGCATACCAGTCCCCTCGAACCATGGAGCTCTGATACCATGTTAATTTTTGGCATTCCCTGCGTACCGTACGCGCTTCACCGTGCCTATCGGAGTCAACGGTCGAAGTCTCTCATGCCGGTTTCCCGATTGAACATCCCCCATCGCCTCCCATCGAGCATATAATTTGGTATTGGCAAACTGTAACACCCCACGCCCGCTATGGTCACTCTCTAAGGGAATGCCATAGCTTCGGTGGAGTATTTTAGTGAATATAGAACAGAAAAATTACAACAAGACAGATATAAACAGTTCTTGAAATTTTAAAACATCATCTCATAACAGCGGAAGTAAACATGTCTGGTTACATCATAAAACCAACATAAAAGTCAAGTACAATATCCATCAAAATAAAGAAGTACATAATCCCACTCTCTCATACAATAGCCAGGACAAAAGGAAAGATAACTGGGTAACTGGAGCTTTACATCTATCCAAGCTCCTAGAGAGTAATAAAAGCAGCCTGATCAAAGTCCACTCGTACTGGGCCCACCCTGAGAACCTGAGGGTTGGAAAAAGATAAAAACAACGGGGTCAGACATAAGTCTGAGTGAGTCCTATAACCCTAACAATACAATCATTAAAGTAATTAGGGTATGATATAAACAAGGTACGGTACCTCTGGGGATAATGACTACACTAAGTAGTCCACTAAACACCGGATGTACTACGATAACCGAAAAGACGCATTTATCCACCCAAGGATAATTACTAGCTTACACCACCCCAGATCTACCCACCCAAGGGTAATTCCTACACAGCACCACACCAGTTCTACCCACCCAAGGGTAATTCCTACTTAAAGGTTGATCCCACTAAGTGTGCTTAGTAATTCTACCTAGTAGTTTCTTGTCCCCCTAGCTGACTACATAGGTGCCGTCTGCCCCTATCTCCACTAGGTGTACCCACTACCCCCAAGCGATCGGCTCCCTACCGTAGATACCCGTGCTGGTCCCACAATGGGGTGTATTATTCCCCAAAGTGGCCACCTGATAATAACAACGGTGCACGGCTTTATATCTACACGATGCAACAACGGCTTATCTACCAGCCCGGGCCCACACACGCATATGAAACCCGTTGGACTTGCGTTGCCACCGCTAACCTGTTTTGGCCTCTTATAGTCAAGCCCAATATGCGTGTCCCGTCACCCGACTAGAGTCGAGCCCACAAAGATACGTTTGGGATATTGGTTGAAATGGGCCCCCACAAGCTACCCTCCTAAGCTTGTCATTCATCAAATGCAATCGTATAATGGGTCCCCACAAGCTACCCACCTAAGCTTGTCATTCATCTAGTGTAACCCACTTAACCCTTTTAATAATCATGTTCACTTACATGCTTAAAGTTTGGTTAAGTCATTTAATCATATTTCAATTGCCACCCAAGGCACCCACTAGATTTCCACATGCCACTCAAAGCGCTTACTTAACCCTTCACCCATGTTTTAATTACATGTTCCACTTTGGTTAAGTATTCTAATCGTATTTTCTATTGCCACCTAAGGCAACCCACTAGTTTCCTCATGCCACCCGAGGCACCCCCACTAGTTACTACATGCCACCCAAGGCACCCACTTAACCCTCATGTCCCACTACATGCTAATTTTGTTAAGTGTTTCTTAATTAATTAAGACCGTGATCCTCATAAAGACCTCTCACATTAGACTATCTTTTATGACCGCTGGTTAAGCCGGTTGGGTCCGGGCAGCCTTATGTCATAACCGAGTCTAACCTCGTGTCTTTACATTAATCACGTATTTAGTTTGTGCCTAAGACCTCTCACATTGGGCTAACATTTGTAGCAACTGGTTAAGTCGGTTGGGTCTGGGCAGTTTTACACTACAAATGAGTCCAACCTCGTGTCTTAGTCGATTAATTACACCTAAGTAATCACCCCCATATTTATTAATTAACCCTAATTAATATTCACATTTACAAGAATATGGGTAGACCTAACTCAATAGGTAAATTCCCAATTCCATAACACGGGTAGACCTAACTCAATAGGTAAATTCCCATGGGGTAGACCTAACTCAATAGGTAAATTCCCACTTATGCTTATTCTTTTTATGGTATGCTTAATCATAACCATTTCACACCATTCACATGTCTATTAACCCCATCGTTTCCCCACGTACTTATGCTAACACGACATATTTCCAAGAGAAGATTCTTTCACATTTAACATGGGTTTCACTTAGCATACATTAGCATTAACATGGGTTAAAAGGTTTCCACTTACCTCATGACATTAACCCAACTAGCATTACTAAATAACCCAACTTGCATGAACATACATATGTCATGTATAAAGGCGACTTGCATAAGTGTTCATAGGTTATACAAAGGTGAACTTGCATGTGTCTTAAAGGTGTGAATCTTGCACAACATGTTACATGTTAACTTGCATAACATCATACACATAACTTGCATAATATTATAAACATAACTTGCATATCAACATACACATAACTTGCATAACATCATACACATAACTTGCATATGAACTTGCATAGCAACATGCACATAACTTACATAACATCATACACATAAACTTGAATAACATGTTGAGCTTGCATATAAGCATATACATAACTTGCATAACATGTTGAACTTGCATATAAGCATACACATAACTTGCATAAGCATTCACATACTTGCATAAGCATGCATAACTTGCATATCATGTTAAACTTGCATTTAAACATACGCATAACTTGCATAAGCATTCTCATACTTGCATAAGCATGCATAACTTGCATATCATGTTAAACTTGCATTTAAACATACACATAACTTGCATAAGCATTCTCATACTTGCATAAGCCAACTTATTAAACATGCATAAATCCACTTATTAAATATGCATAACATAGAGTAGCATATCATTACAAATGATTCAAACTCACAAATCCGCACTCAAGACCATAAGTCTCATTACACCCAATCTACTTACTTTAGCAATTGATGTTAAAGTGATAGAAACTCACCAAAACCCAAGATTAGCAACTTATGAAGTGGAATTAGTTGCTAAATATGAAGATGGTGATGATTAGAGATTGATTAGCTTGCAACTTCCTTCATAAATTAGTGGAGGCTCCCTTTAAGATTTAATTTGGCGGCATGAGGCCATCATTTCTATTTTTAGTAAGGATTAGGGGGGGTTTAGGGTGTATTTATAGATTAGGTGAGTGTTTTAGGCCCTTAGATTAACCCTAGGTTAGATTAGGTCCGTTAGATTTAGGAAATCTCTAGAACCCAGCCCAGCCCTAGCCAGAAAACCAGATCTGGTGCACCCAATCTCTCTGGTTCGACACGCCGTGTCGACAGGCAAGTCGACACCCCTGTCGATAGGCCTGTCGACAGCCCTGTCGACATGGTTAGGGCGGGAACATTCCCGCCTGGCCCCGCTGGTTCTATTTTCAAATCTGAATTTGAATTTTTAAATCTGTTTTTAGCTTTGAATTTTCTGCAAACTTCATCGGGCCATAACTGGGCCATACGGACTCCGATTTTCGAAAACTCGGACTCTATTTTGCGTATTTTTCCAAGACGAACGCAATGACGCAGCCTGTTTCCCCCAATTCTCACATTTGAGATTATTTATTCTGCAATTAGTGAATTTTAGTATTAACTAAAATTAGGGGTGTTACATTCTCCCCTCCTTAAAGGATTTCGTCCCCAAAATCTCTAAGCTAAGGAGAATGCATATCCTACCATCCAAACAACCATCTACTCAATCCAACAAACACGGGCATCCATTGTCCTTAAAACAATTTCTAATGATGTATGAGCATATGCGAAAAGTGTGTGTATATGTTCCCTATCAAATGTACGAACATATGCAAACCATGATAGTGCCATGCATCCAATATGTATGCGAGATAACCCTATCGACACATACAATATCTACATGAGTGCACAATCATTCACCAAAATGCATCATCCATATGATAACACAATCATTATACATCCATAAATATAGCTTCCTACACACAATTTTATGCAATATGCAATATGAAGTGACTGAGCCGATCTAGTGCATAGAGTGTGTGTATATGCATCCACGAGCAACCACTAGCAAACACTTGCATCCACTTGCATCCATCAACCATAACATGTCTCAAACACATGTTTCAACCATAGGTTTACCCTATCTAAAGGTCAAACAGTACTAACGAGAGGACATACTAAAGATAAGATAAGTACTAGACAACAATAGAGGAGAAAGTAAAGACATACCCTCAAAAAGAAATGGGTACAACGAACGCATCTTCGCTTCCGTCTCCCAAGTTGCGTTGCTCTCATCTTCTCCCCATTGCACTTTGACTAGTTGAACCTCTCTGTTTCTCAACTTCCTAGTCTCTGACCCAAAGATGCGAGTAGGAGCTCGTCGAATAGTCGCATCACGCTCTACTTCCACTTCTTTAAGCAAGCTCGGCTCTACCACCTCTGCGGTCTCATGTAAGCACTTCCTCAAATGGGACACATGGAATACATCATGTACACCACTAAGTCTGTCAGGCAACTCCACTCTATATGCCATCCGTCCAATCCTTTCCTTGATAGGAAACGGTCCTACGAACCTTGGTGCTAGCTTCCCAACAGATCCAAAGCGAACCACATTTCGCAATGGAGATACTTTGACAAAAAAAACCATGTCCCCAACTTCAAACTCAAGATCTGTCCTTCTCTTGTCCGCATAAGATTTTTGCCTATCCTACGCTGCTTTCATCCTTCTTCGAATCAAGTCAATCTTCTCAGAAGTCTCCCTAATCATATCAGGCCCAAGCAAGATCTTATCCGTAGATTCCCACCAACATGTAGGTGATCGACAAGGCCTTCCATAGAGAGCTTCGAAAGGAGCCATACCAATACTGGACTGAAAGCTGTTATTATATGCGAACTCCACCAATGGAAGATGCTCTTCCCATGTACCTCCAAAATCTAAGATACAAAGCCTCAAAAGGTCTTCTAGTACACGATTCACCCTCTCAGTCTGGCCGTCCGTCTGAGGATGATATGCGGTGCTCAGACACAATTGAGTCCCCACTGCTTCTTGCAAACTTCTCCAGAACTCGCTAGTGAAGATAGGATCTCGATCACTCACTATGCTAGAGGGTACCCCATGCAATCGAACTATCTCTCGAAGATATACAGAAGCTAGCCATGGAGCGGTCCTCTTGCTCTTCACGGGTATGAAATGGGAGCTCTTAGTGAGTCTGTCTACCACCACCCAAATTCCCGTATTACCCTTTCTTGATCTGGGTAATCCATCGACAAAACCCATCGAGACACTATCCCACTTCCATAGCGGAACTTCCAATGGGTGAAGCAACCCACTGGGTTTCTTCTGTTCCGCTTCCATTTGCTAGCACACCAAGCATCTAGCGACATACTCGGCCGCGTCTTTCTTTATACCGGCCCAAAAGAAAACTTGCTTTACGTCTTGGTACATCTTGTCCCCACCGGGATGAATGGTCATCTTCGACCGATGTGCATCATCAAGTATAGCCTTCCTCAAACCCTCGTCTTGCGGTACACAAAGTCTACCGTCTCTACACAACCACCCCTTACCATCTAGGGTGTACCTACTCAAATGGCTGGACGACTCCCCCCCTCATGAGCTTCTTTACTAACTCAACCAATTGTGGGTCGTCCCGCTGTGCTCCGCCAATACGCCCCAAAAGAGTAGGCCTAACCTCCAAGGAGGCTAGCAAACCGGGTACAAAGTCAACGGAAGGTCTAAAGTCAAACATAGAAATAAACTCTAAGCTCCGTCGTTCAACGAACAATGAACTCAAGGACAACCTTTTTTCTACTTAAGGCGTCCGCTACCATGTTTCCCTTGCCATGGGTATACGCTATCTCAACCTCATAGGTTGCTAAGAATCCCATCAAAAATCATCACAACTGTCCATCTCTCACGCAGACCACCCTAGTCGAACTCGACATCCCCCAAATGCAAGCCCCAAAGGCCTAAACCAATATCAGACAAACACCCAAGGGATATCTCCTTCGAGTTCAGGCGACCTACGTGAGATGATACTAGTAAAAATGGCTAATCAATTAAGCCTTTGACCAACTTTGGATGTCCTCGCCAATCTCGCTCCAAAACCACCGTTTTCCCATAACTGGCTTTGCTCACCCCGTTGAGCACATACGAAAACTTATTTCGCTCCTAGAAAAGACCAAGATGTCATTTACAAAGACCATCACGAATTTATTAAGGAACTCCCTGAACACCCTACTCATCAAATCAACAAAGTATGCACGGGCGTTCGTCAACCCAAATGGCATCACCAACCACTCATAGAAACCATCCGGAGTTCTAAAGGCAGTCTTCTCTATACTATCCTCAGTCACTCTCAACTGACGAAACCTCGTGGCTAAGTCCAACTGCGAAAATACTGAGGCGCCCACTAACTGATCAAAGAGATCATCAATCCTCGACAATGGGTGTCTATTCTTCTTTGTGAGTTTATTTAGCTCTCTTTAGCCTACACAAAGTCTGAGGGACCCATCCGCCTTCGTGACAAAAACTACTGGAGCACCCCACTCCGATATATTTCGTCTTATGAACCCCTTCTCAAGCAAATCGCCTACTTACTTATGGAGTTCCCTCCTCTCACGAGGAGCCATGTGGCATACTGGCCAAGATACTGGTTTAGCATTATCCACCAGATATATTCGGAAGTCAATCTCCCGCTCCGGAGGTAAGCCCTTCACCTCCTCACACACATCCGAGTATTCCCGGACCGCTCTAACAGATCGCAAACTCGAGACCGACGTGTCAAGCGATTCTAGATAACTTAGCATAACAGATTCTATGGGATTACAAGAGATCTCGAGAGTGTTACCCAGGCGGGTCATAAGCCTAACAACTCTCCTTCAAAATCAAGAACGGCACCCCTACTGGATAACCAGCCCATGCCCAAAACTATCCCATAGCCCGTGAAGCCCAAAAAGCATCACCTCTAAACTCAACGCTAAGTATAGAAACTTTCAAACCCAAACACATCATGGAGCCCCAATTGGGTTTGAAACAACTAAGGGATCATCTACCAAACTGGTGTCTAAGTGCAGTGACTCAACTAACAATGATGAGATAAACGAACTCGATGCGTCAGAATCAAATAAGTTCGGATCGGATAATCAAGAAATCCAAATTCCAACCTAGACGGTCCTATCCCCATCTGGTACCCTAGTCGTGAGGGAATACAACCACCCTCCAGGAGATTCCGTACCTTGCCCTTGCCTCTTTGGACAATCCTAATAAGATGTCCTATTCCTCCCAAAAGGATAACTATTCGCCTTCTTCATCCCATTCTCCACTTGTAACCTCCCACCGATGAGGTTTCATTCTTCATTAACCAAACAACTATTTGAGCCTTCCTCCCATCGCCTATCCAATTGATACCTACCAGTCCTCCTCCTTCTTGAACCAACTTCTAATCTGACTATCGTCTAAGTCCCTTGAAGTGGTTTTCCATTCTTATCTACCTTCGAAAGATCATCTATACACGGAGGGGAAGCTCAAAATCGAGAGAGGAAGAGATTCAAAACGGAGAATTCGAAAGATAAAGATATGGCTATCGGGGATTATGCTTTTCTTTCAAAAACTTTTCTCTTAAAAGACATGTTTTTGAAAATACTCCTTTCCAAAAATATTCTTAGAAAATAGTTTTTCTAAAAATTTTATCTGTTCTGGTAACCTGGCTCTGATACCACGTGTAACACCCCACGCCCGCTATGGTCACTCTCTAAGGGAATGCCATAGCATCGATGGAGTATTTTAGTGAATATCGAACAGAAAAATTACAACAAGACAGATATAAACAGTACTTGAAATTTTAAAACATCATCTCATAACAGCGGAAGTAAACATGTCTGGTTACATCATAAAACCAACATAAAAGTCAAGTACAATATCCATCAAAATAAAGAAGTACATAATCCCACTCTCTCATACAATAGCCAGGACAAAAGGAAAGATAACTGGGTAACTGGAGCTTTACATCTATCCAAGCTCCTAGAGAGTAATAAAAGCAGCCTGATCAAAGTCCACTCGTACTGGGCCCACCCTGAGAACCTGAGGGTTGGAAAAAGATAAAAACAACGGGGTCAGACATAAGTCTGAGTGAGTCCTATAACCCTAACAATACAATCATTAAAGTAATTAGGGTATGATATAAACAAGGTACGGTACCTCTGGGGACAATGACTACACTAAGTAGTCCACTAAACACCGGATGTACTACGATAACCGAAAAGACGCATTTATCCACCCAAGGATAATTACTAGCTTACACCACCCCAGATCTACCCACCCAAGGGTAATTCCTACACTGCACCACACCAGTTCTACCCACCCAAGGGTAATTCCTACTTAAAGGTTGATCCCACTAAGTGTGCTTAGTAATTCTACCTAGTAGTTTCTTGTCCCCCTAGCTGACTACATAGGTGCCGTCTGCCCCTATCTCCACTAGGTGTACCCACTACCCCCAAGCGATCGGCTCCCTACCGTAGATACCCGTGCTGGTCCCACAATGGGGTGTATTATTCCCCAAAGTGGCCACCTGATAATAACAACGGTGCACGGCTTTATATCTACACGATGCAACAACGGCTTATCTACCAGCCCGGGCCCACACACGCATATGAAACCCGTTGGACTTGCATTGCCACCGCTAACCCGTTTTGGCCTCTTATAGTCAAGCCCAATATGCGTGTCCCGTCACCCGACTAGAGTCGAGCCCACAAAGATACGTTTGGGATATTGGTTGAAATGGGCCCCCACAAGCTACCCTCCTAAGCTTGTCATTCATCAAATGCAACCCTATAACGGGTCCCCACAAGCTACCCACCTAAGCTTGTCATTCATCTAGTGTAACCCACTTAACCCTTTTAATAATCATGTTCACTTACATGCTTAAAGTTTGGTTAAGTCATTTAATCATATTTCAATTGCCACCCAAGGCACCCACTAGATTTCCACATGCCACTCAAAGCGCTTACTTAACCCTTCACCCATGTTTTAATTACATGTTCCACTTTGGTTAAGTATTCTAATCGTATTTTCTATTGCCACCTAAGACAACCCACTAGTTTCCTCATGCCACCCGAGGCACCCCCACTAGTTACTACATGCCACCCAAGGCACCCACTTAACCCTCATGTCCCACTACATGCTAATTTGGTTAAGTGTTTCTTAATTAATTAAGACCGTGATCCTCATAAAGACCTCTCACATTAGACTATCTTTTATGACCGCTGGTTAAGCCGGTTGGGTCCGGGCAGCCTTATGTCATAACCGAGTCTAACCTCGTGTCTTTACATTAATCACGTATTTAGTTTGTGCCTAAGACCTCTCACATTGGGCTAACATTTGTAGCAACTGGTTAAGCCGGTTGGGTCCGGGCAGTTTTACACTACAAATGAGTCCAACCTCGTGTCTTAGTCGATTAATTACACCTAAGTAATCACCCCCATATTTATTAATTATCCCTAATTAATATTCACATTTACAAGAATATGGGTAGACCTAAATCAATAGGTAAATTCCCAATTCCATAACATGGGTAGACCTAACTCAATAGGTAAATTCCCATGGGGTAGACCTAACTCAATAGGTAAATTCCCACTTATGCTTATTCATTTTATGGTATGCTTAATCATAACCATTTCACACCATTCATTAACATGTCTATTAACCCCATCGTTTCCCACGTACTTATGCTAACACGACATATTTCCAAGAGAAGATTCTTTCACATTTAACATGGGTTTCACTTAGCATACATTAGCATTAACATGGGTTAAAAGGTGTCCACTTACCTCATGACATTAACCCAACTAGCATTACTAAATAACCCAACTTGCATGAACATACATATGTCATGTATAAAGGCGACTTGCATAAGTGTTCATAGGTCATACAAAGGTGAACTTGCATGTGTCTTAAAGGTGTGAATCTTGCACAACATGTTACATGTTAACTTGCATAACATCATACACATAACTTGCATAATATTATAAACATAACTTGCATATCAACATACACATAACTTGCATAACATCATACACAAAACTTGCATATGAACTTGCATAGCAACATGCACATAACTTACATAACATCATACACATAAACTTGCATAACATGTTGAGCTTGCATATAAGCATATACATAACTTGCATAACATGTTGAACTTGCATATAAGCATACACATAACTTGCATAAGCATTCACATACTTGCATAAGCATGCATAACTTGCATATCATGTTAAACTTGCATTTAAACATACACATAACTTGCATAAGCATTCTCATACTTGCATAAGCATGCATAACTTGCATATCATGTTAAACTTGCATTTAAACATACACATAACTTGCATAAGCATTCTCATACTTGCATAAGCCAACTTATTAAACATGCATAAATCCACTTATTAAATATGCATAACATAGAGTAGCATATCATTACAAATGATTCAAACTCACAAATCCGCACTCAAGACCATAAGTCTCATTACACCCAATCTACTTACTTTAGCAATTGATGTTAAAGTGATAGAAACTCACCAAAACCCAAGATTAGCAACTTATGAAGTGGAATTAGTTGCTAAATATGAAGATGGTGATGATTAGAGATTGATTAGCTTGCAACTTCCTTCATAAATTAGTGGAGGCTCCCTTTAAGATTTAATTTGGCGGCATGAGGCCATCATTTCTATTTTTAGTAAGGATTAGGGGGGGTTTAGGGTGTATTTATAGATTAGGTGAGTGTTTTAGGCCCTTAGATTAACCCTAGGTTAGATTAGGTCCGTTAGATTTAGGAAATCTCTAGAACCCAGCCCAGCCCTAGCCAGAAAACCAGATCTGGTGCACCCAATCTCTCTGGTTCGACACGCCGTGTCGACAGGCAAGTCGACACCCCTGTCGATAGGCCTGTCGACAGCCCTGTCGACATGGTTAGGACGGGAACATTCCCGCCTGGCCCCGCTGGTTCTATTTTCAAATCTGAATTTGAATTTTTAAATCTGTTTTTAGCTTTGAATTTTCTGCAAACTTCATAGGGCCATAACTGGGCCATACGGACTCCGATTTTCGAAAACTCGGACTCTATTTTGCGTATTTTTCCAAGACGAACGCAATGACGCAGCCCGTTTCCCCCAATTCTCACATTTGAGATTATTTATTCTGCAATTAGTGAATTTTAGTATTAACTAAAATTCGGGGTGTTACACAAACACTTATTGTAACAAAAGGAATCCCCATTGTTACATGTCACCAATACCATATATATACCACAATCTTTCTTAATATCTTCCGATGTGGGACAATTCTCTCGTTCAATCCACGCACCCACTCCATTCCAATGCAAGCCACACCTAACAATATATTTCTTCTCATGTTTTAGGATGCTTCATCATTGAGATGAGATGTGAATTTGTTATATTATATATTTTATTTTTCCAATCGAGTTGCGCAAAGGAGACGCTAGCGAAATTTTCCATAAATTCTGGTGTTAGAGAAACTATGAGACTTTAAAATCCTATAACTCGTTTTTTTGTAATAAGTTGGAAACCAAGATTTTTTGCAAGATGTGTATTTTGTTTAAATTGTATCCAAGTGTGACTCTCTTGTTAGGGAAGTAAATTTTGTATGAATGTCCGATGTCCATGACCAAAATACGTACGCCCTAGTTCGTTCGATTTTCATTCAGGACATGAGTTAGGACAACAAAATTTGTACGAGAAAAAATCACGCCCAATCTATGTTCGTTCGAATTTGTCTGAATTCGTTATCATTTGATATAAAGTTGAGAAAAAATATATTATAAAAGGTTTAAATATAAATTTTCTAAAAGGTTTAAAGTTGAGAAAAAATATATTATAAAAGTTGAGAAAAAATATATTATAAAAGGTTTAAAGTTGAGAAAAAATCACGCCCAATCTATCACGCCCTATCCGATCGGGTCCGTTCGTGTTCAAGTCCGAGAAACTTATGTCTGTGTTCGACCAATTTTATTTAGGATACGAGTTAGGACAATAAAATTTGTCCAAGAATATTTTTTCGTCTGGTCCGTGTTTGGTCCGATTTTTTTTAGGACATAAACTGAACACACCTCCGTCCTATCCGGCCGGCCTACCGATTTACACCCCTATCTCTTTTCTCTTTCCTTTTCAAGGACGAAAATATTTAAGTGGAGGTGAGTGTAACGACTTGCAAATTTGAGAAAAATTAAAAAGTACTATTATCTAAATTAATGTTAACTTAAAATTTAGTTTTTAATAACAAATTTGTATTTTTGAGTATTGTGTTTGATCACATTTATCAAAAAGAGAAAATTTCTTGAAATTCAATATTTGGTTAGATCTGGTCAAAGCTTGGATTTTCATTGAAAATAAAAAGTTTTAAATTCAAAATTTTAACCTTTTATGATTCCATATGAAATTCTAAGATGTCTAGCACTTTTCATTTTGCAAAAATCTTATTTCTATTGTCCGAAATTTCCAATTCACATTGTAAAAATGTGCAAAACCGACAATGTTTGTGCGGTTAAGCGTTACGGAACACACAACCAAAAATTGTAAAATTTATATTTTTTACCGACGATGTTCGTAATTTACATTGTAAAATTGTAAAAATTTGCAATTTTCCTCGTCGGTTTTTATTGTGTTACGGAACACTACAAAAACCGGCCGGCCTTGCCAAAAAAAATATAAATAAAAAACCGACGATATTTGTGTGTTTACTTTTATTCCTTCTTTCAATCCTTTTGTGTATTATTATCTTTGTCTTCTTAAGGAATTTTTTACTACTTCCATGCTATGCCTCATCCTAATTTACGCTTTGAGTTTCAGAAGACTTATGACGCGACAAAAGTATGTATATTTTTCTCAAACTTCTCATTCTTCATTTCCAAAGATTTTATCTGTCATTTCTCCTTCTTTTTTTGTAGGTTCTTCTACCTCTACTCTATGGATCTAATTTCACTGTAATCTATATTTTTATCTTTATATTCTTTCTCTATTTCCTTATCATTCATAAATTCATAAAAGCCATCATCTTTCTTCTTAGATTTATTGCTTCTCTCTTTTTCCAAACCCTAAACTCTAACCCTAACCCTAATACTCGAAAAAATTCATGCTTTGATTTTCTGTTTTTCTAGATTTTGACTCTACTTTAATCGACCATCACTCCTTTTAAGGTTCCCCAAATTAAATTTTCCTTTTTTTCAAATTTAGTGTAATTGAGTTGGCTATATTTTTTATTTTAACACTTGTCCAAAATTTGAGTTTTACTACGCCAAAAACCCAAATCTTTTAGTCCTATTTTTGTGCCTAGGTTTTGGGTCTGAAAATGCCCTTTACTATTTCATCCTTATCTCCCTCAATGCTTTGATTTGTGTTGCAAATTTGAATTTATGATGATGTTGTTTTGTTTGCAATCCCCTTGATCAACATTGACCACTCTTAAATGTTTTCTACACAAACTGTATGAGCCATGATTGCGTGAACCATGTTGAAGCGTGAAGAATGCTTTGTGTTTGAAAGCTACTCTTGATCGAATTTTGATTTGTACATGTATTCAATTTTCGGGCACCAACCAGATTTAGCAAGTCTGCTGTATACATCAACAAGTTGGTGATCAGATTCTCTTTGCATACATTTTGTGTTTGATGACCAAATTCACCACTCGTTAATATGTATTGAAATGTGAATTCCTATTTGTCGATCATGCCCCTCGTACTTTATTTTTGGTTTTGATGATGATTTGTGCCTGGGCGTTACATTTCAATGCTGTGCACTTTTGATTTTGAAATCTGTGACCTCTTTTAAGTTAAGTGCTATGAAAAATGTTTGATCAACTTCGATGACATCTGCCATGATTTTATTCAACCATGCTGCAACACCATACAAATTTTTTGGAAGGCTTTGGTGCTAATTATGTTTTTGATTTCAAGTATTATTGATGATGTATGAACTTTGTTGTCAATGCATTAACCTTGTTTTCATCATTATTGATGATAGGTTAGTCTTTGTAGTTCAAGAATTAATCTATAGAATGACCCATCCCCATTGAGCTGGTGAACGACACCAAGCTTCAGGTCGTTGAATGACCTAGGTCTTTGGGTAGTTGAATGAAATGAGACTCCAGTTCATCTAATGACCTGAGTTTTTGGATCGTTTAGCGACTTGAAGCTTTGGGTCGCTAACAATTTGAGCCTTCGGGTCGTTTTAATGACCTAGGGCTTCGAGTCGTTGGATGACCCGTATCTTTGGAGTTGAAGCATACTCTTTCGACCCATATATTCCGAGCGACCGAAGCATAGTTGCGACCCAGACTTTAAACGACCTGAGCTTCTAAATGACTTGAGCGTATAACTCGAAAATTGAACATATAATTTTTATGCCACTTGTTTTGCAATTATAAAAAGCACTTGCATGATTTTTGGACTTATACTTTTTCATCGGCCGTCCACATCGATAACCAGATTAGCTAATTAAAATATATTATAGCAAATTTCAATACTTAAATTGGATGATGTATCTACACAAGATCATTTCGTTCAACAATTTATTTTATAACTTGTTTTTCGAACTCTTCATACATAGATTCGACAGTTCAAGCTCACAGAGACACTTGGGAACAACTAATCGTCACGTGTCGACTGCGGATTTCAAGCTTCGATTTAATACGACTTGTATAATTTTGCACGACGGTTCCTATTTTATGAAATGTGTACCTGTATGTCATTTAAAGACGAGATCCCATGTGTGGAGTGAATAACAAATAGAAAACTAGCTATCGTTCTGGGGAGGAAATCACATCTGCTTAAATTGGAGCTTCAGTTTGAGCTTTTGAGGCTAAGGTGACTGCAGATTCTGGATTGTAAATGAATCAGTCTCTGGTTATTCCTCGTCCTCTTGAAAATTTGCTGGAGAGATGTCGTTCTGTACTAACTCAATATGTTTTTAATCAAGCTGCACTCATTTTAACGTTCCCGATTCTGACGTGAAATTGCCAAGGGAAGAGGAATTTGCTGATTGTTCGTCTTTACGCTTGTTGTAGTAGCTTAGTTGGACTCAGAAATTTGAGCTTTAATTTTCACATGGCTTTTGAACTAGTTGATGATGCACACTGGGCTCGTTTGGACCTTTTTTCCTTATTTCGATGAACAGTGATGCAATATTGATCCAATATTATTGGATAGTTTCTCTTGGCATGTATGCTCATCCATAAAACCTGTAATGAAGAGCTTTTGCGTGCATTTGGCGGCGAATTCATTGTCGATTGCTCAAGACAACAACAGATTAGTCCAATAAAAGGAAGCAGATTATAAGAATCACTTATAAACTCAAGTGTGTTATCAATGTAAAACTTTTTTGTTTGAGAGTTTGTGACTCATTAGACGTAGTTTACATTTGTAACGACCCAAACTCGCCGTTTCGGAAAAGTCCAGATTGTTATGAGAACACGACAAATCAGAATACGGATAAAAGAACATTTTATTGCTTTTACGACAATTACATCAGAGTACAAGAATAAGAGTACATGAATAAAAGTTACATCTTGGAAATACAAAATCAGAGATTTAACACTTTTACAAAGCAACGAAAAATATAATATAAATGCGTAGTGGAAAACTATAAATTCTTTGGACTCAGCTTTAAGCTTCAACCCAGAATCTTGCTAGAAGTAAGAATCTGCAAAGGCCAAAACTCCAAGATGCCCGTGTGGAAAATAAGGGCACCCAGATTTTAGGTAAAAATAATAAACTCCAAGTCAGTCATGGGACTGGTATGAGAACTCAAAACAGTTATTAACTTTATTTTAAAGTTAGGTAAATCAAGGGACCACGCCGCTATCACGGAACGGGTTTCCTCCCAAGAATACCAGTGCATAAACAACGCAATTCTTTTTAGAAAAATGAAACCGTTATAAGTCTCAGTCCCTTTCACGTACGCCGAAGGATAGAGTTTTACGTTATAAGGGTCAAAAATGCTTAATACGCGAAATTCATCTTACATACTATAAGTGCACAGTGTAGAAATAAATTTCGAATATAAATGTATCAATCTTAAGTGGCATAATATATTATGTAAGCGGCATAATATATTATATCACCATACAAGTATACAACTAAAACCGTAAGCACGTATTGGAAAATTGGATTTCCAGCATGATGGCTGTTAATTCGAACGATCAATCGCGTCATGTATCTCCACGGCTTACGTCTCGGCAAGAGAAAACATCGTAATACATATACTATGCACTTTGGATGTGCAGCAATCTGAACTATCCTCATGAGATAAATGACCTAACCCACTTCTAGAGTGGAGCGACCACCCTAGCCCCATCGGCCGACCCCAAATTCGTATAAAGTATATTGGTCAAATCGAACGTTATCAAACAAATCGTTCACCATCATACTGTGGTGTGTGAGGCTCGCGAAGTCATGTTGTATCCAAAGCGGCGCTATATAAAAGCTATGCTTTGGTCTTCATCCACAAGGCTCTGCTTTTCAACAAAAGCCTTGATCATATGCATCTTAGCATGCCACATTATCAGACCTTACCATATCATTGATCATCTATTGATATATAACAGGGTGTTAAGCAAGAGAATAAATTCTCCGCCACCAAACAGCTATATATTTAATAGAGATCAATGAATACAATATAAAGGAATACAATGTCAGACACACAATCCATTTGTAAGTCCGTTCGGGGTCTGAACGAAACCATATTCGGTAGATCTCCATATACGTCTGGATGATCACCAATGTTCTCTCATCTTGGGTGTACGGTCCAATCAAGATATTGGAAATCATCCATATGAATATGAAAATCCCCCGTTCTCCAACCATCGTCTTCATCGCCGATCTTCAATCGTCGTATGAATTATTCAGAATATGTTGAACCCGGTCATTCTGAATACTTCGCGCATTTTAAAATCATGTGCTATTAAAACACAACCAACGCCTCATTCCAATCAAGATTATTCTTTGATTTACTTAAATCAAATTAGGGTTCAATTAACTAGTCGGGATTAACGCCTTACCGGAGTAATCATTTATTATATTATCTCTGTCCCAACCTTTGTATCCCAAGGAGTAAACTGGTGGTACTCCATATCTTACACCAATGTGTTTCAATAAATTTAATTACCGTTTTATTGTTTAAATCTAATTAAAGATTTAACTAACGCATGGAGCAAAACTTGTGGTACTCAATTCACGGTCACTTATTGAATTTAGTAAATTCAATTGCTTCATTTCTACTTTGATTCCAATTAAAGATTCATTAAAACACTATTTGGTTTTAATCTTCCAAAAATCATTATTTAATGATTTTTTTAATTGTAAGGAATTTATCTTATCTAAACTGGGATAAAGAACAAACGTCACTTAAAAACATAGTTGACTATGAACCCAAAATTCCTATTCCTTAAATTTCAATTTAATGTATTAAATTGAAAATTTCGCTTTAGAAAATTCCATTAAATCTTTAGTTAAAAGATTAATGAATGAAAAATAATAATTTCACTATTGATTTGGATTTCAAGAACCAATGTCTTTTAAAACATTGTGCACAATCAACCCACAATCAATTTCCTTTTAATTTCAATTATGTTTAATAATTGGAAATCTCATTTAAATCTTAATTAATAGATTTATTCTTTACTCAAATAGGTTTAAGAATGGTGTTATTTAAGACACCATTCACGACAAACCCAAAATCTAATTTGATATTTAATATAAGGTTTTTGAATAGGATTATATCGACTTATATTCAATATTAAATTCTAAAACTAACGGATATCATATCGGAAATAACGATATGAAATATCTTCCAAATTTCCAAAATAATATCTGTATAATCACGGAATCCAATATTGAAATAATCCGTAGAAAATTTCCATTCAAATCCATTCCAGTATATTTATTGGAAATCTTGGTTATATTAAAACCATTTTAAATTCCTTTTATTTATTTATAAAAATAAATAAATCACCAATTCTGATAAAAATATCTTTTACCTTTATAAATTTGGAATTTTTCATTAAAAACCTCTTTAAATCATTTATTATGATTTTTCACAATTTTTCCTATTTTTATTTAAAAATAGGCCTTTTCAGCTAAACGACGTTTCAGATCGTTTAACGGCGCTAGCGCTGTTTTTATTCAAAATTGAATTTAACATTTCTCAAAATCTAACGATTGGATTTCAAACCTTAAATACTCGTTTGAAAGCTCTTTTCGATACGAACCCATAGGTTCTGATTTCAGAAGAATCCGACGGTTGGATCTTTCGTTACGTCCTTTTGAAGTCAATGGTCGAAATTCGTGAACGGTCGCTGTGCGAAATGTTCTATTCAAACCATTATAATAAATATATATAATCATCGATTTTCATTTATAAAATATTTTATAAAATCCTATGATATTAAAAATATGAATTTTTAATATAAATCATTTTCATATTCCTAAATGACATTAAAAAGATGAGTTTTAATGTAAACCATATTCTAACATTAAAAAGAATAAATTTTTAATGTAAAACAATTCCTTTTCTTACATAACATTAAAAAGAATGAACTTTTAATGTAAAACATTTTATAACATTAAAAGAATGAATTTTTAATGTAAAACATTTTGTGTTTCTGAATGACATTAAAAAGATTGAATTTTTAATGTAATTCACTTTGGGTTCCAAAATAACAATAAAAAGATGAATTTTTTTATTGTAAACCAATTATGACCAATTTATATTTATTAAAAATAAATAAAATTGATTGCAATATCTGTTTGCGTTAAAATGTCGCAAATCTACCCAACTCGGCTTCATTCACTTTAAATATCATCAAAAACCAAATTTTGGTTTATAACTGAAAATTATTTGAAAAACATTCATTTATCCTAAATTGGAATGAGACCCAATCAGTTACCATATAATTTTAATTATATGGATTCCATACATCGCATATATTCCATAATAATGATAAAAATTCATTACACATCCAAAACAACCAGGGCGCACATTACAGCTTATCAAGAGGGAGATGTGTGATCAGAATTTCATCCCAAGACCCGTGTGGGGTTTCAACCAACATATGACAAAATAATATATTATTTGTGCACTTGGGCGATGTGTGAAAATAATCAGCCCAATCACATATACATGTCAGGCAACTTATATATGGCAGTGTAATCATAATTACATAAATAAAATAAAATAAAATAAAAAACAACATTATTTTAATGTATTGCAATACTACAAATTTCATCACCACATCACATCACATACATACATAATAATTCATCTTACAATATAGTTCTGAAGAAAGATGAGATTTTAACACGTGAATAAACAAATAACATGAATCTCAAATAAAGATGAGATTTTTAACGCGTCATCAAATCAAAAATAATGGATCTGGAATAAAGAATAAATTACAATGCAAAAAAAAGTCTAGAACATTGGATCTTGAATAAAGAGTAAATTTTCAATGCAAGACCAGATCTAGAAAATTGGATCTGAAATACATAATAAATTTTCATCGCAGAACTAAATCATATCATTCATAAACAGAATTTAAAGGCGAGAAAATAATTAAAAATTAAATTTAAATAAAAAATCAGAGTTCTCACCTTGCTTTTACGCAGATCTAAAATTCAGAGAGACTCAGAATCAGTCTCTATCAGTTCTAGAAAGTTGTGTTCAATATCACGGTTCCAACGTTTCTGAAATTGTTCAATTTAACATCCGTATGACTAGAATATCACTTTTATAATTAAATCAACAATTTGTAACAGATTAAAGTGTGGCAATTCAATTTATTTTAATATACCGTTATTTTTCAGAATACGTTCAAAACTTCAATCTCTGATTTCACGCAAACCGATGAACTAGGTGACGATCGGGTGGTGGGAGGTTGGAGGGGGGCGAAGGCCGCGTCGGCAGTGGGTTTGGGTAAATTCGAGGTTGTAGAAGGAGGAGGAGAGAGGAGGGGAAAAAAAGAAGGATGGAGAAGAGGAGGAGGGAAAGAAAGAGAAGGAAGGAGAAAAGGTGGAAGAAAAGAAAAGAGAAGGAAGGAGAAGAGGAGAGCCGCCATGGTAGAAGAGAAGAAGAGGATTAGGATTTATAGAATGCCAGGGTTAGGGGTGGGTTAGAGATATTTTATAGAGATTAGGATTTTGTTTTGTTTAAGCCCTCGTCTATTTTTAACTTATTAAATAATAACCTTTATGTTATTATTTTCTTCAAATTTTAGCCCTTGTATGTTGTAGGAGTTATAATAGCATTTATATACTATTCGGAAAAATATGATACTTATTTAACAGCTGTATTCATTTATCGATTTTCCAAAAATGAAATTTATGTATCAAATGGATGGACATTCAAAGGCATTTATACGAATCAGTTTTGATATGTTCAAGAAAAAGAAAATGACAATAATCTATTCATTATGTCAACTTAATCTATAAGTTTAGATTTCCTAGCAAATGTGCAATAGAATAAAAACAAACTTATAAATATTTGATTTTCTTTAAATGATTTTATGGGCATTAAATCATATAAATGATTTATTACTTATTTTGGTTCCCTCTAATTTCTTCGTTTGAAAAGAGAATTTGTATACATAAGTCTTTCATTGATTAACCTATTATTTTGTCTATTAATGAAAAATCGTTTTCATTCATGATAGGTTTATTATGAGATTGATTAACATGAGGAAACAAGGAGAATTCATGAAAAAAATGCAACCTTTGTAATTAAGATAGAAATGTATATTTGATTCCGTTTTGTTTGTCTAAATATTGAATTTTCATTCGCAGAATGTTAAAAAGAAAAGTATTATTAATTTCCATATATGTTATTAATTTTATATAGAGTCATTTAATGGAAATTAATAGCATGCAACATTTGTAATTCCAAGGCAATAATACGTATATAGAATAAAAACAAATGCCTTCTAAAAGGTAACCAAAATTATAATTATTTTTCTTTGAAAAGAATTAATCTAGAAAAAAATTATTTTAAAATTAATGAAAAATTACATGAGATAGAAGTGAAAAGGAGAAGAAAAGAAAAGTGGGAAATACAATGCAATATTTATGAGAGGATAAAAAAGAAGAATATGTCAATTTGGAAGGAGACGAATGGTGTAGTATTAATGAAACAACGAAGAAATGACACTGAAATAAATGCAGCTATTCACATTTGAAAATAAATTTATGAAGGTCTGAACCATTTCAAATTCCTGCCCATTACATTTTGAATAGATAAGGAAATAATTAAAGACAATGGCCAAAGATATATATATATATATATATTGCCAAAATTTATTTCATTTAGAACCTGCACATTATTTACAATACAAAATTAGTCTTTATTTATAAACTTCATTTTTTAAACTGTCAACAAACAAGAAAATTTCTTTCTTATTATTCTCTTCCTTTCCCTTAAATTCAAATATAGAGTAAAACATTTTCTTTTGCCAAACGTTCATATTAAGGGTTCCAATCTACAAGATATTCCAATATTAATTTGGCGTTCTTATCATGCCATTTATACTTAATGTCATATTAAATATAATTCATTATGATTAATACGTTTTCCAATAAGATTACTTAAGTCATATTAAATAAAATTAATTTGTTTTTCAATACTAACGTCAAAATAACGTACTTTCCAAGTTAACATAGAATGAACGTGTTTCCCATATTAATGTCAATTAACATGAATGTCTAATTCAAATTAGCATGTCTTCTTTAATGTCAATTAACATAAATTATCGTGTTTCTCAAAAATATACTATCCTTGATGTTAAATTACTATGTTCAACATATTCTCCATAATATATAATTAAGCTTAACTTATTTTTACCAAAATTCTCCTTTAAATTGGTTCTAATTTTCCAGGTTGTTGCAATCTCCCCCACTTAAAATTCTTTTTGTCCTCGAAAAGGAACAGAGCTAAAAGTTTTTTTTTACTCATCAACTCAACTTTCATTATGGTTTAATTTATCATTCATTCTCATATTGGTTTTATTATTCCAATATTTTTATTAGTTAAACTAATAATCAAACAACACAACCAGCAATCAATTTGTTGATTAAATTTCCAAACACATAACTTCTATATATATACTCAAAAATTATATTTTTGATGCCAAGTCACAACAATATCTAAGTTTTGGCTCTCACACCAGTCAATTGGAAATATATAGATATCCCATTTTCGCATTCGAACATAAATACTAGCGATGTAGCTGCAATCATCAGAATCATCCCCGGCTACTAGAGTGTGATTTTATATCTACCTAGTATACCCGAGACTCCATATACATACTGGCCAGGCATATATACAAAATCTACTAATACTCGATTGTCCAAAACAAATTAAAATATAATACTCAAATACGTATAATAAGTTATAAACTTTCAAAACAAAATTGGTTTTTAATAAAAACACTCTATAGACCCATCCAAGGATACTACTGATCCTATCTCTGACGAGTCATTCTTATAGGATATTACGAATCCTATCTCCGATGAATTCTTTTGTTTGGTTATAATGTGTCTTGTTCTCGAGCTTTGTAAAACCAATGCTCTGATACCACTTTGTAACAGCCCAAACTCGCCCTTTCGGAAAAGTCCGGATTGTTATGAGAACACGACAAATCAGAATACAAATAAAAGAACATTTTATTGCTTTTACAACAATTACATCATAGTACAAGAATAATAGTACATGAATAAAAGTTACATCTTGGAAATACAAAATCAGAGATTAAATAATTTTACAAAGCAGCGGAAAATATAATATAAATGCGTAGTGGAAAACTATAAATGCTCTGGACACAGCTTTAAGCTTCATCCCAGAATCCTGTTGAAAGTAAGAATCTGCAAAGAACAAAACTCCAAGCTGCCCGTGTGGAAAATAAGGGCACCCAGAGTATAAGTAAAGAACAATAAACTCCAGGTCAGTCATGGGACTGGTATGAGAACTCAAAACAGTTATTAACTTTATTTTAAAGTTGGGTAAATCAAGGGACCACGCCGTTATCGCGGAACGGGTTTCCTCCCAAGAATACCAGTGCATAAACAACGCAATGCTTTTTAGAAAAATGAAACCGTTATAAGTCTCAATCCCTTGCACGTACGCCGAAGGATAGAGTTTTACCTTATATGGGTCAAAAATGCTTAATACGCGAAATTCATCTTACATACTATAAGTGCACAGTGTAGAAATAAATTTTGAATATAAATGTATCAATCTTAAGTGGCATAATATATTATGTAAGCGGCATAATATATTATATCACCATACAAGTATACAACTAAAACCGTAAGCTTGTATAGGAAAATTGGATTTCCAGCATGATGGCTGCTGATTCGAAAGATCAATCGCGTCATGTATCTCCACGGCTTACGTCTCGGCAAGAGAAAACACCGTAATACATATACTATGCACTTTGGATGTGCAGCAATCTGAACTATCCTCATGAGATAAATGACCTATCCCACTTCTAGAGTGGAGCGACCACCCTAGTCCCATCGGCCGACCCCAAATCCGTATGAAGTATATTGGTCAAACCGAACATTATCAAACAAATCGTTCACCATCATACTGTGGTGTGTGAGGTTCGCGAAGTCACATTCTATCCAAAGCGGCGCTTTATAAAAGATATGCTTTGGTCTTCATCCATAAGGCTCTGCTTCTCAATAAAAGCCTTGAACATATGCATCTTAGCATGCCACATTATCAGACCATACCATATCATTAATCATCTATTGATATATAACAGGGTGTTAAGCAAGAGAATAAATTCTCTGCCACCAAATAGTTATATATTTAATAGAGATCAACGAATACAATATAAAGGAATACAATGTCAGACACACAATCCATTTGTAAGTCCGTTCTGGGTCTGAACGAAACCATATTCGGTAGATCTCCATATACGTCTGGATGATCACCGATATTCTCTCATCTTGGGTGTACGGTCCAATCAAGATATTGGAAATCATCCATACGAATATGAAAATCCCCCGGTCTTTAACCATCATCTTCATCGCCGATCTTCAATCGTCGTATGAATTATTCAGAATGGGTTGAACCCGGTCATTCTGAATACTTCGCGCATTTTAAAATCATGTGCTATTAAAACACAACCAACGCCTCATTCCAATCAAGAATATTCTTTGATTTAACTTAAACCAAATTAAGGTTCAATCAATTAATCGGGATTAACGCCTTACCGAATTAATCATTTATTATATTATCCCTGTCCCAACCTATGTATCCCATGGAGTAAAACTGGTGGTACTCCATATCTAACACCAATGTGTTTCGGTAAATTTAATTACCGTTTTGTTGTTTAAATCTAATTAAAGATTTAACTAACGCATGGAGCAAAACTGGTGGTACTCCATTCACGGTCACTTATTGAATTTAGTAAATTCAGCTACTTCATTTCTACTTTAATTCTAATTAAAGATTCATTAAAACACTATTTGTTTTTAATCTTCCAAAAATCATTATTTAATGATTTTTTTAATTTTAAGGAATTTATCTTATCTTAACTGGGATAAAGAACAAATGTCACTTAAAAACATAGTTCACGACGAACCCAAAAATCCTATTTCCTTAATTTCAATTTAATGTATTAAATTGAAAAATTCGCTTTAGAAAATTCCATTAAATCTTTAGTTAAAAGATTAATGAATGAAAAATCATAATTTCACTATTGATTTAGATTTCAAGAACTAATGTCTTTTAAAACATTGTGCACAATCAACCCACAATCAATTTCCTTTTAATTTCAATTATGTTTAATAACTGGAAATCTCATTTAAATCTTAATTAAAAGATTTATTCTTTACTCAAATAGGTTTAAGAACGATGTTATTTAAGACACCATTCACGAAAAAACTAAAATCTAATTTGATATTTAATATAAGGTTTTGAATAGGATTATATCGACTTATATTCAATATCAAATTCTAAAACTAATGGATATCATATAGGAAATAACGATATGAAATATCTTCTAAATTTCCACAATAATATCCGTACAATCACGAAATCCAATATTGAAATAATCCGTAGAAAATTTCCATTCAAATCCATTCCAATATATTTATTGGAAATCTTGGTTATATTAAACCTTTTTAAATTCCTTTTATTTATTTATAAAAATAAATAAATCACCAATTCTGATAAAAATATCTTTTACCTTTATAAATTTGGAATTTTTCATTAAAAACCTCTTTAAATCATTTGCTTTGATTTTTCACAGTTTTTCTTATTTTTATTTAAAAATAGGCCTTTTTAGCTAAATGACGTTTCAGGTCGTTCAACGGCACTGGCGCTGTTTTTATTCCAAATTGAATTTAACATTTCTCAAAATCTAACCATTGGATTTCAAAACATAAATACTCATTTGAAAGCTCTTTTTGATACGAACACATAGGTTCCGATTTCAGAAGAATCTGACGGTCGGATCTATCGCTACGTCCTTTTAAAGTCAATGGTCAAAATTCGCGAACGGTCGCTATGTGAAACGTTCTATTCAAACCATTATAATAAATATATATATAATCGTCGATTTTCATTTATAAAATATTTTATAAAATCCTATGATATTAAAAATATGAATTTATAATATAAATCATTTTCATATTCCTAAATGACATTAAAAAGATGAGTTTTTAATGTAAACTATATTCTGACATTAAAAAGAATGAATTTTTAATGTAAAACATTTCCTGTTCTTACATAACATTAAAAAGAATGAACTTTTAATGTAAAACATTTTCTAACATTAAAAGAATGAATTTTTAATGTAAAACATTTTGTGTTTCTGAATGACATTAAAAAGATTGAATTTTTAATGTAATTCACTTTAGGTTCCAAAATAACGATAAAAAGATGATTTTTTTTTATTGTAAACCAATTATGACCAATTTATATTTATTAAAAATAAATAAAATTGATTGCAATATCCGTTTGCGTTAAAATGTCGCAAATCTACCCAACTCGGCTTCATTCACTTTAAATATCATCAAAAACCAAATTTTGGTTTATAACTGAAAATTATTTGAAAAACATTCATTTATGCTAAATTGGAATGAGACCCAATCAATTACCATATAATTTTAATTATATGGATTCCATGCATCGCATATATTTCATAATAATGATAAAAATTCATTACACATCCAAAAACAACCAGAGTGCACATTACAGCTTATCACAAGGGAGATGTGTGATCAGCATTTCATCCCAAGACCCGTGTGGGGTTTCAACCGACATATGACAAAATAATATATTATTTGTGCACTTGGGCGATGTGTGAAAATAATCAGCCCAATCACATATACATGTCAGGCAACTTGTATATGGCAGTGTAATCATAATTACATAAATAAAATAAAATAAAAAACAACATTATTTTAATGTATCGCAATATTACAAATTTCATCACCACATCTGTAACAGCCAGGAAAATCTGAGCCAATTTAAAAATTTTATTTTGGCAATTTTAGTGAATTTTGATTATTTAAAATGATTTATTTTAAATAATAACAATGAGAAATTTAATTCAAATAGAATTAGAACGCATATATTTATTTGAATCGTTGTTAGAATATAAATATTTAGTTTTAATTATAAAAGGAATTGAAAATGGCGCGGTAGTTTGAAAATTCGATTTCAAAGTTCAAATGAATGTTTAGGATTCAAATAAACCGGATTTTAGGGAAACCAAAAATATTAGAATCTAATTGAAAATATTTTTCCAAAGAATTCGAAAAATCAAAATTTCATAGCGGGGATAAAAAGATATGTCCAGTTGAAATTTCAAAATAGTCGCTATGGAATTCTGGCCCTTAAAAATGGAAATTTTGGAAACGACCTCGGTTTTCGACGAAACCACTTTTGTTGGATCCGTGATGTCAAATTATTTCTAGATTCCAAAATTTGTAATTTTTCGAATCAGTATGTGAGCGTGGCGAAGGAAAACGCATTTGACCAGTTTTAGTTGATTTTAATCGACTGGAAAATGGCCCTTTTTCAAACGGTCTCGGAATTTGACAAAATTAGTTTTTTTAGGACCATATCATCAATATGAAGTTAGAAAATATTTTTCGTAAATTTTTAGAGTCCGTATGTGGCCCCAGTGAATTGAAATGCGCGTTCAAATTCAATATATAGAGTTATATTTTGATTTTGACGAAAACTGATCGAAACGATCGAATCAGCTTACGATACATATCCCATTGTGTTCGGAATGGGGGTAATTAGCTATGGACGACATTCGGTGGGTTCGATTTCGAGGACGAAATAAAAAGTTGCTTTTTGAAAATTAAATATAATAAAATATATAAATTAAATTTCCCCCTCCCCTCTTTCTTTTTACAGTCAACCCCCCCCCCCACCCAAATCAAAACGAAATAAAAACAAAAAAATTAAAAAAAAGGGAACCCACGGATCCCGCTTCCCCGACCTCGCGCCCGGCGCTGGCCACCCGCCGCCTCAGGCGATCCCCCCTCCTCCGACGCGCTGACGAACCCCCCCTTCTCAGTTGAAGCGCGACGGATCCCAAACCCCCTCAGATCGAAACCGCCTCCAGCCCACCCTCGACGTCGATCACCAGTCCGCCCCCTCCTGCTTGTGCCACCGCGAACGCCAACCCCATGCCCTCCGACGCGCTGACGAACCCCCCTTCTGATTTTCAACTGCAAGTTTTCTTTTCTTTTATTTATTATTCTTCTTTATTTATTTAATGTAAATAAACTTTAAAATGATTAGAAAAAAATCAGTGGTATATATATTATGATTTACTACTTTTATTTAGACAATAAAATATAAAGTTTCGATTTTTATTATGTAGTATAAAATATAAAGTTTCGATATTTATTTTGTAGTATAAAATATAAAGTTTCAGTTTTTATATGTAATAATCTATAAAGAAATTTTGATTTATATATGTGGAGCATAGGATTAATTTTCAGTTTTTAAAGTAATAAAAAATTGATTTTTACCATAAAAAGTTTAGATTTTTAACATAGGAAAGTTTAAATTTTTACATAAGTAAGGATATGATTTTTGACAAAGAAAAGAAACGATTTTTGCTTCTAAAAAGATTTGATTTTTGTTTAATGAAAGATTATATTTTTATAACATGAAAGATTATATTTTTATAACATGAAATATTATATTTTTATAACATGAAAGGGTAAATTTTATAACCATGAAAGGTTCGATTTTTTTTGATATGAAAGAAGAGATTTTTATATATGAAAGACGAGATTTTTATACAACATGGAGATGAGATTTTTCTTTCTAGAAAGATACGATCTTTATATGTATGTGAATGATGTAAAAATATTATTTTTATTATATGTGGAGATTAAAAATATGATTTTTATAAGATAGAGAATATAAAAATTCGATTTTTATATAGGAAGTAGCATTGTTAAAAATATAATTTTCTACACAGACGTTGTTGAACAGATCTCGTTGGAGACACGATGAAGATTTCCTACATATGAAGAGTCGTGGCGTTTGGTTTAGCTAGTCGGTGAGAACTCCTCACTTTTATTTTGATTTCTAGTTGAAATATGTACTAGGATGCAGACGGTGCTTAGTAGCACCCGACACCCGTCGTTCATAGACCATGGATGACTTGTTTGTTTGATTTTTATGTTGTGAAATTTGACTATGTGATATGGAATGAAATAGAATAATTTATAGTGGAAAATATTTTATAGTTAAAAATATAATTTTTAACGTGTATATAAAATAAATATTTATAAACAAATCGGATGATTTGTTTATATACACTGATTAGACTGATATTGATTGGGACGATAAATTTTACACATCGCCCAACTGCACAAATAAAATCTTTGTTTGTTGATTTGAAACCCCATACGGGTATTGGGATGATATTTAACGTACACTAATCCCGATTGTTTAGTTGTATGTCAATCGATGGGTTGACAGACTGTGTAAGCGTTAATTATTTATATTTAATGCTTATGCAGTTGTGTGGTGCACACTTGATGATGGTTGATTATTTATCGTTGTTGTTATATACATGTGTTGTAGAGAATCCATATAATTAACATTATATGGTAATTGATTGGGCCTCATTCCAATTGGGAAAATATAAAATTCATGTGTTGAATAGAAATATAGATTCATGTGTTGAATAGAAATATATATATTCATGTGTTGAATAGAGAAATAAATATTCATGTGTTGAATAAAAATATATATTCAGGTGTTGAAAAAAAAAAAATCTTGTGTTGAAAATAAAAATATATATTCAGGTGTTGAATAAAAAAATAAATTCATGTGTTGAAAATAAAAATAAATATTCATGTGTTGAAGAAAATATTCATTTGTTGAATAGAATAACAAAGTTATTGAAATATATATATAAAGCCGTGTTGATTAGAGATGCGCCATTTTGACGCGAACGATATTTATATCGATTATATTCATTTTTATAATGAATATAGAAAAGGAAGTGATTTCAAAATATAACGTTTTGTAAATATTATCATTTATATATCGATGATGTGGAATATTCAATTTTGATTAGAAATTGAATAGGAAGTTGAAATCGTTTTGAAAACGAATTTAAAATGACTTATAAAATACGTTTTAAAAGGAAATCGACGAAGTATATATTATATATATTATATATATAATATAATGGCCTGAATAGAACGCGCCGCGCCGCGGCAGTTCGCGAATTTCGACCATTGACTTCGAATGGATATTACGGGAGATCCGACCGTCGGACTCTCCTAAAACCGGAACCGTTGAGTTCGTATCGAAAAGGTCTTTCTAACGAATATTAGAGATTTGAAATCTAACGGTTGGATTTGGAATTATGTCCAAATCAAATTTGGAAAAGGTCGCTGTAAGTGCAGTTCGATGGCCGTTGATGGAAATCGACTGTACGGGCCTTGATAAAATTATTAAAAATAATAATAATTTGTGTAAAATCATAAGAAATAATCTGTGAAGAATTGGGATGAAAAATTCCAAATTTGAAAAGATAAAAATAGATTTTTATCGAAATGAGCTAGTTTTGAACTAGAATTATAATCCCAGTTATTTTTAAAATAAATAAATTGGATCTGAAATAATTTTGAAAATAACCAGGATTTCCAGTAATTGAATTGGAACGGATTTGAATCGAAATTATCTTTGGAATATTTCGATGTTGGATTTCGCGATTATACAGATATTGTTATGGAAATTTGAAAGATATATTTATATCGTTATTTCCAATACGATATTTGTTGGTCGTAGAATTTGATATTGAATATAAGCCGATATATTTTCTATTCGGAGCCTTGTATTTAATATCAAATGTGATTTGGGTCTGTCGTGAATGGTGTCTTCATTAACACTGTTCTTAAACCCAATTGAGAAAAAGATCAAATCTTTTTATTTAGATTTAATGAAGTGTACCAATTAAATGGTATTTAATTGGAGTTGAATTGGAATTTATTTTTGGGTTTATTGTGAATGGTGTTTTAAATAACACTTGTTCTTTAACCCGATAATTAATGGAATGTGATTTTGGGTTTATCGTGAACCGTGTTTTGATGATATTGGTTCTTTAACCCAGTTAAAGACAGAATATTGATTTTTGGAAAGATTAAAACTAAGTGGAATTTTAATGAATCTTTAATTAGATTGAAGTGATCAAGAATGGAGTATCACCAGTTTTGCTCCAGGCAATAGTTAAATCTTTAATTAGATTTGAACGTGAAATGGTAATTGAATTTACCGATAACATCGTGGTGTTAGATATGAAGTATTACCAGTTTTACTTCATGGGATGAATTGGTTGGGATTGGGAAACAAAATAAATGATTACTTCGGTGTGGTTCGCTAATCCCGACTAATTTGAATTGATATTCAAAGGAAGATTAAAGAATAAATTTAAAGAATTTATCTTGGATAAAATTAATGGGAACCTTTCCCAAAGTATAAGAATATTTGAATAAAAGAATATTATGAATTGGAATGAGGCGTATGTTGTGTTTGTGTAACACTTGTTTATTATATACGAGAGTTATTCAGAAAGACCTGGTTTATCCCATTCTGAATAACTGATTCGACGTGGTGTCGCGGATGAAGACGGTGGTCGAAGACCGGAGGTCTTCACGTCGTTTGGGTGATTACTAATGATCTTGATTGGGCCGTACACCCAAGAGGAGGGAATCAGTTAGTGATCGTCCAGACGTACTTGGAGATCGATGGATATGCGAGGTACAAGGTGCCTCCAGTTTCGTTCAGACCCAGAACGAACTTGTAAATGGACTGTGTGTTTGACATTGGATTTTATTTTGTGTGATTGATTTCTATTAAATATATATCTGTTTGGCGGCGGAGAATTTATTCTCTTGCTTAACGCCCTTCTCTGATACGTACGAGCTCAGGGATTATGTATTGATGGATATCAATCGCATGAAGTGAATTGCCTGTGTGGCATGCCTAAGTGGCAACTGATCAAGGCTTTTGTTGAAAAGCAAAGTCTTGTGGTTGATGATCAAAGCACCGCCTGTGTGGCATAGCTTTGTGTAACGTTAATTCGCGAGCCCCACACCCCGGTTATGAACCAGAAACGGGAGAAGGACCTCAGGGAGGACATGCGTTTCTTTCTAGTTAGAAGTGGCGTCAGTGGTTTTACACGCCCTGACGAATTTGACTTATGTGGTTGTTGCTGTTGCGAGGCGCCTCGGATATATCAGTGACTATATGGAGCCGATGGAGTCATGTGGCTCATTTACGCCCCAAAGGGCGGGGAAACACAGTGTTCAACCATTTTAATCCACATCGGTGGACCGGCCCTGACGATCCAAAGGTCACTCGAGCTCTGACCTGAGGGGCGGACTAAAGGCTCTCGAATCGGTAAGGACTATCTTTTGCCTTGGTTCACAGATGGAAATCCAACTTCCAATACGTGACTTTGCGGTTTTATTTGTAGAGCCTAGTATGGCGACGTAGTGGGATGGGGCACTCATGCCGTCTATGATTGATACTTATGATTGAAATTGTTTTATACACTATGCACTTATAATAGTATCAAATGATTTGTTTTTAGCGCATCAAGCATTCTTTGGCTATTATAAGGTAAAAACCCTATCCTCTGGCTTGCGTTGCATTGTGTGATGGGACCCGGGTCTTATAATAGCTTCATTTTTCTTTATTTAGCATTGCGCTGTTTGTTTTATGCACTGGTATTCTTGGGAGGAAACCCGTTCCGTGTTATACGGCGTGGTCCTTTGATTTACCTAACTTTAAAATAAAGATTAATAACTGTTTTAGTTCTCACACCAGTCACATGACTGACCTGGAGTTTGTTGTTTTAACCTAAACTCTGGGTGCCCTTATTTTGACACGGGCAACTGGTAGTTTTGGTTTTGCAGATTTATATTCACAGGATCCTGATTTACAGCTGGAACGATACTTGGAAAGCTCTGTATCTGTGTATTACTTCTAGTTGTGTATTGTATTATTTTCCGCTGCTATGTAATGTATTGTAATCTCTGATATTTTATGTGTAATATTTATTCATACTCTGCAATATTCTTGTATTCTGATGGAATTGTTGTAATATACAATGAAATGTTCTTCTGTTTGCGTTCCAATGTGTGTCGTCCTCAATTCGATCCGTGCTTTCCTTCATGGGGAAGTTCGGGTCGTTTCAACATCACATCACATACATACATAATAATTCATCTTACAATATAGTTCTTAAGAAAGATGAGATTTTAACACACGAATAAACAAATAACATGAATCTCAAATAAAGATGAGATTTTTAACGTGTCATCAGATCTAAAATAAAGGATCTGGAATAAAGAATAAATTACAACGTAAAAAAAATCAAATCTAGAACATTGGATCTGAAATAAAGAGTAAATTCTCAACGTAAGATCAGATCTAAAAAAATGAATCTGAAATACATAATAAATTTTCATCGCAGAACTAAATCATATCATTCATATACATAATTTAAAGGCGAGAAAATAATTAAAAATTAAATTTAAATAAAAAATCAGAGTTCTCACCTTGCTTTTACGCAGATCTAAAATTCAGAGAGACTCAGAATCAGTCTCTATCAGTTCTAGAAAGTCGTGTTCAATATCACGGTTCCAACGTTTCTGAAATTGTTCAATTTAACATCCGTATGAAGAGAATATCACTTTTATAAGTAAATCAAAAATTTGTAACAGATTAAAGTGTGGCAATTCAATTTATTTTAATATACCGTTAGTTTTCAGAATACGTTCAAAACTTCAATCTCTGATTTCATGCAAACCGATGAACTAGGTGACGATCGGGTGGTTGGAGGTTGGAGGGGGGCGAAGGCCGCGTCAGCGGTGGGTTTGGGTAAATTCGAGGTTGTAGAAGGAGGAGGAGAGAGGAGGGAAAAAAGAAGGATCGAGAAGAGGAGGGAAAGAAAGAAAAGGAAGGAGAAGAGGTGGAAGAAAAGAAAAGAGAAGGAAGGAGAAGAGGAGAGCCGCAATGGAAGAAGAGAAGAAGAGGAATAGGATTTGTAGAATGTCAGGGTTAGGGGTGGGTTGGAGATATTATATAGAGATTAGAATTTTTTTTTGTTTAAGCCCTTGTCTATTTTTGACTAATTAAATAATAACCTTTATGGTATTATTTTCTTCAATTTTTAGTCCTTGTATGTTGTAGGAGTTACAATAGCCTTTATATACTATTCGGAAAAATATGATACTAATTTAACAGTTGTATTCATTTATCGATTTTCCAAATATGAAATTTATGTATCAAATGGATGGACATTCAAAGGAATTTATACGAATCATTTTTGATATGTTCAAGAAAAAGAAAATGACAATAACCTATTCATTATGTCAACTTAATATATAAGTTTAGATTTCCTAGCAAATGTGCAATAGAATAGAAACAAACTTATAAATATTTGATTTGCTTTAAATGATTTTATGCGCATTAAATCATACAAATGATTTATTACTTATTTTGGTTCCCTTTAATTTCTTCGTTTGAAAAGAGAATTTGTATACATAAGTCTTTCATCGATTAACCTATTATTTTGTCTATTAATGAAAAATCGTTTTCATTCATGATAGGTTTATTATCGAGATTGATTAACATAAGGAAACAAGGAGAATTCATGAAAAAAAATGCAACCTTTGTAATTAAGATAGAAATGTATATTTTATTCCGTTTTGTTTGTCTAAATATTGAATTTTCATTCACAGAATGTTAAAAAGAAAAGTATTATTAATTTCCATATATGTTATTAATTTTATATAGAGTCATTTAATGGAAATTAATAGCATGCAACATTTGTAATTCTAAGGCAATAATATGTATATAAATTAAAAACAAATGCCTTCTAAAAGGTAACCAAAATTATAATTATTTTTCTTTGAAAAGAATAAATCTGGAAAAAAATTATTTTAAAATTAATGAAAAATTACATGAGATAGAAGTGAAAAGGAAAAGAAAAGAAAAGAAGGAAATACAATGCACTATCTATGAGAGCATAAATAAGAAGAATATGTCAATTTGGAAGGAGATGAATGGTGTAGTATTAATGAAACAATGAAGAAATGACACTGAAATTAATGCAGCTATTTACATTTAAAAATAAATTTATGAAGGTCTGAACCATTTCAAATTCCTGCACATCACATTTTAAATAGATAAGGAAATAATTAAAGACAATGGCCACAGATATATATATATATATATATATTGCCAAAATTTATTTCATTTAGAACCTGCACATTATTTGCAATACAAAATTAGTCTTTATTTATAAACTTCAAATTTTAAACTGTCAACAAAAAAAGAAAATTTCTTTCTTATTATTCTCTTCCTTTCCCTTAAATTCAAATATAGAGTAAAACGTTTTCTTTTGCCAAACGTTCATATTAAGGGTTCAAATCTACAAGATATTCCAATATTAATTTGGCGTTCTTTTCATGCCATTTATACTTAATGTCATATTAAATATAATTCATTATGATTAATACATTTTTCCAATAAGATTACTTAAGTCATATTAAATACAATTAATTTGTTTTTCAATACTAACGTCAAATTAACGTACTTTCCAAGCTAACATAGAATGAACGTGTTTCCCATATTAATGTCAATTAACATGAATGTCTAATTCAAATTAGCATGTCTTCTTTAATGCCAATTGACATAAATTATCGTGTTTCTCAAAAATATACTATCCTTGATGTTAAATTACTACGTTCAACATATTATCCTTAATATATAATTAAGCTTAACTTATTTTTACCAAAATTCTTCTTTTAAATTGGTTCTAATTTTCCAGGTTGTTACAACATTGGTAAAGCACTTCGGTTGCTTTTTGATGATACATAAGATTCGTCAGCCTACGTTTTGGACTATGACTTCTAAGCATCCTCTTTTTGAACTATTACTACAACAGATTTAATATTTATGAAATGTGCGTACCTGACCACCCGTATGATGAAATTTTTTAGGTCAGTCTGGCTCAGACAATTATTAGCGATGCCCCAGTCAAAATGACTAATATTCTTCGCCAATCCTTTTGGGTGACAATGACCGCAGAATTTTCAGGAATCTGAGTGGCTTATGGGCATCGCTTAATAAATTGTACTAAGCTGGCATTTTACATTCTGTTTTTGCAGCATCCATCCTAGGAATTGTGGGTCTTGGAGATAAGTCTTGGAATTTAAATGTTGTGCAGAAATGAATTGCTTCTTGCGTTATTCATGCCTTTGCCCATATTGACTTTCCCCGGATTCCGGGATGCTCTTATGTATATTGCAGCCTCGCGGAATTGTTATATCTTCCAGCAGTGTTTGATATCATGGATTACCCCGAGCTGTATAAAGCTTTGAATCTCAACTTCACAATGGCTTGCCCTAGTGCAAGACATTGCTCAATCTTCCTTTTATAACTCATATTGACATCGTTGATGGATATTAGCTTCAATTACTTAAGAAGCGTTATTGCTCTATTGGATTCAAACTATGCCATATTCGCACAGTCTCTTTTAAGCATCGCCTATCCTCTAGTTCGATGAAGAATATCATTGGATTCATTGAGTTATTTGCGACTGGAGCTTTGCAGACGAGGAAGCCTTTGTGTAGAGAGATTTTGGTTGGATTTCCAAGGTTCATCTTTATTTATGCAATGATATTTATTGACGTATCGAGTCATATCAATTTTGTCAAATTTTCAGATGCCCTACTTTTCAAGGCGAGGTCTTTTTACCAAGCTTCTAAGGAAAGATCTTCTGTTTGTTGTACACTTTGGATCATATAACTTCAAGTGAATTTATTTCTTTGCCAAGTGCAAGCCGATTTTTTCTTGTTGCGATGTCGTGCTAAGCCCGTGGTACGCTTTCCAAACATTATCCAATCGTAAAGTGGTTGTGTTGCCCCCATACCATCGTCCATCACAAATTGCATAAGAGGAATGTGATCAACTTTGCCAAATGTCCTTAATTCAAATTGTCATACTACAAGCTTCTAAATTGTTAGCAAAGTCTTTTTGCTTTTACCAGCTTATTTAGAGCTTCGTAGCTTGCTAATACATCTAGGAAACCAGGCTTTAGTAGATGATCATATGTTTTTTTCTAGAGAGGTCCTTCTCTTAATTCAACTCTTGTTTCTTTCGACCTAATAAATCAGGCTTTAGAGAAACTAGGTTGAATGCCCCCGCATAAGGAGGTCCTTGGTTTATTCCAACATTCTTCTCATCTAGTCGAGTAATGGCGTTGGAGACTCGATTGGCTGCCTTCGCATAAGGAAGACTTTAGCTTTCTCCACTGTTCGTCTCATCTGGCCGAGTAATGGCATTGGAGGCTTGACTAGGTGCCTTCGTGTAAGGAAGACTTTAACTTACCCCAATGTTCGTCTCATCCGACCAAGTAATGGCGACGGAGATTCGACTGAGTACCTTCGCGTAAGGAAGGTGTCTGTACCCGTCTTCGCAAAAGGAAGACGTCGGATTTCCCCAGCGTTCATCTCATCCGGCCAAGTAATGGCGTTGGAGAATCGACTGAGCACCTTCACGTGAGGAAAGTTTCTGGTTTCGTCTTCGTGTAAGGAAGACATTGGATTTCCTTAGCGTTCATCTTATCTGTCCAAGTAATGGCGTTAGAGATTCGACTGATGTAATGACCCGCATTCTACGCATCGAATGATCATAGAATATTTATTTCTTTCTTTCACATACGAAGTCGTATGGTCATGTAACTTTGGGAGATGACTATTGGGGTCATTTCCCATGTTCATGATTCTTGTCGATTTTTAAATGAACATTTTGCTCCTAGCTGATCTTGTTTTGGCCATAACTTTTGACTGGAAAGGAGTTTTGACCTAAAACCACTTCATTTGGTCTGGATGATGATTTACCTTTCCGTAGAGTGGTGAAATTAGCCAAACGGACTTACCGTTTGGGAGATATGGCTGAAACAATGCTAAGAAAGTGAAAAACTGCATAACCGGGCTTAATTGGGTAGTTAATAGCTAGGCCCATTGGAGGATTTCGGGATTGGGGGGTATATAGGGGCTGATTAGGGTTAGAAAACATTTCATTAGACACATTTTCAGCCGCCACTTTCATTCTTGGAACCCTAGAAATGGCCTCCAACGTCCAAAACACCTCTAAACCACTTTCTAATTGAAGATTTGGCTAAATTACATCAAATTGAAGGGGATTAGCATACGATTGGGGATAGAGCTGCTATATTGCTTTGGAAACAGTGCCATAACAGAGATCTATTTTAGATCTAAAGTTAATTTGTGGCCAAGGTGAGTGATTTGCATAGTTCCTTACTAATTATGGGTAATTTAGGGTAATTAGTGATAATTAGCGAATTTATACATGTTAAAAATCTAGAAAAATATTTATAAATTTCAAAATATTGTTTTAGGCCTCTGTTAGAAAATTCGATTAATTTAGTTAAGTTTTACTAATCCTATCATTAGTTTTGCTTAAACATGCTTAAGGGGAAAATATGAGATTTTGGCTATGTTAGATCCGTTTTAACTTATCAACTTGTTGTTTTAGTGTATATTTTTGATTCTCTAAGTTGCTATGACTATATGGTATGTTGTGTGATTGATTAGAAAAGTTAGATTGGTCGAAAACGCCGTCGAATGGCGTAAAATAGTAGCTGGAAAGAAGTGCGGGAAATTATTCGAACCGGAACGGATCGGAGGGGGAAGCATGATCCAAACCGCTCTCTCTTGAAGCCCCACGATCCGACCTGAGCATGGTGGGACGACCTGAATAGAGCACCCGATCCGAACCATGTCACTCGACCCGAACCGATGCACCAGGGATGGTCTTGAGAGGCTCGACCCGATCCAGAGTGCCTGGAAAGGAGAACCGAACCACTTGCCTGAAGTCACGATCTGATGCTCTAGAGATGATCCGAACCGATCAGAAGCAGGGGCCATGATCCGACCCGTAGGGGTTATTCCGATCCGAACCGAGATGCTTGGGTTTGAGGCGTGAACCACGATCCGAACTGGAAGTATGAGTTAAAGTGAAGAACAAGAACCGAACCGATGCGGAGAAGACCAAAATCTGAGATGCAAAGGTAGTCCAAATGGGAAGTTTGTACCCAGGATCCAGTTGGGAACCAACGGGTCAACTTCATGAGTTGGGCTTTGCTGCGGGACGTGTGCAAAGGGGTTATCGATGTCCATCACTTTGATTCACCACCGAGACGGATGTTAGGCTATCTATCAGTGTAGTGGGTTAGTTGTTACTCCATGGGGCAGAGTAATCGTAGCATGGCTATGAGCTAGTGCACTGGAGTTGTTATGACTTCATGGGGCAGAGTGGACATAGCAAGGACTAGTGGCTATGGATCAGTGCAGTGGTGCCATTATGACTCCATGGGGCAGAGTGATCATAGCAAGGAATGGGTGGTCAGAGCAGTGGATATCGTACGCTTTACGCATTGAGTGAGAGATGTGAGGATGGTTGCTATGCTTAATTGTTTGTTATCACTATGTCATACATACCCCCAACCCCGTAATCTTTACACCTTATTTAGTGGCACCATAGAATATTGAGCGGTATGTTGTGCTAACTCTTTGGTTGCAGGCCCAAGTTCAGGTATGGTTTAGTATACCTGTTATTGTTCGGTTTTGATGCTTATCGCTCATACCAAACTTTTGTCTGACCCAGAGTTTCATGTCTCTTCTTATTACTCTGGGTGCTCTTAAACGGGCAGACTAGAAACAGGTTAGCTGGTTATGCACGAGTAGCTGATCCCTAGATAAGTAGGAGGCTCTTATGTATTTCCTACATATATTCTCCCTGTGTCACTGCTGGTCATTACTTTGGGCATTAGTTGTGAACCTTACTTATTTTCTTTAGAGACAGTTTTAAAGTTGTAATGATGATGATGTGGAACATAAGCTGTATTTGGAATTTTCCGCTGCTATGATGTTTAGTTTTCAGCTTATGCACTGTCTCACCTGTTTTATGTCAAGTATGTTATCATTATATTTTATTCCATGCGTTGTGAGACATTCTACAGTTTCCTTGTTAGTTCAAATACCTTTCCTTTCCTTTCTTTGACGGACTGTCCCGTGCTGGTTGGACATCGGCACAACGCACTTTCATGGGAAATGTCGGCTAGTGCAGGGCGGGCCGTCACATTTGGTATCAGAGCTCTAGGTTGCTTAGTTAACCTAGTGAATGACACCAGAGAGAGGTAATACATATATGAGAGCGCATATTTGTGATTATTTTGGTTTTCAAAAGCTATATATATATATATTATTATTATAGCTAAGGATGAAGTCGCACTGCACTGACACCACAAAGAGGATGGTTAATCGTTTCTCTTCACAGATTGAACGATGAGCCGATATACGAGGGGCGCTGGTAGAGGAGCCAACAATGGGAATGCTCCTGACATGAGGGCTATGTTTACTGACTTCATGAGAGAAATGCTTAGAAATGTGCAAGGAGAAGTTCCCAATGCTGCAAATGGTGGTGGTGCAGCGGTGCAGGCGCCTTGAGCCGATTTCGCCAAGTTTTGAAAGGATTACACTAGTCTTGGTGGAAACCCGTTCCACGGAACGGAGTCGGCTACGAATGTTCAGGATTGGTTGGATAGCTGTGCGCGTATCTTCCAATACTTAGGTATCGAGGATGCGATGAAGAGAAAGCCAGCGTCCCGTCAGCTGCAAGGACGGGCAATGAATTGGTGGAATGCTATTAAGGCAGCTACTCCAGAGGATCAAGTTACATGGGATCAGTTTAAGGCCCGATTCGGTAAAAAAATTATCCCAGCTGCCCAGAAGTCAGAGTTGTTTAGGAAATTTCTGGAGCTTAAGCAGAATGGTAGGGCAGTCTCGGAGTACACTGTAGAATTCAATACTTTATCGAAGTATGGATTATCCCTTATTGACACTCCCGAGAAGAAGAATGAGAAGTTTGTAACAGGCTTGGATCAGTACTTGGGGGAAATGCTTATTAACCACATCGATGAGACGTTTGAATCGATTGTGGGGAAAGCATTGAGGTCAAAGAGTCTTAACCTAAGTCGAAGACTGAGGTTGCATTTGCAGAGGAGCCAAAGCCGCAAGCAAGCGGTGGAGGCAAGAATGGTTCTCAGAATAAGAGAAAGCAGAATCAGACTAAGGATGGCCAGAAGAAAAAGAATAAGAAATATATTGAGTGCTTCAGCTGTGGTAAGAAGGGCCACTATGCCAAAGAATGTCGGGCCAAGCTAGCGGATAGGAAGTGCTTCAACTGTGGCCAAGTGGGACATCACAAGGATAAGTGTTCCCAACCCCCTAAAGAAAAGCCGATTGTGAAAGCATATGCTATCAATGTTGTTCCTTCTTCGTCGAATGACCCAACCGTGGCGGAGAAAGGAAAGAATGTTGTTATTCAAGGTATGCTTTCTGTTTATGATGTTCCTGTTCGTGTGTTGTTTGATACCGGAGCTTCTAGTTCCTTCATATCTAGTGACCTGGTAGATAGGTTGGGATTGGAGCCCGAGATTCTCGATAGACCGTTGGTAGTGACGAGCCCGATTGGTGGTTCAACTAGCCTTAGTATGATTTGTCATAATGTGGTCTTATCGAGTCATGGATGCATGTTTGTTTGTGATTGCTTTGTTTTGGGCTTTACTGGGTTTGGCATTATTTTGGGAGTCGATTGGCTCCAAAGATACGGGGTGGTGGTAGACTGTGAGGGCTTTTTGGTGATAGTTAGAGCGGATGATGGGCGGAGGGTAGTGTTTGGTGGTCTACCCAATGATGGGGTAATGGCTAGTTTTCTAAATTCCCTCGACATCTCGCATGATGAGTTGTCAGATGTGCCCGTGGCTGGCCAGTATTCGGATGTGTTCAAGGAAGTGACCGGACTTCCACCACACCGAGAGATTGAGTTCCGTATTGATTTAGTGAAAGATGTCAGACCTATAGTGATTCCACTTCGTCGTATGGCGCCAAGGGAGTAGCGAGAGCTCGGGGTGCAAGTAAGAGATCTGTTGAAGAAGGGATTTATCAGAAGAAGTGTTTTTGAGTGGGGAGTACTAGTTTTGTTTGCTACCAAGGCAGGTGGTTCCCTTCGATTGTGTGTGGACTACTGCGAATTGAATAAAGTAACGAGGAAGAATAAGTATCCTCTATCGCGGATAGAAGATTTGTTTGATCAATTGAGTGGTTCGAGAGTGTTCTCCCAATTAGATCTCGCGACAGGCTTTCATCAGCTTAGAGTGGAAGCTGAGAGTATAGCTAAAACGGCCTTTCGGACGCCGTCTAGATTTTATGAGTGGTTGGTCATGCCATTCGGGTTGACTAATGCACCAACATATTTTGTGGATCTTATGAATAGGGTATTCAGAGATCAGATGAATTAGTTTGTTCTTGTGTTCGTGGAAGATATACTTGTTTATTCGAGGACAGAGGATGAACACAAGGAACACTTGAGGATAGTGATGGAGGTGTTAAGAAAACACCTATTGAAAGCAAAGTTTTCTAAGTGTCACTTCTGGAGGAGGGAAGTGAGGTTCTTGGGCCATGTTGTTTCAGAGAATGGTATCGTCGTCGATCCTGCGAAGGTGGCTACGGTACAAGATTGGTCTACGCCCAAGAATGCAACAGACGTTAGAAGTTTCCTGGGATTAGCTGGATATTATCGTAAGTTTATCCAAGACTTCTCCAAGATAGCAGCATCGTTGACTCAGTTGACCAAGAAGAATCAAGCTTTCGTCTGGGACGAAAAGTGCGAGAATGCATTCAAGAGTCTAAAGGAAAAGTTGACATGTGCACAAGTGTTAGTCATTCCTAACGGGAATGAAGAGATGACAATATATACGGATGCATGTGGTACCGGACTGGGTGCTTTATTGATGCAAGGAGGTAGGGTTGTAGCTTATGCAAGTCGGCAATTGAAACCGCAAGAGAAAAGATACCCTACCCATGATTTAGAATTAGCAGCGATCGTGTTTGCGCTAAAAATGTGGAGACATTATCTCTTGGGAGAAAGATTTGAGATATTTACCGATCATAAATCATTAAAGTATCTTTTCTCTCAGAAAGATCTAAATCTCCGACAGCAAAGATGGTTAGAATTCTTGGCTTCCTATGATTTCAATATTGCATATACACCAGGAAAGGGTAATGAGGTAGCTGATGCATTGAGTAGAAGACATGCCTGTTTAGGGGCTATGTTTCTTGAATGGAAGCAATTGGAGTACATCGCTGGGTATGATTTCAGACCAATGCGGGAACTGGATCCAGAAATGTTAGCAAGTTTGACGATCAGACCCATTTTGATTGAACGGATTGGTTCCAGTCAGAAGAACGATCCTAACCTACTAGAAATCATCTCCAAGTTAGAGATGGGTATCGATGAGGAGATGAACAAGTATGGGTTTGATCGAGATGGATGGCTTAGAAAAAATGGAAGACTACTTGTACCCGATGTCAATGGATTGAGAGATGAAGTGCTTAGAGAATGTCATCACTCAAAACTGACTATACACCCCGGTGGTAACAAGATGTATTGATACATGAAGCAGACCTACTACTGGGAAGGGATTAAAAGAGACGTTGGGAAGTTTATATCCAAATGCATGAACTGCCAGCTAGTTAAAGCTGAGCAAAAGAAGCCTAGTGGTTTGTTGCAACCATTAGAAATTCCAGAATGGAAATGGGAACAAATCTCAATGGATTTCATTGATGGGTTACCAAGAACTAGGTCGGGACATGATAGCATTTGGGTAGTTGTGGTCCGATTGACCAAGAGTGCAAAATTTATACCCGTCAAGTCGAATAGAACGGCAGCTAAGTTAGCTGAACTATATGTAAAGTGGGTAGTGAGATTTCATGGAATACCCAAAGGCATTATGAGTGACCGAGATCCGTTGTTTACTAGTGGATTTTGGAAGAGCTTACAAGAGGCGTTAGGATCAGAATTACATCTCAGTACTGCATACCACCCTCAAATCAACGGTCAGACAGAGAGGGTGAATTGAATATTAGAAGATCTCTTGAGAGCTTGCATATTAGACTTTGGTGGATCATGGGATGACCATTTACATCTAGTGGAGTTCACATATAATAATAGTTATCAATCCAGTATTGGTATGGCTCCATTTTAAGCTTTGTATGGAAGACCGTGTAACTCACCATCATGTTGGTTAGAAACTGGTGAGAAGTTTGTGCTTGGACCAGATGTGGTAAGAGAAACTTCAGCTAAGATTAAGGTTATTCAGCAGCGAATGAAGGCTGCCCAAGATAGGCAGAAGAGTTATGCTGATAAGAGGAGAAGAGATTTAAAGTTCTCCATTGGCGACTTGGTGTTTGTCAAGATTTCTCCGTTAAAGAGCGTGATACGATTTGGCAGGAAAGGCAAGTTAACACCAATTCCAGTTCTTGAGCAAATTGGGAATCTGGCATATAAAGTTGAATTACCAGAGAAGATGGAAGGAGTTCACGACGAATTTCATGTTTCCCAGTTAAGAAAATTCGTGCCTGACCCTGATGTGACTATTTCCCCTGATCAGTTGGATGATGTCGAAGTAGAACCCGAGGCGGTTGGGAACCGCAAGCCGATTCATATTATCGAGCGCGATACGAAGCAACTTCGAAGGAAAGCGGTAGACCTAGTCAAAGTTCAATGGGGCGAAAATGAGAATGACTGTACTTAGGAGACAGAGGAGAGCATTAGGAAGACGTATCCAGAACTCTTCGCCTGGTAAGATTTTCGTTTCGATTTAGTCTTTCCGCATGCTAGGATAGGTTTGTTTGGCACGGTTGATTGTTGTATATGGCTGGTAGGCAAGCGGGATCCTCTGTATGTTTTGGGTTAAGGAATTTCGGGGATGAAATTTCTTAAGGGGAGAAAATGTAACGACCCTCATTCTACGCATTGAAGGGCCGTAGATTATTTATTTCTTTCTTTCACATACGAAGTCATATGGTCATGTAACTTTGGGAGACGATTATTGGGGTCATTTCCCATGTTCATGATTCTTGTCGATTTTTAAATGACCATTTTGCCCCTAGCTGATCTTGTTTTGGCCATAACTTTTGATTAGAAAGGAGTTTTGACCTGAAACCACTTCAATTAGGTCCGAATGATGGTTTACCTTTCCGTAGAGTGGTCACCTTAGCCAAATGGACTTATCGTTTGGGAGATATGGCTGAAACAATGCTTAGAATGTGAAAAACTTCTTAACCGGGCTTAACTAGGTAGTTAATAGCTAGGCCCATTGGAGGATTTCGGGATTAAGGGTATATAGAGGCTGATTAGGATTAAAAACATTTCTTTAGACACATTTTTAACCGCCACTTTCATTCTTGGAACCCTAGAAATGGCCTCCAACATCCAAAACACCTCTAAATCACTTTCTAATTGAAGATTTGGCTTAATTACATCAAATTGAAGGGGATTAGCATAGGATTAGGGATAGAGCTGCTGTATTTCTTTGGAAACAGTTCCATAACAGAGATTTATTTCAGATCTAAAATTAATTTGTGGCCAAGGTGAGTGATTTGCATAGTTCCTCACTAATTATGGCTAGTTTAGGGTAATTAGTGATAATTAGCGAATTTATACATGTTAAAAATCTAGAAAAATATTTATAAATTTTGAAATATTGTTTTAGGCCTCTGTTAGAAAATTTGGTTAGTTTAGTTAAGTTTTACTAATCCTATCATTAGTTTTGCTTAAACATGCTTAAGGGAAAATATGAGATTTTGGCTATGTTTGATCTGTTTTAACTTATCAAGTTGTTGTTTTAGTGTTTATTTCTTATTCTCTAAGTTGCTATGACTGTATAGTATGTTGTGTGATTGATTAGAAAAATTAGATTGGTCAAAAACGTCGTCGAATGGCGTAAAACAGTCGCTGGAAAGAAGTGCGGGAAATTACCCGAATCAGATCGGATCGGAGGGGGAAGCTTGATCCGAACCGCTCGCTCTTGAAGCCCCACGATCCGACCTGAGCATGGTGGCACGACCTGAAGAGAGCACCCGATCTGAACCACGTCACTCGGCCCGAACTGATGCACCAGGGATGGACTTGAGAGGCTCGACCCGATCCAGAGTGCTTGGGAAGGAGAACCAAACCGCTTGCCTGAAGTCACGATCTGTTGCTCTGGAGATGATTCGAACCGATCCGAAGCAGGGGCCACGATCTGACCCGTAGAGAGTATTCCGATCCGAACAGAGATGCTTGGGTTTGAGGCGCGAATCACGATCCGAACTGGAAGTATGAGTTGAAGTGAAGAACAAGAACCGAATCGATCCGGAGAAGACCAAAACCCGAGATGCAAAGGTAGTCCAAATGGGAAGTTTGTACCCAGGATCCAGTTGGGAATCAACGGGTCAACTTCATGAGTTGGGCTTTTCTGTGGGACGTGTACAAAGGGGTTATCGACGTCCATGGCTTTGATTCACCACCGAGACGGATGTTAGGCTACGTATCAGTGCAGTGGGGTAGTTATTACTCCATGGGGAAGAGTGATCGTAGCATGGCTATGAGCTAGTGCAGTGGAATTGTCATGACTTCATGGGGCAGAGTGGACATAGCAAGGACTAGTGGCAATGGATTAGTGCAGTGGTGCCATTGTGACTCCATGGGGCAGAGTGATCATAGCAAGGAATGGGTGGTCAGAGCGGTGGATATCGTATGCTTTACACACTGAGTGAAAGATGTGAGGATGGCTGCTATGCTTAATTGTTTGTTATCACTATGTCATACACACCCCGAACCCCGTATTCTTTACACCTTATGTTTAGTGGCACCTTAGAGTATTGAGCGGTATGTTGTGCTAACTCTTTGGTTGTAGGTCCACGTTCAGGTATGGTTTAGTATACCCGTTATTGTTCTGTTTTGATGCTTATCGCTCATACCAGACTTTTGTCTGACCCAGAGGTTTATGTCTCTTCTTATTACTCTGGGTGCTCTTAAACGAGCAGAATAGAGACTGGTTAGCTGGTTATGCACGAGTAGCTGATCCGGAGATGAGCAGGAGGCTCTTACGTATTTCCTACATATATTCTCCCTGTGTCGCTGCTGGTCACTACTCTGGGCGTTAGTAGTGAACCTTACTTATTTGCTTTAGAGACAGTTTTAAAGTTGTAATAATGATGATGTGGAACATAAGCTGTATTTGATATTTCCGCTGCTATGATGTTTAGTTTTCAGCTTATGCACTGTCTCACCTGTTTTATGTCAAGTATGTATCATTATATTTTATTCCATGCGCTGTGAGACATTCTACAGGTTCCTTGTTAGTTCAAATACCTTTCCTTTCTTTGACAGACCGTCCCGTGCTGGTTGGATATCAGCACAACGCACTTTCATGGGAAATGTCGGCTGGTGCGGGGCGGGCCGTCACAACTGAGCACCTTCGTATAAGGAAGATGTCTGGTTCTGTCTTCGTGTAAGGAAGATGTTAGATTAACCCAACATTCATCTCATCCGGCCTAGTAATGGCATCGGATATTCGAATGAGCACCTTCACGTAAGGAAGGTTTCTGGTTTCATCTTCGCCTAAAGAAGACGTTGGATTGCCCCCGCGTTTATCTCATCCGGCCAACTAATGGCGTCAGAGATTCGATTGAGCATCTTCACATTGTTGGATTGCCCCATCATTCATCTCATCTGGCCAAGTATTGGCGTCGGAGATTCAATTGACAACCTTCGCATAAGGAAGGTTTCTAGTTTCGTCTTCCTGTAAGGAAGACGTTGGATTGCCCGAGCGTTCATCTCATCCGGCCAAGTAACGGCATCGGAGATTTGACTAAGCACCTTCACGTAAGGAAGGTTTCTGGTTTCGTCTTAGCGTAAGGAAGGCATTCTATTGCCCCAGCGTTCATCTCATCCGGCCAAGTAATGGCGTCGGAGATTCGACTGAGCACCTTCGTGTGAAGAAGGTTTCTGGCATCGTTTTCGCGTAAGATGTTGGATTTCATTCAACATTTGTCACACTCGGGCCAAGTCAATCTAGCTTTGGCAATCTTGTTGAGTGCTTTGCTTGATCCTTTCCTTGCTGCTTGACCGTAAGTGACTCCCCCTTTCGATCAACAAGGCGGTGCATTACATCTTCTCTTATGTGCAGAATGATGCCTATAGCACTCAAAACTTGAGCTTCCATTATCGGGAGGGGTTGTAACGATCACTATGTCTTGTCGAACTATGAGAAAGCAAGCGCTCCTTGGATAGCCTGCGATATTAAATCAATTTTAGAACCATTCAATTTGAAGCTAGCAAAAGAATTTTGCAAGGAATCGCAAAAGTTTATTGCATACAAGCTTTATCAATAGCGGAAATAGTAAATGTTTGGATATAACGCCCCCAGTCATGGTTGGTTCATACTTGCAAGAAGAAATTACAACAACTTTCATAAGAAATGAACATTGTTAGCAAAGAGTGGACAAGAATGTTCATTATTCCAAGCTTTGAACATTTGAACTCTATCAACCGTCATTTGCTTGAACTCGTCACTGAGCAGCTGAAGAAGTGTTAGTTGCTGGTGGCCTTTTTCACACACTGTTACAGCTTATTCTTCCTAATCAATTTATTAATTAGGCTCTTCAAGTATTTGCATTCATTAATAACGTGACCAGGTTGGTTGTGGTAGTGAGAGAACATTCCAGAATTTAGTTGCCTTATCGTCTACTTTTATCAGCCGTGGAGTTGGATAGTATCCTGCATCTGTAGTGGCAAAGAAGATGTTTTCCGGGGTATCATTTAGAGGAGTTAACTCTTTGGATTTGATAAAGTGAAATCTTTTGTTATCATTCTTTTCTTTTCGATTGTCCTCATTTTTCCTCTTCGGACCTCCGGCATTCTTCTCGTCACCTTGAGTATCATTGCTTTTCTTATCTTCCACAACATTTCTTTTAGCAACATTCTGGATAGATGAATCTGCCTCCACTCTGATGAACTCATCGGCTTTCTTATAGAACTTCTCGAGCGTATTTTGTTCCTTCATTTTTATCCATTTCCCAAACTCACTTTTCTTGTCTATAGCACCGATTAGAGACATTAGGATCATGCATGGCTCTGAATTCCCTACTTCAGACAAAGCAGCATTGAATCGATTGAGAAAAGCCTTAACAAATTCCCCCAGATTTTGCTCCATCGATGATAGTGATATAACATCTTTAGCCTTCATAGCTTGCAGCTTGAACGGCTCTTTGAACTTCTTGGTCAAGTCAGTAAACTGATCTGCAGACTCAAGCGGTAGCTTTGTGAGCCACAGTGATGCCACACTCTCCAAGTAAAGAGGAAAGTATAAACATTTGATCTCATATGTCGCCTTTTCTGCATTCATGTTCCAATCGTACTTGTATAGAGAAAAGTTTGGATCAATAGTTCTGTTGTATGGAAGCAAAGTAGAAGGAATGAACTTCTTCGGGAACTCTGCTTTATGGATCCTTTCGATGAATGGATTTTTGCTGGGAGAAAAATCTCATTCCCTTTCATCGTCATTGCGAGCCATGTTATCCTTCATGATTTGTTCTAAAATGTCCGAGATATACTCCTCAGTATTGTGTTGATCTGCAGGGCAGACTTCAATCCCCTTACCGGATGCTTGGTTAGACAAGCGACCGCGGTTCGAAGATCTAGGTCCTTTACCTCCACTGTGGTGAGGTGCCCCTTGGCGGGACTAGTAACCTTTCGAGCAGCATTTTGATCGAAATGATTTCTAGCCTTAGTCTTTGAATCTTCAACAATAACTTCATCTTTATCGCTCACCCAACCATTAAGATCTTCCATGTTATCATTATGATTACGATCAGAAGCCGTTGAATTCGCATTCTCCTCAAGGTCGACATGGACTCTTTGAGGAGGCGCTGGATTGGCTTGAGCGGTAATAAGAGCAGTTATCTTGTCCATCAAAGCTTGATTAGAAGCTTCCATCTGTTGATTCAAGTTATCGACAACTGCATCTAACTCATCTTTAGGTATACTAGCTCCACCTACTGAACTTTGGCAAACTTCAAGGTGGTTGGTTTGTGGCGTAGCTTCATTAGCAACATTATTGGAACCTCCTTTAACGAACTTACTTCCAGCTTTCTTCGGTGGAGACATTATCTCAGACAAGCTTTTGAACTTTGAAGAAAAACTTTCAATGGGCCTGGATTTTATACTTCGAGAATCTACCATAAAAAACAGGCTTCAAACTTTGATATTCCCAATAGAGCACTTGACCGTTGGATGTGACCCCATGGCGGGCACCAAAAATGTTAATGTCAAAAATGAGACACTAACACCTCGGAAGGCGTATGCACAACTTCAAATTTTATAGATCTAGATTATGGGAAACCACAAACACAAAAGCAGTAAAAAGACAAGGATTTATAGTGGTTCGGCCTATATCTGTCCTACATCCACTTTGAAGAGAGATTTCATTATCTTGCTCAATGTTACAAGGTACATAATTTCTATATCATTGCTCATTTTCTCTCTTTACAACAATTCTCTCTATTTCTTCTCTTTAATCGCTTGATTATCTTGATTTCACCAGGAAATGATTAGATCTCTTTGATTGCGATGATTTTTGGAGTAGATCTTTAACAATTGAGCACTTAGACAATCTTTGACGATTTTATGATGATTTAGATGTTGAATCGTAGCTTGAAATAACTTTAATGGAGGTTAGAATTGTTTGGAGTTATTGAGAAACGAAAATGGCAACACTTTGCGGTTGGAGAAATTGATCCTTTTCATGTGGGAATGTATGGGGTATTTATAGGTGTGGCTTGAAGTGGAGTTGTAAACTTGTAACTATGTGTGTACATGCCTCGGGTCGGTGGATGACCCGACTCTATGTGAACGACCCGACTTAGTGCCCAACGACCTATGCATATATGAATGCAACCTGAATTTGCTTCACGCGCTGACCCATATGCTCTAGTACAACTGTATACAACTGGAAGCCACGATCCAATATGAGCGACCCACATGTTTTATAGCATAGATGCGAGACGACCTGATTTTATATATATGTCGCGTTCCAATTTGCTACTTGACAGCTACATTCATCCTTTGCGATCCACGTATAAGCATGCACGGTCTATTCTTTTATACAAGCTAGATCTTGTTTTCCAATGGATGCCACGTGGCTTATTAACAACCTATATGTTATCACACGTTCCAGGCAAAACATACTTTACTGTACAAAAATAATATAAATGACCCATGCTACTTTGCAGTATTTATTAATATATGCAGTCCTCACATGTTTCGTGTTCTATATTTGATGTGTCCAAGTTCTAAGCTCTGACCCACAGCCCATGTATAGTATGCTTGAGTATGTTGACGACCTGAGGGTGCGACGACCTGAGGCTAACAACCTGTTCGTGAGCGACCTGATATTGAACAACTCATTGCATTTTTAATAATTCATGCGGTCCAAGGCACACCATGCGCTTCAGCTACATGCTTTCTATTGTTCATGCAGGCCATATAACTATCATGATCTAGTGTTTATTTGCATACCTACGACTAGGTAATGGATCCATTCATGGTTCATATGTTTCACATCATATATGCATGATCCAAGTTGACAGCTGGTGAAACACCCCACCCCCGTTAAGGTCACTCACAAAGGGAATGCCTTAATTTTAGTAGAGCATTATAGGTAAAAGACACATATAATTTACAAGACAGATATATATATATAAGCAGCGGAAAAACTAATTTTATTTCAAATGTGGTTCATAACAAAACATTTCAGAAAACTATTTCAAACCAACTTCCAAATCATTACATCATAATCTCTGTCTTGATTATTACATAAAGAAGCATAAAACAAAATAAAACTGCATAAATTCCCAAGTAGTAGTGTATCCAAAGCCATAGCCAAAGATAAGAGGTTCAAGCTATACATAACATAGTCTTCAAGCTTGGAAAGATGAACGGTCCAAATTAAGCGAGTTATTACCTCCCTGGGTACCTGAGGGGGGGATGGAAGAAAAAAAGGAGAAAGAAAATGGGTAAGACATAAGTCTGGTAAGTCCAGTGATTATTCAGCATGTAAACTGATAAGAGAACCATGACTTGAATAAGATGGACACAGGACAATAACAGGGAAATAAGGTAACATAAGATAAGGCAAGGTAAACAAGGTAAGATAAACTAGTCATACTATCGCACTCATGTCCATATTCTTTGCACCTACTAGATATTTCAACCATTATCATGAGTTCAAACTTAGTGATCCCTTTTCATTGATCGGCTCCTACTCGCACGCATTTACTACTTGTGTCCTACGGCCCCGCTCGATTGTAGTTACCTGTGCTGATCCCACCATGGGGTGTATCAAATCCTATAATGGCAACCCGACATGATTCAAGATGCACAGTGTATAACTACTGATGCCCAGTGCCTGATTTTTCCACTCCAGAGTACGTGAACGCCCGTACTCCGTAAGAACCTACACTGACGTACCAACCGCCATTGTTTTGACCGCTTACAATCAGCCCAGTAATCGTTCCCCACCCTGCCTAGTCCAGGGTACCATGATACATCTATGTGGGTTACTGCTGAAATGGGTCCCCGTTACTAGGGTTTCCTAGTCAACATGTTAAATTGGTTAAGTGTCCAAGTTAACCTAACCCCACCCATCAGTTTAGTTAACATGTCGCATTGGTTAAGTATTGCCTTAATTAACTTAACCCTACCATTCCTGACTTAGCTTTAATTCATTTATTAAAGCACCAACCACTCACATTAGACAGATATTGTTAAGGTTACTGGATGTGCCGGTCAGGTCCGGGAAGTTTTACACTGCAACTCAGTCTAACCTCGGGTTCCTTTGGGCTCGATGCACTAACCTCCCGCATTAGATATATATTGTTACGGTTACTGGATGTGCCAGGCGGTTCCGGGCAGTCTTACACCGTAACCCAATCTAACCTCGGGTTAGGCATATTCATCTTTTCTAAATTTACGTATTTACCTCTTTATATTTATATGTAAATTGTTATCATTCAAGTCAAGCCCCACTTTCTCTTTTAAATCAAGTTCATAATTTTAGGTAAAAAAAATTATACTACTTTATGCCATAAAATATTTACATGTTTACGAGCAAAATATGCCAATTATATGTAATTTCATATTTTTTCCCCCAACGTTACCCCCGTTAAACGTTCGCATGAATCACATAAAATGTTAGGCTCAATACATAGCTTAACTTATACACAAAAGGGGAAAAAGATAAACATGTAATAATTCCAACATCATAAAATTATGGCTCTAACTACACATGTATCATATGGACTTGGCATAGAACAATATACATTCAATAAAAATGGCCATTTTGCAAACGACCTCGGATTTCGACGAAACCACATTTGTTGGATCCGGGATGTATAATAATGGCTAGATTCCAAAATTCGTAATTTTTCGAATCAATATGTGAGCGTGGCGAAGGAAAACGCGTTTGACCAGTTTCAGTTGATTTTAATCGACTGGAAAATGGCCATTTTTCGAACGGTCTCAGAATTCGACGAAATTAGTTTTGTTAGGACCGTACCGTCAATACGAAGCTAGAAAATATTTTTCGGGAATTTTTAGAGTTAGTATGTGATCCCAGTAAATTGAAATGCATGTTCAAATTCAATATATAGAGTTATATTTTGATTTTGTCGAAAAATGATCGAAACGATCGAATCAGCCTACGATACATATCCCATTGTGTTCAGAATGGGGGTAAATAGCTATGGGCGATAGGCGGTGGGTTCGATTTCGAGGTCAAAATTTAAAGTTGCTTTTTTCGAAGTAATTAAATAAATAAATAAACCTTTCTTTCCTCTTACAACCCCCCCCCCTCCCGGTCATCGACTTCAAACAGAATAAAAGAAAAAAATGAGAATCGCGGAGGATCCACGATCCCTTCCCGCCGCCTGGCCAGCGCCGATTGACGGCGCGCCTCACCCAACAACCCTCCCTCCTCCCACGAGCCCCCTCAGTCACGAAACCCCAAAAGTCTAGTTCGAAGAAGCCTAGCCCCCCTCCACTAAAACGCGCTGCGCCGCCTCCCCCCTGGACCCACACCCTCCACCAAGACCTCGCTCCTCCCTCCCCCTCCGACAGTCAGAAACCCCTCCCCCCTCTGCCTGCGTTCGAACAACGAGAGCCCCCCCCAACTTCCTTAAATCGCAACACACACCCCCTTGTCCTCTTTGGAAAAAAAATGGCGACGCTTGATAGGATGAAATTGAATTTCAATGAATTATAATTAAATTAGTGTTATTTTTAAACGTATATAGCATGGATTCGAACGGGGTTCGAGCAGGAAAATTTTACAGTGGGTTAAGTCGGTTTTATTTTATAAGCATTGATAAAAAAAATAATTGAATAAAAACATGATTTTATGTAGAAAGAACGAGTAAAAAGTTTAATTTTTAATGAATAAGAATGATATATTTTTAATGAATAAAAAGACTAGATTTTTATTTAAACAAAGTTCTGATTTTTAGTTAGCAAAGGTAAAGATTATATTTTTATTTTAAGAAAGTTTATATTTTTAAATGAGGAAAGTTTAGTTTTTTAAATAAAGGAAGGATCATTTTTTTATTATATAAAGAAGTGATTTTTGTGGATGGAAGGTTTTGATTTTTATCGTTTAAGTAGTGAGGTAAAAATATAATTTTTACATGCTAGATAATATAAAAATGTGATTTTTATATGGGGGGTGATATAAAAATATAATCTTTATTAGAAGAAGAGCGATATAAAAAATTTAATTTTTAACATATACTTCGTGAAACAGACTGCGTTGGAAGCACGATGAAGATTTCCTACATATGAAGAGTCGTGGTGTTTGGTTTAGGTAATAGGTGAGAACTCCTCACTTTTATTTTTATTTCTAGTTGAAATATATACTAGGATGCAGACGGTGCCTAGTAGCACCCGACACCCGTTGTCCACAGACCATGGACGGCTTGTATGCTTGTTAGTTTGATTTTGATGTGTAGTTGATTGTGTGATGTGATGTGAAATGAAATAAAATATTTATATAGTAAAAAATATTTTATAGTTCAAAATATAATTTCTAACGTGAATGTGAATAAATAAATATAAACAAATCGGACGATTTGTTTATATACACACATTTGACTGATATTGATTGAGACGATAAATTTTACACATCGGCCAACTGCACAAATAAAATTTGTGTTTGATTGTTTGAAACCCCACACCGGTATTGGGATGATATTTGACGTACACTAATCCCGATTGTTTAGTTATATGTCGATCGATTGGTCGACAGACTGTATAAGCGTTAATTATTTATATTTAATGCTTATGCAGTTGTGTGGTGCACTCTGGATGACGGTTGATTATTTATCGTTGTAATTTTATACATGTGTTGTAGAAATCCCATATAATTAACATTATATGGTAATTGAGTGGGTCTCATTCCAGTTTTGAAATAGTAATATTTGAACAGAAATATTTGAAAAAGAAATATTTGGAACAGAAATATTTGAAAAAGAAATATTTGGAATAGAAATATTTGAAAAGAAATATTTGGAACAGAAATATTTGAAAAGAAATATTTGGAATAGAAATATTTGAAAAAGAAATATTTGAAATAGAATATTTGAAAATAGAAATATATGAAGCCGTTTTGATTAGATTGACACCATTTTGATGCGAACGATGTTTATATCGACTTTATTCATTTTTTAATGAATATTGAATGTGATTTCAAAACTCGAATTATATTGAATAGAATTGAAATGTGAATTAAGTTGAAATGAATTGAAATTCGAATTAAATTTAAATGAATTGAAATTCGAATTAAATTGAAATGAATTGAAATTTGAATTAAATTGAAATGAATTGAAATTCGAATTAAATTCAAATTGAATTGAAATCGATTTGAAATGAAATTAAAACGAATTTATATTGAAAAATTCAATCATGATTTGAATTTGAAAAGGAAGTTGAAATCGTTTTGAAAACGAATTTAAAAAGGATTTGTAAAATACGTTTTAAAAAGAAATCGATGGAATATAATATATATATATATATATATATATATATTATATATATATATATATATATATATATATATATAATGGCCTGAATAGAACGCACCGCGCCGCGCCGCGACAGTTCGCGAATTTCGACCATTGACTTAGAATTGATATTGCGGGAGATCCGACCGTCGGATTCTCCTAAAGCCGGAACCGTTGGGTTCGTATCAAAACGAGCTTTCTAACGAAGGTGAGAAATTAGAAATCTAACAGTTGGATTTGGAATTATGTCGAAATCAAATTTGGAAAATGTCGATGAAAGTGCAGTTCGATGGCCGTTGGTGGAAATCGACTGTACGGGCCTTGATAAAATTATTAAAAATAGTAATAATTTGTGTAAATTCATAAGAAATGATTTGGGAAGAAATGGAATGAAAAACTCCATATTTGAAAAGATAAAAATAGATTTTTATCGAAATGAACTAGTTTTGAACTAGAATTATAATTCTATTTATTTTTAAATAAATAAATTTTTGAAAAGGGTTTAAAAGTAACCAGAATTTCCAATAATTGAATTGGAATGGATTTGAATCGAAATTGTCTTCGGAATATTTCGATGTTGGATTTCGTGATTATACAGATAGCGTTATGGAAATTTGAAAGATATATAGATATCGTTATTTCCAATACGATATTTGTTGGTCATAGAATTTGATATTGAATATAAGCCGATGTATTTTCTATTCAGAGCCTTGTATTTAATATCAAATGTGATTTGGGTTTGTTGTGAATGGTGTCTTAATTAACACTATTCTTAAGCCCAGTTGAGAAAAAGATTAAATCTTTTTATTTAGATTTAATGAAGTGTACCAATTAAATAATAGTTAATTGGAATTGAATTGGTATTGATTTTTGGGTTTATCGTGAACAGTGTTTTAAATAACACTTGTTCTTTAACCCGATAATTAATGGAATGTGATTTTGGGTTGTCGTGAACGGTATCTTCAATAATATTGTTCTTAGACCCAAAGGAGTTAAGAAAATCGGAAACTAACTGGAGATTAGTTAAGTTGAATGGTTCCTGGGGTATTGATCAGATGTTGGTTTCGGCCTTCGGGGTTAATACTTAAGGGAATTGCTCACTCGCTAATTTACGGTTAAGGACTAATTGAAATGTGATGTGATTTTGGGGTTTATCGTGAACCGTGTTTTAAATGAAACTAATTCTTTAACCCAGTCAAAGATTAAAACTAAGTGGAGTTTTAATGAATCTTTAATTAGATCGAAAAGATCGAGAATGGAGTATCGCCAGTTTTGCTCTAGGCGATAGTTAAATCTTTAATTAGATTTGAACATGAAATGGTAATTGAATTTACCGATAACACCGTGGTGTTAAATATGAAGTATTACCAGTTTTACTTCATGGGATAAATAGGTTGGGATTGGGAGATTAAAACAAATGATTACTTCGGTAAGGTTCGTTAAAACCGACTAGTTGAATCGATATTCAAAAGATGATTAAAGAACAAATTTGAGGAATTTGTCTTTGATAAAATTAATGGGAACCTATCCCTAAGAATGTGAAGTTTAGCAACTAACTGAAGATTAGTTAAGTTGAATGGTTTCTTGGGTATTGATCTGATGTTGGTTTCGGCCTTCGGGGTTAATATTTAGGGAACTATTCTCTTACTAATTTACGGTTAGTGACTGAGGAATTGGAATGAGGCGTATGTTGTGTTTGTGTAACAATTGTTTATTATATACGCGAGTTATTCGGAAAGACCGGGTTTATCCCATTCTGAATAACTGTTACGACGATAAGTCGAAGATGAAGACGGTGGTCAAAGACCGAAGGTCTTCACGTCGTTTGGATAATTACTGATGATCTTGATTGGTCCGTACACCCAAGAGGAGGTAATCGATTAGTGGTCGTCCAGACATACTTGGAGATCGATGGATATGCGGGGTATTAGGTGCCTCCGATTTCGTTCAGACCCAGAACGAACTTGTAAATGGACTGTGTGTCTGACATTGGATTTTATTCTGTGTGATTGATTTCTATTAAATATATATCTGTTTGGCGGCGGAGAATTTATTCTCTTGCTTAACGCCCTTCTCTGAGACGTACGAGCTCAGGGGTTATATATTGATGGATATCAAACGCATGGAATGAACTACCTATGTGTCATTCCTAAGTGGCAAATGATCAATGCTTCTGTTGAAAAGCAAAGTCTTGTGGGTGATGATCAAAGCACGACCTGTGTGGCATAGCTTTGTGTAACGTTGATTTGCGAGCCTCACACCCCGGTTGTGAACCAGAAACGGGAGAGGACATCAAGGAGGCCATGCATTTCCTTCTAGCTAAAAGTGGCGTCAGTGGTTTTACACGCCCTGACGAGTTTGACTTATGTGGTTGTTGCTATTGCGAGGCGCCTCAGATAAATCGGTGACTACGTGAAGCTGATGAAGTCATTCGTTGGCTCATTTACGCCCCAAAGGGTGGGGAAACGCAGTGTTCAGGCATTTTAATCCACATCGGTGGACCGACCCTGATGATCCAAAGGCTTGATTGAGTACTTGCCTGAGGGGCGGGCTAGAGCGTCTCAAATTCGGTAGAAGACTATCTTTTGCCTCGGTTCACAGATGGAAATCCAACTTTCAATACGTGACTTTGCGGTTTTGATTGTAGAGCCTAGTATTGGCGAAATAGTGGGATGGGGCACTCATGCTGCCTATGATTGATATTTATGATTGTATATAAAATCAGAAACTAATTGGAAACGAGCTAAGATGGGTGGTTTCCTGGGTATTGGTCTGATGTTGGTTTCGGCCTTCGGGGTTAATACTTAGGGAATCGTTCTCTTACTAATTTACGGTTGGAGTCTGATTAAGAATTAAAACATGAAATTTAGCGTATCAAGCATTCTTTGGCTATTATAAGGTAAAACCCTATCCCCCGGCTTGCGTTGCGTAGTGTGATAGGACCTAGGTCTTATAATAGCTTCATTTTTCTTTATTTAGCATTGCGCTGTTGTTATATGCACTAGTATTCTTGGGAGAAACCCGTTCCGTGTTATACGGCGTGGTCCCTTGATTTACCTAACTTTAAAATAAAGATTAATAACTGTTTTAGTTCTCACACCAGTCACATGACTGACCTGGAGTTTATTGTTTTAACCTAAACTCTGGGTGCCCTTATTTTGACACGGGCAGCTAATAGTTTTGGTTTTGCAGATTCTGATTTACAGCTGGAACGATACTCGGAAAGCTCTCTATCCGTGTATTACTTCTAGTTGTGTATTGTATTATTTTCCACTGTGATGTATTTAAGTATAATTTAAATCTCTGATATTTCTGTGTAATATTTATTCATACTCTGTATATTCGTGTATTATGATGGAATTGTTGTAATATACAATGAAATGTTCTTCTGTCCGCGTCCTGATGTGGCTTGTTCTCAATTCAATCCGGGCTTTCCTTACCGGGGAAGTTACGGGTTACTACATTTGGTATCAGAGCTTTGGTTTACAAAGCTCGAGAACAAGACACATTAGAACCGTACGAAAGAATTCATCAGAGATTGGATTAGTAATATCCAATGAGAATGACTCGTTAGAGATGAGATCGGTAGCATCCTAGAACGAGTGTGAAGAGTATATTTTTAAAATGAAAACGATTTTTTTTTTTTGAAAATTTGAATCAATTATTCCTATTTGATTATTTATATTGATGTGGATAATCCAGTATGTATAGATTTTGCATATACGTCTGATCCACGTATATTCGAAGTTTAATATACTGGATAGATATAAAGTCACACTCTAGTCACCCGGAGATGATTCTGATGATTGTAGCTACATCATTAGAATTAGTGTTCGAGTTTCGAAGGTGTGATATTTATATATTTCCAATTAACTGGTGTGAGAACCAAAATTATATAGGGCCTATTGTTGTGATTTGACGCCAAAAATATGATTTTTGACTATATATCAAAATTATGAGTTTGAAACGATAATCAACTAATTGATTGCTGGTTGTGTTGTTTGATTAATTAAATGTTGAACCTATAACCAAATTGAATCAAATAGTGAATTGTATTGGAAAATTAGTCGCATTTGCATGCATATACATGTACTTACATTGAACATGTCATAGCAAGGAGGCTAGAGCACCAGAATAAAATTGTTTGCCCGACAAATAGGTACATGTTTACCATAATTTACTAATTTGTTTGGGTGATGATGATTTTATGAGCCGATCGGCTAGCCACTTGGATTTTTCTTTTTTCTTTTGGATTGAAGAAGGCCATGGGAGGCTACATGAAATATCCCCAAGTCCCCAGTGCAAGGGAGGTTATGGCGAAATTTTTCGAAAATTTAGGGTGTTAGCCAAATTTTTGAAAATTTTGAGAAGTTCTTAGAAACTGAAAAGTTGAAGAACTTAAGCCGTAAAGAAGATAATGAAAGTTGAGTTGATTTGTTAAACAACTTTCGGCTTCGTTCCTTTTCGAGGATAAAAAGTTTTAAGTGGGGGATATTGTAATAACCCGGGCCAATTTAAAATTTTTATTTTGGCTATTTTAGCGAATTTTGATTATTTAAAATAGATTATTTTAAATAATAACAACGAAAAATTTAGTTTGAATGGAATTAAAACTTATATATTTATATAGCTCGTCGTTAGAATATAAATAATTATTTATAATTATAAAAGGAATTGAAAATGGCGCGGTAGTTCGATAATTCGATTTCAAAATTGAAATGAATGTACCGGGTGCAAAATAAACCGGATTTAAGTGAAACAAAAAATATTAGAATCTATTGTGGATACCTTTCCAACGAATCTGAGAGATTGGAATTTCATAGCGGAAATCAAAAGATATGTCCAGTCGAAATTTCAGAATAGTCTCTATGGAATTTCGGCCCTTAAAAATGGCCATTTTGCAAACGACCTCGGATTTCGACGAAACCACTTTTGTTGGATCCAGGATGTAGAATAATGGCTAGATTCCAAAATTCATAATTTTTCGAATCAATATGTGAGCGTGGTGAATGAAAATGCGTTTGACCAGTTTCAGTTGATTTTAGTCGACTGGAAAATGGCCATTTTTCGAACGGTCTCAGAGTTCGACGAAATTAGTTTTGTTAGGACCGTATCGTCAATACGAAGCTAGAAAATGTTTTTCGGGAATTTTTAGAGTTAGTCTGTGACCCCGGTAAATTGAAAAGCACGTTCAAATTCAATATATAGAGTTATATTTTGATTTTGACGAAAACTGATTGAATCAGCTTACGATACATATCCCATTGTGTTCAGAATGGGGGTAATTAGCTATGGACGACAGGCGGTGGGTTCGATTTCGAGGTCGAAATTTAAAGTTGCTTTTTTGGAAGTAATTAAATAAATTAAATAAAAAAACCCTTTCTTTCCTCTTACAACCCCCCCACCCCGTCATCGACTTCAAACAGAATAAAAAAAAAAGAATCGCGGAGGATCCGCGATCCCTCCCCGCCGCCTGGCCAGCGCCGATCGACGGCGCGCCTCACCCAACCACCCTCCCTCCTCCCACGAGCCCCCTCAGTCATGAAACCCCAAAAAGCCGCCCCCTTTGTCCAGTTCGAGGAAGCCTAGCCCCACTCCACTAAAATGCGCTGCGCCGCCTCCCCCTTGGATCCACACCCGCCACCAAGACCTCGCTCCTCCCTCCCCCTCCGACAGTCAGAAACCCCTCCCCCCTCTGCCTGCGTTCGAACAACGAGAGCCCCCCCCCCAACTTCCTTAAATCACAACACACACACCCTCGTCCTCTTTGGAAAAAAATGGCGACGCTTGATAGGATGAAATTGAATTTCTGAAGCAAGGTAATTTATTTTAATGAATTATAATTAAAGTAGTTTTATTTTTAAACGTATATAGCATGGATTTGAACGAGGTTCGAGCAGGAAAATTTTACAGTGGGTTAAGTCGGTTTTTTTATAAGCATTGATATTATTTTTTAATTGAATAAAAACATGATTTTATGTTGAAAGAGCGAGTAAAAAGTTTAATTTTTAATGAATAAGAAAGTTAGATTTTTAATGAATAAAAAGACTAGATTTTTATTTAAACAAAGTTCTGATTTTTAGTTAGCAAAGGTAAAGATTATATTTTTATTTTAAGAAAGTTTATATTTTTAAATGAGGAAAGTTTATTTTTTTAAATAAAGGAAGGATTATTTTTTTTTTATATAAAGAAGTGATTTTTGTGGATGGAAGGTTTTGATTTTTATCGTTTAAGTAGTGAGGTAAAAATATAATTTTTACATACTAGAGAATATAAAAATGTGATTTTTTATATGGGGGGGTGATATAAAAATATAATTTTTATTAGAAGAAGAGCGATATAAAAATATAATTTTTAACATATAATTCATGAAACAGACTGCGTTGGAAGCACGATGAAGATTTCCTACATATGAAGAGTCGTGGTGTTTGGTTTAGCTAATAGGTGAGAACTCCTCACTTTTATTTTTATTTCTAGTTGAAATATATAATAGGATGCAGACGGTGCTTAGTAGCACCCGACACCCGTCGTCCACAGACCGTGGACGGCTTGTATGCTTGTTAATTTGATTTTGATGTGTAGTTGATTGTGTGATGTGATGTGATGTGAAATGAAATAAAATATTTATATAGCTAAAAATATTTTATTGTTGAAAATATAATTTCTAACGTGATTGTGAATAAATAAATATAAACAAATCGGACGATTTGTTTATATACACACATTTGACTGATATTGATTGGGATGATAAATTTTACACATCGCCCAACTGCACAAATAAAATCTATGTTTGATTGTTTGAAACCCCACATGGGTATTGGGATGATATTTGACGTACACTAATCCCGATTGTTTAGTTGTATGTCGATCGATTGGTCGACAGACTGTGTAAGCGTTAATTATTTATATTTAATGCTTATGCAGTTGTGTGGTGCACTCTGGATGATGGTTGATTACTTATCGTTGTTATTTTATACATGTGTTGTAGAGAATCCATATAATTAACATTATATGGTAATTAATTGGGCCTCATTCCAGTTTTGAAATAGAAATATTTGAACAGAAATATTTGAAAAAGAAATATTTGGAACAGAAATATTTGAAAAAGAAATATTTGGAATAGAAATATTTGAAAAGATATATTTGGAATAGAAATATTTGAAAAGAAATATTTGGAATAGAAATATTTGATAAAGAAATATTTGAAATAGAATATTTGAAAATAGAAATATATGAAGCCGTGTTAATTAGATTGACGCCATTTTGACGCGAACGATGTTTATATCGATTTTATTCATTTTTCAATGAATATTGAAAGTGATTTCGAAATTCGAATTATATTGAAATGAATTGAAATTCGAATTAAATTGAAATGAATTGAAATTCGAATTAAATTGAAATGAACTGAAATTCGAATTAAATTGAAATGAATTGAAATTCGAATTAATTTCAAATTGAATTGAAATCGATTTGAAATGAAATTAAAACGAATTTATATTGAAAAATTCAATCATGATTTGAATTTGAAAAGGAAGTTGAAGTCGTTTTGAAAACGAATTTAAAAATGATTTGTAAAATAAGTTTTAAAAAGAAATCGACAAAATATATATAATATATGTATATTATATATAATGGCCTGAATAGAACGCGCTACGCCGCGGCAGTTCGCGAATTTCGACCATTGACTTCGAATGGATATTGCGGGAGATCCGACCGTCGGATTCTCCTAAAACTAGAACCGTTGGGTTCGTATCGAAAAGAGCTTTCTAACGGAGGTGAGAAATTAGAAATCTAATGGTTGGATTTGGAATTATGTCCAAATCAAATTTGGAAAAGGTCGTTGTAAGTGCAGTTCGATGGCCGTTGGTGGAAATCAACTGTACGGGCCTTGATAAAATTATTAAAAATAGTAATAATTTATGTAAAATCATAAGAAATGATTTGGGAAGAATTGGGATGAAAAACTCCATATTTGAAAAGATAAAAATAGATTTTTATCGAAATGAACTAGTTTTGATCTAGAATTATAATTCTATTTATTTTTAAATAAATAAATTGAATTTGAAAAGGGTTTTAAAAGTAACCAGAATTTCTAATAATTGAATTGGAATGGATTTGAATCGAAATTGTCTTTGGAATATTTCGATGTTGGATTTCGTGATTATACAGATAGCGTTACGGAGTTTTGAAAGATATATAGATATCGTTTTTTCCAATACGATATTTGTTGGTCATAGAATTTGATATTGAATATAAGCCGATGTATTTTCTATTCAGAGCCTTGTATTTAATATCAAATGTGATTTGGGTTTGTCGTGAATGGTGTCTTTATTAACACTGTTCTTAAGCCCAGTTGAGAAAAAGATTAAATCTTTTCATTTAGATTTATTGAAGTTTACCAATTAAATAATAGTTAATTGGAATTGAATTGGTATTGATTTTTGGGTTTATCGTGAACATTGTTTTAAATAACACTTGTTCTTTAACCCGATAATTAATGGAATGTGATTTTGGGTTGTCGTGTACGGTATCTTCAATAATACTATTCTTAGACCCAAAGGAGTTAAGAAAATCAGAAACTAACTGGAGATTAGTTAAGTTGAATGGTTCCTGGGGTATTGATCTGATGTTGGTTTCGGCCTTCAGGGTTAATACTTAGGGAATTGCTCACTCGCTAATTTACGGTTAAGGACTGATTGAAATGTGATGTGATTTTGGGGTTTATCGTGAACCGTGTTTTAAATGACACTGATTCTTTAACCCAGTCAAAGATTAAAACTAAGTGGAGTTTTAATGAATCTTTAATTAGATTGAAAAGATCGAGAATGGAGTATCACCAGTTTTGCTCCAGGCGATAGTTTAATCTTTAATTAGATTTGAACCAGAAATGGTAATTGAATTTACCGATAACACTATGGTGTTAGATATGAAGTATTAGCAGTTTTACTTCATGGGATAAATATGTTAGGATTGGGATATTAAAACAAATGATTACTTCGGTAAGGTTCGTTAATCCCGACTAGCTGAATCGATATTTAAAAGATGATTAAAGAACAAATTTGAGGAATTTGTCTTTGATAAAATTAATGGGAACCTATCCCTAAGAATGTGAAGTTTAGCAACTAACTGAAGATTAGTTAAGTTGAATGGTTTCTTGGGTATTGATCTGATGTTGGTTTCGGCCTTCGGGGTTAATATTTAGGTTACTGTTCTCTTACTAATTTATGGTTAGTGACTGAGGAATTGGAATGAGGCGTATGTTGTGTTTGTGTAACACTTGTTTATTATATACGCAAGTTATTCGGAAAGACCGGGTTTATCCCATTCTGAATAACTGTTACGACGATAAGTCGAAGATGAAGACGATGGTCGAAGACCGTAGGTCTTCACGTCGTTTGGATAATTACTGATGATCTTGATTGGGCCGTACACCCAAGAGCAGGGAATCAGTTAGTGGTCGTCCAGACGTACTTGGAGATCGATGGATATGCGGGGTACTAGGTGCCTCCGGTTTCGTTCAGACCCAGAACGAACTTGTAAGTGGACTGTGTGTCTGACATTGGATTTTATTCTGTGTGATTGATTTCTATTAAATATATATGTTTGGCGGCAGAGAATTTATTCTCTTGCTTAACGCCATTCTCTGAGACGTACGAGCTTAGGGGTTATATATTGATGGATATCAAACGCATGGAATGAATTGCCTGTGTGGCATGCCTAAGTGGCAAATGATCAAGGCTTCTGTTGAAAAGCAAAGTCTTGTGGGTGATGATCAAAGCACGGCCTGTGTGGCATAGCTTTGTGTAACGTTGATTCGCGAGCCTCACACCCCGGTTGTGAACCAGAAACGGGAGAGGACATCAGGGAGGCCATGCGTTTCCTTCTAGCTAAAAGTGGCGTTAGTGGTTTTACACGTCCTGACGAGTTTGACTTATGTGGTTGTTGCTGTTGCGAGGCGCCTCGGATAAATCGGTGACTACGTGAAGCTGATGAAGTCATTCGTTGGCTCATTTACGCCCCAAAGGGCGGGGAAACGCAGTGTTCAAGCATTTTAATCCACATCGGTGGACCGACCCTGACGATCCAAAGGCTTGACTGAGTACTTGCCTGAGGGGTGGGCTAGAGCGTCTCGAATTCGGTAGAGGACTTTCTTTTGCCTCGGTTCACAGACGGAAATCCAACTTCCAATACGTGACTTTGCAGTTTTGATTGTAGAGCCTAGTATTGGCGACATAGTGGGATGGGGCACTCATGCCGCCTATGATTGATATTTATGATTGTATATAAAATCAGAAACTAACTGGAAACGAGCTAAGATGGGTAGTTTCCTGGGTATTGGTCTGATGTTGGTTTCGGCCTTCGGGGTTAATACTTAGGGAATCGTTCTCTTACTAATTTACGGTTGGAGTCTGATTAAGAATTAAAACATGAAATTTAGCGTATCGAGCATTCTTTGGCTATTATAAGGTAAAAACCCTATCCCCGGCTTGCGTTGCATTGTGTGATAGGACCTGGGTCTTATAATAGCTTCATTTTTCTTTATTTAGCATTGCACTGTTTTTATATGCACTGGTATTCTTGGGAGGAAACACGTTCCGTGTTATACGGCGTGGTCCCTTGATTTACCTAACTTTAAAATGATGATTAATAACTGTTTTAGTTCTCACACCAGTCACATGACTGACCTGGAGTTTATTGTTTTAACCTAAACTCTGGGTGCCCTTATTTTGACACGGGCAGCTAGTAGTTTTGGTTTTGCAGATTTATATTCACAGGATCCTGATTTATCCGTGTATTACTTCTAGTTGTGTATTGTATTATTTTCCGCTGCGATGTATTTAAATGTAATTTAAATCTCTGATATTTCTGTGTAATATTTATTCATACTCTGTATATTCGTGTATTCTGATGGAATTGTTGTAATATACAATGAAATGTTCTTCTGTCCGCGTCCTGATGTGGCTTGTTCTCAATTCAATCCGGGATTTCCTTACCGGGGAAATTACGGGTTACTACAGTAAATCGATATTTATAAAATGATTTATTTATAGGCCATATACTGCCAATACTCAACCAATATTGCCCATTGGTTAAAATAAAACAAAATGTTGAATTCCACGTCAACGATCAACAACCAAATCAATCATTTAATCAGAACAGTTCATATAATTATAATACGAGAATAAATAATATCTAATATATTTGAGGAATCCAGTTGGATCCCTCCAACCTGTTCTTGTCTGCATCAAATAGATTATCTCATATAAATTTACTCAATTCAATCTAACTGATTATTTATATACAGTAAATAATAGCTATTTAACATCAACCAATTAACAAAACAATTCAAATAATTTAACACGTTTATTTTATAAACGTGACTAATAAGCTAAGTTACCTCCATTGGGTTCAATCGTTAAAATAACGATTTGGTTTTCACTGAAATTAAACAACGTTTAATTTCAGAAATTTAATCAATATATGAATATATATTTAACAAACGACAAATAGTCAACCAATAGCAACCATATCAAACAATTTATAAAACACGACTTATATAAAATATAAGTGGGAAGAAATAAATGAGTTTAATTCACCTTGTTTCTATTGTCGCTAAAATGGCTTGGTTTCCATTAAATTAAACAGTGTTTAATTTAACTAAGAATTTCTGCTACTTCCAGCCCTATCCAGATCTATTCCAAAATGTAGAGTTCGACGATGTAACTGCAACACAACTTGTTTGGTTCAATTCTGATAACATAGGCATACGTTATACAACTTTAAATAATACAATTTAATTTAAATAATAATTCCTTAATTATAGTTTTAATAAACTAATTACTTTTATTATGGAACCTAGGTCCGACTTAATCTCTTTCTCCCTATCCTTCAATCTTTCCCGACACGTTGTAGACCTGTCATATTTTAAACATTTGAATTAGTTTATTGTTAAATAATTTTATCACTAATTATGTTAGTTTAAATCATTACACTGTCTAATTTAAATTACAGGTATAAGGAACAAATGTGGCCAACATTAGTTTCTTCTTCTGTTTCCTGGCTGACTTTCCTTTTGTTCAAAACCTGTCACAATTTAAAATTTTAACTTCTGATTAGATTAAATTAAATTTCAATTCCTTAATTACTTTTAGCTATAACTAATTACACTGGATTAGTTTTAAATAAGGTCATCCCATACTTCTCTCTTTCGTTTTGAGCTTTAGGAACCAAATCGCCAAGACCCTTGACGCCTAGGGTTCCGTTTTTCTCGTGCATGCCATCACCAGAAGCCGGTCAAGCCTCACTGAACCACACTCCTACACAAGCCTTTCCTTCGCCCCCTCCACGGCAACCGCAATTCTGCCCACGCTCTAGGAAACTGCCTCAAAGTCAATGCCTTCTCATGGCGATTCAGGCTAGCAGGTAATGGTGAATTCGAACACCGCCATCCAAGTTAACCATCGCGAGGAGCTTAACAATGTTTTAGTTCAACATTTTAGGAAATAACCAATGGATCTAACGGTATTAGAGGAGAAAGAATTGATTGATACTGATCTTCCATTCTTTATGGCGGCTGGTAAAACGGGTTGACCGTGGGTGAATGTTTGACCAACTTATTTAGGGTTTTGAAACCACTTATTTATAAGCAACCCATATTATTTAATTATTTAATAAACTTAATGATGAATTAACATTTTAAAACCACTACAAAGGACTTCTGTTTTCGATGAAACTTGTAATCTGAACATAGAAAAATATTCCGGACACGATGGGACAAGTTTCATCAAATTCCGAGGTCGTTTGTAAAAAATCCTTTATAAATCACATGCTAAAAATTACGCGTTTAAATTTTCTACGATCACATAATAAATCTAATCAACTTGAAACTTTGAAATTCTACTAGACCTTTTCCTTACGGATCCAATGAAATTTGTTTTGTTAAAATCGAAATTCATTTGGCTAGTCCTTTATTCCTCTAAAGTTACCCGTGTCTAATTTGCAAAATAATATATACTATTAAGGCGTTTATCGTTGCCATGATCAAACAGTTAGTCCGATGGATATGAAAATTGAAATCCTATAATTAATTAATTAATTATGAATCCAATGACACAAGTTTCATCGCATTCCGAGACTGTTTCCCGGTATGCTATTTTTATATGCCAAATAACGCTATTTTGGACATCGAAATACTATGTCCACAAATAAAAACTACCTACCTATCCTGACTTTAATCGTCGATAGGAACTCAACAGAATTGGTTTCGTGGCTTAATTCAATCGTTGGCTCAAGTTATACACAAAATCCACCTATTAAATTAATTTAATTTAATTACGCACTATAAAAAATAACTGGGCGTTTACGACTGCCGTTGTCACATACGACATCGAATCGCCCTGAAATTTGGTTTTCTACCATAATTTGAAGTTACGATTCCAACGAATCTAATTTCATCGAAACTGAGCCCGTTTGCAAAATGGTAAATTTTATGCCTCACATAATGTAAATAAAATATTATATAAATTCCAAAATAATCGAATTAAATAATTATAAATTATTATTATAAAAAATATCCAAATAAATTTGTCATGTGGTTTCAATTATAACCCAGTATAGATTATACAACTCAATATCGCCAATTTCGAGTTAAAATTGTATTGAAATTAAATTGAAACCCTTTCTAAACGTTGTATTTTAATAATGATTTCCATAGTGACTATTTTAAAATTTTAATTGGACATAACTAATAATCTATAACATGAAATCTCGATTTTTCTCTTTCATATGAAAATTATAATCAACAAGATTCAAACGTTTCTTATTTCATGGAAATCTGACTTATATCGGATCGTGTATATCCAGTTAAAGTTCAAAACACAATATTACGAACTACCATGCCATTTCGAGCTTGTTTTATAATTATATATAAATTAACGTTCAAACTTCATTTTAAATAAATGAATTCAATATTAAAATCCATTAATATTCCAAATATAATATTTAAAATAACAAAATAATTTAAATATTTGACTACAAAAAAAAACGAGGCATTACACATATGATGCTTACACCTCCAATCTACTTCGAGAGGAAAACCTAATAGAAAATAATCTTGGAAACCTTATTGATGATTCGTATGGAGTATATGATACTATAAATGGAATGAGTGACGGTAGTAAGTGGTAAAAGTATTACGATTACAAGAAAAAACCAAGTGAACCCTCTTTCAAAGATGGCCTTATAACATTAATTGTCATTGTAGAGCTTCATAATTTGAAAAAAGACTTTAATTGGCCAGGAAACAACATGACTGAGTTGTTGAAGTGATTGAAACGGTGGCTTCTAAAGGAAAATACGATACCTTAGAAATACTCCACAGTGAAACAAATGTTAAAAGATTTGGGAATGAAAGTAGAATGCATACATGCTTGTGAAAATGATTGCATATTATTTTGGAAGGATTACAAGGATGAAGCGGAATGTCCTCATTGCCATGCTTTGAGATTTAAAACAAAAAACTAGGAGAAGTGATAAAAATCACAAAACAACCACGAAAAGTATTGAAACATTTTTCCAAGGATTTCGAGATTAACAAGGATGTACACTGTACCATGGATATCTCGAAAAATGTCGTGGCGCAGTGAAGCAAAACCTTGACGGAGTTGGATGTGTCATCCCATTGACTTGGCTAAATGGAGATCACTTAAAAACAAGTGGCCTGAGTTTGCTAGAGATGGACGAAATGTTTGGCTTGGTGTTGCTACTGTCGGATTCAATCCTAGTACATACCTATTATGTAGTTATAGTTGTTGGCCTGTGTATATGATTCCTTATAACTTACCCCTTCGTTGTACATGAAACCAGAGTTTCAAACGTTATGTTTGTTATCTCCAAGGACAATGACACCGAGTTAAGATATCGAAGTCTATTTGGAACCTTTTATGGATGAGCTAAAATAAATTTGGATAGTAGTGCTTGCATATGACATGGACAAGAAAGAACATTTCACAGTGAGCAATGCTACTATGGAGAATTCATGATCTGTCTGCATTTGGAAATTTATCTGGTTGCGTAACAAAGGGTTACAAAGCATGTCCAATTTGTGCAATATAAACAGAATCGGAACACATCAGCAATAAGATTGTTTATATGAAGTATAAAAGATTTTTGTGTGATCATCCATGTAGAGCACTCAACTAAGAGCAAGCAGATTGAATTATTATTAGCTTTATGCATTTATTTAGTCTTATATTGTTACTACCAAATTCTACAATGAAAACAGGGATTGGTGAAGGGGTATCGGGGCACTACTGGCACCAAGCGTGTATTTCGGAATCAGACAACCGACATCATATCACTAAAATAACTGATAACGGAAGTAGAGAGTGGAAGACCTAGTTAATGCACTATCTGTACCAACACAAGGGGCAAAATCTTGGTACCAATACAAAAGAAGATATCAACAAGGTAATGCCGACACTGAAAGCCACAAACATAAATACAGCCCCAGAAGCCTAGCACTCAGGATCAGAAGCAGATAAAAAAGGGTTTATTGAAAGAAAATAATCCGTAATCAAGAACCACGAGAGAAGCGTATAGAGTCAAGCTAAGAGAAAGAAAAAAAACTATTGGCATCCGGTACCGATACCAAGAAGTAACTCCAAAGCACCAGAAGGCATTTCGAAGGCATGTTATCGCGAAGCTTGAATTAAACTCAAGAGTTCACTGAAGTAATCCGAAGTCGAGGGGGCTATCCATACTAATTTTCTTACTGTCCATACCAAAATAGATGAAGATGACCAAAGGAACAGAAGCATAAAAGTAATGTTATGAAGACTTGCTTGTTAGGGATTGCGGAATGGATCGTTAAGGCAAAACTAACACTAGAAGGGGTGAATAGTGTTTTTGAGAATTTAAACAAAATCTAAATCTTATATGATCTACTATATGAATCAAACACCATAGAAACAATCACAGACACAGAATCAAACACAAACACAAAGATAAATAAAAATAAAATGCAGAAAAGGAAAGAACACACCAAATTTTATATTGGTTCGGAATTGCTCCTACGTCCAGTGGCATGCAACGCTGGATTGCGCAGAGTTTTATTATTATATCAATATCCAAGTACAACCACTTTGATTTCACAGCTACAAGGGTAACACCGATTCCACACACTTGATCAAGTATACTCTCCGTTATTTCACGGCTACAAGGGTAACATCGATTCAACTCTCCTTAATTTAACGGATACAACGGTAACACCGATTACTCAAACACTTCCCAAATGATTACAATAGCCCTATAACTCTTCAATAGCACTTCGACTCAGAGAGTAATGAGTAAAGAGTGAGAAGAGAAGTTTTATATAAACATAATTGAATTCGGCAGAGTGTAAGTGTAGAAATCATAAAAATAAGAAAATATAATGGTGCAAAGAAAAGAGATGAAGATGTAGAAAAAGAACGATGAAAAAATTCGAAATCATCCCCTATTTATAAGATTTGAAAGTTTGCAATGTATCTGGAACATCACAACGTGTTTGAATTTGAATTTGAACCTGGAGTGTTATTCGTAGTCTTACGTAAACTAGACTCTATTACTATACTTATCTTGAGATCTTGAACACTTGAAATCTTGAATACTCATGAGTCTGGAATTATCTATGAATTCTGAATCTCTCGAAGCTCTTAAACTGTATAGTCTTCAGTATAAATTCCTGTATATAAATCTTGCATATGTATGTATGTGTGTATATATATTCTAGATAAAAGTGTTATTATATATTTTATAATCAACTAATATTGAAATAAGGTTGCTGTCATCAAAACTCCATTCTCCAACAATCTCCCCCTTTTCGATGATGACAGCCTTAGTTCATAAAATATATATTCATACCTGTTCATACTTGTTGATGATGATCCTTCTAATACTCTCCCTCTCTATATGGATCCTATAAACCAATTCTATATTTTATAATTTCTCCCCCTTTGTCATTATTAAAAAGAAATTCTAAAACAACTTCCCCTAAATCCTATAACTATTCGAATTACATGTATAATTTGTGATTACATATATATGACTCCCCCTTAAATTCTTGCTTATAAAACGCAGTAATAGAAAACCTATTTTATAAAAAATAAGCAATATATTTAACCATTGTTTTTACAAACATAATTATATGTACATATTATACATTGAATTAACGAAAAGGAATGAAAATGTATGACAACAAATGAATCAAAAACCTAAATTCTAATTTTCCTTAACTATATGAGACTTATGAGTAGGACAATTTGGGTAACGGAGGCAAAAATCTCCATTTCGTTCAATCATACTTCCGTTATGGTTAGAACTTCACCCACGCAAATGACTTGATCTTCCTCATTTGAGACTTCTTGTTGCTCCTTGGTTTCCTCTTCCTCCATTATCTCTTCTTCATCTTCTTCTGATTCCTCCTCTTCTTCTATAGGTTTATTATCATCTTCTATGATAATCGGACAAGCCCGATTATGTGTTATAAACTTAAGAAGGCTCCTTATCACTTTTCCTTGCCTATTTTGCTCTTGGCTCATCCTAATTTGTGGTACTTGTATTTCAGCAAGCATTTGCCGAGTGTATTCCATCTTTTCTTCAATTTTCATGACACATGCTAACGTATAATGTTGAAAAGGATCTTCGGATGGTCGAGCGGATGATTCGGGATTGATTTGGGTGTTAAAGTTGGTGGAGGCCATTTTTTATTTTGGTTTAGAGTTTTTACAGAAGCGAGAAATGAAAATGAAGAAGAAAATTCGAAATGGAGGGTTTGAATGATTAGTATAACTAACTTTTGGTGGGAATTCATTTTAAAATTCTGGCAGTTATATGTCGACATAGTGATAAATGTATGTCGACATACTTGTGTTTTTAATTTAATTTTTATTTTATTTTAAATGTTAGATATATATTAATATATTTAATTATTCTAACTCACTTGGTGAACAAATTCCTAATTCTCTTCTAAATTTAGTAAATGTTGCTTCGTTTAATGGTTTTGATAATATATATGCTATTTGTTTATCTGTTTCTATAAATTTGAGTGAAATTTTCTCTTTACTTACATGATCTCTTAGAAAATGATGTCGTATATCGATATGTTTAGTTCTTGAATGATGAGTTGGATTTTTAAATATATTTATAGCACTCATATTATCGCAGTATATTAGTGATTTATTTATATTTAATCCAAAATCATTTAGAGTTTGTTGCAAATATATTATTTGTGAACAAGCCAAAGCAGCAGAGATATATTCTGCTTCAGTTGTTGATAAAGATACAGTATTTTGCTTTTACTAAACCACGAGACTAGTGAATGTCCTAAGAAGTGACATGTTCCACTAGTACTTTTACGATTGGATTTACATCCTGCATAGTCAGCGTCACAACAAGAAACTAAGTCGAATGAATCATCTTTAGGATAAAATAATCCAAAGTCTGATGTATGCTTTACATACCCTAGAATACGTTATACGACTTTTAAATGTGTTTCCTTAGGTTGTGATTGATATCTTGCACAGAGACATACACTATGCATTATATATGGTCTACTAGCGGTTATATATAGTAACGATCCTATCATTTCTTTATATAGTTTTTGATCAACGTCTTTAGATGTACCATCTTTACTTAATGCTGTATTAGTTGCCTTCGGTGTTGGTCTCCCATTAGTTGTTGTAAGATTATATTTATTAATTAGATCTCTTGCGTATTTTTCTTGATTGACAAATATTCCATTCTTTAATTGACGAATTTGGAAGCCTAAAAAGAACGTTGGTTCTCCCATATGACTTATCTTGAATTCTTGTGTCATAATATCTGAAAATTCTTTATTCATTTTATCGTTTGTTGATCCAAAAATTATATCGTCAACATATATTTGTACTAATTGTATATCCTTATTATTCTTCTTAATAAACAAAGTATTATCTAATTTTCCTATTTCAAATTTTGATTGTAACAAATAATTTCTTAATCTATCATACCAAGCACTAGGAGCCTATTTTTATCCATATAATGCTTTCTTTAACTTATCTATGTGATTTGGTAATTTTTCATCTTCAAATAGAGGTAGTTGATCTACATATCATCTTCTTTAAACAATCCATTTAGAAAAGCACTTTTGACATCCATTTGATATAATTTGAAATTATTATGATTTTCAAAGGCTAGTAAAATCTTAATGGCTTCTAATCTTGCTATGACGGCAAAAGTTTCATAGTAATCTATTCCTTCTTCTTGAGTATAACCTTGTGCTACTAGTCGTGCCTTATTTCTTACGACTTCACCATGTTCATTCATTTTATTTTTATAAACCCATTCAGTTCATATTATTGTTTTATCCTCTGGTCTAGGAACAAGTTCCCATACATCATTCCTGGTAAACTGATTCAGTTCTTCTGCATAGCAAGTATCCATGAATCATTGGAAGATGCTTCCTTTGGATTTTTAAGTTCAATAGTTGAAATAAGTGCAGTATTACTCATATTATTTAATTGATTACAGGTTCTAACAACATATTCAATATCTTCTAAGATATTTTCTACAAGATGGTCTCTAAGTAATCTAATTTGTTTATTTGGTTGATTATCTTCATGATTTGTTTCACTAACTTCATTTTCACTTTCATCTTTATTGCATTGTGTTATATTTTTATAATTTTCATCGAAAGATATGTTTAAGGTTTCTTCTATGGTATTGGTTCGAGTATTGAAAACTCTATATGCTTTACTTCTTTCTGAATATCCAATAAATATTCCTTTATCAGATTTCGAATCAAATTTATCTAAATTTTCTTTAGTATTAAGTATAAAACATTTACTTCCAAATATTTTAAAATATGACACTTTTGGTTTCTTATTATACAAAAGTTCATAAGGAGTTTTATGAGTTAAAGGTCTAAATGAAATTTTATTTAAAATATAACAAGTTGCTGCAACTGCCTCAGCCCAAAATATTTCTTGGGAAATTACTATCAGATAACATAGTTCTCGCACACTCTTGTATCCTCATATTTTTATGTTCAATTACTCCATTTTGTTGAGGGGTTCTAAGAATATAAAAATTTGGGTTATTCCCTTTTTATTACAATATTTTTCAAAATTTTCGTTTTCGAACTCTTCGCCATAGTCACTATGTATTATTTTGATTTTTAGTGATAATAAATTTTGAATTCCTTTAGAAAAAGTTTTAAATTTATCAAAAGCATCACTTTTATTTTTAAGAAACAAAGTCCAGGTAAATCTAGAAAAATCGTCGACTATTACGTAAACATATCTATTATGATTTATCGATTGAATTTGAGATGGACCGAATAAATCTATGTGAATTAACTCAAAGGTTTTCGAGGTAGTAATTTTCCCTTTTGATTAAGATGAATTTCTCTTTAATTTCCCAAATTGAAAAGCGTCACATAAATTATTAACTTTAAATTTCATTTTGGCTAATCCTCTAATTGAATCTAATTTAGAAATCCTAGAGATGTGTTTGAAATTTATATGACCAAATCTCTTATGCAAGATCCAGTGGTCACTTGTATTGGCCATAAGACATAGATTATTACTGGAGATTTTCATACTTAATATATAGATATTTTTCTTTCTATCTCCTTTGAATATTACTTTTGAATTCCTATCTTATATAAAACATTTATTCTTTTCAAAGTTTATTTTGTAACCCTTATCGCAAAGTTGACTTGTACATAGCAAGTTGTGTTTCAGATTCCTAACTAATAAAACATCAGAAATAGCATGAGTTTCAGAATTACCGACATTGCCGATCCCAATAATGTATCCTTTAGAGTTATCTTTGAAGTTCACCATTCCACCATCTTCATATGTCAGATTATTGAGTAATTCAGGATTTCCCGTCACATGTCTTGAACAACCACTATCCAGTATCCACTTGTCCTTTTTAATTTCCGCCAACTGGTTTCTAGAATTTGAATTCTCAATAGCCATGTGACACACCAGTTCGGTATTTGAATTTCCAACAGCCACCAGAATTTGATTTTTCAACAGCCACCATTTTAGAATTTGAATTACCAACATCCACTTCACCCATCTTTTCAACTTTGAATTTTCAAAAGACATAAAACACATCTTTTCCTGTGTTGAACAATATTTCAGTAGATCACATGACTTTTCAACACAATTATATGCAAACTCTTTTAACATTGATACAATGCATGAACTGACACGAGTGTTAACAAATATTTCAAAATTTGTTAAAATCAGTTTATGAACTTTTTGAAAGACCTTGCTCTGATACCATTTGTTAAGGATTGCGGAATGAATCGTTAAAGCAAAACTAACACTAGAGGGGGGGTGAATAGTGTTTTGAGAATTTAAACAATATCTAAAACTTATTTGATCTACTATATGAATCAAGCACCACAGAAACAAACAGATACAGAATCAAACGCAAATACAAAGATAAAAAATATGTCGAAAAGAAAAGAACACAACAGATTTTATACTAGTTCGGAATTGATCCTACATCTGGTCCCACGCAACGTTGGATTGCGCAGAGTTTTATTACTATATCAATATCTAAGTACTATCTCCTTGATTTCACGACTCCAAGGGTAACACCGATTCCACACACTTGATCAAGTATACACACCTTGATTTCAAGGCTACAAGGGTAACACAAATTACTCAAACACTTCCTAAATGATTACAATTGCCCTATAACTCTTTAATAGCACTTCGATTCAGAGAGTAATGAGTAGAGAGTGAGAAGAGAATAAGTTTTATACAAATAGAATAGAATTCAGCAGAGTATAAGGGTAGAAATCATAAAATTAAAAAATATAATGGTGTAAAGAAAGGAGATGAAGATGGAGAAGAAGAATGATGAAAATTTCGAAATCAGCCCCTATTTATAAGATTTGAAAGGTTGCAACGTTTCTGGAACGTCACAAATAGTGAAAGACACTTTCTTTGAAAATCAAAAAAGTGACAGTTATATGTCGACATAGACATACATGTATGGCGACATAAGCATGTGTAAAATTGAATTTTGAGCAATTTTCAAGTGTTTTGCTATATTTATAATTCTGGAAATTCTTGAATTAAAACATAATGTTGTAAATGAGTATTATAAAGTATAAAAACATATGAAAACATAAATATAAGATATATGAACATATTTATAAAATTATAGAGTTAAAAACTTATATAAATATAAATTATATAATATATTAAACTTATAAACTATAAATCTTTGAGTTTTAAAATCAAAAGCAAAGAAAGAAAAGTAAAATAGAGAAGATAGAGACTGAAGATAGAATTTGAAATCAGAATTTGAAAATGGAATTTGAATTTGAATTTGAACCTGGAGTGTTATTCAGAGTCTTACATAAACTAGACCCTATTACTATATTTATCTTGAACTCTTGATCTCTTGAAATCTTGAATACGCATGAGTCTTGAATCATCTTTGAATTCTGAATCTCTAGAAGCTCTTAAACTGTACAGTCTTCAATATAAATTCTTGTATATAAATCCTGCATATGTGTATATATATAAACTTTAGATAAAAGTGTTAGTATATATATTTTGTAATCAATTAATATTGAAATAAGGTTGTTGTCATCAAAACTCCATTCTCCAACATTACTACCGAGACCGAAGCTTGTAGCCAAAACCGAAAGCAGCTCTCGAAGCTATCAATACCAATGGACTTATTAAGAAAAAGAAACATTAAAGCTAACTCCTAAAGCCTGAAAGCGACACTTCGAAAGCAAATGATCCAACACTAGAAATATGGAACCAGGAAAGGAAACCATATAACCAAGCCAAGACAAAGAAAAAGGGGCTATCGATACTAACTTGCTTAGTGCCGATACCGACACCAGGAAGCATTCAAAAGCTAGTGAGGCAAGGGTTTGCTATCGAAGCTGTCCACACTAATCTACTTAGTATTGATCCACAATCGAAAGCATAACTTGAGTCATGACTCACTAAGGATCAAAATTTGTGTTCCGAAAGCAAGGGAGACCTGATAACAAAGCAATAGAAAGAAAGGCGGCCAAAACCATGTTGCCGGAACCGAAAGACATAAAAGCGGCTGAAACCCTAATATCACATCCGAAAGTGGCTTCTATTGAGCATCTACCAAAAGGAGGCCCAATATACATATAAATAAGACCCCAGGGGTCTCATTTTGGGGATTTTCTCATTCCCCATTCCTATCAACTTTTCTCATAGAGTAAATGTAACGACCCGTATTCTACGCATCATACGACCCGTATTAGATATTTATTTCTTTCACATACGAAGTCGTATGGTCATGTAACTTTGGGAGACGACTATTGGGGTCATTTCCCATGTTCATGATTTTTGTCGATTTTTAAATAACCATTTTACCCCTAGTTGGCAGTGTTTTGGCCATAACTTTTGACTAGAAAGGAATTTAGACCTGAAACCAATTCTATTGGCTCCGGATGATGGTTTACAATTCCGTAGAGTGGTCACAATAGCCAAACGGACTCACCGTTTGGGAGATATGGCTGAAACAAGTTTCAGATGGTGAAAAACAGCTTAATTGGGCTTAACCGGGTAATTAGTAGCTAGGCCTAAAGGGGATTCGGGATTGGAGATGTATAAGGGCTGATTAGGATTAGAAAACATTTCTTTCAGCCGCCACTTTCATTCTTGAACCCTAACAATGGCTGCCAACATCTAGAAACATCCCCAAATCACTTTCTAATCAAATTTTGGCTTAATCTACATCAAATTAAGGAGAGAAAACATGAAAGAAAGGTTAGAGCTGCTGTTAGACATCAGTATTCACCCAAATCAGCAAGGTTTCAGTTCTGAGAAATTTATTTGTGGCCAAGGTGTGTGATTAGCATTGTTTCAGCACTAATTACGGTTAATTAGGGGTAATTAGTGAAGATTAGCGAATTTACACACTAAAAAATTCTGGAAAAATATCTATAAATTCGAAAATAATATTTTATGCCTCTGGTAGAAATTTGGTTTAATTTGGTTAAGTTTTGTTAACCCTATGATTAGTTTTGCTTAAACATGCTTAGGGGAAAATATGGGGTTTTGGGTATATTTGATCCATTTTGACACGTAAATTCGTTGTTTTGGTGTTTGTGGTTAGTTTGCTATGTTGCTATGACTGTTTGGAATGATTTGTGATTGATTAGAATAGTTAGATTGGTCGAAAACGTCGTCGAATGGCGTAAACAAGTTACTGGAAAAAGTTGCAGAAAGTTGTGAAGGGTTTCAGATCGGATCGGGTTGGGGGCTCGGATCGGATAGGAGAGCTGGGCAAGGAATCTGACCCGAACTGAAGTCTAGCACAAAGGAAGTTTGGCAGGAAGGAAGGCCATTGTTTAGAGTTGGAGTTGGACAGAAGATCGGATCGGAGCAACGGAGCAGATCGGATCGTATCGGAGCAAGGGAGCAGATCGGATCGGAGCAAGGGAGCAGATCGGATCGGGGCAAGGGAGCAGGACGGATCGGAGCAGGCAAGCAAGTCAAACTGAAGCATCGGATCGATGAAGGACCTCCGAACTGAACTCAAGCAGAGGCACACCCGAGCCGAACCACTTCAAAGCATCCGAACCGAACCGACGTCTGAAGGGGGAGAATCACCGAACCGACCCGCATCCAGGAGCGCACTAGGAAGCATTACACTGAACCGAAGCGTGTTATACGTATGTATCCGAACCGAATCGAATCCATGACCACTTCTACGCAATGACTCTTTTGAAGACCAACTCCAATTCGATCAAAACCCGGGATGCAAAGGAAGTCCAAATGAGGAGCTTTGACTCAGGATCCAGCTGGGAACCAATGAGTGAGCTTCATGATTGGGCTTTGCTGCGGGACGTGTGCCAAGGGGCTATCGATGTCTATGACTTTGGATCACTATGTATGGGAGGTACGTGAACGGATTCAGGGCCACAGTGGCCTAGGTACGACTAAAGGGCTATAGACCAATGAAGTGGGGTCATTTGTAAAGATTTGGTCATGACTCCATGTGGTAAGCTTGGTAGTAGCAGTAGTTGTACAAGTTGAACTCCGTCACTACTTCGATGGGTCTAGTGATTGACAGTGGTGGACATTGTATGCTTTACGCACTGAGTGAGAGACGTGAGGATGGTTGTTATGCTAGATTTGTTTTCCACCCTTATGACATACACCCCCCCTCGTATTCTCTACACTATTTATTATGGCACCTTAGAGTATTGTACGGTATGTGGTACTAACTCTTTGGTTGCAGGTCCAGGTTCAGGTATGGTTTAGTATACCTGTTATTGTTCTGTTTAGATGTTTATCGCTCATACCAGGCTTTATGTCTGACCCAGAGTTTTATGTCTCTTCTTATTACTCTGGGTGCTCACATGAGCAGACTAGAGACAGGTTAGTTGGTGATGCACGGGTAGATGATCCGGAGACGAGCAGGAGGCTTCCACGTATGATATATATATAGTATTCTCCCTGTGTTGTGGAAGATCACCGCTTGGGCATTAGTAGTGCATCTTCTACTTCAGTTTTCTTTTGTTTAGAGACGGTAAATTTGGAAAGTTGTAATAAGCTGTATTTGGATTTCCGTTGCTCTGATGTTGATGTTGGTTTTAGTTATCAGCTTATGTACTGTCTCACCTGTTTTATGTCAAGTATGTTATTATTATATTTTATTCCATGCGCTGTGAGACATTCTACAGGTTCCTCGTTAGTTAATTCCCTTCTTTCCTTTCTTCTGACGACCGTCCCGTGCTAGTCGGACTTGTGTACAGCGCACTTTCGGAGGAAATGCAGGCTGGTGCGGGGCGGGCCGTCACACTTGATATCAGAGCTCTAGGTTGCGTAGTTAACCTAGGGAAAGACACTAGGGAGAGATAGTACGTATATGAGAGCGCGTATTTGTGATTACTTTGGTTTTTAAAAGCTATATATATACTATTAGTAGTATTAGAATGAAGTCGTACTGCACTAGCACGACTATGGGTTCGTTAATTGTTTCCCTTTTTCAGATTGACGATGAGCCGATATGCTAGATGTGCTGGTAGGGGAGCCAATAATGGGAATGCTGCTGACATGAGGACGATGTTTACTGACCTCATGAGAGAGATGCTTAGGGATGTGCAGAGGGCATCTCCTAATGGTGGAAATGGTGGTGGTCCAATAGTGCAGGCACCTAGAGTCGACTTCGCCAAGCTGAATAAGGATTATACTAGCCTTGGTAGGAAGTCGTTCCACGGAACGGAGTCGGCTACGGATGTTCAGGATTGGTTGGATAGTTGCGAACGTATCTTCGAGGATTTGGGTATCGAGGTAGCGATGATGAGAAAGCTAGCGTCCCGTCAGCTGCAAGGGCGAGCAATGAATTGGTGGAATGCTGTAAAGGCAGCTACTCCTGAAGATCATATTACTTGGGAGCAGTTTAAGGTCCGTTTTAGCGAGAAGTTCATTCCAGCTGCTCAGAAGTCAGTGTTGTTTAAGAAATTCTTGGAGCTCAAGCAGAATGGCAGAGCTGTCTCGGAGTATATTGCTGAATTCGATACTTTGTCGAAGTATGGGTTATCTCTTATTGATACTGCCGAGAAGAAGAATGAGAAATTCATAACTGGTTTGGATCAGTACTTGGGGGAAAGGCTTATTAACCACATTGATGAGACGTTTGAATCGATTGTGGGGAAAGCATTGAGATCAGAAAGCCTCTACCCTAAGCCGAAGACTGAGGTTGCATCTGCAGAGGAGCCAAAGCCACAAGCAAGTGGTGGAGGCAAGGGTGGTTCCCAGAATAAGAGAAAGCAGAGTCAGACAAAGGATGGCCAGAAGAAAAAGAATAAGCAAGATGTGGAGTGCTTCAGCTGTGGTAAGAAGGGTCATTATGCGAGTAATTGTCGGGCCAAGCCAGCGGATAGGAAGTGCTTCAACTGTAGCCAAATGGGACATCACAAGGACAAGTGTCCGCAACCCCCCAAAGAAAAGCAAATGGTGAAAGCATATGCCCTTAATGCTATTCCTTCTTCGTCAAATGCCCCAACTGCGGCAGAGAAGGGAAAGAATGTCGTCATTCAAGGTATGCTTTCTATTTATGATGTTCCTGTTAGAGTTTTGTTTGATACCGGAGCTTCCAGTTCTTTCATATCTAGTGACCTGGTGGATAGGTTGGGATTGGAGCCCGAGATTGTCGATAGTCCTTTAGTAGTGACGAACCCGATTGGTGGTTTGACTAGCCTTAGCATGATTTGTCGTAATGTGGTCTTATCGAGTCATGGATGCATGTTTATTTGTGATTGCTTTGTTTTGGGCTTTACTGGGTTTGGCATTATTTTGGGAGTAGACTGGCTCCAAAGATACGGGGTGGTGGTAGACTGTGAGGGCTTTTTGGTGACAGCTAGAGTGGATGATGGGCGGAGGATAGTGTTTGGTGGTCTACCCAGTGAGGGGTTATTGGCTAGTTTTCTAAACTCCCTCGACATTCCGCATAGTGAGTTGTCAGGTTTGCCCGTGGTTGGCCAGTATCCGGATGTCTTCGAAGAAGTGACCGGGCTTCCACCACATCGAGAGATTGAGTTCCGTATTGATTTGGTGAAAGATGCCATACCTATAGTGATGCCACTTCGTCGTATGGCACCAAGGGAGCAGCGAGAGCTCGAGGTGCAAGTCAGCGATCTTTTGAAGAAGGGATTTATCAGAAGGAGTGTTTCTGAATGGGGAGCACCAGTTGTGTTTGCTACCAAGGCGGATGGTTCCCTTCGTTTGTGTGTATACTACCGCGAGTTGAATAAAGTGACGAGGAAGAACAACTATCCTCTACCGCGGATAGATGATTTGTTCGATCAGTTGAGCGGCGCGAGAGTATTTTCTCAGTTGGATCTCGTGACAGGTTTTCATCAGCTTAGAGTGGAAGCTGAGAGTATAGCTAAAACGGAATTTCGGACGCCGTCTGGATTTTATGAGTGGTTGGTCATGCCATTCGGGCTGACCAATGCCCCAACATATTTTGTGGATCTTATGAATAGGGTATTCAGAGATCAGTTGAATAAGTTTATCCTTGTGTTCGTTGATGATATTTTGGTCTACTCGAGGACAGAGGAAGAACACAAGGAACATTTAAGAATAGTGATGGAGGTGTTGAGAAAACACCAATTGAAAGCAAAGTTTTCTAAGTGTCACTTCTGGAGGAAGGAAGTGAGGTTCTTGGGTCATGTTGTTTCCGAGAATGGTATTGTCGTGGACCCTGCGAAGGTGGCTATAGTACAGGACTGGCCTACGCCCAAGAATGCAACAGATGTAAGAAGTTTCTTGGGATTAGCTGGATATTATCGTAACTTTACCCAAGGCTTCTCCAAGATAGCAGCACCGTTGACCCAGTTGACCAAGAAGAATCAAGCTTTTGTCTGGGATGAAAGATGCGAGAATGCATTCAAGAGTCTAAAGGACAAGTTGACATGTGAACCAGTGTTAGACATTCCTAAGGGGAATGAAGAGATGACAGTATACACGGATGCTTGTGATACCGGACTAGGTGCTGTATTGATGCAAGGCGGTAGGGTTGTAGCTTATGCAAGTCGGCAATTGAAACCGCATGAGAGAAGATACCCTACCCATGATTTGGAATTAGCAGCGATCGTGTTCGCGTTAAAGATGTGGAGACACTATCTCTTGGGAGAAAGATTTGAGCAGTTTACCGATCACAAATCGTTAAAGTATCTCTTCTCTCAGAAAGATCTGAATCTCCGTTAGCAGAGATGGTTAGAGTTCTTGGCTTCGTATGATTTTGATATCGCATATACACCTGGCAAAGGTAATGCGGTAGCCGATGCCTTGATTAGGAGACATGCCAGCTTAGGGACAATGTTTCTTGAATGGAAGCAACTGGAGTACATCGCTGGGTATGATTTCAGACCAAAGTGCGAATTGGATCCAGTCATGCTAGCAAGTTTGACAATCAGACCCACTTTGATTGAGCGGATCGGCTCTAGTCAGAGGGACGATCCTAACCTATTGGAAATCATCTCCAAGTTAGAGATGGGTATCGATGAGGAGATGAACAAGTATGGGCTTGATCGAGATGGATGGCTTAGAAAGAATGGAAAGCTTGTTGTACCCAATGTCAATGGATTGAGGGATGAAGTGCTTAGAGAGTGTCATCACTCGAAACTGACTATACACCCCGGTGGTAATAAGATGTATCGAGACATGAAGCAGACTTACTACTGGGAAGGGATGAAAAGAGACGTTGGGAAATTTATATCCAAATGCACGAATTGCCAGCTAGTTAAAGCCGAGCAAAAGAAGCCTAGTGGGTTGTTGCAACCATTAGAAATTCCCGAATGGAAATGGGAGCAAGTCTCGATGGATTTCATCGATGGTTTACCAAGGACTAGATCGGGACATGATAGCATTTGGGTAATCGTGGATCGATTAACTAAAAGTGCAAGATTCATACCAGTCAAATCGACCAGAACGGCAGCTAAGTTAGCAGAATTGTATATGAAATGGGTAGTGAGATTTCATGGAGTACCTAAAATCATTGTGAGTGACCGAGACCCGTTGTTCACTAGTGGGTTTTGGAAGAGGTTACAAGAGGCTCTGGGGTCAGAATTACATCTAAGTACCGCGTATCATCCTCAGACCGACGGTCAGACGGAGAGGGTGAATCGTATATTAGAAGACCTCCTGAGAGCTTGTGTACTGGATTTTAGTGGATCATGGGATGAATATTTGCATGTAGTAGAGTTTGCATATAATAATAGCTACCAATCCAGTATCGGGATGGCTCCGTTTGAAGCTTTGTACGGAAGACCGTGCAACTCACCATCATGTTGGATAGAGACTGGCGAGAAGTTTGTGCTTGGACCAGATGTGGTGAGGGAAACTTCAGATAAGATTAAGATCATTCAACAACGAATGAAGGCTACCCAAGTTAGGCAGAAGAGTTATGCTGATAAGAGGAGAAGAGACTTAAAATTCTCCGTTGGTGACTTGGTGTTTGTTAAGATCTCTCCGTTGAAGAGCGTGATATGATTTGGCAGGAGAGGCAAGTTGGCACCAAGATTTGTTGGCCCATTCCCTATTCTTGAACCAGTCGGGAATTTGGCATATAGAGTCGGCTTACTAGAGAAGATGGCAGGAGTTCACGACGTATTTCATGTTTCCCAACTAAGGAAGTTCGTTCACGACCCAGATATGACCATTTCACCTGATCAGTTAGAGGTCTTCGAAGTAGAACCCGAGGCGGTTGGGAACCGCAAGCCAGCCCGTATTGTCGAGTACGACATGAAGCAACTTCGAAGGAATATGGTGAAGCTAGTCAAGGTTCAGTGGGGCGAGAACGAGAATGACTGTACTTGGGAGACAGAGGAGAATATTAGAAAGATGTATCCAGAACTCTTCGCCTGGTAAGATTTTGACTTCGATTTAGTTTTCCGCATGCTAGGATAGGCTTGTTTGCTTGTTTTGCATGTTTGATTGTTGTATGTGGCTGTTAGGCATGCGGGGTCTTTTGTATGTTTTGGGTTAAGGAATTTCGGGGACGAAATTTCTTAAGGGGGGAGAGTGTAACGACCCGTATTAGATATTTATTTCTTTCACATACGAAGTCATATGGTCATGTAACTTTGGGAGACGACTATTGGGGTCATTTCCCATGTTCATGATTTTTGTCGATTTTTAATTGACCATTTTACCCCTAGTTGGCACTATTTTGGCCATAACTTTTGACTGGAAAGGAGTTTAGACCTGAAACCACTTCCATTGGCTTCGGATGATGGTTTACAATTCCGTAGAGTGGTCACATTAGCCAAACGGACTCACCGTTTGGGAGATATGGCTGAAACAAGTTTCAGATGGTGAAAAACAGCTTAATTGGGCTTAACCGGGTAATTAGCAGCTAGGCCGAAAGGGGATTTCGGGATTGGAGATGTATAGGGGCTGATTAGGGTTAGAAAACATTTCTTTCAGCCGCCACTTTCATTCTTGAACCCTAACAATGGCTGCCAACATCTAGAAACATCCCCAAATCACTTTCTAATCAAGTTTTGGCTTAATCTACATCAAATTAAGGAGAGAAAACACGAAAGCAAGGTTAGAGCTGCTGTTAGACATCAGTATTCACCCAAATCAGCAAGATTTCAGTTCTGAGAAATTTATTTGTGGCCAAGGTGAGTGATTAGCATTGTTTTGGCACTAATTACGGTTAATTAGGGGTAATTAGTGAAGATTAGCGAATTTACACACTAATAAATCCTGGAAAAATATCTATAAATTCGAAAATAATATTTTATGCCTCTGGTAGAAATTTGGTTTAATTTGGTTAAGTTTTGTTAACCCTATGATTAGTTTTGCTTAAACATGCGTAAGGGAAAATATGGGGTTTTGGGTATATTTGATCTATTTTGACACGTAAATTCATTGTTTTGGTGTTTGTGGTTAGTTTGCTATATTGCTATGACTGTTTGGAATGATTTGTGATTGATTAGAATAGTTAGATTGGTCGAAAACGTCGTCGAATGGCGTAAACAAGTTGCTGGAAAAAGTTGCAGAAAGTTGTGCAGGGTATCGGATCGGATCGGGTTGGGGGCTCGGATCGGATAGGAGAGCTGGGCAAGGAATCCGACCCGAACTGAAGTCTGGCACAAAGGAAGCTTGGCAGGAAGGAAGGCCATTGCTTAGAGTTAGAGTTGGACAGAAGATCGGATCGGAGCAACGGAGCAGATCGGATCGGAGCAAGGAAGCAGACCGGATCGGAGCAAGGGAGCAGATCAGATCGGAGCAAGGGAGCAGGACGGATCGGAGCAGGCAAGCAAGTCAAACTAAAGCATCGGATCAGATGAAGGACCTCCGAACTGAACTCAAGCAGAGGCACACCCGAGCCGAACCACTTCAGAGCATCCGAACCGAACCGACGTCTGAAGGGGGGAGAATCACCGAACCGACCCGCATCCAGGAGCGCACTAGGAAGCATTACACCGAACCGAAGCATGTTTTACGTATGTATCCGAACCGAATCGAATCCATGACCACTTCTACGCAACGACTCTTTTGAAGACCAACTCCAATTCGATCAAAACCCGAGATGCAAAGGAAGTCCAAATGAGGAGCTTTGACTCAGGATCCAGCTGGGAACCAGTGAGTGAGCTTCATGATTGGGCTTTGCTGCGGGACGTGTGCCAAGGGGCTATCGATGTCTATGACTTTGGATCACTATGTATGGTAGATATGTGAACGGATTCAGGGCCACAGTGTCCTAGGTACGACTAAAGGGCTATAGACCAATGAAGTGGGGTCATTTGTAAAGATTTGGTTATGACTCCAAGTGGTAAGCTTGGTAATAGCAGTAGTTGTACAAGTTGAACTCCGTCACTACTTCGATGGGTCTAGTGATTGACAGTGGTGGACATTGTATGCTTTACGCACTGAGTGGGAGACGTGAGGATGGTTGTTATGCTTGATTTGTTTGCCACCCTTATGACATACACCCCCCCCCCCTCCGTATTCTCTACACTATTTATTATGGCACCTTAGAGTATTGTACGGTATGTGGTACTAACTCTTTAGTTGCAGGTCCAGGTTCAGGTATGGTTTAGTATACCTGTTATTGTTCTGTTTAGATGCTTATCGCTCATACCAGGCTTTATGTCTGACCCAGAGTTTTATGTCTCTTCTTATTACTCTGGGTGCTCACACGAGCAGACTAGAGACAGGTTAGCTAGTGATGCACGGGTAGATGATCCGGAGATGAGCAGAAGGCTTCCATGTATGATATATATATATAGTATTCTCCCTGTGTTGTGGAAGATCACCACTTCGGCATTAGTAGTGCATCTTCTACTTCAGTTTTCTTTTGTTTAGAGACGGTAAATTTGGAAAGTTGTAATAAGCTGTATTTGGATTTCCGCTGCTCTGATGTTGATGTTGGTTTTAGTTATCAGCTTATGCACTGTCTCACCTGTTTTATGTCAAGTATGTTATTATTATATTTTATTCCATGCGCTGTGAGACATTCTACAGGTTCCTCGTTAGTTAATTCCCTTCTTTCCTTTCTTCTGACGACCGTCCCGTGCTAGTCGGGCATGTGTACAACGCACTTTCGGAGGAAATGCAGGCTGGTGCGGGGCGGGCCGTCACAGTAAACCCTAATTTCTAAATCGATTTGGGGATTTTACTTAGATATTTCAATGTACTCTACAAAAGTGATTAATAAAGAGAGAATCGACACTTGAGATTAATTGCATGAATTTCTTTTATGCTTATGGTATTGTTTTTTTCGACACTTCTTCAAGACAACGCTTCCTACACAACTCAAATTACCCAAAATACCCTTCTACATGCCGTTTAGCTTTCTAACCTGCATTGTTCTTAGGGAACCCTTATCTCAAGATAACTATTGGTCTTTGAGTCTCATAAGCGTGATACTTACCTCTTGAAGGAAGATTAACTAATCTTCGGGCTCAAGACCTTGAAATCTAGGAAGGGGTGAACTAAATCAAGCTTGTAGGAACTATATAGTCCTTTTGGTTCCTTTAGGTCCACATCCTTAGATCTAATTCCATTGTTGACGAGAAATATAGTTAACATTTTGACGCTAGAGAGAGGGGCATGAACCTATGAACCTTTGGATAACCTTACCACATTCTTAACTGTGTTGTTCCATCCCGGATTGGACTGAAGCTTTGAAGAAGCAAAATCGTGGACAAAGGGTCCCAGCAAGAACCTTATGGATCTCAAATGGCTTTACTGTATATTTCTGAGAGTGATGGAAGAACAAAGATTAAGATTGGAAGCCTTACGAATTATCAATTGGAAAAAGGAAATTGAACCATAGGATCCTAATTGTTGGAACGAAAACCCTTTCCGCATAGGACAAATCCTAACCTTTGCTCTAAGTGGCTTTACCTCAAAGGAGTATATCATATTCTCTCACATAAGAAAATTCATCCATGAACAAACTAAAGTAACGGTATTCGTACAAGGAATAATGAGGGACTTCAACCGTTTTACTTCCAAATAGACTAAAAGAATAACATTTTAGTCTCAATACACTTTGAAAAGAAGGATCGAAGATATGGATGAAGTAACGAGGCTAAGTAACAAAAGGAATAAGTTCCAATGACAAAGAGAAAACTTTATGTCAAGACTACCCAAGGAGTACCACCTTACCAGTTCAATGAAAAATATCTACTTCCAAACCAAACATGAGCTTAATTTCTAGCCATCTCCAAAGAAGAAACCCTAATACGAAAAGAAATTGGGAGGGCCTTACTGCCACTATCATTTGATGAATGGACATGAAACCAACCATTGCAGAGTTCTTGAAGGGATGGTTATCAAGTTCTTTAAACAAGGCCAATTAGAAGACTTTGTAAAAGAATCAAACTAAGTCCAGCAAAAGTCTTCTCGAAGAAGGATTTCCTACATAGCTAAGGGTATGGAAACCCTCTGGAAATTCGGAATAACCTGAAAGAGGTCAAATTACAAAGGTTAAAAACTCTTGTCACCGCCAAGATGGCCAGGGCAAGGCACCCCTCGAAGGGGGGTCGTGTATAAGCCTTTAACATAGTTCATATCAGAAAGGACCAGCTTAAAGCATCAAAAGCATAAGCCTCCGATCCACGCCATAAATGGACAGGACGGAGCATCTAACTAGCACGCCCTGCCTCTTCTCGCAAAAGAGTACGCCCTTCCTCTGCTATGAACTAAGCATGTCCTACCTCTGCTTGTAGAAGAGCACGTCCTATCTCTGCTTATGTTCCTCGTATCCTGCAGAAGGGAACAAAAAACACTTGTCACTGCCTGCGATAGCCAGGGTAAGGCACCCCTTAGGGGGGTGGAGTGTAAGCCTCTATCACCGCCTACGATGGCCAGGGTAGAACATCAAAAGAGTAAGCCTTTAAGTCGCACCTATGATGGCTAGGTTAAAGCATCTAAGCACTTATCATCGCCTACGATGGTCGGGGTAAGGCACCTCCTGGAGGGAGGACAGGTAAGTCCTTGGGCCTTACTTGATAATAAGCTAGCCAAGTGCACCGGATGAACAGGCCCAGATAGTGGTCAACAAAGCACGTACATCCTATGCTTTGACAATCACAAGCCCAGAGAATTACCAATAAAGCACGTACGTCCTCTGCTTTGACAATCACAAAACCATAGAGTGGGCAACAAAGCACGTGCATTCTCTGCTTTGACAATCACAAGCCCAAAGAGTGGCTAACAAAGCGTGTTCATCCTCTGCTTTGCAGTCAAACCCGAAAGAAGGTAACAAAACTATAAATTTACCAGAAGTGGAATTCTGGTCTTCTATTAAATAATCGAATCGGAGTTATGGTTTGAGACTTCTATTAATACCAGATGTGGATATCTGGTCTTCTATCAAAAACCCGTATATGGATTATGGTTTGGGACTCCTATTAATTACTAGAAGTGGGATTCGGGTCTTCTATCAAATATCCGAATTAAGGTTATGGTTCGGGATTTCTATTAAATATCAGATGGGGATATTTTGCTTCTGACAAATACCCGAATCTGGGTTGATTCGGGACTTCTATTATCATTAGAAGTGGATTTCTGGCCTACTATCAGATACCTGAATCTGGGTTAAGGTTCGGGACTTATAACTAATACTAGAAGCAAGATTCTGGTCTCCTATCATCAATACCCTAATCTATGTCTCAAGACTAGAGTTCACCTTTTCGAAGTAAAAAGACTTTCCAAGCATTACCTGAGATCATAAGCGGGTTATCATATAGATCTAACAAAGAAAACATCAAACAATGTGCGCTAAGTTTGCGTAGGATGGTGCAATAAGAGAACGTTTTTGATAAAGGCACAAGGTTGGGTATCAGGTGATATCCACACAAACTTATTTACAAAACCATTCCATAGGTTGTCACATACAAAATATCATCGCATCAAGTATCTTACATTTATATCATTCTAATACCATGCCATAGTTGTCAAAGAGAAAAATTTTGTAATAACTAGACCTTTTAATCTGAGTCAGGATGCTTTAAAGCATATTGTAAAGATTTATAATTTGCTTTAGTGTCTTCCAATTCAATCTCTAGCTCATCGATTTGTCGAAGCAATTTACTTATCTCTTCATCTGCATTGGTACATGGGTTGACCCTTAATTGTCTTATCAACTCAAGAATAGTTTCGTCTTTCTCTTTCAATTGATTTCCTAGGGTGGATATTTGTTCATCCTGATTCCCGATTGTCACCTTTTAAAGATAATACATCCTTTCCCCTTTTGAAGTAGGATCCACTATAACAAAATATGATAATAATAATGCTATTTAATAACTTGTTATTCAAAAGTGTTATAATTTAGGCTTAATTATTTTCTTTTCTACTAATTTTGTTTTGTTTATATCACTTGTAATGCTCCCCTCCCGAAATTATTCACCGTCTCCCTCTCCCCTCATGAATTATCATCTCTCCCTCCGAACACAATTCCCCTCCCTCTAAAATGATTTCGCCCCCAAAAAAAGCATGTCGTTTGGATCCAATCTCCTCACCCGATCGAAGAAAGCAAGCTCCTACCATCTCCAATCTCCTTAACCGATCTGTCAAAGCAAGGGCGGGTTCACGCGTTTTGGATCTAATCTTCGATTTGGATTCTGGTAAGCGAACCCTCTTAACTTTTTCTTCCTATTATTTTGCTTACCTTCGTGTGTGGATAGCCGGACGATCCTGCGAAAATTGTTTGTACTCTGCGGAAATTGGTAAGCGAACCTTGTTAACTTTTCCTTCCTATTATTTTCTACTTAAATCAGTTCTGCAATCGTCAATTTTCCTTCCCGTCGTCCAACCGATGTATAAAAATTTGCATCCATGCTTTTTATTGACTGAATTCATCAATATTGGATTCTTTGAGCAAATTGAAAACAATGACTTCCCAGGTAATAGGCTTCTGTAATTGCTCTGTTTCCCTCCTCTTCGCAAATTTGATAAACTTTTTTCGATTGGAATTGGACTTCTACTATGTAACTGTGTAGAATTCCAGTTTTCCCTAAAATTGTAGATATTGGTAATATTATGATGTGTGGACGCCAACTTAACTTTGTGACGACATATTTGTGACCTTCTGTGTCGATCAGTCTAATTCATGTAGCATTATATTTACTATACAATGCTTTTTTCCTTAACAAATATTCACATGATATTGTCTTACTGTTGCCATCAGTGGTACGCCTTTATGTCTGTATCCTTTTCCCATCTTCAACTTATCTTGATAATACGTTGTTCCTCCTATCAATTTATTGATAAATTATTGGTACTTTCTACATACAATTTATCTGCAATACAATGTTTGTTTGCCCAGGTTCAGTGGTATATGGAAACGGGTTCTGATTTACACAACAAAAGGAGAACAGATGCTTCTTTGATATGGTTCATACTTTCAATAAGGCATGTTGTTTAATCCAACAATTGTGGTATAACTTATTATGCTATGTAGGATGTGGGGGTAATTAACATGCTATAGAATAACTTATTAGGTTATGTAGGATGATGTTTACAGTTATATTTAATCATGCGAAAAAGATTAGTGGTATGCATTGAAATCGGGCAGGTACAACAGGTAGTCATTGAAAAAACTGTGTGCTTATGCGCAAAATACTGCAAATCTTTAATGACCAAGTTATTAATACAAAGAATTTGTAGTTAACTTATTAATACAGTTGGCCAATGTGTACGTGTGGCAGTAGCATATTTTCATTATTTCATGTTGCATCATTTGTTATTGTAAACTTCATAATGGTAAGAAGTAGTGTTATAGATGTTTGAACTATTATCTATTATTCCCATTTTCTTCTTACTTCATATGATGTTAATAGGAACCCCCGTCCTATAAATGGGTGATTGTGTTACAATTATGCATAGAAAGAATTTCATTTGCTTATATTGTACATAGTCGGGTATTTACGTGCATCTATGTTTATATAAATACCTGAACCAACAATTCAAGCACATATTTTATGTGAGAAAACTTTCTTCACTATGGACTAAACCTAAAGGGATAAAACATATCCAAAGAATTTTTCAAATTTTAGGTGATTTTATGCGTGCATGTGTGTATTAATCTACTATCTAAATTAAATATCCATAAAAACTAACAATATCTATTTCCTCAATCAATTTGGCATCTTTTTCACAAAGCACGATAGTTATTTTCCAATATTCGGAGAAAATGGTTACGTTCCTCCTTTTCCACACTTTTTTATACCAGAAATCTCTTGAAACAAATTCACAGTTTCCAAAAGCTTTCATTACAAACCATATATGTTGTTTCTCATCTAATCGTTATCAAATTATCATGAGTGCTACTGTGTTTTAAACTCTGCATCTTTTACTGCTTTACATTCTTTACTGTTTTCATATTCAAGGTTAATTTTATGTTCAGAGTTGAATTTTTTAAGAGCTTCATCCTGATTAACTATTCGTTATATAAAATCAAATATCCCATAAAATCTTTGATTTTAATGGACAATAGAGATCCTATATTTTTGACATTTGAATCCTCTGATATGTTGAAATAGTTATTGTTCCTAACTGAAAGCACTACTATGAAATTGTGATAATTACGTGTGGAATGGATGGAAGGGCTCTATGGTTACAATTTATTAAATGCCTAAAAACTTTGTTTTTTGTTAAATATTTCAATTCATGCATAGTAGCTTTACTACATCTGGTGACTGAAGGTTGAACTATATTTTCTATTAATTCTCATTCATTCACAGTAGTATCACTTCCATAATGCCTAGAAACAAAGACAAAACATACAACAATCACTATTGCATCATGAAGTAAAATACATGAAGACAAGGCATTGGGGCTAGACCAAAATACTATACAATTTGCATGCGAATAAAGTAAATGTTTCCTTTTGTTGTACATAAAGCATTGGAATTTAACTTTGGAATGACATATGCTATTTTAATCATTTGAATTCGTACCATCAGAGAAATTATTATACATGAGGATATATTATATAAGCCAAAATACCACACCATGTATATTATATAGTCCATGACATTCGGATCTTTTTTGTTTCCACGATTAACATGATGATTAGATTTTTTTCCTATGATTTGCTAGACCCTTCTTAAATTTAATTTTACTAATGGCTAGAGACTTACCTAAAATATTGATGAAACTTGCAGATCCAAATTTTACTTTGACTTTCCTTTTATCTTTGAACGATTAGCCCATGCACTGAAGGTATCATTTATTATTTGTTAACCTATATCCTATTATTTATTACTTAGTAATTGATATTACAAGTTATATGTAACAACCCGTATTTTTAATAACATGTTATAATGTAAATCAAGGCAGAATTAAATTCTAAATTCTGAATCAAGGGAAACGGGCTGTGCCATTGCATTCGTCTCGGAAAAATACGCGAAATAGAGTCTGAGTTTTCGAAAAACGGAGTCCGTATGACCAAGTTATGGCCCAATGAAGTTTTCAGAAAATTCCAAGCCCGAAAACAATTCAAATTCGAATTCAGAATCGAATTTCAGCCAAAACAGACTGGGTGGGAATTTTCCCGCCCAGGCAGGGTTGACATAGGTGTCGACACCAGTGCTGACACTAGTGTCGACCCCCCCAATGGTTCGACACCCATGTCGACCCAGGGGTCGACCCCCCCGGTCGGACCAATTTTTCTGGTGCACCATTTTGGCATGTTGGGTCCTCTTTTGTTGGTTTCTGACGGAAGTTAATGGTTCAGATTCGTTTTAGGGTTAATCCTATGGTCTAAACTACCCCTAATCTCTATAAAAAGACCCCTAGACCTAGCCTAAACCTTCATTAATCATTCCTACAACTAAATGCTGCCCAAATGTTCACTAATCATGGCCTCCACCTTCTTCATGAGAGCATGAGTGTCTCAAATCAATCTATGTCATAAAGGAGCCATCATTCTTAAGTAAAAGAGCCATCTATCTTTGTCTTTGGGGTTATTCCTTCTTGTTCTCAAGTCTTGAAGTGGAGTTTATCATCTTTGGTTGCGAATTTGCTAGTGTGGCTTCGTCTCAATCTTATTTTATATTTATTCTAGTCTTCATAGCATTGTAAGCCCTATTCTACTCTTAGATTTTAACTATGAAGTTAAATATGACATGTTGCAAGTTTGAGTTTGGGCCTAAGTTTGATTTGTGCTTTGAACCTATCATGTTATGCATAGATTTATTCTATGTATGTTTGTAAAGCTATCACCTTGACTTTGTGGGTTGAAAGCTATGACCTTTGTTTATGAATGTTGCATAAAAGCAACATAGAAACTCGCATAACCTTTATGTTAACTTGCATATTATGTTATATGCGAATCAATAGTCATCATTCTATGACATCTATGACCATGTATCACCTATTTGCCAAGTTTGAATGTTATGCATGTTTTGAAGCTTATAATCCCTTATACTAGTCTCATGTTTGTGGCCAAATCACCTTATGCTAGTCTCATGTTTATGACCAAATCACCTTTATTCTAGTGTCATGGTTGAGGCCAAGTCACCCTAATTTGTTAAGTTTGATATCCTAAATATTTTGGGGCCAATATGCAAGTTATGTAGTAAACCCTTACCTAAATGTCACCATGTTTAACTTGTGACTAAACATGCCACTTTGCACCCACTTTGTCGTGTTGATATATCCCCTTCTTTTTGGATCTATTTGTGTTGATGCGAATATACGTGCGATGGGGAATACGTTATGGGTAGTTAGGCCAACTTAAAATACACAAAACATAACTTGGTTGTGATTATGCTTGAAAAACATAATTATGGACATGACACTTAGAAAACATGAAATGGCCAACTCGAGGTTGGGTTGAGTTTGCAACATAAAACTACCCGAAACCGCCCGGCTTAACTAGTAGCTGCAAACAATAGGACCCAATGTGAGTAGTTGGTCATGTAGCACCCAAAACCCGAGGTTAGACTCAGTTTGCGGCGGAAACCTGCCCGGAACCAACCGGCCTAACCAGTGGCCGCAAACTGTCAGTCTAATGTGAGAGGTTGGGTGCATTAAGTTAATAAATGCCACATGATAGGGTTAAGTCATGGACCACTTGAATATACTTAACCACATGAACATGATGGGTTGATAGGGTTAAGTCAACATGGACACACTTAACCAACCCAATGCTTAGTTTGATAGGGTTAAGTCGTGAACCTTTTTAGGAACACTTAACCAACTTGATACATGGTTTGGATGGGGTTAACCACACTTAACCCACTAGAAAACCCTAGTTACGCGGTCCTTCTCAGTAGTAACCCACTAGGGAGTTTCAAATACCCTAGGGACTAGGCTAGGGTGGGGCACGATTACTGGGCTGGAGTGTAAGCGACCAAAAAGACGGCAAAAGTAGGTGCGCCATAGTAGATTCCGACGGACCATGGTCGTGCACATTGTCCGGGGATGAAAGACGGACTTGGGCACCAGTAGGTTTTGACTGTGCATGCTTGTTTCGTGTCAGTGGTTAACACCCTAGGGCCGGATACACCCTAGGGTGGACCTAGCACAGTCGACTACATTTCATGTTTGGACCGTATGACACCGACACTTGACGAGTTAGGCTTATAGGGAGCCGATCGACTAGACCGAGTAGTTGGACCTTGATTTGGGTCACCCATGATATTGGACCTTATTGGGCCAAGGGATCAATTCTTGTTTACACTTGACATGGATTAGAATACTAGTACTATTGGTGCAACACTTAACCTTGTTTATTCAATGCCACGTACTTGATCTATCTTATTATCTATTCACCATGCCAGTTTAGTTACCATCCTTATGTTTCATCTCAGTTTCTCATGTCCAGTTAACTTTGTTAGTTTTTATGCTAATAGTAGGTAGGACTTACCAGTCTTTATGACTGACCTGTTTTCTTTCGCTTCTTTTCTTTCGTTCCCCCCCCCCACCCCCGCCCCAGGTTCTCAGGGAGGGAACATTAGCTCTTAGCTCGGATCTTTGGATTGCTTTATCTGACAGCTTATGTATGGTTTTGAGCTATGCTTTTGGCGACACTACATTTATCTTTGGGGATTAGTACTTTATGTTTTGCACTTATGTTATTTTCAACTTATGCTTCTAGACTTGTGTATTTGGAGAATGATGACTTGGTACTTTATGTAACTTGACTATGGTTTTGAAATGAATGAAGCTGGTTTTTATTCTACCGCTGCTTTACTTACTCTGTTTTTACTATATATGTTCTGTCTTGTAATATCTTCATGCATGTTTACCCGGTTAAACGCCCCTCCAAAGCCAGTGTACTTGCAAGAGTGACCCTGGCGGAGGTGGGGTGTTACATTTGGTATCAGAGCCAGGTTTACAAGATTGGGCAAAAGTTTTCAAGAAAAGTTTTAAAACCTTTTGAAAAACTATTTTCAAAACCGATTTTAAAGAAGTATTTTTCCAATAAAAAGTCTAGTTTATTTTAAAAGGCTATTCCCCAAAAGCCATTAGCACTATCCTTTGTTTCTTCGTTCTGAATCTATCCATCTTTTTCCTTCGTTTCAGTATGGCCGATAATTTTGCCATCCCGGAGGGTGTACCAGTACCTATTTGGTTTAGAAGGTACATGGAGGCAAGGGCGAATGAAGCCGGCCCCGCGGATTTTCCTCCTCCTCCTCAGCATACACAAGCGGATTTCGCGGAGCTTTGCAAAGACTTTAAGGCGATGGGTTGCAAGAATTTTGTCGGAACGGAGACTTCTGTAGAGGCAAGAAACTGGTTAACGGAAACTGAAGACCTCTTTGCTATCTTTGATGTGGAAGATCGTGTGAAAGTTCTGTTGGCAAAATGGCTATTGAAAGGGGAAGCTGCTTATTGGTGGGTAGTCACCACCACTACTAGACCAATTGAGACTTGGGATGAGTTTAGGAGAAGGTTTGGACTAAGGTTTTTATCATCAGCAGAAGAGAACCTTCAGCTGGAGAGGTTCCTATAACTAAAGCAAGGGGACATGACCGTTAGGGAATATGTGGATAAGTTTAATCAACTTGCTCGGTTCGGTTTAGACTTGGTTAACACAGCTCAGAAGAAGGCCCTACACTTTGCTATAGGATTGAATGATCCATTGCGCAGTTTGGCCATGACTCATATACCCATGGGGGCGACCTTCGAAAATTTGGTGAATACGACCCTACTTCAAGAGGAAGATAAGAGTGACAAGAAGAAGGTCAAGGCAAATAAGTCTCAACGCAAGAAGATAGACTCCGGGAAAAGAGGAAAGAACGACAACACGTCAATTAAGAAGAGGAAATGCAACTTTTGTGGGATCAAGGGGCATCTGGCCAAGGATTGCAGGAAGAAGAAGAGGAAGTTAGGCGAGTGTTTTCATTGCGGTGAGTCTGGACATTTTAGCAAGGATTGCCCGAAGAAGCAAGGACAGGGGCAAGGACAAACTCAGCAAGCAGGACCCTCTGGAGGGCAGTTGCAGGCTCTCCTCGCTCTTCAATCTCTTGATCGAGGTAGTGTTTCTGTAGAAAGCCTTGTTTACATTTCTGATTTTCCTGTTCGCATTTTATTTGATTCTAGTGCATCGCATAGTTTTATTTATTCTGATCTTGTTGAAAGTTTGCACCTTAGTACTAGTCTAGTTGAGGATCCTGTTTGTGTTTCAAATCCAATTGGGGGTTTCGCCCATTTATCTATGATTTGTGTGGATTTGAGGATTTCTATCTTTAGCGTAGAATTCATGGGTAATGCTTATGTTCTCGGGTTCATGGGATACAGGTTGATTTTAGGCATGGATTGGTTGTCCGGTTATGGAGCCATTCTCGATTGTGGGCATAGGGTAGTGAGGCTTATGACTCGCCTTGATAATACCCTAGATATTTCTTGTAACCCTAATGGGTCCCGTCATGTTATGTTTTCTTGAATCCCTCGACTCGTCTTTTGACAATCTTGAATCTGTGAGGGTGGTCCGAGAATATCCTAATGTCTTCGATGAGGTGAAGGGGTTACCCCCTAAACGCGAGATAGACTTCCGTATTTATCTTGTTGATCATGCCAAGTCAGTTTCATTTCCAGTTAGGCACATGGCCCCTCGTGAAAGAAGAGAGCTTAGTAAGCAAGTCAAGGAGTTGCTTGAGAAAATTTTATTAGGCGAAGCATTTCTGAATGGGGTGCTCCAGTGGTATTCGCTTCATCTGTGTGTTGATTATCGTGAGTTAAACAAGCTGACAAAGAAGAATAGGCACCCATTACCGAGGATTGATGATCTCTTTGACCAGCTTGTAGGTGCTTCTGTTTTCTCTCAACTCGATCTAGCCACCGGATTCCATCAGCTTAGAGTGGCTGAGGATAGTATTGATAAGACTGCGTTTAGGACTCCGGATGGATTCTTTGAATGGCTTGTTATGCCATTCAGTTTGACTAATGCACCCGCATACTTCGTGGACTTGATGAGTAGGGTGTTTCGGGAGTTCCTTAACAAGTTTGTGGTCGTTTTCGTGGATGATATTCTGATCTTCTCAAAAGACGAGGAATAGCATGCTGCACATCTCAAGGAAGTTAGGGATATGCTTAGAGCTCACCAGTTGAAAGCCAAGTTCTCAAAATGTCATTTTTGGAGAAAGAAAGCTCGGTTACTTGGGCACATAGTTCCTAAGCAAAGTATAGCTGTGGATCCCGCGAAAGTGGTTGTGGTTCAAGACTGGAAAGCTCCTAGGAACGCAACCGAAGTAAGAAGCTTTCTCGGTCTTGCAGGGTTTTATAGGAAGTTCATCAAGGACTTCGCTAAGATTTCAGCTCCTCTTACTAAGTTGACGAAAAAGGACTTAGCCTTTGAATGGGAATTGGAATGTGAGCCTGCTTTTCAAAGGCTTAAGAGGACTCTTACCAAAGCACCAGTTTTAGCTTTACCCGATGGAGGGAAGATGTTTGCCGTGAACACCAATGCACGTGACATGGGATTAGGCGCGGTCTTGATGTAAGAAGAAAGAGTAATATGTTATGGGGTTAGGCAACTCAAAGTTTACGGGAAGAACTACCCCACGCATGATTTGGAGTCGGCGGCGATTGTCTTTGCGCTTAAATCATGGCACCATTATCTTTTGGGCAAGAGATTCGAGTTATATACGGATCACAAGTCGCTCAAGTATCTCTTCTCGCAAAAGGATGTCTATGCTAAGTGTTGAGTTTGGAAGTAGGGATTATGTTTTTGGGCTTTGGGTTGATTCTAGGGATGAAGTGGTTATCCAGTAAGGGTACCATCCTCGGTTTTGAAAGAAGGGTAGTTAGACTCTTGACTTGCCTTGGTAATACCCTCGAAGTCTCGCGTAACCTTTAGAGTTCTGTCAGGATTAGTTACCTAGAATCTTTTGACCCATTTATTGGAAATTAATGATCTATTCGATTAGTGTTCGCGGATGGTTCATAGAAATCATGTTAATAAGTGCATTTGGCCACATGGATTGGTATTTATTTTCAAAGGAAAGTTCTTCTACGTGGAATACCTTACAGTGAATTTTGGGAAAGCTTGCATGAAGTCATGAGTATACAGTTAAGTTAAGAACCGAGTATGCTAAAAAAAGATAAGTGAAAGTGAAATGAGAAGCGACAGTGAAATGAGTTCCAACTCACATTTCTGAAGTAGGAATTAAGAAGCTACGGAATTGAAAGGTTAAAAACGGTCAAAGCACAATGGAATTAAGTTCAAGGAAATGCGGCTTAGAAGGTTGAAGACTAGATACGCGCATCATATATCTTTTTAGGAGTATATCCTTGATCCCTGTTTTTCCGTGGAGCTTACTTGTATACTATCTTCTCGATTTCTTTTCCTAATTAGCATATCTTCCTTTTGCTATCCATGTTTACCTTGTTTATCTTGTTATCTCGTAATCGTGTCATGAGAACCTTAGGTAGAAACCCTTTGGATGAAACATGTATTTGAAACATGTTATGCTTGATGGTTGCAAGTGTTTGCAAGTGGATACTCGTGGATGCATGATACACATTAGGCACTAAGATCGGCTCACACACTTTCATGTTGCATATGCATGAGTGTTTATGCTTATTCATGGATGAAACTTGTTGTGCTATCACGTGGATGTTGCATATGAATGAATGTTATGTGCACTCATGTAGAGATTATAAATTATGTTTGGAATTTGCATACATATGGACTCATTTCCCTAACATACTTTGCATTAAGGAGGTTTACTTAATCAGTAACCGCCTGATTTTTGCATTAGATAAGTACATATACACACACCTTTTGCATATGTTCATACAGCATTTAGAATCTTTTTAAGGACAATGGTTACTTGTGGATGATGTTTTGAGTATATGGATGATGGATGGTAGGATACGTTCTTCCTAACTTGGAGATTTCGGGGACGAAATCCTTTAAGGAGGGGAGAATGTAACAACCCGTATTTTTAATAACATGTTATAATGTACATCAAGGCATAATTAAATTATAAAATCTGAATCAAGGGAAACGGGCTGTGCCATTTCGTTCGTCTCGGAAAAATACGCGAAATAGAGTCCGAGTTTTCGAAAAACGGAGTCCGTATGACCAAGTTATGGCCCAATGAAGTTTTCAGAAAATTCTAAGCCCGAAAACAGTTCAAATTCGAATTCAGAATCGAATTTCAGCCAAAACAGACTGGGCGGGAATTTTCCCGCCCAGGCAGGGTCGACATAGGTGTCGACACCAGTGTCGACCCCCCCCCCAATGGGTCGACACCCATGTCGACCCAGGGGTCGACACCCATGTCGACCCAGGGGTCGACACCCATGTCGACCCAGGGGTCGACACCCATGTCGACCGAGGGGTCGACCCCCCCGGTCGGACCAATTTTTCTGGTGCACCATTTTGGCATGTTGGGTCCTCTTTTGTTGGTTTCTGACGGGAGTTAATGGTTTAGATTCGTTTTATGGTTAATCCTATGGTCTAAACTACCCCTAATCTCTATAAAAAGACCCCTAGACCTAGCCTAAACCTTCATTAATCATTCCTACAACTAAATGCTGCCCAAATGTTCACTAATCATGGCCTCCACCTTCTTCATGAGAGCATGAGTGTCTCAAATCAATCTATGTCATAAAGGAGCCATCTTTCTTAAGTAAAAGAGCCATCTTTCTTTGTCTTTGAGGTTATTCCTTCTTATTCTCAAGTCTTGAAGTGGAGTTTATCGTCTTTGGTTGTGGATTTGCTAGTGTGTCTTCGTCTCAATCTTATTTTATATTTATTCTAGTCTTCATAGCATTGTAAGCCCTATTCTTGAAACACCCCACCTCCGTTAGGGTCACTCTCAAAGGGAATGCCCTAATTTTGGTGGAGGTTTATAAGTACAAGTCACAGATATACAAGACAGATATAAGAACACATATTTGTAAACAGCGGAAGAACAACAAACTTTATTTCATCAAGTCAAATACGTGTTACAACAACATCCTTTCAAAACATAACATAACACTTTCATAATCTGTCTTGAGTACATTATTTTTAAAGAAGCATAAATAAAACATAGATAAACTGCAAAAGCCCCATAGTGGATTGTCCAAAGCCATAGTTCAAAACAGGAAAGTCCAAGCAATACATTTCTCTTCTTCAAGCTGGATGTTGAGGTAGGTCAAGCCGCTGTGTTCCCTCCCTGAGGACCTGGGGGGGAAACGGAAGAAAGAAGACGAAAGAAAATAGAGTCAGACATAAAGCCTGAGTAAGTCTAGTACTACTTTGTCTATGAATAAAGAACTGGGTATGATAAGTAAAACAGGAAGTGGGCAACATTATAAACTTGGTTAAGTTATCTAGGGTCGAATATACTATCGTACCCCATGTTAATCTCTGAACCCATATAAACTAGTTTCCAATTTGCATCCCAAAATCAGGGTGATGTGATCCATTCTACGATGATCGGCTCCTACTCGCATAGTTACATGTGTCTTACGGCCCCCGATGTCTGTAGTTACCTATGCTGGTCCCACCATGGGGTGTATCAAGTCCCATAGTGGCAACCCGACACAACCTTAGAGTGCAAAGGTATGCTACTGGTGTCCAGTGCTTTATTTTTCTGCGCCGGAGTGCGTGCACGCCCGCACACCGTTAGAACCTACACTGCTACACCACCGCCGTCGATTTGACCTCTTACAATCAGCCCAGTAATCGTGCCCCACCCTGCCTAGTTTCAGGGTATCCTGATACACCTTCTAGAGTTACTGCTGAAAAGGGTCCCCCGTTACTAGGTTTTCTATCTCTAGCCAACATGCTAAGTTGGTTAAGTGTTTCCTAACCTAACCCCACCAGTCCGTTTAGTTTAGCATGTTCCATTTTGATTAAGTCTTTAGTTTACTTAATCCTAACAATCCTGACTCAGCCTTAATTGTCTTATTAAGGCCCTGACCTCTCACATTAGACAGGTATTGTTGTGGCTGCCTGTTGCCGGTTGGTTCCGGGCAGTCTTACGCCACAACTCAGTCTAACCTCGGGTCCTTGCTGGGCTCCATGTTTAACCTCCCACATTGGATAGGTATTGTTGTGACTACTGGACAGCCGGGCGGTTCCGGGCAGGTTTACATCACAACTCAATCCAACCTCGGGTTAAACACATCGTCTTTTCTACATTTACATATTTTGTCATTCTTCTTTATTTCTTATATGTAAATATTTGCGGCCCATTATTATGTTAATGGTGTAAAGGTTACACCAACCATGGGCCCAACCCATACTTGAATTTGGGCCCTTCTATTTTATATTTTCATTCATTAATTAATTTTAACCCAACGTTATTTTTCCCCGTTTTACACGTCCGTTCATATATATTGGGCTCAGCCTTTTAAAGCCCAATTTAGCCATGCGAAAGGGGAGGCTTATGGCGTATACACCAAGAGGGGAAAGTGAGCGCATGAACTTGCATATGACGTTGGAAAATACATAATAGAAATTGGTGTACTTGCATAGTGGTGACACGTATTTTGGTCATAAAACATAGGTGACATAAATCAAGGCATGTAAACTTGCATAGGTTTAACTACAACATGAACCTATATTCTTATTTAGGCATAATGTCAAACATAAGCATGGCCTAAATACTTCTAGCATAAACATGGCATATTGTCAAACATAAGCATGGCATAAAATACTTCTAGCATGAACATAGCATAATTCAACTAATCACATAACGATGGTATAAACATACTTATGCATAAATATTCCTAAACATGGTGTTTGCTTTAAACTTGCAAAAAAGGGATTTTTGAGTCTAACCTAGCCATGTCATCATATAATCCTTTAAAACAAGATAGACTTAATAACGGATTTCAATTATGCCAAATATCATTCCTAGCCATATTCATAAGTTTGTAAAAGCATGACTTAATGCATGGATTATGGTGTCAAAATTCTACATAGTTTCATATGAACTATAATAACCAAACTTGTTTCAATTACTTGCAAAACGATTTATGCACAAAATATACATCATAATGGCATAATAACAAAGCCTCAAATTTGCATGAATTTCAATTAACTACATACATGTAGCTTCAATATAGATTACACAATTTGCGCAATATTCCAAACGTTTATTTGCATAGAACTACCGCATGTAGTTCTTTATAATGAATAACATAATTTTGCACAAATATGAATTACTTCCATTGCCACAATTCAAGCATACACATCAACACAGTTGTTTATTAATACCAAAGTAATACTCTACTTACAATGGTTTGATGAATTCTCTAGTTTAGGGATTGAAGACGCAAATTCCTTTGTTGAATTGATTAGCTTTAGGTTGCTTGAATTGCTTTAGGCCTTAGAACTTTCTCCCTAATCCTCTCTTTAGTTGGCGGCTACTCTTTGTCGTTCCTCAGCAACATGGCGGCTATAATCTTATTTTGAATGAATAGATTAGGGTTTAGTCTAGGGTTGTTTATATAGAGGTTAGGAATTGATTAGGACCATTGATGTTGCTAGGTTAGATCATAGCCATTCATTAGGAAGAGAGACCAATAAAAACCCGCCACCTAGCCCTAATGACAAAGCAGACCACTGAAATTCGACCAAACACAGACCTAGCCAGCCAGGTTTACTGGGCTCGACCAGGTCGACACCCCTGTCGACAGGGCTGTCGACAGCCCTGTCGACATGGGTAGCCCAGGTCGACAGCCCAGTCGACCTGGGTGGCTAGGCGGGTGTTTTATCCGCCTGGCCCGTTGGGCCCCATTTCAAATTATTATTTTATTCTGTTTGAATTTTAAATTTAATTCAAAACTTCCGAAGGCCATATCTTCTTCATACGGACTCCGTTTTTCGAAAACTCGGACTCTATTTCGCGTATTTTTCCGAGACGAACGCAATGGCGTACCCCGTTTCCCTTAGTTCTTTGATTTCAGATTAATTATACTTTAATTTGTTAATTCCACAGTTATAGCATTTCCGGGGTGTTACATTCTCCCCCACTTAAAAGGATTTCGTCCCCGAAATCTTCAAGTTAGGAGGAAAACGTATATCCTAACATCCAATCATCCATCTACTCATCCATCAAACACGAGTATCCATTGTCCTTAAAAGACTTCTAATGCTTCATGATCATATGCAAAGTGTGTGTGTATACATGTACTTATCTAATGCAAAATCAGTCGGTCTACTGATTCAGTTGACCTCCTTAATGCGAATTATGTTAGTGCCATGAATCCATTATGTATGCAAATTTTCCTATCCTTGATTCTACATGAGTGCACAGTCATTCAATACAAATGCAGCATCCACATGTCAACACATTAAAGTTCAACCACATACGAATACAAACACATATGCATATGCAATATGAAGTGACTGAGCCGATCTAAAACCTAGATTGTGTGTGTATATGCAACCACGAGCAACCACTAGCAATCACTTGCAACCACTTGCAACCATCATCCATAACATGTTTCAACTACATGTTTCCATCCAAAGGGTTTCTACCTAAAAAAATAAGGTCGAGGAAATATACCTAAAAAGATAGATAAAAGCGCAACTTAAGGAAAAGGAAAGATCAAGGATGTACCCTCGAACAGAAAAGGGTAGGCTGTACGGATTCTAGCTTCAGTTTCCCAAGTTGCGTCTCCCTCGGCGTCGCTCCACTGAACTTTGACGAGCTTGACTTCGCGGTTGCGTAGCTTCTTCACTTCCGTTCCTAAGATGCGGGTTGGAACTCTCCTTATGGTTGCTTCGCGTTCCACTTCGGCCTCTTCGAGGATATTGGGCTCTACCACTTCAGCAGACTCATGCAAACATTTTCGGAGATGTGAAACGTGAAAAACGTTGTGGACTCCGGCCAATTTTTCGGGTAGTTCTAATCTATAGGTCATTTTCCAAATTTTCTCAATGATAGGAAATGGTCCTACCTAAAGGTATAGTCGAATGATAGAAACAAGTAAAAACTTTGTGCCCATTAGGCAATGTCGCAACTGGAAATCTATGCCACATATATATTGATTAGGAGAAGAACTCTCTAAGCATCAGCCCCGAAGACCGAAATCAACATCAGACTGACACCCAAAGAATTACTCAACCCAACCACCATATATGATTCTAAGAAATTAAGCATGATGGACTCCTTTTAGGTCACAAGGGAGTCCCTTCCTAAGACCAACCCGTATCCTATAAAACCCAAAAAGTTTGGTCAATCCAACGAACACCCTCAAGCCCCAACATGTGTTACTAACAGATGAGTCATACTCCCTACGGGGTTTGCGACAGAAATTGGATTGAGAATGGGACCGAGAGGATAAACACAAAAGATAGCATGCAAGCAAGCTCTACAGGAAGAGAGGGACCAAGGATACACTCTTAAGAAGAGATATGATGCACGAATCTAGTCTTCGATCTTCTAAGTCGCATTTCCTTGAGCTTGACTCCATTATGCTTTGTCCGTCTTTAACTTCACAATTTCGTAGCGTCTTAATTCTTGTTTCCAAAATATGAGTTGGAACCTTTTCCACTGTTGCCTCTCGTTCCTCTTTCACTTACTCTACTTCTAATATTCTTGGCTCAATCCTAACTGCGTACTCATGGTTCCATGCAAGCTCTCCAAAATTCACTAGTGAATCTTGGATCTTGTTAACTTACTATAAGCTATTCCACATAGATGAATTATCTCTAGAAAATAAACAAATGTCAACTATGTTGCCAAATGTATTTACTAAGGTAATTCTCCACAACTCATTCATAAGCGAAATGAACTTTCTGCCTTAGTGGCGAACACTACTGAAGCGCCCTATTCTGAAATGCTCCTCCTAATGAGCCCCCTTCTCTAGAAGCTCTTTAATCTGTTTACTGAGCTCTTTCCTTTCTCGTGGAGCCATATGTCTAACGGGCAACGCAACGGGCTTTGCATTATCTACAAGATATATGCGGAAGTCTATCTCCCGCTTCGGAGGCAAGCCCTTCACCTCTTCGAAGACATCCGGATATTCCCGGACCACTCTAACTGATTTCAAATTTTCAACAGAGGCATCTAGCGATTCAAGATAACTAAGCATAACCGCATACGAGGGATTACAAGAAATTTCCAAAGTATTACCGAGCTGGGTTAGGAGCCTAACAACCCTTTTCTCACAATCAAGGATGGCCCCATTACTGGATAGCCAATCCATACCCAAAGTCAAACCATAACCCGAAAAGCCCAAAACAAAGGCACTACATTGAAATTCTACACTTAGAATGGAAATTTTCAATCCCAAACAGATCATAGACAAATGAGCTGGGCCCCCAATTGGGTTTGAAACAATTAAGGGGTCCTCTACCATACTAGTTTTTAGGTGCAGAGATTCTACTAAAGCAGACGAGATAAAGGAGTGTGATGCGCCAGAATCAAATAAAGTGCGAACGGGGTGATCATAAAGATAAACTACACTTTCTACAGAAGTATTTATACCTCGCTGTTGCAATGGTAGCGCTTCTAGCACATGGACCTGTGCCCCTGGGGTGGATCCAGTGCCCTGCCCCTGTCCTCGTTTCCTTGGGCAGTCCTTAGCCCTGTGGCCTGTCTGACCGCACGAAAAGCACCCACCATTCTCCTTGGCCTTCTTTTTCCGGCAGTCCTTTACTAAGTGCCCCACTTTGCCACAGAAATTGCACTTCCTCTTCTCTTTGTTGCCTTTCCCGCCCTTCTTAAAGTCTGTCTTCTTAGGCTGCAAACCCTCTTTCTTCCCTTGAGAGCTTTCTGCCTTCGTCTCCTTCTTGCCCTTGTCCTCTTCGTTCAGCAATGCCATTTGCACCAATCTTTCATACGTGGCTCCCATGGGTATATGGGTCATGGCCAAACTATGTAACGGCTCATTTAACCCCTTGACGAAACGGAGAGCCTTCTTATGCGGGGTGTTGACTAGGTCAAGCCCAAACCTAGCCAGCTCATCAAACTGATTTACATACTCTCTAACAGTCTTGTCTCCTTGCTTAAGAAATAAGAATTTTTCCAACTGCAAACTTCTTTCTGCATCTGAGAGAAACTTAGTCTCAAACCTTGCCCTAAAGTCCTCCCATGTATCCACTGGTCTTTCAGCATTGGTGACTTCCCACCAGTAGGAAGCCTCGCCCTTCAATAGCCACACCGCCAATTGTACTTTTTGTCTATCTTCTACCTCAAAGATGATGAATAGGTCCTCCGTTTCTTTCAGCCAATTTCTAGCTGCCACGAAGGACTCAGTTCCATGGAAATCCCTTCCTCCCATAGCTTTAAAATCTTTACATATCTTAGCGAATGTGTTTCCCCGTGGAGGAGGTGGAGGAAAAGGTGCTGCTGCGGCTGGATGATTTCCTTCAGCTGGAGGAGGAGGAACGGTAGGACCTGGCTGAGTGGCCCTTGCTTCTAAGAAACGTCTAAACCAACCAGGTATGGGTACCCCTTCAGGCAAGTTAAGTTCTTGGGACATGCTGAAACAAAAAGGATAGGTTCAAAACGAAGGATAAGAGATAGTACCTATGGCTTTGGGGAGTGGACTTTGCCTTTTTTAAAATAAAATAATATTTTTCTTTTAAAAATGCTTCTTTAAATTTCCTTTTTGAAAATAAATTTTCAAAACTTTTTATCTTATCTGGTAAACCTATGCTCTGATACCAAGTGAAACACCCCACCTCCGTTAGGGTCACTCTCAAAGGGAATGCCCTAATTTTGGTGGAGGTTTATAAGTACAAGTCACAGATATACAAGACAGATATAAGAACACATATTTGTAAACAGCGGAAGAACAACAAACTTTATTTCATCAAGTCAAATACGTGTTACAACAACATCCTTTCAAAACATAACATAACACTTTCATAATCTGTCTTGAGTACATTATTTTTAAAGAAGCATAAATAAAACATAGATAAACTGCAAAAGCCCCATAGTGGATTGTCCAAAGCCATAGTTCAAAACAGGAAAGTCCAAGCAATACATTTCTCTTCTTCAAGCTGGATGTTGAGGTAGGTCAAGCCGCTGTGTTCCCTCCCTGAGGACCTGGGGGGGAAACGGAAGAAAGAAGACGAAAGAAAATAGAGTCAGACATAAAGCCTGAGTAAGTCTAGTACTACTTTGTCTATGAATAAAGAACTGGGTATGATAAGTAAAACAGGAAGTGGGCAACATTATAAACTTGGTTAAGTTATCTAGGGTCGAATATACTATCGTACCCCATGTTAATCTCTGAACCCATATAAACTAGTTTCCAATTTGCATCCCAAAATCAGGGTGATGTGATCCATTCTACGATGATCGGCTCCTACTCGCATAGTTACATGTGTCTTACGGCCCCCGATGTCTGTAGTTACCTATGCTGGTCCCACCATGGGGTGTATCAAGTCCCATAGTGGCAACCCGACACAACCTTAGAGTGCAAAGGTATGCTACTGGTGTCCAGTGCTTTATTTTTCTGCGCCGGAGTGCGTGCACGCCCGCACACCGTTAGAACCTACACTGCTACACCACCGCCGTCGATTTGACCTCTTACAATAAGCCCAGTAATCGTGCCCCACCCTGCCTAGTTTCAGGGTATCCTGATACACCTTCTAGGGTTACTGCTGAAAAGGGTCCCCCGTTACTAGGTTTTCTATCTCTAGCCAACATGCTAAGTTGGTTAAGTGTTTCCTAACCTAACCCCACCAGTCCGTTTAGTTTAGCATGTTCCATTTTGATTAAGTCTTTAGTTTACTTAATCCTAACAATCCTGACTCAGCCTTAATTGTCTTATTAAGGCCCTGACCTCTCACATTAGACAGGTATTGTTGTGGCTGCCTGTTGCCGGTTGGTTCCGGGCAGTCTTACGCCACAACTCAGTCTAACCTCGGGTCCTTGCTGGGCTCCATGTTTAACCTCCCACATTGGATAGGTATTGTTGTGACTACTGGACAGCCGGGCGGTTCCGGGCAGGTTTACATCACAACTCAATCCAACCTCGGGTTAAACACATCGTCTTTTCTACATTTACATATTTTGTCATTCTTCTTTATTTCTTATATGTAAATATTTGCGGCCCATTATTATGTTAATGGTGTAAAGGTTACACCAACCATGGGCCCAACCCATACTTGAATTTGGGCCCTTCTATTTTATATTTTCATTCATTAATTAATTTTAACCCAACGTTATTTTTCCCCGTTTTACACGTCCGTTCATATATATTGGGCTCAGCCTTTTAAAGCCCAATTTAGCCATGCGAAAGGGGAGGCTTATGGCGTATACACCAAGAGGGGAAAGTGAGCGCATGAACTTGCATATGACGTTGGAAAATACATAATAGAAATTGGTGTACTTGCATAGTGGTGACACGTATTTTGGTCATAAAACATAGGTGACATAAATCAAGGCATGTAAACTTGCATAGATTTAACTACAACATGAACCTATATTCTTATTTAGGCATAATGTCAAACATAAGCATGGCCTAAATACTTCTAGCATAAACATGGCATATTGTCAAACATAAGCATGGCATAAAATACTTCTAGCATGAACATAGCATAATTCAACTAATCACATAACGATGGTATAAACATACTTATGCATAAATATTCCTAAACATGGTGTTTGCTTTAAACTTGCAAAAAAGGGATTTTTGAGTCTAACCTAGCCATGTCATCATATAATCCTTTAAAACAAGATAGACTTAATAACGGATTTCAATTATGCCAAATATCATTCCTAGCCATATTCATAAGTTTGTAAAAGCATGACTTAATGCATGGATTATGGTGTCAAAATTCTACATAGTTTCATATGAACTATAATAACCAAACTTGTTTCAATTACTTGCAAAACGATTTATGCACAAAATATACATCATAATGGCATAATAACAAAGCCTCAAATTTGCATGAATTTCAATTAACTACATACATGTAGCTTCAATATAGATTACACAATTTGCACAATATTCCAAACGTTTATTTGCATAGAACTACCGCATGTAGTTCTTTATAATGAATAACATAATTTTGCACAAATATGAATTACTTCCATTGCCACAATTCAAGCATACACATCAACACAGTTGTTTATTAATACCAAAGTAATACTCTACTTACAATGGTTTGATGAATTCTCTAGTTTAGGGATTGAAGACGCAAATTCCTTTGTTGAATTGATTAGCTTTAGGTTGCTTGAATTGCTTTAGGCCTTAGAACTTTCTCCCTAATCCTCTCTTTAGTTGGCGGCTACTCTTTGTCGTTCCTCAGCAACATGGCGGCTATAATCTTATTTTGAATGAATAGATTAGGGTTTAGTCTAGGGTTGTTTATATAGAGGTTAGGAATTGATTAGGACCATTGATGTTGCTAGGTTAGATCATAGCCATTCATTAGGAAGAGAGACCAATAAAAACCCGCCACCTAGCCCTAATGACAAAGCAGACCACTGAAATTCGACCAAACACAGACCTGGCCAGCCAGGTTGACTGGGCTCGACCAGGTCGACACCCCTGTCGACAGGGCTGTCGACAGCCCTGTCGACATGGGTAGCCCAGGTCGACAGCCCAGTCGACCTGGGTGGCTAGGCGGGTGTTTTATCCGCCTGGCCCGTTGGGCCCCATTTCAAATTATTATTTTATTCTGTTTGAATTTTAAATTTAATTCAAAACTTCCGAAGGCCATATCTTCTTCATACGGACTCCGTTTTTCGAAAACTCGGACTCTATTTCGCGTATTTTTCCGAGACGAACGCAATGGCGTACCCCGTTTCCCTTAGTTCTTTGATTTCAGATTAATTATACTTTAATTTGTTAATTCCACAGTTATAGCATTTCCGGGGTGTTACAATTCTACTCTTAGATTTTAACTATGAAGTTAAATATGACATGTTGCAAGTTTGAGTTTGGGCCTAAGTTTGATTTGCGCTTTGAACCTATCATGTTATGCATAGATTTATTCTATGTTTGTTTGTAAAGCTATCACCTTGACTTTGTGGATTGAAAGCTATGACCTTTGTTTATGAATGTTGCATAAAAGCAACATAGAAACTCGCATAACCTTTATGTTAACTTGCATATTATGTTATTTGCGAATCACTAGTCATCATTCTATGACATCTATGACCATGTATCACCTATTTGCCAAGTTTGAATGTTATGCATGTTTTGAAGCTTATAATCCCTTAAACTAGTCTCATGTTTGTGGCCAAATCACCTTATGCTAGTCTCATGTTTATGACCAAATCACCTTTGTTCTAGTGTCATGGTTGAGGCCAAGTCACCCTAATTTGTTAAGTTTGATATCCTAAACATTTTGGGGCCAATATTCAAGTTATGTGGTAAACCCTTACCTAAATGACACCATGTTTAACTTGTGACTAAACATGCCACTTTGCACCCACTTTGTCGTGTTGATATATCCCCTTCTTTTTGGATCTATTTGTGTTGATGCGAATATACGTGCGATGGGGAATACGTTATGGGTAGTTAGGCCAACTTAAAAGACATAAAACATAACTTGGTTGTGATTATGCTTGAAAAACATAATTATGGACATGACACTTAGAAAACATGAAATGGCCAACTCGAGGTTGGGTTGAGTTTGCAACGTAAAACTACCCGGAACCGCCCGGCTTAACTAGTAGTTGCAAACAATAGGACCCAATGTGAGTAGTTGGTCATGTAGCACCCAAAACCCGAGGTTAGACTCAGTTTGCGGCGGAAACCTGCCCGGAAACAACCGGCCTAACCAGTGGCTGCAAACTGTCAGTCTAATGTGAGAGGTTGGGTGCATTAAGTTAATAAATGCCACATGATAGGGTTAAGTCATGGACCACTTGAATATACTTAACCACATGAACATGATGGGTTGATAGGGTTAAGTCAACATGGACACACTTAACCAACCCAATGCTTAGTTTGATAGGGTTAAGTCATGAACCTTTTTAGGAACACTTAACCAACTTGATACATGGTTTGGATGGGGTTAACCACACTTAACCCACTAGAAAACCCTAGTTACGCGGTCCTTCTCAGCAGTAACCCACTAGGGAGTATCGGATACCCTAGGGACTAGGCTAGGGTGGGGCACGATTACTGGGCTGGAGTGTAAGCGACCAAAAAGACGGCAAAAGTAGGTGCGCCATAGTAGATTCCGACGGACCATGGTCGTGCACATTGTCCGGGGATGAAAGACAGACTTGGGCACCAGTAGGTTTTGACTGTGCGTGCTTGTTTCGTGTCAGTGGTTGACACCCTAGGGCCGGATACACCCTAGGGTGGACCTAGCACAGTCGACTACATTTCATGTTTGGACCGTATGACACCGACACTTGACGAGTTAGGCTTATAGGGAGCCGATCGACTAGACCGAGTAGTTGGACCTTGATTTGGGTCACCTCATGATATTGGACCTTATTGGGCCAAGGGATCAATTCTTGTTTACACTTGACATGGATTAGAATACTAGTACTATTAGTGCAACACTTAACCTTGTTTATTCGATGCCACGTACTTGATCTATCTTATTATCTATTCACCATGCCAGTTTAGTTACCATCCTTATGTTTCATCTCAGTTTCTCATGTCCAGTTAACTTTGTTAGTTTTTATGCTAATAGTAGGTAGGACTTACCAGTCTTTATGACTGACCCGTTTTCTTTCGCTTCTTTTCTTTCGTTCCCCCCCACCCCCGCCCCAGGTTCTCAGGGAGGGAACATTAGCTCTTAGCTCGGATCTTTGGATTGCTTTATGTGACAGCTTATGTATGGTTTTGAGCTATGCTTTTGGCGACACTACATTTATCTTTGGGGATTAGTACTTTATGTTTTGCACTTATGTTATTTTCAACTTATGCTTCTAGACTTGTGTATTTGGAGAATGATGACTTGGTACTTTATGTAACTTGACTATGGTTTTGAAATGAATGAAGCTGGTTTTTATTCTACCGCTGCTTTACTTACTCTGTTTTTACTATATATGTTCTGTCTTGTAATATCTTCATGCATGTTTACCCGGTTAAACGCCCCTCCAAAGCCAGTGTACTTGCAAGAGTGACCCTGGCGGAGGTGGGGTGTTACATTGTACCCTTTTTCTACTCTATTTCTGTATAGCAATTATTTTCATTTGATTAATTTCCTTGGTAACGTTATCATCCTTATACAGGTCTGATCATGCTAAAATATTTCAGCTGTTTTTTTTTCTTCATATTTTTTAGTGGTAAGTCCTATTTCTAAATGAAAAAAAAATACTTACATATATGTATAATTTTCCTTGAGGGACTATGCTAAAATGACCATATACATATATTATTGTTTTTTGCATTGTTTTTCTCAATATGTTAATTTAAGGAATGCATGATCATTCTTAAAATTTTGATGTTGATTTATAACCTCAGATTATATTCCTTTGCTTAAATTTTCTCTATAAAAAAATTCCCTGGTTTAATTTATCTTTTAGTTAGGTATTCCCAAGTGTATAAAAAAAATTCTAACATTAGAAGCATTTTATCATATTGATGACAGGTGGACTCCTTACTAAAGAGTTCAATGCTAACCAGTTTTAGGGAAAAACACCAACCATGGATAAGGTTTTTCAGGGATAAATATGTTTTGATTAGGGTTCTTCTTCTATCTTAATTGTAAATGCTATATGCAACACGATTGATATGGATGGTTTCGGTATTTTTTGCTAAGATATAATGATACACAAATTAAAGTACAATATCCCTTTTTTGTATCTTCAACTACAAAACATTATATATAAGAAATGGAACAAGTATACATATTTCATGTTTCCTTGTGTTTATTTGATGTAGTAACCAAGCTCAATTTCACCTTCATTTTATTTCACGCTATGAAGTTGTCATCTGCAAGGTGACTGTTACTTCAGTACATGAAATTATTGACTAAAACAGTTATATTGAGGCAACCAGACAAACATAAATAAGGATTTAGGTGATAGCCATAAATTATATCATTTTAAGGAAAATTCTATTAGTGCAAAAGTTAACAACACAATTTTGGTGCAAACGGTTATGAAAATTAATTGTTTTCCTTTTGTGTTCCAATGCCCACTTACTTATGTAATTAATACATTTATTTAGCATTAAATAAATTTAACTATGGAATTGTAACATATGTATTGCATTTTTCATCATATTTTCCTTATTTCACTCATTGTTTAATGCTGCATAAATTTTTTTTTAACCTTCTACCATGGATATTCATGAAAGGTGGTGCTTGGCGCAACGGTAAGGTTACCCGGCTGGTAATTAGGAGCGCACAGGTTTGAGTCCCGGCCCCTTCACATAATGTGAGGGAAAGGGTGTACGCGCTAATCGACCACCCCAGAGCCCGGGAAGCTGTGAGTAGTACGAGGACGGGAGACTGACCTGGGAAGGCCTCGCGCTTGAGTACGAGAGCCTTTGGCACTGGGTATCAACCATGGATATTCATCACTAGCATAAAGTATTGTATATTTTCAAACTAAAGGCTAAAATATATCTGTTGTAGGTATGAACTGTACGAAGACAAAAAAAAGAGGTATGGAGTTCGTTACCTTTCTCAATAATATTCTTAGATATGTAATGTACAATATTTGTATTTTCACCTTTTTAATTATCTACGTAGTTTAACTTTAGTTTTATTTCTGACAAAGCTAGATAGTTCAAGATGGTAAAAAGAGAAATTTATACCCTTCAGCTTTAGTAACTGCAAAATAGTAATTGAAACCTTCTATTCACAATTATCTCATAATGAGGATATCTATTATTCCCTTTGGGTTCTTACTTAGTGCTGATCTGTTACCAGCAAGTTTACAGAATCATTTTTTCTGATTCCAGGAGGGACTGGTGCTTTTTTGCCTTAAATGACATTTTTTTGATTCACAAGTTATACTATATTCATTGAAGTGTCTGAAACTACAGATAGTAGTGAAAATGTTAATACTTTGGATGCTCACTCAGTTCCTGTTCAAGGTATTACTGCAACTTAGTCTATTGATTACTTGTCTAGTTAATTATTCTTTCATCTTACAAAATCTTTACTTTTTTCTTTAATGGCAAATTGGACTAAATGTTTTCAACTATTTCGATATTCTAATCATCTATTTGTTTATGTTTATAGATCTGATCCATAGTCGGTTATTGCTGTGATTTGTCAATCCAATTTATTTTTTTAACAGTGGATTTCTTCATGAATTACGATGTTTTTAATTGTTAGAACAGACCTTTGTTATGTCTGCAATCAAAAGTCATTATCCACTTGTGTCCTCTTTTTCATCTATTTCCAGTCATTCTAGATCTGTTGTGTTTCTCTGTAACACAAAACTTTTAGAAAAGTTACTTCTGAAATTTCTTATAAACACTTTATATTCTTGAAAATGCATGCAGTGTAAAAACAGAGGACCAATATTCATGAAATACTGAAATTATGACAATACAATGCAAGAAAAAACCCAGTCTAAGTTCAACAATACACTTTTTTTTGGATTAGGATTAGGCGTCAGTTAATGTGGGTTTATGAGCCTTTCAGTAAACTTGCTTTCGAGATTTATATACAAAGATCTGCTAAAATATTAGGATTATAACTATTGTAATTGAAACCAAGAGTTTTGGAGTACTAATCTAATTAAGTGATCTGAGTTCAGAATAGGTTGATAATTTGCATTGAAGGGATAATTTACATTGCTAAATTATTTGATTTCCATTACTATCTTTAATTTTGAGGAGCATTTTTCATGGACACGTATTTTGACCTCAAATTGAATAAAATTATTATCGTTTTTCTATGATGTGGGTTTTCTAATGAGTAGTCTGCATGGACATGTTGTAAAGCTGAAAAAAGAAGCGCGCTAAGCTTATCGATACATGTATACAACAATTTTTGGATAAGGAGTTTATTTAGATGACGATAACGACAATACTGATGAGTAGTCTGCATGGGAGTCGTTGGTAATTATCTTGTTTGTTCATTGATGTATTAGATATTATTATGTTTGGATTTTATGCTTTGGATATTGTTTTATTTTGGATATTATATGTAACACCATGTAATTTTAAAACGAGACATAAGAGATAATTAAAGAATACTTAATTTTAAAAGTGAGAATTAAGTAAAACGGGTTGTGCCATTGCGTTCATCTCGTAATTCTACTTGAGATAGAGTCCGAGTTTCCGTAAATCGGACTCCGTATGAGGGAGTTATGGGCCTCGGAAGATTACAAGAATTTAGAGATTTAAATAATTAGTTAACCAGCCCAGAAAAATAATTCAAAAACATTCGAAATCAGAGAAGCGGGCTAGGCGGGAAATTTCCTGCCCAGGGGTGTCGACCCCCCCTCCCCCCAGGGGTGTCGACCCCCCTAAGGGGGAGTCGACATAGGTGTCGACCCCCTAGGGGAGGGGTCGACCCCTTTTTGGATCCGAGCCCAAACGGGCTGAGCTGCTTCGTATGACGTGTTTTGATGCGCTGGACAGACCTGATGGCTTCTGTGGTGATCTAAAGGCTCTAAAACACTCTCTACACTTATAAATTAGTGCCTAGAACTAACCTAATTCATAGCAATTCCTTCTGACGCCTCTATGCTGCTGAACTCTCAATCCTCTTAGCCGCCGCCTCTAAAAACCTAAATCATATTAGAAGATCTTCATCAACAATCTACCTTGGAGATGAATCAACATCTGCACACCTATTTTCTCCTAATCTAAGCACTGTAAGTTCAAGTTACTTTCGGATGTGAATTCTTAATTGAAATTCTTGGCATGTAATAATCTGAATCCAAGCTATACCTGATTATGAGATAAACCTTTTAGATTTATCAAATCTATTTTATCAGATTTATGCCTGCGATGTTATTCAAATCTATTTTATCAGATTTGTGCCTGCGATGTTATTCAAATCTATTTATCAGATTTTTTCCTGTGGTGTTATTCAAATCTATTTTATCAGATTTGTGCCTACAATGTTATTCAAATCTAATCTATCAGATTTATGCCTGCGATGTAATTTTATTCAGATCTATACTTCTCTTATGTTCCTGATATTGCTATTATCAAATCTAGCTTCGTATGGCTATTTTATGCCTAATCTTTTATATTTCCTCTTCTTCCCTTTTTATTATGGATCTAGGTTGTCTCGAACCTAGACAAAATCTTAATGTATATATGATTGGAATACAGGGGAATTGGGCCTAATCTATTTTATGTACTATACGGCATAACTTAGTGTAATGACCCAACTTTCCAGTACCTCGGAAGTTGTATCATTATATAAGAAAAGAAATAGATAGAAGAATAGAACTAAGAAAGGACATCAGAATCTCACAGCGGAACTTGGGACAATATATTAATAACCCAAAATATTACATATTAAAAAGTCAAGTACATTTAAAGTACTGGATACATAGGGATACAGGTTACATCGATTACGTAATAATCAGTCGTAATACTAACTTGCATAATGATAGTACATAACATCATAACTGAACCAACATTTGGATAATTTGTAACAACCCGAATTTTTATAAAATGTTATAACATAAATCAAGGCAGAATTAAATTTTAAAATCTGAATCAAGGGAAACGGGCTGCGCCATTGCATTCGTCTCGGAAAAATACGCGAAATAGAGTCTGAGTTTTCGAAAATCGGAGTCCGTATGAAGAAGATATGGACGAACGAAGTTAGGCAGAAAAAACGAAAACAAGCCAGAATGCACTGGCGCACTTGTGAAGTGCGCCAGCACAAAAATACATTGGCGCACTTGGGAAGTGCGCCCGTGTCGAGCCAGAAACCTGCACAGCTTTCTGGCTTGACCCTGGCTAGCCTGGTGCACCTGTTTTGGTTCTCTGGTCTGTTCTGCTGGCCTGTGACGATTTTTGATGGTTTAAATCTAAACTAGGGTTAATCCTATGGCCTAAACTTGTCTCTACTCCTATAAAAACACCCTAAGACCTAGCCTAAACCAACACAAATCATTCCTACAACTAGGTTATGCCAAAATGCTCCCTAATCATGGCCTCCATCTTCATCTTGAGAGCATGAGTGTTCCAAATCAAATCTAAGTCCAAGAAGCTATCTTTCTTAGTTCAAAGAGCCATCTTTCTTCGTCATAGAAGCTATTTTACTTATTTCTCAAGGCTTAGGGTGGAGCATATTATTTTCCTTCCAGATTTGCTAGTGGCTTCGTCTCAATCTTGTTTTATTTTATAGTCTTCATAGCATTGTAAGCCCTATTCTACTCTTAGATTTAAACTATGAAGTTAATATGATCATGTAGCAAGTTGAAATGTGACTTTTGGGCTATATTTGTATGCATAGATCCATGTATGACTCTTTTGATCTATGATTGTGGCACTATCATGAACCTAGTATCATTTACCCTGATTTTTGGGTAGAAAGCTATGAGCTTTATTTGTTGGTTATGCATAATGCAACATAGAACTTGGTAGTTATGCATAAATGCAACATAGAACCATCTTAAAACCTTGATGTTAACTTGCATATGATGTTATGAACCTATATGCTAATCACAAGTGTATCACCCTATTTGCTAAGTTTAATGCCATACATATGTAGATTGGAATTGGACCTAAGTGCAATATTTGCCTTGAACCTATCATTGTATGCATAGATCTACTCATGCCTCTCTTGATCTATGATTGTGGACCTATCATGAACCTAGTACCGTTCATGTTGACCTTTGGGAAAAATGCTATGAAATGGATTATGGCTTATGCATGTTAACCAACCTTAACCCCTCATGTTTCTTAACATGCATATGATGATATTGAGCCTATATGTTATTATGCATGCTTGTGGCCAAATCACCCTTATGCTATTATGCATGCTTGAGGCCAAAGCACCCTTATGCTATTTGATATGTTTGAGGCCAAGTCACCTTTTATGCTATCATACATGTTGAGGCCATATGCTGGTATGATGAACCCCTTTTGCCTCAACTATCACCACGTTTAACTTGTGATAGACCTTGCCATCTTATGCCCACCTTGTCATATTCTTATGTTCCCCCTTTTTGATCTATTTGCGTTGATGCGAACTTACGTGCGATGGGGTTACGTTATGGGTAAACTTAAATGACATGAAACATGACTTGAAATATGACATGTGATTATGTTTGAAACATGAACGTGGACATGACATGTAGAAAACATGAAAGTGGCCAACTCGAGGTTGGGTTGAGTTTGTAGCATAAATCTACCCGGAACCGACCGGCTTAACTAGTGGCTACAAACAATAGGACCCAATGTGAGTAGTTGGTCACATCGCACTTGAAACCCGAGTTTAGACTAGGTTGTGGTGTAAAGCTACCCGGACCCGCCCGGCTTAACTAGTAACCACAACAAAGTCTAATGTGAGAGGTTGGGGGTGCATTAAGTTAATTAATGCCACATGGTAGGGTTAAGTCATGGACCACTTGAATACTTAACCAATTAAACACGATGAGTTGGTAGGGTTAAGTCATGGACTACTTGAATACTTAACCAATTAAACACGATGTATTGATAGGGTTAAGTCATGAACTGCTTGGATACACTTGACCAACTCAATACATGGTTAGGATAGGGTTAACCACACTTAACCCGCTTGAAATCCTAGTTACGTGGTCCTTTTCAACAGTAACCCACTTGGGAGTATCTGGATACCCTGGACTAGGCTAGGGTGGGGCACGATTACTGGACTGATTGTAAGAGACCAAAAGAGACGGCTGAATGGTGCACCGGTTGTTCAGGCGGACCATGGTCGTGCACATTAAGTCCGGAGTTGAACATGGGCACCAGTAGGTTTAGACTGTGCGTGCTTGAATTGTGTCTGTGGTTTACACCTTAGGGCTGGATACACCCTAGGGTGGACCTTGCACAGTTAACTACATTCCATGATTAAGCCGTATGACACCGATACACGACGAGTTAGGCTTATAGGGAGCCGATCGACTAGACAGTGTAGTTGAACCTTGATTTAGGTCATCTCATGATGTTGGGCCAAACTTGGGCCAAGGGATCATTTCTTGTTTATACTTGACATGGATTGGATTACTAGTACTATTGGTGCAAAAATTTAACCTTGTATATGCGATGCCACACTTAATCTATCTTTTTAACTTTTCACCATGCCAGTTATCATCCTATGTTTCAGCTCTGTTTTACATGTCCAGTTAACTTTATTAGTTTTTATACTAGTAGTAGGTAGGACTTACAAGTCTTTTTGACTGACCTGTTTTCTTTCGCCTCTTTTATTCTGTTTCCCCCCCCCCCCCTCCCCCCTAGGTTCTCAGGGTGGGAACACTAGCACCTAGCTTGGATCTTTAGCTTTCTTACTGGATAGCTCATGTACGGTTTGGACTTGAGCTCGCTATGGCTTTACCACGTCTACTTTGGGGATAGTTTACTTTATGTTATTTCCAGTTTTCAGTTTATTTTTCTAGACTTGTAGTAGTTGGGGAATAATGACTCAGTACTTTTGATGTAAGTTGACTATGGTTTTGAAATAGTAGTTTTATCCGCTGCTTTACTTACTCTGTTTTACTTATATGTTCTGTCTTGGAATATCTTTATGCATGTTTACCTTGTCCAACACCCCTCCAAAGCTAGTGCACTTGCAGGAATGACCCTGGCGGAGGTGGGGTGTTACATTTGGCATCAGAGCATAAGGTTTACGAGATTGAACAAATGGCTTTTTAAACTTACCTTTTGAAGAACTATTTTCAAAACCAATTAAGTATTTTCCAAGAAAAGTCTAGTTTATTTTAAAAGGCTATTCCCTAAAAGCCATTAGCACTATCCTTTGTTTCCTGGTTCTCAATCTATCTTTTTCTTCGTTTCAGTATGGCCGATAATTTTTCCATTCTGGAGAGCGTACCAGTACCTATTTGGTTTAGAAGGTACATGGAGGGAAGGGCGAATGAAGCCGGCCCCGCGAACATTCCTCCTCCTTTCCCCGTGGCTAACATTCCTCCTCCTCCCGTAGCTGAGGTTCCTCCTCCTTCTCCCCCGCATCCACAAGCGAATTTCGCGAAGATTTGCAAGGACTTTAAGGCGATGGGTGGCAAGAAATTTATTGGGACAAAGACTTATGTTGAGGCAAGAAACTGGTTAAAAGAAACTGAAGACCTCTTTGCTATCTTTGATGTGGAAGACCACAGAAAAGTTCTGTTGGCAGTATGGCTATTGAAAGAGGAAGCTGCATATTGGTGGGTAGTCACCACCACTACTAGGCCAATCCAGACTTGGGATGACTTTAGGAGAAGGTTTGGACTGAGGTTTCTATCATCGACAGAAGAGAACCTTTAGATGGAGAGGTTCCTATCACTAAAGCAAGGGGACATGACCGTGAGGGAATACGTGGATAAGTTTAATCAGCTTGCTTGGTTCGGTTTAGACTTGGTTAACACAGCTCAGAAGAAGGCCCTACACTTTGCTCTAGGATTGAACGCGCCATTGCATGGTTTGGCCATGTCCCATATACCCATAGGGGTGACCTTCGAGAGTTTGGTGAATATGGCCCTACTTCAAGAGGAAGATAAGAGTGGCAAGAAGGAGGTCAAGGCAAATGAGTCTCAAGGCAAGAAGGAAGATTCTGAGAAAGGAGACAAGAACAACAAGAAGGGAAACAAGGCCAACAACAACAAGGCAAGGGACACAAGAAAGTGCAACTTCTGTAGGATCACTGGGCACATAGTCAAAGACTGTAGGAAGAAGAAGAGGAAGTTGGACAAATGCTTTCATTGTGGAGAGTCTGGACACTATAGCAAGGATTGCCCGAAAAAGCGGGGACAAGGGAAAAGGCAAACTCAGCGAGCAGGACCTTCTGGAGTGCAAGTGCATACTCTCAACATCGCTCCAGTTCTTGATCGAGGTAGTATTTCTATAGAAAACCTTGTTTACATTTCTGATTATCCTGTTCGCACATTATTTGATTCTGGCGCATCGCATAGTTTTATTTCTTCTGATCTTGTTGAAAGTTTGCACCTAAGTACTAGTCTAGTTGAAAATCCCGTTAGTATTTCAAATCCGATTGGGTGCTCCGCCCATCTATCTGCGATTTGTATGGATTTGAAAACCTCTATCTTGAGCGTAGAATTCATGTGTAATGCTTATGTTCTCGGGTTTATGGGACACGGGTTGATTTTGGGCATGGATTGGTTGTCCAGTTATGGAGCCATTCTCGATTGTGAGCATAGGGTAGTGAGGCTTATGACTCGCCTTGGCAATACCCTAGAGATTTCTTGTAAACCTCTGGATCCCGTTATGTTATGTTATCTTGAATCCCTCGACTCATCTATTTTCAATCTGTGAGGGTGGTCCGAGAATATCCTGATGTTTTTGATGAGGTAAAGGGGTTACCCCCTAGAAGCGAGATAGACTTCCGTATTTATCTGGTTGATAATGCCAAGCCAGTTTCATTGACCGTTAGGCACATGACCCCGCGAGAAAGAAGAGAGCTTAGCAAGCAAATCAGGGAGTTGCTTGAGAAAAATTTCATTAGGCAAAGCATTTCAGAATGACGTGCTCCGGTGGTATTCGCTACTAAGGCAGATAGTCCATTTCGCTTAAGCATGGGTTATAGAAATCACCCTAGTAAGTACATTTGGCAACGTGGATTGGCATTTGTTTTCAAGAGATAGTTCTTCTGCATGGAATACCGTATAGTATGTAAACGAGGTCCAGGATTCACTAACGAATTTTGTAAAGCTTGCATGAAACCATGAGCACGCAATTATGTGGAAGCCAAGTATTTTAGGAAAAGAATAAGTGGAAGTGGAACGAGAGACAACGGTGAAATGAGTTCTAACTCATATTTTGGAAATAAGAATTAAGAGCTAAGAAATTGTGAAGTTAAAAGACGGTCAAGGCACGATAGGATTAAGCTCAAGAAAATGCGGCTTAGAAGATTGAAGACTAGATACGCGCATTATATCTCTTTCTAAGAGTATATCCTTGATCCCTATTATTCTGTAGAGCTAACTCGCATGCTATCTTTTAAGTATATCCTCTCGGTCCTATTCTCAATCTTAGTTCTGTCGCAAACCCCATAAGGAGTATGACTCGCCTGTTTGTGATATATAGTTGGGATAAAGATGTCCGTCAAGATGACCAAACTATTGGGCTTTATGGGATATGGGTCATAGTTGATAGACTCACGAAGAGCACCCATTTCATTCCAGTAAAGAACAAGAGGACCGCATCAGGTCTAGCATCTGTTTATCTTTGAGAGATAGTGCGATTGCATGGAGTTCCTTCTAGCATAGTTAGCGATTGTGTCCCAATCTTCACTAGCCAGTTCTGGAATAGTTTGCAAGAATTGATGGGTACGCGATTGAATCTAAGTACGGCCTATCACCCACAGACGGATGGCCAGACCGAAAGGGTGAATAGGGTACTAGAAGATCTATTGAGGCTATGCATCCTTGACTTTGGTGGTACTTGGGAAGATCATCTTCCTCTAGTGGAGTTTGCTTATAATAACAGCTACCAAGCAAGCATAGGGATGGCACCATTCGAAGCTTTGTATGGGAGGCCGTGCAAGTCACCAACATGTTGGTGGGAGACGACGGATAAGCTTATACTTGGGCCCGACATGATATGGGACACATCCGAGAAAGTTGAGTTGATTCGAAGGCGGATGAAATTGGCCCAAGACAGATAGAAATCCTATGCAGACAAGCGAAGGACAAACTTAGAGTATGAAGTTGGAGATATGGTGTTTGTGAAGGTTTCTCCTTTGCGAAATGTGGTTTGTTTTGGAGCAGTTGGAAAGCTAGCACTAAGGTTCGTTAGACCCTTCCCTATCATCGAGAAGATTGGGCAAATGGCTTATAGAGTGGAATTGCCCGAGAAGCTGGCCGGAGTGCATAACGTCTTTCATGTCTCGCATCTCCGGAAGTGTTTGCACAGATCCGCCGAAGTGGTTGAACCAAGTATTCTTGAAGACATGGATGTAGAGAAAGAGGCAACCTTGAGACGAGCTCCGATTCGTATCTTGGGAACCGATATCAAGAAACTGAGGAATCGTGAAGTCAAGTTAGTAAAGGTTCAGTGGAGTGAAGCCGATGAAGATGCAACTTGGGAAACCGAGGAGAAGATGCGTGGGATTTATCCATTCCTTTTTGAGGGTACATTCTCAATCTCTTTTCCTAGTTAGCATATCTTTCCTTTGCAATCCATGTTTATCTTGTTATCTCGTTAACCTTGTCATGAGAACCTTAGGTAGAAACCATTTGGATGAAACATGTATTTGAAACATGTGATGCTTGATGTTTGCCAGTGGTTGCAAGTGTTTGCAAGTGGATACTCTTGGATGCATGATACACATTAGGCACTAAGATCGGCTCACACACTTTCATATTGCATATGCATGAGTGCTTATACTTATTCATGGCTGAAACTTGTTATGCTATCACATGGATGTTGCATATGGATGAATGTTATGTGCACTCATATAGAGATTATGAATTATGTTAGGAATTTGCATACATATGGACTCATTTCACTAACATACTTTGCATTAAGGAGGTTTACTGAATCAGTAACCGCCTGATTTTCGCATTAGTTAAGTACATATACACACACCTTTGCATATGATCATACAACATTTAGAATCTTTTAAGGATAATGATTACTTGTGGGTGATGTTTTGAGTAGATGGATGATGGATGGTAGGATACGTTCTTCCTAACTTGGAGATTTCGGGGACGAAATCCTTTAAGGAGGGGAGAATGTAACAACCCGAATTTTTATAAAATGTTATAACATAAATCAAGGCAGAATTAAATTTTAAAATCTGAATCATGGGAAACAGGCTGCGCCATTGCGTTCGTCTCCGAAAAATACGCGAAATAGAGTCCGAGTTTTCGAAAATCAGAGTCCGTATGAAGAAGATATGGACGAACGAAGTTAGGCAGAAAAACCGAAAACAAGCCAGAATGCACTGGCGCACTTGTGAAGTGCGCCAGCACAAAAATACGCTGGCGCACTTGGGAAGTGCGCTCGTGTCGAGCCAGAAACCTGCACAGCTTTCTAGCTTGACCCTGGCTGGACTGGTGCACCTGTTTTGGTTCTCTGGTCTGTTATGCTGGCCTGTGACGATTTTTGATGGTTTAGATCTAAACTAGGGTTAATCCTATGGCCTAAACTTGTCTCTACTCCTATAAAAACACCCTAAGACCTAGCCTAAACCCACACAAATCATTCCTACAACTAGGTTATGCCAAAATGCTCCCTAATCATGGCCTCCATCTTCATCTTGAGAGCATGAGTGTTCCAAATCAAATCTAAGTCCAAGAAGCTATCTTTCTTAGTTCAAAGAACCATCTTTCTTCGTCATAGAAGCTGTTTTACTTATTTCTCAAGGCTTAGGGTGGAGCATATTATTTTCCTTGAGGATTTGCAAGTGGCTACGTCTCAATCTTGTTTTATTTTATAGTCTTCATAGCATTGTAAGCCATATTCTACTCTTAGATTTAAACTATGAAGTTAATATGATTATGTAGCAAGTTGAAATGTGACTTTTGGGCTATATTTGTATGCATAGATCCATGTATGACTCTTCTGATCTATGATTGTGGCACTATCATGAACCTAGTATCATTTACCTTGATTTTTGGGTAGAAAGCTATGAGCTTTATTTGTTGGTTATGCATAATGCAACATAGAACTTGGTAGTTATGCATAAATGCAACATAGAACCATCTTAAAACCTTGATGTTAACTTGCATATGATGTTATGAACCTATATGCTAATCACAAGTGTATCACCCTATTTGCTAAGTTTAATGCCATACATATGTAGATTGGAATTGGACCTAAGTGCAATATTTGCCTTGAACCTATCATTGTATGCATAGATCTATTCATGCCTCTCTTGATCTATGATTGTGGACCTATCATGAACCTAGTACCGTTCATGTTGAACTTTGGAAAAAATGCTATGAAATGGATTATGGCTTATGCATGTTAACCAACCTTAACCCCTCATGTTTCTTAACATGCATATGATGATATTGAGCCTATATGTTATTATGCATGCTTGTGGCGAAATCACCCTTATGCTATTATGCATGCTTGAGGCCAAAGCACCCTTATGCTATTTGATATGTTTGAGGCCAAGTCACCTTTTATGCTATCATACATGTTGAGGCCATATGCTGGTATGATGAACCCCTTTTGCCTCAAATATCACCACGTTTAACTTGTGATAGACCTTGCCATCTAATGCCCACCTTGTCATATTCTTATGTTCCCCTTTTTTGATCTATTTGCGTTGATGCGAACTTACATGCGATGGGGTTACGTTATGGGTAAACTTAAATGACATGAAACATGACTTGAAATATGACATGTGATTATGTTTGAAACATGAACGTGGACATGACATGTAGAAAATATGAAAGTAGCCAACTCGAGGTTGGGTTGAGTTTGTAGCATAAATCTACCCGGAACCGACCGGCTTAACTAGTGGCTACAAACAATAGGACCCAATGTGAGTAGTTGGTCACATCGCACTTGAAACCCGAGGTTAGACTAGGTTGTGGTGTAAAGCTACCCGGACCCGCCCGGCTTAACTAGTAACCACAACAAAGTCTAATGTGAGAGGTTGGGGTGCATTAAGTTAATTAATGCCACATGGTAGGGTTAAGTCATGGACCACTTGAATACATAACCAATTAAACACGATGGGTTGGTAGGGTTAAGTTAGGGACTACTTGAATACTTAACCAATTAAACACGATGTATTGATAGGGTTAAATCATGAACTGCTTGGATACACTTGACCAACTCAATACATGGTTAGGATAGGGTTAACCACACTTAACCCGCTTGAAATCCTAGTTACGTGGTCCTTTTCAGCAGTAACCCACTTGGGAGTATCTGGATACCCTGGACTAGGCTAGGGTGGTACACGATTACTGGACTGATTGTAAGAGACCAAAAGAGACGGCTGAATGGTGCACCGGTTGTTCAGGCGGACCATGGTCGTGCAAATTAAGTCCGGAGTTGAACATGGGCACCAGTAGGTTTAGACTGTGCGTGTTTGAATTGTGTCTTTGGTTTACACCTTAGGGCTGGATACACCCAAGGGTGGACCTTGCACAGTTAACTACGTTCCATGATTAAGCCATATGACACCGATACACGACGAGTTAGGCTTATAGGGAGCCGATCGACTAGACCGTGTAGTTGAACCTTGATTTAGGTCATCTCATGATGTTGGGCCAAACTTGGGCCAAGGGATCATTTTTTGTTTATATTTGACGTGGATTGGATTACTAGTACTATTGGTGCAAAAACTTAACCTTGTATATGCGATGCCACACTTGATCTATCTTGTTAACTTTTCACCATGCCAGTTATCATCCTATGTTTCATCTCTGTTTTACATGTCCAGTTAACTTTATTAGTTTTTATACTAATAGTAGGTAGGACTTACCAGTCTTTTTGACTGACCCGTTTTCTTTCGCCTCTTTTCTTCCGTTCCCCCCCAGGTTCTCATGGTGGGAACACTAGCACCTAGCTTGGATCTTTAGCTTGCTTACTGGATAGCTCATGTACGGTTTGGACTTGTGCTCGCTATGGCTTTACCACGTCTACTTTGGGGATAGTTTTCTTTATGTTATTTCCAGTTTTCAGTTTATGTTTCTAGACTTGTAGTAATTGGAGAATAATGACTCAGTACTTTTGATGTAAGTTGACTATGGTTTTGAAATAGTAGTTTTATCCGCTGCTTTACTTACTCTGTTTTACTTATATGTTCTGTCTTGGAATATCTTTATGCATGTTTACCTTGTCCAACATCCCTCCAAAGCTAGTGTACTTGCAAGAGTGACCCCGGCGGAGGTGGGGTGTTACATAATTATACATAACATAAGATAGATAAGCCAATGCTCCAGGGTCTTCCATCCTGCTACTCCAAATTTACCTTAAAACCTGGATCACTTGTCTACTCATAATAAATATTATGAGTACCCAAGAGTTTAAGGAAAACGCAGAAAATAAACTCTGGGTCAGTCATGGACTGGTATGAGTAAACGATTTATAAACAAGTTTTAATAAATCACAATGATTCATCAGACCACGCCGTGAATACGGAACGGGTTTTTACCTTATGAGATCAAAACAGTTTGCATATTTAAACAGATATTATGATAATGTCTAGGGTGTCCACAAATAATTTATAATCTAGCAGAATGCTTGCATCTCACATTCTACTATATAGTATACAAACAAAACCGTTAAGTGTTTATGTATATTGGGGTTTCCAACTATGACAAGGTATGGAATCACCTTTTGGAGGTGTATCTCTAGATACGAATACACGGGTTCAACAAGAACATATTGCAACCCGGCCACACATGACCGACCACTCATTTCTCTTGAGTGTATCGAATTTATATCACCAATGGCGGTAGCAAGCCCACCCTTTCCCGAAAAGGGCCAGAATCGATAGAATAAGAAACAAGGAAATATCTCTAGATATGTGATAATACATCCTAATGGGAGCTACCCACATAGCCATGCTACCTGCCCGATTTTTGTCATTTCCTGTTGTGAAGCTTGAGACTAAACCGACCTTGACACTCTTTTTATTTACTTTGAATGCCACATTATCAAGACCCGCCAATCACTAATTGACTTTCCCAAAAATATATTATGAGTATAAAGTAAGAGAAACGAATTTCTCTAACACTACATATCTACGTTTGAAAAGATCAATGTACATGATTAGTTAGGAATATTCTGTCAGACATTCGTCCATACAAGTTGTCCTCGGACTGGACAAACCGAAGGCACTATTCCGTACATCGATCTTAGGCAATTGTTATCTAAGATTTATACAACAGTCCTTGAATTTTACTCCGTCTTCAATTTCTTCAGCATATTTGATTCGCCACGCTTATGCTAATACGGAGTGGTTCTTTGGATAATAATCCAACCGGTCTCTCCATATTTAACAATGTTAAATAGGCAAAAACTTTGATAGTCGGTGATTTAACTATCAAATGTAAACATGTGTGCAAACAACAATCTTATTTCCAATTGGAATTTCTATTGATCAATCATCATATATATATGTATGTATGTATGTATATTCGTATTTCCTATGTTTATGTGTCACTATCCTTTCACATCAATCAGTCGCTGACTGTAATTATTAAGAGAACTACTTCCTAAGTATAAATCCCGAAGGCCGAAACCAACATCAGATCGAGACTTGGAAAATCATTCAACTTAATAATTCTAGTCAGTTTCAAATTTCAGTAATTCGATTAAATTCTTATTTCAAAAATTCTCATTCCTTTAATATTTTTATTTCAAAAAATATTAGCTTAACTCCTTTATTCAATATCATGCTATACCGTGTGCGAAGCATGGGCTTAAAACCTTTCTCATGTAAAATCTTCTTTTATAAAACCCGGGGTTAGAACATTTGGATCTAATATCGATAGTAAATCCTTTCTCTTGATCTAATCTTATTTTATTTATCGTTTGACTCGATCTAATAAAATAATCATTTCCTATTCTCAGATTTATAATCTACAACTTGATTTCTATTTACAAATGTCCGATAATAAGTTATATAAATTATCCCTAATTTATGTAATTAATTAAAGTCTTATTTATTTAATTATTTAATTAATTATTAAATAAATTCTAGAAACAAATTTCCAAACCTTTTAATATATTTCAAAAAGCCGAGTTCTCGGATCAGCTCGAAATTACGTGATCTTCCTAGGCAGATCGCTCGTTTTTGTGTGATCTGGCAAAGTGCTAGATCTGGTGATCTGGCAAGGCAGATCACCTCGAAAACTAGTGATCTGCATGGAAGATCAGTTGGTTTTCAAGTGATCTGGCCAAGTGCCAGATTCAGCAGTCTGACACAGTGCCAGACCCTTCAAAACATAGTGATCCACCGTGTGGATCACTACCAAAACTGGTACTCGAACTGGCAAAAACCCTAAGTGGTACTACCACTTTTACTAAACTATTAGCCCCTTAGTCATCATGTTCCATGCCCAAAATCCCTTGCCACCCCCATATTTTTCAATCCCTGCTAAAGTACCAAGTGGTACTTCACATTTTCCAGACCTGTCAGTTAAAACCCGATCAAGAAAAATCTTCCCCAGCCCACGCCTCAGGCCAGCGGACCCCAGGCACCTCCGTCCATCTCTGGTCCCTGACCAGACGCGCCACTCGCCACCAGTGCGGTGGACCCCCTCGCCGTAGGCGAGGTGCAGCTCCGACTCAAAGCCGAGACAGCCTACACGCCCAAAAACCCTTCCTCACTCAGTTTTCTTCGATCAATGAAACTCCACCTACCCAACGCCTCAGGTCTCTAGGACCCCGGCGCTTCCAGTCGTGCCTTTCCCCTGACCAGCGGCGTCATTCACCACTAGTGTGACGGCCTCCCTCGCCGTAGGCGAGGCGCAGTTCACGGTTGAACTCGAGACAGCTAGCTCGAGTATAAACACCCAAAATCACTTCAAACACTCAATCTGCACATTACAAAATCCTGTTGATATATTTCTAGCATTCTAGGATCCATTACGCATCCATACACTTATTCGTTTGAATTAAAATGATGTATAACATCCATACTTAGCATAATTCTATATTTCAACCAAACCAGAATTTCTCTTGATCCGCAACTCTAAAAATCATGATCTTTGTTTCTAAAATCATGTTTTCGTATGGTGCTCGGGTTCTATACCCTGAGATTCGAAAATATGGAGGTTGGTTTTCATGTTTGAAAGCTTGTTGACAATACATATGGGTTTAAACATGTTATATGTGATAAACATATACTTAGCTACTTGATGCACGTCAAAATATGTGTATGAACCTGTGTGTGTGCAGGAACTACATCTCAATGTGTTTATACGATCAAACAGCAGCAAAACCGTTCAACAGCAAGAAGATACGTGTAACACCCCGTGTATTCTACAACAGTGAAATTCACAAATTAAAGTATAATTAATTTCAAATCAAAGAATTAAGGGAAACGGGATACGCCATTGCGTTCGTCTCGGAATTCTGCTTGGGATAGAGTCCGAGTTTGCGTAAAACGGACTTCGTATGAGGAAGATATGGCCTTCGGAAGTTTCAGAATTCAGTTTAAAATTCAAACAGACCAAAACAGCTTAGAAAACAAGTTTAAATTTCAAAAATCGGGTCGGATTAGCCAGGGCGGGAATTTTCCCGCCCAAGACACCCAGCTCAACTGGGTAGTCGACCTGGGGCACCCAGGTCGACTACATAGTCGACCTGGGGGTCGACTAGGGGGCCGACCTGGCCCTTGAGCCAGGTCGAACCCAGCCCCCCTGGTTGGCCTGGTCTTTGTTTGGTCGATTTTCTGAGCCTTGCCTTGTCACTAGGGCTAGGTGTCAGCTCCTGGTTGGTCTCTCCTTCGAACGAACGGCTATTATTAACCCAAGCTCCATCGACGGTCCTAATCAACTCACAAACTCTATAAAAAGGACCTAAGACTCACCCTAATTCATACAAACAAAATGTAGATGAGACCGTCATGCTGCTGAGGAAGGACTAGGAATAGCCGTCAGAAATTGAGAGACAATTAGGAGACAATCCGAAAGCTTAAAGCAACGTCAATTAAATCAAAACAACGCCTACAACAAAGGATAGCATCTCCAAATTCAGAATTCAGATTCCTGAATTGAAGATTCGTCATACGTTGTAAGTAGAGTGCTATTCCGATGTGAATAAATAATTGTGTTTTGATTTGTGTAAAATGAGAAATGGAATTGTGGCGATAATAATCTATATTTGTATGTTTCTTTGATTCTAAACAATTTGGAAATGTTGTGGTATACGATTGGATATTTGCAAGTATGTGATTTATGTTAGAAGTTAACAACCATATGTTGTGGTATTTTATTTGGGATTCATACAAGAATATGATTCACTATTATGCCAATATAATGTACATACTTTTATGATCACTTTTAGTGTAATTGGATTCATCTAAGTACTATGGTTTATATGAATCTATGTTGGAATTGGTATCGTGATTCAAGTATAAAATCATACTTTTGTATTAGAGACAAAAGTAAGCATCTTTATGAACATGACTAAACTATGTTTGGTGTTACGCTTAGTTGAAACCATGTTTTAGGCCTATGTTGTTATAAAAATCATATGGTGATATATGTAACACATAAATTAAGTTAGATTTACATTCCAATTGCAAGTTTACATGAATAGATTAAAAAACATGATTCATGTTTAGGTATGTTTATGCTATGATCATATGAATAGAATGATTCATGTTTAAGTATGTTTATATGCTATTACCATGCAAGTTCACATATGCCTAATTCATGTTAATTGGATAGTTATGTTGCAAGTTCATGCGTTCACACTCCCCTTTTTATGTCACTTAGAATATATAAACACCATGTTATAAGCCTCCCCTTTTTCATGTGGCTAAGTTGAGTTTAAATGTTAAACCCAACATATGTTATATTTTAGTGAACGTATAAAACGGGGGTAATGACGAGGGGGTTAAAACATAGAACATATGTGTGTCATGTTTGACGCATGCCAACAACCTTGAAAATCAATTAAGTGGTATAAATTAATTTTATCCAATAAAGATGAATTTGAATAATGGGCCACAAATATTTACATATAAAAAGGAAAGAGACAAAATATGTAAATGTAGAAAATACGATGTGTTTAACCCGAGGTTGGATTGAGTTGTGATGTAAACCTACCCGGAACCGCCCGGCTGTCCAGTAGTCACAACAATACCTATCCAATGTGGGTGGTTAAACACGGAGCCCAATAAGGACCCAGGGTTAGACTGAGTTGTGGCGTAAGACTGCCCGGACCCAACCGGCAACTGGCAGCCACAACAATACCTGTCTAATGTGAGAGGTCGAGGCTTTAATAAGACAATTAAGGCTGATTCAGGATTGATAGGATTAAGTAAATTATATTAATACTTAATCAAAATGGAACATGCTAAACTATACAGAATGATTGGGGGTTGGGTTTACAAAACACTTAACCAACTTAGCATGTTGGCTAGGAATAGAAAACCTAGTAGCGGGGGACCCTTTTCAGCAGTAACCCTACAAGGTGTATCAGGATACCCTGAACTAGGCAGGGTGGGGCACGATTACTGGGCTGACTGTAAGAGGTCAAATCGACGGCGGTGGTGCAGCGGTGTAGGTTCTAACGGGGTGCGGGCGTGCACACACTCCGGCGCAGAAAAATAAGGCACTAGGCACCAGTAACATACCTGTGCATTCTAGGATTGTGTCGGGCCGCCACCATGGGACTTGATACACCCCATGGTGGGACCAGCATAGGTAACTACAACATCGGGGGGCCGTAAGATACATGTAACTATGCGAGTAGGAGCCGATCATTAGAAACGAATCACTTCACCCTGATTATGGGGTGCCTGTTGGGAACTAGTTTATATGGATGCAGAGATTAATATGGGGTACGATAGTATATTCGACTCTAGACAACTTAACTTAGTTTATGGTGCTTTCTCATTTCCAGTTTATACTTATCATACCCAGTTCTTTATTCATAGACGGAATAGTCCTAGACTTACTCAGGTTTTATGTCTGACTCTACTTTTCTTTCGTCTCCTTTCCTTTCGTTTCCCCCCCCCCCCCCCAGGTCCGCAGGGAGGGAATACCGCAGCTTGACCAGTTTTCACATCCAGCTTGAGGAGAAAGAATGTATTGCTTGGATCTTTTTCGTTTTGGACTAGGGCTTTGGACAACAATTGTGGGACTTATGCAGTTTACTTATGTTTTTATGCTTCTTTAAATAATGTAACCAAGACAGTTATGAGGATGTTATGTTTTTGGAAGTATTGTAAGACAAATTATGACATGGTTTATGTAACACGTATTTTGTTGAAATAAAAATAGTTGTTGTTTTTCCGCTGTTAAAAAATATGTGTATTTATATCTGTCTTGTGTATCTGTGACTTATACTTATAAACCTCCACCAAAATTAGGGCATTCCCTTTGAGAGTGACCCTAACGGAGGTGGGGTGTTTCAATACGTATGTGTTCTTAACAGTTCAACAGCAAACCCATACTTATGTGTTCATAACCGTTCAATCAGCAAGCATATACTTAAGTGTTTATGGCAGTAAAATGATCCAAATCAACACAGCATTTCTCATCACTTGCATACATAAATATATAGGTAGAAAGTGAGGTTTACTCACTTTAGCTTTCTGGTTTGCTTGTGTTTTAAATGTCCTCCGTTTTCTCTCCCTTTAGCTCTAATTTAGGTAAATGGGAATGGAGATCTAGCAGCTTATTTATAGGCTAAAACAAAGCATATAATAATGGTTTCTTTTATCTATTAATTACTAAAATCCTATTTCTCTCCTATCAAATATTTTTCGCAGGTTCTTAGCAGCAGAGGGATGTTCATGATATGTAAGTTTGGTTTTGGCATCACTAAGGCATGGGTGGAGAGATGATGTCCATACAATTGTTCTCACTCTTTGACAAAAGCTTTAAATGCTTGTGTCCTTCTTCTAGATGATCTCATATAATATGTTTTAGTTTCCATGGTTATAAACCATGCGCAGGTAAGGGTATGGCCTCCATATTTACACCTATTAGATTGTATTTAAACTTAAACTAAAATGGCCTAAGTCTTAGTACAAGTTGCACTTAATGTTCTGCAACATTCCTATATTTGAATCATGGCAAATATCTTAATTGCTCAAGTGTTAATTCTTTAAGTTTAGTTGTCTCTTTCACTATGTACCTTTAATACTTAGCCATGAAGTATTCCTCCACAAATGGGCTTTCGTTTCCTAGTTGTGCATGGGTGCATGTATGCGCAGCAATGGGCTTTGATTATTCAGCTGTACATGTTTGTTTTAATGCGCAAAAAAAAGGCTGGAACTAAGGGCCTTCTATGTTGCATGAAATCATTGGTTTTAGCTAGGCAAGTTGTAGGTGTTTTAGTGTTGTGTTTAGGTGCATTACACCACACATTTTCTAGTGTAATATCTTGTGCACAAATGCTTGAGTCCAAGCATTTAAATGGTTGTGTCATTTTCCATTTAAATCACCTTGTTGCCTTGCATTTGTTTGCATGGTTTTATCTAATTTTCTGGCGCAAAGGCATTGGTTCAAGTGCTTGTCTAAAATGGTTGAATGCACTTGGTTTAGTTAGCCTAGGATAGGTGTAAACTAATGCTCAGGTTTTCTAGTTTGTAAAAACAAATAAAACTCTAGCTAATGATTTTCAACACTTTTGCTACGGTGGGTTAGTAATGCTGTTGTTACTTAGTTTAGCTATACTTACGTTATTTAGTTTTAGCTGCGCTTTTGATCTTAGTAAAGAAATCTTTACTCACATTTCTGGCTTCATAAATGAATATTCAACACTCATGAGTGTAATTATTAATGTTTTGTTCATTTTAAATTCTTTCATATTTTTTTTCGTCCAGAAATTTCCGGGTCATTATAATCTACCGTCCTTATAAAAATTTCGTCCTCGAAATTTGAAATTAAGGCATAAATTCAAGTTATAATCAAAGTTATAAACTTATATCCATAAATAATCAACACACATCAGCCAGTTGTTATTTATCACAGTTATTTCCATAACTACAATATCTGTTACTACCGCTAAAAACATTTCCATTAGTGTATTACTATTTCTCATTATCCATCTGTTCTTGACCGTAAATTTGTAAGCGAATAACCCTCTAAATATCAACCCCGAAGACCGAAATCAACATCAGATTGATACCTAGAAAATTATTCAACTTAATCAATTTCCAGTTAGGTTCTAATTTCTTAACTTCACATCTTAATTCCTCGTTACCCATCTTACTTAAAATATCATCGATTATATTTGGAAAATAAATCCCAAATCTTCATTAACTTCCTTCATTTGAATTGCCTTATCCAAATATATTTATCTACTCTGAATTCTCTTTTTACTTGAATCCATATTCAACGATCTCTAGTCCACTTCACTTAACTCCGTTAAGTATTTTATTAACTTAAGTCTAAAATTAATTTAGTAAAAATCCAAATTTTAATTCTATTAATAATCCTAACTTCATTATTAAAAAGAATAAGGTACCTTCCGTGACTCCTTCTATCTCCACATCCTCAGAGGTAGATGGCTTATCCATTAAGGCAAAGACTGTTGGTTGCGTTCCTTTTTTCATAAGTGGGCAATCGTAAATCATATGTCTAGGCTAATGACACTTATAGCATAAATATTGTCGGATATAAGCATTATCCGATTCCTGTGGTTTCTGCTGAGGTTATTGTGGCTTTTCTGCTGCTGGCTTCTTACAAAACCTAGCAATGTGACCCTTCTATTTACAATTGTGGCATATGGTGTTCTTGAAATGCTCCTTAGCCTTCTCTCCCATTTCTCCTTTGCCCTTCCAGTTCGGATTAAATTTCCTCTTCAGAGGATTCTCCCTACTGGCTTCTCCAGTTTGTGCCTTTGCTACTGGCTTCTTCGTGCTTAGTGCCTCATAACGGATTGCCATATCAACTATGTCGATGATTGGACTCTTCAGATGTCCAATCACCTTATCCTGTAGATTTTATTTTAAACCAGCTATGAACATTTTGTTCTTCTTGAGCGAGGTATTGATTAGGTCTGGGCCAAAGCAAGAGAGTGCGTTGAACTTATTTTCATACTCAACGATAGACATGTTACCTTGTTTCAGATCGATGAAGTCTCGATACATCCTAATCTTTCCAGCTGCAAGTAAAAATTGTGCTTCAAACTCTTCTTTGAACTTTCCCCAGGAAAAATCATTCTCAGAAACGTTCGTCGTTTGTGCGTCCTACCAGATGGCAGCAGCTCCTTGTAGTTGCCACGAAGCCAAAAGTCGTTTCTGTTCATCATTCAAATTTTGCCCTTTGAAAATTCTTTCGCAAGATCTTAGCCACGCTTGGACTTCGATGAAAGATTCTGTTCCTTTAAAAACTTTCCCTCCCAGTGTTTGATATTCCTTAAAGATCGTTGCAAAGTTTGATCAGGGTTGAACTGGTGCAACTAGTATAACTGGTGCAACTTCTTCTACAGTTTCTACCGGAATCCGAGTAGTGTTGCGTCCGTTGGTAGTGGTGGTTCCACTAGCTCGACCTCTTTGTGCACGGGTAGTCATACTTACTAAACTGAATGTAACAGATTGACATCAAAACTCGATCGGATATTAGAATACTTGATCTGTATAAAAATTAAGTCGATCTATCCTAAGTATGTATATATAATAACATCCAACTTTTAAAAATACTCTCTCTCAATACTCACCCAAAGCCTAGGTATACGGTAACCTAAGCTCTGATACCAACTGTAACGACCCAACTTTCCAGTACCTCGGAAGTTGTATTATTATATAAGAAAAGAAATAGATAGAAGAATAGAACTAAGAAAGGACATCAGAATCTCACAGCGGAACTTGGGACAATATATTAATAATCCAAAATATTACATATTAAAAAGTCAAGTACATTTAAAGTACTGGATACATAGGGATACAGGTTACATCGATTAAGTAATAATCAGTCGTAATACTAACTTGCATAATAATAGTACATAACATCATAACTGAACCAACATTCGGATAATTGTACATAACATAAGATAGATAAGCCAATGCTCCAGGCTCTGCCATCCTGCTACTCCAAAGTTACCTTAAAACCTGGATCACTTGTCTACTCATAATAAATATTATGAGTACCCAAGAGTTTAAGGAAAACACAGAAAATAAACTCTGGGTCAGTCATGGGCTGGTATGAGTAAACGATTTATAAACAAGTTTTAATAAATCACAAAGATTCATAAGACCACGTCGTGAATACGGAACGGGATTTTACCTTATGAGATCAAAACAGTTTGCATATTTAAACAGATATTATGATAATGTCTAGGGTGTCCACAAATAATTTATAATCTAGCAGAATGCTTGCATCCCACATTCTACTATATAGTATACAAACAAAACCGTTAAATGTTTATGGATATTGGGTTTCCAACTATGACAAGGTATGGAATCACCTTCCGGAGGTATATCTCTAAATACGAATACACGGGTTCAACAAGAACATCTTACAACCCGGCCACACATGACCGACCACTCATTTCTCTTGAGCGTATCGAATGTATATCACCAACGGTGGTAACAAGCCAACCGTTTCCCGAAAAGGGTAGAATTGATAGAATAAGAAACAAGGAAATATCTCTAGATAGGTGATATTGCATCCTAATGGGAGCTACCCACATAGCCATGCTGCCTGCCCGATTTTTGTCATTTCCTGTTGTCAAGCTTGAGGCTAAACTGACCTTGACACTCTTTTGATTTACTTTGAATGCCACATTATCTGTAACGACCCGGAAAATCTGAACCAATTTAAAATTTTTAAATTGGCTATTTTAGTGGATTTTAAATATTTAAAATAAATATTTTAAAGAATAACGATGAAAAGTAAATTTGAATCGACATTTGAAAACAAATATAATTAATTCTAATTATAAACAAGGCCTGAAATGGCGCTGCAGTTTCAAAAATTGAATTCAAACTTTGTCGGACTATACCAGATGCAAAACAAAACGGATTGGAGTGAAACCAAAAATATTTAAATCTGTTAGTGAATACCTTTCTAACGAATCTAAAAAATCGAAGTTTCATAGTAGGAAGCAAAAGTTATGGCCAAATGAGTTTTCTGAAAGGTCGCTATGGAATTTATATAGCCCATGAAAATGGCCATTTTGCATACGACCTCGAAATTCGACGAAACCACTTTCGTTGGATCCGGGATGTGAAGTTATTGCTTGGTTTCAAATTTCATAATTTTTGAAGCTAGTGTGTGAGCGTAGCAAAGGAAAAAGTGTTTTGGTCAATTACAGTTAAATTGGATCGACCAGAAAAGGGCCATTTTGCAAACGGTCTCGGAATTCTACGAAATCAGTTTTGTTGGGACCGTTTCGTCAAAACATAGCTAGATTTAATTTTCTGGAATTTTTCGAATCAGTTTGTGGCCCTGGCAAATTGAAATGTACGTTCAAATTAAATATTGAATGTTTTATATTTTAATTTGAAGGAAAACTGACTGAAACAGTCGAATGGGCCTACGAAACATATCCCATCGTGTTCGGAATGGGGGTAAAACGCTGTGGATGACAGTCGTTGGGTTTGGATTGGGATTCGTGTGTGAAAGAGGGTATTTTAGAGATTTAAAAATATATAAATTAATATAAAAAATCTGATTGGGCCATCGTTTCTTTCTCTCTCCCCGTTCTTTCTTCTGAAACCCCCCCTGATCGACGACTCTCGAATTCGCCCCTTTCTGACCACATCGCCGCCGCCACGGCCATCTTCAAGCCGCGCCGCCACCCGGACTCGGAGCGCCTCCTCCTCCTCTTCAAATCCGACCCAAGCTCGACCTCCCCCGTCACCACCATCGCCAGAATCGAGGCCAAGAAGTCACCAACTTTCCACCGTCGCCACAGGTGATTCCGACCACCGATCATCACCAAACCACCCTGCGCCGACTCCCCTCTCCTCCCTCTTCCACGTCATCAACTCCGATCATCCCAATATCGCTCGGATTTCGCGAAAAATTTAAACCCTTGTTTGAACCAACGATGAAGGTGATTTCTTTATATGATTTAAACACTTTATAGTGTTCCAAGCTTTGAAAAATCATATCTTTTTCATGTGTTGACGAAATTCAGTGAAACAAGAGATAGTGGACTCGTGTGGACGTCTTCTACATTCTAGAAGAGACCGCATATTTTTCTGAGCCTTCTGCTATTTTTGGTGGAGTGGAACCCAATGTGAGATTTCTAATTTATAAACGACATGGAAAACGACGATGTATAAATTATATAGTCGATGTATGAGTTATATAAGCGTTGTACACCTCTTGTATAAGCGTTGTATAAGTTGTACGTTCGATGTATAAGTTATATACGCATTGTAAAAATTATATATGTGTTGAAATAGAAGTGAAATGCTTATATAATATATATATACGCCCCTCGTCCACAAACCATGGACGATATTTACTGATTGTGATTGGTGTGAAAATTGGTTGATAGCGAATGGTTGATTATAATTGTTTGTGGTTGAAATTGATTGATTATGGTTGAAAAATACCCGTTTGTGGTTGAGAAATATTTGGTTGAAACCACATAGGATTAGTTTGTGGAAATGAAATAAATATACATGCCGCCTGCGTGCGAACTAGATGCATGATTCCCTATTGACAAAAGCTGCGAGGCTTTAAGGTAGAGCGAGGGGCCGTACTAGGGACGGTCCCGGTTTTAACTACCCTGCCGTTATGTTGCCGAAATTTTGAATAATATTCATGTGTTAGAATTATTTTCATTTGTTGAAACTATAATTATTCGTTGAATAGAAAACCTTCATGTGTTGAATTGAAATTCATTCGTTGAATTGAAATTCATGTGTTGAATGGTATTCGTGTTTTAAATATAAAAACCACCTTTTTATCGATATATACAAACTATAGAAAACCTTCATGTGTTGAATTGAAATTCATTCGTTGAATTGAAATTCATGTGTTGAATGGTATTCGTGTTTTAAATATAAAAATCACCTTTTTATCTATGTATACAAACTATAGAAAACCTTCATGTGTTGAATTGAAATTCATTTGTTGAATTGAAATCCATTTGTTGAATTGAAATTCATTCGTTGAATTGAAATTCATTCGTTGAATTGAAATTCATGTGTTGAATGGTATTCGTGTTTTAAATATAAAAATCACCTTTTTATCTATGTATACAAACTATAGAAAACCTTCATGTGTTGAATTGAAATTCATTCGTTGAATTGAAATTCATGTGTTGAATGGTATTCGTGTTTTAAATATAAAAAACACCTTTTTATCTATGTATACAAACTATAAAAAACCTTCATGTGTTGAGTTGAAATTCATTCGTTGAATTGAAATTCATGTGTTGAATGGTATTCGTGTTTTAAATATAAAAATCACCTTTTTATCTATGTATACAAACTATAGAAAACCTTCATGTGTTGAATTGAAATTCATTCGTTGAATTGAAATTCATGTGTTGAATGGTATTCATATTTTGAAAGAAATTGTTTTATAATAAAAATCCTATTTTTATCATCGATATGAACTATATAAAATAATCTTATTTTGAAATAAATTGTTTTATAATAAAAATCCTATTTTTATCACCTATATGAACTATATAAAATAATCTTGTTTTGAAATAAATTGTTTTATAATAAAAATCATATTTTTATCATCTATATGAACTATATAAAATAGTTGTGTTTTGAAATAAATTGTTTAACAATAAAAATCATATTTATATTATACACATGAATTGTAAAAAATAGTGAAGTGCTAAAATAGAAGTCAGTTGGATAAAATTATCAATTTTATCAAATGTATGAAAAGGAAATGGTTTTGAAATCGAAGGATCGATTATATTTATATTTATATAAATATAATTAAAATATATCGAATAACGAAGCTGCAGTTCATATTTTGAAACCGTGATTTCAAACGATTAGTGCGGGAGATCCGACCATCGGATTTTCCCGAAACCGCAACTGTTGGGTTCACTTTGGAAATATCTTTCCAACAGCACCAACTTTGTAAAAATACAACGGTTGGATTGTCTGTAATGTTTAATTCAAATCTGAAGAAAAACAACGCCAGAATCGATTATATTTATATATATATAAATATAATTATATTAAATTGAATGACGACACTGTAGTTCGTATTTTGAAATCGAAACTTCAAACGATTGTACCGGGAGATCCGACCGTCGGATTTTCCCGAAAATGGAACCGTTGGATTCGTTTTGAAAGGATCATTCTAATGATGTAAATTTTGTAAAGATCCAACAGTTAGATTTTCAGATATGTGTAAAACAAATCTGAAGAAAAACAGCGTCACGGCCGCGTTATGGCCCGAAGCGTCGTTTAAATAAATTGGCTATTTTAAAATAAATAAAAATAGCGATAAATCGTTATAAAACATTATAAACTATATGGATGTGAAATTTAGAAACTAACTGAAGGTTGACTAAGTCGAATGGTTTCTTGTGTTTTGATCTGATGTTGGTTTCGACCTTCGGGGTAAATATTTGGGAAATCGTTCTCTTACTAATTGACGGTAAGTGACTAATGAATTGAAATGATGCGTATGTATGTTAGTGTTGCACTTGTTTATTATATACGCGAGTTGCTCAGAAAGACCGGGTTTATCCCATTCTGAATAACTGAATCGACGATAAGAAATCGAAGATGAAGACAGTGGTCGAAGACCAGAGATCTTCACCTCGTTTGGATGGTAATCGAGGTCCTGATTGGGAGGCATCCCAAAATATGGATAATGAGTGGTGATCGTCCAGACGTACGTGGTGATCGATGGGTGTGCGAGGTATATAGTGCCTCCGGTTTCGTTCAGACCCAGAACGGACTTGCAAATGGACAGTGTGTCTGATATTGGAATTTATTCTGTGTGATTGATAATCACCAGTTGCACGGTGTGAATTGCATGTGTGGCATGCTAAGAAGCAGTGATCAGGGCTTCTGTTGAAAAGCAAAGTCTTGTGGTGATGATCAAAGCCCCGCCGGTGTGGCGTAGCTTTGTGTATAACGTAAATTCGCAAGCCTCACACCCCAGTATGAACCAGAAACGGGAGAGGACATCAGGGAGGGCCTGCGTTTCTTCCTAGCTAGAAGTGGCATCAGTGGTTTTACACGCCCTGACGAGTTTAACTTATGTGGTTGTTGCTGTTGCGAGGCGCCTCGGTTATATCGGTCGATCCGGGACCGATGGAGTCATTCGTTGACTCACTTACGCCCCAAAGGGCGGAGGAACGTAGTGTTCAGGCATTTTAATCCACTCCATGTGGACCGGCCCTGACGATCCAAGGGTCGATGCGTTCTGATCCTGAGACTCGGGCTAGGCAGTCTCGAAGTCGTTAAGGACTATCTTTTGCCTTGGTTCATGACGGAAATCCAATTTTCAAATACGACATCGTGCGGTTTTGATTGTATATATATATATATATATGGCGACATGATATATGGTACCCATGCCGTCTATGATTGATAGTTATGATTCGAAATTGTTTTTGAAACATGTAAACACTAGTATTAATATCAAGTGCTTTTGTTTTATTCGTATCTAGCATATTTTGGCTATTATATGGTAAAATTCTATCCTCCGGTTTGCGTTGCATTGTGTGATGGGAACTTAGTCTTATAATGGCTTCATTTTTATAAAAAGCATTACGATGTTTAAAAGAATTATTTGTTTTAAAGCACTGGCAATCCAATGGAGTAAACCCGTTCCGCGAAAGTGGCGTGGTCCTATGATTAGCCATATTTTAAATGTGTTGAGTAGATTTCTCATACCAGTCCCATGACTGACTCGTAGTTTGTTTCACTTGCAAACTCGGGTGCCCCTTTTTCTACACGGGCAGCCTTGTATTCAGGTTTTAGCAGGCACTTTCTGGATAGCTAGAGCTGAAGGTGGATTCTATCATTTATCTCTTTTTATGCTGTTCAGCTCCTATTGTACATATTATGTTTGTTTTCCGCTATAGACATTTATGTATAGCTGAACTGTATTTGTACTAAGTATGATCCTGTATACTGTGTAACTCTGATGATTACGTTTATCCAGTGATTATTTGTTCATTATCTGGTGTATTTATTTATTTCTGTTCTGTTGTTATCTGTTTATGAGTTATATTCCAAAGATTACCCTTGTCGTCGTCAGTACGGGATTTGGGGTCGTCACAACGTGGTATCAGAGCTTTGGTTAAGCTTAGCTCTGGTATATAACACATTAACGAACTCGTCAGAGATAGAACCAGTAGTGTTCTAGGATGGGTAACTCATTACAGATAGGATTAGTAATATCCTAGTATGAGTAAAGCAGAATCAGAATAACTCGTTAGAGATGGGGTCAGAAGTGCCCCAGAACGAGTCGAAAGTTATATGTTTATAAATAACGTATTTGTGATTATATTCTGGTTTTAGAAATATGATTTTTGAATATATATAAAAGATATATATTTGAAAAGTTAAAAAAAATTGGTTGTTGTTTGTGTTGTGTGATTGTAGATTTGATTAATTAAAATTATTAAAATGATAGTTAATTAAATCAATAAAAGAATGAATGGTAGAATTTATTCGATATATCACACATTGAACTAATTTAGAAATAGATAGAAATATATACTTGTGCATTATATATGTTTGAGCAGGTAATTGGATTAGATGTTGAGTAAAGATTTTATTTGCGTGCCCGACAAATAGGTAAACCTTAATGAGTTGGATGCGCAATTTTATTATTATATCAACTCCTGTGAATGCCATTGGATGCGGAGTGCTGGTTGTTCTGTGTGTAATTAATAAATGTCGCCATTGGATAGTAACAATTAATTTTGAACTACACTACATGGCACACTTCTGAATATAGGCATACTTCATCATATACCACATAAGCATTTGGAGCTTGTGTGACGAGGTGGAAGATTTACCATACGAGCGAGAGGCATGTATGGCGATGACTATATTTTACAGGTTGAACTGATGACTGATATGACCATATAAATTGTAACGATAAAATTGCCAGATTAATAAAAACCCCACACGGGTCTGGAGTTGACAATAATCACGTCTCTCTAGTCATTAGATACGGCACATGGACTATTTATTTCCCACACGGGATGAGGTGACGAGGATTTATCCTCTGGAGCAATTAAAATACACACTCCCTCAGGCTTTGACAGGGTGACGAGAATTTATTCTCTGGAGTTATTATCCATACACGCTCCCCTGTAAACACCAGAATATATCACTATAAATATATGTATGCTTTATAGGATTTATTGGGTACCTAATACGGCCCAATAAATTTCCAAACCTCTCCCCGTACAAAGGAGGTTATGGCGAAATTTTTCGAAAATTCCGGGTGTTAGCCAAATTTTTGAAGAATTTGAAAATTCTCGGAAACTGAAAAGTTGGAGAATGGAAGCCAGATTGAACGTAGAGTTGATTAATCAAACCACTTTTGACTTTTTTCCTTTTTGGGGACGAAAAGTTTTAAGTGGGGGAGGTTGTAATGACCCGGAAAATCTGAACTAATTTAAAAATTTTAAATTGGCTATTTTAGTGGATTTTAAATATGTAAAATAAATATTTTAAAGAATAACGATGAAAAGTAAGTTTGAATCGACATTTGAAAACGAATATAATTAATTCTAATTATAAACAAGGCCTGAAATGGCGCTGCAGTTTCAAAATTTGAATTCAAACTTTGTCGGACTGTACCGGGTGCGAAACAAAACGGATTTGAGTGAAACTAAAAATATTTAAATCTGTCAGTGAATACCTTTCTAACGAATCTGCAAAATCAAAGTTTCATAGTAGGAAGCAAAAGTTATGGCCAAATGAATTTTCTGAAAGGTCGCTATGGAATTTATATAGCCCATGAAAATGGCCATTTTGCATACGACCTCGGAATTCGACGAAACCACTTTTGTTGGATCCGGGATGTGAAGTTATTGCTAGGTTTTAAATTTCATAATTTTTGAAGCTAGTATGTGAGCGTGGCAAAGGAAAAAGTGTTTTAGTCAATTATAGTTAAATTGGATCGACCAGAAAGGGCCATTTTGCAAACGGTCTCGGAATTCGACGAAATCAGTTTTGTTGGGACCGTATCGTAAAAACATAGCTAGATTTAATTTTCTGGAATTTTTCGAATCAGTTTGTGGCCCTAGCAGATTGAAATGTATGTTCAAATTAAATAATGAATGTTTTATATTTTAATTTGAAGGAAAACTGACTGAAACAGTCGAATGGGCCTACGAAACATATCCCATTGTGTTCGGAATGGGGGTAAAACGCTAGGGACGACAGTCGTTGGGTTTGGATTGGAGTTCGTGTGTGAAAGAGGGTATTTTAGAGATTTAAAAATATATAAATTAATAAAAAAAAACTGATTGGGCCATCGTTTCTTTCTCTCTCCCCGTTCTTTCTTCTGAAATCCCCCTGATCGACGACTCTCGACTTCGCCCCTTTCTGACCACATCGCCGCCGCCACGGCCATCTTCAAGTCGCGCCACCACCCGGACTCGAAGAGCCTCCTCCTCCTCTTCAAATCCGACCCAAGCTCGACCTCCCCCGTCACCTCCATCGCCAGAATCAAGGCCAAGAAGTCGCCAACTTCCCACCGTCGCCACAGGTGATTCCGACCACCGACCATCACCAAACCACCCTACGCCAACTCCCCTCTCCTCCCTCTTCCATGTCATCACCTCCGATCATCCCAAAATCCCTCGGATTTCGCAAAAAATTCAAACCCTTGTTTGAACCAACGATGAAGGTGATTTCTTTATATGATTTAAATACTTTATAGTGTTCCAAGCTTTGAAAAATCATATCTTTTCCATGTGTTGACGAAATTAAGTGAAACAAGAGACAGTGGACTCGTGTGGACGTCTTCTACATTTTAGAAGAGACCGCATATATTTCTGAGCCTTCTGTTATTTTTGGTGGAGTGGAACCCAGTGTGAGATTTCTAATTTATAAACGATATGGAAAACGATGATGCATAAATTATATAGTCGATGTATGAGTTATATAAGCGTTGTACACCTCTTTTATAAGCGTTGTATAAGTTGTATGTTCGATGTATAAGTTATATACGCGTTGTAAAAATTATATATGTGTTGAAATAGAAGTGAAATGCTTATATAATATATATATACGCCCCTCGTCCACAAACCATGGACGATATTTACTGATTGTGATTGGTGTGAAAATTGGTTGATAGCGAATGGTTGATTATAATTGTTTGTGGTTGAAATTGATTGATTATGGTTGAGAAATACCCATTTGTGGTTGAGAAATATTTGGTTGAAACCACATAGGATTAGTTTGTGGAAATGAAATAAATATACATGCCGCCTGCGTGCGAACTAGATGCATGATTCCCCATTGACAAAAGCTGCGAGGCTTTAAGGTAGAGCGAGGGGCCGTACTAGGGACGGTCCCGGTTTTAACTACCCTGCCGTTATGCTGCCGAAATTTTGAATAATATTCATGTGTTCGAATTATTTTCATTTGTTGAAACTATATTTATTTGTTGAATAGAAAACCTTCATGTGTTGAATTGAAATTCATTCGTTGAATTGAAATTCATGTGTTGAATGGTATTCGTGTTTTAAATATAAAAATCACCTTTTTATCGATATATACAAACTATAGAAAACCTTCATGTGTTGAATTGAAATTCATGTGTTGAATGGTATTCGTGTTTTAAATATAAAAATCAGCTTTTTATTTATGTATACAAACTAAGAAAACCTTCATGTGTTGAACTGAAATTCATTTGTTGAATTGAAATTCATTTGTTGAATTGAAATTCATTCGTTGAATTGAAATTCATATGTTGAATGGTATTCGTGTTTTAAATATAAAAATCACCTTTTTATCTATGTATACAAACTATAGAAAATCTTCATGTGTTGAATTGAAATTCATTCGTTGAATTGAAATTCATGTGTTGAATGGTATTCGTGTTTTAAATATAAAAATCACCTTTTTATCTATGTATACAAACTATAGAAAACCTTCATGTGTTGAATTGAAATTCATTCGTTGAATTGAAATTCATGTGTTGAATGGTATTCGTGTTTTAAATATAAAAATCACCTTTTTATCTATGTATACAAACTATAGAAAACCTTCATGTGTTGAATTGAAATTCATTTGTTGAATTGAAATTCATGTGATGAATGGTATTCATATTTTGAAAGAAATTGTTTTATAATAAAAATCCTATTTTTATCATCGATATGAACTATATAAAATAATCTTGTTTTGAAATAAATTGTTTTATAATAAAAATCCTATTTTTATCACCTATATGAACTATATAAAATAATCTTGTTTTGAAATAAATTGTTTTATAATAAAAATCATATTTTTATCATCTATATGAACTATATAAAATAGTTGTGTTTTGAAATAAATTGTTTAACAATAAAAATCATATTTTTATTATATACATGAATTGTTAAAAATAGTGAAGTGTTGAAATAGAAGTCAGTGGGATAAAAATATCATTTTTATCAAATGTATGAAAAGGAAATGGTTTTGAAATCGAAGTTCGATTATATTTTTATTTATATAAATATAATTAAAATATATCGAATAACGAAGCTGCAATTCATATTTTGAAACCGTGATTTCAAACGATTAGTGCGGGAGATCCGACCATCGGATTTTCCCGAAACCGCAACCGTTGGGTTCGCTTTGGAAATATCTTTCCAACAGCACCAACTTTGTAAAAATCCAACGGTTGGATTGTCTGTAATGTTTAATTCAAATCTGAAGAAAAACAGCGCCAGAATCGATTATATTTATATATATATATATAATTATATTAAATCGAATAACGACGCTGTAGTTCGTATTTTGAAATCGAAACTTCAAACGATTGTACCGGGAGATCCGACCGTCGGATTTTCCCGAAACTGGAACCGTTGGATTCGTTTTGAAAGGATCTTTCTAATGATGTAAATTTTGTAAAGATCCAACGGTTAGGTTTTCATATATGTGTAAAACACATCTAAAGAAAAACAGCGCCGCGGCCGCGTTATGGCCCGAAGCGTCGTTTAAATAAATTGGCTATTTTAAAATAAATAAAAATAGGGATAAATCGTTATAAAATATTATAAACGATATGGATGTGAAATTTAGAAACTAACTGAAGGTTGGCTAAGTCGAATGGTTTCTTGGGTTTTGATCTGATGTTGGTTTCGGCCTTCGGGGTTAATATTTGGGAAATCGTTCTCTTACTAATTGACGGTTAGTGACTAATGAATTGAAATGATGCGTATGTATGTTAGTGTTGCACTCGTTTATTATATACGCGAGTTGCTCAAAAAGACCGGGTTTATCCCATTCTGAATAACTGAATCGACGATAAGAAATTGAAGATGAAGACGGTGGTCGAAGACCGGAGATCTTCACCTCGTTTGGATGGTAACCGAGGTCCTGATTGGGAGGCATCCCGAAATATGGATAATGAGTGGTGATCGTCCAAACGTACGTGGTGATCGATGGGTTTGCGAGGTATATAGTGCCTCCGGTTTCGTTCAGACCCAGAACGGACTTGCAAATGGACATTGTGTCTGACATTGGAATTTATTCTGTGTGATTGATAGTCTTCAGTTGCACGGTGTGAATTACCTGTGTGGCATGCTAATAAGCAGTGATCAGGGCTTCTGTTGAAAAGCAAAGTCTTGTGGTGATGATCAAAGCCCCGCCGGTGTGGCGTAGCTTTGTGTATAACGTAAATTCGCGAGCCTCACACCCTGGTATGAACCAGAAACGGGAGAGGACATCAGGGAGGGCCTGCGTTTCTTCCTAGCTAGAAGTGGCGTCAGTGTTTTTACACGCCCTGACGAGTTTGACTTATGTGGTTGTTGCTGTTGCGAGGCGCCTCGGTTATATCAGTCGATCCGGGACCGATGGAGTCATTCGTTGACTCACTTACGCCCCAAAGGGCGGAGGAACGTAGTGTTCAGGCATTTTAATCTACTCCGTGTGGACCAGCCCTGATGATCCAAGGGTCGATGCGTTCTGATCCTGAGACTCGGGCTAGGCAGTCTCGAAGTCGGTAAGGACTATCTTTTGCCTTGGTTCATGACGGAAATCCAATTTCCAAATACGACATCGTGCGGTTTTGATTGTATATATATATGGCGACATAATATATGGTACCCATGCCGTCTATGATTGATAGTTATGATTCGAATTTTTTTTGAAACATGTAAACACTAGTAATAATATCAAGTGCTTTTGTTTTATTCGTATCAAGCATATTTTGGCTATTATAAGGTAAAACTCTATCCTCCGGTTTGCATTGCATTGTGTGATGGGAACTGAGTCTTATAATGGCTTCATTTTTATAAAAAGCATTGCGATGTTTAAAAGAATTATTTGTTTTAAAGCACTAGCAATCCAATGGAGTAAACCCGTTCTGCGAAAGTGGCGTGGTCCTATGATTAGCCATATTTTAAATGTGTTGAGTAGATTTCTCATACCAGTCCCATGACTGACTCGTAGTTTGTTTCACTTGCAAACTCGGGTGCCCCTTTTTCTACACGGGCAGCCTTGTATTCAGGCTTTAGCAGGCTCTTTCTGGATAGCTGGAGCTGAAGATGGATTCTACCATTTATCTCTTTTTATGCTGTTCAGCTCCTATTGTACATATTATGTTTGTTTTCCGCTGTAGACATTTATGTATAGCTGAACTGTATTTGTACTAAGTATGATCCTGTATACTGTGTAACTCTGATGATTACGTTTATCCACTGATTATTTGTTCATTATCTGGTGTATTTATTTATTTATTTATTTCTGTTCTACTGTTATCTGTTTATGTGTTATATTCCAAAGATTACCCTTGTCGCGGTCAGTACGGGATTTGGGGTCGTCACATTATCAAGACCCACCAATCACTAATTGACTTTCCCAAAAATATATTATGAGTATAAAGTAAGAGAAATGAATTTCTCTACCACTACATATCTACGTTTGAAAAGATCAATGTACATGATTAGTTAGGAATATTCTGTCAGACGTTCGTCCATACAAGTTGTCCTGGTACTGGACAAACCGAAGGCACTATTCCGTACATCCATCTTAGGCAATTGTTATCTAAGATTTACACAATAGTCCTTGCATTTTACTCCGTCTTCAATTTCTTTAGCATATTTGATTCGCCATGCTTATGCTAATACGGAGTGGTTCTTTGGATAATAATCCAACCGGTCTCTCCATATTTAACAACGCTAAATGGGCATAAACTTTGATAGTCGGTAATTTAACTATCAAATGAAAACACGTGTGCAAACAACAATCTTATTTCCAATTGGAATTTCTATTGATCAATCATCATATTTATATATGTTTATTCGTATTTCCTATGTTTATGTGTCACTATCCTTTCACATCAATTAGTCGCTGACTGTAATTATTAAGAGAACAACTTCCTAAGTATAAATCCCGAAGGCCGAAACCAACATCAGATCGAGACTCGGAAAATCATTCAATTTACTAATTCTAGTCAGTTTATAATTTCAGTAATTCATTTAAATTCTTATTCCAAAAATTCACATTCCTTTAATATTTTTATTTCGAAAAATATTAGCTTAACTCCTTTATTCAATATCATGCTATACCGTGTGCGAAGCACGGGCTTAAAACCTTTCTCATGTAAAATCTTCTTTTATAAAACCCGGGGTTAGAACATTTGGATCTAATATCGACAGTAAGTCCTTTCTCTTGATCTAATCTTATTTTATTTATCATCTGACTCGATCTAATAAAATAATCATTTCCTATTCTTAGATTTATAATCTACAACTTGATTTCTATTTAGAAATGTCCGATAATAAGTTATATAAATTATCCCTAATTTGTATAATTAATTAAAGTCTTATTTATTTAATTATTTAATTAATTATTAAATAAACTAATTAAATAAATTCTAAAAATAAATTTCTAAACCTTTTTATATATTTCAAAAAGTCGAGTTCTCGGATCAGCTCGAAATTACGTGATCTGCCTAGGCAGATCGCTCATTTTTGTGTGATCTGGCAAAGTGCTAGATCTGGTGATCTAGCAAGGCAGATCACCTCGAAAACCAGTGATCTGCATGGCAGATCACTTGGTTTTCAAGTGATCTGGCCAAGTGCCAGATTCAGCAGTCTGGCATAGTGCCGGACCCTTCAAAACATACTGATCCACCGTGTGGATCACTACCAAAACTAGTACTCGAACTGGCAAAAACCCCAAGTGGTACTACCACTTTTACTAAACTACCAGCCCCTTAGTCATCATGTTCCACGACCAAAATCCCTTGCCACCCCTATGTTTTTCAATCCCTGTTAAAGTACCAAGTGGTACTTCACATTTTCCAGACCTGTCTGTTAAAACCCGATAATCTTCCCCAGCCCATGCCTCAGGCCAACGGACCCCAGGCGCCTCCGTCCATCTCTGGTCACTGACCAGACGCGCCACTCACCATCAGTGCGGTGGTCCCCCTCGCCGTAGGCGAGGTGCAGCTCCGACTCAAAGCTGAGACAGCCTACACGCCCAAAAACCCTTGCTCACTCAATTTTCTTCGATCAATGAAACTCCACCTACCCAACGCCTCAGGCCTCTAGGACCCCGGCGCTTCCATTCGTGCCTTTCCCCTGACCAGCGGTGTCATTCGCCACTGGTGCGGCAGCCTCCCTCGCCGTAGGCGAGGCGTAGTTCACGGTTGAACTCGAGACAGCCATCTCGAGTATGAACACCCAAAACCCCTTGAAACACTCAATTTGCACGTTACAAAATCCAATTAATATTTTTCTAGCATTCTAGGATCTGTTACGCCTCTATACACTTATTCATTTGAATTAAAATGATGTATAACATCCATACTTAGCATGTTTCTATATTTCAACCAAACCAGAACTTCTCTTGATCCGCAACTCTAAAAATCATGATCTTTGTTTCTAAAATCATGCTTTCGTATGGTGCTCGGGTTCTATACCCTGAGATTCGAAAATATGGAGATTGGTTTTCATGTTTGAAAGCTTGTTGACAGTACATATGGGTTTAAACATGTTATATGTGATAAACATATACTTAGCTACTTGATGCACGTCAATATATGTGTATGAACCTGCGTGTGTGCAAGAACTACATCTCAATGTGTTTATACGATCAAACAGCAGCAAACAGTTCAACAGCAAGAAGATACATATGTGTTCTTAACAGTTCAACAACAAGAAGATACATATGTGTTCTTAACAGTTCAACAGCAAACCCATACTTATGTGTTCATAACCGTTCAATCAGCAAGCATATACTTAAGTGTTTATGGCAGTAAAATGATCCAAATCAACACAGCATTTCTCATCACTTACATACATAAATATATAGGTAGAAAGTGAGGTTTGCTAACTTTAGCTTTCTGGTTTGCTTGTGTTTTAAATGTCCTCTGTTTTCTCTCCCTTTAGCTTGAATTTCAGGTAAATGGGAATGGAGATCTAGCAGCTTATTTATAGGCTAAAACAAAGCATATAATAATGGTTTCTTTTATCTATTAATTACTAAAATCCAATTTCTTTCCTATCAAATATTTTTCGCAGGTTCTTAGCAGCAGAGGGATGTTCATGATAACTAAGTTTGGTTTTGGCATCACTTGATCAAGGCATGTGTGGAGAGATGATGTCCATAAAATTGTTCTCACTCTTTGACAAAAGCTTTAAATGCTTGCGTCCTTCTTCTAGAAGATCTCATATAATATGTTTTAGTTTCCATGGTTATAAACCATGCGCAGGTAAGGGTATAGCCTCCATATTTACACCTATTAGATTGTATTTAAACTTAAACTAAAATGGCCTAAGTCTTAGTACAAGTTGCAATTAATGTTCTGCGACATTGCTATATTTGAATCATGGCAAATATCTTATTTACTCAAGTGTTAATTCTTTATGTTTAATTGTCTCTTTCACTATGTACCTTTAATACTTAGCCACGAAGTATTCCTCCACAATTGGGCTTTGGTTTCCTAGTTGTACATGGGTGCATGTATGCGCAGCAATGGGCTTTGATTATTCAGCTGTCCATATTTGTTTTAATGCACAAAAAAAATGGCTAGAACTAAGTGCCTTCTATGTTGCAAGAAATCATTGGTTTTAGCTATGCAAGTTGTAGGTGTTTTAGTGTAGTGTTTAGGTGCATTACACCACACATTTTCTACTATAATATATTGTGCACAAATGCTTGAGTCCAAGCATTTAAATGGTTGTGTCATTTTCCATTTAAATCACCTTGTTGCCTTGCATTTGTTTGCCTGATTTTATCTACTTTTCTGGCGCAAAGGCATTGGTTCAAGTGCTTGTCTAAAATGGTCGAATGCACTTGGTTTAGTTAGCCTAGGATAGGTGTAAACTAATGCTCAAGTTTCCTAGTTTGCAAGCTTTTTGATTTGTCTCTTAAAAACAAATAAAACTCTAGCTAATGATTTTCAACACTTTTGCTACGGTGGATTAGTAATGTTGTTGTTACTTAGTTTAGCTATACTTACGTTATTTAGTTTTAGCTGCGCTTTTGATCTTAGTAAAGAAATTTTTACTCACATTTCTGGCTTCGTAAATGAATATTCAACATTAATGAGTGTAATTATTAATGTTTTGTTCATTTTAAATTCTTTCATATTTTTGTTTTCGTCCAGAAATTTCCGGGTCATTAAATTGAGATTTGGGTATAACTTGTAATTGATATTGGGGCATTATTATCATTATAACTGCAAGTTTGGGTTAATTGGCATATTAATCAAGTTTTGGGGCATAATTGTTATTGTTGCGAACTTGGGGTAAATTGAAATGTTAAATCTAGATTGGGCGTAAACTATAAATTGGAATATTAATCTAGATTAGGCATAACTGTTGGTTAGGATGCCAAGCATAATGTATATTTTGTTTTTGGGGCCTGACTATTATTGCAAATTTGGGAAGATTGGGTGTAACCTATTTTGAGTAATAACTTGAATTTGAATTTGTGGGGGCATAACTTGCAATTAGCTTTGTTGGGGTATAACTTGAGAATTGGAACATGACTAGTTTTGTGAATTTGGGATGATTAGCATATAAAATCTAGACTTGGACATGTATGGTAAATATGCTAAAAGATAAATATGCCTAACCCGAGGTTAGATTGAGTTACGGTGTAAAACTGCCCGGAACCGCCCGGCACATCCAGTAACCGCAACAACACAGATTTAATGTGAGAGGTTAGCGCATTTAGCCCAAAAACCCGAGGTTAGAATGAGTTTGCGGTAGAAGTCTGCCCGGAACCGCTCGGTACATCCAGCAACTGCAAACAAAAGTTCTAATGTGAGAGGTTAAGGCATTAATGAATGAATTAATGCTAATAAACAAGATATGAATATAACATGATTTACGGTAGGATTAAGTTAACACAAGAAGGCAACACTTAACCAATGTAACATGACAAGTGGGTGGGTTAAGTTAAATTAAATCGGTTGTTGACACTTAACCAATACAACATGATGAACGCGTAGGGTTAAATTAATAAGAAACACTTAACGAATATAACATGATGAATGAATGGGGTTAAGTTAATAGGAAACACTTAACCAACCCAACATGATGAGTGGGAAGGATTAAGTTAACAAGAAACACTTAACCAACATGACATTATGAGTGGGTGGGTTAAGTTAACATGAATGGACAACACTTAACCAATATGACATAATGTGTGGGAGGGTTAAGTACATATCGGGTTGGTGGGTAATATTAGTAAATATAGGCCCACAAACTTAACCATTAAATAAACGTGCCTGAATCAGTAGGAGGGTTAAGTACATATCAGGTTGGTGGGTAATATTAGAAAATATAGGCCCACAAACTTAACCAGTAGGAAAACCTAGTAACGGGGACCCATTTCAGCAGTAACCCACATAGATGTATCAAGGTACCCTGAAACTAGGCAGGGTGGGGCACGATTACTGGGCTGATTATAAGCGGTTAACATAGTGGCAGGGGGTACGTTAGTGTAGGTTCCGACGGATTACGGGCGTGCACGTACTCCGGAGTGGAAAAAGCAAGCACTGGGTACCAGTTGTTATATATTGTGCATCTTGAATCGTGTCGGGTTGTTATCGTAGGGACTAATACACCTTATGGTGGGACCAGCACAAGGTATCTATATGCAAGAGAGGGCCGATTGACACAGCCACAAGGAAAATTAATACGAGTAAGAAGCCGATCGATAGGGTAGTAAGGGTACATCTAACATATTCATGACAATTAGGCAGATTGAGGTGGAACCCTCACAGTATATGTACACCTAAAGGCTACCACATTTGCGGGGATTGGGATCACATTATCAAATGACCATTTTATACAGATTACTTGTTGGGACACTAGTTAGGTGGTGCAGAGATATAAAAATCAGAATAACAGGGTAGTTGCGAAGCAGAGAAAGAGCAGAAGCGCATTTAGTTTATCTTGCCTTATCATATCTTATGCAAATCTTATGTTATCTTGTTATCACGGTATTGTCTTATATTCAGTTTATTCATGTCATGTTACTTTTACCTGTTTACATACTGAAAGTCACTGGACTTACCAGGTTTTATGTCTGACCCGTTTTCTTTCGTCTTCTTTCCTTCCGTCCCCCCCCCCAAGGTAGTCAGGGAGGGAATAGCTCAGCTTAGTTTGGACCGTTTCTCTTTCCAAGCTTGGAGATTCTGTGATATATGGCTTGGAACCTCTTATCTTTGGCTATGGCTGTGGTTGCACTTTAGTTTGGGGACTTATGCTACTTTACTATGTTTTTATGCTTCTTATATACTTGGAAGTTTTTGAATCAAGACACAAGTTTTATGTAATACTTTTAAGTATGATTGAGTCAATTGTTGTAAAAGCTTGATTGAACTACATTTCTTATAAAATAACTTTATTTTCCGCTGCTTCATTTTTCGGCCTTATAATTTATCTGCATCTTTTACCTATAATGCTTCACCGAAGTGAATGCATTCCCTTTGTGAGTGACATTAATGGAGGTGGGTTGTTTCACCTGGTATCAGAGCTGAAGGTTACCGGATCAGATAAAAGATTTGAAAAATTATTTTCAAGACGGTTTTAAAAGAAGCATTTTCTAAAGAAAAGTTTTGTTTTAAAGGCATATTCCCCAAAGCCAGATGCACTATCTTTTGATCCTCTGTTTGAATCCTTGTTTTCCTTCTTTACTGAGTCTCCGGGGCTCCTGGCTTTCTGGGAGGTAACCTCGTTGCGGCATGGTTCAGTAGGCTTGATGAGACTACGACACCTGTCAAAGGGCGAAGAAAGGCCCAACTTCCATATATATCTGCAGTAGTTTCACCAACGACTAATTTTCTTTCAAGCTTTGTAGGGTTTTCCGTGCAACGGAGGCAGCTTTCAAGGGACTTGTCAACAAGTTACACAAAGATGGCAAAGATGAGAATAAGGGAGTTTGGCTAAGGAACACAACCCAAGGATGAGAAACTCATGGATATGGACTTGGTTCACGAAGGAGGAAAGAATAGAAAAATCTAAGACAAGAGGAAGTGTCGTTATTATGGTATAACGGGTCATATAATTAAGGACAAGGGCAAGAACAAAGGACAAGATTTTCAGGAGGGCAAGTGCATGCTCTCACCGCCAGCGTACCTGAGAGAGAGGTAATAGAGTTTCTGTTGAAAAAGTTTAGTTCTTTTTTTTAATCATCCTGTAATTACTCTTTTTGATTTTAGCGCATCACATTCGTTTATATCTGCTTCCATAGTTGAGTCTCTGCACCTTAGTACTCGTATAGTAGAAGATCCCATTATTGTCTCAAATCCAATTTGTGGTTCAGCTCATTTATCTTTGGTTTGTAAGGATTTGAGAATAGCTATGTTAAGTATTGAGTCTAAGTGAATGCTTATATTTTTGGTTTCATGGGCTATGAGTTGATTTTAGGCACGGATTGGTTAGCTAATAATTGTGAAAGGGGGGTAGTTAAACTTTCGACTTGCCTCGGGAATACCCTCGAGATTTCGTGTGATCCTACCTAGAATCACTTGATGCATCTATCGACGATTTGCGATCCGTTAGAGTAGTCCATGAGTACGCAGATGTTTTTGATTAGGTTAGGGGTTTATCCCCTAAAATGCGAGGTAGACTTCCGCATATATCTAGTTGACAATGCAAAGCCAGTTGCATTACCTGTACGACACATGAATCCAAGGGAAAGGAAGGCTCAGTAAACAAGTAAAAGAGTTACTTGAAAAAGGGTTCATAAGGCGAAGTATTTTTGAATGGGGTGCTCCAGTCGTTCGCGCTACAAAGGCGGATGGTTCACTTCGCTTGTGCATAGATGATATTTTGGTTTTCTCTAAGAATGAGGAAGAACATGCTTTGCATCTAAGGGAAGTTTCGGATACCCTCCAAGCGCATCAACTTAAGGCGAAGTTCTCCAAAAATGTCAATTTTGGAGAGAAGAAGTAAGGTTTCTAGGACATGTGGCGCCCAAAGAAGGGATAGCGGTAAATCCCGCAAAAGTAGTTGCGGTGCAAGAATGGAAGGTCCCAGGGAATGCAACAGAAGTAAGAAGCTTTCTTGGACTAGCGGGCTAATATAGGAAGTTCATTAAGGACTTTGCGAAGGTATTAGCCCCACTTACAAGATTGACAAAGAAGAATCTAACCTTTGCTCGGGATATTGGTTGTGATGTCGCTTTCCAACAATCGAAGAGGGCTCTTACAACGGCCCCAGTTTTGACTTTTACCTTACGGTAGTAAAAGGTTTACGGTATATACGGATGCATGCGGCACGGGGCTAGGCGCCATTTTGATATAAGAAGGAAGGGTAAGGTTGTAGTGAATGCCTTAAGAAGAAAAGGTTGACTTCATGTCCTCTTTATGTGAAAAGGAAAAGTTCAGAATACATATCAAACTTTGATTTTTAAAACCTTCAGTTAAGTTAGTGGTTGGCATCGCTAGGAGTAAGACCTACACTTTTGAATTAAATAGGGACTTCACAAAGAAAAGACTCTCGGATAGCTGACGCAATGGATAAATTAAGTAGAGAAGAGACCTCTAATACACTTGGTAACATGGTTAGCATCTGTTTATTTTCAAGAGATAGTTCTTCTACATGGAATACCCTCTAGTGAATTTTGGAAGAAGCCATGAGTATGCAGTTATGTTTGAGCACCGCTTATCATCCTATGACAGAAAGGGTGAATAGGATTTTGGAAGACCTTTTGATGAAATGTTAGCATGACACAGCAGGAGTTGTAGTGCCGAGTATACTAGAAGAAGAAGAGGTGGAACGAGAGGCGACAGCGAAATGAGTTCCAACTCATATTCTGGAAACAGAAATTAAGAAGCTACGCAATCGTGAAGTTAAGACAATCAAAGCACTATGGAGTAAAGCTCAAGAAGATGCGACTTAGAAGATCGAAGACTAGATACACGCATCATACCCTTTTTGAGGGTATATCCTTGATCTCTCTTTTCTGTAAAGTTTATTTGCATGCTAGTCTTTATCTTTTAAGTATATCCTCTCGATCCTATCCTCGGTCCTTAGGTAAAAGCCAATGGATGTAAACATGTGTTTGAGACATGTTACGTGGTGGATGCAAGTGGATGTAAGTGTATGCTAGTGGTTGCTCGTGGATGCATATACACACACTAGGCACTAGATCGGCTCCGTCACTTCCATATTGCATATGCATGAATGAATTTTTATATATATGGATTGAAACTTGAAGTGTTATCATATGGATGTTGCATTTGTATGAATGATTGTGCACTCATGTAGGAGTTATAAAGTACGATTATGAATAATTGCATACATGATGGACTCATGGCACTAACATAATTAGCATTAAGGAGGTCAACTGAATCAGTAGATCGCCTGATTTTGCATTTGAGTAAGGACATATACACACATTATGCATATGTTCATGAAAACCATTAGAAACCTTTTAAAGACGATGGATGCTTGTGATTGAATGGTTGAGTAGATGGATGTTGGATGGTAGGATAAACATTCTTCTTGACTTGGAGATTTCGGGGACGAAATCCTTTAAGGAGGGGAGAATGTAACACCTCGTAATTTTAAAACGAGACATAAGAGATAATTAAAGAATACTTAATTTTAAAAGTCAGAATTAAGTAAAACGGGTTGCTCCATTGCGTTCGTCTCGGAATTCTGCTTGAGACAGAGTCCTAGTTTCCATAAATCGGGCCTAGTATGAGGAACTTATGGGCCTCGGAAGATTACAAGAATTTAGAGATTTAAATAATTAGTTGACCAGCCCAGAAAAATAATTCAAAAACATTCGAAATCAGAGAAGCGGTCTGGGTGGGAAATTTCCCGCCCAGGGGTGTCGACCCCCCTAAGGGGGAGTCGACATAGGTGTCGACCCCCTAGGGGAGGGGTCGACCACTTTTTGGATCCGAGCCCAAACGGGCAGAGCTGCTTCGTATGACGTGTTTTGATGCGCTGGACGGACCTGATGGCTTCTGTGGTGATCTAAAGGCTCTAAAACACTCTCTACACCTATAAATTAGTGCTTAGACCTAACCTAATTCATAACAATTCCTTCTGACGCCTCTATGCCGTTGAACTCTCAATCCTCTTAGCCGCCGCCTCTAAAAACCTAAATCATATTAGAAGATCTTCATCAACAATCAACCTTGGAGATGAATCAACATCTGCACACCTATTTTCTCCTAATCTAAGCACTGTAAGTTCAAGTTACTTTCAGATGTGAATTCTTAATTGAAATTCTTGGCATGTAATAATCTGAATCCAAGCTATACCTGATTATGAGATAATCCTTTCAGATTTATCAAATCTATTTTATCAGATTTGTGTCTGCGATGTTATTCAAATCTAGTTTATCGGGATGTTATTCAAATCTATTTTATCAGATTTGTGCCTGCGATGTTACTCAAATCTATTTTATCAGATTTGTGCCAGCGATGTTATTCAAATCTATTTTATCAGATTTGTGCCTGTGATGTTATTCAAATCTAATATATCAGATTTATGCCTGCGATGTAATTTTATTCAGATTTATACTTCTCTTATGTTCCTGATATTGCTATTATCAAATCTAGCGTCGTATGGCTATTTTATGCCTAATCTTTTATGTTTCCTCTTCTTCCCCTTTTATTATGGATCTAGGTTGTCTTGAACCTAGACGAAATCTTGTTGTATATACGATTGGAATACGGGGGAATTGGGCCTAATCTATTTTATGTACTATGGGGCATAACTTGAAACTGAGATTTGGGTATAACTTGTAATTGATATTGTGGCATTATTATCATTATAACTGCAAGTTTGGGTTAATTGGCATATAAATCAAGTTTTGGGGCATAATTGTTATTGTTGCGAACTTTGGGTAAATTGAAATGTTAAATATAGATTGGGCTTAAACTATAAATTGGAATATTAATTTAGATTAGGCATAACTATTGGTTGGGACGCCAAGCATAATGTATATTGTGATTTTGGGGCATGACTATTATTGCAAATTTGGGAAAATTGGGTGTAACCTATTTTGAGTAATAACTTGAATTTGAATTTGTAGGGCATAACTTGCAATTAGCTTTGTTGGGGTATAACTTGAGAATTGGAACATGACTAGTTTTGTGAATTTGGGATGATTAGCATATAAAATCTAGATTTGGACATGTATGGTAAATATGCTAAAAGATAAACATGCCTAACCTGAGGTTAGATTGAGTTACGGTGTAAAACTGGCCGGAACCGCCCGGCACATCCAGTAACCGCAACAACACAGATCTAATGTGAGAGGTTAGCACATTTAGCCCAAAAACCCGAGGTTAAAATGAGTTTGCAGTAGAAGTCTGCCCGGAATCGCCCGGCACATCCAGCAACCGCAAACAACAGTTGTAATGTGAGAGGTTAAGGCATTAATGAATGAATTAATGCTAATAAACAAGATATGAATATAACATGATTTGCGGTAGGGTTAAGTTAACACAAGAAGGCAACACTTAACCAATGTAACATGACAAGTGGGTGGGTTAAGTTAACTTGAATCGATTGATGACACTTAACCAATACAACATGATGAACGCGTGGGGTTAAGTTAATAAGAAACACTTAACCAATATAACATGGTGAATGAATGGGGATAAGTTAATAGGAAACACTTAACCAACCTAACATGATGAGTGGGAAGGATTAAGTTAATAAGAAACACTTAACCAACATGACATGATGAGTGGGTGGGTTAAGTTAACATGAATGGACAACACTTGACCAATATGACATAATGTGAGTGAGGGTTAAGTACATATCGGGTTGGTGGGTAATATTAGTAAATATAGGCCCACAAACTTAACCATTAAATAAACATGCTTGAATCAATGGGAGAGTTAAGTACATATCGGGTTGGTGGGTAATATTAGAAAATATAGACCCACAAACTTAACTAGTAGGAAACCCTAGTAACGGGGACCCATTTCAGTAGTAATCCACATAGAAGTATCAAGGTACCCTGAAACTAGGCAGGGTAGGGCACGATTACTGGACTGATTATAAGCGGTCAAAATAGCGGCAGGGGGTACGTCAGTGTAGGTTCCGACGGATTACGGGCGTGCACGTACTCCGGAGTGGAAAAAGCAGGCACTGGGTACCAGTAGTTATACACTGTGCATCTTAAATCGTGTCGGGTTGCTATCATAGGGACTGATACACCTTATGGTGGGACCAGCACAGGGTATCTACACGCAAGAGAAGACCGATTGACACAGACATAAGGAAAATTAATACGAGTAAGGAGCCGATCGATAGGGTAGTAAGGGTACATCTAACATATTCATGGCAATTAGGCAGATTGAGGTGGAATCCTCACAATAGATGTACACCTGAAGGCTACCACAATTGCGGTGATTGGGATCACATTATCATATGATCATTTTATACAGATTACTAGTTGGGACACTAGTTAGGTGGTGCAGAGATATAAAAATCAGAATAACATGGTAGTAGCGAAGCAGAGAAAGAGCAGAAGCGCATTCAGTTTATCTTGCCTTATCATATTTTGTGCAAATCTTATGTTATCTTGTTATCACAGTATTGTCTTATATTCAGTTTATTCATGTCATGTTACTTTTACATGTTTACATACAGAAAGTCACTGGACTTACCAGACTTTATATCTGACCCGTTTTCTTTCGTCTTCTTTCCTTCTTCCCCCCCCCCCCCCAAGGTAGTTAGGGAGGGAATAACTCAGCTTAGTTTGGACCGTTTCTCTTTCCAAGCTTGGAGATTCTGTGATGTATGGCTTGGAACCTCTTATCTTTGGCTATGGCTGTGGTTGCACTTTAATTTGGAGACTTATGCTACTTTGCTATGTTTTTATGCTTCTTATATACTTGGAAGTTTTTGAATCAAGACAGAAGTTTTATGTAATACTTTTAAGTATGATTGAGTGAATTGTTGTAAAAGCTTGACTGAACTACATTTCTTATAAAATGACTTTATTTTCCGCTGCTTCATTTGTCTGTCTTGTAATTTATCTTCATCTTTTACCTATAATGCTTCACCGAAGTTAATGTATTCCCTTTGTGAGTGACAATAATGGAGGTGGGATGTTTCATTATATATTGTGTCGGAGAGAGGTTAGTAATGTTTACAAAGACACTATGCCCAAATGGTTTTTTTTTCGTTTATATAGAAACAAAATTTAAAGCTGCCAAACTTTTAAAGAAGTTCATAAGTAAAATGAATATTAGATTAAGTTTTATGACCAATTCAGTCTGTTGCATACATATGCATTTGAATCTCGGGAGGACAATTTTGTCAATGACGTGAAAGTGGAGATGATATATTTATAGGATTCACATGGCTGCATGGAATCATCCAATTGGTTTGAACTCACAAGTCAACTAAGCTGTAATTACTATGGCATTTAACAATTTATTAATATATATATATATATATATATATGCAATGATGAAAATTCATGTGAGCTGTAAAATGATAGTAAATTACAAGTATATATGTTTTAATAAGAGTTCATGTGAATGAAGTATTGCTAAAGTGCCATTTGTTGAACTGGAAATAAACAAAATTCTAGTATATTAGAGTCAATCAAGTACGATTACCTATATGGAACTGCAAATATTTTATTCTCGGATCTATAGCAACCAAATTATTTATTATGTATTTTTGGTCTTCTAGGATAATTGTTTATAAGCTAGTTTTACAGGAATCTGATTAATTTATTCTTTTTTTATTTCCCGACCTATCATCTAAGCCAGCTTATGATAGATATATGCAATTGTCATAGCGAAATACTTTTCATGAACTTAGAAGAAATATTGAACTCTTGTTCTCTGATACGTTTGAAATATTTCTTCCTTTTATTTCCTTCCCAATTTATGTTTGTGACTCGTTGACTTAAGCGGTTTTTGTTATTTTCTCCACCAGTGCTGTTCCAGGTGTCTTTCGTCTTAGATCATTCATCGGTTTGTACTTCCCATGTAAGTTCTGTAGTAATTGTTTTTTGGGTTATATCTTCTTTTTCTCGGCATAATATAGTCATTATGACTGCCTTCTGTTCTTCCAGATTTACTAAGCTTATTTACTGCTTTTATTATTGTTATGCTTGTAAGAATTACACTGACGTGCTTGCTGAGCCCTAGTATCAAATTGCTTGAGGCTACCTACTGCATTGAGGCTGTGAATTGATGAACTTCTTTTTAATGTGGTAAGCTTAGCATATTAATTACTGTTAAAATGTCAGTTATATTTTAGTATTTACTTCCATCATAATTGTAAGAATTAGATGCACAATTTATTGTAGGATTTTGACAGAATTAATATTGTGGAGCTAAAATAGTTAAATGAGGAAATAGAGATTTAATTGTTATTGTGGATCGCACAACAGTACATGTTCACTTTAACCTTGTATAATTTGAAGGAAAAAGAGAACCATAGAAGTATAATCTCGTGCAACTGCAGTTTAGCTGAATTAAAATGTAGGCATGTTAATGTTAGAGGCTTACAAGAAAGAAGTTTCTTTTTTGTGTTATGTGCTCAAACAGAAATGCTGAAGTACAGGAGAAACTTAATGTTAAAATTCATTGACTTGTGGACACATTGACTGATAGATGTGCACTGGCGGACAGCAAGGAATATGCAAACACTGTTGGATGTTAATGCAGAGCATGGTGCAGGTGGCGTCAGGAAAGCCTCTTGGGATAGTGAAATGTGAGGTATGTTTATTCAACTTATATAGGTTTGTTTCCATATAAATAAAAGAAAAACTTCAGTTACTATATTATATAATGTATAAGTTTATGCACTACACCATGATTGTCAGCTTATATGTCAAGTGCCCTCTTTTCTACTGACTGAAACTATTGATGAGTAACTGACTGAAACTATTGATGAGTAACTGACTGAAACCTGTGAATATCTTCATCTTTTTTGCTTTGTGTAGGCTGATATGAATTTGGATATTTGTTCCATAAAGAATGGATGCAGAATTGTTATATCATTGCAAACTTGGGATATTAAGAACAACATAGATCAAGAAGAACCCCGAAAAGTAGAGTGTTATCTCTGTTCGTTGTATCGTTGACCGTAATGGCGACGAGTCTCGATCAGTCTGCTAATACTTGATCCTTTCTTATGATTAATGGTTAATGGTTTAACAATTTTTCGGTAAGCCCTCTTTTAAGCACTGAGTCATATTTTTGCGATTTCTTTCTTTGTTCTGAGGTTTATTTGGAGCTCCTTGGTTACATAATTCTTAAGAGCTTGTATTATCACAGGTACCGCATCCTTCCTGAGCGACATCAATGATCCGAACAACATGTGATTTCATTCTTTGTTCTGAGTGTAATAATTGCATCATTCATATTCTTAATAGTAATGCCGGTGTAACAAGCATGGGTTACGTGTCTATGTACTGGTGTTAAACTATATACCTAGGCTTTGTTATGTTCCTATTTATACTGTCTGATTGAATAGATTATTCATCCCCGTCACTGCTCGCAAGAACTCATGTATTGAAATTATTTTTTGTTAATTGATACTTTATTTTGTTATCGTGAATATACGTTATATTTGTTGATTATTATATTTTTTTTGGTCGTACACTACTCTTTAAATTGTTATTAAGATTCATTTTGATTGCTATTATTAAAATGTAATATATAGGCATAGCTGTAAAAGGATTTAGCAATGCTATAACATGTTAATTTAATAGCGTCATATAGTCGCTATTAAATAAATATGTTATAGCGGCTACAATGTGTAATAAAAGATTCTCACTTTCATTGAGATTCAGATGTTTAATAGCGGTGAGGATGAGCTATTGTCTTTAAGTAACATAACGGCAAATTTGTGCTATAAAACCATGCTCTTTTATAGCGGCAAATAAAGCGTTATAAATATTTAGCAGTTTTTTATAACATGTTCATATACAGCAGTTATGGAACCACTATAGTTCTTATTCATAGCGGCTATAGGCCGCTATAAAATACCATTTCTGTTGTAGTGAGCTTCTTTAAAAATGCTATGTGGCTTTATAATTGCTAACGAATCTTCTCCGAGTCAAGAAGGTGAAACTTTGGTTGACTTCCCTATTCGTATTAGAGACAAAACATGGTCATTTACAAATCCTACCTTGAAAGAATAACATTGATCAATCATAATTTTCATTAGCATAGGAGTCTGCTACAAAAGTATGCACACATTAGGAGTCACAATAATAATCCCATTGGATAAAGTACATCTTACATATATTAAAATCGATAAGCACGAATTCTAAGTTTCTTTTGGAACAGCTTCCCATTCATCGCCTAGACAACCTAGGGGAAGTGCATATTTTATACAAATACGACGAAGGTTACATATTAACGGATCCCTTTCAAACCTGGATGTTGCTTGAGGAATAGTTTGCGACGAACACCCACTCATAAGACTAGAACATGAACATAAAACATCTCTTGAAAATGCACCTTCGAGTAAAAACGGGTTCTATTACAATACAAAATGAAATAGGGGATTGATAATATAAAGAATCATTGTCAGAAACATTTTAGTACTATCAGCAACTTCACCTATTCAAAGTAGAAGTTACATCCTTTTCTGGTTATTATCTAACTCCGCGTTACATTGGCGAGACATTGTTTTGTTCTATTTATATGTTGTTGTAGGAAACAGACTACCTAAAACTCAAAGGGTATAAAAAAGCATTGCTAAAATAAGGGCCATACCCAAGCAATATTCATTTCAAGTTGAGCAGCTTGCACTGATTCTTTTTTACCTTGACTTGAAGAATCATCATCATTAGAAGAAATTTCAACTAAGTCTAAGTCAGGAGAAACATTCGAAGGACTTGAAGATATTTCTGCACAAGCATGAACATTTCTTGCAAAAGGAGGAGGAATGACTTTATCCCCATTAAAGCTCCTAGGAAGTTCCTTACCTTTGAGGCTATAATCACCACCATCATCTGAATCAACAGATTCGCTTTCCTCCATTCCCGGATCGAGGTCGTCCAGAAGATCCTCAAGATATAAAAGGTTTTCAAGCTTGGACTTGCCTTTCTTTGGGACTTTAGCTCCCCGTTTGGCCAACTCAATTCTTTCCATGACTCTGCTCCAAATAGAGGGGTGGACAAAAGGAAATTCCATTTTAGAAAACTTTCGGAAATTATTAGAGAATGCTAAGAAAAGAGCATCTTCGTAATACTCCAGTATAGCCTTTGGGAAATGATCTTTCAAAATTTCAAAGATCCTATTTTTGGCCTCTAAATTATGCGCCTAGGAGTGGATAGTGCATTCTGTACTTGGGAAAGCTGATCATCCTTCTATTTTAGCCTTTTTGTATGACTAGCCACCATCCTGGCATTCTCATCTTCGACCTCCTACTTGAACAATTGGAGCGCTAGAAATAGATCATTCAAAAGGAACCTAGCTTTCCTCTCATCGTCCAGCTCCGATTTAACCCTTTCATGAGATATCTTCAATGCCACACACTCTTTCTTGTGCCCCTTTATCAAAGATTCAACTGTATAAGCTACGGCATCCTTCTCTTCTTTGAGGATTGTAACTTCCAGAGAAAGCGGGGCAAGCATTTCTAGAAGAGAGAACCACTTCTTGGAGGTCTGAGAAAAGAAAATAAGAGCCAGGACTTACATAGAAGTAAGAGTAAAGCAAAATGAATTTATACCAGTAGTTGATGCTCAGAAAGTGATCATGACAAACTCATTAAGTTTGAAGATGAGGATGCAAGCGAAAAGTTGACCATTTCATGAGAAGAAAGGGGCAAGCCTTATGATTTCGTCAAAAATTTAGTCATTGGAGGAGATCCAGAGGAACTGGCATATCTAGGTGAAGAATTCGCTACTAACTCTTATTCTACCAAATTTAAAGATCTAGGGGTGTCGGGAACGCAAATGTGGTAAAGAAAATCACTAACTGAAGTTGCAATATGAAAAAGAGTGGTGCTTGGGGTTGCACCAGTAGAGGGGTATGATAGTCACTAGGCTCAGTACCAACAACCTCTGCAAAAGAAAGAGGGGCTGAGATCTCGTCTTTGCGTCTCTTAGAAGCGGTTCATTAATAATAGTGGTAAAACCTCTTGTAGCCGCGATATTAGATCGGGACAAGGCATCTAGAGATTCCCCATCAAAAGCTTGAGAAGCTAATCGAAACAGTCCCAAAGTTAGATATGCCGAATATGAAATAAAATTCAGAGTCGCATTGAAAAGTTGTCCTTATATGGAGATCCAGGAAATAGAGGGGACAAATTGGTGAATACATCACAACCTGAAAACATGTGCTTAGTGTCGGGAAAGTGCAAGGGAGGTCTTTCTAAAATCTTTTGTCTTGAAGGAATAAAGTTATACTTCTGAAGGTTGCCCAAAGTCAATAGGAGGGATCGTTTTCCTAGTTTCTCGGAAGCCTCAAATTAGCATTAGCAACTTGAACCTCCTCGCCACTTAAATCTTTTCTCGTGGGAACGAAAACTGAAACAGGATGAAAGTTAAACAAAGCTTAAGAAAGAAGGTAATGGATACTGAGGAATACAACTCCCCCGGAGTAGTAAAAGTGCATGTGATACTCGGAGGACATCTAATATAGAAGAATTGTGCTTTCCAGTCTGAGAACTGGGTGATATTGTCACTAATCAACCTCTTCGAAAGATTAGCATGTAGAATAGGTAGATCGATCCCTTTGATTATTGACAATTGTAGCAAGTAATGTAGAAGACGGGACTGAAAGAAGGCTGCCCCGACTCCAAAGCTAGAAGTTCAAGGCATAAAAAGCAAGTATATGTATTTGGAGTTAATCAAATGGGTGCCATCTTCAGATATTGTAATAACCTTACGATAAAGTCCGGGAAAGGGAAGAAATCGTCATGCCAAATATGAATGATAGAAAATGCAAAGAATCCCTCTCGGGGACTCTGAATAGTGTCTTTCCCGGAAGCAAGAATGGTATCAACTTCAGTCATAGCATAACTCTCAAGAATGGCTTTCACCTCATCCAGAGTCCGAATAAGAGAATATTGCAAAGAGATTTCCATCTTGGGATCTTAACGAAAATTTACCGAGCTCAGCGTTCTAACACTTTGCTTCTTCAGACGTAATGCCGCTAGGTGATATTATTCCACAAATAGTATATTAGCACATTAGTTTCGCGAGTTTAAGATGCCATATAAACTCATTAGCTTAAGTTGCCCATTGTTCTCATAAAAAGTTAGAAGCATGCCATGGATTATTAAAGTTGAAACCTTTAACATAATGCATATGTGACCATGCATTATGCATACATGTCTAAAACATGGCTAAGCATTCGGTTTGGGTCGTACCAATCATCTTGACACTAAAACCAAAAGTAAATGAAAGACTCCAATATCATATAAGATCAAAATCGAGATAACCTAAGTTCCTGGTGTCGTATTTACAGAGAACAAATGTTTTGCTGTTACAACCAAAAACTTAGCTAGAGTTATGGGAGTTGAACGTTGGGTACCGACGGATTAGCATTAACATACATGCATCCGATAAAGATTTTTACTGATTCTCAAACAAAAGGGGGCATAACCTACGGCATCATTCAAATCCCATTTTGATAACACCTAATTCTAAACTAAGAAACAGGCATTGGTTTCGATGATTATAAAACCGAAAACAAAAGGAATCGGTAGCACTAATGTTAAGTTCATCAGTACCATAAAGAAAGTTTCACTTTTATCCACACGATGGAAATAAACCTCTTTGCACATAAAGCCTTGCCTTTTTAGAATGCCGAAAAATTTGGTAGGGGCATAAGTGATAAATTCACACAATCTACCATTATTGATCATTACGGTTGTTACATCTGATTCAATTCGTTATAGTAAAAACCAAGAATTTATAGGTCCTATTCAATTTCATAGTTAAGATAGAGGAGATGATTTCTCAAATTACTAGTTCAAATCTATTGAAAATACTTACAAAAACACTGTCTGATTTGCGATCTTGAAAGTATACGAAGAACGATGATCTTATGTAAAACAATTACTTGCAGGCTATGGATTGAGGAAGAAGAAGGACTTTAAATCTAAAAATGCTTCTCGATTCCAACCGAACAAATAAGCAATAATTAACAATGCAGATCAAGTCAAGAATACCAAAAGGCGGGAAATCGAAGTACAAGAAGGGAAGTCAAAGTTTGACTTGAAAAGTCGAAAATACCGCTTCACAGGAGGGGTCAAAGTTACTACCAAATTCTACACCGAAACTAGAGATTGGTGAAGGGGTATTGGGGCACTACTGGCACCAAGAGTGTACTTCTGAAGCAGGCAAACAAAACCGGATCACTGAAATATTTGATACCGAAAGTAGGGAGTGGAACATTTGGTCAATGTGCTATTGGTACCAACACAGGAGGCAAAGGCTTGGTACCGATACAAAAGGAGATATCAGCAAGGCAATGCCAACATCGAAGCCACAAACAAAATTTCAATCCCGAAAGTCTACCGCTCAAGACCGGAAGCAGATAAAAAAGGGTTGACTGAAAGCATAAAATATGTAACCCAGAACCACGAGAGAAGGGTATATAGTCAAGCTAAGAGAAAGTAAAAAACTATCGGCATCCAGTACCGATACCGATACCAAGAAGTAACTCCAAAACCATCAGAAGGCATATCGAAGGCATGCTATCGCGAAGCCTGAATTAAGCTCAAGAGTTCACTGAAGTAATCCGAAGTCATAAGGAGAGGGGGCTATCCACACTAATTTGCTTAGTGTCGATACCGGAATAGATGAAGATGGCCAAAGGAATGCAAGCATGAAAGTAATGTTCTGAAGACTTGCTATCGAGACCGAAACTTGTCGCCAAAACCGAAAGCAACTCTCGAAGCTATCAGTACCAATGGATTTATTTAGAAAAAGCTACATTAAAGCTAAGATCCTAAAGCTTGAAACTGACACTCCTAAAGCAGATGATCCGACACTAGAAATATGGAACCAGGGAAGGAAAGCACAGAACCAAGCCAAGATAAAGAAAAAGGGGCTATCGATACTAACTTTCTTAGTACTGATACCGACACCAAGAAGCATTCGGAAGCTAGTGAGGCAAGGTTTGTTATCGAAGCTATCCACACCAATCAACTTGGTATTGATACGCAATCGAAAGAAGAACTTTAGTCACAAGTCACAAAGGATCGAAACCCGTGTTTCGAAAGCAAAGGGAACTCGATAACAAAGCAATAGAAAGAAAGGCAACTTAAACCATGTTGCCAGAACCGGAAGACATAAAAGCGGTTGAACCCTATTGTCGCATTCGAAAGTGGCTTTTATTAGGTTGTTACCAAAAGGAGGTCCAATATGCCTATAAATAAGACCCTAGGGGTCTCATTTTGGGGGACTTTCTCATTCCCCATTCCTGTAAACTTTTATGATAAAGTAAACCCTAGTTTCTAGATCAATTTTGGGATTTTACTTAGACATTTCAATATACTCTACAAAAGTGATCAGTAAAGAGAGAATCGACACTTGAGATTAATTGCATGAATTTCTTTATGCTTATGGTATTGATTTCTTTGACGCTTCTTCAAGACAACGCTTACCCTTTTACAGTCGTTTAGCTTTCTAACCTGCGTTGCGCTTAGGGAACACTTATCTCAAGGTAACTGTTGGTCTTTGAGTCTTGGAAGCGTGATACTCACCTCTTGAAGGAAGAGTAACTAATCTTCGGGCTCAAGACCTTGATATCTAGGAAGCGGTGAACTAACTCAAGATTATAGGAACTAAATAATCCATTTGGTTCCCTTAGGTCCACATCCTTAGATCTACTTCCGGTATTGATGAAAAATATCGTTAACATATATCATTTACTTGAATTCTAATATTGGATTCACAATATATAGGCAAATAAGAACAATGTCTATATTGAAATGGCAATTGAGATATTCATGTGAATTGGGTCTGATTTTGCAAATTATGAGACTTATTAGGTTCCTCAATTAAATTGTTAGCTAATACTTGCAAATATATTCTCAAGAATATATTGCTTGTTTAAGTTACTAGTATCCTTTTAGATATTCAAGCTGCTGACTTTGTTGCCTTAGTGCATGCTTCAACTGTGATAAATCTTACTTAATTTTAGGTTGTCTGTTTTAAATTCTGCTTAGCTAATTATGATTTTAATAAGGAATGGTAAGATCATTTTGGTCTACACATTATGTGTATTAAAAGTAGCATAGGAAAAATAAACCGACAATGCACTTTCATTTTATAATTCGACAGATAGGTAAGGGGTGGTCGGACTCAACATGAAATCCATGCAAGGTTTTATAACCTCATCAATATCATTTTAGTCACTATTACCTATTTGATTGCAACTCTTGAACACACACTAGTAGGGTATAAGACACAAACTTACTAGTTTGAAATTACAACTTAGGTTATTGCTTTGCCATGTATAATTAATAATAAATGTTGCTTTCATTACAAATAGCAATGAATATTAATACTAAATTCTCTATAGTCTCATAGGTGTAGAGCCATATTTATCAGTGTTGAGGTTGTTGTCAGCACATAAACTCTGTGCCAGGAAAATTTATTGTTTTCTTTTAATAAGCATTGTCTGTAATTACTAGTATGTATCAATTTTCAAAAACAATGTTCATGTAAAACATTTCTTTTTGATGCAAGATTTTTTTGTAAGGGTTCATGAGAAACATTTTCTTTTTGGTGCAAGATATTTTACTATGCTTTTCACTTGATTAGTAATCAAACAGATTGTTATGCTTCACATTTACCTGTTATTTTTGTTGTTTGGATAATCTTTTTATCTCTGTTGATTTATTTGTATGTTATGTTACTTCTGTAACATGTTGTGTCTTGATTTGATCATGTTATAATATGTTGTATTTCTCCTGTTTTCTGCTCAGCTATGTTACTTCAGACTGTATTATTATAATCTGTGTTAGAAAGGGTAATATACGTTGTTTTCACGTCATAGCTCATACTATTATATTTGTTGAATATCGTAGGCTTTGGATGAAGGAACGGAAGCAAGACAAAGATCAGAAGTTGGCGATGAAACTTAAAATCTAGATAATTATGAAAAAGATGTCATTGTTGAAGTTTCTGGAGATGATAAAAGAAGAAGCCTTTGTTATGCTATCGGCTTTACGTGCAATATAAAGCAAGTTAAACTAACACAATCTTCAAAAGCAATTACCGTGGCTAAAGAGAATGCAAATAAACAGTTAGCTAACTTAGTGAACAACCAAAACCAAATCAATGGAGAAATCAAATTAATGAGTTCAGCGACAGCGAATTTGCAAAAATCCATGAAGCTTCTTATTAATTAACATGGAGGAAATACAACATCAAGAGAAGTTACTTTTGATGGAGGGCAAGGTAATAACAATCTACATACTTCCTCTAATAACACTATTGGATCATCCACGAGAGATAAACAATCGGTAGTGTTTTTGTCATCAACATTGAAAAGGTAGCGAAGGGATATGTAGGAAAGGAAAAAAAAGTTTGCCATGATAGACCTGTACTAAAAGGAGAGAAAGCCATTTGGATGGAGGAAGTTCTGGATCTGGAAGTGTTAATTTTTGACACATCGCAAAATGGTATGCATACGCTATCTGATCTTGTAATGGTGGGTTTATAATTTTGTTCATTTACCATTTGGATTTTGTCTAATGGTTGTATGTTGAATTGTGATAATTTGATGTGACAACTGCGATACTCAAATCTCCGACCTACCGGAAAGCAACATCGTGCACTAACCACTGTGCTAAAAGATCTTTTTGTTAGCTTTACAAGAGAGATGTCACAAACTACCCTCCTTAAAGAGCTAATGTCCTCGTTAGCTCATATCACTCAACACCCATGCGTTGAGCATGTAACCCACATTAGTACTATACCGACTGACATCCGCAGCATAACATGCACAATTTCGGCTGGGTTCAACTCGACAATAAACCGCATCTGTCCAACTCAAGCCATTCCAAAATGATGGATTACTATTGGGGTTTAATACAAGAAGAGAAAATAAGATGAGAAGGAATTAATCAATACACAAAATCTCACAGCGGAACGATAAAGTGTATAACTCTGGTATTGTAACTGAAATCAAATGAATATTATTTAATGGTTATATGAACTGTATAATTTATTACTATATATTATTGTTCCGCTGTGAGATTCTGTGTATTGTTTAGTTCTGTCTCATTTTATTTTCTCTTCGAGTATTAAACCATATACAGTTAAAGTGCTTAGCGGTTCTATAGTGGTAGAGTTATAAAAAAACTATAGTGGGATAAAGCGAGGATATAGCGAAGTTGCAAAAATGTTAAATAGATGTCAAACTATATGATTAAAATTAATTAATTATCATTATCGCATCATTTGTGTTGAAGAAACGAATATTAATAAAAATTATATAGCAGAATCAAAGAATAACATGATTATGCACACTAGGTTGGAGGATTACTATAGATTTTTATCTTATATAAGACACTTATGATTTAAAATTAGCTTTTTAAATTAACTTTTTGATTTATTTCAAAAGATAACTAGTCATATCATTCTCTATATACTAATATTGCTTAAGCGGGTGCTAAATAGCGTTGCTTTAGCGGGTGCAGCGGAAAATAGCAGGGCTTAAAGCGGAACTCATGTTCATCAGGGCTACACTAAAATAGCGTAGCAGCTGAAGAGCGCTACGGGATATAGCGGGGATCTAGCAAGGCTTGAACTGCATAGATTAAACCCCAATAATAATCCATCATTTTGGAATGGTTTAAGTTGGATAGATGCGACTTATTGCCATCTTAAACTGTCCCAAAACGGCAAGTTGTTACATTCGATGTTATTTGATATTTGTTGTGGATGTTGAATGGTTGTATGTTAAATTGTGATATTTGATGTTTATCGAAATGGAATTTGCTTTAGGATACAAATTGCGATGTGTTGTTGCATTTGCTTTGTGATATTGTTACTTTTTTGAATTTGTTCAGAGGGGAAACCGACCGGAGCCGTAAAACCCCCCTAGTGCACCTAGCCCGGTTCGCGGATACCTACCACATAAGTGGCAGTCGTAGCGTATGCACATGGTAAACCCTTTTAGCATGGCCATTCCAGGTTTCGAACTCGCATCGTTGTTACCTCGACACAAGTCCTTAACTGCTGGGCCAATGCTGCGGACACTTTATGATATTGTTATATTATATGCTGTAAATTCTTATTGGTATATGCTTTATGAAATTAGTTGTAGCATGTTATGATTGTTACTTGTTTAAAGGAATTACCTATGACAGGCTTGGTACAATATTTAATTTTGTAACAGTATAACCGTTATTAAATTATTGTATTAAACAATCAGTTTTACATAGTAACAGTAATAGCTCTTGCATATTTCATATTTATCACAGTAATTACCGTTATAAAAATAAATATTATAACGGTTATAAATGTTATTTTTAAGTGTGATAGAATCATGGTTTTGTAACGGTTATAACTATTGTAGTATACACACTATATAATGGTTATAACCGTTACAATATTCGTGACAACAGTTTGTCACGTACTGTAATGACGGTTATAACCATTACAAAGTATATTTTTAAAGGTAATAACTGATGGAAATACCTTTTTCTGGTGTCGTGCCAAGATATATATTTTAACCATGGTCCCTACGTTATGGAATATTCATATTACAAGGACTACATACTGTTAACCCTAAGGGTGATTTGTGATAGGATGTAGTAGGATCCCATAACGACTTGAACGGATGAATGTCTGTCATTGTATTTCTCACCCGCATGCATTAGGTTTTATAAATGTACATCTATTGGTGGCGTATGAGGTAAACCCTCCTATACTAAACACCCTCCCTTTGACGTATGAACTCGGTGATGTATTTTTGTGGGAATCAACTAGTCTGTTGGAGATGGTTAATGTGGCATTCCAAGTGAAAATATCTGAGAAAGGTAAATACGTGACCATTAGCCTCGCCAACGCGGAATATGGCAAAAACAGAGGTATGATCTATAACTATGTGGTAAGCCACCATTAGAAACCATCATCGAAATTTTAGGTACATCATTCGAGTTGGTTGCATGCGCGCATCATAGGGCAATGTTAACACCCTTTGATGTCAAGGGATGAGGTAATACAGGTTATCAAGTTTAAGGAGTAGGCAAGGTCTTGTTTGCAAAGGGCTATAAGTTAAACCTCAACTGCATTTTATAGGGATGCATCAAGGAAGGTAGTTTCTTACATTGCCATAATATGGGATTCAATCTCCAATACGTGTCATTACGGGTTTATCTAAAAACTAATTTTGCTGAAACATAAGATGTTGCATTTTTGCTATTTTCCAAATATTTATATCCTAGGCATTGTTATAATATCACCTTATTTTGATCTAAATATTTTGCTTATCGTAAGATCAAAACTAGTATGTGTTATAAGCGCCATGGTCTTATGAAGTACCTTTTGTTTCAAAATGTTTTGTAAGTTTAATGAATTAAATTATTTATGATTCAAATTTTCTCACATGGGTTTTACAGACTGATCTGAGGGTTATTTTATGAAAATTCTCGAGTCATACCAAACACTTTTGACATATCAGATCAGATGCTTAGCGCTTTCAAAGAGGAGCTGAAGCTTAGGACATACTTCCACAGATTCTTTAATTTACGATGTGTGAGAGTTCTTTGTAGTTTCCGTATTCGTGAAGACGGATTGTTATAACTATCCAAGCTAGTATTAATTCGGTTACTCTGATGTTCTATGTATATTAATAGGATTTAGATTTTTTCATCTAGTCTCGCAGTATATTATATGTTTTCTATTGTGATTTTTATTTGCAAAATAATATATATTTATTATTATCATAAAAAATGAAATATAATCAAATATCACAGTTAATTTCGATTTGATAACATGAATAAATGTTGTATATTGAATCTAATGTGTTTGTCTAGTGTTTTTATTTATAGATTTGTTTACAAAGAACACTAGTTGTGAAAAGATTCCTTTTCGTGAGTGAAAGTTGCGTATACAGAAAAGAAAAAAGGATGTAAAGATCGTGGAACAAAAAGAAATACATCCATATGCTGAAGGTGTATATATAAAGTGAAACATAGATAAATAGAAAACATAGAGATTCTTGTACAACTAAATAATATGCTTTAACCAAGCAATATACTGCAGAAGTTACGTTGGATTTTGTTTCTCGTTATATTAATTGCTATCTACTTGAAACTTGAAAGGGAATCAAATTATTATACCAATACAACAGTTCTCCATATACATGTCTCTCCGTCTTCTTTCCACATCTACATAAATTCGTTGGCCTATATAAACAATCCTCCATCGCACATCAAAATCATCGGATAAAAACAAAAATATTCATTGAGCCAAGCTTTTCAATCCATTACCTAACATTTTGGTATTCGATCACAAGCACAAGAAGTTAATATCATCTTTCTATCATCTCGAGTATCTCAAACTCAAACCAATGCTTCAATCAAAGATGCATATATGTGATTCAAGATTGATTCAAATCAAGCATCTTGAACCAATATTGTATTCAAACAACCTTCATGATCATTAACCAACCAGTAAGGATCATCTATGCCTCATTATCCACAGCGAGGAATGAACTAGATCATCCTCTAGATTTTGAATTCCAGATCATTAAACGTCGAAAATAATACATAGATCCGAACGTTGTTCGATATCAAAGGAACCGGCTTACCAGTGTACCGACTTTACATCGAGACAAAGACAAATTCTTGCATAGCTCAAAATATTATTGAACTCCAAATCCAAACAGCGACATCAACGCAAGCTCTAGCATGTGGTGATTAATTCTCACGATGGCAGATATCCAAGGCGATGGTGACGTGAATTCTATACAATGGTAAAGATTCGACCGTAGGTTCTAGGAGGGAGCATTGATTTGGATTTCAAAGAAGTGCGGCATCATTATTATTTTTGGAGGTACATACCTTAAGCAAAAACTTCCAACGATGATTCATTGGGAAGTTTTCTTTTTAAGAAGAGAGCAGTTTGTTTTAAGTACAAGGAAGAGAAAGACAGAGCAACTAATAGGAAAAATATGCACATGAACTTTTAAGAGGGAGTTATTGTTGCTTGCATCTTTTGTATTGCTATTTTTCGTACTTCGTTCCTAAATTCTGAACTCCAAGTTTATCTAAGATTGAGTTACATGTTGTAGCTCAGGGATTCTGGTCTTAGGGCATTGAGTTTATGCATGGTTACTAAGCACATGATTAGTATACTAGGGTTAACAAGAGTGTGAATTTACAGGGGTCATAAACGTTGAATATATAATCCTAGTAGTAACTTTAGGGGCTGCAGTATGGTAATTTTTGATGTTATTTGCTTTTCACATTTTTGTTTCAACACTCTTTTGTGTTTGCTTATCTGGGGAATTTTTAATACCCTATTCCCTCCAGGGTATAATACCTGATCCTAACATTTAGAACATTATAAATAATTACTAAAAATATATTTAAACATCAAATCAACTTTAGAATACTGAAAAATATGTTAGGAAATATCGACTAGAAGAATAGGGAGAAATACCAAATTTAAATATCATTTGTAGATAATTAAAACCTAAACAATTTAATACTGCATTTATAAATGCTATTAAAAGTATTATTAACAAAGAAAACCACAATCCTTGCAAGCATTTTTAATCACTTAAACATATGACTTAAGCATTTGATGTTTTTACGGTAAGCATTATCCTTATGATATTTAAAATCCGTGTGGAAATAAACCCCTAAGGGTATCTTATAATATGTGTATAAAAATCACCGAAAACAAGTTATATTTTCAAAGTGTATTTATTACCACTTTCTACATTTAGTCCCTTTGTTTGATAAGTTCTAAAATATTTTAAATTTTGATCTCTTTAGTAATAATTACACATATAATATTTATCAAAAGTGCATAAAAAATCCATAAGGATAGCCTTTAAATTAAATACAAAAGTACCCAAAAACATGTTATTCAAAGTGCTCATATAGAGATCTTCTCATTAAAAAAATTGCATCTTTGTTTCACAAGTTAGTGAATGATTTCAAATTTGATAATTTTCCAATAATAAGTATCCTATAAACGCAAAGAAGCCCCTACGATGTATCTCAAAGTTAACTTTGAAAATGGCCGAACATAAGCCATTTTCAAAGTGCATCCATACCAACTTTTTCAGTTTTAACTTTTGCGATTTCGATTCACGGTTTCTATAAATTCCAAAATAGTTATTTATCGTCCCAAATAAAAAAATGTAGAGAGTAAAAACAAAAGTTATAACAACTTAAGATAATGTAACTTCTATTTGCATTTGTTGAATTTAAGGGATGTCAAAGTACACTAGTAACGACTATTCTCGCTTCAAACACTTTCAAATATACTTTAAGTCAACATACAAGCCAAACAAACTTGTAAGCACAAAGTCTAGGTCACGCCGTATTCTATAGAAGGTAACAAAAGCGATAGTACACAGTATAAATTTGTCGTTTGCTTTCAAAAGCAAGAGGGATACATAATTTATAACTTTTTAGTTAATACCCTTTAAACTTTATATTCCAAGCACATACCATATATAACATAGCGTGTGCATATAAGACCGTGGGATAACTCACTTAATTAGATCCAATCCAGAAACATTCTCAAGCACAGATAAACATAAGAACTCCTCCTGCCCTACGCGGTTAACGCCTCGGTATATCCCACTAAATCCCCTTATACCCCGTAGCACCCTTCCATCGGTACGTTAGTTTAATACAATTAGACAGTAGATCCGCTTTAAACCATGTTATTTTCAGCTACATCCGCTAAATCAAGGTTTTTCGTATTCGTTTTAGCGATACTAATATATAAAAGTCTAGTTAATTAATTCTCTTTTTTAAACAAAATCAACACAATCAGGGTATAGACCTAATATAAGTGCTCAATGTAAGTCAAAATTCTTTTATAGTAACCAAATCCAGTCTGCATAAATTATGATATTATTTAGTTTTATTATATTAGACTAAACAATATGTATTTTTCCTACATAAATGAAGCTAGAATGATAAAAACTTCAAAAAAATTTAATACATCTATTGAAGTGTTTTGCACCTCCGTAATTTTCCGTTATATGCCCGCTATTACTTTTTACGTCTTCACCACTATAGAACTACTAAGCGTTTTAAATGCATATCTCCTACCATACGTAAACTTTCGAAGATCCCACATTTAGCACTTATAGACCAAGGCAACAACTTGTCTCCTTTCGCATTGCTCTCGGCCTTATTAAGACCCCACATGCCCAGTTTCTTCCATTTTCAACTTGATATTCGTGCTTCCTATGTTGAGTTAGGCATATAGCGGAAGTTTGAACTTGATTTGTTTTGATTAAAAAAACATTAATGGAGATATATAGAAGTAGATTAGTACTAATAGTTTCTGGGGAGCGGCTATAGGGACAATTAAACACACAAAATTGTATACACAAAATCTGGACCATAAGATTTGTTTGTTTTTATGTGTAAGGTAGAATTCAGTGGAAGATCTAATGACTCAGATTTTATGTGTTTAATTTTGTATCAACATTTTGTGTCCATTTAGACTTTCCTTAGTTTCTGCCATTTTCTTAAATTCGTACAAAGTGATTTCCTTTAAGCTTAAGCAAGTTTTTGTAGGCTTGAACAAGATGTCAGTAGCAAATTCTACCATTTTATAAAAGGTTACAAAGGAGTCTCCCTCTCACATGTTACTTGTACACCTCATTTGCTTAGGAAATGTCTAAAACAATACTCATACAAAGTATTCTAAAACAATATGCATGCAAGACAGAGCCGAAGTGTATTAAATTTATATACTGTTATATCTCTTCTAAATAGTTCAGCAGCCAAAAGTATTTCTTTTGAATGCTAATAGGCTAATAGCAATAGGTTTTTTTGCTTTCATTGCTTTCCCGTTATTAGAAAATCATCTTCAAAGTTCAAAGCATCTCCAAGGCTGCCGTAAGTAAAACAGAGAGAAGCGATAAAGAAGATTCACACAGTGAATCAACAAAAAAAAAAAAAAAAAAAAAACCTCATTTCTTGATTCTACCAACTCTTACAAATGTAATAAAACTAGAATGTAGAATAAGATATCCATAGATTCTCTATTTTGTTCCTTTATCCAAAATTTAACCTCCAGATATTCCATGCCATCTAACACAAGATGTCGCCACCACATAACAAGAACAGTAGGAAAAAGAAAAGAAGGAAAGACAGTTCCTAAACAGGAAAAAGAAAAGGAAAAGGAAAGACAATTTCTAAACCAAAGAATCAACGTTTTGCAGCTTGGTAGTCATCGTCTAATGTCCTTACCTCATGAGAAAAGCCACAGAATATCCCAACAATCTTCTTCATGCCATACCAAAAGCGGGACATCCTACTTACCCTCATAAAAATTTGCATGGTCAAGTGACTGTCAAACCCTGCATTTCCTTTTACACTCCCTTCAACACGAACAATTTCAATTTGCCCTTTTACTTCTTCAAGAGAACCGTATAGATCTAGAATTTGTGCCATCTTCTTCACATCATAAACATTACCAAGAAGGGAAATTGCCGTTTCCCTAAACTTCTCCTCCGTTTCAGGGAAATTATTTTTGTCCACCAAGATCTTAATCAAATACCCGAAATCGTACATGGCCATAAATGAAACCCATGTAGTAATCTTCCGTTTACTCTTTAGAAAGTTAGACTTCATCAAGATATCTCTGAAAACCGCAGGATCCACGCCATCCTCTTTATTTTCTTCCAAGTCTACTCCATCTAGTTCTAACATTTCAAGGGACTCATAAGAGAGTGTACTAGGGCAGTAGTAGGAATCGGACATGTCGAAATTAAAGACCCAAATGGCAGGATGTCCTTCGATAACCGGGAGTTTTTTATCCGAATCAAAGAGAGTGAAACCAAGTTGAATGAGTGGGAGGTTCCCTACGTGGAGTTTCAAGAAATCGTAGACAAATGCAGGAGGATATTCGTAATCTTCGCATGTATCTTCAGCACAATGCAGAAAATGCTTGCACTTGATGGAAGCAAAAGGATGGCTTCCTACATTGTTACTTATGTGATCAAATTCAACTGATAGGTTTGATGCCCACACATTTCGAACTTTGATCTCATTTTCTTGACTCATTCTTGGGTTCAAGGAAGGAAGTAAGGAGGGAGTGCTGAAAGATTAAAGGGGAAGGGGTTGAATATAATTTTAGAGTACTGTGGCAATTTACGAATATGGTTGCAGTGCTATCTCCAACCTGAGTGCCAATTATATATGGATGGATTTCAACCAATGCGGGACTGACTTGTATATTCTCAGGGGTTTTCTAGATATATTTTGGAATTGCAACAAGTTCTTAGATGTAGTTACAACTTGAAAATAATAATAACAATAGATAACAAGTATTAATAAATAGCAATACGGAGAAAACCAGCTACAGCTTAAAAAAGCTTATTGTCCTAAATAAGAATTATTGTTTCAATTCTTCTTTTCCATGTTTTATCTAAACCAAGAGTCTACGTGAAATCAAATAGACAAATATAATAAAAAACGAACATGTTCATACGTCTGAAACAAAAAGAATGATCATACCGTGGGCTATTGACAGTCTTTGGTCCTCTGTATCTCCATTTCTTGCTCAAATTATCAACCTTCACATTTGGATCCAAACAGTATCCTTAATTTAATTGAACAATTTAATGGTAACCTCACCATGCCCAAGCTTTCCTTCAGGCTTTCAGCGCAACTCACATCAACTTCGGCACCTTGACCAGCTTCATTGGCCCAAGATGCCTTCATCCTTACCTTTCAGTCTCAATACCACAGATCAGAAGCCAGATTGCAAAGTCGGGCTCAGTGATGAGGCCTTTAACTAGCTGCGGATCATGAATTTCCGGATCCTGATCAACCTCTATCTGCAGATCACGAATTTCGAGATCCTGTTCGGCACTTAGCTGCAAATTTGGCAAGGCGTTTAGGTTGAGCTCAGTAATGTTTTGTAGTTCTCCTCAGCCAATTTGATCTCATTTTCAGATGAAGCCTTCTGGTTACCAGTAAATTGCCCCAAAACTGTAAATTCGTTCGGTGAACCGAATCTTGAAACGATTTTTATCGGCTTCCTCCAGATATTCCAAATTCATGGATCTGTAAACTCGATCCGAAGAACTTTTTTGTATTTTGTTTGAACGCTGAAGCGCTCTGCACTCGCCAAATAATCCGTAATGTATTTCGTTAGGCCTTAGGCGACACAGGTTGGTTTGGGTTAGGCTCAACAAATACTTCTTAATTAAATGGTGTCATGTCTTATTTACATCCAATGTTATTTTCGAGTATTGAATATTTGTATCTGCATATACGGATAAATATCAAATAGTTATTTTATCTACTATCGGTCAATAATTTAACACACATAAATGGAAAATTCTAGTTTAACATAAATTTTTTCAATTTTATTTATTATTAAAATATTAAAAATAAACAACTATGATAAAGTAATAAAAGCTAATTATTAATTAATGACTTATTTAAGGATTGAAGTTATTTTATTAATCTCTTGAGATTAAATATTTATTATTTACTTTAAAAAGAATTTAATTATTTATTTGATTATTAATTATTAGTGAAGGTCTAAATTACTATTTAATTATTACTTAAAGAATATTGAGCTTTAAATTTTTATACAAATATTGACTACAATTTTATTATTTATTTAAATATTCAATAAATATTTATTGATTTATTTTAAAGGGTAACAACTATTTAATTATTTATTTAATAGTTAATTATTGTTTAATTAACAATTTTTTAAACAAATTGTTATTTTAATTTAAAAGTGATTAAGTTAAATTTATTATTGTAAATGATTATTTTAAGTTAATTAATTTATTAGTTAATGATATTTGTATGTTGCTTACTTATTTAAAGTTTTTGAGCTAATTAATTGTTTTAATAACAAGGCTTAGACTTGTTAATTACTTTTTATGGGATATTAAAAGTAGATTTTTATTTTTTATTTTAAAGAGGAGAATTGAATTTGAATCAATCACTTTTATTAATTGTGATTAAGATTACTGAATTTGTTTTTAGTTAGTTAATATAATTAACTAATGATGTTTTAAGTTAGTTTGAGTGACTTAAGAATATGCTTTAAGTTTAATATTGGATTACAAAGTGGCTTAAAGCTAATGAGTTTGTCGTGTCAAGGAATTATTTAGTAGAGTAAATTAACTAAAGTAATAAAGATTTGTAAATGTAGATTGAAATCTTAGTGAAGATGGAATCGTAGAATTTGCTTTGAAAAGTATTTCATATGGAACTTAGTAAAACATAAGTTGATATCTACAACTTGAGATAACAAATTCTATCTATTCTGATGGATAAGAGTGATATTGTATCTAGGTCTAAGAGGTAAAAGCACCTCAACTTGAATGAAGTCATTGTTATCGGAGGAATCATACCTAGTTTGAAATCATGAGTTGATGTGAGAATTAAATATTATTCCATTAAGATTTTTTTCTAGAGATTTCAAAATAATTTTTAGATAATGATTTTGGTTCTAGTAACTCACTGAAAGTAATATTGTAACACCCCGTAATTTTAACAACACTAAAGAGGACAAATTAAAGAATAATTAATTTAATATTCAGAATTAGGGGAAACGGACTATGCCATTTCGTCCGTCTCAAAATTCTGGTCAAGATAGACATTTGGTTTGCGTAAAACGAACACTGTATGAAGAAGTTATGAAGGTTTGAAGTTTGTATACGCGCAGGAGAATTATATATATACATATATATACACACAGGGTCCTAGAATTCAAAAATTAGGTCCAGAAGTTCAAAATCGTTCAAATCACGAAAAACTGGGTGAGCGGGAAAAATCCCGCCCAGGGGAGTCGACACCTCAAGGGGGGTGTCGATCCATGGGTCAACCCCTTAAAAGGGGGTTGACCCGCCTATGGCAGACGTGGCAGTTATGGTTTGGGGGTTGTCGGCTATAAATATGGCTCCATTTCTCTTGTTTTCTACACTGGAAAATAATGGAGGACTAGATGTTGTCGATGCCCAGACTGAATCAAACATTTTCCTTCTTTTGCAATCAAGTTAATCAAGTTATTCAATTGTGGATCTATTATTCAACCTCTGCCATTCTTCTCCTATCTTTCTAGATCCAAACGCTGTGAGTTTAAGTTACTTTTAGATTTAAATAATTAAAAAGTAAAACATGATATGACTGTAATTTGGACCTATGTCTGTGACTGCTTGAATCATATCAGATCTTTAATAACTTGTGAATCCATGATATTCTGCATAATTATGACTTGGGTCTTAACCTTTATCATGTCGGATCTACCTTTGATTATAGATCTAATTCACTATTTAGATCACCTTGTACCTATCGTGTTGTGATTGAATTGGATCCGTTAGTAGTTGGACATTTAAATTATTGTTTACATCTTATCATGCCTATTATGACATCCCTATTATGTTAGAATCAGTGCTATTATCTCATGTTCACCAGATCTGTTCTTATATGCCCATCTTATCAATATGTCACTATATGTTTATGTCAATTTTGTTAGTATAATCATTTCTGCCATCTTCCTTTCATCTTTCCCTTTTTATTTTATATAGTCTGGCTACTTTCGAGCCTAGGCATGCCGCTAAAATATGCGAAAGCGTTAAACGGAGAACGAGGGAAAAAACATTGAAATTGGGCATAACTTGTAAATGGGGAATTTGGCATAACCTGAATAAAATGTATGAATATAAATTTGGGGCATATAATTCATTATGAATATATTTGTGGAAAAGGGGCATGACAACCTATAACGACATAGGTAAAATTGGCTAATAATGAAATGCCTAATATTACAGTAATTAGAAACTGTAATTGCGCCTGGACACAAGGTTAGATTACACTTGTGGTGGAAGTCTTCCCTGAACCGCCCGGCATATCCAGCGACCACAAGTGGTGAATCTAATGTGAGGGGTCTAGGTGCACAAATACGAGACGTGCTAAGACATGAGGTTAATCCCGACTTGTGGAAGAAGCCTTCCCAGAACCGACCAACATATCCAGCATCCACAAGTGGTAGGCTTAATATGAGGGGTCTAGCACATTATAACCATAAATGGACATGGTAATGAATTGGAATACTTAACCTAGTTGAATCCATAGGGATTGTATGAACATGAAGTTGAATAGGGGTTAAGTAAACTTGGTTGAAATAGTGGGAAGGTTAAGTATATCTGGGTGGGTGGGTAATATTTATATATAGGCCCACAAACTTAACCTATTGGGGTTATGTAATTAAAGACACTGTTAGGTAAGCATAACCTGTGGAAATGATGGGGTTATGTAATTAAAGACACCCTTAGGTAAGCATAACCTGTGAAAATCCTAGTGGGGATACAAGACAAGGGGGAGCTTGTACCATCTTGTGCGGGGGACCCGTTTCAGTCAGTAACCCATAGAACAGTGTCAGATGAGTACTCCGTCTTAGGTCAGAGTGGGGACACACTTACTGGGATGATTGTAAGTGATCCAAACGTGGAGGACGGTGTGGGCGGCGCAAACCGACCGGGACATGTGCGTGCATGTCCAGGCAGAAGGGGATAAGATGACCGCGACATCAGTAGATATGGTTGTGCACATCAACGAAGGGTTGCCACTTTAGGAAGTGATACCTCCTACTATGGGGTTGGCATAGGGTATCTACGGAGTAGGAAGCCGATCGATTAGGGTAGTAGTTGGCGTACATCTAGACGTATGCCTAAGTCTACCATCTTATAGTTGTTGAAATCATCTCATTTTGGTTATACTTGTATCGGTGCAGAGAATCAGAATAATCATTAGGGAAGCATATACACTATATCATGTTTACCTTGTCACACCTGCCTTTTGTGATATTATCTCTCTTATCCACTTTATATGCTTGTCATTATACATTTACTTATTTACTTGCTAAAAGTGACTGGACTCGCAAGATTTTATGTCTGACCATTTTTGTTTCCTCTTCTTTCTTCTATCCCCCCCCCCCCCCAGGTTCTCTGGGAGGGAATTCTCAAGCTTAACCAGGATTCTGTTATCATTTTACTGGAGCTGCTTAGATGTATTGCTCAAGCTCCTATCTTTTCTACTATGGCTATGTTTTTATTAGGGAATTTTGCTTCTTTTATTTTGTACTCTAATGTTTAAGCACAAGACAAAAGTTTTTATGATGTACTGGTTTTTATGTAATTCAGACATATGATGTTTTGAACCACAATGCTTTATGATTAATAAAGTTTGTTTTTTTCCACTACTATTTTTATATCTTTCTTGTAATGTTTCTGTTTCTGTTTACCTATAACGCTTCACAAAACTTAATTCATTCTCTTAATGAGTGACATTAACGGACGTGGGGTGTCACACTTGGTATCAGAGCTGAAAGTTACCAGATTAGATAAAAGTTTTTGAAAACTATTTTCAAAAAGGTTTTAAAAGAAAGGTCTATTTTGAAAAACATATTCCCCAAAGCCATATGTAATATCTTTGAATTTTCCACTTGATTCCTTTTTCCTTTTTGTCTGGGGAACCAATTCTTCCTGAAAGGTGTCCCCATTGTGGCATGGTTCCGTAGGCATGTTAAAACTACGGCACATGTCTAAGGGCATGGAAGTGCCTAACCTCCATCTATAACCGCAGTAGTTTCACCTACGGCTAATTTTCTCGAGCTTCGTAAGGATTTCCTTGCGATAGAGGCAGCTTTCGAGAAACTTGTTAGATTATTACACAAGGTAGGTAAAAAGGAGAATAAGGAAGTTAGGGCTAAGGAGCACAGCCCAAGGATGAGAAAAGTGATGGCCCACGAAGGGAACATAGATAAAGTTCAAATATAGGTGAAAAGAAAGAAACTAAGGTCGAGGAAACATAAAACAAGAAAGTGTGGTCCAAGAAAGGACAACAACAACAAAAGAACGGCGGAAAGGACGGCAAGGGTAAGGATAAGAGGAAGTGTCACAGTTGTGGACGAGAGGGTCACATGGTGAAGGACTGCAAAAGAAGGAAAATTCTTGCTTTAATTATGGAGAGGTCGGACACTTTGCTAAAGAGTGCCCGAAGAAACAAGGACAAGGTCAAAGGGCAGGAGCTTTTAGAGGGAAGTTGCATGCTCTCGCGACCAGTTCTCCAGATAGAGGTAGGAAAATTTCCGTGGAAGGTTTGATTTCTCTTCCAGTTATCCTATTAGAACTCTTTTTGATTCTGGCACTTCACATTCATTTATATCTAGTTCTGTGGTCGAATCTCTGCACTTAAATACTAGTATGGTAGTGGATCCCATAGTTGTCTTAAATCCCATTGGTGGTTCGGCTCATTTGTCCATGATTTGTCGGGGTTTGAGAATATATGTCTTAGACGTCGAGTTTGAGTGTGATGCATATATGCTCAGTTTTATGGGCTATGACTTGATTCTAGGGATGGATTGGCTAACCATGTATGGTGCCATTCTGGATTGTGAGAAGAGGGTCGTTAGACTTTTGACTTGCCATGGGAGGACCCTCGAGATATCTTGTGACCCACAAAGGTCTGTTATGCTTAGTTTCCCAGAATCTCTGGGTGCATCTATCGATGATCTGCAATCTGTTCCACTAGTTCGAGATTATTTTGATGTTTTTGATGAGGTACGGGGCTTACCTCCGAGGCGTGAAATCGATTTTCGTACATATTTGGTGGACAATGTAAAGCTAGTTGCATTACCTATGTGCTAAATGGCTCCAAGGGAAAGGAGGGAGCTTAGCAAGCAAGTAGGGGAGCTACGTGAGAAAGGGTTTATTAGGCGAAGCATATCTGAATGGGGTTCTCCAGTAGTATTCACAACTAAGGCGGATGGTTCGCTTCGCTTGTGTGTGGACTATAGAGAGTTGAATAAACTCACTAAGAAGAATAGGCACCCACTTCCGAGGATTGATGACTTGTTTGACCAGCTTGTTGGTGCCTCAGTATTCTCTCAGTTAGACTTGGCCACAGAGTTTCATCAGTTGAGGGTGGCTAAGGACAGTATAGATAAGACTGCTTTTAGGACTCTGGATGGTTTCTTTGAATGGCTAGTTATGCCTTTTGGTTTGACGAATGCACCCGCCTATATTTTGTTGATCTGATGAGTAGGCTGTTTCAGGAGTTTCTAAATAAATTTGTCGTGGTCTTTGTTGATGATATCTTGATCTTATCAAAGATCGAGGAAGTTTTGAAAACTCTCTGTGCGCATCAACTTAAGGCAAAGTTCTCCAAATGCCACTTTTGGAGAAAAGAGGTGAAATTCCAAAGGCATGTAGTTTCCAAAGATAGGATAGTAGTAGATCCCTCAAAGGTAGTTGCAATTCAAGACTGGCAAATTCCGAAGAACGCAACGGAGGTGAGAAGCTTTCTTGGATTGGCAGGTTATTATAGGAAGTTCATTAAGGACTTCGCAAAGATATCAGCCCCACTCACCAGGCTGACAAAGAAGAATTTGGCGTTTTCATGGGATATAGATTGTGATGTTGCTTTCCAACGATTGAAGAGGGCTCTGACAATAGCCCCAGTCTTGACCTTGCCTGATGGGAATAAACTGTTTACAGTGTACACCGATGCGTGTGGTACAAGGCTTGGTGTGGTTTTGATGCAAGAAGGAAAGGTAGTGTGTTATGGGGGTAGACAGCTAAGGGTTCATGAGAAGAACAAACCTACCCATGATTTAGAGCTAGTTGCCATAGTATTCGCGCTTAAGATGTGGCGTCATTATTTTCTTGGAGAGAAGTTCGAGTTGTACACCGATCATAAATCTCTCAAGTACTTGTTCTCGCGGAAGGATCTTAATTTAAGGCAACAAAGGTGGATGAAGTTCTTAGCGTCTTATGATTTTGAGATTGCTTATACCCCTGGAAAGGGTAATGTGATGGCAGACACACTGAGTAGGCATAGGATAGCCTTAAGTCCTCTGTTTGTGGTGAGGAAAAGCTTGGAGTTTATGTCGACTTTTGATTTTAGACCCTCTACCGAGTTATTACCTGGTTTGTTTGCTTCGCTAAAGATACGACCTACTCTTATGGATCAGATAGGAGCTTCGCAGCGAGATGATCTACAGATTTCAGACATCATGGATAGGCTCAGTAAAGGGGAGACTTCTAGTCAACTCAATATATATTCCATTGACGATAAAGGGTGGTTGCGACGAGATAGAAGACTTTGTGTTCCCTAAATTGGAAGTTTGTTAAAGGCAGTCCTAGAGGAAGCCCATCATTCTAAGATGACTATTCATCCAGGCGGTGATAAGATGTATAGGGATACGAAGAGGGTTTTTTTTGGGCTGGGATGAAGAAAGATGTGGTAGAGTTTGTTTCCCAATATTTGGTTTGTAAGCAAGTCAAAGCTGAACAAAAGAAGCCCAGTGGTTTACTTCATCCTTTGAAGGTTCCACAGTGGAAGTAGGAGAGCGTCTCTATAGATTTCATAGATGGTTTGCCTAGATCAAAGAAAGGAAACACCAATATTTGGGTTGTGGTGCATACACTTACAAAGAGCGCTCATTTCGTTCCAGTTAAAAGCAAGAGGATGGCAGCATGGTTGGCAGCAATTTACGTTCGTGAGATAGTCCGTCTTCATGGAGTACCTTCCAACATCGTAAGTGATCGTGACCCCATTTTCACCAGTGAATTTTGGAGGAGCTTGCAAGAAGCATTAGGTACATAGTTGTGTTTGAGCACCGCCTATCATCCTCAGACTGATGGACAGACCGAGAGGGTAAACAGAGTTCTAGAAGATCTTTTAAGGTTGTGCATCTTATACTTCAGAGGGACTTGGAAAGAGCATCTTCCTTTAGTAGAGTTCGCCTACAACAACAGTTATCAAGCTAGCATTGACATGGCACCCTTCGAAGCATTATACGGATGACCCTGTAGATCACCAACTTGTTGGTGGGAATCTACAGAATAGCTATTACTTGGACCAGATATGGTTAGAGAAACGTCCGAGAAGATTGATCTTATTAGACGACAAATGAAGACCGCTCAAGATAGGCAGAAATCCTACGTAGACAAGAGATGGACTGACACTAAATTTGAAGTAGGAGACATGGTTTTCATTAAGGTGTCACCTTTGAGGAATTGGTTCTCTTTGGATCTATAGGGATGTTGGCACCAAGATTTGTATGGCCATTTCCCATAACAGAAAGGATCGGCCAAATGGCCTATAGAGTAAAGCTACCAGAGAGACTATCGGGCGTTCATGATGTTTTCCACGTTTCTCATTTGCGGAAGTGCTTGCATGATACCGCAGAAGTAGTTGAGCCGAGTATATTGGAGGAAGTAGAGGTGGAACGGGAGGCGATAGTCAGACGAGTTCCTACCCTTGGATCAGAAGTTAAGAAGCTACGCAATAGAGAAGTCAAGTTGATGAAGGTTCAGTGAGGAGATAACCCAGAGGATGCGACTTGGGAGACCGAAGTCAATATTCGTGCTTCGTACCCTTTTCTTTTCGAGGGTATGTTCTTAACTTCCTTTCTAAAGCTTTTATTTATGCTTGTTTCTATTATTTAAGTATGCCCTACCGATCGAATCTTCGACCTTAAGGTAGGAATCCCATAGATGTAAGCATGTGTTTGAGACATGTTATGTTTGATGTATGCAAGTGGATTCAAGTGTTTGCTTGTGGTTGCTCGTGGATGCATATACACACACATTAGGCACTAGATTGGCTCAATCACTCTCATACTACATAGGATGTGTGTGCATTTTTTTTATGGATGGAAACGGATGTATCATCATATGGATGTTGCATTTGGATGAACTATTGTACACCCATATAGAACTTACATGTTATAATAGGATTATTGCATACATGTTGGATTCATGGTACTAACATACACTGCGTAAAGGAGGTCGATTGAATTAGTAGACCGCCTGATCTTCGCATTATTATTGGGACATATACACACACCTTTGCATATGTTCATATAAGCATTAGAAATCTTTTAAGGAAAATGGATGTCTATGATTGGTGGATGAGTAGATGGTTGATGGATGATAGGATATACATTCTTCTTAACTTGGAGATCTCGGGGATGAAATCGTTTGAGTAGGGGAGAATGTAACACCCCATAATTTTAACAACATTAAAGAGGACAAATTAAAGAATAATTAATTTAATATTCAGAATTTGGGGAAACGGTCTGCGCCATTGCGTCTGTCTCGAAATTCTGGTCAAGATAGACATTTGGTTTGCGTAAAACGGACACCGTATAAAGAAGTTATAAAGGTTTGAAGTTTGTATACGCGCAAGAGAATTATATATATATATATATATATAGATATAGATATAGGGTCCTAGAATTCATAAATTAGGTCCAGAAGTTCAAAATCGTTCAAATCACGAAAAACTGGGTGACCTGGAAAAATTCCGCCCAAGGGAGTCGACCCCTTAAGTGGGGTGTCGACCCTTGGGTCGACCCCCTAAAGGAGGGGGTCGACCCCCCTAGGGCCACTACGACAGATTTACCTTTTAAAAGCACGTGAAAAACGCTATAATAGGTTACCATAGCATTAGTGACGACGCTATATAACGACATGTAATAATAGCCCTGGTATATCTTAAAGCTGAAATATAAACGCTGTAGTATTATACATTTAATAGCGAACATTCACCATCATGAAATGTTTCACATAGCGTTCAGACCTTGCAATTATATTTGCTTACTAAAATCTCATCCTATTTTCTATAGCGTTATCAATAGTTTCATAGCACACATTCATTGCTATGAAAAATGTTTTCCATTTTGTCTTTTAAAAAATCCACTATTATTGAATTCCCCATTGATATATAGCGTCCAGACCTTACTATGTTAAATACTCACTTTTTTATAGTATTATCATTGTTTTCAAAGCTCATATTCGGTGGTATGAAAAATTTTCCACACGGTTTACATTTTATATAGCATTTCACATTTTGATTCCATAAGAAGATTTTTTCCGCTACAAATATTTGTAGCACATATAGCGTTTTCAGTGTTTTCACAGCATACATTCAATGATATGAAAAGATTTTCCACATTATTTAATCTTTTACATAGCATTTCACATTTTATTTCCATAAGTGCAATTTTCCGCTATTAATAGTTTTAATATATAGCACATATTTCAACTATTATCTTTATATAGCAAATCTCTTATTTAATTTGTGCACAGTGTTAAGCAGTAAATTCAAATGATAAAACTGTCAATAGCAAAAAATTAATAACAAAAGCATATTTGGTTTCAATTACAAAGTCATAGTTAATAGATTTACTAATAAATATAGAAATAACTCGACATATGTATTGTTCAAACATCGTTTCAAAACAAGATTACATAAAAAATCGTTTAGTCTTTAGCTTATAAGCTCGCCAAACTTGTAGGACCTGCAATTCATAAGCACAAGTTACAGTCTCATAACAAAGCAAAATACAAGAAACACAATGAAAATTCAAAAATAAAACAGTTTGATGTCATCTCAATTTTATTAGTAGTAGCTTTCAATGCAGAATGAAGTGGGAAAACATTCACTTTTGGTTCTAAAATATGTGAAAACAGAATTATAAAGTTAAATTTTGATTATTAGATCAATATTTTTTTTATCATAAACAAACATTTTTCTTATTATTAACACAACTTGCTCGGGCAGACCTACAACCTGTTAATAATGTGATAGTACATGGTTAGTCTATTTATTAGTTAACTGAAACCTGTTAACCAAGTCCTAATACATAAAAAAAAACTCAAGGCTAATAATGTGACTGTACATGGTTAGTCTATATTTTTAATTTTTTTTGTAAACTGGAAAAGTCGATAACATATTATTTAATAGTAGAAGCATCTAACATAATTTAGTAAGCACTTGGAAAAAAGGGAAAATTATATATTATTTCCATACAGTTACATAGTTACTAGCGCATGACGGTATGTTTTGTGCTACACATATGTTAGACATATGGTGACTAAGGTGCCCTTGGCAGCTTATTTTATGAAGTGCGAAATAAATTTGGTGCTTCTGCTTATCAGTTTTTCACTAAGCTAGAAGAGAAAATCCACGCCAAGGAATTAGAGAAAACCACCTCCCAGGATAGAACTTATCATTTCACTGCAATACGAAGAGGAATTGATACCTGCATGGAAGCTATTGCTGCCTGTCTTTCTGCTTTTGCTCTTTTTCCTTCGTCAAAACTAACTTTGGCTCCAACGCAAACCTGGAAATTATTTTAAAGATAAGAATTATACTCTGAAGAAAAACTTCCGTGAAGATTTGAGTAGCAAGTGTGCGGGAATTTACATTCTTCCTGCAAAACATCAAAACATGCCAGATCAGTATGCAGTTTTCAACAGTTAAAAGGCAAAAGACATAAGACGGCAGGCTGAGCTTAGTTGCAACATCTAGTAATAAATCACATAGGAAGAAAAGCTGGCGATCAAATAAAAAATTGCAAAACAATGTATCTGACTATTGACACATTTAAACCATATACTAAACATGTACGGTAATTAACAGATTTAAGACATGGCATAAGTTAAAGAGTGTTTGCAGAATTCGTAAATAAACTAAAAATGTTTTTAAGCAAGTAACTGTAGAAGTCATGTGAAAAAGGAGTATTTATATAATAAAGGACAAACATACCTTGTTCCAGCGGCGATCTGCGTAGCTTACATATTTCATGGGAACACGTGCACCATTAGATAATTCTGCAAAAACCATGATTGGATCAGCAAGTTTACATATATCATGTCTCACAAACTTCTTAGTAATAGCATGGAGGCAAACACCTGCTTAAGAGAGCACATACCTGATGCATAACCATTATCTGATAAATAGCAAAACCATGACAAAAAATTAGAATTCAATGTATGAACGACAAAAGGTAAAACAATCTATAAAACCCATGGAAAGAGATTATCACCAATCAATAAAGAAGCCAAAAGGAATAACTATTTTTCCAGCAAGTGGCACACATTTTACTACCTTGGTATGAAACATATATGCACATTTCAAAAATGCAAAGATAACACAGTATACCAAGTCATCTTTTTACAAAACTTAATTTGTTGATATAATTTCTATAAACTTAGTTAACTTATTCAAATTTTCATCTTTTTTATTTTTACAAAACACAGTCAATTTGTTTAATTTTATAAAAATTATTTAAATTAGTTAAATTTTATAAACATATTTTCTTTGTTACATATAAATGATCGCTACCATTTTTATTTATTAATTTGAATTTCATTTTGATTATAGAATAATATCTTATAATCTTTGAATAAACCATTCCTTATAAAGATTTAAAAAACCATTTTTATTCCTATAAAGATTATAAAAAACTATTTTTATTCCCCACATAATCTAAGGTAAACAGTAAACAATGATAAATTTTGTAGGATACCTAAACAATAAACTGAATATAACTAAACCCAAAAAACAAAACAATGATAACAACTTGTTCTGGAATCAAAACAAGATTTACATACACCATTAACTATAAAAAAAATATAACAAATCCTACTATGAACCAACAAACAATCATTGTATGCTAGTATGTTACCTTGCAAATTGTGTCAAATAAGACATCCGCTTCCATAAACTGATTTTTAAGGTCTCGTTCAAGGTAATAGGAACATCTGCAAATAGGAACATCAACATCTTGCAGATGTATATTTAGAAGAGAACCATTACTAGAAACTAATATCTTATGTGGTGAAAACAAAAAAGAACTAATTAACAAATAGATAGTAACAAAGTTTGTTCTAGAAACATTGACATTTCCAGAAATCGGCATTTCATCTCATATTTATTTTAATCTTCCTGAGTTTCCCAAATTCGCATATTTTGACCAAAAGCTGATAATTCACATATTTCGTACGATCCATGCCAAGGAATTAGAGAAACCACATCCCAAGAAATTATACAATTGAGGAAGAGTTTGACATTTAAAGCAGCACCAATGCCAAGCTTTTATAAAGAGCCTAGTCCTCCTAAGGTTTAATTGAAAAAGGTATCATTTATACTGTGAACTCTTGCTCTTTTAATATTCTGATCGCTGGGAATCATGCTTGTGAACTGTATTGATAGAACTTGAACTCTGAAGATTTAATCTAATAGAATTTTTTTGCCATGTAAAGGCCCAAAGGGTAATAAAAAATTAAATTTATGGTCTATTTTATTTTGTTACAATCTATGTGGCAATATGAAATTAATCTGTTCAAGATTATACTATGGCAAACTTCTCCTTTTCATCCATGAGATTCGGTATGTAGTTATCTTTTCATGCTTAAAATATATTAATATGTACATGCTGCTGATGTTTTCATCCAAGACAAAAGCAAGCAACAACAAGCTCCAGAGGTTTACTATTATCTTCATTTAAGACAAAAGCAGTTTTTTTTGTTAAAGGCAACCACCCAACACCACCCCAATGCAAAATGCATTACCATATCCAAAATTTAGCAGTCTACAAGTCAACTAACAACATAATCCCCACACATTTTAGATCTAGCACTTTTATTCATATAATTTCACCGAAAAATGAAAAAATATATGTGAAACAAAACTAAAACTGGACTATGGCTAAACTTTGACAAACAGTGATTGTTAAGTTATGCAGTAGACACATGTGTCATTTGCCCTCTCTTAAACTTTCATCCTAAAGTCTAAGACGTCCTTACATCGCTTCAGACCACTTGAAACCGCAGATCGAGGGATAAAAAAGATTTACTATTTCTCCTCAAGAATAAGGGATAATTGAATTCGCTGGCCTGAAATGATAACTTTTTAAAACATGAAATGTTGGTTGATCAGCTAATGCAAATATCCAACGTGTATAATTTCTACTAGAAAAGGTTATCAATACATTAACACTATCTAACTCAAATACTTAAAGTGAATTCAACAGATAGTGACAGGATAAAACTTTCAAAAATAATAATAATAATACACCTACCAGCTTCGGGTATAACTATTTTCTCATGTCTTTTTAATTTAGAGCATAACTGGAAGCATATATTCATTTGAAATATTATGCCAAATGTTCACGGAAGATGCAGTTATTTTCCAACCATTACATCTACCGCCAACATTTCTATTATGTCAATGCACTATTGAATTAATAATAAAAATAAACAATTTTCCATGAGCTTTTCAAATCCTATAAATTTAGCTGATTGTGGCATTCTCAACCTAAGAACACCAAGCATTACACAGTGGCAACAACTTATTATTATAGTTAATCTTCCTTTTGTACAACACATTCTTGTCTCAAATCTAGACCATGGATTCATCAGCTATTATTCTTCGTCCAGATTTATCTTTGGCTTCTACTCTGCCGAAGTCAAAGACACTATCTTATCCCATTTCCAGACTTTCCTTGGCACTCCTTCAGTCACCATCTCGGACCCGGCCCTTCTTGCCTTCATTCCCCATCTTATCCTCCCGGCTGAGACATCTGACCTCGCCGCACCCCTACCGCAGACAAGATACGTGCTTGCATATTTGCTCTTAGCAAGGACAATGTGTCGAGGCCTAATGGCTTTAACTGGACTTTCTACAGAAGTGTGTGGCCTGTCATCCAGCATAACTTCTGTCTTGCCATTCAGTCCTTCTTCTCCGGTGAAGAGCTCCCTATGGGGTGGACTTCTACCAACTTGATTCTTATCCCCAAAAGTGGTTGTCCTGCTTCTTGTGTTGAATTTTGTCTTATCAGTTTGTGTAACTTTTCTAATAAAGTCATTTCGAAGGTTCTAACCACTAGGTTAGCTCCGTTTCTTGAGGAGCTTATCTCTTCGTCTCAGGCTGGGTTTGTAAAAGGATGGTTAATCACCGATAACGTCCTTTTAGCTCAGGAGCTGATTTCGCAGATCGATAGGAAGGTCCGCGGGTCTAATATGGTCGTTAAGCTTGATATGGCTAAAGCTTACGACCGCATGTCGTGGTACATCACCATCAAAGTTCTTAGGTCCTTCGGTTTCCCAGAACCTCTCATTGATGTGGTTTGGAGACTCATCTCCAACTGCTGCTTCTCCGTTCTTATCAACGGACCAGCCACCGGTTTTTTCAGATCTAGGAGAGGGCTTCGTCAGGGAGACCCCCTATCTCCTACTCTATTCGTTCTTGCTGCCGAGGCGTTTGTTCGGGGCTTGCACTCCCTAATGATTGCTGGCCAGATTCACTGATTCGGCATCCCTTCAGGCTGCCCTCTCATCTCCTCTTTGTCCTTTGCTGACGACATCATCATTTTTATGAATGGTAGTCGTTGATCTTTTAGGGGCCTTTTGGGGCTCATTCGACAGTATGAAATATGCTCGGGTCAACTCGTTAACTCTTCCAAAAGCTGCTTCGTTCCTGCGAAAGACCTGTCGTATGTTAGATCTTCATGGATCGAGACATATACGAGCTTTAAGGCGTCCTCGCTTCCGCTTCCTTATCTGGGTATTGTTCTTTATCGAGGTAGGAAGATCAACGCCATTTTCGATCCCCTAACTGACAAAGTAAGGGGAAAGATCCTTCGCTGGAATGCTACCCTCCTCTCTTAGGTAGGAAGACTTGTTCTCATTAAAGCTGTTCTCGACTCCATGGGATCTCATATCTTTGTTGCTATGACTCCTGCTGCGGCCTTCTTCCGTTCTTACCGCTCTTTGGCTTCTTCCTTTTTCTGGGGCTCCAGGGAGAATGCTTCACGTCATCACTGGATCTCTTGGAGCATTATTTGTCGTCCTAAAAGTGAGGGAGGCCTTGGCCTCCGTAACCCTAAGGACGTCTGCATGGCCTTTGCTTGCAAGCTGTGGGTAAGATTTGGAGCGAATAACTCCCTTTGGGCAACTTTCGTCCACGCCAAATACCGAAGGCTGGCAAGTATGCATTACACTGGTATTCCGTCCTACTCTAGTGAGACGTGGAAATGGATGCAATCCATGAAGGTCTTATCAGATGGCCATGGTGGTGGTATCTACTGGGACGGCAACCCCTTCTCGCTCTCAGCTGCGTGGAACTCTGTGCGAAATCCTATGCCAAGGCTCCCTATTTTCGCCTCCATTTGGAATGTCCGTATTCCTCCCAAGGTCTCTCTGTTTATGTGGAAAACCTTGAATAATGGTTCACCAATAGATGAGAACCTTCAGAGAATCGGTATCCCGCTTCTTTCTAGGTGCAGATGCTGCGGTGCTGGTAGCACCGAATCCTCTTCCATTTGCTGATTTCCGGGGCTTGTTCCAGGTCTGTTTGGAATTACTTCGGGAACCCAGTCGGTTGCCTAGCTAATGCCAACTCGTTTCATGACTTCCAAAGATACTGCTGTTCCGGCATCTCCGGTAAAAGTCTTCGTGCGAGCCTCTTTTGTTTGATTCCTTACTTGATCTGTTGGCACATCTGGTGCTCGCGGAACAAGGCAATCTTCGACGAAGTGGCTATGGACCCTTTGACCATTATCCGAAAAATTAGGAACGATATATTCCTAGCTTTTCAGGGTAGACCGTTCAAGGGAGCAATCGGTTCCCGGTCCAGGAGGTTAGCTGTTGCCTTTGATGTTTTGAGGCTAACAGCAACTCCCAGACAAGGTATTGGTTGATCCTTTGCTTTATCGTTCTTAGTGGGCTTCCTGGGTTTTATTTTTTTTAGAATTTCTTCCTATTGTACCCTCACCCTACCCTCCTCCCCCCGGTTACTAATCCCGTTTGCTAGTTGTACAGGTTTTAGGTTATTGGATGGGACCTGGGTGAAGCTTCCTGTTCTCCTACCTAAGGCGATTACCGGATGCGGATCACATGCTCCTAGTTGCTGGTCTTGTTCTAAGGAGTGCTGTGTTTTCTTTCCGTTCACGTCATCCGTCGATCTCCTTCACCAGTTTCATCCGGGCCTTGGGAGCTTACCTTGGAGCTGGACTTGGATTGCTTTTTTGGGGATGCTTTCCCTTCAGTAATATCAGGATCTCCGCCGACTAGAGGGGCCACCTCGACGGTCTTCATCGACTTTGGCAGTGTCGACCTTCCTCGCTGGCTTCTGGGACCTTCGTTGGTTTTTGTTTCTCTTATTTATGGGTTTCCTTTGTATGTGTGTGTGCGTGCACGGTTTTGACCTTTCTATGGAACCGTTTTTTGTGAGCCTTTGGGGAATGGCTAAATTCCCCCTTTTGCTATATTATTTCTATTAAAAAAAATATTATTCTTCAATATCATAAGATAAAAAAAGCATATTTCATCATGTTGAGGAAGCATACATTTTATGAGAGATGCTAGACGCAGTGCTTCAAAACATGAGAATTAGAGGAACAACTATTGCATGTGGCATGATTTCTCAATACAATCTCAAAGAACAAATCTGAGTCTACTGCTTAATGAATATCGTGTTGAAGGAATTGAGATAAAAGGGTTCTCAGTGATGCATTACATGCCCGTATATCCTAAATTTTATAAGGACATGAAATTATATATGAAAGAAGTAAAGATTACTTATGTTGAGGATTTTGCTGAGGGGATTGTAAATGCACCAAAAGCACTGATCGGCCTCTTCTCGGGTTGGAATTTTGGAAACAAGCAACAACTAGTGGTACCGATGAATAGACTACGTGAAGTTTGAAAGGAGAAAAAAAATGTGTTGTGTTTGAATGCTAGCATGGTTTGATTAAATATGAAGAAGAATATGTACTTCCTTTAAGTTTACACAAGACAATATCTAGTTTATTTGGGTATCAATAAAAAAATGTGTTATGTTATTTATGTATTGACATTTCAATTTTACTTACTCATAGGTATTTTGTCTAAAATACGAAGTTTTAAACCTAACACTTAAATTTTTGAATAAAAAGTAGGAGTTTCAAACCCAAAATTCTTTATTGAAAAGGATATGTGGGTGGGGCGTAAGCAGTCATTTTACAGGTTGAATAAGTGTCAATCATCATTGCTTGATCCCATTAAGGGCACTTTTACACTTTTCAGAAATGAACTCATTATACCTTCCTTCATATCCATACTTCCACCGAATTTAATATTTTCACAAATTTGTTTGATGTTATAACATTAACTCCATTAATCCTGAAAAACTACTATGTTTATTTAATGATTTGAACCATTATAATACACAATTACTTATAATCCAACACAAACCTTTTTTCATTTCATTTTTTACTACAGTGGCTATTGATGACTACTGGAGACAGTCACAGGTGATATCTGTAAGCAATACCAGAACATATGATGAATGTCCATGTACTGTGCTCATAACCAAAGATTACTCATTTGCAATATCAAAGGGAACCAAAATAACACAAAGAGTGTTATACGAGTTAGCAAACAATATTCAGTAGTCAAAAACCGTCTGTGTTCTTCTATGTATTGATAGCATCAGGGAAGTATAATAATGATATTTTGAGTAATTCTTACCTCCATCAAACTAGAATTACTCATCAAATCCAAAGCTCTACTGGTGTGTTCCTTGTATTGAGCTTTTGGATTAAGCATCGACAATATTCTCCTATGACTTCTATGACTGCTAGACATCATTCGATCACTTCTCCGTCTCCTTTGTTTCTTTGTTCTCTAATCGAACAAAAATTTCAACCTGCAAAAATAATTTATATGTTAGATTGAAATTTAAAAGTCTTAAAATTGTGTGGGTGGACTGAACAGAAGAATATGACAATCAATCAATATTACTTATAGTTAAATCCCCATGTAGTAAAATTATCCCTCTAGTTACTTAGACTAAACAACAGCATAAAACAGAACAAATAAACATAAAAAAATAAATATAATGATACACTAAAAACTATGTAGATAAGATAGCCAGATAGACTAGTGCAATACACAAAATAATTACATGATCGCATGACGAGCTGTACATAAATTAGCCAGCAATGTTGTTACTCAAAATAATTCAATTTATATTTGTTAGTGGTTTGATATTCTTGGATATTTTTTTCTCAACTAATAAAACATTTTATATGCACTACATAACCAAAGGTAGAAGTCAAGTTATTGAAATATGCAGTTGAGAAGAAAATTTTAAAATTATGGATTAATATTAGTATGAAAAGAGTATGTTTTTTTTCTAAATTTGAATAATCCTAATAAAATAATTCATTTTAGTAGTTATTTTGAGGTGTAAAACAATTATTTAGCATAAATAATCAAATAGTCATTATGCCAAATTTAATGAAGCTAAAATAGTGTTTTAATGAGTTAAACAGTTAAAATAGTACTTATGGCAAACATATCCATAAAGCCCAGAACATTGCTTAAGAATTATATATATATATATATATATATTACTTTTAGTAAATAATTAGCATTTTAAAATTTTCAAGCTGTCATTTTCCATAAAAAATTATTATCTTAACTCCATAAAATCATAGAATCACTGGTTTTAGGCTAAAAAACGTATCTGAAAATTAGATAAGCGCAAAAAAGAAACAACGATTTATGAATACCTGAACGAGGGGGAAAATATGATGGCAACCGCGATTAATGTATAACTACAAATTGATGAACTGCTGGCGATGTCACAACTCTTAACTAAATAAATTTGATGAATTTAGAAGGTTCTCTCCAATGATATAATATAATACATGGTTTATAAAATTGCGGATTTTGTTCATGTTCATTGCAGGATTAGTACCAAAATTATAGTAAATGCCTAAGCTTTGTTTTTCATAAGCTTATGAAAACATAACAAAGAAGCCAATTGATATATTACATTCTAAAGGGCTGCTGCTGTTACTAAATCGCTAGATGTAGCCGCCAATTCGAAACCTTATTCAGTAAATTGAACATACTAAGTGTTCTCAAATCATAAATGAAAAAGACATGTGCTACTGTAAGGCACCCGCCTTACGTTCATGTTTTTTATTTTACTTTAGTTCAACTTGTTCCCCTTAATAGTCTTGTTTTTTTTCTCAAGAGGAAAACAACATTAGAAGCAACTTTGCATCTAAGAGGTTGAACCTGACTAAAGATGCAATCCTTGCATCTATAAGAACATCTCAAGTTAGTGGTCACACTTTACAATTTATAATATGTATCTATAAGTTTGAACTTGTGTACTTCTCGAATTCGAGCTCGTGCAGTAATTGGATTATATATTGGGTATTTGCTACTGTGGAAATGTTCTTAATATTAAAGTGAAGTTGAGCACTTAATTCAATCTTAAATCCAATCACTTTCACTTTCTGGATATAATAAGGTACAGCCAATCTAAATCGTACTCAATCACTATCGTGCCCATATAAATGCTACAAAAGCTTGTCTAAACAAGTTAATTTATAAGTATATAATAATACCTCTTATGGAAGTTGAAATCGGAGAGGAATGGATATTTGCTGCATTAATGGATTGGGATCGACCGCGTGAGAGAGATTATGGCACCGATAGACTCTATCGTCCTTCGCAGTTTTGGAACTCCGATTCGCGATTGGGATTTCGATGAAGGATGACATTAGCGATTTGGGGGAGATACGAGATCGACCATGAGCCAAGAGCGATCTGAAAGGACACGAGATAAGTTGAATACCCGGTTTGGAGGCAGGGCGTTATCCATTGGAGGCGGAGGAAATGCGAGAGGGGACTAGGATGTTGGATTGAATGACCGACTTCAAATGAATCGAAATTTCTAGGGATTTAGGGATAAAGTTGAATGTAATGAAGGGAATTTGTTTTTATTTTGCGGCCTCAAGTTTTATTTTATCATGCGTTCCATTTTAGCTCCCACTTTTTCTATCAGGAATGGAAACATGGCGGAATAGGCCTATATATAGCATAATTTATTTGTTATTTTCTTTGATCCCTTTGTATAGCACAATTTATGCATTATTATTTTTTCTTTGATTATTTTATTATAACACTTTAATAAAAAGTTGTGATGCAATGCTATGTATATCGTATTTTCTTGTAGTGGCAGACGTGGCAGTTATGGTTTGGGGTCTGGTGGCTAAAATATGGCACCATTTCTCTTGTTTTCTACACTGAAAAATAATGGATGACTAGATGTTGTTGGTGCCCAGACTGAATCGAACCTTTTCCTTCTTCTGCAATCAAGTTAATCAAATTATTCAAGTGTAGATCTATGATTCAACCTCTGCTATTCTTCTCCTATCTTTCTAGATCCAAACACTGTGATTTAAGTTACTTTTAGATTTAAATAATTAAAAAGGTAAAACATGATATGACTATGATTTGGATCTATGCCTGTGACTTCTTGAATCATATCAGATCTGTAATAACTTGTGAATCCATGATATTCTGACATAACTATGGCTTGGATCTTAGCCTTTATCAAGTCAGATCTACCTTTGTGTAACGACCCAGTGAAAAATTCGACGCTCGAATTTTCGACAATAATACATAAACCATATTACTTGCCAAAAAACCCAAGTATCGAATCCCAAATTGTTATTAGAAAGAAGTTAGAGGATGAGAAAAGAAAGAAAGAAATATTAGAATAGAAGAAAGAAGAAGCACAACACATCAGAATCTCACAGCGGAACGAATAAAATATAATATCAAATCTCTTTATACAAAAGAACTGTATATACATACCAACCATTAGAGTACAACATATATCAGACAAAGCGGAATAATTTATATAACTAGTGGTGAAACCTCCTGCTTCTAGTTCCTGAAAACTCCAAGCGAACCTAACCTGGAACATACTCGGTCTGACCCGAGCACATTTGAAGCAAAGCAAAATTCACCGGGTCAGTTTGGAATACTTTCAGTGATAAATTCACAGAACATTAACTTATTTAACTTTGGAAAACCCTTTGGAAATAAAAGATAAAAATAAGACCAGCCCACACATAAACACAGACGGTTTTTACCTCACTATAACCCAAACCATTTTTGAAATCATACTTTGTTATGATATTATAATAGTGTCTAAATACAAATAGATTACAATCTAGCGGAACGCTTGCATCTCACACTCCACATATATAGTATATAATCAAAACCGCGGGCGCTTATTGGAAATTGGATTTCCGACAATGACAAGGTATGGGACTACCTTCCAATAGTGTATGTCTAGAGGCGAATACACTGGGTTCAACAAGAACATCTTGCAACTCAGCCCACACATGACCGACCACTCATTTCGCTTGAGTGTATCGAATGTATATCGCTGACGGTTGGGATCAGCAACCGTATCCCGAAAAAGGGACAGCATCAAATATAGATTAAAGAAGCAAATGAAATTTCTCTAGATAGGTGATTATACACCGTAATGGGAGCGACCCACATAGCCATATCGCCTGCCCGATTTATGTCATTTCCCGGTTGATGAGGCTTGAGGTTAGAATTCCTTTAGATCATTCGATCATCATTCACTTTGAATGCCACATTATCAGATCCGCCAGATATCACTAATTGACGTCTACAAAAATACTATAGTTGGAAGCTAACCAACTATAATACGTTTGAAGAAATCAACGTACGTGATCCTTTGGAAATACTTTGTCATACATTCGTACATACAAGTCATCCAGGAACAGGATGAACCGAAGGCACCCTCCTACCGCATCCAAAATAGGAATCACCCCATGGATCAGTAGCAAGTAGTCCTTGCAATCCGTAGATTTCAACCATGACAGAATCACAAATCAAATAACTCTGGTTGCAAGCCAGAGAAATTTGATAAGTAGTCCTCCCGCTTATGAAGATCCATGGTCTTCAATTGCTCCATTTTGATCAGCATCTTCGCGTATTTGCTGGTCGGAATGGTTTTCGAATATAAATTTGATCCCGGTCGTTCCGTACCAACAATCGTATTGGTCAGGTTTTCATAGTCGGTGATTTAACTATCAAAGAACAAATGTGTGAATAAAATGAGTTTATTGATTTAGTACTTGGCATTACTTGGCCTATTTAAAATATATTTAACAAAATGGTTAATCAACTTCTTATTCTTCAATATATTTAAACCTTATATTTATTCTTAACTATTACAAAAACTATTTTAAATACTTTAGATCATGTATATATATACACCTAGCTTTCCATTTCTTTTTCTTTTTTTTGAAATATCGATATATTTCTTTAAAAGCTTTTCCCCTTTTCTTTATATTCTGGTATCACGATGTATACTTATATATATAACACTTAATGGTATAAACCAAATTTCCAATTCTGATATGACAAATCAAATGTCAAATTTATATAATTTATAAATCAAATATTCTTATTTACCTTGTAACTAACATTTATAAAAACCCTGTACTCATGTTCAATATTCCTCGTATGGAATAATTAATTAATTACAACACCTTTTTCTCGTTTCAAACTAATACTATTCCTCGATAATAGTGAAGCCGTTCAAGTTGGGGTATTTTATTTACCTCTCAGACCTTGATCGACAACATTCTCATCTCAAAATAATAATAGTTCATCACTTAACCACTGATATTAAAATCTCATTTACCTCCTTGATTTCAAAACTGGTTTTATAAACCGTCCCTTATATTTGAAATCCTCGTCCCATAATCTTTTTACTTAATTCCTTTATTTAAGTAAACAGCCACTAAAACACAACTTTAACTTCAAGCATTATTTTACTTATAACATTTTGATTTATAATATAAATCCCTCGTCCAATAATTTGAGTCCATCTATTTGGGCATTTCTAAAATAAAACTTTTTCCTTGGATTTTTCAACTAAAACCCGTTATACCTACTTTAAAAATAGAACCTTTCTAACTGGGATTTCATTCCCAAATATCCATTACCAATATTTAAACCAATCCAATTGTATATATTTTCCCTTACATTTGGAATCCTTATTTCAATCACAACGTTTTGCCCAATTCAATGCTTTAACCCTTAAGGTCCTCCTTTTGGTTTAAAAACCCCTTTTAAAATCTTGTTTCGATTTCTTCCAAATCACCTATACAAATCTATTTACCATTTCTATATTCTAGTCCATTCTTAACCTATTAACCCTTTTCCTTTTAAGTTTCATTCCATTTGAACTCTCCTTACTTAATTTAGAAATTAAGTAAAACTTCCTTTAAATTCTTACATTCACCGGCAATCCCATTTACAAATCTCATTTGAACACTTGGGTTATAAATCCCTTTATAAACTTTTATCGCCTCTTTGATCAAAACTAATCACTTCTAAATCGATGTCTAATTAAAAGTCATCGCTTTAATTATAATACTTAAATTTCATATTAACTATATTAAAATAGTTATCTTTGCTATTTACTAAAAATAGAGTCGTTATCATTTTGAAAATCTTATTAAATAATAATTAACTTCGTTTATTCTAGACAACACGATAATTTCTTTAATAATAGTTAATCGGAGATTATCTAATATTTACACTATTCGTTAAACTTAACGAATATCAAATTTATTCAATTGTCCATTTGTAACACCCCACCTCCGCCAGTACCACTCTTGCAAGGGCACTGACTTTGGAGGGGCGTTTGAATCAGGTAAACATGCATAATGATATATCAAGGCAGAACAAGAACATATGTATATATGTAAACAGAGTAAATAACATAGATAAAACAGTGGAAGATTTTAAACCATGTCAAATCAAGTCTGGTACAACATAATATCAATTTTCCAAATAAACAAGTCTAGATAAAACAACATCAACTGACAAACTGAAATACATAAGTGCTATCCCCAAAATACGTGAGAACCATAGCTAGCTTCATGTAGAAAGCATACATGAGCTGAAATCCCACAAGCAAGCAATCCAAAATCCAAGCTAAGCTCCTGTATTCCCTCCCTGAGAACCTGGGGGGGGGGGGAACGGAAGAAAAGAGGCAAAAGAAAACAGGTCAGTCAAAAAGACTGAGTAAGCCCTACTACAATCAATGTAAACTGATAAAGCTAACTGGTATGAGCAGCAGGGATGAACATAAGGATAACAACATACTAGCATGATGATTAACTAACAAGGTAGATAAAGGTGTCATCGCATAATCAGGATTAAGGTTTTGCACCACAGGTGTACTAGCAAACTAACATGACTTGAATAAACAAGTATTGATCCCTTGGCCCAAGCTTTGGCCCAATAACATGAAGTGACCCTCATACGAGGTCCAATAACATGGAGTGACCCTAACACGAGGTCCAACCCAAACGGTCTAGTCGATCGGCTCTCTAAGCCTAACTCATCACGTGTCGGTGTCAATACGGCCCCAAACATGATTGTAGTCGAACTGTGCCGGGTCCACCCTTCGGGTGTATCAAGCCCTAGGGTGTCAACCCCTGGACACCATGAACATGAGTGCACAGTCCCGATCTACTGGTACCCGTGCATGTTTTCTCCGGCTACGGACTATGTGCACGACCAGAGTCCGCCCGGAACTACACCGGCGTACCACCCTGCCGTCGTTTATTGGTCGCTTACCTCCAGTCCAGTAATTGTGCCCCACCCTAGCCTAGTCCCTAGGGTCATGATGATACAAACTAGGGATTACTGCTGGAGTGGACCCCCATTGCTAGGATTTCTCTAGTGGGTTAAGTACGGTTTAACCCCTTTACTAATCATGGATTAACTTGGTTAAGTGTAACGGTGAGTTCACGATTTAACCCCGGTTAATCTACCGAGCCCAAATTGGTTAAGTATTAAATGGACCATGACTTAACCCTAATCATGAGGCATTAATTAATTAATTAATGCACCTTAACCTCTCACATTAGACTTTGTTGTGGTTACTAGTTGAGCCGGTCGGTTCCGGGTAGCTTTACACCACAACTTGGTCTAACCTCAGGTCCAAGGTACCACATGACCAACTTCTCACATTGGGTCCTATTATTTGTAGCAACTAGTTAAGACGGTCGGTTCCGGGTAGGTTTACGCTACAAACTCAACCCAACCTCGAGTTGGCCACACTTATCTTTTCTAAGTGTCATGTCCACCATGTATCCAAAACATGTTACAAATTTTCAAGCAATTGGGTAGACCTAACTTAATAGGTAAATTCCCAATGGGTAGACCTAACTTAATAGGTAAATTCCCAAGCTTATGTTTTTATGTCTTTTAAGTTTACCCAACCCCAAACGCAATCCCATCGCTTACATATCGCAATAGCGCATAAAGGATAGAAAGAGGGAACTTGACATAATCATGACATAAAAGTGTTGAAGCCACAAGTTCAACATGGTGGCATATGAAATGTACATATGTTCATATACTTGCATTAGGCCTCAAAAGCATGCATAACATGATAGCATGAACAAAATGTTCAACCCAAACTTGCATAACATACTTGCATATCATAACATGACATACTTGCATATAAACTTGCATATTACAACATGACATACTTGCATATAAACTTGCATATTACAACATGACATACTTGCATATTACAACATGACCTACTTGCATATAAACTTGCATAACATAACTTGATGAACTTGCATAACACATCATAATAAACTTGCATATCACATCATAGTAAAACTTGCATAACACATCATAGTAAACTTGCATATAAACTCGCATATCATACATTTAACTTCAAAGTTTAAGTATGAAAGTAGAATAGGGCTTACAATGCTTATACGGACTCAAATGAGTGTAGCAAATGTAAGAAAACCCTTATGCAACCAATTGAACCCCAAAAATGCAAGCAAAATTGATCAAAACTCTCTCTTTATGATACCAAGATAGAAACTTGACTTGAATGCAAGCTAATGATGATCATACAAGTCTAAAAACACTTGTATGCATGGAAAATCTCATAAAAACTTGTTTAGGAATTTTATGAAGAGAGTGGAGGCCATGAGTGGATTGATTTTGCCATAGTTTAGTTGCTAGAATGAATAATGATGATTTAAGGTAGGTTAGGGTCTTATTTATAGATTAGGCAAGTGTTTTAGGCCATAGGATTAAACCCTAGTTCCAATCTCAGCCCTCAAAACCGAATCTGGCCCCCAAGCTCAACACAAACCCAAACTGGTGCACCAGGCTAAACAGCCCGGCTGAGCCAAGTCGACAGCCCAGTCGACAGGGCTGTCGACTTGGTCTAACCAAGTCGACTCCAAAGTCGTCAGGGCTGTCGACTTGGGTACTCTGGCGGGAATTCTCCCGCCTGGCCCAATATGGCCCAATTTCCCAAATTCAAGTTTGAATTTGAAATCTGTTTTTACCTTGGAATTTTCTGAAAACTTCATTGGGCCTTAATCAGGTCATACGGACTCCGATTTTCGAAAACTCGGACTCTATTTCGCGTATTTTTCCGAGACGAACGCAATGGCATAGCCCGTTTCCCTTGATTCAGATTTTAGAATTGAATTCTGCCTCGATTTACGTTATAACAGGTTATTGAAAATACGGGTTGTTACACCATTTTAATTACAACGGTTGATTTTTACCTATCAGTTAGTAGTTAACTGACTTCCATTTGTCATTTCCCTTTTTAAATTAATTAATTTAAAGTCAGTATTTAATTGTTTTAAAATACAATTATTCCACTTTACCAACACATGGGTAAATTCTCTGGTTTTCTAGCTTTTGGCACATGTACAAATCATACGATCTTACTACATAAAACCGTTTAAATAATTTCTTTTATAAACTCGATTAAAAATATTTATTTATAAATTTCTAATTTAACTATCAATATAAATGACTGAAAAACTTCAATTCAATTATTAAATAATTTATAACTTTAAAACTGTGTTGATTCACCGAACGGTAGAACGACGACTAAAACAGTAAATTTTAGGCCATTCACTGCCAACTACTCAATCAACAATGTCGATTGATCTTAAACACAACACAGGAGAATATCCATTCAACCATCTCATTCAAACAGGTTTTACTACCATCTGGGGTTCAATTCAGTTCATATTTCAACATCATAAAAACAAACCACATATGTAATATTTGAGGAATTCGGTCGGATCCCTCCAACTTGTTCTTCCCTGCACCAAAGCTCATTATAACATTTCATAATAATATATGAAATAAATTTCAATAATCTATAAATTTAAAACGATGTAATGTAAATAACAACAACCAATCAAACAATAAACAGCCAATAACAACCAATCAACCAATTTATACTTTTAAAGGTAAATTATATTTTAATATGAATTTACCACATCACAGGATTCCAGAAGGTGTGAGAATTAACTCACTAGATTATTCGGTTGGCGGTTGAATCTTTTGTCCCTTTTAATTTCAGTCGAGTGTTTGAAATTATCTGAAATTTCAACTGTGTCAAATTAGTGCCTAGTCAGTGTCATGGCCTAGGTCTCGTTCCTGCGATCCCAACGGATCCAGTTTCACTGAAATCCGTTACCGTACGAAAAAGTTACGCTATTTTAAATTTTGATATATATATATATACACGATTATTAACTAAATTAATAATTAATTAGAAAAATACCATTACCTTAGCTAACCAATTGCCATGTCATCATGGTTTAAAGCAAAAGCGCGTTTTTTTCCTTCGCGGATGCCAAATCCCGACCCCTCTCTTCGTTACACTACTCTACCCAAACTCGAACAAAGCTCATCTCCTCCCCTTGCTTGCCGTAGCCACCACTCGCGTTCTGGTACCAACCTGAGACTCCCACCGCCCCTCTACCAGGAGCCACCGCCCCAAACGCCAGCCTCCCTCATCGCCTCCATCTCCTGAATTTCCGAATTGCCCCAATTCCGATCAACCCCCAAATTCCACCACCTCAGGCCGTTGTCGACGACCAGACCACCGCCAGATGAATGGCGTCGCCACCCAGCACCTGTATCCACCGACCGCGACTCCCCTCGGTTACCTAGACCGCCGGAAAACCCCAAAATCCAAATGCCACATCGAAAAATCAACCCATAATCCATTCTCCGTTCATCTACCTCCCATGACCACCACACGCGATTTCAGACCCCCAGACCAGAGCCAAATCAAAGCCTGACTCCTCTACTACACTCCCCTTTGACAGCTCCACCAATCGTCAACCCAAACTACTCAAAAACCCTTAAAAACGAAACTGAATTCGTGGCTTTAAACCATGATTCCGACCACCACAACCCTCCGTTCCACTGCAATTTTTTCCGGTAGGTAGGTATCGTCCCGATATACCACTTTCCCTTTGGAACCCCCCTCAAATTCCTTACCAAATTGAAGAAATAAATTAAAAAGGAATCAAAGGCTTTTTCGCAAATATTTTTGTTGGTGGAGGAATACGGTTTGGAGCATATGGTTTAAGGCTGGTTAGTAGGTGTATATATAGGGAAAAAAATAATATTTATTTTTAACGATGTGACGAACTATATTTTATTTCGTACCTATCGCTATTTCGAACGTTGTTTATTCGCTCCTGTGCTCACGTACAAACTCCGTTCGAGGCAGAAACGGACGGCGTAGTATAATTTGACGTTACGATTCTAATGGAACTTGTTTCGTCGAATTCTGAGTCTGTTTGCTCAAACAACGCTCGTTCACGTCCAAATGGTCGTTTTATTTGCATTTTATTTTGCCACGCTCACAAAATAACTCTGATTGACGCACAACTTGAAATCTAGCAAAAATTTACTGTTGCGGTCCCAATAAAATTTGTTTCATCGAAAACGAAGGTCGTTTGAATAAAGTCCCTTTTGAAAGGTCTAGTTTGAATAAAATAAATCAATTTTAAAATACTTCAATATAATATAAATAAAATATTGCAATTGGACATACACATCCAGAATTCCATACATTACCAATATAAAATATCCCGGGTTGAATTTCAAGCCAAATCGATATTTAAAATATTTAAAAACCATTTATTTTATATAAATAATCGCTATAATATATAAAGGAATTCCATAGCGACCTTTTCAAAATTTGATTTGGACATAAAATAAAATCTACACTATGAAAACTGGATTTTTCTTCTCCATTAGAAAGATATTATCCAACAAATTCCGACATTTCTTGTTTCGGGAAAATCCGACTTATATTGGATCATGTACAACCGTTTAAAGTTCAAAACGCCATATTACGAACTACCGCGCCGCTGCAGCTCGTTATATATTATAATTATAAATTAAACATTCTAACGTTGTTTTAAATAATGAATATATTAATATAATTTAATATAAACCATATTTAAACCACTTTAAATCTCTCGTTCACATTATACAGCAAAATTCAACATTTTCATATATCCCAAAAATACAATATTATTATGTTATAAATATAATCTAAATATTCAAATTAAAATGGTCAAATCCCATTATTTAAACTCAAATCAATATTTTAAATAAATAAAATATTTCAAATAAATGGTCAGAAAATACGGGACGTTACATTCCTTCCCCCTTAAAATAATTTCTTCCTCGAAATTGCTAAGGTAGAAAGAACGTTGAAGACTATTATCTTTGCAATTTTTTTTAAATAAAACTAGGTTTTATTTTCAAAACTAACCCTATTGGTTTTAAAACCAATTCATTTCAGATAATGAAAGTTTCCAAAATTCTTCAAAAAAATTTAACACCTTAAATTTTGGAAAACTTTTGGCAGAGTCTCCCCAGCACAGAGGGACATCTGCAATATCGCAGGTTCAAGAAATATATATACATCGACCAACATGATCGGAAAAATTCAAAAACCAAACTCAAAACCCAAATAAAAGCCAAAATTCATATTCTGCATAGGCGTACCTTTTTGCGAGCGTTATTACGCGATAAGCAATATTTTATATTCGAGCTTGCTAGTTATTATGCAGCTCTATTCGAACTGGATTCGATTAACTCCATAATTTCTCTTGGATGAATTTTAAAGCTAAATCAGCACTTCTGTACCTGTTCTCAACTCAAACGAATTTCATTAGTCCGCAAAACAATGTCAATTAGGTTCAAAGCATCCATATCATCTATTCTGATCAATTCTACACACAATTCAATCCACATGGGATTATAATTATCTATAACCAAGTCTTCATATCCATTTATATCCTTAAATATCCAATCAAATTCATTAACCTTTGATTCATTCATTGGCCCTCGATCCAGTTTCAAATCAATATCCATGCAACCAACTGTACCATCCAAACAATTCATTGATTCCCAAATATTCCACTGACTTATTGTTTTCCAATCACAAGTCAAATTCTGAAATCTTCGAGTATGATTACATCTTATACAGCTACTTAGTATAAGTTGGATTAAGTATTACCATTTCCATGTAAACATCTCATATTTGAGTTTTCCTTTTTAATATTCACTCAGATTCATTAAATTTGGATTGATTTATCCTCAACTTATTTATTTCAGATTGGTTTTCAACCAAGACTATCATTTTCAGATTTATATTTAAGCAATCAACAACCCAATCCAAGTATATCATTCAAATCAATATTAACAAATCTATCGATTTGCCCATATCATAATAATTTGTGAAAATCCTTACTTTTATTATTTTATAAAATAAATTTGGCAAAAATAATTTGAAAAATAATTTTATATCAAATTACAAATATGCGCTCTCATATATATAATCAACTCAATCTAGGGTATTACTAAAACCCATCTCTATTGAGTCACGCCACAAAGCCAAGGTTATCTCTAAACTAATAGCTCTGATACCACTATAACGACCCGGGGGAAAATTCGACGCTCGAATTTTCGACAATAATACATAAACCATATTACTTGCCAAAAAACCCAAGTATCGAATCCCAAATTGTTATTAGAAAGAAGTTAGAGGATGAGAAAAGAAAGAAAGAAATATTAGAATAGAAGAAAGAAGAAGCACAACACATCATAATCTCACAGCGGAACGAATAAAATATAATATCAGATCTCTTTATACAAAAGAACTGTATATACATACCAACCATGAGAGTACAACATATATCAGACACAACGGAATAATTTATATAACTAGCGGTGAAACCTCCTGCTTCTAGTTCCTGAAAACTCAAAGCAAACCTAACCTAGAGCATACTCGGTCTGACCCGAGCATATTTGAAGCAAAGCAAAATTCACCGGGTCAGTCTGGAATAATTTCAGTGATAAATTCACAGAACAACTTATTTAACTTTGGAAAACACTTTAGAAATAAAAGATAACAGTAAGACCAGCCCACACATAAACACAGATGGTTTTCACCTTACTATAACCCAAACCATTTTTGAAATCATACTTTGTTCTGATAATATAATAGTGTCTAAATACAAATAGATTACAGTCTAGCGGAACGCTTGCATCTCACGCTCCACATATATAGTATATAATCAAAATCGCGGGCGCTTATTGGAAATTGAATTTCCGACTATGACAAGGTATGGGACCACCTTCTGATAGTGTATCTCTAGAAGCGAATATACTGGGTTCAACAAGAACGTCTTGCAACCCGGCCCACACATGACCGACCACTCATTTCGCTAGAGTGTATCGAATGTATATCACCGACGGTTGGGATCAGCAACCATCTCCCGAAAAAGGGACAACATCGAGTATAGATTAAAGAAGCAAATGGAATTTCTCTAGATAGGTGATTATACACCCTAATGGGAGCGACCCACATAGCCATGCTGCCTGCCCGATTTTTGTCATTTCCCGGTTGATGAGGCTTGAGGTTAGAATTCCTTTAGATCATCCGGTCATCATTCACTTTGAATGCCACATTGTCAGATCTGCCAGATATCACTAATTGGCGTCCACAAAAATACTATAGTTGGGAGCTAACCAACTATGATACGTTTGAAGAAATCAAAGTACGTGATCCTTTGGAAATACTTTGTCAGACATTCGTCCAAACAAGTCATCCAGGAATAGGATGAATCAAAGGCACCCTCCTACCATATCCAATATAGGAATCACCCCATGGATCAGTAGCGAGTAGTCCTTGCAATCCGTAGATTTCAACCAAGACAGAATCACGAATCAAATAACTCTGGTTGCAAGCCAGAGAAATTTGATAAGTAGTCCTTCTGCTTATGAAGATCCATGGTCTTTAATTGCTCCATTTTGATCAGCATCTTCGCGTATTTGCTGGTCGGAATGGTTTTCGAATATAAATTCAATCCCGGTCTTTCCGTACCAACAATCGTATTGGTCAGGTTTTGATAGTCGGTGATTTAACTGTCAAAGAACAAATGTGTGAATAAAATGAGTTTATTGATTTAGTACTTGGCATTACTTGGCCTATTTAAAATATATTTAACAAAAATGGTTAATCAACTTCTTATTCTTCAATATATTTAAACCTTATATTTATTCTTAACTATGACAAAAACTATTTTAAATACTTTAGAGAAAGTATATATATATATACACCAAACTTTCCATTTTTTTTTGAAATATCGATATATTTCTTCAAAACCTTTTCCCCTTTTCTTTATATTCTGGTATCACGATGTATACTTATATATATAACACTTAATGGTATAAACCAAATTACCAATTCTGATATGACAAATCAAATGTCAAATTTATATAATTTAGAAATCAAATATTCTTATTTACCTTGTAACTAAAATTTATAAAAACCCCGTACTCATGTTCAATATTCCTTGTATGGAATAATTAATCAATTACAATATCTTTTCCTCATTTCAAACTAATACCATTCCTCGATAATAGTGAAGCCGTTCAAGTTGGGGTATTTTATTTACCTCTCAGACCTTGATCGACAACATTCTCATCTCAGAATAATAATAGTTCTTCACTTAACCACTGATATTAAAATCTCATTTACCTCCTTGATTTCAAAATTGGTTTTATAAACCGTTCCTTATATTTGAAATCCTCGTCCCATAATCTTTTTACTTAATTCCTTTATTTAAGTAAACATCCCCTAAAACACAACTTTAACTTCAAGCATTATTTTACTTATAACATTTTGATCTATAATATAAATCCCTCGTCCAATAATTTGATTCCATCTATTTAGGCATTTCTAAAATAAAACTTTTACCTTGGATTTTTCAACTAAAACCCGCTTACACCTACTTTAAAAATAGAACCTTTCTAATTGGGATTTCATTCCCAAATATCCATTTACCAATATTTAAACCAACCCAAATGTATATATTTTCCCTTACATTTGAAATCCTTAATTTCAATCACAACGCTTTGCCCAATTCAATGCTTTAACCCTTAAGGTCCTCCTTTTTGTTTAAAAACCCTTTTTAAAATCTTGTTTGGATTTCTTCCAAATCACCTATACAAATCTATTTACCATTTCTATATTCTAGTCCATTCTTAACCTATTAACCCTTTTCCTTTAAAGTTTCATTCCATTTGAACTCTCCTTACTTAATTTAGAAATTAAGTCAAACTTCCTTTAAATTCTTACATTCACCGACAATTCCATTTACAAATCTCATTTGAACACTTGGGTTATAAATCCATGTATAAACTTTTATCGCCTCTTTGATCAAAACTAATCGCCACTTAATCACTTCTAAATCGATGTCTAATTAAAAGTCATCGCTTTAATTATAATACTTAACTTTCATATTAATTATATTAAAATAGTTATCTTTGCTATTTACTAAAAATAGAGTCGTTATCATTTTGAAAATCTTATTAAATAATAATTAACTTCATTTATACTAGACAACTCGGTAATTTCTTTAATTATAGTTAATCGGAGATTATCTAATATTTACACTATTCGTTAAACTTAACGAATATCAAATTTATTCAATTATCCATTTTAATTACAACGGTTGATTTTGCCAACCGTACCGATCAGTTAGCAGTTAACTGACTTCCATTTGTCATTTCCCTTTTTAAATTAATTAATTTAAAGTCACTATTTAATTGTTTTAAAATACAATTATTCCACTTTACCAACACGTAGGTAAATTCTCTGGTTTTCTAGCTTTTGGCACATGTACAAATCATACGATCTTACTACATAAAACCGTTTAAATAATTTCTTTTATAAACTCGATTAAAAATATTTATTTATAAATTTCGAATTTAATTATCAATATAAATGACTGAAAAACATCAATTCAGTTATAAAATAATTTATAACTCTAAAACAGTAAATTTTTGGCCATTCACTGCCAACTACTCAATCAATACTGCCGATTAATCTTAAACACGACACAGGTAAATATCCATTCAACCATCTCGTTCAAACAGGTTTTACTACCATTTGAGGTTCAATTCAGTTCATATATCAACATTATAAAAATAAACAACATATGTAATATTTGAGGAATCCGGTCGGATCCCTCCTACCTGTTCTTCCCTGCACCACAGCTCGTTATAACATTTCATAATAATATATGAAATAAATTTCAATAATCTATAAATTTAAAACGATGTATTATAAATAACAGCAACCAATCAAACAATAAACATCCAATAGCAACCAATCAACCAATTTATACTTTTAAAGGTAAATTATATTTTAATACGAATTTACCACATCACATGATTCCAGAAGGTGTGAGAATTAGCTCGCCAGATTATTCGGTTGGCGGTTGACACGTTTGTCCCTTTTAATTTCAGTCGAGCATTTGAAATTATCTGAAATTTCCACTGTGTCAAATCAGTGCCTAGTCTGTGTCATTGCCTAGGTCTCGTCCCTGCGATCCCAACGGATCTAGTTTCACTGAAATCCATTACCGTACGAAAAAGTTAAGCTAGTTTAAAGTTTGATATATATATATATATATATGTGATTATTAACTAGATTAATAATTAATTAAAAAAAAAACAAAATACCATTACCTTAACTAACCAACTGCCACGCCATCATGGTTTAAAGCAAAAATGCATTTTCTCCTTCGTGGATGCCAAATCCCGATCCCCCTCTTTGTTACACCACTCAACCCAAACTCGAACAAAGCTCATCTCCTCCCATTGCTAGCCGTGGTCACCACTCGCGTTCTGGTACCAACCTGAGACTTCCACCACGACCGCCCCTCTGCCAGGAGCCACCGCCCCCAAACGCCAGCCTCCCCCATCGCCTCCTTCGCCTGAATTTCCGAATTGCCCCAATTCTGATCAACCCCCAAATTCCGCCACCTCAGGCCGTTGCCGACGACCAGACCACCGCCAGATGAACGACGCCGCCACCCAGCACCTGTATCCACCGACCGCGACTCCCCTCGGCCACCCAGATCGCCGGAAAACCCCAAAATCCAAATGCCACTTCGAAAAATCAACCCATAATTCATTCTCCGTTCATCTACCTCCCACGACCACCACACACGATTTCAGACCCCCAGACCAGAGCCAAATCAAAGCCTGACTCCTTTACTACATTCCCCTTTGACAGCTCCACCAATCGTCAACCCAAACTCCTCAAAAACCCTTAAAACGAAACTGAATTCGTGTCTTTAAACAATGATTCCGGCCACCACAACAGTCCGTTCCACCCCAATTTTTTCCATTAGGTAGGTATCGTCCCGATCTACCACTTTCCCTTTGGAACCCCCCTCAAATTCATTACCAAATTGAAGAAATAAATTAAAAAGGAATCAGGGGCTTTTCTACAAATATTGTTGTTGGTGGAGGAATACGGTTTGGAGCATATGGGTTAAGGCTGGTTGGTAGGTGTATATATAGGGAAAAAAATAATATTTATTTATAACGATGTGACGAACTATATTTTATTTCGTATCTATCGCTATTTCGAACATTGTTTATTCGCTCCTGTGCTCACGTACAAACTCCATTCGAGGCAGAAATGGACGACGTAGTATAATTTGACGTTACGGTTTTAATGGAATTTGTTTCGTCGAATTCCAAGTCTGTTTTCTCAAACAGCGCTCGTTCACGTCCAAATGGTCGTTTTATAAGCATTTTATTTTGCCACGCTCGCAAAATAACTCCGATTGACGCGCAACTTGAAATCTAGCAATAATTTACTGCTGCGGTCCCAATAAAATTTGTTTCGTCGAAAACGAAGGTCGTTTGAATAAAGTCCCTTTTGAAAGGTCCAGTTTGAATTAAAATAAATCAAATTTAAAATACTTCAATATAATATAAATAAAATATTACAATTGGACATACATGACCAGAATTCCATACATTACCAATATAAAATATCCTGGGTTGAATTTCAAGCCAAATCGATATTTAAATTTTTAAAAACCATTTATTTTATATAAATAATCGCTATAATATATAAAGGAATTCCATAGCGACCTTTTCAAAATTTGATTTGGACATAAAATAAAATCTACACTATGAAAACTGGATTTTTCTTCTCCATTAGAAAGATATTATCTAATAGATTCCAACGTTTCTTGTTTTGGGAAAATCCGACTTATATTGGATCCTGTACAACCGTTTAAAGTTCAAAACGCCATATTACGAACTACCGCGCCGCTGCAGCTCGTTATATATTATAATTATAAATTAAACGTTCTGATGTCATTTTTAATAACGGATATATTAATATAATTTAATATAAACCATATTTAAACCACTTTAAATCGCTCGTTCGCATTATACAGCAAAATTCAACATTTTCCAAATATCCCAAAAATACAATATTATTATATTATAAATATAATCTAAATATTCAAATTAAAATGGTCAAATCCTATTATTTAAACTCAAATCTATATTTTAAATAAATAAAATATTTCAAATAAATGGTCAGAAAAACGGGACGTTACACTTTGATTATAAATCTAATTCACTATTTAGATCAACTTGTACCTATCATGTTGTGGTTAAACTGGATCTGTTACTAGTTGGACATCTAAATTATTATTTAGATCTCATCATGCTCATTATGACATCCCTATTATGTTAGAATCAGTTCCATTATCTCATGTTCACCAGATATGTTCTTATATGCCCATCTTATCAATATGCCACTATATGTTTATGTCAATTTTGTTAATATAATCATTTTTGTCATCTTCCCTACACCATTCCCTTTTTATTTTATATAGCCTGGCTACTTTCGAGCCTAGGCATGCCGCTGAAATATGCAAACGCGTTTAATGGGGAACGAGGGGAAAAACATTGAAATTAGGCATAACTTGTAAATGGGGATTTGGCATAACCTGAATAAAATGTATGAATATAAATTTGGGGCATATAATTCATTATGAACATATTTGGGGAAAAGGGGCATGACAACCTATGACGACATAGGTAAAATTGGCGAATAATGAAATGCCTAAGATTGCAGTAATTAGAAACTGTAATTGAGCCTAGATACGAGGTTAGATTACACTTGTGGTGGAAGTATGTCCGAAACCGCCCGGCATATTCAGCGACCACAAGTGGTTAATCTAATGTGAGTGGTCTAGTTGCACAAATACGAGACGTGCTAAGACACGAGATTAAGCCCGACTTGTGGAAGAAGCCAGCCCAGAACCGACCGACATATCCAGCATCCACAAGTCTTAGGCTTAATGTGAGGTGTCTAGCACATTATAACCATAAATGGACATGGTAATGAATTGGAATACTAAACCTAGTTGAATCCATAGGGATTGTATGAACATGAACTTGAATAGGGGTTAAGTAAACTCGCTTGAAACAGTGGGAAGGTTAAGTATATCTGGGTGGGGTGGGTAATATTTATATATAGGCCAACAAACTTATCCTATTGGGGTTATGTAATTAAAGACACCGTTAGGTAAGCATAACCTGTGGAAATGATGGGGTTATGTAATTAAAGACACCGTTAGGTAAGCATAACCTGTAGAAATCCTAGTAGGGATACAAGACAAGGGGGAGAGCTTGTAGCATCCTATGTGGGGGACCCGTTTCAGTCAGTAACCCATAGACAGTATCGGACGAGTACTCCGTCCTAGTTCGGAGTGGGGACACACTTACTGGGCTGATTATAAGAGATCCAAACGTGGAGCGCGGTGTGGGTGGCGCAAACCGACCAGGACATGTGCGTGCATTTCCGGGTAGAAGGGGATAAGACGATCGTGACACCAATAGATATGGTTGTGCAAATCAACGAAGGGTTGCCACTTTAGGAAGTGATACCTCCTACTGTAGGGCCAGCATAGGGTATCTACGGAGTAGGGAGCTGATCGATTAGGGTAGTAGTTGGGGTACATCCAGACGTATGCCTAAGTCTGCCATCTTATAGTTGTTGGGATCATCTCATTCTGGTTATACTAGTATCGGTGCATAGAATCAGAGTAATCATTAGGGAAGCATATAAACTCTATCATGTTTACCTTGTCACACCTGCCTTTTGTGATATTATCTCTCTTATCCACTTTATATGCCTGTCATGATACTTTTACTTATTTACTTGCTAAATGTGATTGGACTCGCCAAACTTTATGTCTGACCCTTTTTGTTTCCTCTTCATTCTTCCGTCCCCCCCCTTTACGTCCTCAGGGAGGGAATACTCAAGCTTGACCAGGATTCTGCTATCGTTTTGCTGGAGCTACGTAGATGTATTGCTCAAGCTCCTATCTTTGCTACTATGGCTATGTTTTTATTTGGGGATTTTTCTTCTTTTATTTTGTACTCTAATGTTTAAGTACAAGACAGAAGTTTTTATGTTATACTGGTTTTTGTGTAATTCAGACATATGATGTTTTGAACCACAATGTTTAATGATTAATAAAATTTGTTTTTATTCCGCTACTATTTTTATATCTGTCTTGTAATGTTTCTATTTACCTATAACGCTTCACGAAACTTAATGCATTCTCTTAATGAGTGACATTAACGGACGTGGGGTGTCACAAATATTCAGAATGAGAACATTTCCCAAACAATGTTAGATTACATACTTATGCCTGAGGTTTAAGTATGTTAATATTTTGGAAATATGAGTTAAGAAATTAATTAAACGATGCTTAATGAATCGAGTGAGATAAATAATTGTTTCATTTGTCTCTTTATAGTTAAATAATCGACTATGGAATCCTAACTAGAATCTTAAATTGCAAATATCTAGGGGAAATGCACGTGTTATACGACCTAGTCATCCCTATTAATGATTCACAATGTGTATGAATTCCATTTTTTTTCTTCTATGATAAGTGATAAGGAAGTCAATCAACTAAATGGTTAGGAGATGGAATACCCTTTTATAATAATCTCTGTTTATTCTCTAAAGAATTGGGGTTAAGTTTACCGCAAACTATATATCATCTATACGAAGAGACATGGATAGGACTTGGTTGTCCGAAAAACATTTTTGATTTGTCTGTGTGACGATTATGTAAGATTTATCGAAGATGATAAAATCCAAGGCACAGTTAGAATGCAAAGGCTATTTGTCCCTAATTCTAAGGGTGATTCAAAAATGGATGTAGTTGAAGTAATATCTTCATCCTTTCATGTTCTTGGACAACTTGTATGGATGAGTGTTTGACATTACATTTCTAACCTATATACATTGGTTTTATAAACTTTTATTTGTTAATGGTGTAGGAGGTAAACCTCCTTATACTTAATAACATTCTCAGAGACATATGAACTCGAGAGTCGTATTTTTGTGAGAATCAATTAGTGTTCAGGAAATTACGATATGGCATTCTAAGTGAAATTTAACGTCATATGAAAGATAAAATGTAGCAGTAAACTTAATCAACTAGAATGACTAAAACATAGGCAACAATAGTAAGACTAAGCAAGAAGTACGGTATTGTCACCACCAATTTTAGATTCAGTATTGTCCCCTTTTGTATGTTTGATATTCAGTACGGGTGTTGATCACCATCGCGGTCATAAAATATTCGATACTATCCAGTCGAATGATATCGTGTGTAACTGAGGATCAAGAGATACTTGTAGTCTTAAGATACATCTTACGAAGATGTATTATTTTGGTGGTCCCTCAGTAGCCAGTCACTATGTGAAATCTAAACTCTAATATGAGCCTTTTCAGTTTTAGTTGTATACCTACTATGCTGGAATTTAAGAACCGTAACATTTCAACTAGATTTATAATATTTATATGTAGATATTATTAATATCACTAAATTTTCTATATAAAGTGTGTTGGTTACCCTAAGGTAAAAATACCATCTTTGTTTATGTGCAATGTAATCTAATGAGCCACCTTTCATTTCAAAAGGTTTTACAAGATATACTAAGTCAATTTCTGTTTATTTGAGATTTCTTATATCAATTTTCCAAACTGACTTAAGCGTTGTTTTGCAATGATGCTTAGGCCTGGCTATGCATTTTTATCCGGTTAGACTAGGTATTCAGGGCTCAGGAGAAAAGCTAAAGGCTCAAGACATACTTATGTATATTCATATTTTGAGCGGCAAGCAAGTTTATTCAACTCAAAACAAATCAAGGTTTAACAAATGTACAAGAAACCTCAGCTATACAACTAATATACAACAAATGAAGTTTTGCTAATCATATCATTAGTTTCACCTAAACATGCTTAAGGGAAAATATGGGGTTTTGGCTATGTTTGATCCATTTTAACCTATCATATTGATGTTTTGGTGTTTGAGGTCACTTCTACTTGTTGCTATGACTTTGTGGTATGCTTTTTGATTGATTAGAATACTTAGAATGGTCAAAAACGTCGTCGAATGGCGTAAAACACTCGCTGGAAAAGTTGCAGGAAAACAGTGTAGGCTTTCGGATCGGATCGGATGGATGGGCTCGGACCGGGCAAAGGATCACCGAACCGAACCGTAGCTTAGCACAAGAGAAGTATGGCAAGAAGGAAGGCCACAAAGGTTGAACTGGGATCGGATCGGAGCGGATGGGAATAAGGAAGGGGATCGGATCGGACCAGAAGGCCAAGCCAGGAGCTAAGAGAGAAGGACGGACCGGATGGTGACAAGGGACCCGAACCGAACCGATGGAGCAATCAAACCCGAACCGAACCGGTTGCTGAAGCGTCACACTGAACGAGATGCATACACCCGAATCGAACCAGTTGCTGAAGCATCACACTGAACGAGATGCATACACCCGAACCGAACTGCCAGAGGGGAATATCTATGACCGAACCGAACCGATGGCAAGGAGGAATCCAAACCGATCTAGTATTGACCAATAACCCGAGATGCAAAGGTAGTCCAAATGGAAGTTAGAGCTCAGGATCCAGTTGGGAACCAATGAGTTAACTTCATGGTTGGGCTTTGCTGCGGGACGTGTGCTAAGGAGTTGTCGACGTTCATAACTTCGATTCACCACTGAAAATGAATGATGGGCTACTTATCGGTGCAGTAGAGTCACTATGACTCGAGGGGTAAGGTGATGGTAGCAAGACTACGTTATCAGTGCAGTAGAGTCAGTATGACTCGAGGGGCAAAGTGATCGTAGTAAGACTATGAGCCAGCGCAGATGGAGTGAATAACTCCATGGGGCAAGTGGACATAGTAAAGAATTGGTAAGGCTATGAGCCAGCGTAGATGGGGTTAATAACTCCATGGGACAAGTGGACATAACAAAGGATTAGTGGCTATGTATCAGTGTAGTGAAGCCATTTATGACTTCATGGGGCAATGTGATCATGGCAAAGTATTGGGGTGATTGAAGTGGTGAATATCGTATGTTTTACGCACTGAGTGAGAGATGTAAGGATGGTTGCTATGCTTGATTGTTTGCCATCACTATGACATGCACACCCCCACCCCCGTAACTTCACACCATATGTTATTGGCACCTTAGAGTGTTGTACAGTATGTAGTGCTAACTCTTTGGTTGCAGGTTCAGGTATGGTTTAGTATACCTGTTATTGTTCTGTTTAGATGCATATTGCTCATACCAGACTTTTGTCTGACCCAGAATTTTATGTCTCTTCTTATTACTCTGGGTGCTCACACGAGCAGACTAGAGACAGGTTAGCTGGTGGTGCGCGAGTAGCTGATTCGGAGGCAAGCAGGAGGCTTCCACGTATGATATATAGATATTCTCCCTGTGTCGTTGGTGGTCACTACTTGGGCATTATTAGTGTACCTCCCTTATCTTGCTTTTTCTTTTTGAGACAGTTTGAAAAGTTGTAATAATGTTGGCTTTGGATCATAAGTTGTACTTGGATTTTCCGCTGCTATGTTAGTTTGTTTTCATCTTATGCACTTTCTCACCTGTTTTATGTCAAGTTTGTTGTTATTATATTTTATTCCATGCGCTGTGAGACATTCTACAGGTTCTTTGTTTGGTTCTTCATCTTCTTTCTTTTCTTCTGACGACCGTCCCGTGCTAACTGGACATGTGCACAGCGCACTTTTGGAGTGAATGTCGGTTGGTGCGGGGCGGGCCGTCACACTTGGTATCAGAGCTCTAGGTTGCGTAGTTAACCTAGGGAAAGACACTAGGGAGAGATAGTACGTATATGAGAGCGCGTATTTGTGATTACTTTGGTTTTCAAAAGCTATATATATACTATTAGTAGTTTAAGAATGAAGTCGTACTGCACTAGCACCACTATGGTCTATGGGGTCGTTAATCGTTTCCTCTTTACAGATTGAACGATGAGTAGAGACACCAGGGCTGCTGGAAGAGGGACCAACCATGGGAATGCTCCTGACACGAGGACAATGTTCACCAACTTCTTGAGGGAGATGCTTAGGGATGTTCAAGGAGCACTTCCCAATCCCGGAAATGGTGGTGGTCCAGTAGTGCAGGCGCCTAGGGTCGATTTCGCCAAGCTGTGCAAAGATTACACTAACCTTGGTAGGAAGTCGTTCCACGGAACGGAGTCAGTCACAGATGTTCAGGATTGGTTGGATAGCTGTGATCGTATCTTCGACGACTTGGGTATCGAGGATGCGATGAAGAGAAGGCTAACATCTCGTCAGCTGCAAGGGCGAGCGATGAATTGGTGGAATGCCATTAGAACAGCTACTCCAGAAGATCAGGTTACTTGGGATCAGTTCAAGGCTCGCTTTAGCGAGAAGTTCATTCCAGCTGCCCAGAAGTCAGTGTTGTTTAAGAGATTCTTGGAACTCAAGCAGAATGGTAGGGCAGTCTCTGACTATATTGCTGAGTTCGACACTTTGTCGAAGTATGGACTATCTCTTATCGATACTCCTGAGAAGAAGAATGAGAAGTTCATTACTGGTTTGGATGGATACTTAGGGGAAAGGCTTATCAACCACATCGATGAGACTTTTGAATCGATTGTGGGGAAAGCTTTGAGATCAAAGAGTCTTTACCCTAAGCCAAAGACCGACGTTGCATCTGCAGAAGGACAAAGCCGCAAGCAAGCGGTGAAGGCAATAATAACTCTCAGAATAAGAGGAAGCAGAACCAATCTAAGGATGGCCCGAAAAAGAGCAAGAAAGATGTTGAGTGCTTCAGCTGTGGTAAGAAGGGCCATTATGCTAAAGAATGTCGGGCCAAGCCAGCGGAAAGGAAGTGCTATAACTGTGGCCAAGTGGGACAATATGAGTGTCCACAACCTCTTAAGGAGAAGCAGGTGGTGAAAGCATATGCCCTTAATGCTATTCCTTCTTCGTCGAATGCCCCAACTACGGCGGAGAAAGGAAAGAATGTCGTCATTCAAGGTATGCTTTCTATTTATGATGTACCAGTTCGAGTTTTGTTTGATACTGGGGCTTCCCGTTCCTTCATATCTAGTGACCTGGTGGATAGGTTGGGACTGGAACCCGAGATAGTCGATAGACCGTTGGTTGTGACGAACCCGATTGGTGGTTCGACTAACCTTAGTATGATTTGCCGAAATTTGGTCTTATCGAGTCATGGATGTATGTTTGTTTGTGATTGCTTTGTTTTGGGCTTTACTGGGTATGGCGTTATATTGGGGGTCGATTGGCTCCAAAGATACGGGGTGGTGGTAGACTGTGAGGGCTTTTTGGTGACAGTTAGGGCGGATGATGGGCGGAGGGTAGTGTTTGGTAGTCTACCGAGTGATGGGGTAATGGCTAGTTTTATAAATTCCCTCGACATCCCGCATGATGAGTTGTCAGATGTGCCCATGGTTGGCCAGTATCCGGATGTCTTCGAGGAGGTGACCGGGCTTCCACCACACCGAGAGATTGAGTTCCGTATTAATTTAGTGAAAGATGCCAGACCTATAGTAATGCCACTTCGTCGTATGGCACCAAGGGAGCAGCGAGAGCTCGGGGTGCAAGTCAGCAATCTTTTGAAGAAGGGGTTTATTAGAAGAAGTGTCTCCGAGTGGGGAGCACCAGTTGTATTTGCCACTAAGGCAGATGGTTCCCTTCGTTTGTGTGTGGACTATCGCGAGTTGAATAAGGTGACGAGGAAGAATAAGTATCCTCTACCGCGGATAGATGATTTGTTTGATCAACTGGAACGAGGAAGAGTGTTCTCCCAGTTGGACCTCGCGACAGGATTTCATTAGCTCCGAGTAGCAGATGAGAGTGTTTCGAAAACGGCATTTAGGACGTCGTCTGGATTCTATGAGTGGTTGGTTATGCCATTTGGGTTGACCAATGCACCAGCATATTTCGTGGATCTTATGAATCGAGTATTCAGAGATCAGTTGAATAAGTTTGTTCTTGTGTTTGTAGACGATATCCTTGTTTACTCGAGGATAGAGGAGGAACACAAGGGACACTTGAGGATAGTGATGGAGGTGTTGAGGAAACACCAAATAAAAGCGAAATTCTCTAAGTGTCACTTCTGGAGAAGGGAAGTGAGATTCTTGGGCCATGTTGTTTCAGAGAATGGTATTGCCGTGGACCCTGCGAAGGTGGCTACGGTACAGGATTGGTCTACGCCCAAGAATGCAACAGACGTAAGAAGCTTCTTGGGGTTAGCTGGATATTATCGTAAGTTTATCCAGGACTTCTCTAAGATAGCAGCACCGTTGACTCAGTTGACTAAGAAGAATCAGGCCTTTGTCTGGGACGGAGTGTGTGAGAATGCATTCAAGAGTCTAAAAGAAAAGTTGATGTGTGCGCCAGTGCTAGTCATTCCTAAAGGGAATGAAGAAATGACGGTATACACGGATACTTGTGGTACCGGACTAGGTGCTGTATTGATGCAAGGAGGTAGGGTTGTAGCTTATGCTAGTCGGCAACTAAAGCCACATGAGAAAAGGTACCCTACCCATGATTTGGAACTAGCAGCGATCGTGTTTGCACTGAAGATGTGGAGACATTATCTCTTGGGAGAGAGATTCGAGTTGTTTACTGATCATACATCGTTAAAGTATCTCTTCTCTCAGAAGGATCTGAATCTCCGTCAACAGAGATGGTTAGAGTTCTTGGCTTCGTATGATTTTGATATCGCATACACACCTGGGAAAGGTAATGCGGTAGCCGATGCCTTGAGTAGGAGACATGCCAGTTTAGGGGCTATGTTTCTTGAATGGAAGCAACTGGAGTATATCGCAGGGTTTGATTTCAGACCAAAGTGCGAATTGGATCCAGAAATGCTAGCTAGTTTGGCGATCAGACCCACTTTGACAGAGCGGATTGGTTCCAGCCAGAGGGACGATCCTAATCTATTGGAAATCATCTCCAAGTTAGAAATGGATGTCGACGGTGAGGAGATGAATTTGTATGGGCTTGATCGAGATGGATGGCTTAGAAAGAATGGAAGACTAGTTGTACCCAACGTGAATGGTTTAAGAGATGAAGTGCTTAGAGAATGTCATCACTCAAAAATGACTATACACCCCGGTGGTGATAAGATGTATCGAGACATGAGATAGACTTACTACTGGGAAGGGATGAAAAGAGACGTTGGGAAGTTTGTACCCAAATGCATGAATTGCCAGCTAGTTAAAGCCGAGCAAAAGAAGCCTAGTGGTTTGTTGCAACCATTAGAAATTCCCAAATGGAAATGGGAGCAAGTCTCGATGGATTTCATCGATGGTTTACCAAGGACTAGATCGGGACATGATAGGATTTGGGTAATTGTGGATCGATTGACTAAGAGTGCAAAATTTATACCAGTCAAATCGACCAGAACGGCAGCTAAGTTAGCAGAATTGTATATGAAGTGGGTAGTGAGATTTCATGGAGTGCCTAAAAGCATTGTGAGTGACCGAGACCCGTTGTTTACTAGTGGGTTTTGGAAGAGCTTACAAGAGGCTCTGGGGTCAGAGTTACATATCAGTACCGCATATCATCCTCAGACCGACGGTCAGACGGAGAGGGTGAATCGTATATTGGAAGATCTTTTGAGAGCTTGTATATTGGATTTTGGTGGATCATGGGATGACCATTTGCATCTAGTAGAGTTTGCATATAATAATAGCTACCAATCCAGTATCGGTATGGCTCCATATGAAGCTTTGTACGGAAGACCGTGCAACTCACCATCATGTTGGATAGAGACCGGTGAGAAGTTTGTGCTTGGACCAGATGTGGTAAGAGAAACCTCGGACAAGATTAAGATCATTCAGCAACGAATGAAGGCTGCCCAAGATAGGCAGAAGAGTTATGCTGATAAGAGGAGAAGAGACTAAAAAATTTTCTGTTGGTGACTTGGTGTTTGTCAAGATTTCTCCGTTAAAGAGCATGATACGATTTGGCAGGAGAGGCAAGTTAGCACCAAGATTTGTTGGTCCATTCCCAATTCTCGAGCAAGTTGGGAATTTGGCGTATAGAGTTGACATACCAGAAAAGATGGCAGGAGTTCACAACGTATTTCATGTTTCCCAGCTAAGGAAGTTCGTGCACGACTCAGATATGACTATTTCACCTGATCAGTTAGAGGACTTCGAAGTGGAACCCGAGGCGGTTGGGAACAGCAAGCCAATTTGTATTGTCGAGCACGGTGCGAAGCAACTTCGAAGGAAGGCGCTGAAGCTAGTCAAGGTTCAGTGGGGCGAGAACGAGAATGACTGTACTTGGGAGACAGAGGAGAGCATTAGGAAGACGCATCCAGAACTCTTCGCCTGGAAAGATTTACTTTGCGATTTAGTTATTCCGCATGCTAGGATAGACTTGTTTTGCTTGTTTTGCATGTTTGATTGTTGTTTCATGACTGATAGGCATGCGGGACCCTTTGTGTGTTTTGGTTAGGGAATTTCGGGGGCGAAATTTCTTAAGCGGGGGAGAATGTAACAACCCGCATTCTACGCATCGGAGGATCGTAGAATATTTATTTCTTTCCCATATGAAGTCGTATGGTCATGTAACTTTGGGAAACAACTATTAGAGTCATTTCCCATGTTCATGATTTTTGCCAATTTTTAAATGACTGTTTTGCCCCTAGCTGATCTTTTTTCGGCCATAACTTTTGATTGGAAAGGAATTTTGACCTAAAACCACTTCCATTAGATTCGTTTGATGGTTTACCTTTCCGTAGAGTGGTCACATGTGAGAAACGGACTTACCGTTTGTAAGATATGGCTGAAATAAGGTTTGGAAGGTGAAAAACTGCTTAACCGGGCCAAATAGGGTGATTAGTGAATGGGCCCATAACGCATTTCGGGATTAGGGTTATGGAAAGGCTGAAATGAGTTAGGTTTTCATTCCATTTCAGTTTTCTAGCTTCCACTTACCTCTTAGAAACCCTAAAAATGGCCTCCAACCTCTAAATCACCTCCAAATCACCTTCTAATCAAGGATTAAGCTTAGCAACATCAAATCGAGGGAGATCTTCACCAAATCAACATTAGAGATGCTGTTTAGCATTGGGATTCGCACCAAATCAAAGATTCGTTTCAGTTTGAGGTTTTATTTGTGGCTAAGGTGAGAGATTTGCATAGTTCCCCACTAATCATGGCTAATTAAGGGTAATTAGTACTAATTAGCGAATTTAAACATGATAAAATTCTGGAAAAATATTTATAAAATTCTAAATGATGTCTTAGACCTCTGATATGAATTTGGGTTAATTTGGTTAAGTTTTGCTAATTATAACATTAGTTTCACCTAAACATGCTTAAGGGAAAATATGGGGTTTTGGCTTTGTTTGATCCATTTTAACCTATCATGTTGATGTTTTGGTGTTTGAGGTCACTTCTACTTGTTGCTATGACTTTGTGGTATGCTTTGTGATTTATTAGAATACTTAGAATGGTCGAAAATGTCGTCGAATGGTGTAAAACACTCGCTGGAAAAGTTGCAGAAAAACAGTGCAGGCTTTCAGATCGGATCGGATGGATGGGCTCGGACCGGGCAAAGGATCACCGAACCGAACCGTAGCTTAGCACAAGAGAAGTATGGAAAGAAGGAAGGCCACAAAGGTTGAACTGGGATTGGATCGGAGCGGATGGGAATAGGAATAGGGATCGGAGCGGATGGGAATAAGGAAGGGGATCAGATCGGACCAGAAGGCCAAGCCAGGAGCTAAGAGAGAAGGACGGACCGGATGGTGACAGGGGACCCAAACCGAACCGATGGATCAATCAAACCGAAACCGAACCGGTTGCTGAAGCGTCACACTGAACGAGATGCATACACCCGAACCGAACCGGTTGCTGAAGCATCACACTGAACGAGATGCATACACCCGAACCGAACCGCCAGAGGGGAATATCTATGACTGAACCGAACCGTTGGCAAGGAGGAATCCAAACCGATCCGGTATTGACCAATAACCCGAGATGCAAAGGTAGTCCAAATGGAAGTTAGATCTCAGGATCCAGTTGAGAACCAATGAGTTCACTTCATGGTTGGGCTTTACTGCGGGACGTGTGCTAAGGAGTTGTCGACGTTCATAACTTCGATTCACCACTGAAAATGAATGATGGGCTACTTATCATTGCAGTAGAGTCACTATGACTCGAGGGGCAAGGTGATGGTAGCAAGACTACGTTATCAGTGCAGTAGAGTCATTATGACTCGAGGGGCAAAGTGATCATAGTAAGACTATGAGCCAGCGCAGATGGGGTGAATAACTCCATGGGGCAAGTGGACATAGTAAAGAATTGTTAAGGCTATGAGCCAGCGCAGATGGGGTAAATAACTCCATGGGGCAAGTGAACATAACAAAGGATTAGTGGCTATGTATCAGTGCAGTGAAGCCATTTATGACTTCATGGGGCAAGGTGATCATAACAAAGTATTGGGGTGATCGAAGTGGTGAATATCGTATGCTTTACGCACTGAGTGAGAGATGTGAGGATGGTTGCTATGCTTGATTGTTTGCCATCACTATGACATGCACACCCTCACCTCCGTAACTTTACACCATATGTTATTGGCACCTTAGAGTGTTGTACAATATGTAGTGCTAACTCTTTGGTTGCAGGTCCAGGTTCAGGTATGGTTTAGTATACCTGTTATTGTTCTGTTTAGATGCTTATCGCTCATACCAGACTTTTGTCTGACCCAAAGTTTTATGTCTCTTCTTATTACTCTGGGTGCTCACACGAGCAGACTAGAGACAGGTTAGCTGGTGGTGCGCGAGTAGCTGATTCGGAGGCAAGCAGGAGGCTTCCACGTTTGATATATAGATATTCTCCCTGTGTCGTTGGTGGTCGCTACCTGGGCATTAGTAGTGTACCTCCCTTATCTTGCTTTTGCTTTTTGAGACAGTTTGAAAAGTTGTAATAATGTTGGCTTTGGATCATAAGTTGTACTTGGATTTTCTGCTGCTATGTTAGTTTGTTTTCAGCTTATGCACTGTCTCGCCTGTTTTATGTCAAGTATGTTGTTATTATATTTTATTCCATGCACTGTGAGACATTCTACAGGTTCTTTGTTTGGTTCTTCGTCTTCTTTCTTTTCTTCTAACGACCGTCCCCTGCTAACTGGACATGTGCACATCGCACTTTTGGAGTGAATGTCGGTTGGTGCGGGGCGGGCCATCACAGAACTCTTAGCTTTTTGTGCCTTAATTGAGTTATGATAGAACTTTGCACATCTATCACCTTCTACTTATCTTCTGATAAAAGCATTTTGTTGAATAGAAAACATTTCAGCATCCAGAGCAACTTTAAGCTTATCCTACACTCTCTTTGCTTTAAAGAGAAATCAAATGGCTTCATTTGAATGTCCTTTTGAGTCTGGGCTAGCTCTTCTCTAATAGAGGAGGAAGGTTGTGAATCTTTCCCAAAAGTTGCGGCAGGCCAAATTCTAAGCTGAGATTTAAGGAACTTCATCTTATATAAGAGATTAACCATAGGATTAATCTTAGATTGTATACTCCAAACCTGCACAAGTATGTTAGAAAATTATGGAAAGTCACACCAAAATTTAAAAGAGGACTTACCCCTATCAATGGCAACTTCATTACCCCAATGAAACAACAAGGGACAATGATCAAATAAAATTAGAGGAGGGATTTGACAATAAGATTTTGGCCAGAGGTTATAAAAAGAGGAATTAGCAAAAACATAATCTAGTTTACAAGGAGTGGGAGAATCAATTTTAGTAGAGTCAGTCCAAGTATATGACAATCTATAACATTGAAAAGAAAAAAGAATTGAATTAATGATCATTTAATTGAGAGGGGCTATGTCTTTCACAGATAGGGAGCTACCCCCAAATTTCTGATTACAACTAATCATGTAGTTAAAATCCCCTCCTAACAACTAGGGATTATCAGAAGTATTTAGAAGATGAACATTATCTAGAAATTTTTGAAGAAGAGAGATAGAATTATGAGCATAGATATAAGTAAGATGAAAAGATAAATTTGAAGTAAGATAAGTACAATTATAGCGAATGTATTGATCAGATTCCGAGATTTTAACAAGCTTGAAAAGGTTAGGATTTCAGATAGTCAAGAGCCTGCCAAAAGTAGCTTGAGTAAGATTATGATCAAAGTGCCATGAAGGAGCAATGTTTCTAGCACCTTTTTCCGTTGATAAAACATCCAATTTGTTCTCTGATAAACAAATGAGATGAATATTATTCTCCTTAATCAAATTCCTGACCTCACTTTGCTTTAAGGGCATATTTGCACCTCTAACATTCCAAAAACAAATGGTATTTATCATTTAAAAAATAATGGGTCAGCCATTGAAATAGGGTTGCTTCTTGTGTGCCTAGATGAAGTATTCTTTGAGCTATTTAAAGGCATCATTTAAATCCTCATTTTCAACTACCATATTTTTCTAGTTTTTCTTCTTTTTACCTTTTTTCTTACTACCAAAAAATATAGAAGCATCATCTGCCTGTAAATCTACATGATTCATAGCAGATGAAGAAGTGTTGGCAGGTGGCAGAAGTTCAATGTGAGGAGGCGTAGAGAGATGTGCATATGGAGAGGGAGTTGAAGTATTGAAAGAGAAGGATGAATGATTGTTTAAAGAAGAGGAGGAAGATGGACCATTGAGGTTAGAAGATGAATTAGCACATGAGTCCAAATGAGCTATACAAGATGAAGAGACAAAAGGTGAGCAACTCGATGATGATGCCATATCATGAGAAGCTAAGTTTGATTGAATTTGCAGAGTTGAGGCACATAAGGTTGCATTTCCATGGCTATCATACGAAGTATCATTCAAAATATCAAAAGGATTTTTAACATGAAATTCAGCAGCCACTGCTTCTTTTAGAATAGTATCAAAATTGCGATCACTATGATTAAAATTCTCCTTTGCATTCATGCCATTCTTCTTTTGAATAATGTAGTTACCATGTTCATCTGCAATGACAATATTGTCACCTTTCTTATTCTTCACCAAATTTACAACTTCCATTGATTCATCATTATTCATTTCACTATTCAAGTCAATATTACCATCTCCTATAATCTCTACTGCCTCTTCCATTGCCTTGTTAACATCATCAGCCACATTGGTACCTAACCACCTTCCTTTTTCCTCCAATATTTCTTCTTCTTATTTATGACTTGTTTCCAGCCTTGATTGTCATTTACTACATTAGTCTCCTTATTAATCTTTGCAACTACAGGAGCTTTATAAGCAGGCGTCATAACATTACTATCATTCACTTGCATATCCTAATTCAAATCATCCTTTTCCAAAAATTCACATTTCGCGGTCTCATGCCCAAATACCTTACAGTGAGTACAAATAAAAGGCCTCCAATCATACAAAATTTTAACAGGTGGACATTTATCTCCAAGCTCTGCAACCTCAATACAGTCAGGGAGTTCATATTCAGGTGTGATTTCAACAAGAGCCTTTGTATATCTAATTCTATGTAACTTTTCAGTATTTGAATCAAAACAAACGGGACAACCAACATGACAAGATAACCAGTTTATTCCAACTAATGTCCACAACAATAAGGGTATATGATGCAGGTGAATCCATATTGGCACCTTCCTAATCTGAGATTGCGAATTTCCTATGGTCGGATCCCATTCAGTAATTATGAACATCATTCCATTAATGAATATCAGATCTGATTTTAAAACTCTCTCCCTTTCCAAATCATTTGCAAAATTGAAATAGAAATTTGCTCCATCAGATTTAACGTCAACATCACCTTTTAATTTCCAGAGTTTAAGCAAGAAGTTAACAACAGTAAGATAGGAAAGAGTACCATCAAGAAAGAATCCCACCAAATGCTTTTGCCAAAATTTCATACCTTCCATTCTAACCAAATCTGGAAGTTTTTTCGGTAGACCATCTCTCACAATATCAAAGTGCAAGGGCTTGTATGATCCAGCATTACGCGGCAGCAATTTAAAGAGTGAGAGACAATCCTATTTTAAAGGAAGGGTTGAAGGATTTAAGGAACTGACACAATTGGAATTCACTTGATTGAGGCAGGGATAACATTTGAAGAATCATTAGTAGATTCTTTACCAGAGGCAACATTATCAGGAGGCAAATGAATTCCATTTACCAAATTTGACTTAGAAAGTAAGTTGCTAGACGAAATGATTGAAGAAACAAGATTAGAGAAAGAGCCAGGTTGTTTACCATTCTCAGAAGAATTTGCAAGATCTGAATGATAGCCAAGATTAAAAGATGCAGCACCATCAATAGTGGTCGATGATGTAACAATTGACAAAGAAGTTGTGAAAGGAGGACGAGGGACTGGAGGAGAAGGCGAAGAACGAATAGATAGCGGAGGAAAGACAGAAGAATCAAATGATAAAGAGGACGAACGATGATTAGAAGAGGACGAAGGTTTCTTGAAGGAAGAAGATGCCATTGATAAGGAGTGAAAAGTTTTCTCAGATGATCAACATAACATGTTAAGTGTATATGAGTTTAAAGTCATCGGCACCTTTTGATGACATGTTGTTATAAATATCTAGGACTAGTATTAGGTTAGTTAATCTAATGTTGTGTATGTATATTATAAGAACTCGGATTTCTTTTGAAAAGCCATGTTGTGTATTATATATTATCTATTGCTATTATAAGGTTATGTATATTCTTTGTTTCTTCACCCTTAATGATTTGATTTTATAACACTTGGATGTTCGGCACGTGAATACCATGGGTGTATCAGTGTTGACTCTGATATTCGAAAAATGGTTTTATAGCAACTTGGTATCAGAGCTGAAGGTTGAGTTGGAACTTTGGCTTTGGTGAGGAAAACATAGTAAGAGATTGGTAATGGGATGCCTTACTATGAATTTCAGCACGTGTGAATGAAAAAGACTATTTGTTAGTGCTATAAAAACATTTTATATTGCGTTTGTTTATCTAATGAGTGACAGATAAATCTAGTTGACTTCTTTGATCATCTTCAATTTTATAAATTCCTAAAAACTTAAACAAGGCAAACAGACACACTATTATTCAAAGATTTGGTAAATCAAATAATTTTATAAGAATTATAATGTATGTGTGTGTGTATAAACGAATAATTTCTAAATTATCATATAGATTTTGAAAGTGTTTGTTTGTTTGGAATAATAATATCTAATTATTATCATAAGTTGGTTGCTTTTCTTTGCTCAGTCGGATCACCAGAAAATTTCTTTTTTATCACATGGGTTAGTTATATACTGAATTTAGAAAAACATTGAAACGAATGCCTTATGAATTCAGGTTCATAATTCAATTATATGGCATTGATATCGATACTGGGTTAAAATTTAAATAAAATAAGTCACAAATAGAGTTTATAATTAGAAATAGTTTTAACTTGAGAATACAGTCTTGATGTTTTCTAAAAAAAAAATCAAAGTAGAGAAGATAATATTATTATTATTTGAGGGTATAACTATAAAGGATTCTTTATAAGATAGAAAAACATTGAACAGATTATGGTTGCTGGAAAATAATTTTGATGATGACTACAACATTATTAGTACTTGTTTCCAAGTTTATAAGTGGGAATTGCTTCTATAATAATTTTTTTTTCAAATTTTTTTGATAAAGAAATTTGGATCTAACATTTCAATAGTATTTTTTATTATAATGAGTACAAGTATATCCATATTATTATTATTTTATAGCAAGACCAACCAGTTTTTGTAGTGATTTGTAACACTTTTATTATAAAAAATTATTATAGGAGATAGACAGATTGTTTAACTACCACTGTTGGCTTTTAAGGTGGGTCGTCCATCACTGTTGGTTTTAGAGTGGTCCGTCCATGACAACTATATTAGCTTATAGTACATGAGATAGTTAGTATGGCTAGACTACTCAAATACATACAAATTTTTTACTCCATTTAGGGAGTTAAATGACTTATGTTGGCAAAGCAACACAAATAACAACCTAATAGGATTTGACATATAATAATGCACAGGCAAGGAAAGCATCACATCACTAGCAATAAAGGCATGCACCTCCTTTCATATGAAAGACATTTCCTAGCTCGGCTCCATTGTAGCTACAAGAAACCAAAATAGTATGCTAAATAGTACGTCACGTTCCTGAAATTCTCCACAACAGTTACACTCCACAAAACCAAACCCATGTAGAAGCATCCAAGAAACATTGCATAAGAATCCCTTAACAAGAAGCAGTTCACTCCTGTAACAACCCGTATTTTCACTAACCTGTTAAGATATAAATTGAGGCAGAATTTAATTCAAAAATCTGAATCAAGGGAAACGGGCTATGCCATTGCGTTCGTCTCGGAAAAATACGCGAAATAGAGTCCGAGTTTTCGAAAATCGGAGTCCGTATGACCCGATTAAGGCCCATTGAAGTTTTCAGAAAATCCCTAAGTAAAAACAGATTTAAATTTCAAATTAAAAAACAAGGGTTAGGGAAAAATGGCGCAGGCGGGAAAATTCCCGCCAGGACCCGCATGTCGACAGGCCTGTCGACAGGGGTCCTAGGGTGTCGACAGCCCTGTCGACAGGGGGTAGCCAGGCAATGTTGCCGGGCGCACCATTTTGATTTGGGCTGGGTTGTGTGGCTTAGTTCTAGAGAGTTCCGAAATCTGACGGGCCAAAACAATCCTAGGGTTAATCCTAGGGCTAAAAACACTCTAATCTTCTATAAATAAGCCTCTAAACCTACCCTAAAACCCCATTAATCATTCTAGCAACCAAACTATGTCAAATTGATTTCTCAAATGGCCTCCACTTAAAAACCCTAGCCTCCAATCTCTTCATTAATCATTCCTATGAAGATATGATGTTCATACAAGCATTTCTAAGTTGTATGAATGATCATTAGCTTGCATACATCATCAAGTTGCAAGTTTTATTTGCTAAGCTAGAGTTGTTGGGATTTTTGTTAATTGGAGCTTTGTTTTGGGTTTTTATATGCTTGCATAAAGGGCTACTCAATCTTTATTAGTGGATTTGTGTCTTCATAATATTAGTAAGCCCTCTTACCTTCATTTTAGAAACTCTAAAGTTAATATGTGATGAAAGTTGGGATTTATGCAAGTTTGATAAGTTATGCATGCTTATGCGAGTTCACTATGCTATGTTATGCATGTTTAAGAAGTTATGCATGCTTATGCGAGTTCACTATGCTATGTTATGCATGTTTAAGAAGTTATGCATGCTTATGCGAGTTCATTATGCTATGTTGTGCATGTTTAACAAGTTATGCATGTTTATGCAAGTTCACTATGCTATGTTTTGCAAGTTTAACAAGTTATGCATGTTTATGCAAGTTCACTATGCCATGATTTGCAAGTTTAACAAGTTATGCATGTTTATGCAAGTTCACTATGCTATGTTTTGCAAGTTTAACAAGTTATGCATGTTTATGCAAGTTCACTATGCCATGATTTGCAAGTTTGACAAGTTATGCATGTGTATGCAAGTTCACTATGCTAAGTTATGCAAGTCCAACATGTTATGCATGTTTATTATGATATGTAAGATTCATCATGTATGTTGTGCCAAGTTCCCTCTTCCTATCCTTTATGCGTTATGACGAATATGTAAGCGATGGAATGACGTTGGGGGGTTTGGGTGAAACTTAAAATACATAAAAATATAAGATTGGGAATTTACCTATTAAGTTAGGTCTACCCCTTGGGAATTTACCTATTAAGTTAGGTCTACCCAAGTATTTGTTAAACTTGTAATTGTGTTTTAAAAGTGGACATGACACTTAGAAAACATAAGTGTGGCCAACTCGAGGTTGGGTTGAGTTTATAGCGTAATTCTACCCGGAACCGACCGGCTTAACTAGTGGCTACAAACAATAGGACCCAATGTGAGAAGTTGGTCATGTGGTGCCAAAACCCGAGGTTAGACTAAGTTGTGGTGTAAACCTACCCGGACCCGCCCGGCCTAACTAGTAACCACAACAAGGTCTAATGTGAGAGGTTAAGGTGCATTAAATTAATTAATGCCTCATGATTAGGGTTAAGTCAGGGTCCACTAATACTTAACCAATTTGGGGATTCGAGGGATTGAAATGGGGTTAAGTGGTGAACTGTTGGTTACACTTAACTAGTTTAATCCATGATTAGTGAAGGGTTAAACCACACTTAACCCTCTTAGAAAACCCTAGCAACGTGGTCTGTTCTAACAGTAATCCCAGTTTGGTATCATTCACAACCCTAGAAGCTAGGCTAGGGCGGGGCACGATTACTAGACGGATGTAAGCGACCAAAAGGCGATGGCTGAGTGGTACAGCGGTGCGGGTCCAGGCGGGCTACGGACGTGCACGCAGTCCGGTGTTGGACAAACTCGAGGCACGGGTACCAGTAGGTTAGGGCTGTGCATTATTGCTTAAGTGTCTGGGGTTGACACCCGAGGGCTTGATACACCCCAAAGGTGGACCCAGCACAGTCTAACTACAACCATATGTGGGCCATATGGACACCAACACTTGACGTGTTAGGTTTGTAGGGAGCCGATCGACTAGACCGTTGGGCTGGGCCTTGTATTAAGGCCACCTCATGTTATTGGGCCAAAGTTTGGGCTGAGGGATCAATACCTGTTATGTTAGTTGCTAGTACACTATGGTGCAAGGTTTAATCTTCTCTATGTGATGACACCTTTATCTATTGCCAGTATGTTCATCTCAGTTTCCATCATGATGTTAACTTTATTAGTTTATAGACTGATCGTAGTAGGGCTTACCAGTCTTTTTGACTGACCTGTTTTCTTTCGCTTCTTTTCTTCCGTTCCCCCCCCCCCCCAGGTTCTCAGGGAGGGAATAGTGGTGCTTAGCTTGGATCGCTTGCTTGTTTGCTGGATAGCTCATGTATGACTGGACATTGAGCTCGCTATGGTTTATCATCTTTATTTTGGGGATAGCACTATGTATTTCAGTATTTCTGTTTATGATGTACTAGACATGTTTATTTTGGGCAGTTGACTTTATGATGTACTAAACTTGTTTTGAGATGGTTTGAGATATTCCGCTGTTTACTCTGTTTTACATATGTATTTATGTTCTTGTTCTGCCTTGATATATCATTATGCATGCTTACCCAGTTCTAACACTCCCTAGAAGCTAGTGCCCCCGAAAGAGTGACCCTAGCGGAGGTGGGGTGTTACAAATTTGGTATCAGAGCATATGGTTTACGAGAAAGAACAAAAAGTTTTTAAAAGACTTTTGAAAAACTATTTTCAAAACAAGTATAAAGTATTTTCCAAAGAAAAGTCTAGTATTTTAAAAGGCTATTCCCCAAAAAGCCATTAGCGTTATCCTTCGTTCCCTTGACCTAATCTTATCTTATCTTTCGTTTCAGTATGGCTGAGAATTTTGCCATCCCGGATGGAGTAAACGTACCACTCTGGTATAGGAGACTTCTAGACGCTAGGGCGGCAGCTAGCCCCGCAAACCCTACTCCCACTCTTCCTCCTGTAGTTGAGAATCCTCTCCCTAATGTCCCTCCTCCAGTGGTTCCTGTTCCTCCTCCTCCAGTTGCTGAGGCTCCTCTTCCTCCTCCTCCCCCTCAGCATCCTCAGGTTGAGTTCACGAAGGTTTGTAAAGACTTCAAGGCGATGGGAGGCAAGAATTTCCTAGGCACGGAATCTTTTGTTGAAGCTAGGAATTGGCTGAAGGACACTGAGGACTTGTTTGCTATTTTCGGGATTGATGACGAGAGGAAGATCTTATTGACAGTGTGGCTTTTGAAGGACGAAGCAGCCTATTGGTGGGAGGTCACCAATGGGACAAGGCCCGTCGAGACTTGGGCCGATTTGAGGACTAGATTTGTGGCCAAATTTTTATCTGCTGCTGAGGCGAATTTACAGATGGAGAAGTTCATTGCATTAAAGCAAGGTGATATGTCGGTCAAGGAGTATGTGAACAGGTTTAATCAGCTGGCCCGTTTTGGTTTAGATATGGTAAACACTCCCGAGAAGAAGGCTCTTCGATTCGCTAGAGGGTTGAATGAGCCGCTGCAGGGCTTGGCGATGTCACATATTCCGCATGGAGCTACTTTCGAGAGTTTGGTCGATATGGCTCTACTTCAGGGTGATGGAAAGAAAGAGGTCAAGTCAAGTGATACTCAGCCAAAGAAGACTGATTCTCAGGGTAAAAGCAATCAGGGTGGTCAAGGCAGTCAGGGGAATCAGAGCAAGAACAAGAAGGGGAACAACAACAAAGGCAAGGGAAAGTGCAATTACTGTGGTATACCTGGACACTTTGCTAAGAATTGTAGGAAGAAGAAAAGGAAGCTTAGTGGTGGATGTTTTTCCTGTGGTGAGACTGGACACTTCAGCAAGGAATGTCCGAAGAAGAAAGGGCAGGCTGGACCTTCTGGAGGGCAAGTGCATGCTCTCAACACCACTCCAGTTCCCGAACGAGGTATTGTTTCTGTTGAGAACCTTGTTTATGTTTCCGATCTTCCAGTTCGTACCTTATTTGATTCTGGTGCATCACATAGCTTTATCTCATCTGACCTTGTTGATAGCTTGCACCTTAGTACTAGCTTAGTGGATGATCCCGTTTGTGTTTCGAATCCCATTGGGGGTTCTGCTCATCTATCTATGATATGTGAGGATCTAAGGATCTCTATACTCAGTGTAGAGTTCTTGTGTAGTGCGTATGTTCTTAGTTTCAGGGGATACGGATTGATATTGGGCATGGATTGGCTGTCCAGATATGGAGCCATTCTTGATTGTGAGCATAGGGTTGTGAGGCTTGTGACTCGCCTTGGCAACACCTTAGAGATTTCGTGCAATCCGAAGGATCCCGTCATGTTGTGCTATCTTGAATCTCTCGATTCGTCAGAGGAAACCCTTCAGTCTGTAAGGGTGGTCCGAGATTATCCAGATGTCTTTGAAGAAGTTAAGGGGTTGCCCCCTAAACGAGAGATTGATTTTCGCATTTATCTGGTGGATAATGCTAAGCCTGTTTCTTTGCCCGTTCGGCACATGGCTCCGCGTGAGAGACGGGAGCTCAGCAAGCAAATAAAGGAGTTGCTTGAGAAGAACTTCATCAGACGAAGTATATCCGAATGGGGAGCGCCTGTGGTGTTTGCTACTAAGGCAGATGGTTCTCTTCGACTTTGTGTGGACTATCGAGAATTGAATAAGCTGACTAAGAAGAACAGACACCCGTTACCGAGGATTGATGATCTTTTCGACCAGCTCGTTGATGCTTCTGTTTTCTCTCAGCTTGATCTTGCTACTGGATTTCATCAGCTCAGAGTGGCTGAAGATAGTATAGACAAGACTGCATTCAGAACTCCAGATGGATTCTTTGAATGGCTTGTTATGCCGTTCGGCTTGACGAATGCACCCGCATATTTCGTGGACTTGATGAGTAGGGTGTTTCGGGAGTTCTTGAATAAGTTTGTCGTGGTTTTCGTAGATGATATTTTGGTCTTCTCCAAGGATGAAGAAGAGCACGCGAAGCATCTTGTAGAGGTGATGGATACGCTTAGAGCGCATCAGTTAAAGGCCAAGTTCTCCAAGTGTCACTTTTGGAGAAGGGAAGTTAGATTCCTTGGGCATATCGTATCCAAGCAAGGCTTAGCGGTGGATCCCGCTAAGGTGGTTGCGGTTCAGGATTGGAAGACTCCAAGGAATGCAACCGAAGTGAGAAGTTTTCTAGGTCTTGCGGGTTTTTACCGGAAGTTCATCAAGGACTTCGCGAAGATATCCGCTCCTCTTACTAAGTTGACGAAGAAGAACTTAGTTTTTTCTTGGGATATGGATTGTGAGCTTGCTTTTCAGAAACTAAAGAGAGCCCTTACCTCAGCACCAGTTCTAGCTTTACCCGATGGTGGTAAGATGTTTACCGTGTACACTGATGCTTGTGGCACGGGATTGGGCGCCGTTCTGATGCAAGAAGGCAGAGCTATATGTTTTGGTGGTAGGCAACTTAAGGTGCATGAGAAGAATTATCCCACTCATGATCTAGAGCTGGCAGCGATAGTATATGCACTCAAGGCTTGGCGTCATTATCTTCTGGGAGAGAGATTTGAGCTATATACTGATCATAAGTCTTTGAAGTATCTCTTTTCGCAGAAGGATCTGAACTTGAGGCAGCAAAGGTGGATGGAATTCTTGGCGTCCTACGATTTTGATATAGCCTATACCCCCGGTAAGGGGAATGTTGTAGCGGATGCGTTGAGTAGAAAAAGGTTGACACCAAGTCCTCTATTTGTTGAGATGAAGAATTTAGAGTTCTTGGCAACCTTTGATTTCTCTTTGGCAGTTGAGTCGATGACTGGTTCTTTAGCATCTCTTGAGCTCAGGCCTACCCTTCTGGATCAAGTTGGGGCTTCGCAGAAGGAAGACCCTCAGATAGTTGAGATTATGGATAAGCTGATTCGAGGAGAGACGTCTAGTCATCTCGCTCGATATTCTATTGATGACAAGGGTTGGCTGAGGAGAGATGGAAGGTTATGTGTCCCCATGATAGAAGATTTAGTAAGAAAAGTTCTGGAGGAAGCGCATCGCTCTAAGTTGACTATACATCCAGGCGGGGATAAGATGTACCAAAATATGAGGCGTATTTTCTTTTGGCCTGGGATGAAGAAGGATGTGGCGGAGTTTGTCTCTAGATGTATCATTTGCCAGCAAGTTAAGGCCGAGTCAAGGGAGCCCGGTGGGCTATTGCATCCTCTGGACGTTCCACTTTGGAAGTGGGAGAGTATCTCCATGGACTTTATTGATGGGCTTCCATGGTCAAGAAAAGGGAATACGAGCATTTGGGTTATTGTGGACAGGCTTACGAAGAGTGCTCATTTCATTCCGGTGAGGAGAAAAAGGACCGCATCTGGACTAGCATCAGTATATCTTCGTGAGATTGTGAGACTTCATGGAGTCCCCTCTAGTATTGTCAGTGACCGCGACCCAATCTTTACAAGTCAGTTCTGGAATAGCTTGCAGGAGGCTGTGGGCACGAGGTTGAACTTGAGTACGACCTATCACCCACAAACGGACGGTCAGACAGAAAGGGTGAATAGGGTACTTGAGGACTTGTTGAGGCTTTGCATTCTGGACTTTGGTGGTACTTGGGAAGACCACCTTCCTCTTGTTGAGTTTGCATATAATAACAGTTATCAGGCAAGCATAGGGATGGCACCATTTGAAGCTTTATATGGGAGGCCGTGCAAGTCACCTACATGTTGGTGGGAGACTACAGATAAGCTTATACTTGGACCTGACATGATTAGGGATACATTCGAGAAGGTCGAGTTGATTAGAAGACGGATGAAAGCGGCCCAAGACTGACAGAAATCCTATGCTGATAAGCGAAGATCCGATTTGGAGTTTGATGTTGGGGACAGGGTTTTCGTAAAGGTTTCTCCTTTGCGGAATGTGGTCCGATTTGGAGCTGTTGGGAAGTTAGCACCAAGGTTTGTTGGACCATTTCCAGTTGTAGAGAGGATCGGGAAGATGGCCTATAGAGTGGAATTGCCCGAGAAGCTAGCTGGAGTGCATAATGTTTTTCATGTTTCGCATCTCCGGAAGTGTTTGCATGAGTCAGCAGAGGTGGTTGAGCCAAGTGTTCTAGAAGATGTGGAAGTAGAGAAAGAAGCTACCTTGAGGAGAGCTCCGATTCGTATCTTGGGGACGGAGACCAAGAAGCTAAAGAATCGAGAGGTCAAGTTGGTGAAGGTTCAATGGGGTGAAGCCGAAGAAGACGCAACTTGGGAAACCGAGGAGAAGATGCGAGGGCTTTATCCATTCCTTTTTGAGGGTACACTCTCAATCTCTTTCCTTTGTTAGCATATCTTTCTCTTTGCTACCCATGTTTATCTAGTTATCGTGCTAATCTTGTCATGAGAACCTTAGGTTGAAACCCTTTGGGTGAAACATGTGTTTGAGACATGTTATGTTTGATGGTTGCAAGTGGTTGCAAGTGTTTGCAAGTGGTTACTCGTGGATGCATGATACACGTTAGGCACTAGATCGGCTCACACACTCCTCATATTGCATGTGCATGAGTGTTTATGCTTATTCTTGGATGAAATTCGTATGCTATCACATGGATGTTGCATATGGATGTATGATTGAGCACGCATGTAGATATTATACATTATGTTAGGGATTTGCATACATATGGATACATTTCACTAACATATTTTGCATTGATCCTTGCATTAGACAAGTACATATACACACACCTTTGCATATGTTCATCCAGCATTTAGAATCTTTTAAGGACAATGGTTGCTCGTGGATGATGTTTTGAGTAGATGGATGTTGGATGGTAGGATACGTTCTTCCTGACTTGAAGATTTCGGGGACGAAATCCCTTAAGGAGGGGAGAATGTAACAACCCGTATTTTCACTAACCTGTTAAGATATAAATTGAGGCAGAATTTAATTCAAAAATCTGAATCAAGGGAAACGGGCTATGCCATTGCGTTCGTCTCGGAAAAATACGCGAAATAGAGTCCGAGTTTTCGAAAATCGGAGTCCGTATGACCCGATTAAGGCCCATTGAAGTTTTCAGAAAATCCCTAAGTAAAAATAGATTTAAATTTCAAATTAAAAAACAAGGGTTAGGGCAAAATGGCGCAGGCGGGAAAATTCCCGCCAGGACCCGCATGTCGACAGGCCTGTCGACAGGGGTCCTAGGGTGTCGACAGCCCTGTCGACAGCCCTGTCGACAGGGGGTAGCCAGGCAATGTTGCCTGGCGCACCATTTTGATTTGGGCTGGGTTGTGTGGCTTGGTTCTAGAGAGTTCCGAAATCTGACGGGCCAAAACTATCCTAGGGTTAATCCTAGGGCTAAAAACACTCTAATCTTCTATAAATAAGCCTCTAAACCTACCCTAAAACCCCATTAATCATTCTAGCAACCAAACTATGTCAAATTGATTTCTCAAATGGCCTCCACTTAAAAACCCTAGCCTCCAATCTCTTCATTAATCATTCCTATGAAGATATGATGTTCATACAAGCATTTCTAAGTTGTATGAATGATCATTAGCTTGCATACATCATCAAGTTGCAAGTTTTATTTGCTAAGCTAGAGTTTTTGGGATTTTTGTTAATTGGAGCTTTGTTTTGGGTTTTTATATGCTTGCATAAAGGGCTACTCAATCTTTATTAGTGGATTTGTGTCTTCATAATATTAGTAAGCCCTCTTACCTTCATTTTAGAAACTCTAAAGTTAATATGTGATGAAAGTTGGGATTTATGCAAGTTTGATAAGTTATGCATGCTTATGCGAGTTCACTATGCTATGTTATGCATGTTTAAGAAGTTATGCATGCTTATGCGAGTTCACTTTGCTATGTTATGCATGTTTAAGAAGTTATGCATGCTTATGCGAGTTCATTATGCTATGTTGTGCATGTTTAACAAGTTATGCATGTTTATGCAAGTTCACTATGCTATGTTTTGCAAGTTTAACAAGTTATGCATGTTTATGCAAGTTCACTATGCCATGATTTGCAAGTTTAACAAGTTATGCATGTTTATGCAAGTTCACTATGCTATGTTTTGCAAGTTTAACAAGTTATGCATGTTTATGCAAGTTCACTATGCCATGATTTGCAAGTTTGACAAGTTATGCATGTGTATGCAAGTTCAATATGCTAAGTTATGCAAGTCCAACATGTTATGCATGTTTATTATGATATGTAAGATTCATCATGTATGTTGTGCCAAGTTCCCTCTTCCTATCCTTTATGCGTTATGACGAATATGTAAGCGATGGAATGACGTTGGGGGGTTTGGGTGAAACTTAAAATACATAAAAATATAAGATTGGGAATTTACCTATTAAGTTAGGTCTACCCTTTGGGAATTTACCTATTAAGTTAGGTCTACCCAAGTATTTGTTAAACTTGTAATTGTGTTTTAAAAGTGGACATGACACTTAGAAAACATAAGTGTGGCCAACTCGAGGTTGGGTTGAGTTTGTAGCGTAATTCTACCCGGAACCGACCGGCTTAACTAGTGGCTACAAACAATAGGACCCAATGTGAGAAGTTGGTCATGTGGTGCCAAAACCCGAGGTTAGACTAAGTTGTGGTGTAAACCTACCCGGACCCGCCCGGCCTAACTAGTAACCACAACAAGGTCTAATGTGAGAGGTTAAGGTGCATTAAATTAATTAATGCCTCATGATTAGGGTTAAGTCAGGGTCCACTAATACTTAACCAATTTGGGGATTCGAGGGATTGAAATGGGGTTAAGTGGTGAACTGTTGGTTACACTTAACTAGTTTAATCCATGATTCGTGAAGGGTTAAACCACACTTAACCCTCTTAGAAAACCCTAGCAACGTGGTCTGTTCTAACAGTAATCCCAGTTTGGTATCATTCACAACCCTAGAAGCTAGGCTAGGGCGGGGCACGATTACTGGACGGATGTAAGCGACCAAAAGGCGATGGCTGAGTGGTACAGCGGTGCGGGTCCAGGCGGGCTACGGACGTGTACGCAGTCCGGTGTTGGACAAACTCGAGGCACGGGTACCAGTAGGTTAGGGCTGTGCATTTGTGACGGCAAGGAATTTCGCTCGGTCCGAACCAGTCGCTAAACCGATCCAGGCCGCTCGAAATGCCCTATCGTTTGAGAACACGACAAAACAGAACGCATACAGAAGAACATTTCATTGTATATTACAACAATGCATCAGATTACAAGAATATACAGAGTATAAAAGAATATAACACAGAAATATCAGAGATTTAAATTACATTTAAATACATAGCAGCGGAAAATAATACAATACACAACTAGAAGGAGATATACGGATACAAAGCTTTCCGGATATCGTTCCAGCTGTAAACCAGGATCCTGTGAATATAAATCTGCAAAACCGAAACTACTAGCTGCCCGTGTCAAAATAAGGGCACCCAGAGTTTAGGTTAAAACAATAAACTCCAGGTCAGTCATGTGACTGGTGTGAGAACTAAAACAGTTATTAATCTTTATTTTAAATCATTAGGTAAATCAAGGGACCACGCCGTATAACACGGAACGGGTTTCCTCCCAAGAATACCAGTGCATAAAACAAACAGCGCAATGCTAAATAAAGAAAAATGAAGCTGTTATAAGACCCAGGTCCTATCACACAATGCAACGCAAGCCGGGGGATAGGGTTTTCCCTTATAACAGCCAAACAATGCTTGATACGTTTAAAACAAATCATTTGATACTATTATAAGTGCATAGTGTATAAAACAACTTCAAATCATAAGTATCAATCATAGGCGGCATAAGCGCCCCATCCCACTATGTCGCCATATATAGGTTTACAAATAAAACCGCAAATGACACGTATTTGGAAATTGGGTTTCCATCTATGAACCGAGGCTAGGGGCAAGATCCTCAACCGATTCGAGACGCTCTAGCCCGTGTCTCAGGCAAGTACTCAGTCAAGCCTTTGGATCGTCAGGGCCGGTCCACCGATGTGGATTAAAATGCCTGAACACTACGTTTCCCCACCCTTTGGGGTGTCAATGAGCCAACAAATGACTCCATCGGTTCGAGAACGACCGATCAATCCGAGGCGCCTCGCAACAGCAACAACCACATAAGTCAAACTCGTCAGGGCGTGTAAAACCACTGACGCCACTTCTAACTAGAAAGAAACGCAAGTCCTCCCTGAGGTCCGTCTCCCGTTTTTGATTCATACCGGGTGTGAAACTCGCGAATCAACGTTACACAAAGCTACGCCACTAAGGCCGTGCTTCGATCATCACCACAAAACTTTGCTTTTCAACAGAAGCCTCGATCTTTTGCATCTTAGCATGCCACACAGGCAAACCATCCTATGCAACCGATATCAGTCACACAGAATGAAATCCAATGTCAGACACACAGTCCATTTACAAGTCCGTTCTGGGTCTGAACGAAACCGGAGGCACCTAGTACCCCGCCTATCCATCGATCTCCAAGTACGTCTGGACGATCACTAACTGTTTCCATCTTCTTGGGTGTACAGCCCAATCAAGATCATCAGTTATCACCCAAACGACGTGAAGACCTCCGGTCTTCGACCATCGTCTTCATCTTCGACTTATCGTCGTATCAGTTATTCAGAATGGGATAAACCCGGCCTTTCCGAATAACTCGCGTATATATTATAAAAGTGTTACACAAACACAACATACGCCTCATTCCAATTCATTAGTCACTACCCGTAAATTAATCAAGAGAATAATTCCCCAAATATTAACCCCGAAGGCCGAAACCAACATCAGATCAATATCCAGAAAACCATTCTGCTTGGCCAACCGACAGTTAGTTTCTAAATTTCACATTCATAGGGAAAGATTCCCACTAATTTTATCAAAGATAAATTCCTTGAATTTATTCTTTAATCCATTTTTGAATATCAATTCAAACTAGTCGGGATTAGCGAACCTTACCGAAGTAATCATTTGTTTTAATTTCCCAATCCCAACCTATTCATCCCATGAAGTAAAACTGGTAATACTTCATATCTAACACCACAGTGTTATCGGTAAATTCAATTACCATTTCACGTTCAAATCTAATTAAAGATTTAACTATCGCCTGGAGCAAAACTGGTGATACTCCATTTTCGATCTTTTCAATCTAATTAAAGATTCATTAAAACTCCACTCAGTTTTAATCGTTAACTGGGTTAAAGAATCAGTGTCATTTAAAACACGGTTCACGACAAGCCCAAAATCACATTCATTAATTATCGGGTTAAAGAACAAGTGTTATTTAAAACACTGTTCACGATAAACCCAAAAATCAATATCAATTCAATTCCAATTAAATATTATTTAATTGGTACACTTCATTAAATCTAAATAAAAAGATTTAATCTTTTCTCCACTGGGTTCAAGAACAGTGTTAGTGAAGACACCATTCACGACAAACCCAAATCCCATTTGATATTCAATATAAGGCTCTGAATAGAAAATATATCGGCTTATATTCAATATCAAATTCTACGATTAACAAATGTCGTATTGGAAATAACGATATATATATATATATCTTTCAAATTTCCGTAACAACATCCGTATAATCACAAATTCCAACATCGAAATATTCCGAAGACAATTTCGATTCAAATCCACTCCAATGCAATCATTGGAAATTTTGGTTATTTTCAAAACCCTTTTCAAATTCAATTTATTTATTTTAAAAATAAATAGAATTATAATTCTAGTTCAAAACTAGTTCATTTCGATAAAAATCTATTTTTATCTTTTCAAATAGGGAGTTTTTCATCCCAATTCTTTCTAAATCATTTCTTATGATTTTACACAAATTATTACTATTTTTAATAATTTTATCAAGGCCCGTACAGTCGATTTCCATCAATGGCCATCGAACTGCACTTACAGCGACCTTTTTCGAATTTGATTTGGACATAATTCCAAATCCAACCGTTAGATTTCAAATTTCTAATATTCGTTAGAAAGCTCTTTTCGATACGAACCCAACGGTTCCGGTTTTAGGAGAATCCGACGGTCGGATCTCCCGTAATGTCCGTTTGAAATCAATGGTCGAAATTCACGAACTACCGCGGCGCGGCGCGTTCTATTCAGGCCATTATATTATATATATAATATATATAATATATATTTCGTCGATTTCTATTTAAAACGAATTATATAAATAGTTTTAAATTCGTTTCAAATGCAATTTCAACTTCCTTTTCAATTCAAATCAAAATTGAATTCTTCTTTATAAATTCGTTTCAAAATTCATTTCTATTCAATTCAAATTTCAATTCAATTTGAATTCATTTCAATTCGTTTTCAATTCAATTCATTTCGAAATTGTTTTCAATTCATTTTGAATTCGTTTTCAATTCATCTTGAATTCGTTTTCAATTCAATTTATCTCGAAATATTCGATTTCAAAATTACTTTTTAATATTCGATTTCAAAATTACTTTTTAATATTCATTTTAAAATGAATAAAATCGATATAAATATCGTTCACGTCAAAATGGCGTCAATCTAATCAACACGGCTTCATATATTGATATTTTCAAATATTCCATTTCAAATATTTCTTTTTCAAATATTTCTTTTTCAAAACTGGAATGAGGCCCAATCAATTACCATATAAAATTAATTATACGGATTTTCATACAACACATGTATATAATAGCCTTGAAAATAATCAACCATCAACCAAAGTGCACTACACTGTATAAGCATCAAATATAGATATCCAACGCTTATAACAGCCTGTCAATCAATCGATCGACATATTTAATCAATCAGGATGAGTGAACTTCAAATTTCATCCTAACACCCGTGTGGGGTTTCAAACAATCAAACACATATTTTATTTGTGCAGTTAGGCGATGTGTAAAATTTATCGACCCAATCAACGTCATTCAAATAGGTGTACATAAACAAACCGTCTGGTTTGTAAATGAATATTTATTTATTCACATTCACGTTAAAAATTATATTTTTAACGATAACACATTTTATTTTAACATATGAATTTCTATTCAGTTCATTCTTTAAATAAAATGCTATTTTTATCTTTCTAACTTATTTTAGAAAATTTCGGCGGCATAACGGCACGATACTAGAAACGGGACAAGGCCTAGCCTTATCCCCGGTCTAGTGAAGGCCCACGCCATTCACACATCAATCAAACCATTCAATTTCACCCAAACAATTCAATTCAATCACATAATCAAACTAATCTATGCAACCAAACAAACAAGTCCATGGTTTGTGGACGATTGTGTCGGGTGCTACTAAACACCGTCTGCATCCTAGTATATATATATATATAACTAGAAAAATAAATTGAAAGGTGAGAAATTCTCACATATTGCTATCCTAGCTCCACGGCTCTTCACTGATAGAGAACTTTATCGCTATCGCATCTTCGTCATCTTCGTTGCCCGTAGCCACTACATATGTAAAAATCGAATTTTTACTTCGCTATTCAATATATAAAAATCGAATTTTTATTTCAAAGTTCAATATATAAAAATCGAATTTTTAGTTCGCTATTCAATATAAAAATCGAATTTTCAGTTCAAAGTTCAATATATAAAAATCGAATTTTTATTTCAAAAATCTAATTTTTTCCTAAATCAAAACTACGATCTTTTTCTAAACAAAATACGATCTTTTCCTAAACAAACATATGAACCTTTTCTAAACAAAAATATGAACTTTTCTAAACAAAAATACGGACTTTTCTAAACAAAAATATGAACTTTTTCTTAGATAAAAATCCTATTTTTATTTTTAAATTTCTAATCTCCTTTTAGTTTATAAAAATTATATCTTTTCATTTATAGAAATCATACACTTTCATTCATAGAAAATTAACGTTTTCTAAATTAAAAATCAAAGTTTTCATACATTGAAAATCTATATTCTTAGATCGACCAAAATCATATTTTTACTTAAAATAAAAATCATATATATTTCAGTTTTAAAAATCACCCTTTTTAATTTTCAGAATTTTAAAAACAAGTTAAAACTTGAATAAGATAAAATAAAATAAAAGGAAGGGGAGGGCTTACGGGGACTGGATGGCCGGAGTATGGTGGCGCCGGGCATCGCTTGAGGCAGTCCCGGTCGGCCGGCGGTGGCTGAGCAGGAGTCGGAGGCGGCAGGTTTTGAGTTGAGGCGGTTTTCAGTGGGTGCGTGGTTTTTGAGTGGAGGAGGAGCGGTGGAAGGGGAGGAAGGTCGGAGAGAAAGATCAACGGAAGAGGGGGGGGGCGACGAGGCAGCGGCGTCGGTCAGACATGAGGGCGACGGTTTTGGGTTTAGATCGGGTTTTTTTTCTTTTTGGGGGAGTTGACTGAAATGGAAGAGAAAGAGGGGGGCCAAGGTTTTATATACTTGTTTATTAATTTATTTTAAATTTTGAATTCCAAAAAGTGCCCCTTTCATTCGAACTCGAAATCGAACCCACCGACTGTCATCCCTAGCGTATTACCCCCATTCCGAACACATTGGGATATGTATCGCAAGCTGATTCGATGGTTACAATCAGTTTCCTTTTGAATTTTCATTTAAATCTTTATATTGAATTTTAAACGCACACTTCAAATTACCGGGGTCACATACTAACTAGAAAAATTCCAGAAAAATATTTTCTAGCTTCGTATTGACGATACGGTCCTAACAAAACTAGTTTCATCGAATTCTGAGACCGTTAGAAAAATGGCCATTTTCCAGTTGATTAAAATCAACTGAAACTGGTCAAACGCGTTTTCTTTGGCCACACTCACATATTGATTCGAAAAATTATCAAATTTGGAATCTAGCAATAATTTGACACTGCGGACCCAACAAAACTCGTTTCGTCGAAATCCGAGGTCGTTTGCAAAATGTCCATTTTTAAGGGCCTGAATTCCATAGCGACTATTCAGAATTTTCAACTGGACATATCTCTCAATTCTCGCTACGAAATTTTGATCTTTCGGATTCGTTGGAAAGATATCATCAATTAGATCCTAATGTTTTTGGTTTCACAAACATCCGGATCGTTTTGCACCTGGTACATTCAATTGAAGTTTGAAATCGAATTATCGAACTACCGCGCCATTTTTAATTCTATTTATAATTATATATAAATATTTATATTCTAACGACGACGCGTATAATATATACGTTCGAATTCTATTCAAAATAAATTTCACGTCGATATTATTTAAAATAATTCATTTTAAATGTTCAAAATTCACTAAAATTGCCAAAATAAAAATTTCAAACTGGCTCGCATTTTCCGGGTTGTTACAATCTCCCCCACTTAAAACTTTTCGTCCCCGAAAAGGAACAAAGTCGAAAGTGGTTTGATAATTCAACTCTACGCTCGATCTGGCTTCCATTCTCTAACTCTTCAGTTTCTGAGAATTTTCAAAATTTCAAAAATTTGGCTAACACCCTAAATTTTCGAAAAATTTCGCCATAACCTCCCCTGCAATGGGAGCATCGGGGAATTTCAAATAGCTTCCCCGGTCCTTCAGATCTCAAAAAGAAAAAGAAAAAGCCAAGCGGCTAGCCAATAGGCTCACAAAATCATCATCACCCAAACAAAACAAGAAATTATGTAATAAACATGTACCTATTTGTCGGGCAAACAAATTTTATTCTCTGCTCTAGCCTCCTTGCTATGACCTGTTCAATGATATATATGTATATGCAAGCAAATGCAAACAATTTCAATATAGTTCAATTGGGCATAATGTTTCAAAATTATCAAACAAATGAACAAACAGCACAAACATCAATCCATTAGTGAATTTAACGTTTCAAATTCATAATTTGATATATATACAAAAAATCATGTTTTGATGCCAAATCACAACAAATAAATCTATCTATATAAGTTTTGGTTCTCACACCAGTCTAATGGAAATATATAGATATCACACCTTCGACACTCGAATATAAATGCTGATGATGATGCACCATCATCAATATCACCTTCGGACGACTAGAGTGTGATGCTATATCTATCCAATATATTAAAATTCCAAATACACGTGGATCAGACGTATACGCAAAATATTTATATACTGGACTGTCCATATCAATATAATTAAATAATCAAATACGAATAAGTGATTTAAATTTTTAAAACAAAAATTTGTTTTCATTTTCAAAAATATACTCTTCACACTCGTTCTAGGATACTACTGATCCTATCTCTAACGAGTCATCCCATTGGATATTGCTAATCCAATTATCTGATGAATTCTTTCGTATGGTTCTAATGTGCCTTGTTCTCTGAGCTTTGTAAACCAAAGCTCTGATACCAAATGTGACGGCAAGGAATTTCGCTCGGTCCGAACCAGTCGCTAAACCGATCCAGGCCGCTCGAAATGCCCTATCGTTTGAGAACACGACAAAACAGAACGCATACGGAAGAACATTTCATTGTATATTACAACAATGCATCAGATTACAAGAATATACAGAGTATAAAAGAATATAACACAGAAATATCAGAGATTTAAATTACATTTAAATACATAGCAGCGGAAAATAATACAATACACAACTAGAAGGAGATATACGGATACAAAGCTTTCCGGATATCGTTCCAGCTGTAAACCAGGATCCTGTGAATATAAATCTGCAAAACCGAAACTACTAGCTGCCCGTGTCAAAATAAGGGCACCCAGAGTTTAGGTTAAAACAATAAACTCCAGGTCAGTCATGTGACTGGTGTGAGAACTAAAACAGTTATTAATCTTTATTTTAAATCATTAGGTAAATCAAGGGACCACGCCGTATAACACGGAACGGGTTTCCTCCCAAGAATACCAGTGCATAAAACAAACAGCGCAATGCTAAATAAAGAAAAATGAAGCTGTTATAAGACCCAGGTCCTATCACACAATGCAACGCAAGCCGGGGGATAGGGTTTTCCCTTATAACAGCCAAACAATGCTTGATACGTTTAAAACAAATCATTTGATACTATTATAAGTGCATAGTGTATAAAACAACTTCAAATCATAAGTATCAATCATAGGCGGCATAAGCGCCCCATCCCACTATGTCGCCATATATAGGTTTACAAATAAAACCGCAAATGACACGTATTTGGAAATTGGGTTTCCATCTATGAACCGAGGCTAGGGGCAAGATCCTCAACCGATTCGAGACGCTCTAGCCCGTGTCTCAGGCAAGTACTCAGTCAAGCCTTTGGATCGTCAGGGCCGGTCCACCGATGTGGATTAAAATGCCTGAACACTACGTTTCCCCACCCTTTGGGGTGTCAATGAGCCAACAAATGACTCCATCGGTTCGAGAACGACCGATCAATCCGAGGCGCCTCGCAACAGCAACAACCACATAAGTCAAACTCGTCAGGGCGTGTAAAACCACTGACGCCACTTCTAACTAGAAAGAAACGCAAGTCCTCCCTGAGGTCCGTCTCCCGTTTTTGATTCATACCGGGTGTGAAACTCGCGAATCAACGTTACACAAAGCTACGCCACTAAGGCCGTGCTTCGATCATCACCACAAGACTTTGCTTTTCAACAGAAGCCTCGATCTTTTGCATCTTAGCATGCCACACAGGCAAACCATCCTATGCAACCGATATCAGTCACACAGAATGAAATCCAATGTCAGACACACAGTCCATTTACAAGTCCGTTCTGGGTCTGAACGAAACCGGAGGCACCTAGTACCCCGCCTATCCATCGATCTCCAAGTACGTCTGGACGATCACTAACTGTTTCCATCTTCTTGGGTGTACAGCCCAATCAAGATCATCAGTTATCACCCAAACGACGTGAAGACCTCCGGTCTTCGACCATCGTCTTCATCTTCGACTTATCGTCGTATCAGTTATTCAGAATGGGATAAACCCGGCCTTTCCGAATAACTCGCGTATATATTATAAAAGTGTTACACAAACACAACATACGCCTCATTCCAATTCATTAGTCACTACCCGTAAATTAATCAAGAGAATAATTCCCCAAATATTAACCCCGAAGGCCGAAACCAACATCAGATCAATATCCAGAAAACCATTCTGCTTGGCCAACCGACAGTTAGTTTCTAAATTTCACATTCATAGGGAAAGATTCCCACTAATTTTATCAAAGATAAATTCCTTGAATTTATTCTTTAATCCATTTTTGAATATCAATTCAAACTAGTCGGGATTAGCGAACCTTACCGAAGTAATCATTTGTTTTAATTTCCCAATCCCAACCTATTCATCCCATGAAGTAAAACTGGTAATACTTCATATCTAACACCACAGTGTTATCGGTAAATTCAATTACCATTTCACGTTCAAATCTAATTAAAGATTTAACTATCGCCTGGAGCAAAACTGGTGATACTCCATTTTCGATCTTTTCAATCTAATTAAAGATTCATTAAAACTCCACTCAGTTTTAATCGTTAACTGGGTTAAAGAATCAGTGTCATTTAAAACACGGTTCACGACAAGCCCAAAATCACATTCATTAATTATCGGGTTAAAGAACAAGTGTTATTTAAAACACTGTTCACGATAAACCCAAAAATCAATATCAATTCAATTCCAATTAAATATTATTTAATTGGTACACTTCATTAAATCTAAATAAAAAGATTTAATCTTTTCTCCACTGGGTTCAAGAACAGTGTTAGTGAAGACACCATTCACGACAAACCCAAATCCCATTTGATATTCAATATAAGGCTCTGAATAGAAAATATATCGGCTTATATTCAATATCAAATTCTACGATTAACAAATGTCGTATTGGAAATAACGATATATATATATATCTTTCAAATTTCCGTAACAACATCCGTATAATCACAAATTCCAACATCGAAATATTCCGAAGACAATTTCGATTCAAATCCACTCCAATGCAATCATTGGAAATTTTGGTTATTTTCAAAACCCTTTTCAAATTCAATTTATTTATTTTAAAAATAAATAGAATTATAATTCTAGTTCAAAACTAGTTCATTTCGATAAAAATCTATTTTTATCTTTTCAAACAGGGAGTTTTTCATCCCAATTCTTTCTAAATCATTTCTTATGATTTTACACAAATTATTACTATTTTTAATAATTTTATCAAGGCCCGTACAGTCGATTTCCATCAATGGCCATCGAACTGCACTTACAGCGACCTTTTTCGAATTTGATTTGGACATAATTCCAAATCCAACCGTTAGATTTCAAATTTCTAATATTCGTTAGAAAGCTCTTTTCGATACGAACCCAACGGTTCCGGTTTTAGGAGAATCCGACGGTCGGATCTCCCGTAATGTCCGTTTGAAATCAATGGTCGAAATTCACGAACTACCGCGGCGCGGCGCGTTCTATTCAGGCCATTATATTATATATATAATATATATAATATATATTTCGTCGATTTCTATTTAAAACGAATTATATAAATAGTTTTAAATTCGTTTCAAATGCAATTTCAACTTCCTTTTCAATTCAAATCAAAATTGAATTCTTCTTTATAAATTCGTTTCAAAATTCATTTCTATTCAATTCAAATTTCAATTCAATTTGAATTCATTTCAATTCGTTTTCAATTCAATTCATTTCGAAATCGTTTTCAATTCATTTTGAATTCGTTTTCAATTCATCTTGAATTCGTTTTCAATTCAATTTATCTCGAAATATTCGATTTCAAAATTACTTTTTAATATTCGATTTCAAAATTACTTTTTAATATTCATTTTAAAATGAATAAAATCGATATAAATATCGTTCACGTCAAAATGGCGTCAATCTAATCAACACGGCTTCATATATTGATATTTTCAAATATTCCATTTCAAATATTTCTTTTTCAAATATTTCTTTTTCAAAACTGGAATGAGGCCCAATCAATTACCATATAAAATTAATTATACGGATTTTCATACAACACATGTATATAATAGCCTTGAAAATAATCAACCATCAACCAAAGTGCACTACACTGTATAAGCATCAAATATAGATATCCAACGCTTATAACAGCCTGTCAATCAATCGATCGACATATTTAATCAATCAGGATGAGTGAACTTCAAATTTCATCCTAACACCCGTGTGGGGTTTCAAACAATCAAACACATATTTTATTTGTGCAGTTAGGCGATGTGTAAAATTTATCGACCCAATCAACGTCATTCAAATAGGTGTACATAAACAAACCGTCTGGTTTGTAAATGAATATTTATTTATTCACATTCACGTTAAAAATTATATTTTTAACGATAACACATTTTATTTTAACATATGAATTTCTATTCAGTTCATTCTTTAAATAAAATGCTATTTTTATCTTTCTAACTTATTTTAGAAAATTTCGGCGGCATAACGGCACGATACTAGAAACGGGACAAGGCCTAGCCTTATCCCCGGTCTAGTGAAGGCCCACGCCATTCACACATCAATCAAACCATTCAATTTCACCCAAACAATTCAATTCAATCACATAATCAAACTAATCTATGCAACCAAACAAACAAGTCCATGGTTTGTGGACGATTGTGTCGGGTGCTACTAAACACCGTCTGCATCCTAGTATATATATATATATAACTAGAAAAATAAATTGAAAGGTGAGAAATTCTCACATATTGCTATCCTAGCTCCACGGCTCTTCACTGATAGAGAACTTTATCGCTATCGCATCTTCGTCATCTTCGTTGCCCGTAGCCACTACATATGTAAAAATCGAATTTTTACTTCGCTATTCAATATATAAAAATCGAATTTTTATTTCAAAGTTCAATATATAAAAATCGAATTTTTAGTTCGCTATTCAATATAAAAATCGAATTTTCAGTTCAAAGTTCAATATATAAAAATCGAATTTTTATTTCAAAAATCTAATTTTTTCCTAAATCAAAACTACGATCTTTTTCTAAACAAAATACGATCTTTTCCTAAACAAACATATGAACCTTTTCTAAACAAAAATATGAACTTTTCTAAACAAAAATACGGACTTTTCTAAACAAAAATATGAACTTTTTCTTAGATAAAAATCCTATTTTTATTTTTAAATTTCTAATCTCCTTTTAGTTTATAAAAATTATATCTTTTCATTTATAGAAATCATACACTTTCATTCATAGAAAATTAACGTTTTCTAAATTAAAAATCAAAGTTTTCATACATTGAAAATCTATATTCTTAGATCGACCAAAATCATATTTTTACTTAAAATAAAAATCATATATATTTCAGTTTTAAAAATCACCCTTTTTAATTTTCAGAATTTTAAAAACAAGTTAAAACTTGAATAAGATAAAATAAAATAAAAGGAAGGGGAGGGCTTACGGGGACTGGATGGCCGGAGTATGGTGGCGCCGGGCATCGCTTGAGGCAGTCCCGGTCGGCCGGCGGTGGCTGAGCAGGAGTCGGAGGCGGCAGGTTTTGAGTTGAGGCGGTTTTCAGTGGGTGCGTGGTTTTTGAGTGGAGGAGGAGCGGTGGAAGGGGAGGAAGGTCGGAGAGAAAGATCAACGGAAGAGGGGGGGGCGACGAGGCAGCGGCGTCGGTCAGACATGAGGGCGACGGTTTTGGGTTTAGATCGGGTTTTTTTTCTTTTTGGGGGAGTTGACTGAAATGGAAGAGAAAGAGGGGGGCCAAGGTTTTATATACTTGTTTATTAATTTATTTTAAATTTTGAATTCCAAAAAGTGCCCCTTTCATTCGAACTCGAAATCGAACCCACCGACTGTCATCCCTAGCGTATTACCCCCATTCCGAACACATTGGGATATGTATCGCAAGCTGATTCGATGGTTACAATCAGTTTCCTTTTGAATTTTCATTTAAATCTTTATATTGAATTTTAAACGCACACTTCAAATTACCGGGGTCACATACTAACTAGAAAAATTCCAGAAAAATATTTTCTAGCTTCGTATTGACGATACGGTCCTAACAAAACTAGTTTCATCGAATTCTGAGACCGTTAGAAAAATGGCCATTTTCCAGTTGATTAAAATCAACTGAAACTGGTCAAACGCGTTTTCTTTGGCCACACTCACATATTGATTCGAAAAATTATCAAATTTGGAATCTAGCAATAATTTGACACTGCGGACCCAACAAAACTGGTTTCGTCGAAATCCGAGGTCGTTTGCAAAATGTCCATTTTTAAGGGCCTGAATTCCATAGCGACTATTCAGAATTTTCAACTGGACATATCTCTCAATTCTCGCTACGAAATTTTGATCTTTCGGATTCGTTGGAAAGATATCATCAATTAGATCCTAATGTTTTTGGTTTCACAAACATCCGGATCGTTTTGCACCTGGTACATTCAATTGAAGTTTGAAATCGAATTATCGAACTACCGCGCCATTTTTAATTCTATTTATAATTATATATAAATATTTATATTCTAACGACGACGCGTATAATATATACGTTCGAATTCTATTCAAAATAAATTTCACGTCGATATTATTTAAAATAATTCATTTTAAATGTTCAAAATTCACTAAAATTGCCAAAATAAAAATTTCAAACTGGCTCGCATTTTCCGGGTTGTTACAGCATTATTGCTTAAGTGTCTGGGGTTGACACTCGAGGGCTTGATACACCCCAAAGGTGGACCCAACACAGTCTAACTACAACCATATGTGGGCCATATGGACACCAACACTTGACGTGTTAGGTTTATAGGGAGCCGATCGACTAGACCGTTGGGCTGGGCCTTGTATTAAGGCCACCTCATGTTATTGGGCCAAAGTTTGGGCTGAGGGATCAATACCTGTTATGTTAGTTGCTAGTACACTATGGTGCAAGATTTAATCTTCTCTATGTGATGACACCTTTATCTATTGCCAGTATGTTCATCTCAGTTTCCATCATGATGTTAACTTTATTAGTTTATAGACTGATCGTAGTAGGGCATACCAGTCTTTTTGACTGACCTGTTTTCTTTCGCTTCTTTTCTTCCGTTCCCCCCCAGGTTCTCAGGGAGGGAATAGTGGTGCTTAGCTTGGATCGCTTGCTTGTTTGCTGGATAGCTCATGTATGACTGGACATTGAGCTCGCTATGGTTTATCATCTTTATTTTGGGGATAGCACTATGTATTTCAGTATTTCTGTTTATGATGTACTAGACATGTTTATTTTGGGCAGTTGACTTTATGATGTACTAAACTTGTTTTGAGATGGTTTGAGATATTCCGCTGTTTACTCTGTTTTACATATGTATTTATGTTCTTGTTCTGCCTTGATATATCATTATGCATGCTTACCCAGTTCTAACACTCCCCAGAAGCTAGTGCCCCCGAAAGAGTGACCCTAGCGGAGGTGGGGTGTTACAACTCCACTAACATGGCGAAAGCTTGCAAAGCAAAAGGCAGAACAACCCAAACCGCAAGCTACATTGACTTGATAATAGCTTGTCAATAAGAGCAAGCAGCATAGCATATTAATGTGACAAGGAAAAAACTAGCATAGTAACAATCCTAATGCACACACATGACAACGGGTACCCTCAACCAGAAGAACAACGACCAAATCAAGCCATCACAACAAGCACAATGCCATAACAAAAATAGAACTATGACATGGAAGAGATGAGATGCAAAAAGAGGACACTCCACATATCAACCAGCAAAATAACAGAGCAAAGCTTCTTGGGTATTGTTGGTCGTGACCGTGGAAACCTAATGACGCATCATAGAGCTCATCCCTAATCCTCTATACATACCAACCTAAAAATAGAACGTACAGCAAAACAAAATTCCAAACACAAAGCTAAGACAGGCGCAAACCACTAGAAAAATCACTCATACTAAATATAGAAGAACCCACCCCCCTCAAAAATGACGCCAGAAGACCCAACACCTCGCCAGCTCAAATCAGTCTCGAATAAGGCAAAATAGGGTAGTAGGTCGAATCTAAGGGGATCAGTTATAATGTGCAAGATCCAATGCACTACAATAAACACATACTACAGCAACAGAGCCTTCCAACGACCTCCAACAGCACGGTCCAATGACTTCCGATGGAGTTAATTCTGGAAATTTCTTTACATTATAAAAAAAAAGACATTGGATGCCGTTGTTTATAATGTCATTGGAGGTCGTTGGTCACTGTTTTGGTCACTGTTACATAGTCAAGCAAAAATTCAACAAAGCAGCTTCTCCTTCCCCATTTCCACTTTTGCTTGAAATTTTATTGGAGGTCGTTCGTCACTGTTCCGAGAACTAAAGCAAAGTGTTGCCGAAATTTTGTTGAACCATTTAAATTGAAAAGATTTACGCGATTTAGTTACTTTATTGTATTTGTAATGGGAGGTAGGATGAACCACTAGCAAAAGTGTAAATGATGAATTAACATAACATTCAGCAATAAAATTATTTTAATAAAATGTCAATCCAAATTTTATCATACTTTTAAATTGTATATCTCTTTAGGAAAAATGGACAATTATTTATGATCGAAGCTGGATGTACAAACATAGAGAAGCTGATGGCACAATAAATGAACAATTTATTAATGGTGTTGGCATGTTTATTGATTTCACCTTAAGTAACAACGGAAACGACATCAAAATCCGTTGTCCATGTAGTAGATGCAAGTTGTTGAAGCATTTGATACCGCAAATGGTTAGAGTTCTTTTGCGTCAATATAGTTTTGTGCCGAACTATTTGGTTTGGGATCGTCATGGAGAACCGTTAACATCTACTTCTGTACAAGTTGAGTTGGGAAAAAACCAGATTGGATGAGCGGTAAGGTGTGGGATGACCTATATACTTATTGGAATAGTAATGAGGAGTTTCAAGTAAATTTACTGCATATTTAATTTAAATTGTTCTATTCAATTAATATATAATTAAGAATAAAACATTTTTTTTAAAGTATAGGCCAAGTCCGCAAGAAATGCGACAAACAAGAGTAAGAATTTGATTATGCATCGTGGTGGGTCCAAGTCGTTTCAACACCATCGCGAGGACCTGGTATATTTAATAATTACATAGTTAGAGATTTCAATTTATAAGTTGTTAAAATTAATAGTTGATTTAACTTTAAGTTTTAATATATATATATATATGCTTATTTCAGGAGAAACGACGTGGTGCTCCTGTGTTGTACTGGGATGTATTTGAGCATACACATACGTTGAGTCAGGTTGACGACACATGCTCAGTTTCCTACTATTCGGACCACGATGCCAAGGTGCGTCATACATATGTAAGTATAACATAGTTAATTTAAAGTTATAATTTAATTAAAATAGTGTTATCTAAATTCAATATTTTTTATTTAATAGGAGAAATTTTAGGAAAAAAGGACGCAGATGCTGGAATCTGGTGGAAGGATTGAGGTGGATGAGAATAGGATTTTTGATACTATCATGGATCCACCTACCCGGAACAGACGATATGGTTTTGGCAATCTAAAGGTATAGAAGCTAAAATTTGTAATAAAAACGGAAATTTACTCGAATTGCTATTATGAAATACTGAAAATCTAAAATTATATACAGGTTCAGACATCTCAACATACATACCAGAGGGCTCAAGACAAGGAGGGGATCGTACAGCTCCAAGCACATATTGCAGAGCTTTATGAGCATGATCGTCGCCGTGAAGAGCTGATGGAGCAGCTTAACCAGCAGCTGACTGAGTTCATTGCTCGGTACGGTACGTCACCTTCATCTTCTGGTGGAGAGAGTTGAGGTTAGTTTGTCTTATGTTATATATGCTTTGAGGGTTGGTGAGGGTTGATCCATTTATGATGATTGTATATATGGATGTTGTGTTGGTAATGATGTTTTCGACGAGGTTGTTGGAGAATGGAGTTTTGATGACAACAACCTTATTTCAATATTAATTGATTATAAAATATATACTAACACTTTCGTATAGAATATATATATACAGACATACACACACACACGTGCAGGATTTATATACAAGGAATATTATTGAAGACTGTACAATTTAAAGATGTTAGAGATTCAGAATTCAGAGATATTTCAAGACTCATGAGTATTCAAGATTTCAGGAGTTCAAGATAAATATAGTTGTAGCGTCTAAATTATGTAAGAATCCGAATAGCTTGAATTCGAATTTTTAATCATCTCTTCTTCTCCACTTTCACTCAACTTCATTACACCATTAATTTTTATCATTTTTATGATTCCTACACCAATACTCTACCAAATTCAATTCTGTTTTCACTAATCTTCTTCTCTCTACTCATTACTCTCTGAATCAAGTTCTATTGAAGAATTATAGGGTTGTTTGTAGTTGTTTGGGTTGTATTTAGGGTAAATGGTGGTATTCCTTGTAGTTGTGAAATCAAGGATAGGTAATCGGTGGTATTCCTTTAGCCATGTAATCAAGGAGGTTGGAATCGGTGTATCCCTTGTAGCCGTGAAATCAAGGAGGATGGAATCGGTGGTATCTCTTGTAGCTGTGAAATCAAGGAGATTGTAATTGGATATTGATATAGTAACAAAACTCTGTGCAATCCAGCATTGCGTGGGACTAAACGTAGGAGCAATCCGAACCAGTATAAAATTCGGTGTGTTCTTTCCTTTTCTACATTTTCATTTCTATTTATTTTGCATCTGTGTTTGATTCTGTGTCAGTGATTGTTTCTGTAGTGTTTGATTCATATAGTTTATCACATATATTTTACACTTTGTTTAAATTCTCAAAAAACACTATTCACTCCCCCTCTAGTGTTTATTTTTCCTTAACGATCCTTTCCGCAATCCCTAACAATTGGTATCAGAGCAAGGTTTTTCAAAATGTTCATAACCTGATTTTTGAAAATGTTAAATGGAAAATTTTGAATAATGTTTTTAATTTATGTATTGCATCAAGTATTAGATGAGTCTACATTCAATTTTATTGAAAAATCAAGTTACTATGATTTGATTTTTGAAATTTGAAATGTTTTAAATTTTGAAATTTTGGATCTATGGACGTGTTACAAAACTATCATGATATTATTGTTCAAAATTGCAGTTAATTACTTGAACAGTCACTTGATTATTTGAAGAGTTGATTATTTTTTGAAAAGTCATTCGATTCTTTGAAAAGTTGTGTTGTTTTGTAGGAAAAGATGTGTTATATGACTTTTGAAAATTCAAAAGTTGAAAAGATAGGTAAAGTGGATGTTGGTGATTCAAATTCCGAAATGGTGGCTATTGATAATTCAAATTCCGAAATGGTGGCTATTAAAAATTAAAATTCTAAGAAGGTGTCTATTGAAAATCAAATTCCGAACTGGTGTGTTACAGGGGTGTTGAGAATTCAAATTCTGAACGATAAATGAAGAAGAGCAATGGCAATTGGTGAAAAGACATCAAGGGGAAGAAATGAAAATACACAGTGTAAATCAACAAAGAAATGGGTACCAAATAAGTAGAAACTTTTTAATTCTCTTCTACAAGTAGATTCAATACTGTACTTTTCTTCATTTTGTTTGGAATGCCGCTAATTTCATATAAATCCATCAAGAATTGATCAAATGAAGTTTTGGTAAATAAAGAGAGAAGGAAACCAAAACTGTCGACAAAGATCTTCAAATTGCATCCGCAGTTTAGGCAATTTTGTCCCAAATCCTTTTCCAGATTGTAGTTCTCATTCTCTCTGTCATTTTGATGGGTAGATCATTAAATTCCGATAAAAATTGAGTGAGATATGGCAATTCGAAGTTAACTACCCAAAACAAAAAAACTATTACGGGATTTTCTGTTTCCTTCTTACTGTTTCGACTTTCTTCCCCTCTATTACCATCCAAATTCATCTCCAAATTACTACTAGATCGTAGTTCTTGGATTTCTCTTCGATTTGCCGCTGATTTCGTCCAAATCCGTTAAGAGACAAAGAAGTTATGGCTCTTGCATGATTGATCGAAAATTGAAAATCGGGAAGAAGAAGAAGAGAAATAGTTATGAAGAGACATGAATTTTGGGGCTTTATATAGTAGATGAAGTGTCCATTCATTCAAAATTCAAAATTCAAATTCAAATTTTGGCGCTAAGTTGGTTGAACTACTAAATTTTCAATAATTTTCTCGTGCGGTCTTCAAATTCAGCAAATGAGTATACTACTCTAACTAGAAAAACAAGCTCGTCGCTATAAAGCATATCTCATCGTCAAATTTTGAAAGATGTGAACGTATGGTTCATAACAATGGAAGGGAAACAAAATGAAGGATTGCAAAATGAGGTATGCCTTAATTAATTTTTGGTTGAATGGATGATTTGTTTGCTTTGTTTTAAATTTGAAATTTAAACTTTAAAATTTGAAATTAAAAAATAATTATAATAAAGTTAATATAATAATAAAATTAATTTTGGATTTTGTTAGGATTGATATTATCTCAGGAAATGGTTAAACTTGAAATATAAACTGATATTTTAAAAAGTCACAAAACCATATTCTCTTTGAAATAATACATATATGTCAACATACATATATCTATATGTTGACATATCATCCTATAGAATGAAATTCAAATTTTGAATTTCAAAAGTTTAAACTTGCAAACTTCCCTCCGTCTTTTCAATAAGAAAATGTCAGTTCAAACTCCAGTTATTAACTTTGTCTATCCACTTATTTTCTTATATCTAGTTTCAAAAAATATATATATATATATATATATTAAAAGTATTAAAATTAAGAAAATTACATAGACATGTTAATATGATATACAAAATTAATATAACTTTTTGATGTTGTTATAAATTATAAATTTATTCATCTTTTATACATTTTAAACATGCATAGTTTAACTTATATATTATTCATATGATTTCATAACAATTTCGGGTTACATTATCATAAATACTATTTCTAACTTAATACTAATTTTGATTTCTTATTAAGATTTTTAAAAAGCTTGAATATTTAATCTAATATTCTGATAATATATACATACATGATTTTATGTCTTAAATATGTAGTTTAAATATAAGAAATTATAGTTTTATTGTTTAATTTATACATAGATTTCATAATTTTGTTATGACTATAGATTTTATATTATTTAAAATAAAGGTTTTAACATATAAATGATTCCTTAACAAATTAATACATTTTGATTTCTAAAAGTTTAAATTTAAAATTGTTTTGTATCGAAAGATTGATTTATATATCTCATAATAAATTAAATTTTAAGTCCCTTTTAAAATTAGCTTATATATATGCAATTATAAATATATGTTTATATAAAAATAGTTTACTTTATATAATACAATTCTATATTCTCTTTAAAATGATCTTCAATTTATACTCTAAGAAATATCCTAGTAAAAATATTTAACTCCATATTTCTCATAGAATTATTTTGAATATTTTACTACTTATCATGAATATATTTTTAGTAATCATCTATACTATCTCTTTCATAAGTATTATTAACCTAAGTCTAGAAATTAATATACATTACCTTTGTTTGAGTCAAATAATTTATATGTTTATATACATAATAGTTAGATATTACTTTAAATATCCTTTATAACCATACATATCATCATTAGATCGTCTTGCATATTATTACACATATTATAATATCATACCTTATTTATTACATGTCAAAAATCATTCACATCATAAGCTAAATTTCATTCAATATATCACTTTATATAATTATGCATATGACATACTGCATTATAACCAACACACTGCATTGCATGTTAACTTTAACTCCATACATAACAAGTATATAGTATGAAAAGTTTTTATCTAATTAGAAATATAGGATCATTAATCAAATACATAACATATTTACTTTGTCTTGATTAACTTGATTGTAACAACCCGAAAAATTCTGAGCCAATTTAAATTTTTTATTTTGGCAATTTTGATGAATTTTGAATATTTAAAATGAATTATTTTAAATGATATCAATGAGAAATTTATTTTGAGTAAAATTAGAATGTATATATTTATATAGATCGTCGTTAGAATATAATATTTATTTTAATTATAAAAGGAATTGAAAATGGCGCGGTAGTTCGAAAATTCGATTTCAAAGTTCAAATGAATGTACCGGATTCAAAATAAACCGGATTTTGGCAAAACCAAAAATATTAGAATCTAATTGAGAATATCTTTCCAACAAATCCGAAAAATTGAAATTTCACAGCGGGGATAAAAAGTTATGCCCAGTTGAAAATTCAGAATAGTCGCTATGGAATTCTAGCCCTTAAAAATGGGAATTTTGCAAATGACCTCGGTTTTCGACGAAACCACTTTAGTTGGATCCGCGATGTCAAGTTATTGCTAGGTTTCAAAATTCGTAATTTTTCGAATCAATATGTGAGTGTGGCAAAGGAAAACGTGTTTTGACAGTTTCAGTTGATTTTAATCGACTGTAAAATGGCCATTTTTCAAACGGTCTCAGAATTTGATGAAATTTGTTTTGTTAGGACCGTATCGTCAATAAGAAGCTAGAAAATAATTTTTCGGAATTTTCTAGTTAGTATGTGGCCCCGGTAAATTGAAATGTGCGTTCAAATTCAATATATAGATTTATATTTTGATTTTGACGAAAACTGATCGAAACAGTCGAATCAGCCTGCGATACCTATCCCATTGTGTTTGGAATGGGGGTAATTAGCTATGAACGACGGTCGGTGGGTTCGATTTCGAGGTCGAAATAAAAAGTTGCTTTTTAAAATTTAAAATAATTATATATATATATATATATATGTTAATATATACTCTCTCCTCCCCCTTTCATTCCACCACTCAGATCTGAAATTGAATAAAAAAGAACACAAAGAAAGAAAAAGAACGGAGGCGCCTCCTCGTCCATCGTCGGAGCGGGAGACCGCCACCCCCCTTCAATCTGTCGTCGCCCCAGACCGAGCTCCGGCCTCCACCGCAGCCCTCCAACCCGATCCCCTTCTATAAACCGCACCCCCCCCCCCCCCCGATGCGTGCGAACCCCTCACACCCCCTTGGCCTCGCCACCACCCGCCACCGCCATGAAGACCCTCCCCTTCCGATCCGCCACCACCAGACCCCCTCTGCTGCGCCACGCCTCTCCCTTTTCCTCCTCTTCAAGTCTAAAGCCCTCCTCCAACGAAAAAAAATCAATTTTTAACAAAGGTGCGTTTTTAGCTTCAGTTTTTATATACTTAAGTATTAGAAATGTGATTTTTCTTCTTAAATTATCTAACCTTGTTTAGAGAAGTGATTTCTATGAATGAATATAAAATTTATATTGTTTTTGAATATGAAGCTAGTGTTGATTATTATATAGGAAAAGATTATATATATATATAGTAACCATATAAAAATATGATCTTTGTTTAAATAAAGACGAGATTTTTAATTGAATAAAGACGAGATTTTTAATTGAATAAAGACGAGATTTTTAATTGGATAAAGACGAGATTGTTAATTGGATAATGACGAGATTTTTAATTGGATAAAGACGAGAATTTTAATTGGATAAAGACGAGATTTTTAATTGGTTAAAGACGAGATTTTCATTTGTTTGAAGATGTGATTTTTATAAAGTGAAAAGATGAGATTTTTGTTAGCGGAAAGAATAGATTTTGGTTAGCGAAAATGTTAGATTTTTCTTTTATGTAAAAATAGGATTTTTAGGGATGTAAAAATAGAATTTTTAGAGATGTAAAGATAGAATTTTTAGCGATGTAAAAATAGAACTTCTAACGAGGTAAAGATTTGATTTTCAACACTGTAAATCTATGATTTTTATATGATGTGAAGAATAAAAATATGATTTTTATATGATGTGAAGAATAAAAATATAACTTTTATTTATAAAGATCGTTGTTTAAAAATAGAATTTTTATCTATATAGTAGCGGCATAAAAATAGAATTTTTATCTATATTGTAGCAGCATAAAAATAGAATTTTTATCTATGCAGTAGCGGTATAAAAAGGTGATTTTTATCCATATAGAGTGATTATAAAAATGTGATTTTTATATACATGGCAACAATATAAAAATGTGATTTTTATATCTGTAGTGGCTACGGACAATGAAATTGACAAAAGGCAAGCACGACGAAGATTTCTACATATGAAGAGTCGAAGTGTATTGGTTTAGCTAGTCGGTGAGAACTTCTCACTTTAAATCTTGTTTTCTAGTTAAATTATATACTAGGATGCAGACGGTGCTTAGCAGCACCCGACACCCGTCGTCCACAGACTATGGACGACTTGTATGCTTGTTTGATGTGTCGTGAAGTTTGTTTGTGATGTTGATATGAAATGGATAATAAAACATTCATGTGTTGAAAAAAATTAATTATCGTTAAAAATATAATTTTTAACGTGAATGTGAATAAATAAATATTCATTTACAAACCGGACGGTTTGTTTATGTACACCTATTTGAAGGATATTGATTGGGACGATAAATTTAACACTTCGCCCAACTGCACAAATAATATTCAGTGTTTGTGGATTGAAACCCCACACGGGTGTTGGGATGATATTTGACGTACACTAATCCCAATTGGTCGACAGACTATGTAAGCATTAATTATTTATATTTAATGCTTATGCAGTTGTGTGGTGCACTTTGGATGATGGTTGATTATTTATCGTTGCTATTATATATATGTGTTGTATGGAATCCATATAATTAACATTATATGGTAATTGATTGGGCCTCATTCAATCGAGAAAAATAAAGAATATTATAAAAGAAAATTCACGTGTTGAATAGAACAAATAGTCATGTGTTGACGATGCTCATGTGTTGAGAATATTCATGTGTTGAAACTTATCATGTGTTGAAAGAAATATTTTAAACAATAAAATTTACATCTTTATCATAATTTTATAAAACATATTAAATAACAAAAATAGTCATGTGTTGAGGATACTCATGTGTTGAGAATATTCATGTGTTGAAAGAAATATAGATTCATGTGTTGAATAGAATAAATATTCATTTGTTGAATAGAATAACGAAGTTAATGAAATATATAAAGCCGTGTTGATTAGATATGCGCCATTTTGACGTGAACGATATTTATATTGATTATATTCGTTTTTATAATGAATATAGAAAAAGAAGTGATTTCAAAATATAACATTTTGAAAATATGATCATTTGTATATCGATGAAGTGGAATATTCAATTTTGATTTGAAATTGAATATGAAGTTGAAATTGTTTCGAAAACGAATTTAAAACGATTTATAAAATACATTTTAAAAGGAAATTGAGGAAATATATATTATATATATAATGGCCTGAATAGAACGCGCCGCGCCACGGCAGTTCGCGAATTTCGACCATTGACTTCAAATTGACGTTGTGGGAGATCCGACCGTCGGATTCTCCTGAAAACGAAACCGTTAGGTTCGTATCGAAAAGAGCTTCCCAATGAAATTTGAAATTTGAAATCTAACGGTTGGATTTAGAATTATGTCCAAATCAAATTTGGAAAAGGTCGCTGTAAGTGCAGTTCGGTGGCCGTTATTGAAAACCGACTGTACGGGCCTTGATAAAATTATTTAAAATATTAATAATTTGTGTAAAATCATAATATACGAATTGGAAAGAATTGGGATGAACATTCCCACATTTGTAAGGATAAAAATAGATTTTATCGAAATGAACTAGTTTTGAACTAGAATTATAATCCAATATTTTCGAATAAATAAATTGGATTTGAAGTGGTTTTAAAAATGATCAGAATTTCCAAAACGTGAATTGGAATGGATTTGAATCGAAATTATCTTTGGAATATTTCGATGTTGGATTTCGTGATTATACAGATATGGTTGTGGAAATTTGAAAGATATATTTTATATCGTTATTTCCAATACGATATTTGTTGGTTTCAGAATTTGATATTGAATATAAGCCGGTATATTTTCTATTCAGAGCCTTGTATTTAATATCAAATGGAATTTTGGGTTCGTCATGAATGGTGTCTTAAATAACATTGTTCTTGAACCCAGTTTAGAAAAGAATAAATCTTTTAATTAAGATTTAGTGAAATTGTCCAGTTAATTAGTATTTAGTTGGAATTGAATTTGAATTGGTTTTTGGGGTTTATCGTGAGACGCGTTCTGAATAACACCTGTTCTTTAACGCGATTAACAATAGAATGTGATTTTGGGTTTATCATGAATCGTGTTTTAGGTGACACTAGTTCTTTAACCCAGTTAAGGACAGGATATTGATTTTTGAGAAGATTAAAACCAAGTGGAGTTTTAATGAATCTTTAATTAGATTGAAATAATCGAGAATGGAGTATCACCAGTCTTGCTCCAGACGATAGTTAAATCTTTAATTAGATTTGAACGTGAAATGGTAACTGAATTTACCGATAACACCGTGGTGTTAGATATGAAGTATTACCAGTTTTACTTCATGGGATGAATAGGTTGGGATTGGGAAATTAAAATAAATGATTACTTCGGTGTGGTTCGCTAATCCCGACTAGTTTGGAAAACCATAATATGGTTTGAAATGATATCCAAAGGAAGATTAAAGAATAAATTTAGAAGAATTTATCTTTGATAAAATTAATGGGAACCTTTCCCTAAGAGTGTGAAAATTTGAGTAAAAGAATATTCTGAATTGGAATGAGGCGTATGTTGGTTTTGTGTAACATTTGTTTATTATATACGCGGGTTATTCGGAAAGGCTGGGTTTATACCCATTCTGAATAACTGATTCGACGATATGTCGAAGATGAAGACGGTGGTTGAAGACCGGAAGTCTTCACATCGTTTGGGTGATTACCGATGATCTTGATTGGGTTGTACACCCAAGAGGAGGGAAACAGTTGGTGATGGTCCAGGCATACTTGGAGATCGATGGATATGCGAGGAAAGTGCCTTCGGTTTCGTTCAGACCCAGAACGAACTTGTAAATGGACTGTGTGTCTGACATTGGATTTTATTCTGTGTTGATTGATCTCTATTAAATATACATCTGTTTGGCGACAGAGAATTTATTCTCTTGCTTAACACCCTTCTCTAAGACGTACGAGCTCAGAGGTTGTATATCGATGGACATCAGTCGCATGGAGTGAATTGCATGTGTGGCATGCCTAAGTGGTAGATGATCAAGGCTTCTGTTGAAAAGCAAAGTCTTGTGGTTGATGATCAAAGCACGGCCTATGTGGCGCAGCTTTGTGTATAGCGTTAATTCACGAGCCTCACACCTCAGTATGAGTCAAAAACGGGATAGTGACTACAGGGAGAGCACGACGATTCTCTCTAGCTAGTGGTGGTGTCAGTGCTTAAACTGGCTAACATTTATATACTTTCCACCTGTATGGTTGTTGGAATGCGTGGCGCTTCGAATATATGGTCGATAACCGGCACTATGTAAGCCGGCGTACAGACCATTATATAAGTCCTATAGGACCGGGAAACGTGTGTTCAGGAATTGCCAATCCTCAAAAGTAAGAGAGGACCGACCCTGAAGATCCAAGGATCGCTGTGTGTGGTTCTGAGACATTTGCTAGAGTGTCTCGAACGGAGAGGAGCTTGCCCCTTGCATCGACTCATGATGGAATCCAATTTCCAATACGTGATATTTCGGTTTTATTTGTAGAGCCTAGTATTGGCGACATAGTGGTATGGGACACTTATGCTGTCTATGATTGATACCGTAGTGACCCGAAAATCCGGTCCAATTTGAGCTGACCAAAAACACCAGTCCAACCCCAAATTAAACTGGAAACCAGGAAACTAATAGAAAGAAGTTAGAGGGTGAGAATAGATAAGATATAACTATTAGAATAGAAGAAGTAGAAGAAGAAAAACATCATCAGGGTAAATACGAATCTCATAGCGGAACGAATAAAATATAACATAACTTTTGAAATACAAACATTTAGTATACAATAACACTTATCAGAGTACAACACTTACAACAACAGCGGAATAAATAATAGCTATAAATCCTGAAGCCTCCTGCTCCAAGCTCTTCAAGTATCTGTAAATCCCGACTACTTGACTGCCCGTACAAAATTGGGCACCTAAGAGTTTAGGGAAAACAAAACAAAATAAACTCCGGGTCAGTCATGGGACTGGTGTGAGTAAAACAGTTTTAAACAGTTTGAACAAGTAAACGATATCTCATTAAACCACGCCGTATAACGAAACGGGTTTTTCCCTTATGAGAATAAAAAATATCTTTATATCAAAAACCTTTTGATATTATAATAATGTCTATCAACCACAATATAAAAATCATCTAGCAGAAACGCTTCCATCTCACGTTCTACATATATGGTATAAAACCGCAAGCACGTATTGGGTAATGGATTTCCAACTATGACAAGGTATGGAACCACCTTTCGCTAGTATACCTCTAGAGAGGAATACACTGGGTTCAACAAGAACATCTTGCAACCCGGCCACACATGACCGACCACTCATTTCGCTTGAGTGTATCGAATGTATATCACCAACGTTTGGGATCAGCAACCGTTTCCCGAATGGGACAGCATCAACAATAGATTTTTAGAAGTAAATGAAACTCTAGATCAGGTGATTATACACCCTAATAGGTGCGACCTACATAGCCATGCTGCCTGCCCGTTTTCTGTCATTTACCAGATGTGAGGCTAGAAGCTACGCTTACCTTTTACATGCCACATCTTCATTCACTTAGAATGTCACATCGTCATACCCGCCAAATCACAAATTGATTTATCCAAAAATAACACGAGTATACAGCTAAGAGAAACGAATTCCTCCGCCACCAAACGTGAATACATTTGAAGAGATCAGCTTATACGATCTATTAAATATACTCTGTCAGACATTCTTCCATACAGGTCGTCCTGGGACTGGACAAACCGAAGGCACTATTCAGTATATCCATCTTAGGCACTGTTATCTAAGATTTATATAACAACCCTTGCACTTTACTCCGTCTTCAATTTATCTTTGGCATATATGATTCGCAACGCTTATGCCAATACGGAATGGTTCTTTGGATAATAATCCAACTGGTCTCTCCATATTAACAACGTTAAAATGGTCAAAAAACTTCGATAGTCGGTGAGTTAACTATCAAAGAAAACAGGGTGCAAACAACGATATTATTTCCAGATGGAAATTCTATCGATCAAATCATCAACCATATATATATCCTTATTTTCTATGTTTAGAAAATATACGTTATTAACACTGGAAAAAAACATTTCCATGGCTTAATTACGTATCACTATTCTTCCACATCTATCAGACTCTAACTATAAACTAACAAGAGAACAACTTCCTAAGTATAAACCACGAAGGCCGAAACCAACATCAGATCGATACTTAGGAAACCATTCAACTTATTAATCTCTAGTCAGTTTCTAATTTTTGTTTAACTCCATTTTGATTAACTATGTTCGATTAACTCCTTTCGATTAACTCGACTAGACTAACCACATTCGATTAACTCGTTTCGAATAACTAAATTCGATTAACTCCTTTTCATTTAAACTATAATTGATAAGTCTTTTTCATTAACTATTATTATTTTCCCAATAAATATTCCTTTATTCTATTTATTTTCTACATAAATATTCTTTTATTCTATTTATTTTATAAATATATATTCCTTTATTCTATTTATTTCCTAAATAAATATTTCCTTTATACTTCTATTTATTTAACAAATAAATAATTCTTTCCAATTCTATTTGTTTAACAAATAAATATTCCTTTTCTATCTTTCTATTTTATTTGTAAATGGTTTACACATATTATCTCTTATATATGTTTCACAAATATGTCCTTGTATATCTTGTTTTTCACAAATATTTCCTTGTATATCTTTATTTATTTACTAAATAAATAATTCGTTTAATATCTCCTATTTATTTAACAAATAAATATCTCATTTATAAAATCTTATGATTTTTAAATATATCCTTTTATAATTATTCCATTTATAATGATTTCCCTTTCTATTTTATTTCCACTTAAAAATATTTCCTATTTATAAATATTCCATTTATAAATAAATTCCTTTTATAAATTCTTCTTTGATTTTATAAATCTTTTCTCTTTTATTAAATCCTTTGATTTATAAATAATTTATTTTCAATATTCATTTTGAACATTCCTTTTTTTTACATTCCGGTATTTACCATATACAATCACGATGGCCAATATCGTCTAAACACACATAATCGCCAACATATTATATATCACATAATATATTTCGATATACGAAACAAACAGTAAATTAAATATCGAGGAACCCAGTTGGGTTCCTCTAACCTGTTTCCCTGCATCATAGATGTTAATCAACATAATTATCCTCAGTTTCAGATCAATATGAAATATTCTGATGGGTAGCATCAATATATTTTTAATGAAATATATATATATTATTTCAATCAACTGACTAGCAGTTCAACCAAACAATCAACACACAGTCAATCAGCCAATTTTTAACACTTCTAAAAATACAACATGAAAATATAAACTGTTCAGAGTTGGTGAGTTTTACTCACATTTCGCGTTAACCGTTAAATAACGATTTGCGGTCGTTGATTCTGATCATACAATTTATTTCGCTATAAATTGTTACGTGCTCCAATCCACTCCTAGTAGTTCCAATGGGTAGCCACCGTCCATACGATCCCAACGGATCTTGTTTCGCTGAAAACCGACATCGTATGATAAAGTTATGTATTTTACAAGTTCGTAAATTATTTAAATAAATTAAACTTTACTTTATTAAATCCTTTGGGCTCACCCCATTTCTTGTTTCGGCCCATATACCACCGTATAAACCAAGCCTGTGGACTCCTTTCCTCCTCATCCTTCAGACGCGGCTTCAGTGAAATGGAAATAGCCATGACCGCCGCTTTGACCATCCACCGTTCCCACCTTGGCCACCAACCGACCTCGCAACCACCACCATTTAACTCCTTACCAAAATCCGCTCCATCCTCACACCCTAACGTCGAACTCGATCACTTCTGTCGCCGCACCCGGTAGCCACGTCCAGCCATCGCTGTGTCCATCTATGGACTGCCACCTCCCAAACTTCAGCGGAAGCAGCCTCTCGCTACCCCGAATGCAGCGCCGACCCCAACTCGAGCCATTTCCCCTTCGATTTGCACTGAAAGGTTGCCCTAGCTCTACTGTGTTGATTTCGAGTTCTGAAAAATGGGGATCGCACCCATCAATTCTTGTATAGAAATGAAGGCCTTGCCTTGCTGAATCTATATCTATCCTATTATGATTTTTGGGATTTATCTTTGATTTGATTTGAATTATCTTTGAATGTTGAAGATCGATGGTATACGTTTTCTTTGGTTTACTGGAGGAACAAATTGTGCGGCGCGTTCATTTATCAGTAAAGACATTATATATGGGTTTCATTTTGGATTAAGGGGAGGTTAACCTTCCACATTTTCGATTGAAGAGCACAAGAATTATGCGGCTGAAAATAGAAGGAGATGGGGCTTTGTTTAGGCCATAGGAGAAAGTTAGGGGTAGTTGGTATGATAGGTATTTATAGAATAACGTTTATCATACTCTATTTGATTTTTAATAATCCATTTTTATTAATTCATATAGTTATGTATCGCTATGGACAGAAATAAAAATGTAGTCATGTCGAGTATTTCACCACGATCCCAGAAATATAAAAATACTGGTAGGTGAACTAATTTTGTGGAACCCCAAAATATTGATTACAGGGTGCAAAATACTCCAAATAAAAAGTCGCTTATTAAATTAATTAAAAATTACAGTAAAATTCTAGAAATTAAATTATCACTATGTCCCAAAAGAACCTTGTCTAAATTCAAAACCCATATTCAAATATCTTTAAATAATCGTTATGGCCACGAACGAATATACCGCTGTTTTTCTGAATATTTAATTTGGACATAACTAAAAATCTACACGACGAAATCCCGAGTTTTCTGTTCCACTAGAAAGATATACTCCACCAGCTCCACACGTTTCTTGTTTCATAGAAATCCGATTTAAAACAGACCCTATATATTCAGTTGAAGTTCGAATCGCAAATTTATGAATTGCAGCGCCATTTCAAGCTCGATTTTAATTATAATATAATTTATTCGTTCAACTGTTGTTTATATAATATATTCGTTATTCTAATTCAATTCTAAACTGAATTATATACTTTGAATTTTCTAGTTCACATTATATTGTCAAATCACTATTTTCGACTATTTCAGAATTAAATATATTATTTTAATTAAATATTCACTCTAATTTAATTCAACGACCATTAAATCCTCTTAATCACCTTTTTAAATAATTAAATTAATTAATTATTATATCGCTGAAGATGCGGGTCATTACATTCTTCCCCACTTAAAATAATTTCGTCCTCGAAATTGCTAAGATAGAAAATAAACCCTATCGACTGGCCAGACATATTTGTTCACTTCTCAACTTCAGCTTCCACTGGACTAATTTAATTTTAATTCAATTTTATTAACGAATATTTTCAAAAATCCTGAAAATTTTCTATCACCCGAAATTTCTGAAAAATTTCGCCAGCACCTCCTTTGTACCGGCCAATACATCAAACCACAACTCGCCTCTCTGGGCCTTCTCCAACCTAAAAGAAAATCAACCAGCCAAGCGGCTTGCCAATTTGGCTCATAAATCTCGTGCTTATATCAAATATAAACTTGTACCTTTTTGTTGGGTAAATGAACTCTATCACTTTCACCTGTTATCAAATCAACATATTGTAACGACCGGGAATTTCGCTCGATCTGAATCAGTCGCTAAACCGATCAAGAACGTTCGAAACGACTGATTGTTTTAAGAACACGACAAAATAGAACGTAGACAGAAGAACATTTCATTGTTATTACAACAATTCCATCAGAATACAAGAATATACAGAGTATAAATAAATATTACACAGAAAATAACAGAGATTTAAATTACATTTAAATCCATCGCAGCGGAAAATAATACAAAACATAACTAGAAGGAGATATACGGATACAAAGCTTTCCGGATATCGTTCCAACTGTAAACCAGGATCCTGTGAATATAAATCTGCAAAACCAAAACTACTAGCTGCCCGTGTCAAAATAAGGGCACCCAGAGTTTAGGTTAAAACAATAAACTCCAGGTCAGTCATGAGACTGGTGTGAGAACTAAAACAGTTATTTAAAACATTACTTTAAAAGAGAGTAATTCAAGGGACCACGCCGTATAACACGGAACGGGTTTCCTCCCAAGAATATCAGTGCATATAATTAAACAGTGAAATGCTTTTTAGAAAAATGAAGCTATTATAAGACCCAGGTCCCATCACACGATGCAACGCAAGCAGGAGGATAGGGTTTTACCTTATAACAGCCAAAAATGCTTGGTACGAGAAATTTCATCTTTTATTATTACTATAAGTGTATGGATTCAAAACAATTTCAATCATAAATATCAATCATAGACGGCATAAGTGCCCCATACCACTATGTCGTCATACTAGGTTCTACAAATAAAACCGAAATATCTCGTATTGGAAATTGGATTTCCGTCATGAGTCGAGGCAAGGGGCAAGCTCCTCTCCGATTCGAGACACTCTAGCAAATGTCTCAGGGAAACACTCTCTGGGCAACCACTTGGATCTTCAGGGCCGGTCCTCCCTTACGTTTGAGGATTAATTATTCCTGAACACACGTTTCCCGGTCCTTTCGGACCTAAAATCGAGGCGCCTCGCATCCAACAACCACATAGGTGAAAAGTATATAAATGTCAACCAGTTTAAGCACTGACACCACCATTAGCTAGAAAGAAACGTCGTGCTCTCCCTGCAGTCCTTATCCCGTTTTTGACTCATACTGAGGTGTGAGACTCGCGAATTCACGTTACACACAAAGCTATGCCACGTAGGCCGTGCTTTGATCATCAACCACAAGACTTTGCTTTTCAACAGAAGCCTTGATCAATTGCCACTTAGACGTGCCACACAAGCAATTCATGCCATGCGACTGATGTCCATCGATATACAACCTCTGAGCTCGTACGTCTCGGAGAAGGGCGTTAAGCAAGAGAATAAATTCTCCGCCGCCAAACAGATGTATATTTAATAGAGATCAATCAACACAGAATAAAATCCAATGTCAGACACACAGTCCATTTACAAGTTCGTTCTGGGTCTGAAAGAAACCGGAGGCACTTTCCTCGCATATCCATCGATTTCCAAGTACGTCTGGACGATCACCAACTGGTTCCCTCATCTTGGGTGTACAGCCCAATCAAGATCATCAGTAATCACCCAAACGATGTGAAGACTTCTGGTCTTCAACCACCGTCTTCATCTTCGACTTTTCGTCGAATCGGTTATTCAGAATGGGTATAAACCTGGCCTTTCTGAATGACCCGCGTATATAATAAACAAATGTTACACAAACACAACCTACGCCTCATTCCAATTCATCAGTCACTAACCGCAAATTAGTAAGAGAACAATTCCCCAAATATTAACCCCGAAGGCCGAAACCAACATCAGATTAATACCCAGGAAACCATTCTACTTAACTGATCCCCAGTTAGTTTCTAAATTCATATTCTTAGGGAAAGGTTCCCATTAATTTTATCAAAGATAAATTCTTTAAAATTTATTCTTTAATCTTCCATTGGATGTCATATCAAACCAAATTATGGTTTTTCAAACTAGTCGGGATTAGCGAACCACACCGAAGTAATTATTTATTTTATTTCCCAATCCCAACCTATTTATCCCATGAAGCAAAACTGGTAATACTCCATATCTAATACTACGGTGTTATCGGTAAAATTAATTATTATTTCACGTTCAAATCTATTTAAAGATTTAACTATCGTTTTGGAGCAAAACTGGTGATACTCCGTTCTCGATCATTTCAATCTAATTAAAGATTCATTAAAACTTCACTTAGTTTTAATCTTTGACTGGGTTAAAGAATCAGTGTCATTCAAAACACGGTTCACGATAAACCCAAAGTCACATTCCATTCTATCAGCCCTTAACCGTAAAATAGCAAGTGAGCAATTCCCTAAATATTAACCGCGAAGGCCGAAACCAACATCAGATCAATACCCAAGAAACCATTCAACTTAACTAATCTCCGGTTAGTTTCTGATTTTCTTAACTCAATTGGGTCTAAGAACAGTATTATTGAAGATACCGTTCACAACAACCCAAAATCACATTGCATTAATTATCGGGTTAAAGAACAAGTGTTATTCAAAACACTGCTCACGATAAACCCAAAAACCAATTCAAATTCAATTTATTTATTTCAAAAATGAATAGAATTTAATTCTAGTTCAAAACTAGTTCATTTCGATAAAAATCTATTTTTATCTTTACAAATGTGGGATTTTTCACCCCAGTTCTTCACAAATCATTTCTTATAATTTTACACAAATTATTGATATTTTTGATAATTTTATCAAGGCCCGTACAGTCGATTTCCAACAACGGCCATCGAAATGCACTTACAGCGACCTTTTCTGAAATTGATTTGGACATATCTCCAAATCCAACCGTTAGATTTCAAATTTATTCGTTAGAAAGCTCTTTTCGATACGAACCCAACGGTTCCGGTTTTAGGAGAATCCGACGGTCGGATCTCCCGTAATGTCCGTTCGAAATTAATGGTCGAAATTCACGAACTCCCGCGGCGCGGCGCGTTCTCTTCAGGCCATTATATATATAATATATATATATTATATATATTTCGTCGATTTCCTTTTTAAAACGAATTTTATAAATCGTTTTAAATTCGTTTCAAAAACAATTTCAACCTTCATTTCAAATTCAAATCAAAATTGAAATTTCCATTATAAATTCTTTTTACATTCATTTCTATTTGATTTCAATTCAATTCAATTTCGTTTTCTATTCAATTCAATTCAATTTCGTTTTCCATTCAATTCTAATTCAATTTCGTTTTCTATTCAATTCAATTCAAATTCGTTTTCTATTCAATTCGAATTCAATTTCTATATCTATTCAATTCGAATTCAAATTCGTTTTCTATTCAATTCGAATTCAAATTCGTCTTCTATTCAATTCGATTCAAATTTGTTTTCTATTCAATTCAATTCAAATTCGTTTTTTTATTCAATTCGAATTCAGTTTCTATTTCTATTCAATTCGAATTCAAATTCGTTTTCTATTCAATTCAATTCAAATTCGTTTTCTATTCAATTCGAATTCAATTTCTATTTCTATTCAATTCAATTCAAATTCGTTTTCTATTCAATTCAATTCAAATTCCTTTTCTATTCAATTCGAATTCAATTTCTATTTCTATTCAATTCAATTCAAATTCGTTTTCTATTAAATTCAATTCAAATTCGTTCTCTATTCAATTCGTATTCAATTTCTATTTCTATTCAATTCAATTCAAATTCGTTTTCTATTCAATTCGAATTCAATTTCGTTTTCTATTCAATTCGAATTCAATTTTAAATCTCTTTTCAATATTCATTTTAAAAACGAATATAATCGATATAATTATCGTTCGCGTTAAAATAGCGCATCACTAATCAACACGGCTTTATATTTTTCAATAACTTCGTTATTCTATTCAACAAATGAATATTTATTTTATTCAACAAATGAATATTTATTTTATTCAACAAATGAATATTTATTTTATTCAACAAATGAATATTTATTTTATTCAACAAATGAATATTTATTCTCACCACATGACTAATCTCAACAAATGAGTACTGTCAACACGTGACTATTTTTTATTTAATATATTTTACAAAATTTTGATTTCTATCGTTAAATTTTTAATCAGAACCCAACCGTAAATTAGTAAGAGAAAGATCCCCTAAGCATTAACCCCGAAGGCCGAAACCAACATCAGATCAATACCCAGGAGACCACTCATCTTATCTATTTTCCAGTTAGTTTCTAATTTTATATATGATAAAGATGTAAATTTTATTGTTAAAATATTTCGTTCAACACATGACTAATCTCAACGAATGAGTACTGTCAACACATGAATCGATATTTTATAATATTCTTTATTTTCTAAATTGGAATGAGGCCCAATCTATTCCATATAATATTAATTATATGGATTCCATACAACACATGTATATAATAGCAACGATAAATAACCAACCATCATCCAAAGTGCACCACACAACTGTGTAAGCATTAAATATAAATAATTAACGCTTACACAGTCTGTCGACCAATCGATCGACATACAATTAAATAATTGGGATTAGTGTACGCCAAATATCATCCCAATACCCGTGTGGGGTTTCAAACAATCAAACATAGATTTTATTTGTGCAGTTGGGCGATGTGTAAAATTTATCGTCCCAATCAATATCAGTCAAATCAGTGTGTATAAACAAATCGTCCGATCTGTTTATATTTATTTTATTTCATTTCATAAACTCGTTAAAAATTCTATTTTTAACTATAAAATATTTTTATGTATATAAATATTTTATTCCACATCACACAATTCACTACCTATTCAAAATCAAACAAACAAACAAACAAATAAACAAACAAGCCGTCCATGGTCTGTGGACGACGGGTGTCAGGTGCTACTAAACACCATCTGCATCCTAGTATATATTATAAACTAGAAAACAAAATTAAAAGGTGAGAAGTTCTCACCTAAAGCTAATCCAAATTCCACGATTCTTCATATATAGGAAATCTTTCCCGTGCTTCCAACGAGATCTGTTTCACGCGGTATATGTTAAAAATCTCATTTTTATTTCAACGCTAAAAAGATCCCATTTTTATATGATGTATATACAATAAAAATCACATTTTATTTCGCCTTCCATATAAAAATTATAATTTTCTTTTCAAATGTTTTCATTTCAAAAATCGCGTTCTAAAACCAATGATATTTATTTATAAAATCACACTGTACATTTTCCATTTATATAAAGAATGTATTTTTATTATCAATGTTCTTGTATATAAAAATCTCATTTTTAAAACATTACTTTTTAAAATTTTAAAACAAAGTCATATATAATAAACATCACCCCTTTTCTAGTATAAAAAATATATTTTTAATACTCTACTAATATATATTAAAAATCAAAATTTTCTACTATGTTTTCTATAACTAAAACTGAGAATAAACAAAGCAAATTCTTACGTATAAAGATAAAGGAGAAGGCTCACTTCGATTTTCAAGGGGGCGGAGTGATCGGAGTTACTGTTCCCGGTGATGTAGGCCTCCCAGGTCGGCGGCAGACCATCAGGTGGCACGGCGGTGGGATCTCGGCCATAGGGGTTCGCGGTTCTTCGATCGGGGGTGGAGTGGTAGGGGTTTACGGCGGGTTGGGGTTCGGTTTTGAGAAGTGGAGAGAGAATCGAGGGGGGTGAGGCTGTAGAGAGGGCGCGGTGGCAGATCGACGGAGGGGGCGACGTTCATGGTGGCGCGATGGACTGAGGGGAGTGGATTTTCAAGAACGACGAGTTAAATTGAAAATGGGGGCGGGTTCTGATTTCTGAAAGAAAGAGTTAGGGTTAGGGCCTTTTATATAAATATATATTTTATTATTTTAAATTTCCTAAAAGCAACTTTTTATTTTCAACTCGAAATCGAACCCACCGACTGTTGCCCCTAGCTAATTACCCCTATTCCGAACACAATGGGATATGTATCGTAAGCTTATTCGATCGTTTCGATCAGTTTCCGTCAAAATCAAAATATAACTCTATATATTGAATTTGAACGCACATTTCAATTTACCGGGGCCACATACTAACTCGAAAAATTCCTGAAAAATATTTTCTAGCTTCATATTGACGATACGGTCCTAACAAAAGTAATTTCATCGAATTCTGAGACCGTTTGAAAAATGGCCATTTTCCACTCGATTAAAATCAACTGAAACTGGCCAAACGCGTTTTCCATTGCCACGCTCACATATTAACTCGAAAAATTACGAAATTTGAAACCTAGCAATAATTTGACACTGCGGATCCAACAAAAGTGATTTCGTCGAAATCCGAGGTCGTTTGCAAAATGGCTATTTCTAAGGGCCAGAATTCTACAACGACTATTCTGAATTTTCAACTGGACGTATCTTTTGATTCCCGCTATGAAATTTTGATTTCTCGGATTCGTTGGAAAGATATTATCAATTAGATTCTATTATTTTTGGTTTCGCTAAAATCCGGTTTATTTTGCACCCGGTACATTCATTTGAACTTTGAAATCGAATTATCGAACTATCGCGCCATTTTCAATTCCTTTTATAATTTAAAATAAATATTTATATTCTAACGACGATCTATATAAATATATACGTTCTAATTCTATTAAAAATAAATTTCTCATCATTATTATTTAAAATAATTCATTTTAAATATTCAAAATTCATTAAAATTGCCAAAATAAAAATTTTAAACTGGCTCGCATTTCCGGGTTGTTACATTCTCCTCCACTTAAAACTTTTCGTCCCCGAAAAGGAACGAAGCCGAAAGTTGTGTAACTAATCGACTCAGCTGTCAATATTTTTATTACGGCTTAAGTTCTTCAACTTTTCAGTTTCTAAGAACTTTTCAAATTCTTCAAAAATTTGGCTAACACCCTAAATTTTTGAATTTTTTTGCCATAACCTCCCCTGCACCGGGGACTTCGGGATATTTCATATAGCCTCCCATGGCCTTCTTCAACTCAAAAGAAAAGGCCAAGCGGCTAGCCAATAGGCTCATAAAATCATCATCACCCAAACAAAATAGTAAATTATGGTAAACATGTACCTATTTGTTGGGCAAACAAATTTTATTCTTCTGCTCTAGCCTCCTTGCTATGACCTGTTCAATGTAAGTACACGTATATGCATGCAAATGCGACCAATTTTCAATACAATTCACTAGTTGGTTCAATTAGGCTAAATGGTTCGAAATTATCAAACGGATAAACAAACAACACAACCATCAATCAATTAGTGGATTAACGTTTCAAATTCATAATTTTGATATATATACAGAAAATCATGTTTTTGATGCCAATTCACAACAAATAAATCTATCTAGTTTTGGTTCTCACACCAGTCTAATGGAAATATATAGAAATCCCACCTTCGAAACACGAACATAAATACTGATGATGTGGCCACATCAGCAGAATTATCCCCGGGTGTCTAGAATGTGATTCTATATCTATCCAGTATATTAAAACTTCGAATATACGTTCATGACGCGTATATGCAAAATCTTTATATACTCGATTGTCCAAATTCAATATAAATAAAATATTCAAATACGTATAAAATGGTTTAAATTTTCAAAACAAAATTGGTTTCATTTGAAAAAATATACTCTTCACACTCGTTCTAGGATACTACTGATCCTATCTCTAACGAGTCATTCTCATTGGATATTACTAATCCAATATCTGAGGAATTCTTTCGTATGGTTCTAATGTGTCTTGTTCTCGAGCTCTGTAAACCAAAGCTCTGATACCAAATGTAACGACCGGGAATTTCGCTCGATCCGAATCAGTCGCTAAACCGATCAAGAACGTTCGAAATGCCTGATTGTTTTGAGAACACGACAAAATAGAACGCAGACAGAAGAACATTTCATTGTTATTACAACAATTCCATCAGAATACAAGAATATACAGAGTATAAATAAATATTACACAGAAAATAACAGAGATTTAAATTACATTTAAATACATCGCAGCGGAAAATAATACAAAACACAACTTGAAGGAGATATACGGATACAAATCTTTCCGGATATCGTTCCAGCTGTAAACCAGGATCCTGTGAATATAAATCTGCAAAACCAAAACTACTAGCTGCCCGTGTCAAAATAAGGGCACCCAGAGTTTAGGTTAAAACAATAAACTCCAGGTCAGTCATGGGATGGTGTGAGAACTAAAATAGTTATTTAAATTTTACTTTAAAAGAGAGTAATTCAAGGGACCATGCCGTATAACACGGAACGGGTTTCCTCCCAAGAATATCAGTGCATATAATAAAACAGCGCAATGATTTTTAGAAAAATGAAGCTATTATAAGACCCAGGTCCCATCACACAATGCAACGCAAGCCGGAGGATAGGGTTTTACCTTATAACAGCCAAAAATGCTTGGTACGAGGAATTTCATCTTTTATTATTACTATAAGTGTATGGATTCAAAACAATTTCAATTATAAATATCAATCATAGACGGCATAAGTGCCCCATACCACTATGTCGCCATACTAGGTTCTACAAATTAAACCGAAATATATCGTATTGGAAATTGGATTTCCGTCATGAGTCGAGGCAAGGGGCAAGCTCCTCTCCGATTCGAGACACTCTAGCAAATGTCTCATGGCTACTCTCTCTGGGCAACCACTTGGATCTTCAGGGCCGGTCCTCCCTTACGTTTGAGGATTAATTATTCCTGAACACACGTTTCCCGGTCCTTTCAGACCTAAAATCGAGGCGCCTCGCATCCAATAACCACATAGGTGAAAAGTATATAAATGTTAGCTAGTTTAAGTACTGACACCACCACTAGCTAGAAAGAAACGTCGTGCTCTCCCTGCAGTCCTTATCCCATTTTTGACTCATACCGAGGTGTGAGGCTCGCGAATTCACGTTATACACAAAGCTACGCCACGTAGGCCATGCTTTGATCATCAACCACAAGACTTTGCTTTTCAACAGAAGCCTTGATCAATTGCCACTTAGGCGTGCCACACAAGCAATTCATGCCATGCGACTGATGTCCATCGATATACAACCTCTGAGCTCGTACGTCTCAGAGAAGGGCGTTAAGCAAGAGAATAAATTCTCCACCGCCAAACAGATGTATATTTAATAGAGATCAATCAACAAAGAATAAAATCCAATGTCAGACACACAGTCCATTTAAAAGTTCGTTCTGGGTCTGAAAGAAACCGGAGGCACTTTCCTCGCATATCCATCGATCTCCAAGTACGTCTGGACGATCACCAACTGGTTCCCTCATCTTGGGTGTACAGCCCAATCAAGATCATCAGTAATCACCCAAACGATGTGAAGACTTCTGGTCTTCAACCACCGTCTTCATCTTCGACTTTTCGTCGAATTGGTTATTCAGAATGGGTATAAACCCGGCCTTTCTGAATGACCCGCATATATAATAAAAAAATGTTACACAAACACAACCTACGCCTCATTCCAATTCATCAGTCACTAACCGCAAATTAGTAAGAGAACAATTCCCCAAATATTAACCCCGAAGGCCGAAACCAACATCATATTAACACCCAGGAAACCATTCTACTTAACTGATCCCCAGTTAGTTTCTAAATTTCATATTCTTAGGGAAAGGTTCCCATTAATTTTATCAAAGATAAATTCTTTAAAATTTATTCTTTAATATTCCATTGGATGTCATATCAAACCAAATTATGGGTTTTCAAACTAGTCGGGATTAGCGAACTACACCGAAGTAATTATTTATTTTATTTCCCAGTCCCAACCTATTTACCCCATTAATGCAAAACTGGTAATACCCCATATCTAACACAACGGTGTTATCGGTAAAATTAATTACTATTTCACGTTCAAATCTATTTAAAGATTTAACTATCGCTTTGGAGAAAAACTGGTGATACTCCGTTCTCGATCATTTCAATCTAATTAAAGATTCATTAAAACTTCACTTAGTTTTAATCATTGACTGGGTTAAAGAATCAGTGTCATTCAAAACACGGTTCACGATAAACCCAAAGTCACATTCCATTCTATCAGCCCTTAACCGTAAAATAGCAAGTGAGAAATTCCCTAAATATTAACCCCGAAGGCCGAAACCAACATCAGATCAATACCCAAGAAACCATTCAACTTAACTAATCTCCGGTTAGTTTCTGATTTTCTTAACTCAGTTGGGTCTAAGAACAGTATTATTGAAGATACCGTTCACGACAACCCAAAATCACATTACATTAATTATCGGGTTAAAGAACAAGTGTTATTCAAAGCACCGCTCACGATAAACCTAAAAACCAATTCAAATTCAATTTATTTATTTCAAAAATGAATTGAATTTAATTCTAGTTCAAAACTAGTTCATTTCGATAAAAATCTATTTTTATCTTTACAAATGTGGGATTTTTCACCCCAGTTCTTCACAAATCATTTCTTATAATTTTACACAAATTATTGATAATTTTGATAATTTTATCAAGGCCTGTACAGTCGATTTCCAACAACGGCCATCGAACTGCACTTACAGCGACCTTTTCTGAAGTTGATTTGGACATATCTCCAAATCCAACCGTTAGATTTCAAATTTCTAATATTTGTTAGAAAGCTCTTTTCGATACGAACCCAACAGTTCCGGTTTTAGGAGAATCCGATGGTCGGATCTCCCGTAATGTCCGTTCGAAATTAATGGTCGAAATTCACGAACTGCCGCGGCGCAGCGCGTTCTATTCAGGCCATTATATATATAATATATATATATATATTATATATTTCATCGATTTCCTTTTTAAAACGAATTTTATAAATCGTTTTAAATTCGTTTCAAAAACAATTTCAACCTTCATTTCAAATTCAAATCAAAATTGAAATTTCCATTATAAATTCTTTTTACATTCATTTCTATTTGATTTCAATTCAATTCAATTTCGTTTTCTATTCAATTCAATTCAATTTCGTTTTCCATTCAATTCGAATATAATTTCGTTTTCTATTCAATTCAATTCAAATTCGTTTTCTATTCAATTCGAATTCAATTTCTATTTCTATTCAATTCGAATTCAAATTCGTTTTCTATTCAATTCGAATTCAAATTCGTTTTCTATTTAATTCGATTCAAATTCGTTTTCTATTCAATTCAATTCAAATTCGTTTTCTATTCAATTCGAATTCAATTTCTATTTCTATTCAATTTGAATTCAAGTTCGTTTTCTATTCAATTCAATTCAAATTCGTTTTCTATTCAATTCGAATTCAATTTCTATTTCTGTTCAATTCAATTCAAATTCGCTTTCTGTTCAATTCAATTCAAATTCGTTTTCTATTCAATTCGAATTCAATTTCTATTTCTATTCAATTCAATTCAAAGTCGTTTTCTATTCAATTCAATTCAAATTCGTTTTCTATTCAATTCGAATTCAATTTCTATTTCTATTCAATTCAATTCAAATTCGTTTTCTATTCAATTCGAATTCAATTTCGTTTTTTATTCAATTCGAATTCAATTTTAAATCTCTTTTCAATATTCATTTTAAAAACGAATATAATCGATATAATTACCGTTCGCGTCAAAATAGTGCATCACTAATCAACACGGCTTTATATTTTTCAATAACTTCGTTATTCTATTCAACAAATGAATATTTATTCTATTCAACAAACGAATATTTATTTTATTCAACAAATGAATATTTATTTTATTCAACAAATGAATATTTATTTTATTCAGCAAATGAATATTTATTCTCACCACATGACTAATCTCAACAAATTAGTACTGTCAACACGTGACTATTTTTGTTATTTAATATATTTTATAAAATTTTGATTTCTATCGTTAAATTTTTAATCAGAACCCAACCGTAAAATAGTAAGAGAACAATCCCCTAAGCATTAACCCCGATGGCCGAAACCAACATCAGATCAATACCCAGGAGACCACTCATCTTATCTATTTTCCAGTTAGTTTCTAATTTTATATATGATAAAGATGTAAATTTTATTGTTAAAATATTTCGTTCAACACATGACTAATCTCAACGAATGAGTACTGTCAACACATGAATCGATATTTTATAATATTCTTTATTTTCTAAATTGGAATGAGGCCCAATCTATTCCATATAATGTTAATTATATGGATTCCATACAACACATGTATATAATAGCAACGATAAATAACCAACCATCATCCAAAGTGCACCACACAACTATGTAAGCATTAAATATAAATAATTAACGCTTACACAGTCTGTCGACCAATCGATCGGCATACAATTAAATAATTGGGATTAGTGTACGCCAAATATCATCCCAATACCCGTGTGGGGTTTCAAACAATCAAACATAGATTTTATTTGTGCAGTTGGGCGATGTGTAAAATTTATCGTCCCAATCAATATCAGTCAAATCAGTGTGTATAAACAAATCGTCCGATCTATTTATATTTATTTTATTTCATTTCATAAACTTGTTAAAAATTCTATTTTTAACTATAAAATATTTTTAGCTATATAAATATTTTATTCCACATCACACAATTCACTACCTATTCAAAATCAAACAAACAAACAAATAAACAAACAAGTCGTCCATGGTCTGTGAACGATGGGTGTCAGGTGCTACTAAACACCGTATGCATCCTAGTAAATATTATAAACTAGAAAAAAAATTTAAAAGGTGAGAAGTTCTCACCTAAAGCTAATCCGAATTCCACGATTCTTCATATATAGGAAATCTTCGCCGTGCTTCCAACGAGATCTGTTTCACGCGGTATATGTTAAAAATCTCATTTTTATTTCAACGCTAAAAAGATCCCATTTTTATATGATGTATTTACGATAAAAATCACATTTTTATTTCGCCTTCCATATAAAAATTATATTTTTCTTTTCAAATGTTTTCATTTCAAAAATCGTGTTCTAAAACCAATGATATTTATTTATAAAATCACACTGTACATTTTCCATTTATATAAAGAATGTATTTTTATTTTCAATGTTCTTGTATATAAAAATCTCATTTTTAAAACAGTACTTTTTAAAATTTTAAAACAAAGTCACATATAATAAACATCACCCCTTTTCTAGTATACAAATTATATTTTTAATACTCTACTAATATATATTAAAAATCAAAATTTTCTACTATGTTTTCTATAACTAAAACTGAGAATAAACAAAGCAAATTCTTACGTATAAAGATAAAGGAGAAGGCTCACTTCGATTTTCAAGGGGGCGGAGTGATCGGAGTTACTGTTCCCGGTGATGTAGGCCTCCCAGGTCGGCGGCAGACCATCAGGTGGCACGGCGGTGGGATCTCGGCCATAGGGGTTCGCGGTTCTTCGATCGGGGGTGGAGTGGTAGGGGTTTACGGCGGGTTGGGGTTCGGTTTTGAGAAGTGGAGAGAGAATCGAGGGGGGTGAGGCTGTAGAGAGGGCGCGGTGGCAGATCGACGGAGGGGGCGACGTTCATGGTGGCGCGATGGACTGAGGGGAGTGGATTTTCAAGAACGACGAGTTAAATTGAAAATGGGGGCGGGTTCTGATTTCTGAAAGAAAGAGTTAGGGTTAGGGCCTTTTATATAAATATATATTTTATTATTTTAAATTTCCTAAAAGCAACTTTTTATTTTCAACTCGAAATCGAACCCACCGACTGTTGCCCCTAGCTAATTACCCCTATTCCGAACACAATGGGATATGTATCGTAAGCTTATTCGATCGTTTCGCTCAGTTTCCGTCAAAATCAAAATATAACTCTATATATTGAATTTGAACGCACATTTCAATTTACCGGGGCCACATACTAACTCGAAAAATTCCTAAAAAATATTTTCTAGCTTCATATTGACGATACGGTCCTAACAAAAGTAATTTCATCGAATTCTGAGACCGTTTGAAAAATGGCCATTTTCCACTCGATTAAAATCAACTGAAACTGGCCAAACGCGTTTTCCATTGCCACGCTCACATATTAACTCGAAAAATTACGAAATTTGAAACCTAGCAATAATTTGACACTGCGGATCCAACAAAAGTGATTTCGTCGAAATCCGAGGTCGTTTGCAAAATGGCTATTTCTAAGGGCCAGAATTCTACAACGACTATTCTGAATTTTCAACTGGACGTATCTTTTGATTCCCGCTATGAAATTTTGATTTCTCGGATTCGTTGGAAAGATATTATCAATTAGATTCTATTATTTTTGGTTTCGCTAAAATCCGGTTTGTTTTGCACCCGGTACATTCATTTGAACTTTGAAATCGAATTATCGAACTACCGCGCCATTTTCAATTCCTTTTATAATTTAAAATAAATATTTGTATTCTAACGACGATATATATAAATATATACGTTCTAATTCTATTAAAAATAAATTTCTCATCGTTATTATTTAAAATAATTCATTTTAAATATTCAAAATTCATTAAAATTGCCAAAATAAAAATTTTAAACTGCCTTGCATTTCCGGGTTGTTACACATATACCAGTGTTATTCCAATCAAACTCCGATCAGTTTTTATCCTCAAACCAAATCATAGGCTTATACCCAAGTCAAGCTTCATTTCAAATTCGAGTTCCAGTCTCGATTTTCAAACTCTTAACTTATCAACCCAATGTCATTTCAATTTTCCTATGTCACCAATCCATTTTTCTCGATATCATTCTGATCCAATTCCATTCCAGCTTACTTTCACAAATTTCTATTCAAATTTGTTTTTAATTTAAACAGTCTATTCCTGGGGAATTTTAAACCGCTTTGCTTTTTCTAAAACCAAATATTCCTTTTTAGATTTCAAACAACTTGTTTCTCTCAAAACAATTCAAAAACAAAATCTTTTCGGTAGTAATCCGTCACTTACAACTCGAAAATGAATACTGATGATGCAACTGTCATCATCAGAATCTATTTTCCAGCGATCGAAGTGAGTTCAATACTATAAAACCATTTCCACTTTGAAATTCACTTCAAAATATAATTCACACTGCTTGTAAAACAATTTAAAATCTCCCAGGATCTTAAATTTTCCTTATTTTTAATCCAAATCCATTTACAACCACTTATCCAATTTTCCAAAATTTTAATTCAATTTCTGGTTTAAATTCAGATTTAATTCATTTCGTAACACTTATGCGAATTCTATTTGGTTATATATATAACCATTTCACTTTTTAAAATCCTACTCGATTATAATAACAACCAACATATCCAATATATTGTAATCATTTCAATATAAATCCTTTATATCAAAATATAATTTCGGTAAAATTATTTCATTTACCCTCTTTTCAAAACATACCATGACGGTTCATCGTAATTGAGTGTTTATAAACTCCTACCGATATAGTGGATCAAACTGATTGACCAGAAATTCATAAGCCACTCAATCAATAAATCTCCACAATATAAAATCGTTTTATATCAATAACAAATACGCTCTCTCGTATATATACACTCAAATCAATCTAGGGTATTACTAACCCTATCTCTACTGAGTCACGCCACAGAGCCAAGGTAATTCACTTAACCTTAAGCTCTAATACCAACTGTAGTGACCCGAAAATCCGGTCCAATTTGAGCTGACCAAAAACACCAGTCCAACCCCAAATTAAACTAGAAACCAGGAAACTAATAGAAAGAAGTTAGTGGGTGAGAATAGATAAGATAGAACTATTAGAATAGAAGAAGAAGAAGAACATCATCAGAGTAAACACGAATCTCACAGCGGAACGAATAAAATATAACATAACTTTTGAAATACAAACATTTTGTATACAATAACACTTATTAGAGTACAACACTTACAACAACAGCAGAATAAATAATAGCTATAAATCCTGAAGCCTCCTGCTCCAAGCTCTTCATGTATCTGTAAATCCCGACTACTTGACTGCCCGTACAAAATTGGGCACCCAAGAGTTTAGGGAAAACAAAACAAAATAAACTTCGGGTCAGTCATGGGACTAGTGTGAGTAAAACAGTTTTAAACAGTTTGAACAAGTAAACAATATCTCATAAGACTACGCCGTATAACGGAACGGGTTTTTCCCATATGAGAATCAAAAATATCTTTATATCAAAAACCTTTTGATATTATAATAATGTCTATCAACCACAATATAATAATCATCTAGCAGAAACGCTTCCGTCTCACGTTCTTCATATATGGTATAAAACCGCAAGCACGTATTGGGTAATGAATTTCCAACTATGACAAGGTATGGAACCACCTTTTGCTAGTGTACCTCTAGAGAGGAATACACTGGGTTCAACAAGAACATCTTGCTACCCGGCCACACATGACCGACCACTCATTTTGCTTGAGTGTATCGAATGTATATCACCAACGGTCGGGATCAGCAACCGTTTCCCAAATGAGACAACATCAACAATAGATTTTTAGAAGTAAATGAAACTCTAGATCAGGTGATTATACACCCTAATAGGTGCGACCTACATAGCCATGCTGCCTGCCCGATTTCTGTCATTTACCAGATGTGAGGATAGAAGCTACGCTTATCTTTTACATGCCACATCTTCATTCACTTAAAATGTCACATCGTCATACCCGCCAAATCACAAATTGATTTATCCAAAAATAACACGAGTATACAGCTAAGAGAAACGAATTCCTCTGCCACCAAACGTGAATAAGTTTGAAGAGATCAGCTTACGCGATCTATTAAATATACTCTGTTAGACATTCTTCCATATAGGTCTTCCTGGGGCTGGACAAAACGAAGGCACTATTCAGTATATCCATCTTAGGCACTGTTATCTAAGATTTATACAACATCCCTTGCACTTTACTCCGTCTACAATTTATCTTTGGCATATATGATTCGCAACGCTTATGCCAATATGGAGTGGTTCTTCGGATAATAATCCAACCGGTCTCTCCATATTAACAACGTTAAAATGGTAAAAAAAAACTTCGATAGTCGGTGAGTTAACTATCAAAGAAAACAGGGTGCAAACAACGATATTATTTCCAGATGGAAATTCTATCGATCAAATCATCAACCATGTATATATATCCTTAATTTCTATGTTTAGAAAATATACGTTATTAACACTGGAAAAAAACATTTCCATGGCTTAATTACGTATCACTATTCTTCCACATCTATCAGACTCTAACTATAAACTAACAAGAGAACAACTTCCTAAGTATAAACCTCGAAGGCCGAAACCAACATCAGATCGATACTTAGGAAACCATTCAACTTATTGATCTCTATTCAGTTTCTAATTTTTGTTTAACTCCATTTTGATTAACTATGTTCAATTAACTCCTTTCGATTAACTCGACTAGACTAACCACATTCGATTAACTCATTTCGAATAACTAAATTCGATTAACTCCTTTTTATTTAAACTATAATTGATAGCTCCTTTTCATTAACTCTAATTATTTTCCCAGTAAATATTCCTTTATTCTATTTATTTTCTGAATAAATATTCTTTTATTCTATTTATTCTAATTATTTTCTAAATAATATTCCTTTATTCTATTTATTTCCTAAATAAATATTTCCTTTATACTTCTATTTATTTAACAAATAAATAATTCTTTCCAATTCTATTTGTTTAACAAATAAATATTCCTTTTCTATCTTTCTATTTTATTTGTAAATGGTTTACACATATTATCTCTTATATCTGTTTCAATAATATGTCCTTGTATATCTTATTTTCCACTAATATTTCCTTGTATATCTTTATTTATTTACTAAATAAATAATTCATTTAATATCTCTTATTTATTTAACAAATAAATATATCATTTATAAAATCTTATAATTTTATAAATATACCCTTTTATAATTATTCCATTTATAAAGATTTCCCTTTCTATTTTATTTCCACTTAAAAATATCTCCTATTTATAAATATTCCATTTATAAATAAATTCCTTTTATAAAATCTTCTTTGATTTTATAAATCTTTTCTATTTTATAAAATCCTTTGATTTATAAATAATTTATTTTCAATATTCATTTTGAACATTCCTTTTTTTTACATTCCGGTATTTACCATATACAATCACGATGGCCAATATCGTCTAAACACACATAATCGCCAACATATTATATATCACATCATATATTTCGATATATGAAACAAACAGTAAATTAAATATCGAGGAACCCAGTTGGGTTCCTCCAACCTGTTTCCCTGCATCACAGATGTTAATCAACATAATTATCCTCAGTTTCATATCAATATGAAATATTCTGATAGGCAGCATCAATATATTTTTAACGATATATATATATATATATATATATATATATTATTTCAATCAACTGACTAGATGTTCAACCAAACCATCAACACACAGTCAATCAGCCAATTTTTAACAGTTCTAAAAATACAACATGAAAATATAAACTGTTCAGAGTTGGTGAGTTTTACTCACATTTCGCGTTAACCGTTAAATAACGATTTGTGGTCGTTGATTCTGATCATACAATTTATTTCGCTATAAATTGTTATGTGCTTCAATCCACTCCTAGTTAGTTCCAATGGGTAGCCACCGTCCATACGATCCCAACGGATCTTGTTTCGCTGAAAACCGACATCGTATGATAAAGTTATGTATTTTACAAGTTCGTAAATTATTTAAATAAATTAAACTTTACTTTATTGAATCCTTTGGGCTCACCCCATTTCTTGTTTCGGCCCATATACCACCGTATAAACCAAGCCCGTGGACTCCTTTCCTCCTCATCCTTCAGACGCGACTTCAGTGAAATGGAAATGGCCATGACCGCCGCTTTGACCATCCACCGTTCCCACCTCGGCCACCAACCGACCTCGCAACCACCACCATTTAACTCCTCACCAAAATCCGCTCCATCCTCACAACCTAACATCGAATTCGATCACTTCTGTCGCCGCACCCGGTAGCCACGTCCAGCCATCGTTGTGTCCATTTGTGGACCGCCACCTCCCAAACTCCGGCGGAAGCAGCCTCTCGCTACCCCGAATGCAGCGTCGACCCCAACTCGAGCCATTTCCCCTTCGATTTGCACTGAAAGGTTGCCCTACCTCTACTGTGTTGATTTCAAGTTCTGAAAAATGGGGATCACACTCATCAATTCTTGTATAGAAATGAAGGCCTTGCCTTGCTCAATCTATATCTATCCTATTATGATTTTTGGGATTTATCTTTGATTTGATTTGAATTATCTTTGAATGTTGAAGATCGATGGTATACGTTTTCTTTGGTTTACTGGAGGAACAAATTGTGCGGCGCATTCATTTATCAGTAAAGACATTATATATGGGTTTCTTTTTGGATTAAGGGGAGGTTAACCTTCCACATTTTCGATTGAAGAGCACAAGAATTATGCGGCTGAAAATAGAAGGAGACGGGGCTTTGTTTAGGCCATAGGAGAAAGTTAGGGGTTGTTGGTATGATAGGTATTTATAGAATAAAGTTTATCATACTCTATTTGATTTTTAAAAATCCATTTTTATTAATTCATATAGTTACGTATCGCTATGGACAGAAATAAAAATGTAGTCATGTCGAGTATTTCATCACGATCCCAGAAATATAAAAATACCGGTAGGTGAACTCATTTTGTGGAACCCCAAAATATTGATTACAGGGTGCAAAATACTCCAAATAAAAAGTCGCTTATTAAATTAATTAAAAATTACAATAAAATCCTAAAAATTTAATTATCACTATGTCCCAAAAGAACCTTGTCTAAATTCAAACCCCATTTTCAAATATCTTTAAATAACCGTTATGGCCACAAACGAATATACTGCTGTTTTTCTGAATATTTAATTTGGACATAACTAAAAATCAACATGACGAAATCCCGATTTTCTCTTCCACTAGAAAGATATACTCCACCAGCTCCACACGTTTCTTGTTTCACAGAAATCCGATTTAAAACAGACCCTGTATATTCAGTTGAAGTTCGAATCGCCAATTTACGAACTATAGCGCCATTTCAAGCTTGATTTTAATTATAATATAATTTATTCGTTCAACTGTCGTTTATATAATATATTCGTTATTCTAATTCAATTCTAAACTGAATTATATACTTTGAATTTTCCAGTTCATATTATATTGTCAATTCACTATTTTCGACTATTTCAGAATTAAATATATTATTTAATTATTATTTTAATTAAATATTCACTCTAATTTAATTCAACGACCATTAAATCCTCTTAATCACCTTTTTAAATAATTAAATAAATTAATTATTATATCGCTGAAGATGCGGGTCATTATAGATACTTATGATGGAAATTGTTTTCTTCACTTATAGTAATAATAAAAGATGAAATTTAGCGTATCAAGCATTCTTTGGCTATTATAAGGTAAAAACCCTATCCTTCGGCTTGCGTTGCATTGTGTGATGGGACCTGGGTCTTATAATAGCTTCATTTTTCTTTATTTAGCATTGCGCTGTTTGTTTTATGCACTGGTATTCTTGGGGTAAAAACTTGTTCCGTGTTATACGACGTGGTCCCTTGATATACCTAACTTTAAAATAAAGATTAATAACTATTTTGGTTCTCACACCAGTCACATGGCTGACCTGGAGTTTATTGTTTTAACCTAAACTCTGGGTGCCCTTATTTTCCGCATGGGCAGCTAGTAGTTTTGGTTTTGCAGATTTATATTCATAGGATCCTGGTTTATAGCTGAAGTGATATTCGGAAAGCTCTGTATCCGTGTATTTCTTCCAGTTATGTTTTGTATTATTTTTCCGCTGCTGTAATGTATTTAAATCTCTGATATTTATCGGATGTGTAATATTTATTCATACTCTGTATATTCTTGTATTCTGATGGAATTGTTGTAATAAACAATGAAATGTTCTTCTGTTTGCGTTCCTATGTGTGTTGTTCTCATCTCAATCCAGGCTTTCCTATACGGGGAAGTTCGGGTCGTTATAGAGTGGTATCAGAGCTTTGGTTTACAGAGCTCGAGAACAAGACACATTAGGACCAAACGAAAGAATTCATCAGATATTGGATTAGTAATATCCAATTAGAATGAGTCGTTAGAGATAGGATCAGTAGTATCCTAGAACGAGTGTGAAGAGTATATTTTTCAAATGAAAACAATATTGTTTTGAAAATTTAAACCAGTTTATACGTATTTGAATATTTTATTTGTATTGAATTTGGGCAATCAAGTATATAAAGATTTTGCATATACACGTCATGAACGTATATTCGAGGTTTTAATATACTAGATAGATATAGAATCACACTCTAGTCGCCCGGACATGATTCTGATGATGGCGCGCCAACACCAGTATTTATTTTCGAGTTTCGAAAGTGAGATTTCTATATATTTCCATTAGACTAGTGTGAGAACCAAAACTAGATAGGGCTATTGTTGTGATTTGGCATCAAAAGCATGATTTTCTGTATATGTATCAAAATTATGAATTTGAAACATTAATTCACTAATTGATTGATGGTTGTGTTGTTTGATTATTGGTTTGAAATTTTGAACCATTTATCCTAATTGAACCGAATATTGAACTGTATTGAAAATTGTTTGAAATTGCATGCATATACATGTACTCACATTAAACAGGTCATAGCAAGGAGGCTAGAGCAGAAGAATAAAATTGTTTGCCCGACAAATTGGTACATGTTTTCTAATTTCTTTGGGTTTGGATGATTTTATGAGCCGCTTGGCTGTTTCTTTTTCTTTTTGGATTGATGAGGGCCATGGGAGGCTATTTGAAATATCTTGAAGTCCGCAGTGCAGGGGAGGTTATGGCGAAATTTTTCGAAAATTTAAGGTGTTAGCCAAATTTTTGAAAAATTTGAAAAGTTCTTAGAAACTGAAAAGTTGAAGAACTTAAGCCGTAATGAAAATAATGGAAGTTGAGTCGGTTTGTAAAACAACTTTCGGCTTCGTTCCTTTTCGGGGACGAAAATTTTTAAGTGAGGGAGATTGTAACAACCCGGAAAATTCTGAGCCAATTTAAAAATTTTATTTTGGCAATTTTGATGAATTTTGAATATATAAAATGAATTATTTTAAATAATATCGACGAGAAATATATTTTGAATAGAATTAGAACGTATATATTTATATAGATCATCGTTACAATATAATATTTATTTTAATTATAAAAGGAATTGAAAATGGCGCGGTAGTTCGAAAATTCGATTTCAAAGTTCAAATGAATGTACCAGATTCAAAATACACCGGATTTTGGCGAAACCAAAAATATTAGAATCTAATTGAGAATATCTTTCCAACGAATCCGAAAAATTGAAATTTCACAACGGGGATAAAAAGTTATGCCCAGTTGAAAATTCAGAATAGTCGCTATGGAATTCTAGCCCTTAAAAATGGTAATTTTGCAAACGACCTCGGTTTTCGACGAAACCACTTTTGTTGGATCTGCGATGTCAAGTTATTGCTAGGTTTCAAAAATTCGTAATTTTTTGAATCAATATGTGAGCATGGTAAAGGAAAACGTGTTTGGACAGTTTTAGTTGATTTTAATCGACTGGAAAATGGTCATTTTTCAAACGGTCTCAGAATTTGACGAAATTAGTTTTGTTAGGACCGTATCGTCAATACGAAGCTAGAAAATAATTTTTGGGAATTTTTCCAGTCAGTATGTGGCCCCGGTAAATTGAAATGTGCGTTCAAATTCAATATATAGATCTATATTTTGATTTTGACGAAAACTGATCGAAACAGTCGAATCAACTTGCGATACATATCCCATTGTGTTCGGAATGGGGGTAATTGGCTATGGACGACAGTCGATGGGTTCGATTTCGAGGTCAAAATAAAAAGTTGCTTTTTAAAATTTAAAATAATTAAATATATATATTAATATATACTCTCTCTCCTCCCCCTTTCATTCCACCGCTCAGATCTGAAATTGAATAAAATAAAATAAAAACACAAAGAAAGAAAAAGAACGGAGGCGCCGCCTCGTCCACCGCCGAAGCGGGAGACCGCCACCCCACTTCAATCTGTCGTCGCCCCAGACCGAGCTCCGGCCTCCACCGCAACCCTCCAACCTGATCCCCTTCTGTAACCCCTCCCCCCGGACGTGTGCGAACCCCTCACACCCCCTTGGCCTCGCCACCACCCGCCACCGCCATGAAGACCCTCCCCTTTCGATCCGCCACCACAAGACCCCCTCTGCTGCGCCACGCCTCTCCCCTTTCCCCCTCTTCAAGTCCAAAGCCCTCCTCCAACGAAAAAAATCAATTTTTAACAAAGGTGCGTTTTTAACTTCAGTTTTTATATACTTGAGTATTAGAAATGTGATTTTTTCTTCTTAAATTATCTAACCTTGTTTAGAGATGTGATTTCTATGAATGAATATAAAATTTATATTGTTTTTGAATATGAAGCTAGTGTTGATTTTTATATAGGAAAAGATTATTTATATATAAATAATAACCATATAAAAATATGATCTTTGTTTAAATAAAGACGAGATTTTTAATTGAATAAAGACGAGATTTTTAATTGGATAAAGACGAGATTTTTAATTGGATAAAGACGAGATTTTTAATTGGTTAAAGATGAGATTTTTAATTGGTTAAAGACGAGATTTTCATTTGTTTGAAGATGTGAATTTTATAAAGTGAAAAAATGAGATTTTTATTAACGGAAAGAATAGATTTTGGTTAGCGAAAATATTAGAATTTTCTTTTATGTAAAAATAGAATTTTTAGAGATGTAAAAATAGAATTTTTAGAGATGTAAAGATAGAATTTTTAGCGATGTAAAAAGAGAACTTCTAACGAGGTAAAGATTTGATTTTCAACACTGTAAATCTATGATTTTTATATGATGTAAAGAATAAAAATATGATTTTTATATGATGCGAAGAATAAAAATATAACTTTTATTTATAAAGATCGTTGTTTAAAAATAGAATTTTTATCTATATAGTAGCGGCATAAAAATAGAATTTTTGTCTATATAGTAGCGGCATAAAAATAGAATTTTTATCTATGCAGTAGTGGTATAAAAAGGTGATTTTTATCCATATAGAGTGATTATAAAAATGTGATTTTTATATACATAGCAACAATATAAAAATGTGATTTTTATATCTGTAGTGGCTACGGACAATGAAATTGAAAAAAGGCAAGCACGACGAAGATTTCTACATATGAAGAGTCGCGGTGTGTTGGTTTAGCTAGTCGGTGAGAACTTCTCACTTTAAATCTTATTTTCTAGTTAAATTATATACTAGGATGCAGATGGTGCTTAGCAGCACCCGACACCCGTCGTCCACAGACCGTGAACGACTTGTATGCTTATTTGATGTGTTGTGAAGTTTATTTGTGATGTTGATGTGAAATGGATAATAAAACATTCATGTGTTGAAATAAATTAATTATCATTAAAAATATAATTTTTAACGTGAATGAGAATAAATAAATATTCATTTACAAACCGGACGGTTTTTTTATGTACACCTATTTAAAGGATATTGATTGGGACGATAAATTTTACACGTCGCCCAACTGCACAAATAATATTCAATGTTTGTGGATTGAAACCCCACACGGGTGTTGGGATGATATTTGATGTACACTAATCCCAATTGTTTAGTTGTATGTCTATCGATTGGTCGACAGACTATGTAAGCGTTAATTATTTATATTTAATGCTTATGCAGTTGTGTGGTGCACTTTAGATGATGGTTGATTATTTATCGTTGCTATTATATACATGTGTTGTATGGAATCCATATAATTAACATTATATGGTAATTGATTGGGCCTCATTCAATCGGGAAAAATAAAGAATATTATAAAAGAAAATTCACGTGTTGAATAGAACAAATAGTCATGTGTTGACGATGCTCATGTGTTGAGAATATTCATGTGTTGAAACTTATCATGTGTTGAAAGGAATATTTTAAACAATAAAATTTACATCTTTATCATAATTTTATAAAACATATTAAATAACAAAAATAGTCATGTGTTGACGAAACTTATGTGTTGAGAATATTCATATGTTGAAAGAAATATAGATTTATGTGTTGAATAGAATAAATATTCATTTGTTGAATAGAATAACGAAGTTATTGAAATATATAAAGCCGTGTTGATTAGATATGCGCCGTTTTTACGCGAACGATATTTATATCGATTATATTCGTTTTTACAATGAATATAGAAAAAGAAGTGATTTCAAAATATAACATTTTGAAAATATTATCAATTGTATATCGATGAAGTAGAATATTCAATTTTGATTTGAAATTGAATATGAAGTTGAAATCGTTTCGAAAACGATTTTGAAACGATTTATAAAATACGTTTTAAAAGGAAATCGACGAAATATATAATATATATATATATTATATATAATGGCCTGAATAGAACGCGCCGCGACAGTTCGCGGATTTCGACCATTGACTTCAAATTGACGTTGCGGGAGATCCGACCGTCGGATTCTCCTGAAACCGGAACCGTTAGGTTCGTATCGAAAAGAGCTTCCCAATGGAATTAGAAATTTGAAATCTAACTGTTGGATTTGGAATTATGTCTAAATCAAATTTGGAAAAGGTCGCTGTAAGTGCAGTTCAGTGGCCGTTATTGAAAACCGACTGTACGGGCCTTGATAAAATTATTAAAAATATTAATAATTTGTGTAAATCATAATATATGAATTGGAAAGAATTAGGATGAAAAATCCAACATTTGTAAAGATAAAAATAGATTTTTATCGAAATGAACTAGTTTTGAACTAGAATTATAATCCAATATTTTCGAATAAATAAATTGGATTTGAAGTGGTTTTAAAAATAATCAAAATTTCCAATACATGAATTGGAATGGATTTGAATCGAAATTATGTTCGAAATATTTCGATGTTGGATTTCGTGATTATACAGATATGGTTGTGGAAATTTTAAAGATATATTTTATATCATTATTTCCAATACGATATTTGTTGGTTTCAGAATTTGATATTGAATATAAGCCGGTATATTTTCTATTCAGAGCCTTGTATTTAATATCAAATGAGATTTTGGGTTCGTCGTGAATGGTGTCTTAAATAGCACTATTCTTGAACCCGGTTTAGAAAAGAATAAATCTTTTAATTAAGATTTAGTGAAATAGTCCAGTTAATTAGTATTTAATTGGAATTTAATTTGAATTGGTCTTTGGGGTTTATCGTGAGCGGCGTTTTGAATAACACCTGTTCTTTAACCCGATTAACAATAGAAAGTGATTTTGGGTTTATCGTGAATCGTATTTTAGGTGACATGTTCTTTAACCCAGTTAAAGACAGGATATTGATTTTTGAGAAGATTAAAACCAAGTGGTGTTTTAATGAATCTTTAATTAGATTGAAATAATCGAGAATGGAGTATCACCAGTTTTGCTCCAGACGATAGTTAAATCTTTAATTAGATTTGAACGTGAAATGGTAATTGAATTTACCGATAACACCATGGTGTTAGATATGAAGTATTACTAGTTTTACTTCATGGGATGAATAGGTTGGGATTGGGAAATTAAAATAAATGATTACTTCGGTGTGGTTCGCTAATCCCGACTAGTTTGGAAAACCATAATATGGTTTGAAATGATATCCAAAGGAAGATTAAAGATTAAATTTAGAATAATTTATCTTTGATAAAATTAATGGGAACCTTTCCCTAAGAGTGTGAAAATTTGAATAAAAGAATATTCTGAATTGGAATGAGGCGTATGTTGGGTTTGTGTAACATTTGTTTATTATATACGCGGGTTAATCGGAAAGGCCGGGTTTTTACCCATTCTAAATAACCGATTCGATGATATGTCGAAGATGAAGACGGTGGTTGAAGACCGGAAGTCTTCACGTCGTTTGGGTGATTACTGATGATCTTGATTGGGCTGTACACCTAAGAGGAGAGAAACAGTTGGTGATCGTCCAGACGTACTTGGAGATCGATGGATATGGGAGGAAAGTGCATCCGGTTTCGTTCAGACCCAGAACGAACTTGTAAATGGACTGTGTGTCTGACATTGGATTTTATTCTTTGTTGATTGATCTCTATTAAATATACGTCTGTTTGGCGGTGGAGAATTTATTCTCTTGCTTAACGCCCTTCTCTGAGATGTACGAGCTCAGAAGTTGTATATCGATGGACATCAGTCGCATGGAGAATTTGTTGAGAAGCAAAGTCTTGTGGTTGATGATTAAAGCACGGCCTATGTGGCGCAGCTTTGTGTATAGCGTTAATTCGCGAGCCTCACACCTCAGTATGAGTCAAAAACGGGATAGTGACTGCAGGGAGAGCACGACGTTTCTTTCTAGCTAGTGGTGGTGTCAGTGCCTAAACTGGCTGACATTTATATACTTTCCACCTGTGTGGTTGTTGGAATGCGAGGCACCTCGAATATATAATCGATAACTGGCACTATGTAAGCCGACATACAGACCATTATATAGGTCCTATAGGACCGAGAAACGTGTGTTCAGGAATTTCCAATCCTCAAAAGTAAGAGAGGACCAGCCCTGAAGATCCAAGGATCGCTGTGTGTGGTCCTGAGACATTTGCTAGAGCGTCTCGAACGGAGAGGAGCTAGCCCCTTGCCTCGACTCATGATGGAATCCAATTTCCAATACGTGATATTTCGGTTTTATTTATAGAGCCTAGTATTTGCGACATAGTGGTATGGGACACTTATGCCGTCTATGATTGATACTTATGATGGAAATTGTTTTCTTCACTTATAGTAATAATAAAAGATGAAATTTAGCATATCAAGCATTCTTTGGCTATTATAAGGTAAAAACCCTATCCTCCGGCATGCGTTGCATTGTGTGATGGGACCTGGGTCTTATAATAGCTTCATTTTTCTTTATTTAGCATTGCGCTGTTTGTTTTATGCACTGGTATTCTTGGGGTAAAAACCCGTTACGTGTTATACGGCGTGGTACCTTGATTTACCTAACTTTAAAATAAAGATTAATAATTGTTTTAGTTCTCACACCAGTCACATGACTGACCTGGAGTTTATTGTTTTAACCTAAACTCTGGGTGCCCTTATTTTCCGCACGTGCAGCTAGTAGTTTTGGTTTTGCAGATTTATATTCACAGGATCCTGGTTTATAACTGAAGTGATATTCGGAAAGCTCTGTATCCGTGTAATTCTTCCAGTTATGTTTTGTATTATTTTTCCGCTGCAGTAATGTATTTCAATCTCTGATATTTATCGGATGTGTAATATTTATTCATACTCTGTATATTCTTGTATTCTGATGGAATTGTTGTAATAAACAATGAAATGTTCTTTTGTTTGCATTCCTACGTGTGTTGTTCTCATCTCAATCTGGGATATCCTTTACGGGGAAGTTCGGGTCGTTATAAATTTGTTTGGCTTGGTTGAATTGGTTGAATTGATTGGCTTGATTGAATTGATTGGATCGATTTACTTGTTTGGTTTGTTTGATTTGTTTGGCTTGATTTGATTGACTTGTTTGAATTGTTTGACATGGTTGAATTTCATTAGTGGTTGGTAGGTTTGTTAGAAATATACTTATGCATTTGTTGGAGCTTTATAGGTTTTAGGATAAACAGAAGTTACAATAAATGTTTGGTTTCATGTTTGAATTGATGTTTTGTGACAATAAGACATAAATAAATTAATTGATTGGATTTAATTGCTTTACTTATTTCATAATTTTAAGGATATTTTATCAGAGTTAATTCTTATACTAGATTAAGGCCTCACTATAGTTGTTAGGGAATTAGAGTTTAGGATAGGTTTAGTCTTTTATTAGATTAAGGGGGAGTTTTAGAGTTTCTAAGGATTAACTGAAGGTTTAGAAATGTTTTGGTTGATTTAATCATTTAGATTGATTGATTGAATTACTTGTTTGTTTAAATTGCTTGTTTGGATTGATTTTCTTGTTTGAATTGACTATAAATATTGCTTGGTTTGCTTGGTTTGTTTTCCTTTTATTTAGTTTATTAGACTAGTGTAGTCATAGATTTAGGGGGAGTATTTTACTTTAGTATAGGAATTATTTAGATAGTTATTAGATTTGGGGGGAGTATTTTTTAGAATTTCTTTTTGATAATGCCAAAAAGGGAGAAATTATAAAATATAGACATAGTTTATAGGATTCGGGGAGTATTAGAAGGATCATCATCAACAGGTATGTACATGTATGATATTTTATAAACTAAGGTTGTCATCATCAAAAAGGGGGATATTGTTGGAGAATGGAGTTTTGATTACAACAACCTTATTTCAATATTAATTGATTATAAAATATATATATGCTAACACTTTTGTATAGAATATATATACATACACATATGTACGATTTATATACAGGAAATATTAACGAAGACTATGCAATTTAAAGATGTTAGAGATTCAGAATTCAGAGATGTTTCAAGACTCATGTGTATTCAAAATTTCAAGAGTTCAATACTAATATAGTTATAGAGTCTAGATTATGTAAGACTCTAAATAGCACTCCAGGTTCAAATACAAATTCTGATTTTTAAATTCTATCTTCAATCCTCTCTATTTTATTTTCTATCTTTTCTATTTTCCTTTCATACTTTACTTTTATTTCCAAACTTAAGTTCTATATATCTATATTTTTATACTTTATATTTGTATAGTTTTAAACTTTATAATTTTGTAAATATGTCTAAATAGTTTATATTTATGTTTTCATATGATTTCCTACTTTACAATATTAAATTATAACACTATATTTTAATTCAAGTACTTCTAGAATTATATTTATATCAAAACACTTGGAAAATTCTCAAAAATTAAATTTGCACTAAGCGTATGTCAACATATATAAAACACTATGTCGACATATAACTGTCATTTTTTCAATTTTGAAAGGAAGTGTTTTTTCACTAATTGTGACAGTTCTGAAGCGTTGCAACCTTTCACACACTATAAAAAGGGCTTGAATTCGAATTTTTAATCACACTCTACTTCATTACACCATTAATTCTTATCATTTCTATGATTCTTACACCAATACTCTGCCAAATTCAATTCTGTTTTCACTAATCTTCTTCTCTCTACACTCTATACTCATTACTCTCTGAATCAAGTGCTATTGAAGAGTTATAGGGTTGTTTGTAATTGTTTGGGTTGTATTTGGGGGTAAACGGTGGTATCCCTTGTAGCCGTGAAATCGAGGGCGGGTAAACGGTGGTATCCCTTGTAGCCACGAAATCAAGAACGGGTAATCAGTGGTATCCCTTGTAGCCGTGAAATCAACGAGGTTGGAATAGGTGGTATCCCTTGTAACCGTGAAATCAAGGAAGTTTTAATTGGATATTGATATAGTAATACAACTATGCGTAATCCAGCATTGCGTGGGACTAGACATAGGAGCAATTCAAACCAGTACAAAATCTATTGTGTTCCTTCTTTTTCTGCATTTTTGATTCTGTTTATTTTGCATTTGTGTTTGATTCTATGTCAGTGATTGTTTCTGTGGTGTTTGATTCATATAGTTTATCACATATATTATAGATTTTGTTTAAATTCTAAAAAAGCATTATTTACCCCCTCCCCCTCTCTAGTGCTTATTTTGCCTTAACGATCCTTTCTGCAATCCCTAACAGTAGTGTTGGATGTTTTGATGGTGATAATATGGTTAAGACATGTTGTTGGATGTTTTGTTGGCGATTACATGGTTTGGACATGGTTTTGTATATGCTGGGTTGTTTTTATGTAAACATTGATTAATGGTATGTGTTTTGCGTTTGATTTTTGTATAATATTGTGTGTTGGTGTATGTATGATTGAGATTGGGAATTATATGCTTGAAATGGTGCAGTTTTGATGGATTTATATAATGTGTGTGGCTGGAAGTTCTCAGTTTCAGATCTGTAAAAAAAAACCAGATTTTCAGTGGCTTCTAGCGGCTAGCAACGACTTATAGGTCATCATATTCCAACGGCTATTTTCAACGGTTTCCAACATTTTCCAACGTCTACCTAGCCAGAAATAAAAGCCAAGTGCCCAAGTTACCTAGTTGGAAGCCATTGGAAAATTAGCGTTGATTGCATTGGAAGTCATTGGAAACCGTTGATCCGTATACCAATGGCTGTACCAACAGCCCAGAGCCGTTGGTATACACTGTTCCTCTTGTAGTGATGCTAAAGGATCATCAGGAACGAAGAACAGCTGAAAATTTGGAATTACGAATAGATCTGATCGATAGGAAGACGGGTATGAGTGGAAAGAAAATGCAAATGTCTAGGAACGATGAAACTGTATCTGATGGGGAGGGGAGAGAGAGAGTAAAGTGATGTGAGGTGAGAGAGAAGAGGAAGGAAAAGAGGCTAAAGAGATAACGATGTAGTCTCCATTTGCAGTCATATGCAAAAAATCTAAGTGATTTCAATTTTTTTTTTTCTAATTTGAATATTATTATTTCAATTTGATTTGAATAAGATCCAGGGGTTAGTTTTAAGTTTTTTATTGAGCAGTGTTATTTAAACTCCAAAATTGGTTAAGGGATGGTCAATTTTAAGGGCACTCCAGTTATATTTAGAATGTTATGGGGTGTACCGATCATAAAAATTTGTATACGAAAATACCCCTACTTTACCTCTCGGGTGTTGTTATTAACACTCCAGTTTTGATTAAGGGATGTCACGTCCAAAAATGAAAATTCGGTATACCCCCACCGGTTTCCATTTTAATCATTTTCGGTGGCTCCTCTTCAATTTTTTGACCTAAACTCGACATACCACTGCCAAATTCCACTGATAGATTCGGCAGTACCTTTCCGAATTTCAACTGAGCCCCCCTTAACAAAAAAGAGAGTGTCAGTAACAACAGATAAACACATGCCCCAATTATCAAGGTAAGGATTGTTTGGTCATATTATAATTTTATTTTAAGGGAGGATAACTTTGTAACGTCCTCCCCTTAGTAATTTTCTTTTAAAAAAATGAGCCACCCCAAATTTTGGAGTGTGAATAACAATGCCCTTTTTATTTAAGAACTATTATACGGGTTCAAAAAACTTATGCATTAAGGTTCTTCATTAATATATTATGTACCCTTATATCTAAAAGAGTACTGACTAAATATGTCCTCAGCTAAGATTAAGACAGTAATTTAAATTAAGTTAAATTAAGTTTCTATGAAATACTTCTTTGATAAATTTGAAGAAATAGTAAATAGGAATGGGAACTAGTATATAAATAACCAATTTGTAAGTTAAGTTGTACTTAGATTGCTTGCAATTCTTTTTTAAACCAAAAATGGAGTATAGGACATTAAAGTGATTCAAAATGACCCGAATAAGCGTTAATTCCTAGATTCCTAGCAAAGAACAGTTGTTTAGAGTTCTTAGCAATATGTTGAAAACAAAATATATATCGTTAGAATATAAATGAGACTGGAGTTAGCTATATATTTTTCTTACCAAGGAAAGTTGGTCATAATTTTCTCATTAGATTATTAATGTAAATATTTGATTCGAACGGATCTAATATGGTCATTTCAAAAGTCTAAACTGCAATAGAACCTACTAACTTGGATTGGTCTGATTTAGGGCATCTTCTTTGGTTGGAAGATTCGGTTAGGGTTTCAGCACCATTTTTGCTATATGGTGTGTGGTTTTTGTAATGCACAATTTTATGCAATGAGATGTTTAGATGACTGACTTGTTTAAATGCTAAATAGCTAATCTAATTGATGGGTTGAAATCTTGTAACAACCCGTATTTTAATAACGTGTTATAACCATAAATCAAGGCAGAATTAATTTTTAAAATAAGTACCAAGGGCAACGGGTTACGCCATTATGTTCATCTCGAAATTCTGCTTGGAAACGAGTCCGAGTTTTCGAAAATCGGAGTCCGTATGACCAAGTTATGACCCTTCGAATTTTCAGAAATTTCAAGTTCAAAAACATCTCAGAATTCGAATTCAAATTTCGAATTCAAACCCCAGAACGGATTGGACGGGAAATTTCCCGCCCAGGACCAGGTCGACCTGGGGGTCGACCATAGTGTCGACCTGCCCAGGACCAGGTCGACCATAGAGTCGACCTGGGTGTCGACCTGGTTGCCGAGCCCATTTTTGAGTCAGAGTTCACTTTGATGTTTCTAGTCTGATTTCTGTCTAAATTCGTTGACCTGACCTTATATAAACAGCCCCTAACTCTAGTCTCTCTACACAAATTCTCTCTGGCCTTATGCTACTAAAACTCTGGTTGAAAAGTTTGAGAAAAGGGATTGCTTCTTCTCCAACAAGGCTACGTGTAGAGTATTGCTGTTTGGGGGATTTCTATTAGACTTGAGATTCAACATCGCCTCTTTGTTTCCTAATTCTCAAACCACGATCTGTAAGCCCGAGTTACTTTTAGATCTAAACTTTAAACTTAATATGGACATGTTGTAAATTGAAATTGAACCTAAGTATGACAATTATCTTGGATCTATCATTGTAATCTTGGATCTGTCATTGTTCATTTTGGATCTACTATTTGTTCACCTTGGATCTATTCATCTTGAATCTTGACTTGTGGTAATATTTATATGAAATTGATTTGGGGCCTATATATGTTGTAGATCTAAAACCCCTAATGTCCATAATATTCATGCCTGTGATGTTGAATTAGTTGTTATTCACAAGTTTGGGGTTATTATCTTATGTCAACTGTTACCATGACTATCACCCTATTTTGCTAGATTTGATATTTGAGACCACTACTCCATATGCCAGTATTGTTGTAATCATTTATCTCAACTTATACCATGCTTGACTTGTAATCACTTTTGCCACCTTATGCCCGTTCTTTCTATGTTATTCCCTAATTAGATTTGTTTGTATCAATTCGAATTCACGTGTGATGGGAATACGATTTGGGTAGTTTAGTCAAACCTGAATTTACCATGTACTTGGAACATGAACATTGTTATAACTTGAATCTGAATATGGACATGAAACTTACCTTGAAACTTGTCACGAACTTGATATGAGACTTGAACATGGTCATGACTCTAGAATGAACTTGAAAATGGCCAACTTGAGGTTGGGTTGAGTTTGCAGTGTAAATCTGCCCGGAACCGCCCGGCGAATCCAGTGACTGCAAACAATAGGATCCAATGTGGGTAGTTGGTCATACCGCACCTAAAACCCGAGGTTTGACTATGTTGTGGTGTAAATCTACCCGGAACCGCCCAGCAAATCCAGTGACCACAACAACTAGTCTAATGTGAGAGGTTGGGGAGCATTAATGAATTTATGCTACATGATAGGGTTAAGTTATGAACATGAAAGACAACACTTAACCAACTTGATACATGATTGGATAGAGTTAAGTCACGAATTTGAATGACAACACTTAACCCATTAGAAACCCTAGTTATGCGGTCCTTTTCAGCAGTAACCCACTTAGATGTATCACGATACCCTGGGACTAGGCAGGGTGGGGCACGATTACTGGGCTGATTGTAAGCGACCAGAACGACGGCTGAGTTGGTGCGCCATTGTAGGTTCAGGCAGACTATGGTCGTGCACGTAGTCCGGAGTTGAAAAAGCAGGCATTGGGCACCAGTAGGTTTACACTGTATGTGCTTGATTCGTGTCAGTGGTTGGCACCCTGGGGCCTGATACACCCTATGGTGGACCTGGCACAGGTGACTACATTTCGTGATTGGGCCGTATGACACAGACACATGACGAGCTAGAACTTGTAGGGAGCCGATTGATTAGTAGATCGTACTGTAGGACCCCGTAATGGGTCATTTCACGATATTGGGCCAAGGGATCATTTAATGGTTAATACTTGACATGGGTTAGAATACTAGTACAGTTGGTGCAGCGAATCTTGAATATGCGATGCTAGACTTGACTTATCTTGTTATCTAAGTTATCATACCAGTCTTGTAATCATCCTTATGTTTAATTCCAGTTTTCACATGTCATGTTACTTTTACTAGTTTTTATGCTGAAAGTCACTAGGGCTTACCAGTCTTTATGACTGACCCTTTTTCTTTCGCCTCTTTTTCTTTCGTCCCCCCCCCCCCAGGTTCTCAAGGAGGAAACGCTAGCTCTTAGCTTGGATTTAGCTTGCTTTTTGCTAGCTCATGTACGGTTTGGTCTTGAGCTATGCTATGGCTGCACTTCTGCTATTTTTGGGGAATAATTTACTTTTGTTATCTTAAGTTTATGCTTCTTTATTTAGAACTTGATGTAATGGAATAATTTGTACTTTGGATATATGAGGTTTTGACTCTTTTCTTGAAAGTAATGAAATTTGGATTTTTAATTTCTACCGCTGCTTTATTTATGTTCTGCCTTGTGATATCTCTGTGTATGTTTACCTAGATAATACTCCACCAAAACTAGTGCATTCCCTTTATGAGTGACCCTAGCGAAGGTGGGGTGTTACATTTGGTATTAGAGCAGAAGGTTACCAGAAGGGGAATTTTTTTTAAAAACCTTCTAAAACTATTTTCCAAAACCATTTATAAAGAAGCATTTTTCAATAAAAGTTTTATGTTTAAAAGGCTATTCCCCAAAAGCCATTAGCACTTTCCTTTGTGTAACAACCCGTATTTTTGAATAACATGTTATAACATAAATGGAGGCAGAATTAAACTGTAAAATCTGAATCAAGGGAAACGGGCTATGCCATTGCGTTCGTCTCGGAAAAATACGCGAAATAGAGTCCGAGTTTTCGAAAATCGGAGTCCGTATGACCAAGATATGGCCTCGCGAAGTTTCACGAAAAATTCCCAAATTAAAGTATACTTAATTAAGTGAAATGGGTTGCGCAGAGAAATATATATATATATTGATATATATATATAATTGAAAATTTAATAAATAAATATGCAAAAATGTTCAAAACAGCGAATTGGGAGAGGGGAATAACCGAACCGGCCGATTTTTGAGGTCGACCCGAGCCTGCTGGGTCGACTAGGGGTTAATCCAGGGTGTTTGGCTGTCAACCCGTGGGCCGATTCGCTCAAGTGCAGATTTTGCATTTGAATGGTTCTCATGGTCCATCTTTAATCTAAAGGCCCTAGATGGTTCCTACACTTGACTTCTTCCCCAAGACATGCTTTGATGGCTTGGATTGAATCTAGGGTTAATCTTATGGCCTAAAACACTTGCCTAATCTATAAATAAGACCCTAACCTACCCTAAATCATCATTATTCATTCGTACAACTAAACTATGGCAAAATCAATCCTCTCATGGCCTCCACTCTCTTCATAAAATTCCTAAATAAATTCCTAAGTGATTTTCCATGCATACAAGTGTTTTCAAACTTGTATGAGCATCATTAGCTTGCATTCAAGTCAAGTTTATATATTTGCATCATAAAGAAAGAGTCTTGATCATTTTGGCTCAAGGGTTTTGCTTGCATTTTGGGTTTAATTGATTTCATAAGGGCTTTGTCATATTTTTGTGACTTCTTAAGCATTGTAAGCCCTATTCCTTTCATACTTAAACTCTAAAGTTAAATGTATGATATGCAAGTTATCATATGTTATGCAAGTTTGTTTATGCAAGTATGATATGCAAGTTGTCATATGTTATGCAAGTTTGTTTATGAAAGTATGATATGCAAGTTGTCATATGTTATGCAAGTTTGTTTATGCAAGTTTGATATGCAAGTTGTCATATATTATGCAAGTTTTATTATGCAAGTTTGTTATGCAAGTGTCATATGATATGCAAGTATGTTATGCAAGTTTGGGATGGTCATATGGTTCATGTTATCATGTTATGCAAGCTTATTTTGATTATGTGATGGCCATGTTGTACCTTGAACCCGAGGTTAGACCAAGTTGTGGTGTAAAGCTACCCGGACCCGCCCGGCTTAACTAGTAACCACAACAAAGTCTAATGTGAGAGGTTAAGGCACATTAATTAATTAATGCCTCATGATTAGGGTTAAGTCATGGTCCACTTAATACTTAACCAATTTGGACATGGGGGATTAACGGGGTTAAGTTAACCTACACTTAACCAGTCTGAACTCGGTAAATTAACGGGGTTAAGTTAGCCTACACTTAACCAATCTGAACTCGGTAATTTAACGGGGTTAAGTTGAACTATACTTAACCAATCCAACTCAGTAATTTGATAAGGGTGAGAACCAATTTGATACCTGGTCTGGATAAACTAACTTGATTGATAAATTAAACGAACCTGTTTTGCGGAGCTGTAGGACCCACATCAAGTTAGGCGGGTTTGTAAATCTGTTATCTGATCCGTCAGTCTGAAAACTGATCGTCTGAACTTTGTATGTCTGAACTCTGTTAATTAGTTAATCTGAATCTGATAGTCTGGGGACACAAGGGGGAATACTTGTGTCATCTGTTGTTTGGGACCCATATTAGTCAGTAACCCTTTCTGGTATCAAAACTTTGACCCAACTGTAGGTAGGGTCCGGGCACGCTTACTGAACTAATTATAAGTGGTTCATTCTGATAATGGCGATGGGTGTTGATGGTGCGTTCCAACCGGGTCATGTGCGTGCATGGATCCCGGTCTGCCTCTGAGGATGTAAGACGCCGTGACATCTGTAAATATGCCTGTGCCAATTGGTTGCCACTTTAGGGAGTGATACACCCTATCGTGGGGCCGACACAGGGTATTTATGTATTAGGGAGCCGATCGCTTGGGTAGGATCTAGGGTACACTTAGCTTTGTCTGATTCTGTGGGTACCGTCTGTTTTGTTGGGTGGCAACACCCGTCTGTTTCTGCGTGGTACCGTTCTGTTAGGGTGGTAAAGGCCCATTATAGTTAGTATTCCGTTTCTGTACTTTATCTGTTAGGGTGGTTAAGGCCCATTATTGTTAGCATTCCGTTTCTGTACTTTATCTGTTGGGATGGTAAGAGACCATTTTTCCCAAGCTCTATTTCTGTATGGACCATTCTATTCCGTCCTGTTTCGATGTGAACATTGGGGTAACACCTAATCCTGTTATACTAGGATTGGTACCAAGAAGTTGGATCTTGATTTGAGTCAAACACCTGATACTGGGCCAAGTTTAGGCCAAGGGATAAATTCTTGATTATGCATGACATGTTAGAATGCTGATACACCTGTGGTGAAGAACCCTAAACCTGATTATGTGATGACACCTTTATCTACCTTGTTAGTTAATCATCATGCTAGTATGTTGTTATCCTTATGTTCATCCCTGCTGCTCATGCCAGTTAACTTTATCAGTTTACATTGATTGTAGTAGGGCTTACTCAGTCTTTTTGACTGACCTGTTTTCTTTCGCCTCTTTTCTTCCGTTTCCCCCCCAGGTTCTTAGGGAGGGAATATTGGAGCTTAGCTTGGATTTCTGGTCGCTTGCTTGTGGGATTGAGCTCATGTACAGTCTTGACATGAAGCTAGCTATGGTTATCATTTATTTTGGGGATAGCACTTATGTATTTCAGTTTCAGATGATGTTGTTTTATCTAGACTTGTTTATTTGGAAAGTTGATATTATGTTGTACCAGACTTGTTTTGAAATGGTTTAAAATCTTCCGCTGTTTTATCTATGTTATTTACTCTGTTTACATATGTTCTTGTTCTGCCTTGATATATCATTATGCATGTTTACCTGATTCAAACGCCCCTCCAAAGTCAGAGTGCTTGCAAGAGTCACCCTGGCGGAGGTGGGGTGTTACATTTGGTATCAGAGCATATGGTTTACGAGAAGGAACAAAAAGGTTTTTAGAAAACTTTTAGAAACCTATTTTCAAAACCAAGTATAAAGTATTTTCCAAAGAAAAGTCTAGTTTATTTTGAAGGCTATTCCCCAAAAAGCCATTAGCAAAAATCCCTTCGTTTTTCTCTATTCTGAATCTGTCTTTTTCTTCGTTTTCAGTATGGCCGATAACCTTGCTATTCCGGAGGGAGTACACGTACCTGTTTGGTATAGGAGACTTTTGTAGGCTAGGGCGACCGAAGCCGGCCCCGCAGATGTCCCTCCTCCTCCTCCTCCAGTAGTTAATATTCCTCCTCCTGTCGCTAATGTTCCTCCTCCTCCTGTCACTGAGGTTCCTCTTCCTCCTCCCCCTCAGCATCCTCAGGCTGACTTCGCAAAGACTTGCAAGGATTTCAAAGCAATGGGTGGCAAGAACTTTCAAGGCACCGAGACCTTTGTAGAGGCCAGAAATTGGTTGAAAGAGACCGAGGATTTATTCGCTATCTTTGGATTAGATGATCAGAGAAAGATCTTGTTGGCGGTTTGGCTTATGAAGGATGAAGCCGCTTATTGGTGGGAGATCACCACCGCGACTAGGCCCGTTGAGACATGGGTCGATTTCAGGACAAGATTCGGGCCTAAGTTTATGTCTTCTACTGAAGAGAACTTGCAAATGGAAAGGTTTATTGCTTTGAAGCAAGGAGACATGTCTGTTAAAGAATATGTGAACAAGTTCAATCAGTTAGCTCGTTTTGGCTTGGATATGGTGAGTACTACTCAGAAGAAGGCTTTTGTTTTGCTAGAGGATTGAATGAGCCGTTACAGGAGTTAGCTATGTCTCATGTGCCCATGGGGGCCACGTTTGAGAGTTTGGTAGATATGGCCCTACTCCATGAAGAGAACAAGAGTGCAAAGAAGGAGGTCAAGGTGAATGAGTCTCAAAATAAGAAAACGGGGCCCAAAAAGGAAATGCAAAAGAAGGAGGAGAAGTCTGAAGATAAGAAGGAAAAGAAGTGCTTTACTTGTGGAAGCTCAACCCATCTAAACAAGGATTGCAGATAGAGGAAGGGCGCTTGCTTTAACTGTGGAGAGATGGGACACTTCACTAGGGACTGCCCGAAGAAGAAAGGGACTACATCGGAAGGAACGGTGAATACTCGCATGGCGGGTGAATAGATTAGGGCTAGAATAATTTGTCTGTAGGATGTTTAATTTTCCTTGTCTAATTTTCAGTTTGAAACTCTTTTTCTGGTATTTTGATTCTGTAATGGAAACTCAGTACTTTAATGCTAGTCTTGCTTCTGATCTGGTAATAGGCTCAAACTCCCTGAGAGTTATAACTCATCTGTTTGTGATAAATTGGGATTTGAGAGTATCTGTGTTGGGCATGAGGGTGACTATGACGAATACATTCTGGGTTTCTACCATGCTTAGTTTCCTAAGAATCATTTGGGGAAAATCTGATCTGTACTAGTAGTCTGTAAGTATATGTACCAAGTTTTTGTTTTATCTGTACTCGCTTCCATCACTCGACTGTGTCTTATTAAGATAGGAATCCTATGGATGTAAACATGTGTTTGAGACATGTTATGTTTGATGGTTGCAAGTGGATGCAAGTGGTTGCTAGTGGTTGCTCGTGGATGCATAAACACACACTAGGCACTAGATCGGCTTGAAATACACTCTCATATTGCATATGGACGTGTGTATATTTTCAATTCTTATGGTTGCAAGATGGTTAATTCGGCACATGGATGTTGCATATGGATGAATGTTTGTGCACACATATAGTATTATATGATTAGAACTATTTGCATACATAATGGATTCATTTCACTGACATACTTTGCATTGATGATCTTTGCATTAGATAAGAACATATACACACACCTTTTGCATATGTTCATACCGCATTAGAATCTTGTAAGGACAATGATTGCTCGTGGGTGATGTTTTGAGTAGATGGATGATTGGATGGTAGGATACGTTCTTCCTAACTTGGAGATTTCGGGGACGAAATCCTTTAAGGAGGGAGGAATGTAACAACCCGTATTTTTGAATAACATGTTATAACATAAATGGAGGCAGAATTAAACTGTAAAATCTGAATCAAGGGAAACGGGCTATGCCATTGCGTTCGTCTCGGAAAAATACGCGAAATAGAGTCCGAGTTTTCGAAAATCGGAGTCCGTATGACCAAGATATGGCCTCGCGAAGTTTCACGAAAAATTCCCAAATTAAAGTATACTTAATTAAGTGAAATGGGTTGCGCAGAGAAATATATATATATATTGATATATATATAATTGAAAATTTAATAAATAAATATGCAAAAATGTTCAAAACAGCGAATTGGGAGAGGGGAATAACCGAACCGGCCGATTTTTGAGGTCGACCCGAGCCCGCTGGGTCGACTAGGGGTTAATCCAGGGTGTTTGGTTGTCAACCCGTGGGCCGATTCGCTCAAGTGCAGATTTTGCATTTGAATGGTTCTCATGGTCCATCTTTAATCTAAAGGCCCTAGATGGTTCCTACACTTGACTTCTTCCCCAAGACATGCTTTGATGGCTTGGATTGAATCTAGGGTTAATCTTATTGCCTAAAACACTTGCCTAATCTATAAATAAGACCCTAACCTACCCTAAATCATCATTATTCATTCGTACAACTAAACTATGGCAAAATCAATCCTCTCATGGCCTCCACTCTCTTCATAAAATTTCTAAATAAATTCCTAAGTGATTTTCCATGCATACAAGTGTTTTCAAACTTGTATGAGCATCATTAGCTTGCATTCAAGTCAAGTTTATATATTTGCATCATAAAGAAAGAGTCTTGATCATTTTGGCTCAAGGGTTTTGCTTGCATTTTGGGTTTAATTGATTTCATAAGGGCTTTGTCATATTTTTGTGACTTCTTAAGCATTGTAAGCCCTATTCCTTTCATACTTAAACTCTAAAGTTAAATGTATGATATGCAAGTTATCATATGTTATGCAAGTTTGTTTATGCAAGTATGATATGCAAGTTGTCATATGTTATGCAAGTTTGTTTATGAAAGTATGATATGCAAGTTGTCATATGTTATGCAAGTTTGTTTATGCAAGTTTGATATGCAAGCTGTCATATATTATGCAAGTTTTATTATGCAAGTTTGTTATGCAAGTGTCATATGATATGCAAGTATGTTATGCAAGTTTGGGATGGTCATATGGTTCATGTTATCATGTTATGCAAGCTTATTTTGATTATGTGATGGCCATGTTGTACCTTGAACCCGAGGTTAGACCAAGTTGTGGTGTAAAGCTACCCGGACCCGCCCGGCTTAACTAGTAACCACAACAAAGTCTAATGTGAGAGGTTAAGGCACATTAATTAATTAATGCCTCATGATTAGGGTTAAGTCATGGTCCACTTAATACTTAACCAATTTGGACATGGGGGATTAACGGGGTTAAGTTAACCTACACTTAACCAGTCTGAACTCGGTAAATTAACGGGGTTAAGTTAGCCTACACTTAACCAATCTGAACTCGGTAATTTAACGGGGTTAAGTTGAACTATACTTAACCAATCCAACTCAGTAATTTGATAAGGGTGAGAACCAATTTGATACCTGGTCTGGATAAACTAACTTGATTGATAAATTAAACGAACCTGTTTTGCGGAGCTGTAGGACCCACATCAAGTTAGGCGGGTTTGTAAATCTGTTATCTGATCCGTCAGTCTGAAAACCGATCGTCTGAACTTTGTATGTCTGAACTCTGTTAATTAGTTAATCTGAATCTGATAGTCTGGGGACACAAGGGGGAATACTTGTGGCATCTGTTGTTTGGGACCCATATTAGTCAGTAACCCTTTCTGGTATCAAAACTTTGACCCAACTGTAGGTAGGGTCCGGGCACGCTTACTGAACTAATTATAAGTGGTTCATTCTGATAATGGCGATGGGTGTTGATGGTGCGTTCCAACCGGGTCATGTGCGTGCATGGATCCCGGTCTGCCTCTGAGGATGTAAGACGCCGTGACATCTGTAAATATGCCTGTGCCAATTGGTTGCCACTTTAGGGAGTGATACACCCTATCGTGGGGCCGACACAGGGTATTTATGTATTAGGGAGCCGATCGCTTGGGTAGGATCTAGGGTACACTTAGCTCTGTCTGATTCTGTGGGTACCGTCTGTTTTGTTGGGTGGCAACACCCGTCTGTTTCTGCGTGGTACCGTTCTGTTAGGGTGGTAAAGGCCCATTATAGTTAGTATTCCGTTTCTGTACTTTATCTGTTAGGGTGGTTAAGGCCCATTATTGTTAGCATTCCGTTTCTGTACTTTATCTGTTGGGATGGTAAGAGACCATTTTTCCCAAGCTCTATTTCTGTATGGACCATTCTATTCCGTCCTGTTTCGATGTGAACATTGGGGTAACACCTAATCCTGTTATACTAGGATTGGTACCAAGAAGTTGGATCTTGATTTGAGTCAAACACCTGATACTGGGCCAAGTTTAGGCCAAGGGATAAATTCTTGATTATGCATGACATGTTAGAATGCAGATACACCTGTGGTGCAAAACCCTAAACCTGATTATGTGATGACACCTTTATCTACCTTGTTAGTTAATCATCATGCTAGTATGTTGTTATCCTTATGTTCATCCCTGCTGCTCATGCCAGTTAACTTTATCAGTTTACATTGATTGTAGTAGGGCTTACTCAGTCTTTTTGACTGACCTGTTTTCTTTCGCCTCTTTTCTTCCGTTTCCCCCCCAGGTTCTTAGGGAGGGAATATTGGAGCTTAGCTTGGATTTCTGGTCGCTTGCTTGTGGGATTGAGCTCATGTACAGTCTTGACATGAAGCTAGCTATGGTTATCATTTATTTTGGGGATAGCACTTATGTATTTCAGTTTCAGATGATGTTGTTTTATCTAGACTTGTTTATTTGGAAAGTTGATATTATGTTGTACCAGACTTGTTTTGAAATGGTTTAAAATCTTCCGCTGTTTTATCTATGTTATTTACTCTGTTTACATATGTTCTTGTTCTGCCTTGATATATCATTATGCATGTTTACCTGATTCAAACGCCCCTCCAAAGTCAGAGTGCTTGCAAGAGTCACCCTGGCGGAGGTGGGGTGTTACACTTTGTTTCCTCGTTTGAATCTTTTTCTTTTCGTTTTTCAGCATGTCTGATCTTAACCTTCCTGAGGGAGTACCCGTAGCTGGATGGTTCCGAAGTTACTTAGAAGCTAGGGCCAACGGCGCGGGCCCGGCAGACATCCCTCCTCCTCCCCCAGTGGTCGTGGTTCCTCCTCCTCCTGGTACCGCCTTTGCCAAAATATGTAAAGACTTTAAAGCAATGGGCGGCAAGAACTTCGTTGGAACTGAAACCTTCGTTAAAGCACGAAACTAGCTAAAGGAGACTGAAGACTTGTTTATTATCTTCGATGTGGAGGATTATAGGAAAGTTCAGTTGACAGCATGGTTGTTGAAAGAGGAAGCTGCATTTTGGTGAGAAGTCACCAACGCTACCAGGCCAGTCGAGACTTGGGCAGACTTTAGAGAGAGGTTTGGACTTAAATTCTTATCGTCATCAGAAGAGAACCTTCAGATGGAGAGGTTCCTTGCACTTAAGCAAGGGGACATGACCGTTAGGGAGTACGTGAATAAGTTTAATCAGCTTGCTTGGTTCGGATTGGACTTGGTTAACACAACTCAGAAGAAGGCTGTACGCTTTGCTCGAGGATTGAACGAGCCACTACACAGTTTGGCCATAACTCATATACCCATGGGGGCGACCTTTGAAAGCTTGGTGGATATGGCCCTACTTCATGAGGAAGACAAGAATAGAAAGAAAGAGGTTAAGCCTAATGAGACTCATAATAAGAAGGTTGACTTCAAGAAGGGAGGCAACAAGAATAACAAGAACAACAAGAACAACAACAACAATACTAACAAACCACATGAGACAAGGAAGTGCAACTTTTGTGGTATTACGGGACATCTAGCTAAAGACTGTAGAAGGAAGAAGAGAAAGTTGGGTGAATGCTTTCATTGTGGAGATACTGGACACATCAGCAAAGATTGCCCTAAGAAGCAAGGGCAGGGGCAAGGGCAGGCCCAGCGAGCAGGACCTTCTGGAGGGCAGTTGCATGCTCTCAACACCACTCCAGCACTTGACCGAGGTAGTAATATTTCCGTAGAAAGCCTTGTTTACATTTCTGAATTTCCTGTTCGAACTTTATTTGACTTTGGCGCATCGCATACTTTTATTTCTTCTGATGTTGTTAAAAATCTGCACCTAAGTACTAGTCTGGTTGAGGATCCCGTTATAGTTTCAAATCCAATTGGGGGCTCCGCTCATTTATCTATGATGTGTGTGGATTTGAGGATTTCTATCTTAAGCGTAGAATTCACGTGTTATGCTTATGTTCTCGGATTTATGGGATACGGTTTGATCCTAGGTATGGATTGGCTATCCAATTATGGAGCCATTCTTGATTGTGAACGAAGGGTAGTGAGGCTCATGACTCGCCTTGGTAATACCCTTGAAATTTCTTGTAACCCTAAGGGTCCGGTCATATTGTGTTATCTTGAATCTCTTGACTCGTCCATCGACAATTTGCAATCTGCAAGAGTGGTCCGAGAATATCCAGATGTCTTTGATGAGGTGAAGGGGTTACCTCCTAAACGCGAGATAGACTTCCGAATTTATCTTGTTGATAATGCCAAGCCAGTTTCATTGCCCGTTAGGACATGGCCCCGCGAGAAAGAAGAGAGCTCAGTAAACAAGTTAAGGAGTTGCTTGAGAAAAATTTCATAAGACGAAACATTTCTAAATGGGGTGCTCCGGTGGTATTCGCTACTAACGCGAATGGTTCGCTTCGTCTATGCGTAGATTATCGTGAGTTAAACAAGCTAACTAAGAAAAATAGACACCCACTACCAAGAATCGACGATTTGTTTGACCAGCTTGTGGGAGCATCTGTTTTCTCTCAACTCGATCTAGCAACAGGATTCCATCAGCTTAGAGTGGCTGAGGATAGCATTGACAAAACTGCGTTTAGGACTCCAGATGGGTTCTTCGAATGGCTCGTCATGCCGTTCGGGTTAACGAATGCACCCGCATACTTTGTAGATTTGATGAGTAGGGTGTTTCGGGAGTTCCTTAACAAGTTTGTAGTGGTTTTTCATGGACGATATTTTGATCTTCTCAAAGGATGAAGAAGAGCATGCTAGACATCTCAAGGAAGTCATGGATACGCTTAGAGCACACCAGTTAAAGGCTAAGTTCTCCAAATTCCATTTTTGGAGGAAGGAAGTTCGGTTTCTTGGACATGTAGTTTCTAAGAAAGGAATAGCCGTGGACCCCACAAAGGTAGTTGCGGTGCAAGACTGGAAAATTCCTAAGAACGCAACGGAGGTGAGAAGCTTTCTCGGTTTGGCAGGCTACTATAGGAAGTTCATTAAGGACTTCGCTAAGATTTCAGCCCCTCTTACTAGGTTAACGAAGAAAAACCTAGCGTTTGCATGGGACATAGAATGTGAGATTGCTTTTCAGAGACTCAAGAGAGCCCTCACCACAACTCCAGTTTTGGCATTACCCGATGGAAGTAAGATGTTTACGGTGTACACAGATGCGTGTGGCACAGGATTAGGTGTTGTCCTAATGCAAGAAGGGAAAGTGATATGCTATGGAGGTAGACAACTTAACGTTCATGAGAATAACTATCCCACACATGACTTGGAGTTGGCGGCGATCGTTTTTGCACTTAAATATTGGCGCCATTATCTTCTAGGGGAGAGGTTCGAGCTGTATACCGACCACAAATCGCTTAAGTTCCTCTTCTCACAGAAAGATTTGAATCTGAGACAACAGCGGTGGATGGAATTCTTAGCATCATATGACTTCGATATAGCTTATACCCCTGGCAAGGGTAACGTGGTGGCGGATGCGCTAAGTAGGAAAAGATTGACCTTGAGCCCCTTGTTTGTTGAAAGGAAAAGTCTAGAGTTTATAGCAACCTTTGATTTTACACCTGCTGTTGAGTCATTGACTGTTACATTAGCATCTCTTGAGTTAAGACCTACACTTCTAGATCAAGTAGGCACTTCACAGAAGGAAGACCCACAGATAGTCGAAATCATGGACAAGCTGATTAGTGGTGAGATGTCAAGTCACCTCGGTAGGTATGCCATAGATGACAAGGGATGGCTAAGGCGTAATGGAAGGCTATATGTCCCACAAGTGGGAGACTTAGTAAGGAAAGTCCTCGAGGAGGCGCATCACTCGAAGATGACCATACATCCCGTAGGGGATAAGATGTACAGGGATATGAAACACATTTTCTTTTGGCCTGGAATGAAAAAGGACGTGGCAGAGTTCGTTTCGAAGTGCATGGTGTGCCAACAAGTAAAGGCTGAGTCAAAGAAGCCCGGTGGGCTATTACATCCTTTGGAGGTTCCGCAATGGAAATGGGAGAGTATCTCAATGGATTTCGTGGATGGACTGCCTAGGTCAAGGAAGGGAAATACTAGCATATGGGTCATAGTTGATAGACTCACGAAAAGTGCTCACTTCATTCCAGTGAAAAGCAAGAGGACCGCATCATGGCTAGCGTCTATTTACATTCGAGAGATAGTACGGTTGCACGGGGTTCCTTCTAGTATAGTTAGTGATCGTGACTCAATTTTCACTAGCCAATTTTGGAACAGTCTACAAGAAGCAATGGGTACACGACTAAGTTTAAGCACAGCCTATCACCCACAGACGGATGGACAAACCGAAAGGGTAAATAGGGTACTAGAGGATCTTTTGAGGCTATGCATTCTTGACTTTGGTGGTACTTGGGAAGACCATCTTCCTCTCGTGGAGTTTGCATATAATAATAGTTACCAAGCTAGCATCGGAATGGCACCGTTCGAAGCCCTGTATGGAAGACCGTGCAAGTCGCCAACTTGTTGGTGGGAGACAACAGACAGGCTTATACTTGGGCCCGACATGATAAGGGACACTTCTGAGAAGGTTGAGTTGATACGAAGACGGATGAAAATGGCCCAAGATAGACAGAAATCTTATGCGGACAAGAGAAGGACAGACCTAGAGTTCGAAGTCGGAGATATGGTCTTTATAAAAGTTTCTCCTTTATTCAATGTGGTTCGTTTTGGAGCGGTTGGAAAGCTAGCACCAAGGTTCGTAGGACCGTTCCCTATCACTGAGAGGATTGGGCAGATGGCCTATATGGTAGACTTACCCGAGAAGCTGACCGGAGTACACAATGTCTTTCACGTCTCGCATCTCCGAAAGTGCATACATGAGTCAGCCAAAGTGGTTGATCCAAGCATCCTTAAAGGCGTAGAAGTGGAAAAAGAAGCAACATTGAGGCGAATTCCGATTCATATCTTAGGAACGGAGATCAAGAAGCTAAGGAATCGAGAAGTCAAGCTAGTTAAAGTATAGTGGAGTGAAGCCCAAGAAGATGCAACTTGGGAAACCGAAGGGAAGATACGCGCGCTTTACTCATTTCTTTTTTAAGGTACATTCTCGATCTCTTTTCCTATAAACTTGAAAATCTTTCGTATCATGCTTTTACTACCTATGTTTGCCTTGTTATCTTCTCAATCTTATCTTGAGAACCTTAGGTAGAACCATATGGATGTAAACATTAGATTGAAACATGTTATGGTTGATGTTTGCAAATGGTTGCAAGTGTTTGCAAGTGATTGCTAGTGAATGCATGACACACATTAGGCACTAGATCGGCTCAGTCACATTTTCATGTTGCATATGCATGAATGCTTATACTTGTACATGGATGGAACTTGTTATGCTATCACTTGGGTGTTGCATATGAACAAATGTTATGTGCACTCATGTAGAGATTATAAATTATGTTAGGAATTTGCATACATGTTGGACTCATTACACTAACATATTTTGCATTAAGGAGGTTTACTGAATCAGTAACCGCATGATCTTTTGCATTAGATAAGTACATATACACACACTTACTGCATATGTTCATACAGCACTAGAATTTTTTTTAAGGACAATGGTTTCCTGTGGATGATGTTTTGAGTAGATGGATGATTGGATGGTAGGATGTATTCTTTCTAACTTAGAGATTTCGGGGACGAAATCCTTCAAGGAGGGGAGAATGTAACAACCCGTATTTTAATAACGTGTTATAACCATAAATCAAGGCAGAATTAATTTATAAATAAGGATCAAGGGCAACGGGTTATGCCATTACGTTCATCTCGAAATTCTGCTTGGAAACGAGTCCGAATTTTCGAAAATCGGAGGCCGTATGACCAAGTTATGACCCTTCGAAGTTTCAGAAATTTCAAGTTCAAAAACATCTCAGAATTCGAATTCAAATTTCGAATTCAAACCCCAGAACGGACTGGGCGGGAAATTTCCCGCCCAGGACCAGGTCGACCTGGGGGTCGACCATAGTGTCGACCTTCCCAGGATCAGGTCGACCTGGGTGTCGACCTGGTAGCAGAGCCCATTTTTGAGTCAGAGTTCACTCTGATGTTTCTAGTCCGATTTCTGTCTAAATTCGTGGGCCTGACCCTATATAAACAGCCCCTAACTCTAGTCTCTCTACACAAATTCTCTCTGGCCTTATGCTGCTAAAACTCTGGTTGAAAAGTTAGAGAAAAGGGATTGCTTCTTCTCCAACAAGGGTACGTGTAGATTATTGCTGTTTGGGGGATTTCTGTTAGACTCGAGATTCAACATCGCCTCTTTGTTTTCTAATTCTCAAACCACGATCTGTAAGCCCCAGTTACTTTTAGATCTAAACTTTAAACTTAATATGGACATGTTGTAAATTGAAATTGAACCTAAGTATGACAATTATCTTGGATCTATCATTGTATATCTTGGATCTATCATTGTTCATTTTGGATCTAGTATTTTGGATCTACTATTTGTTCACCTTGGATCTATTCATCTTGAATCTTGACTTGTGGTAATATTTATATGAAATTGATTTGGGGCCTATATATGTTGTAGATCTAAAACCCCTAATGTCCATAATATTCATGCCTGTGATGTTGAATTAGTTGTTATTCACAAGTTTGGGGTTATTATCTTATGTCAACTGTTACCATGACTATCACCCTATTTTTCTAGATTTGATATTTGAGACCACTACTCCATATGCCAATATTGTTGTAATCGTTTATCTCAAGTTATACCATGCTTGACTTGTAATCACTTTTGCCACCTTATGCCCGTTCTTTCTATGTTATTCCCTAATTAGATTTGTTTGTATCAATTCGAATTCACGTGCGATGGGAATACGATTTGGGTAGTTCAGCCAAACCTGGATTTACCATGAACTTGGAACATGAACATTATTACAACTTGAATCTGAATATGGACATGAAACTTACCTTGAAACTTGTCACGAACTTTATATGAGACTTGAACATGGTCATGACTCTAGAATGAACTTGAAAATGGCCAACTCGAGGTTGGGTTGAGTTTGCAGTGTAAATCTGCCTGGAACCGCCCGGCGAATCCAGTGACTGCAAACAATAGGATCCAATGTGGGTAGTTGGTCATATCGCACCTAAAACCCGAGGTTAGACTAAGTTGTGGTGTAAATCTGTCCGCAACCGCCCGGCAAATCCAGTGACCACAACAACTAGTCTAATGTGAGAGGTTGGGGTGCATTAATGAATTTATGCTACATGATAGGGTTAAGTCATGAACATGAAAGACAACACTTAACCAACTTGATACATGATTGGATAGGGTTAAGTCACGAATTTGAATGACAACACTTAACCCATTAGAAACCCTAGTTACGCGGTCCTTTTCAGCAGTAACCCACTTAGATGTATCGCGATACCCTGGGACTAGGCATGGTGGGCACGATTACTGGGCTGATTGTAAGCGACCAGAACGACGACTGTGTTGGTGCGCCATTGTAGGTTCAGGCGGACTTTGGTCGTGCACGTAGTCCGGAGTTGAAAAAGCAGGCATTGGGCACCAGTAGGTTTACACTGTGCGTGCTTGATTCGTGTCGGTGGTTGGCACCCTAGGGCCTGATACACCCTATGGTGGACCTAGCACATGTGACTACATTTCGTGATTGGGCCGTATGACACAGACACATGACGAGCTAGAACTTGTAGGGAGCCGATCGATTAGTAGATCGTACCGTAGAACCCCGTAATGGGTCATTTCACGATATTGGGTCAAGGGATCATTTCATGGTGACATGGGTTAGAATACTAGTACAGTTGGTGCAGCGAATCTTGAATATGCGATGCTAGACTTGACTTATCTTGTTATCTTAGTTATCATACCAGTCCTGTTATCGTCCTTATGTTTAATTCCAGTTTTCACATGTCATGTTACTTTTACTAGTTTTTATGCTAAAAGTCACTAGGGCTTACCAGTCTTTATGACTGACCCTTTTTCTTTGGCCTCGTTTTCTTTCGTTTTCCCCCCAGGTTCTCAGGGAGGAAACGCTAGCTCTTAGCTTGGATTTAGCTTGCTTTCTGTCAGCTCATGTACGGTTTGGTCTTGAGTTATGCTATGGCTGCACTTCTGCTATTTTTGGGGAATAATTTACTTTTGTTATCTTAAGTTTATGCTTCTTTATTTAGAACTTGATGTAATGGAATAATTTGTACTTTGGATATATGAGGTTTTGACTCTTTTCTTGAAAGTAATGAAATTTGGTTTTTTAATTTCTACCGTTGCTTTATTTATGTTCTGCCTTGTGATATCTCTGTGTACGTTTACCTAGATAATACTCCACCAAAACTAGTGCATTCCCTTTGTGAGTGACCCTAGCGGGGGTGGGGTGTTACAAATCTTGACTTTCACAAATGGATGAATTAGGACTTGCATGGAGTTCAAAATGTTAAAGAATATCATACGCTGGGTTTTGAGTTTTTAGTTGCGTTTGATTCATAGGTCGATCAAAATGCTAACATTTGCTCATGATGGATTGGGTCCCGAGACATGTTCTATCTAGTCCAAAATATCGGTATTTCATTATAAACGATAGTAAAAATGTTTCGTTTGTAGTTGCGAATTTCTCAAAAATATGCAGAATTGAGCACTTAGGAAAATAGTGTCGGACTCTGGCAAATTTTGTACTATCGGGTCTGGAAAAATATACGTAACTACATGGTTTGAGATTCATGCCAATCAATATTTTCTACAATTCGTATAAGCCGAAAACTTATTGGAAAATTTGAAGATATACATTTTATATTTAATTTTATATTCAAATTATATTTTATGTCTCCCTTTTTTTCTCTGACCATCAGCCATGATTTCGAAACCAATGGCTATAAATTATTTGGGTCGAACTCCACCGTGGTTGCTCGCTAGGCAATGGGGCAAGAAGGAGAAATGTGTGTCAGATGAGGGCATTGCATGAGCAACTCCAATTGGCCCCTTGTACCTTATATAGGCGATGGCGAGCTCGAGAAGAGTTATATTGTGGTTTACAAATCTAGTGTCATGGGAGATCAGTAGCGATGAGATTGGTCTTGATAGGCACGATAGTTGAATGCAATTTTGGCGAGGGCCTGTGATCTAGGTCCAATGGTGCTTTATGGCGCTGGGGAGTAGTTGAAATTAGGGTAGGTTTTTGAGGAAAGGCGACTTGGTTGAAAACGATGAATTAGGGTTAATAATGATAATTATAAGCTAATTAATTTATTATGTTAGTTAATTAATTAATTAATGTTAATCAATCATAATTATCGAATACGAGGTCAGATTTGGATATGATCTTTGGCGTTGAGTGCATATCGTAGTAATTTTTGCCATGGAGCAACTTCGATCTCTATTTGAATAACTGAAAAATAATGATGCAAGCGGAATTAGTTATCCTATCTTTTATGCGTATAAATTATAGTATTTATAAACTGAATCATATGACCCTAAATCAAGTAGAATATCATGTGTTTGTATCATTGTTTAATTGTTTGAGCTAGCTTAATTGGTTGTATTGATTATAGGCTAGGTCTATTGGATAGATACAGGGTTTATTTGATTTAATGGTTAGTTTTATAATTTGGCGTTTGGATCTGATAAATATTGATTTATACATGGCTATAAACTAATTAAGTTGTAATATCATAATTAGGTTGGTGAGGATTATCATTATATATATATATACACATACATATATATATATATATATATATACTAATAAAGAAAATCTTTTAGGGGTGGTGAAGCTTTTTAGATGTTCCAATTACACATACATATATATATATATATACTAATAAAGAAAATCTTTTAGGGGTGGTGAAGCTTTTTAGATGTTCCAATATAGTCCTTTCTCCTCCTTTTAATTGTATTACACAAAAAAACTAATGGAGGGTACTTTAGTCATTTATGTCTCTTGCTCACACCGCCTTATGCCACGTTACAGTAAAACACATTCCATATTCTCCTCGCTTTTTCTACTGTTTACTTCTTCTCAACCATTTTCTTTATCATTCTCAGCCATTTTGTTCCTCTTTCCATGTTGAAAAACAATAGCAAATCATCGTTGTTCCAACTACATACAGCTCTTTCAAATTCCCATCAAATTCTCTTACCCATTTCCCTAACCATATCAACTTCGCTTGGGAATCAACCAAAAGTAGAAAAAACAAGTATGTAAATGGATTCCTTGGTCCAAATCTACAAAATCGCTTGGCTATATGTATACCCTTTATCCCATGGTTGACGTTCTTCGGTTAATAGCTATGAAGATGACACTTTGGTATTCACTTTTCGTCGATTAGGCTATCAATTGAATTTCAGGCTATCAATAGGTGATAGATCCGGATCTGCAGTTTCCCACCACCTCGGATCAAGTTTTAATTTGCGGTATTCTTCAATTTTTGCTTTTTAAAATGAAAATAAAAATAAACATTTGTTTATTGTTTGGATGCTCCTTTTATATGTACTTCTCTCCATTGAATTTGAATTTGAAAAGTTCCACTAATTTCATTCTTATAATGATTGCTGGAATATATATATAAGATGTTTGTGCATAGATACACATAACGAAGTAAAGTACTATCTCTTTTAGACTCAGAAAAGCTATTAGCAGTTGAAGCTAATGGTACGATCAAAAACAAAAGCACGAAGATACTGGAAAAAGAAACAACTTAGAAAAAAATAAAACAATGCCTAGCTGTCATAACAGATCATAGGCACAAGAAAATTAATTCTTCAGGTTTCTCCGTAATCTGATATATTGAATTAAGTTTTTTAATTTATTAATTCATATTTCGAGATTCATTTATCACCCAATTATATAAGTTTGAAATACACACAATCATATTGTGGTTTATGTGATGGTTTCCATTTTTGTGTGATTCACCAAAGATTTGATTTAGGATTGATGCAGCGTTTATATGACGATTCTTGCTTTAGTGATAGTCATTATGTGCACTTCCAATATTGCTATTGACCTATTTATCCTTTTAGTTCATTATGCATGCTTCATGAAAAGCTAAATATTTGAATATTCCAATGATACTGATGAGTTTACCCTGCATGTGGACCAAAATCATAAAGTTTAATATATTGTTTAATATATATTTATATTTGTTCTCCTTTGATAATTTAGTGAAGAGGGGTTGCACGGTTATAGGCATTTCTATTGGGTGACAATGGTACATCTACAATTGATTATTTTTCATACCAAATCATGACTGCGTGGTCCTAATATAATTAATATTTCAATTATAAACATCATATAAGGTATGTATAGTTTAAAACATCATTCCTTCAGAAAAAATTGAAATTCATAAACATGTTGTATATTATAATAGTTGTAAAAAATACAACCGGTAGTAATCTTTCCATGTCTTATCTTGAACATTAATATTTTATTAATAAATTTTCCATGAGATAACCAAGCATTTCTAGGTGGATTTATTTGCTCATATTGCAAATTTAGATGTCCTTTTTGTGTGTAATTCTGTTATGCATTGGATGTCTTGATTGTTATGGATTCATGGTCACATGGATAGAAGAAGAGTATTAAGTAAGCAGGAAGTGATGAGTAAACTGGATTTCCATCAATTATTTTTATATGTAGTTTCTTTATTTTCTTTATTGATGGCATTCGTAATTCTCTTGGCAGCCTTCTTGAAAACACTGAATTTAGTGCTTGATTCAGAAATACACAAAACTGAAGTCTTTTTGAAAGTGAAAGACAAAATTTTATTCTGGAGTATTTATTTTTGTTGAAACTCATAAATTGCTACCTTCTTTTTGAAAGTGAAATTCTTAATTATGTTCTTTTATAATTGTTAAATTATAAGGTTGTGGTTATGTTTCAGCGAAGCTACATTAAACGGTTGAAGAACGCCCCTTATTTGTTTTCTTCACCATGGATGTAGAGAGAAGAACAATAGGTGAAAACTGATTCGGCATCCTTAGTATTCGTTTTTATTCGATCTTCGATTTTTTTGATTCCTTCTTTCCCATTATTTCAGCAATTTTAACAATTTACATTAATGATTTATCATACTTCTGTTAGACTATCTGAATAATGATTCTAGGCTAAATTTAATAACTATGTTGAGTGTGATGATTATAATCTGTGTTCAAGTTTTATATACGATGAAAGTATGATGCAAGTGACAAGCCTTTACATGTTTCCATATTATTGAATGTTGATACTTTTCTCTGATAATTAGTTCTTTAGTTTAATCGAAACTGGACAGGTGATTTGTATTAATCCGTGTTGGCCTTTGAATTACATATGATGATACCTTTTTTGTTCAATTTTTGGTTCATTTTTACCATAATTTTGTTACATCTGTTCAGCTTTTAAAGTAAACTTACAATGTGTTGGTAAATAATGATTACAGGCAGGTTACTCATCATTTTCTGGAAGAAGAGCAAAACATGCAAAGAATTAGAACGTAAGACCCACCAAGCATCAAATTTCAGGTGGCACTAGTAAAAAAGATGAATATGATGTTATTGTGTCTGCTAAGTTTCAAGATTTTTCAAGATCTATAACTGCTTCTACACTATCAAATATGGTAATGTTTTTTATTCAATTTGCTATTTATGTACATATCCTATACTTTTGGTAATTTAACCACTTCTACGCGATCAAATGTTGAAAAATATGCGCATTTCCTATTCACCAGTCTCGAGCTTTCTGTCTACCCTTTGGATTATCTACAACTGTGTATTATAATTTGTGCATGAGTTCAGAAATTTAAACGCCTTACAATTTAGTGGTTGCTGAATTTTATGTATAATTCTTCTCATCTCTATAGTGAGACTGTAGCTAAGAAGCAATATATATATATATATATACACACACACAATCTTAGTGTTAGGGATTGCGGAAAGGATCGTTAAGGCAAGACAAACACTAGACGAGGGGTGAATAGTGTTTTTGAGAATTTAATGAAAAACTAAAACTTGTGTTATAAACTATATGAATCAAACACCGCAAAAACAATCACAAACACAGATGCAAAATAAACAGAAATAAAAATGGAAAAAAGGAAAGAACACACCGGATTTTATACTGGTTCGGATTACTCCTACGTCCAGTCCCACGCAACGCTAGATTGCGCAGAGTTTTATTACTATATCAAAATCCAATAACAACCTCCTCGATTTCACGGCTACAAGGGATACCACTGTTTCCACACACACTTGATCAAGTATTGCCCATCCTTGATTTCACGGCTACAAGGGATATCTCAGATTCCGTCCTTGATTTTACGGCTATAAGGGAAACCACCGATTCCTTTACTCAACCCAAAAAAACTATAAGTAGCCCTATAACTCTTCAATAGCACTTGATTCAGAGAGTAAAGGGTGTAGAGAGAAGAAGTTTGATTAAAACGGAATTGAATTCGGCAGAGTATAAGTGTAGAAATAATCAAAATGATTAAGAATAATGGTGTAGAGAAAGAGGATGAAGTTAGGGAAGAAGAGATAATAAAAAATCGAATTTGAGCCCTTTTTATAGAGTTTGAAAGGATGTCACGCTTTAGAACCATCACAACTAGTGAAAAGACACTTCCTTTCAAAATTGAAAAAATGATAGTCATATGTCAAAATATAGGTTTTTGTATGTCGATATACTTATAGTGTAAAATTAATTTTTGAGCATTTTTCAAGTGTTTTTATATAAATATAATTATGGAAATTCTTGAATTAAAATATAATGTTATAAATTAATATTGTAAAGAAGGAAATCATATAAAAACATAAATATAAACTATATAAATTTATTTATAAAATTATAAAGGTTAAAACTATATAAAATGTGAAAATATAAATATACGAAACTTATCAAACTTTGAGTTTGGAAACAAAATTAAAATAAGAAAAGAGAACAGAAGGACAGAAAATAAAATAGAGAGAAAATAAAATAGAGAGGATTTGAAGATAGAATTTGAAAACCATAATTTGAATTTGAACTTGTAGTGCCATTTAGAGTCTTACATAATCTAGACTCTATAACTATATTAATCTTGAACTCTTGAAATCTTGAATACTCATGAGTCTTGAAATTTCTTCTATACAGTTTAAAAATATTAGAGATTCAGAGTTCAAAGAAATTTCAAGACTCATGAGTATTCAAGATTTCAAGAATTCATGATTAATATAGTTATAGAGTCTAGATTATGTAAGACTCTAAATGGCACTCCAGGTTCAAATTCAAATTCTGCTTTTCAAATTCTATCTTCACATCCTCTCTATTTTATTTTCTCTCTATTTTATTTTCTATCCATTCTATTCTCTTTTCTTATTTTAATTTGTTTTCAAACTCAAAGTTTGATAAGTTTCATATATTTATATTTTCACATTTTATATAGTTTTAACCTTATAATTTTATAAATATAGTTTATATTTTTGTTTTTATATAATTTCCTACTTTACAATATTAATTTATAACACTATATTTGAATTCAAGAATTTCTAGAATTATATTTATATAAAAACACTTTTCACCCCCCCTCCTTCAAGTGTTTGTTTTGCCTTAACAATCCTTTCCGCAATCCCTAACAATTGGTATCAGAGCAAGGTCTTTCAAAAAGTTAATATTTTGATTTTTTGACAAATTAATGGCAAATTTTGGAATTTCTATTAATACTAGTGTCAATTCATGCATTGTATCAATGTTGAAAGAGTTTGCATATAATCATGATGAAAAGACATATAATCTACTAAAATATTGCATATAATCTACTAAAATATTGTTCAATTCTGGAAAAGACGTGTTTTGTGACTTTTGAAAATTCAAAAGTTGAAAAGATGGGTAAAGTGGCTATTGGTAAGTCAAATTCTGAAAAGGTGGCTGTTGGAAATTCAAGTCCCGAACTGATGTGTTATATGGCTATTGAGAATTCAAATTCTGGAAAGCAATTGGTGTCAATGAAAAAGGACAAATGGATAATGGATAGTGGTTGTTCGAGACATATGACTGGAAATCCAAAACTACTCAATAATCTGAAATATGAAGATGGTGGAATGCTGAACTTTGGAGATAACTCTAAAGGATGCATTATTGGAATCGGCAATGTCGGTAATTCTGAAACTCCTACAATTTCTGATGTTTCATTAGTTAGGAATTTAAAACACAACTTGCTAAGTATAAGTCAACTTTGCGATAAGGGTTACAAAATAAACTTTGAATAGAATAAATGTTTTATAGAAGATAGGAATTCAAAAGTTATATTTGAAGGAGATAGAAAGAAAAATAACTATATATTGAGTATGAAAATCTCTAGCGATAATCTATGTCTTATTGTCGATACAATTGACCCTTAGATTTGGCATAAGAGATTTGGTCATATAAATTTCAAACATATTTCTAGGATTTCTAAACCAGATTCAGTTAGAGGATTACCCAAAATGAAATTTAGAATCAATAACTTATGCGACGCATGTCAATTCAGAAAATTAAAGAAAATTTCATTTAAATCAGAAGAGGAAACCACTACATCAAAACCATCAGAATTAATACACAAGGATTTATTTGGTCCATCTTAAGTTCAATCAATTAACCGTAATATATATGTTTACGTAATAGTTGTTGATTTTTCTAGAATTACTTGGACTTTGTTTCTTAAAAATAAAAGTGATGTCTTTGATCAATTTAAAACTTTTTCTAAAAGAATTCAAAATTTATTATCACTAAAAACTAAAACAATACGTAGTGATTATGGCGGAGAATTCGAAAATGAAAATTTTGAAAAATATTGTAATAGAAAGGGAATAACTCATAATTTTTCGATTGCAAGAACTCCTCAACAAAACGGAGCAGTTGAACGTAAAAATAGGTTGATACAAGCATATGCGAGAACTATGTTATCCGATAGTAATTTACCAAGGAACTTCTGGGCTGAGGCAGTTGCAACAGGTTGATATATTATTAATAGAATTTCAATTAGACCTTTAACTCAGAAAACCCCATATGAACTTTTGTATAACAAGAAACCAGAAGTATTATATTTTAAAATGTTTGGAAGTAAATGTTTTATACTAAATACAAAGGATAATTTAGACAAGTTTGATTTGAAATCTGATAAAGGAATATTTATTGGATATTCAGATAGAAGTAAGGCATATAGAGTTTTCAATACTCGAACCAATACCATGGAAGAAACTCTAAATGCATCTTTTGATGAAAACTATAAAAGTATAATTCAAAAATAGTAAAGATGATTGTGAAAAAGAGATTAATGAAGTAAGTAATGAAGATAATCAACCAAATAAAAGAATTAGACTACTTAGAGAACATCCTATAGAAAATATTTTAGGAGATATTGAATCCATTGTGAGAACTCGCAAACAATTAAATAACATGAATAATACTGCATTTATTTCAACTATTGAACCCAAGAATCCAAAGGAAGCATCTTCCGATGATTCATGGATACTTGTTATGCAAGAAGAACTGAATCACTTTACTAGGAATGATGTATGGGAACTTGTTCCTAAACCAGAGGATAAAACTATAATAGGAACCAAATGGGTCTATAAAAATAAAATAAAATGAATGAACATGGTGAGGTCGTAAGAAATAAAGAACGAAAAGTAGCACAAGGATATACTCAAGAAGATGCAATAGATTACGATGAAACTTTTGCCCCCGTAGCAAGACTAGAAGCTATTAAGATTTTATTAGCTTTTGCAAACCATAATAATTTCAAATTATATCAAATGGATGTCAAAAGTGCTTTTCTAAATGAATTTGTTAAGGAAGACGTATATGTAGAGCAACCTCCTCTACTCAAAGAGCGAAAAATTACCGAATCATGTATATAAGTTAAAGAAAGCGTTATATGGATTAAAACAGGCTCCTAGGGCTTGGTATGATAGGTTAAGAAATTACCTGTTACAATCAAATTTTGAAATAGGAAAATTAGATAATACTTTGTTTATTAAAAAGATAAAGATATTCAATTATTACAAATATATGTTGATGATATAATCTTCGGGTCAACAAACGATAAAATGAATAAAGAATTTTCAGATATTATGACTAGGGAATTTGAAATGAGTCATATGGGAGAATCGTCAGTCTTTCTAGGACTACAAATTCGTCAATAGAAAAATGGAATATTTATTAATTAAGAAAAATACGCAAGAGACCTGATTAATAAATATAATTTAACAACTACAAATGGGTGACCAACACCTATGGCAACCAATATAGCTTTGAGTAAAGATGATACATCAAAAGATGTTGACCAAAAACTATATAGAGGAATGATAGGATCATTATTAAAACACCCCGCGTTAATTAATGTCACTAACAAAGGGAATGCATTAACTTCAGTGAAGCGTTATAGGTAAGAGATGCAGATAAATTACAAGATAGACAAATAAAGCAGCGGAAAATAAAGTCATTTTATAAGCAACGTAGTTCAGTCAAGCTTTTACAACAATTGACTCAATAATACTTCAAAGTATTACATAAAATTTTTGTCTTGATTCGAAAACTTCCAAGTATATAAGAAGCATAAAACGTAGCAAAGTAGCATAAGTCCCCAGATTAAAGTGCAATCACAGCCATGGCCAAAGATAAGAGGTTCCGAGCCATACATCACAGAATCTCCTAGCTTGGAAAGAGAAACGGTCCAAATTAAGCTGAGATATTCTCTCCCTGACTACCTGGGGGGAGGGGAACGGAAGAAAAGAAGATGAAAGAAAAACAGCTCAGACATAAGTCTGGTAAGTCCAGTGATTTATCAGCATGTAAACAAGATAAAGGATCATGACATGAATAAACTGAAAATAGGACAATACCATAAAACAAGATAACTTAAGACAAGATAAGGCAAGGTAAACTGAATGCGCTTCTACTCTTTCTCTGCTTCTCTACTACTCTGTTATTCTGATTTATGTATCTCTGCACCACCTAACTAGTGTCCCAACTAGTAATCTGTATAAAAAGATAATATTACAACGTGATCCCAATCCCCGCAATTGTGGTAGCCTTCAGGTGTACATCTAGTAGGAGGATCTTAACTCAATCAGCCTAATTGCCACGAAGATGTTAGATGTACCCTTAATACCCTATCGATCGGCTCCCTACTTGTATCAATGTTCCATGTGTCTGTGTCAATCAGCCCTCTCTCGCGTGTAGATACCCTGTGCTGGTCCCACCATAAGGTGTATCAATCCTTATGATAGCAACCCGACACGATTCAAGATGCACAATGTGTAACTACTGGTACCATGTGCCTGCTTTTTCCCACTTTGGAGTATGTGCACGCCCGCAAACCGTCGGAACCTACACTGACGTACCCCCTGCCGCTATTTTGACCGCTTATAATCAGCCCAGTAATCGTGCCCCACCCTGCCTAGTTCAGGGTACCATGATACATCTATATGGGTTACTGCTGAAATGGGTCCCCGTTACTAGGGTTTCGTACTGGTTAAGTTTGTGGGCCTATATATACAAATATTACCCACTTACACGAGATGTACTTAACCTTCCCACCGATTCAAGCATGTTTATTCAACAATTAAGTTTGTGGGCCTATATATACTAATATTACCCACCTACACGAGATGTACTTAACCCTCCCACCGATTCAAGTCAATACGTATTATTGGTTAAGCTTACCTTAACCCTATCCGCTTCATTCATGTAATATTGGTTAAGTGTTGTCCATTCATGTTAACTTAACCCACCCACACATCATGTTGTATTAGTTAAGTGTTGTCTATTAACTTAACCCCACTCGTTCATCATGTTATATTGGTTAAGTGTTGCCCTCTTGTGTTATTTAACCCTATCATACATTATGTTATATATATATATATATATATATATATATATATATATATATTGGTTAAGTGTTGCCTTCTTATGTTACTAAACCCTACCATACCTCATGTTATATATCGGTTAAGTGTTGCCTTCTTGTGTTACTTAACCCTACCATACATCATGTTATATCGGTTAAGTGTTGCCTTAGTTAACTTAACCCTACCATTTGTTTATTTAACATGTTGTACTGGTTAAGTGTTGCCTTAGTTAACTTAACCCTACCATTCTTAGCATGTCTTGTTCATTAGCATTAATTGATTTATTAATGCACCAACCTCTCACATTATATCTATGTTGTTGCGGTTACTGGATGTGCCGGGCGGTTCCGGACAGTTTTACACCACAACTCAATCTAACCTTGGGTATGATGCACTAACCTCTCACATTAGATAGGTGTTGTTGCAGTTACTAGATGTGCTGGGCGGTTCCGGGCAGTTTCACACCACAACTCATTCTAACCTCGGGTTAGGCATGTTCATCCTTTATGTAATTTACACATTCGTCATTCATGTCAAGTCCATATGTAAATTATCCACAAGTATTGTCATGTCACTTTTACTATTTAAATTATGTTCATAATTAATGGTATACAAATTATACCATTTCATGTTATTAATCATTTACATGATTATGAGCCAATCTATGCCATTAGCATGTAATTTAATGTTTTACCCCAATGTTTCCCCCCGTTATTCGTTCGCATAATTTACATAGAATGTTAGGCTTGCAAATTAGCCTAATTCATAAACAAAAGGGAAAAGAAAGGAACATGTAGCATTCCAACAGCACAAAATAATGTGAATCTAACTAAGCATGTGTAATACAAATTTTTTCATGAACAATATAAACTTAATCAAGCATATCAATGGGAACTTGTACTTGAGTTAGATCCAATTAACATAGATCTTAAGCATATAAATAGCAATTTACATAGATCTTAAGCATATGTATTAACATGGATCTAAACATGTAAGCATGTAGATCTAAACATATAAGCATATATGAACATGACTTAGTTTATGAGCATGTACATAACATAACATAAAAGCAAGCATGTAGATCTAAACATATAAGCATATATGAACATGACTTAGTTTATGAACATGTACATAAAATAACATAAAAGCAAGCATGTAGATCTAAACATATAAGCATATATGAACATGACTTAGTTTATGAACATGTACATAACATAACATAAAAGCAAGCATGTAGATCTAAATATATAAGCATATATGAACATGACTTAACTTATGAACATGTACATAACATAACATAAAAGCATCACCAAATTAATATACAATATGATAGGTTCAATTGTACAAATCACAATAGTCTCATAGGCATAGTTAATTTTAGATTTGTCACAAGGATAAACATGAATCAGAATCACAATTAGGCACAGTTCTAGATTCGATTTATTTCAAGTCATGACTTTTATATATTTAAATCTGAAATATAACTGAACTTACAGAAAAAGAACAGTTCTTGTATTCTGCAATCTGATTTTTGAATTTGTTAAGCTATTCCTTTGATGTAGACTATTGATGTTCTTCTAATTGATTCCTAGTTGAAGAAGATATTCTAGTTTTAAGAAGATGGAGGCTACGCTAGTTCAGAGAGAGATAGCATGACAGCTTCATAGAATGTGTTTATGTGTTTTAGGTTTAGGGTTTGAGTTGATTATATAGAAGTCTAGGATTAATTCTAGCCTTTAGATCAGTCTAGGAGTAATCAGAGTCATCCAAACCAAAGAGATGTGTCACTCAGCCAATCACAGTACGACACATAAGCCCTAGTACGTCAGAATTCGTCACCGGGCCAATCATAGAAGGCCACATTAAAAAAAACAATCCTTGACCAACAAAAATGTGCCACGTGTGCCACATGAGGCGTACACGTCATATGTGTGTCTATATATATATATATATATATATATATATATATATATTTATTTATTTATTTATTTTTATCTATCTTCTAAATTAACCATTTTCACACTAAACCACTTTTTGAACTGCGTTCACACTAAGCCACTCTTTAGTCATTCCCTTAAAATAAAAATATGGCACTGGCGAAGATCGAACTCTGTACCTCTTGTATGCAAGTCACATGTTCTAACCAAATGAGCTACTAAGTCTTTTACTTACAAACCTTAGAACAATGCTAAACATTATTCTTTTCTCATTCCTCTTTTTCATGTTTTGGTGCAATATTTAATTTAAAGATTTTTTCTTCATTTTAAATTGGTTTTCTGCAAACCATAGGTCTAAATTGACTAGAAAATCGCCACGAACGTAGTGACACTAATTTCGTGACCAAATTCCTGAAGTTCTTCAATTTTTTTCTTTTTTATTTCTTTTTTCTATTTAATTGTTCGCATGCGTTTCTTTGCATTTCATGTATTGCACTTAATTTTTCCTTCATTTCACTGCATGAACTTATTACATGAAATATTTAAATTTTCTCTTAAATATATCTATGTATATAATATTTATACATATTTCCACATTTTTAATTTCATTTCAAATTAGGGGTGTTACATTCTCCCCTACTTAAAGGATTTCGTCCCTGAAATCTCTGAGTTAAGAAGAATGTATCCCACCATCCAATCATCAATCTACTCATCCATCATCCACAAGCATCCATTGTTCTTAAAAGATTTCTAATGCTTTTCATGAACTTATGCATAGTGTGTGTATATGTTCTTACTCTAATGCAAAATCAGGCGGTCTACTGACTCAGTCGACCTCCTTAATGCAATTCATGATAGTGTCATGCGTCCATTATGTATGCAAAAGAATCCTACATATCATTTTTACATGCATGCAAAATTATTCATTCAAATGCAACATCCATATCATAACACATTCAATATGCATCCATCAAATTAATTATGCACACTTATTCATATGCAATATGAAAGTGATTGAGCCGATCTAGTGCCTAATGTGTGTGTAAATGCATCCACTAGCAACCACTTGCATCCGCTTACATCCATCAAACATAACATGTCTCAAACACATGTTTACAACCATAGAATTTTCCTACCTAAAGATCGAAGATGTAATCGAGAGGACATACTGAACGATAGAGCAAAGCGATAGAAAAAGGAGAAGTTAAGAACATACCCTCCAAAAGGAAAGGGTACAGCATACGCATCTTGTCTTCCGTCTCCCAAGTCGCGTTTCCTTAATCATCTCCCCCATTGGATTTTAACCACTTGACCTCTCAGTTGCGTAACTTCTTGACCTCCGATCCAATGATGCATGTAGGAGCTCGTCTAATCGTGGCATCTTGCTCCACTTCCCTAATCATGCTCGGCTCCACTACTTCCGCGGTATCATGTAAACGCTTCTTCAAGGATTTTCCTCCTCAAGCTCTCTTCTTATGAACCCTTCCACAAGTAGCTCTCTTACTTGCTTACTGAGTTCTTCCTTTCCCTTGGAGTCATTAGTCGTACAGGTAATGCAACTGACTTTGCATTGTCAACTAGATATATGCCGAAGTCTATCTCGCGTTTGGGGAACAAACCCCTAACGTAATCAAAAACATCTGCGTACTCATGAAATACTCTAACGGATCGCAAATCGTCGATGGATGCATCAAGTGATTCTAGTTAGCTAAGCCTAACTGATCCCTTAAGATCGCACGAAATCTCGAGGGTATTCCCGAGGCAAGTCAAAAGTCTAACTACCCTCCTTTCACAATTATTAGCTAACCAATCCATGCCTAGAATCAACCCGTAGCCCACGAAACCAAAAACATAAGCATTACACTTAGACTCAATACTTAATATAGCTATTCTCAAATCCTTACAAACCAAAGATAAATGAGCCGAACCACCAATTGGATTTGAGACAATAATGGGATCTTCTACTATACAAGCACTAAGGTGTAGAGACTCAACTATGGAAGCAGATATAAACGAATGTGAAGCGCTAAAATCAAAAAGAGTACTAACAGGATGATCAAAAAGAAAAACTAGACTTTTTCAATAGAAACTCTACTACCTCTCTCTCAGGTACGCTGGCGGTGAGAGCATGCACTTGCCCTCCTGAAAATCATGTCCTTTGTTCTTGCCCTTGTCCTTAATTATATGACCCGTTATACCATAATAAAGACACTTCCTCTTGTCTTAGGTTTTACTATTCTTTCTTCCCTTCTTGTCCTGTGATTCTTCTACTTACACCTCTTTCTTTTTACCTACTTTGTGAATCAAGTCCATATCCATGAGTTTCTCATCCTTGGGTTATGCTCCTTAGTTGAACTCCCTCATTCTTATCTTTACCATCCTTGTGTAACATGTTGACAAGTCTCTCGAAAGCTGCCTCCATCGCACGGAAACCCTACAAAGCTTGAAAGAAAATTAGCCCCAGGTGAAACTACTGCGACTATAGATGGAAGTTGGGCACTTCTTCGCCCTTTGACAGGTGTCGTAGTCTCATCAAGCCTATGGAACCATGCCGCGAATAGGTTACCTCCCAGAAAGCCAGGAGCCCCGGAGACTCAAGAAAGAAGGAAACAAGGATTCAAACAGATGATCAAAAGATAGTGCATATGGATTTGGGGAATATGCCTTTAAAACAAAACTTTTCTTTTGAAAATGCTTCTTTTAAAAATCGTTTTGAAAATAATTTTTCAAATCTTTTATCAGATCCGGTAACCTTCAGCTCTGATACCAAATGAAACACCCCACGTTCATTAATGTCACTCACAAAGGGAATGCATTAACTTCAGTGAAGCGTTATAGGTAAGAGATGCAGATAAATTACAAGACAGACAAATAAAACAGCAGAAAATAAAGTCATTTTATAAGCAACGTAGTTCAGTCAAGCTTTTACAACAATTGACTCAATCATACTTTAAAGTATTACATATAATTTCTGTCTTGATTCAAAAACTTCCAAGTATATAAGAAGCATAAAACGTAGCAAAGTAGCATAAGCCCCCAGATCAAAGTGCAATCACAGCTATGGCCAAAGATAAGAGGTTCCAATCCATACATCATAGAATCTCCAAGCTTGGAAAGAGAAACAGTCCAAACTAAGCTGAGCTATTCCCTCCCTGACTACCTGGGAGGGTACGGAAGAAAAAAAGACGAAAGAAAAACAGGTAAGACATAAGTCTGGTAAGTCCAATGATTTTTCAGCATGAAAACAAGATAAAGGATCATGACATGAATAAACTGAAAATAGGACAATACCATAAAACAAGATAAATTAAGACAAGATAAGGCAAGGTAAACTGAATGCGCTTATACTCTTTCTCTGCTTCGCTACTACTCTGTTATTCTGATTTCTATATCTCTGCACTGCCTAACTAGTGTCCCAACTAGTAATCTGTATAAAATGATAATATTACAACGTGATCCAAATCACCACAATTGTGGTAGCCTTCAGGTGTACATCTAGTAGGAGGATCTTACCTCAGTTAGCCTAATTGCCACAAAGATGTTAGATGTACCCTTACTACCCTATCGATCGGCTCCCTACTTGTATTAATGTTCCATGTGTCTGTATCAATCAGCCCTCTCTCGCGTGTAGATACCCTGTGCTAATCCCACCATAAGGTGTATCAATCCTTATAATAGCAACCCAACATGATTCAAGATGCACAGTGTGTAACTACTGGTACCCAGTGCCTGCTTTTTCCCACTACGGAGTACGTGCACGCCCGTAAACCGTCGGAACCTACACTGATGTACCCCCTGCCGCTATTTTGATCTCTTATAATCAGCCCAGTAATCGTGCCCCACCCTGCCTAGTTCAGGGTACCATGATACATCTATGTGGGTTACTGCTGAAATGGGTCCCCGTTACTAGGGTTTCCTACCGGTTATGTTTGTGGGCTTATATATACAAATATTACCCACCTACACGAGATGTACTTAACCCTCCCACCGATTCATGCATATTTATTCAACGGTTAAGTTTATGGGCCTATATATACTAATATTACCCACCTGCACGAGATGTACTTAACCCTCCCACCGATTCAAGTCAACACGTATTATTGGTTAAGCTTGCCTTAACCCTATCCGCTTCGTTCATGTAATATTGGTTAAGTGTGGTCCATTCATGTTAACTTAACCCACCCACACATCATGTTGTATTGGTTAAGTGTTTTCTATTAACTTAACCCCACTCGTTCATCATGTTATATTGGTTAAGTGTTGCCCTCTTGTGTTACTTAACCCTATCATACATCATGTTATATATATATGTATATATAGGTTAAGTGTTGCCTTCTTGTGTTACTTAACCCTACCATACATCATGTTATATATCGGTTAAGTGTTGCCTTCTTGTGTTACTTAACCTTACCATACATCATGTTATATCGGTTAAGTGTTGCCTTAGTTAACTTAACCCTACCATTTGTTTAATTAACATGCTGTACTGGTTAAGTGTTGCCTTAGTTAACTTAACCCGACCATTTGTTTAATTAACATGTTGTACTGGTTAAGTGTCGCCTTAGTTAACTTAACCCTACCATTCTTGGTATGTCTTGTTCATTAGCATTAATTGATTTATTAATGCACCAAACTCTCACATTAGATCTGTGTTGTTGCGGTTACTGGATGTGCCAGGCAGTTCCAGGAAGTTTTACACATAACTCAATCTAACCTCGGGTTTTTCTTGGGCATGATGCACTAACCTCTCACATTAGATAGGTGTTGTTGTGGTTACTGGATGTGCCGGGCGGTTCCGGGTAGTTTTACACCACAAACTCAATCCAACCTCGGGTTAGGCATGTTCATCCTTTATGTAATTTACACATTCGTCATTTATGTCAAGTTTATATGTGATTATCCACAACTGTTGTCATGTCACATTTACTATTTAAATTATGTTCATAATTAATGGTATACAAATTATACCATTTCAAGCTATTAATCATTTACATGATTATGAGCCAATCTATGCCATTAGCATGTAATTTAATGTTTTACGCCAATGTTTCCCCCCGTTATTCGTTCGCATAATTTACATAGAACGTTAGGCTCGCAAATTAGCCTAATTCATAAACAAAAGGAAAAAGAAAGGAACATGTAGCATTCCAACAGCACAAAATAATATGAATCTAACTAAGCATGTGTAATACAAATTTTTTCATGAACGATATAAACTTAATCAAGCATATCAATGGGAACTTGTACTTGAGTTAGATTCAATTAACATAGATCTTAAGCATATGAACAGGAATTTACGTAGATCTTAAACATACGTTTTAACTTGGATCTAAACATGTAAGTATGTAGATCTAAACATATAAGCATATATGAACATGACCTAGTTTATGAACATGTACATAACATAACATAAAAGCAAGCATGTAGATCTAAACATATAAGCATATATGAACATGACTTAGTTTATGAACATGTACATAACATAACATAAAAGCAAGCATGTAGATCTAAACAAATAAGCATATATGAACATGACTTAGTTTATGAACATGTACATAACATAACATAAAAGCAAGCATGTAGATCTAAACATATAAGCATATATGAACATGACTTAACTTATGAACATGTACATAACATAACATAAAAGAATCACCAAATTAATATACAATTTGATAGGTTCAATTGTACAAATCACAATAGTCTCATAGGCATAGCTAATTTCATATTTGTCACAAGGATAAACATGAATCAGAATTACAATTAGGCACAATTCTAGATTCGATTTATTTCAAGTCATGACTTTTATATATTTAAATATGAAATATAACTGAACTTACAGAAAAAGAACAGTTCTTGTATTCTGGAATCTGATTTCTGAATTTGTTAAGCTATTCCTTTGTTGTAGACTATTGATGTTCTTCTAATTAATTCCTAGTTGAAGAAGATATTCTAGTTTTAAGAAGATGGAGGCTACGCTAGTTCAGAGAGAGATAGCATACGGCTTCATAGAATGTTTTTATGTGTTTTAGGTTTAGGGTTTGAGTTGATTATATAGAAGTCTAGGAGTAATCAGAGTCATCCAAACCAAAGAGATGTGTTACTCAGCCAATCATAGTACGACACATAAGCCCTAATACATCAGAATTTGTCACCAGGCCAATCATAGAAGGCCACATTAAAAAAAACAATCCTTGATCAACAAAAATGCGCCACGTGTGCCATATGAGGCGTACACGTCATATGTGTATATATATATGTATGTATGTATGTATGTATGTATATATATATATATATATTTATTTATTTTTCTTTTTAGCTATCTTCCAAATTAACCTTTTTACACTAAACCACTTTTTGAACTGCGTTCACACTAAACCACTTTTTAGCCATTCCCTTAAAACAAAAATATGGCGTTGACGGAGATCGAACTCTGTACCTCTTGTATACAAAACACATGTTCTAACCAAATGTGCTACTAAGTCTTTTACTTACAAACCTTAGAACAATGCTAAACATTATTATTTTCTCATTCCTCTTTTTCATGTTTTGGTGCAATATTTAATTTAAAGATATCTTCTTCATTTTAAATCGATTTTCTGCAAACCATAGGTCTAAATTGACTAGAAAATTGCCACGAATGCAATGACGCTAATTTCGTGGCCAAATTCATGAAGCTCTTCAATTTTTTTCTTTTTTATTTCTTTTTTTCTATTTAATTGTTCGTATGCATTTCTTCGTATTTCATGTATTGCACTTAATTTTTCCTTCATTTCACTACATGAACTTATTACATGAAATATTTAATTTTTCTATTAAATATATCTATGTACAAAATATATATACATATTTCCAAATTTTTAATTTCATTAAAAATGCGGGTGTTACAATTATTGTATATAACCGCTAGTAGACCAGATATAATGCATAGTGTAAGTCTCTATGCAAGATATCAATCACAACCTAAGGAAACACATTTAAAAGCTGTAAAACATATTCTAAGGTATGTAAAGAATACATCATATTTCAGATTGTTTTACCCTAAGGATGATTCGTTCGAATTAATTTCGTATTGTGATGCTGACTATGCGGGATGTAAATCTGATCGTAAAAGTACTAGTGGAACATGTCACTTCTTAGGATATTCACTAGTCTCGTGGTTCAATAAAAAGCAAAATACTGTATCTTTGTCAACAACTGAAGCAGAATATATCCCTGCTGCTTTGGTTTGTTCACAAGTAATATATATGCAACAAACTTTAAATAATTTGGTTTAAAAATAAATAAATCACCTATATACCGTGACAATGCAAGTGTTATAAATATTTCTAAAAATCTAACTCATCATTCAAGAACTAAACATATCGATGTGAGACATCATTTTCTAAGAGATAATAAAAGTAAGGAAAAGATTCCACTCGAATTTATAATAACTGATAAACAAATAGCAGATATATTAACAAAACCATTAAACGAAGCAATATTCACTAAATTTAGGAGAGAATTAGACATATGTTCATTAAGTGAGTTAGAATAACTAAACATTATAGCATATAAAAGTAACACAAGAAATTAGAAAATAAAATTTAAAACTAAAGTATGTCGACATAAAGCTTTTTATATGTCGAAAGATAACTGTTAGAATTTCAAATTTAATTCCCACCAAAAATTAGTTATTTAAAGTATGTAAATCTTTTAGTTCGACTTTTCTTCTTCATTTTCATTTCTCTTCTCTGTAGAAACTCTAAACTAAAAAATACAATGGCCTCCACTAATCTAAACACCCAAATCAACTCCGATTCACATGCTGGACCATCCGAGAGTCCTTTTCAATGATCTATGCAATCTCGGGTAATCAAAATCGAAGAAAAGATGGAGTATGTTCTGCAAATAATGGCTGAAATGCAAGTACTATAAATTAGGATGAATAAACAGCAAAACAGACAAGGTAAATTAGTAAGGAGTCTACTTAAATACATAATGGATAATTAGGCTAATCCGATTATCACTAATGATGATAATCAAGCCATGGAAGAAGAGGAAGAACTAGAAGAAGATCTCGAGGAAGAACCAAAAGAGGAAGAAGAAACGATGGAAGAGGAAGAACAACAAGAGACTCAACCAATGATTACGAAAGAAGATGATAAGGTTGTATATGTAGGAGAGGTTTTATTTGACCAAAATGGGAATGTGATTGAAAAGAATGGAGAATTTTGTCACCATTATCCAAATTTTCCAATTCACAAATTTCTCATTGTCAGAAATAATTAGTGTTTAAGGTTTTTGTTTCCTTGCGTTCATATGATAAATCGTGTTTGCATAAATTTGTATATCATAATTTGTACAAACTCATGTTTAATGAAAATTTGTTTATGCTTGTAAGATAAGTGTTATAATTAGTTATGATTTTATAAACATAAGAATATAAGTTTAAGGAGGATATGTTATTAAACTTAGGGGGAGTATTCTACTTTGAATTAGTTTTAGATTAAGGATGAATATTAAATTAGTGACTTAAGTTCTATTTAGATAGTTATATAATTTAGGGGGGGGGTACTTTTAGAATTTCTTTTTGATAATGCCAAAGGGGGATTATAAAATATGGATATAGTAGAATTCGTATAGACGGGGAAGTATTTGAAGGATCATCATCATCAGGTATGTATAAGTATGATATTTTATAAACTGATTTTGTCATCATCAAAAAGGGGGAGATTGTTGGAGAATGGAGTTTTGATGACAACAACCTTATTCAATATAATTTATTATAAAATATATACTCACACTTTTACATAGAACATATATATATACACAAGCACATATGCAGGATTTATATACAGGAAATATTAATGAAGACTGTACAATTTAAAGATATTAGAGATTCAGAGTTCAAGGAAATTTCAAGACTCATGAATATTCAAGATTTCAAGAGTTCAAGAGTTCAAGATTAATATAGTTATAGAGTCTAGATTATGTAAGACTCTAAATGGCACTCCAAGTTCAAATTCAAAGTCTGTTTTTCAAATTCTGTTTTCAAATTCTATCTTCAAATCCTCTTTATTTTATTTTCTCTCTATTTTATTTTCTATCCTTTCTATTATCTTTTCTTATTTTAATTTTGTTTTCAAACTCAAAGTTTGATAAATTTTATATATTTATATTTTCACATTTTATATAGTTTTAACCTTTATAATTTTATAAATATATTTATATAGTTTATATTTATGTTTTTATATGATTTCGTACTTTATAATATTAAATTATAACACTATATTTGAATTCAAGAATTTCCAGAATTATATTTATGTAAAAACACTATTCACCCCCCTCTAGTGTTTGTTTTGCCTTAACGATCCTTTCCGCAATCCCTAACATGCAATTCTATTAACAATTTTCTTATTGTAGTGATTTATACGTAAGAATGACTATAGACAAATTGCTACAGAAGACAATGTCACTAAGGCTTGATAGTAAATATTGAACAATCCAACTACTACCAAATGGTGGTTTAGCTGACTCTTTTTAGAAAAACATGTACTTTTTTTCTACTTTATTTCCTTTTTTAACTTTTTAATATGAGTATCTATTTTAGAGTTTAGATCTCTTTATGGTTTCATCACAGGCCAAGTAAGTTGAAGCTGGGAGCGAAATTTGTAGTAAATTGGAAATAGTAGAATTAGGAAAGACTCGTAGAATTGGAAAAGATTCAAAGAAGCTGTGATGGCCGGCAACATAAACAAAGATGCACGCTCCAGTAATTTAGAGGGTAGGGGATAAAGTGTAAAATTCCCATTTGTAGGCACCGAGACGAGTACGATTTGTTAGAAAGCTAATCCTCTGCATCAAATATTTCCTACCCTCATGCAACCAATTAGGATCTCTGATTTTTACCTTTTTGCAATTAAGTCAAACTAAAAGAGAGGGTTTAATTGCAAAAAAGTGGAATTCAGGGATGTTGATTGGTTGGGTATAGAGGGACAAACAATTTTGGGTACATGTGATTTTATTTGGATTTGTTATGCATTTTTCATTTAATGTAGTTCAAAACCTAAGTTGCTTCCCCGCTTAGTGGGATGTAATAATACTGCTTCTATCCGTTACTCAGTTTGAAAAAGCAAAGGTTTTAATATACATTATTTTTAATCATGTTAGAAGTTTACACATATTTCAGTCTGGATGATAACGATGAGGTCACATTACCTATATTTTTAGTACTTCTCATATGCCGGTTTTATGCTATATGCATTACATTAAAGAGACATACCAAATTATGTGTTGAATATATACAATTTCAGTGGTCGCATCTCAGTTTTGGTACACTTTTCATTTAGATAAATGATTTCTACGCCCAAGACATTGCAACTATCATCCACTTTAAACTTCATTTCCAGCTTTGGCCAAGTTCATCTATGCACACATCCATCAGGCGTGCCTGTATATATATACATATATATATATACATACACACACACACAGACACACATATGTATATAGGTTCAATGGCACCCGTAACAGTGCAGCACTCCATTTGCTCTCCTATTTCCACCAAGTATTTCCCTTTCTCTTTCGTTTGCAAAATTAAAACGGAATGATTACCGTGCTCTTTTGTGATTTTTGAGAACGTCGATAGAAAACTTCAGATCTCATTTTTAGAGAACGGTGTGCAAAAGATTCATGAAATCTCTTAAAAAATGTATATGGAAAAGATGATGCAAAAAAAAATGAATGAAGATAAGTTGATTTATGAGAAAAATGAAAAGAAGGATAGTGAGAGTGTGAACGAGAAGGAGCAAGAGAAGAAGAAAGAAGAGAATGTGCCAAAGCCTATGGAAGAAGAGATAATAGATGAGACAGAGAAGGAGAAGAAGGAGAGGAAAAAGGAGGCGCGGAAGCAAAAGGAAGCTGGGAATGCTGCTTATAAAAGGAAGGATTTTGATAAGGCAGATGAGTGTTATAGCAAAGCTTTGGAGCTTGATGATGACGATATTTCCTTCTTGACTAATTGTGCCGCTGTTTTCCTAGAGATGAGAAAGTACGAAGAGTGCATCAAAGACTGCGACAAAGCTATGGAGAGGGGGAGAGAGAGCTTCGTTTTGACTTCAAGATGATAGCAAGAGCGCTGACCAAAAAAGTAAGCGCATTGTTAAAACTTGCGAAGACTTCGAAGGATTTTGATCCATCCATAGAAACATTTCAGAAAGAAACGTTGGATCTTTTTCAACCAGATTACTAGTGAACAGATAACCGTAATGGCGGGCAGAAAGCACATTCTTTCTAGCATGCGATGTCTTTGGTATTGGCATCTTTCCCGGGAAAACGAAAGCAACCTCTATCTATTAACGACCACTTGGGAAAAATTAGGGGAGAAATTTTGTGTTCTATATGGTGATCCCCCTCTGGAATCCTAATTTTAGCTCTAACTTCCTATTTGTGAAATAGGGAGTAAAGTTGAGTTATATAACTCTTCTTCCATTAGTTGGTACTTTAAAAACGTTTCTTGGAATGAAAAAAAAAATGATTCATGAAGGTTTAATTTCTGAATCATTTCCCAATGGTATGCTCTCTGAATCCGTTTATATTTTGGCTACATCCTCCCATGGTCAATTCCATATGTTCTCGGTTCTATGGACCATCCAGGCCCAACAAATGTGTCTTCCGCTATCTTATATAAAAAAAACCACTTCCACTTGCCTAGTTGAGAATACCACTGTCTTGATAGCTTCCTCTAGCGTATAACACTGAAAAATGACTAATAGACAAAACATTGTAATCCAGAGACATTGAAAAAACTGAATGATGCAGAGAGAGCAAAGAAGGAGTAAGAACAACAGGAATACTTCGACCTTCAGCTGGCCGACGAAGTGCGTGAGAAAGGTAATGAAATTGAAGAACAAATAAAACAAGGAGAAATTGAAGAGCTTGGTGAAAATTTGAAGCACAAGCAAAATTTTGAAGAAATTTTGAAAATAAATAAAGAAATTGAATTGGTCAAAGATTGTAAAAGTGAATCTTTGAAAGAATTCAAAGACGTCATATATGACTCATTCAAAATTCATGACACGGGAACAAAATAGAAATTAGAGCACATAATTTTTGGAATATCCCATAACAGTGAAAGAAAGCAAGATGAATGGAGCACTGCAACAAAGATTTGTGAAGTCGCATCAAAGACCGAGATAATGACGAAGAAGAAGAAAAGAAAAAATAGTTTTGACAATTTCTTTGTTCTTTCCAAAACACGTAAAATAAAAGCTCTTAAGCATGAAGATTTTGTCAGATTGAGGAATATTCTTAGAGTCACAAATCAAGTTTAAAGGGGGTGTTGAAAAAAATAAACTTGATTTGTTAGTTTCTCATTTTATAAATTCTAGAGTGTTCTTTTAAGGCCTATAAATTAGGTTGATTTCCCTCATTTTGTATAAAGCAATATGAAGTTTAATCAAGTAATCAAGTTGTATTAAGCAATCAAGCAAAACAATAAAAGTTTTCTTCTTCTCAAAAGGAAATTACTCGTCTTTCTTATAATATTTCCTCTTCCGCCTCTAAAATTTCCAACAATATATAGACTCAATGGCACCCGTAACAGTGCAATATCCCATTTGTTCCCTATTTCCACCAAGTATTTTCCTTTCTTTCTCCTTTCGCTCACTCTCTCACTTTCTTTAATATAAATGCAAGACTGATATCCGAAGGCATTTGGGGTGCAACAGAACGCTTGCTATATATACACACATACATACTTGTCTTTCTTATAATATTTCATCTTCCGCTTCTAAAATTTCCAACAATATATAGGTTCAATGGCATCCATAACAGTGTAATATCTCATTTGCTCTCTATTTCTACCAAGTATTTTCCTTTTTTTCTCCTTTCGCTCACTCTTTCACTTTCTTTAATATAAATGCAGGGCTGATATCCGGGGTCATTTGGGATGCAACAGAACGCTTGTTATATATATATATATATGTATATATATATGTATATATATATATATATGTATATATATATATATATATGTATATATATACACACACATACACTTCAACTTTTGGGATGACTATTAAGGATCCCGTTTATGCAAATATGAGATTACACTCATATTGAATAAGGTCTGACGGAGTTTATATTAACTTACAACGTAGTTATAAATCAATTAAACTCTAATTTATGGTTACTCATGATGAAAATGTATTATATATCTTATCACTAATCGAATATCAAAATATAATGATTTAGGTTCATATGGAATAATGGATAGTAGTCGGTTCCTCAATCATACAGTATGAGCATGTGAGATTGGGGGGAGCATACGATGGCAAGGGGTTGATTCCAGACGTAGGTAGATGTTAGGTTTTATCATTCTATTTTTCTAGTCCAAAGAGGCCACGATTTCGTTCGGATACGGTTATAAAAATTTTCTACCTCAACAAATCTTTAGATCTATAGAGAGGTTCAACAACAAGGGAAATATTGAGTCTGGATTAATGTATCATCCTTAGGTAATCGAATGGTATCAGTTTTATAAAAGGAGCTTTAGATTCTTTGGATTGTTCGAGTTTGAAGAGTCCATGGTTTCATTCAGAATAGTTGTGGAAATGTTCTATCTTGTTGATGGAGCTTCGGAGCAATAGTGATGTTCAATATAGCAAGGGATATCCCGAATCTGAATTTGTCTACCCTTAGGAAATAAAATGATATCAGTTTCATAGAAGGAATTCAATCTATCATTGAGGCACACAACTTGAATACGTGATTCTAGGGAAGGGGGCGGAGAGAGACCTGTAAATCTAAAATAGGTCTTACACTATTCAGTGGTACCAACGGGTGTTGCAATAAGGCCTACGTGCCAACTTCTTTTGGGTCGTCGATTATCTAAGGAGTTCACAATATAAATGTGGCTCTAGATTGTTGTCTTTTCAGTAGCTATTGAAAATTCAACATGACCTACAGACTTTTCAGTAACTTCTTTTAGGACGTTGGCTATCATGAAACATAATATAGTTGTAGCTCTAGACAGCTCTCTTCGAAAGCTAGCAACTCTGCATGGATATTGGTTATGTGTATTTATATTTTGGTCTGAACGATATTCATAAGGTCGATTATACTGGACATGAGTCGAGGTGTATGGTACGATTCAGTATTCTCCGTTTTCCTTTGATTGAGTGCCATCTTATTATTTGGGTTTGATTGAGTGTCGATCGTTATTCTCTATTTCCCTTTAATTGGAGATCTAGTTTGTTGATACCGATGTCATGGGACACCGGTGCCCCATTGGTGGAATTCAAGGGGACCCATGGGTCTCCTTTGGTTTCTACCAATGGGGCACTGGTGTCCCATGACACCAGTGTCAACAAACTCGTATTGCTTTAATTGAGCTTCAATCTATATCCTACGGCTTCCTTTGATTGTTAGTGTTGTTCTTTGATTGGCTGGTAAGTTAACAAGACATGCTATGCATTAGACTTATTTATTGTTGTATATGTCACCCTTCCCCTTTTATTTTAAGTTATCAATGTCAAGGTATATTATTACACATCAGACATACTTTACTACTTGTGCCAATTTGTTGAGTACATGTGAAAAGCAGGTAATGGTATGATTCCTTATCCTTTGGAATACGTTTACTTTAGTTGTTATGAATAGTCTAAGTCTGTACAGTTAAAGCGCTTAGTTGTTCTATAATTGTGGAAATGTTGTAGCGAAGATAAAGCTGAGAAATAACAGGAATACATTGAATGTGCAAAAAGGTTTATCACATCCAAAACTAAAAATTTAAAATTAAATAATTATCATTCTCACATTATTTATGTAGTAGAAACTAATATTAACAAATCATACACAACAAAATCAAAGAATATGATGATTATGCAGACTAGATTTGATGATTGAAATAGATATTTACCTTATATTTAGCACGTAGGCCTTAAAATTAGCATTTTAAACTAACTTTTTTGATTTTTTAAAAAAGAACTAGTCAAATCATCTATATGTTAATATTGCTAAACAAGGTGCTAAAAATACTTGATTTAGTAGGTGTAGCGCAAAATAGCGGGGCTTAAAGCGAGTCTACTGTTCATCAATGCTAAATTAAAATAGCATAGCGGTGGAAGAGTTCTATTTGTTATAGTAGAGATTTTGCAGGGATTTAAATGCACAAGGACTCCAACTTACCCTTGCACCACGTCTATGGAGAGGGCTGGCTATGCCTAGTGGTTTCTGGTTTTTGTATATATCTATGATACATTTATTTTGAGATAGGTTCCCCTCACATCGCAATTTATGTCTAACCAACCTTTTTTATCTTCTTATGTCATGATACCTCTTGGTTACTCAACTGTGTAGTTTGAAAGCAAGGTGTATTTGTAAAAGGCTTACAAAAAAGTTGAAGCATTCTAAAAATAGTAGGTAGTTATATTATATGCGTTATATATATGTATATATATATATGTGTGTGTGTGTGTGTGTACGCGCGCGCGCGCCATTTATGTACGAGACTAGGGTTACCAATTATAGTATTCAAAATTCCACGTGGATGGAGTTAATGTATTAGGACTCCTTGTATTGAAGTTTGTTCTATTATTTGCTTCTTTTAGTGAAGTTTACTTACTATTATATGTTTCTCTTTCATCTGTAAGATTGAGTCAATGTGACTTGATGATGTTTAGTTTATTTTTTTATTTTATCCTGATAATCTTTCTTTTTGGGTATTCAGATTTAGGCATTACCGTTTGACATTGATTCAGGGTACTTTATGTTAGGTGTGGCTCGCATATGAATGGAGTGGGTGCGTAGATTGAACGGGCAAATTGTCCCACATCGCAAGAAATTAAGAAAGATCGTGGTATACATATTGTGTTGGTGGCATGTAACATTGGGAATTCCTTTGGTTACAATAAGTTCTTTCAAATACCAGATTATATGTTCGATAGATGGTGATGGGGGATGTTCAATCGGGACGCCAGCATAGGAGTCTTCGACCGTTGACGCCAATTAGACACGGTGAAGCACGTACGGGCGGAAGGTACGCAGGGAATGCCGAAACTTAACATGGTATCAGAGCTCCATGGTTCGAGGGAATCGGTATGTGTAGCATGACCGAAGCATGGCTCCAAAAGGGCTTGAGCATGGGATGCTTGTCAAGGTGGAGATACAATGGTAAAAGCAGTCTCACACCACTGCTTATGAGAACTCGGGGTAGCAGCCTGACCAAATGTGAAGATGACTCAAAATGTAACTCTAAGGTGACATGAGCAATGCTCGCCAAGGTGGAGATTGTTAGGTGTGGCTCGCATTGGAATGGAGTGGGTGCGTGGATTGAACGGGCAAATTGTCCCCACATCGCAAGAAATTAAGAAAAATCGTGGTACATATATGGTGTTAGTGGCATGTAACATTAGGGATTCCTTTTGTTATAATAAGTGCTTGCTAATACTAGATTATATGCTCGATGGATGGTGATAGGGGATGTTCAATCGGGACGTCGGCATAGGAGTCTTCGACCATTGATGCGAACTAGACATGATGAAGCGTGTACGGGGGGAAGGTACGCAGGAAATGCTGAAACTTAACACTTTAAAGGGCAGATCGTTAAATTTTGTATCTCCCTGGTCGGGGATCAATGGATGCGTGCTATGGAATCGGCGGGGGAGGGGGACTGATTGTCTATGAGTACGAGTGTGAATTAAGGTAAGGGGCTAAAATTCTCTCTTCTACGCGAAATTACAGGCGACCTCTAATTAAGATACCGGGGGAGCTCAAGCACAATACTTAGGACCAAGTGGACCGGGTTGAGTTAAGTAACCTTGTAGATGGAGATATATTGAGAGATCATGCTAATATTTTTCTACTATATAATATTCAATTATTCTCTTGACTTGGATTCATTTCAGTAGATAGTCACTAAGGTATATTCATTCTTTCTAATGTATTAGTGGAAAAATACAAGATTAGGTAGTCTTAAGGCCTGATTTGCTAATTGACCGGTTTTGCAACAACATGGGATGTCCTATTTCTAGGGAATATCCCAATTGTAAGGGGTAGTTTTGTAGGAGGTGTCGCCCGATTGAGCATAGTAGTAAAAGAAACAGAATATAAGTGATGCATAGTGTATCAATCCATTTCTGGACTAGAGGTGATGCATAGCTCGAGTGTATCATTCATTTGTAGCCAGTTAGACAATAGATTGACAGGAATGCTAGTAGTTTAATTTCTTTTATCTAGTTGTGGGGTGAGATGGATTATTACTTCTTTGTTATAAGAAAGGAAACTTTCCTAAGATCTTAGAGCACAACCGACAATGGCTTGTTCAGTTACTAAACAAGCCATGGAGCAACTAGGTATGGCTTGTTCAGTCACCCATGGCTAGTTTGGACGTGGTTCTTGGCTGGTTGAGTGAACAGAGGTTGGTGGTTATAACGGCGAAGTCTTTGCCGTTATAAATTTATAACGGCAAAGACTTTGCCGTTATAAACTTTTAATAATAAAAAAGCATGCAAACGTTGTTTGCTGCGGTGAAAAGAGGTAATATTGGATGGAAGGGGTGTTTGCTGTTTTGTATTGTTTGCATAATATAATATATTTTTTAAGTGGTTTGTGACTAATTTTGTATTGCTGGGTGCGTTATGGTTTGTTTGGATGAAAGAGAAGAAGTGAATAGAACGGATTGTTGGTTATGGTCTTAGTGCTTAGACTCAGGGCGTATTATTAGTCATATCCCAAGTTATACCTCATGTATCTTAGGTTAATTCTATTTTAATGATCGATGCTTTTGTCGAACTCGACATTGGAGCTTTCGAGTTGAGTGAAGTTTTTTTTGTGAAGTGTAAGTAGGATTCTATATCCAATTAGGATCCATCTATTATGTATAATTGACTAAGAACAAAACAGATGAATTATACATTCTACGTTGAGTCGTTCATTTTAGGGTGTTTTGCTTTCATTGGCAAACCTTAGGCGATGAGAGTAATAAGGAGGTCCAAGGAGGTATTTTCTAAGGATTGGTCGACTAACGTGCCAGTTCTTTATCCCTTGTTCAGAAACATAGTTTCTAAGAAATTTATATTAGTTAAGGAAGGGTTTTTCCCTTGATTATTATAGGCACTTGAGTAAAATTCTTAGTGTTTGGAAACTTCAAAGCTTGATGGAAATTATATAATCAGACCAAGGGACCGAATCGGGGATGAGAGGAATCAAGTGGTAAACCCTAGTTCAATAAGGAAATCGGGCGAATAGACAAGGTGTTAGTTTGAATATCGTGTATTTTTTAGGTGATCCTATTTCATTATAAAATTATTCATAGCATAAAGAAGTTTAGAATGCTTAGAGCATTCCCAGCAGTAATGTTGTTTTTGAGCGTGAATCGCTTTCACAAAGCGTTGATTCCCCACACTCTTCCAGTAGTGAGTTGGGGGACGCTGGGTATATATTTTTTTTTAAAAAAATCGAACACTAAACGGTTTTCTGAAAGCCGTTTAGTGACTAAACGGTTTTCAGAAAACCATTTAGTGTTTTGGAAAAAAAATTACCGTGAGTTGCTGTTTACAGAGTCATTTTCTCTGTAAACAGAAGCTCGCAATTTATTCAAAATCCCCCAAAAAAATCAAAACCCTAGTTTCAAAATTAGTTGAAAAACAAAGGATTTGTGCAAGAATCTCAAACAAATCAATATCTACTCTTTCTCATCTCTTTAGCACTATCAATTCCATCAATCTCCACCTTTAACCCATCATATTTGGGATTTTTGTTGATTTAGAAAATTAGTTGAATTGGTTGATGATGGAGGAGGAAATCATTGAAGGCACTAGCGCTGCAAGTGGGTTAGGCAGGAGAAAAGTTTCACGAAAAAGTCATAAAACGATTGAACGCGAAGAAGGTGGCTACGGAGCAAGGAAGGAGACAACAATTGATCCGACGTTTCCATTCATGTCTATCACGAGTCTACAAGAAGGAGTTACACATATCTACAATAGCGGAAAAGAGCTTACGGTAAAAAAATTTGGTTTTAAAGTGCGTTAAATAGAATTATTCGATACGAAAAGATTATGTAACTGATTTATTTTTATAACCAGAATCGCGACAAGATGAAATATCATGGGGCATTTACGACAACGTTGAAATGGTGGAAGAAAGTTAAAGAGTATCCACAAATTCGAGACCCGATAGAGAGTATATTTGGAAAATTTATGGAAATTGAATTGAAAAACTCTGATAACAGATGCATACATGCTATTGTTGAGCGTTGGTGGCCGACAACGGATACCTTTTTATTTCCTATTACAGAGATCGGGTTTACACCGTTAAATTTTACTATGCTGACATCCATTCCCGTAGGAATTAATAATCTAACGATACCGTATGATGACAGTGGGTGCAACTCGAAAATGCAAAGCAACTATTGCCACTTCTTGAGCCGAAAGATATTCGGGTAGGAAATGTTGCCTTATCGCATCTTGTGAGGTACTTTCATGACGATTATCTTGAGGCCAATGATAACAAAAGTCATATTGCCCGCATTTTTGTTTTGCATATGATGGGTACTCTATTTTTTACGGTAACAAATGATACTATTAGTCTGGGATATTTGGAGGTTGTATTTGATTCATGCTTAGCGGAACAGTTCGATTGGGGTTCGACGATTATGGTTACCTCTACCAGAGTTTGGATGTTGCTGTAACTAAGGGAGGACATATAACTGGTTTCATTGAGCTACTGCAGGTATGGTGCACAATTTTTTTTAATAATTTAATGGTTTATTCTAGTGTTTAATATTGCATCTTTCTGTTTTGCAGTACTGGTTTTTTGAGTACATGACGGTGTGCGGATATATTGTCAAAGAAGAGGTGAAACAAGCTTCATATCCACTACTGAGAGCCTAAAGAAAATAGGCTCATCACGCATGATACTTCAGCTCATTTGTTCTCTAGCACACGGTAATATATTGATCATCGACACGCAGCGCATATAAATTGGAATCTGTGGCAAAATTCAGTCGCATTCGCTAATGCAGATGTTGTCTATGCACGCAACCTATCGATGAAACAGTTGCCTTTGATTGTTACACCCAGTGCCTCATACGAGATGTATTTTGGTGAGAGGTGTATGCGGCAGCTTATAGGCTGGGCGACTATTCTCATTGATCCTCCCGCACACATGACATGCAAGAAGACATATTCTACATATGCGGAGTTGCAACAAGCCTTATACCAAGATGATTGTCAACAGTATATATATATATATATAAAGAGCCAGACATTGACTACAACACGTATTGGCGCTCAGTGGGCAGAGATGCTGGTCCATTACTAGATGCTTCAGTCCATATCGGTAATATCAATTTTTTCGGACCTTATGCTTTGAAGGAAGGAATTAAAGCTCCAATCGTCAAGTCTTCATAAGTTAATTACGCATCCCAGTTTTACCAACAACCACAAAAAAGTGAGTGGGCCAAGGATCCTGGATGGAACTTGCAATGGACAGGAAATGATCCATTACCCATTCCTCATTTGATGGACCGCCAGTTCCGTCCCATTACACTGTTGATAGTCTATGGGAAATGAATATGGGCATGCTGCAGTTAGCTCTTGAACAGTCGAAGTATTATCAAGAGGGCTTGAATACGATTAACGTAGTTGTAGACGATTTTGTAAGTTATCGATTTAATTTTTGTGAAACATGTTTGTTTTCCAATATTGCTCAGAACATACAATCCCTAGTATTATTTATATAATGATATTGTGTTTGTTTTTAAATACTACGCAGAACATGCAGGTTTTTAGGGAACCAGTGTTGCATTTGGGGTCTAATCGGGCGGTTCGAACAAAAAGCGGGAAAAAAAGAAAAACTCATGTACATATGGAAGAGGAAGAGGAAGAGGAAGAAGATGATGAGGCTGATGAGAAGGATGATGAGGAAGTTGAGGAGGGTGATGAGGAAGATGACGAGGAGGGTGATGAGGAAGATGACGAAGAAGGTAAGGAGGAAGGTGATGAGTAAGATGACGAGGAGGGTGATGAGGAAGGTGTACGTACTAATTAATATGGTGTTAAGCTTAGTTATCCAACCTCATCATCGTCGGTGTCGGGTACTTGTTAATTTAACTCCATACGCACTTGTAACTAGTGCATATATATATATATATATATAGTTCTAAGTTTATTAAAGTTCACATATAACAAAGTGTTTATGTATGTGCAGGCAAGAGTCTAGACAAAGGGAAGCAAAAGAGCAGTGGTTTCGTCAGCAAGGTGAAGTCTCTATTTACGGGAAAGGAAAAGAAGAAAGGAAGTGGGATTTACATTCCAAGCATTGAGGACATTTAATGAAGATCGAAGAGTTGTTTTGTATGATTTTTAAGTGCTAATGTTAATGTTATGGTTTGTTAGTGTAATGGTTTGTTAGTGTAATGGTTTGTTAGTTTAATGGTACTATAATATTGTTATGGCTACTGGTAGGTGTTATTGTAATGGTTTGTTACTGTAATGGTTTGTTAGTGTAACGGTTTGTTAGCGTATGGTTTGTAATGGTTTTAGTTTAATGGTGATGGAATATATTGTTATTGTTTTGTGTATTTGTTATGTTGTTTACAACAACGACTATTACAACAACGATTATAGTACCAATAAAGACTATTACATAACCAAAAAGCTTACAATAACGACTATTACAACATTAAGAAATGCAAACTACACGAGTACGAACTACAACAGTTAAACACACAAACATCAAATTCAAATTAAAATAAAACACATAATGGTTGTTTCTATGTACACCTACCACGAACAGGGGAAAATCCAGCTTTAGCAGCATCAGCAACATGCTTTTCAAGCATGCTATTTCGGCTTGCGCTTCCAGTGCATACTGAGCTCCACATTCACACATCGGAGGGTCAATCCACTGCTTAAAGTAACAACAATCAATTTCATCGGGATAAATCTTGTGGTCCTCATAAGCTTCACACCCGAAAAAGAAACGACCAGCATTTTTTATAGTTTTCGAAACAACGACAACCGATTTTTCACCACAACCGCAAATAGGGTTGGATCCACCCGGACGTAGTGGTTGGACAACGCCCCCTTTAACTACTCTTTCTTTTCCAGGTCGTTGAGTAGCTCCCGCTACATCGTCATTTTTTCATTTGTCCATGGTTGAGCCTACACTTTCATTTTCGTGTTTCGACATTATGAAAGAGGATGGAGGAGGTTGCTTTAGAGAAGCCGCTATATATAGGAAAAAACTGGGTCACCCTATCACCGCACAAAGGAGTTAAAAAAACATAACGGAGTTAAAAAACATAACGGAGTTAACAAATATTAAAGTTGGACGTGAGTAGTCATATCGCTTTAGTTAGGTGTTAAAAAACATAACTGGGTCGTCCTATCCTTTCACTTTAGTGCTTTGTTACAGTGCTCTAATGCTATAGTGTTGCATTGTTACAATCTATTGCTACTGACTTGTCATATCTTGTCCTTTCATATCCCATCGCTTTAGTGCTCTGTTAAAAAACAGAACTGGGTCATCCTATCCTATCACTGAGCCCACTGACTTGTCATAGCGCTTTAGTCATATCCTATCACCTTAGTGCATTGACTAGTTTAATGTTTCTCAATCATATGTATGTTTACTCCACATGTTGCCCCTATTAAAATATTTATGTTTACTACTTTTTAGTTATCTGGAACCAAATTTTTCATCAACGTAAAAAAATGTCTTCATGGTCATGGCCTTCATCAATGGATTCAAACTATGATCAAAACTTTCCTGAGCGTCTGCCTTCAAGTGCAAGAACAGATATTGATTGGAATATCGAATACCAAGAGCGACACTACGAGGACCTGCGTCGTGACTAACCGGAGTTGGCCTGCCTGACAATTCATCCACCAATTAATCATGTTCCAGATGTGGGTCATCAACAAGTCCAAACTGTGAATGAAGAACGCTTACGAGCGGCTACAGTCCCTCGTCCTCCGACTTATCCAGATGTAGCTCATCCTCTGACTGTTCCAGATGTAGGTCATCAGGAGATACGACGAGTTTCAGTTAACCAGACTCCTAATGAGCAAGAGGTTAACTCATATCCCGTTTGTTGCCACTGGGGTTACGCGGTGGAGGTAGTAGTCCAGGCGGACGGAGGGAATATTGGTCGTAGGATTCAGTTATGCTCGTTGTGGCTTAACGGATGCAATTATTTTGAGTGGATAGACGACCGTTTCCCTCCAAGGGCTATTTCTTATGCCAACGAGTTAGAACAAGAGAATAGGCGACTTCGAACCTTTTTAGAATCCCTTCAGAATGAGCGTAACAATTAATGTGTTTGCGTACTGAATTTCCTAGTTTAACATCTCTTGTATCCTATATTTTAGTGCCTAGTATTTAGTTTTTTCTATTGTATCCTACGTTTGGATGGTGATGTTATAATGAACACCTGTTGTATCGCACATGCTTTGTGGAATCAGTATCGTTGATACCGTTTTTAATAACTAGCATATGTTATACCAACTGACAACTATCAAACAGGAAAGATAAGAAGTGATTAACGAGAACAAAAGCCTTAAAACAATTAATTATGCGCATATAATTTTAAATACACGCGGAAAATAAAAATTGAGTGGAGGTAATTCTGTGATGTAACAACAAATTAAAAATTTGCAAATAAAACAAATAGTTAGTACTGTAATTTTAAAACTATAAAAATTAAGTAATCTAAGATAAGATAAAAAGCAAGTTTTCAAACTTAAACATAACTAAAAAAATTTAAAAATAATTTTTCAAACTTAAAAAATTAATGAATTTAAATATAAGAATCAAATTTTCGAACTTAAAAGCATTGAAACAAATTAAAAAAAATTAACTACAAAATTTAAATAATTTAAATATACGATGTGCATTTAACCAAATTCGGAAAACTCAACATGTTTAACAAATTAAAAAACTTAAATAAAAGTGCTAAAGGATGTGCATTTAAACAATGCACCATACCATATAAACGGTTTTCTGAAAACCGTTTATACATTATACGGTTTTCCGAAAACCGTTTAACGTATAAACGGTTTTCACAAAATCGTTTCTCCTCCGCCGCTCCAAATTTGAAATGGCGAGCGTTGCCATTTCAATTGTCTCCCCACATCTCTTGCGCAACTGCCGGAGAGAGGGAAAAACATTTTCCTCCCCATTTCGATGATCCTAGCTACTGGTGGGAGTGCTCTTATAATGTCTCGCGAAGGACTTCTCAACTAATTTTGTGGCGATTCGGATAATCTTCTGAACGGGGAAATGATATTTGCTTAGGCATGCAACATATACAATTAGGATAGTGTGCTGCTAAAAGCACCTTGAAATATGCTTCCTAACACCATGTTTAATTTAATCACTCTTATTTAAATTAATGTACTTCCTAACACCAGTTTTATTCCTCCACTCAATCGTTAATCACCAGACGTATTCCATCTCCGCCATTAGTTCAAACGTGAACTCTATTTCTTTTTATCATGTTATCTCGATCAATCAAATGTAAACGTTGATCTGATTTGCTTCCTAACATGATACGCCATCTACTTCTTCCTCAATTGATTCCTCTTAAATGCTAATTCTAAATTTTATTGTAATTTGAGGACAAATTATTTTAGTAATCATTACTGTTGGATTTCTTAGCAATGAAGGGCGAGAACTTATACACGAACGAAGATTTCGCAAATAGCCAATGCTTTAATGAAAAAGATGGGGTTATTTATCTTAAATTATTTTTATATGGTTTCTAATGCTATTGTCTTTTTTTTCTTTTGATTTTTAAAAATTAAAATTATTGTTATGGATTTAATTTTGTTGTTGTGAGTAATAGAAGATATTGAGTATGCTGAATTCTAGAATGGTAATGCAGAAGAAAATAGTGTCGAATGAAGGAATAGCGGGAATAATTTTAGGGTTGGGTGCCTATTTTTTATTTCGTGGTGGCCAGAGACATATGTGTATAGAAATGATGGTGGTGTTTAGTTATGGTGTTACGAAGCACATTTTAGGGTGCTTTTAGCAGCACACATTAGGATATTATCGTTATCAATATTGTGTGGGCAAGCCTAAGCATCTGTAGTTCGCCATTTGATGATGATCTAGCTATAAAGCTACTACTTGGGAGAACAACTTATACTCAGAAGGAAAGGAAACCTGAGACATATTTCTCTTGACTTATTCGAGAGTTTTGAAAATAGGTATCCAACATATCTTCTAAGTTTTCCTTTTCAGAGTGGGAGGTGTGATAGTCTTTCATGTATTGTATCCATGAAATGAGTTACATCATTTAAGCATTTGGAGCATCTTGGGCATCGACCAGGGTCAACGGGATGTTCCATTTGATATGCAAATTTTGGTTATTGATGGCTATCACGCATATCATTATAGACTCTTAGTTAAGTTTCATATTTCTGTATGTTGCTTGCTATTTATTATTATGTGCTATTATTTCGTTATAGCTTGATATTGCTTGTCTTGTGTGATTATTGTTTGATAAACGAATTATTTGATTTTTTATTGATTGATTATTTTCTATTTTCTTATTATTATTATTTTTTATGGTTGTTGTTTATTGATTGGTGATTGGCATAAGTGTAACTCTAGTGACGGCGCCACGATGAGTCGATTAGAAAAAATGAAAATGAATCGGTTTATGGCTTAGACCTTGAGGACTAGTTCATACTTAGGAATAATGTTGTGTAACTTCAAACTGATAGGTTAAGCTTGTTTAAGCATGTTTTTAGTGTAATACAAGTGAGCCTGAAACTAAAGGAAATTTTTTGTTTTCATTCTTTTGATAAAATACAAGAAGGCACGGTTAGATCTTACTTTGTAATTGTTTGCGTTTTGCAAATGAGGCTGCTGTGTTTCGATAGTCAAACATTCATCAAAGATGCTTATTGCATGGTTATCTAGGATGGTAGTACGCAAAAAAGAGTTACATATCACTTGGTTATTTGCATTTTCCTGTATTGCATATAGACCTATCAAAATATGACCTGTCCCATTTACCAACTCATTTTACCCTAAATATAACCAGTTTGTGTCAGCCCATTTATAATCTTTTATTAAATGAACCATAAAAGGGTTAACTCATTTTTAAAAGGGTTATAAATGGGTAACCCACTTAACCATTTAACTCTGCCTATATACAGAGTCGCTATTTTTTTTGTAAAAACTGTAGTAATTTCTTCATACTACCTTAGAACCGGATGAAACTTCGACCGATAGATTCCCACCTAAATTACAGATAATGTGAAACACTCGGATGTTTTTCCCTTTGACCGTACACTGTAGCTCTCCAAGGGGACTGTCAGTTGTACTTAGAAAATAATAGGCTAAATTCCCATATTTGAACTCTGTCTATGTATAGAGTCGCTATTTTTTGTAAAAACCACAGTAATTTCTTCATATTGTCTAGGAATCGGATGAAACTTCGACCGATAGATTCCCACCTAAATTACTGACAGTGTAAAACACTCAGACATTTTGTCCTATGACCGTACACTGTAGCTCTCCAAGGGGACTGACAGTTGTACTTAGAAAATAATAGGCTAAAATCTTATATTTGAACTCTGCCTATATGCAAAATCGTTATTCTTTTTTTTTTAAATGCAATAATTTTTTCATATTGCCTTGGAACCGGATGAGACTTCGACCAATAGATTACCACCTAAATTACGGACAGTGTGAAACACTCAGACATTTTGCCCTGTGACCGTACACTGTAGCTCTCCAAGGTGATTAACGTTTATATTTAGAAAATAACAGACTAATTCTCATAATTGTTTATAAAAAATACCCGACTACATTTAGATGGGTTAAATGGGTAACCCGCATAATATGTGGGTTGTGTAAGGTAAAACGTTATGTTAAGTGGGTCAGAATAAATGGGTTGCAAATGGGTAGGTCAAATTTTGCTTGGCCCTCATACGACCATATAGCTTTATATCGTGTTAGCAATGTGTATGCATTTATATCACGCTAGAATTTGCATGTAGATTAGCATTGCATCATTGCACATATTCAATTGGAATAATAAGTTATCAGATGCAAGACAGAGGTTTACATGCATAGAGGTTGCATGCAGTTATGTACATGCCGGTATATGCATCCATGCTTATCCTAATGTTTGCAGATATATTAAAATTATCCTATTATTTGCATTCATGTTAGAATTGCAAGTTGTATTCATGTATGGTGTATCATATTTTGTATTACATTCATGATTGTTTTTTTCATGTTTGGATGTAATTCATGATTATGGTGTGGCCTTGTATTATTTCGTCTGTTTTAGTTATTCTCTTTTATATTATATAATTGAAATGCAGGTAAGAGGAAGTTATGACATGCTAGTCACTTTTATTTTTTGGAAAGATGACCGGTTTTTAAAGTGATTGCAAACACTTATTATTATAACAAATAATAATTACATATTCCAAAGGAGAATGACCGAGTGTCATCCTACAAATAATACAGTTTTTAAGGTGGACCGTCCACCGCCATCTTATTTAGGTTACAACACTGGAGTTAGTTGCTATACTAGACTACAAGTCATATCTCCATATAGGGAGTAGGTTACAAAAGTACAAGCTACACATGACATAAAAACCAGCAACAAGTACCATCGTACATATATCATAAGCAAGGCCCAGGATCACCTGGACCCAAATTTGCGTGGTCCCGTGGACCAAACGCATCTGACCTCCTGATTTTCGGTGGATTCAGGGCCGGTCCTAAGTCTTAGAAGGCCCTAGGCAAAATAAATTTTTGAGGCCCCCCACATTAAAAAAAACGATGAATAGATAAAATAAGGAAGCAATAATATTTCGTTCATACAAAATGATAGTTGAGATTACATAGAATTAACAAAAGAGACGTTTACAAAATAAGTTCACATCATACTTGATCTTCTTACACTTTGAGTTGTAAAATTACTAAGAAAATCACTTAAATCAAGCGATTCTAAATTTTTTTTTTAATGGATATTGTCACCTATCCATTCAATCTTTCTTGCGACATAGTCGTTCGAAGAAAAGATTTAATTAGTTTTAATTTTGAAAAACTTCTCTCAGCCGAGGCAACGATCACGGGAATAATCAATAAAATTCTGTAAGCAACCCATGCATTAACATAAATACAACTCATCCTCTGGATATAGTTTAATACATGTATGGATCTTTTCGCATTTGTTGGTAAAATCTCTCTAATGATTTGCAACTCCACAAACAACTCCGCCCCATCAATATCAGAAACCATCTCATGCTTCAAATAATTCTCTAGATTATCACATGAAGACTTCAAGCTATCATAAGAAGCATGTTTCAATCTTTCTAAATCGTATAAAAATCCGAATATATCATCATACTTTTTAATTTGTTCAAATCTACTCTCAAGTAATGACGAAATTACAAGAGAATCCTGCAAAAATAATAATACAATAACTTAATTAATTATGATTTCACCATTTTAACTTTTAGTATTGTATCACACAACTCTTGTTATCAAGAAAAAAAAAAAACTGCATTTTCAAAATTGGCTTACTGCTGCTAAATGGTTATGCAAAGCAAAGGTTACTGCTTACATGTAGCCTGCGGTTGGAAAATGTTAATTGAAATTGGGACTGAAACGATTGTGAACCCAATGCTTACAATAAAATAATTGATATATATATATATATATATACAAAGGGGATTCTCTTGCTAGCTGGCAGCTGCTGTAGTGTTTACCACATAAAAAAAACGAGCTGTAAGAATTAAGAAATTTACCCAATTTTGTGAAACCCTAGGTCGCTAGCTCAGATGCTGCAATTCAATTTTTGGATCCCGAATCTATATGCTTTCTTCAATTTCTGAATTGTTTTGTTTGATGTTGGATTTTTTGTTTTCCTCTCCGCTTGTGTTATCTTCCTCTCCTCCGTTCCTTGCTGCTGCGTTTTCTTCCTTCGTGCTCCCTGTTTGAAGCCTACGCATTTTTTCTTTCAGCAGCGATTTTTTTTTAGGCCCCTTCAATTTTTGGGCCCTAGGCCATTGCCTAGTAAGCCTAGGGCCAGGGCCGGTACTGGGTGGATTCCACCAAAATCAACGGAGCAGATTTCTTTGGTCCACGGGACCACGTATTTTTGGGTCTAGAGGATTCGTGCCCCCAAAGCAAGTGCTATAAGACAACATCCATGATTGGGCTAGACAACAGCTACATTATCTAGAGCCACTTCACTTTCTTAAGCCACTACCCTGCGAAACAACAGTGCAGCAACAAACAATGACATCCTAGCAAAGCCAGGTATTTGACAAGGCATGAAACATCCCCTATTTGACATATCAAGAGCCTCCTAAAGCACTGAGCCAAAGCAGTCACCAGAGGCTGGTTAGTTTTCGCATGAACGAGAGAAAGGGGGTAATGATTATCACCATCCAATGCAGCAATGTCGAAAGCATGACTGTTTCACCTGTATTGCCAATCGAGACAGTGATGACTACTTCTAGCATATCTCAAGTTACATACAAAACAAAACCACTATTTCACTTACTCTACAGCATTACCATGCCAAATGACACCTCCAAAACCAAGTGATTAACCCAAGAACACACACAAACTAAAACACGCTTCTACACAAATAGCAGCACCTAGACAACAGATTGTACCGACAAGACGAAGACCAAGAGTACATTGAATATCAGACATAACAAAAAAATCTAACATTATCAAATACAAGGCCTGTTGATGCCAAGAACACAGAAATTGCCCACTGAGCCAGAGCCAAGGCACAACAAACTCAGTATTTTTTTATTCAAGACATACCAGTCCAAGAGTGATGAGTCGTGAGTCAATTTGAGATGCAAGACGTTGTTGCGCGCCTTGGACACTCCACGTCGGGTCCAAACCATCCAGATCTAAACAAGTGGAAACCTCACCAGTTGAAACCCAATACCTAGAGCCAAAAGAAACACAACAGATTGAACAAGCACCAAAATCGTCGCTACCTCCTGGCGAAGGCTAGACTAACGTGGGCCTAAAATTCACCAAGCAATGAAAAGCTCGAACTCGCTTGGACTCCTCACGTAGCACATTATAGAAGTAGCACTGATGGTGATTCATCAAATCAAAGTGCGGTGAAGGTGACTAGAGGCAAGGATTTTCCTGAATGGGCCACCACCTAAAGAACTAGAAGGGAAATCTGAGGCGATTACATACAGAAGTATGGAGTCATGGTGCGGATTGAAGAGAAGCACGAGTTTCGGCGGAAGGACTCAGGTCTGAAAAGTAAATCGCGTTTTGAGGGACTACCACGCAAGCGTAAGCAGGATGTATGGGATGAAGAGATCAGAGATGAAGTGATCTAAGATGAAGGATCTGAGATGAAATGAAATTGGAGACGTGGTGAAAAGAAAGGAATGAAGAAATGAAGTAAAATCCTGACGTCATTAACGGCTACCCACCCAAAATGAGCCCTACTATAAGTGTGGTACACTATTGGTTTCATGTGCCGAGTTAGCCTGCTCGCAACATGGTACATGTTTATGTTTAAGGAGTGTGTTTGTTATAGTTATATGATGTACACAATATATAAGGTATATCGTGTGTATGTGTATATATATATATAGCCTAGGTATGGAATGCATATTTATTGTGCTTATGAGTGGTTGAGGTTTTCAGATTGAGCCATGCATAAAGAAAGTGCCATCAAAAAATTTTGTAGTCTAATTAGAAAATGAAAGAAAAATTATCGAGAAGTTTGTTAGCCTTTAGTTGAGAGAATCTATAGCGAGGCATAACTAGTTAACTTCTCTTTTGAATTGCAAGTTTGAACTTCATTTTGCATTTCCTTAAAAACATGGCTATTAATTAGGCATTTGATGTAGTTGAAAGATCTGAGTTATATACGATTGTACTTAGGGAAAGAGGAAGAGGGCATAAAGAATAATCTATGTCTTTTCCCCTCGTTAGATCATTTCAAGTTAGTGATTCATTATTCATGATTCAAGTATATGCAAATGCTAGGTAGAAGCATTACGTTGTTAGGAACGTATATTTTCATGTGTTTCCATGTGTGTTCCTGTGTAGGCTAGTGCCAAGATGTGATATATAGGACCTGCTTGTTATGGTATACGTTGCATGGGTATACATTACCAAAGTGCTATTATGAATATATTAGTCTTCGACTGTTATAGCGTATGGATAAACGATTTTGTGGGTAGTGTCGTTTATGGTAGGGTGTTGGCGTATAGTTACATTTCCCTCTAAGACTTTGAAGAAGAAATTCTTTTATGGGGAAGACTGTAACAACCTCCATTTTTATACACTAAGATATTTAGATGATAAATTTATTCAAATATTAAATAGCTGATTTAGAAGATGGGTTGAAAACTAAACTTCACAAACAGATGAATAAAGACTCGAGACCACTTCCATTGAGTATGAAATGTCCAAAAGGTGATGAATGAGTATAAGAACCAACATGTTTCATCCGGTAGGCTTTGAGTTAGTAATTTTGTTTAATTCTTAAGTTGATCAAAAGGAGAACTTTTCCATCAGATGGAATTAAATCTTGAAACTTGTTCCATTGAGCTTGGAATATGTGTATTTCATTATAAACGATAGTATGCACATAATTTGGAGTTATGTTTAAATTGATATTTGTGGTGATACGTGCGAAAATGACCATTTGGAAAAATGGCCTTGGATTGTAGCATATTTTATACAATTGGGACTAATAAATGTAGAGAGTGGCATGGTTCCAGAATAATCCCAATCGGGGCTTTCGCAACTCATATGAGTTGAAAATATGTTGGAAAAATTGAATATATACAATTTAATTTAAATTATGTATTCGTAAATTATATTTTCTCTCTCCCTTTCGTTCTCTCAAATCAACCATAATTTTGAAATAAATGGCCATAAATTGTTTGGGGATGATTTCCTCCTATTATGCGATAGGGTCGAAAGGAGAAATTTACATCAACAGTAGGGTAACACATGACCAAAGCCAATTGCCATTAATGGTGCATGGAAACAATGGTGAGCTTGAGAAGTCGCAGGTTAAGGTTTACAAATTTGGCATTGTGGTCATCGATATTGAAATCAGCACTAAATATTTTGTATTGATCGAAAATCAAGAGAAAAACCGATATGTATTTGATTACAGAAAGAAATGTTGGATTCAACGAGTTAATTGATGCATAGAGTTCAGTTGCTTAAATAAGCAATGAATTATTACAACGGTAAAATAAAGTAGTAAGTGGGCTGAGCCTACTTAGCTTATTACAACATAAAATTAGAAACGGGGGTTAGGCTCACTTTTACTACACATAATATATGTATACTATATACTATGCCTGGGTATTCTAACACCCCCCCCCCCCCACACACACACACACACATACAATGAATACGAGAGATAAGGTTTCAGAAAAACTAAAAAATAGTGGCGGGTGCACCAAATTCATGGAGATTTGAGGTATTCTTCCAGATCTTAGCAGAATAAAGCATCAAAATTAATCCTCGGGTGCTGGATTGACAGAAGATGAGAGCATTCGTGTTAATTTTAGCCCCAACCGGTAGTGACACAACAACAGTTCACTTCACTTAAAAATTTAGGGTTGGTAAGAAGATGAAATCTTCTTACTTTAACTCTCTCTGGTATAAATCTCCTTTACTTTTAACTCAGATTTGAGTCATGTGAAGTTGTTGCTTGACAATGCTTTTGTAAATACGTCTGGCTTCTGGTAATATGCTAGAACATGACACACTTGTAATTTGTCTTTAATAATCTGCTCCCGAACAAAGTATATATCCATTTCTATGTGTTTTGTTCGAGAGTGTAAAACTAGATTTTGAGACATGTATACTATGCTCTGGTTGTCACACCAAAGTGTTGCTTTGTCAACCTTGATATGTAGTTCTTTGATTAGAGATTGCAACCATGTTATTTCTGCAGTAGCTCTTGCTACGCTTCTATACTCTACTTCACTGCTTGACTTAGAAATTGTAGATTGCTTTTTAGAACTCCACGAAATTAAGATGTTCCCAAAGTAAATGCAGGAGCAGTAAAAGATTTTCTATCATCAACATCCCCAGCCCAGTCAGCATCACTATAACCCACAATGCCAAGTCGTGTGCTTGTTGATGTGCAGTCCAAAGTCCGGTGTCCCTTTTAGATATCTGAGTACTCTCTTTTAACACCTTTCTAGTGAGTGTCCAATGGATTCTGCATAAATTAAGAAGTTTGTTAATACTGAAGGATAAATCAGGTATGGGTTATAGTAACATATTGTAGAGCTCCAATAATGATTCTATATTGTTTGATATTCAAATATTGGTCCTCCCCTGTTTTTAGAATATCTTTGATCTGCTTATCAGTGGAGTAGGTTGTGGGTTTACACTGATCATATTTGTTTTCTCTAGTAGTTCAAAAATGTATTTTCTCTGACCTAGAACCATGCTTTGACTGTCTGGCCTGGTTACTTCTATGCCCAGAAAATAATTGAGATCACCTAGATCTTTCAGGGAAAACAGTTTGTTGAGATACTTAATTAGATCACTAATATGCTTTTCGTCATCACTTGTTATAATTAAATCGTCAACATAATTAGTATATAAATGGATGATGTAGTAGTGATGTTAACAAACAATGAGTTATCTAATTTGGTAAACTGAAAGCGTTTACCAACAGGTGTTTCTTTCAATTTATCAAACCATACTCTAGGAGCTTGTTTAATCACATATATTGCCTTTATGAACTTTCATACAAGATTTTTGTCTTGTATGTAACCTGGTGGCTGTTGCATATAAATTTCTTCTTGTAACATGCCATTCAGAAAGACATTGTTAACATTTAGCTACTTTATATGCCAATTTCTATGGATAACAATAGTCAAAATAAGTCTGATAGTAGTGGGATTAACCACAAGAGAGAAAGTTTCAGAAAAATCAAACCCATATTCTTGAGTATATCCTTTATCTACGAGTTTGGCTTTGTACTTTTTTATACTACCATCTGACTTTTTCTTCAATTTGTTAGTCCACCTGCAATTGATAATATTTTTGTTCTTTAGTAGATGAACGATTCCCAAGTTTTGTTATTGACTAAGGCATTAAACTCTTCATCCATTCTTGCTTTCCAATTTTTGTTGTCGATTGCTTGATTAAAGTTTTCAGGCTCACCATTGGTTGATATGGCTATATATATATATATATACACATATATTGGGCTTGAATATACCACTTTTAGATCTTGTAACCATTGGATGACCTGTTGCAATTGGGTTGATGTCTGAAGAAGTATTTTATCCATTTTCTGGACAACCATTTTGTAATAACCCGGAAAATCTGAACCAGTTTGAAAATTTTAAATTGGCTAAAATAGTGGATTTTAAATATTTAAAATAAATATTTAAAATAATAACCATGAAAAGTAAGTTTGAATCGACATTTGAAAATGAGTATAATTAATTCTAATTACAAACAAGGCCTGAAATGGCGCGGTAGTTTCAAAATTTGAATTCAAACTTTGACTGACTATACCGGGTGCAAAACAAAACGGATTTGAGCGAAACCAAAAATATTTAAATCTGTTAGTGAATATCTATCTAACGAATCTAAAAAATCGAAGTTTCATAGCGGGAAGCAAAGGTTATGGCCAAATGAATTTTCAGAAAGGTCGTATGGAGTTCATATAGCCCGTGAAAATGGCTATTTTGCAAACGACGTCAGAATTCGATTAAACCACTTTTGTTGGATCCGGGATGTCAAATTATTGCTAGGTTTCAAATTTCATAATTTGTGAAGTTAATATGTGAGAGTGGCAAAGGAAAACGTGTTTTGGTCAATTACAGTTAAATTGGATCGACCAGAAATGGGTCGTTATTCAAACGGTCTCAGAATTCGACGAAACTAGTTTTGTTGGGACCATATCATCAAAATATAGCTAGATTTATTTTTCTAGAATTTTTCGAATCAGTTTGTGGCCCCGGCAAATTGAAATGTACGTTCAAATTAAATATTGAATGTTTATACTTTAATTTGAAGGAAAACTGACTGAAACAGTCGAATGGGCCTACGAAACATATCCCATTTTGTTCGGAATGGGGGTATTTAGCTAGGAACGAGAGTCGTTGGGTTTAGGTTAGTGTTAGTACGTGAAGAGGGGTATTTTTGGATTTTTGAAAATTTATAAATAAATAAAAAATTCATTGGGCCAGGTATGTTTCTCTCTCCCCGACCCTCTCTAAACCGACGGCGATAAACAGCTCCGAACTCCCCGACCAAATCGCCGCCGCCTCAGCCAACACCAGCCTCCGCCACTACGCAGAATCGGAAGACCATCCTCCCCTCTTCAAATCCAACCAACCCCCGACCTTCCTCTCCTCGCCAGCGTCGAGCTTTCCTCCTCCAAAATTGCGACCTTCCGACCGCCGATTCTCCTCATCCCCGCCATCGATCTGAGGGAGGCCACCATCACCGTGAAGCCTGTTCCAAGGCCAAGGTCGTGGCGATAGCGGATCGTGATATCGTGCATTGATTCACGTGAAAACTGAAAACCTAGTTTTGAAGATCGAGCTGAGGTAACGTCCTATTTTAAATAAATATTATAGCAGTTTAAAGAGCTACGGTTTTTGATTTCACTGTAAAAATCATATCTTTTTCGTTTCTTGACGAAATTCAGTGAAATAAGAGACAGCGGACTCGTGTGGACGTCTTCTACATTCTAGAAGAGACCGCATATTTTTATGAACCTTCTGCTATTTTTGGTGGAGTGGAACCCAATGCGAGATTTATAAATTATAAATGATATGGAAAGCGACGATGTATAAATTATATAGTCGATGTATGAGTTATATAAGCGTTGTACACCTCTTGTATAAGCGTTGTATAAGTTGTACGTTCGATATATAAGTTATATATGCGTTGTAAAAATTATATATGTGTTAAAATAGAAGTGAAATGTTTATATACATACATACATATATATATATATATATATATATATATATATATATATATATATATATATATATATACGCCCCTCATCCACAAACCATGGACGATAATTATTGGTTGTGATTGGTGTGAAAATTGGTTGATTACGAATGGTTGATTAAAATTGTTTGTGGTTGAAATTGATTGATTGTGGTTGAAAAATACCCGTTTGTGGTTGAGAATTATTTGGTTGAAACCACATAGGATTAGTCTGTGGAAATGAAAAAAATATACATGCCGCCTGCGTGCGAACTTGATGCATGAAATCTCCATTGTCAAAAGCTGCGAGGTTTTAAGGTAGTGCGAGGAGCCGTAAGAGGGACGGCCCCGGTTTTAACTACCCTGCCATTATGCTGCCAAAATTTTGAATAATATTCATCTGTTAGAATTATTTTCGTGTGTTGAAACTATATTCGTGTGTTGAATAGAAAACCTTCATGTGTTGAATTGAAACTCATTCGTTGAATAGAAATTCATGTGTTGAATGGTATTCATGTTTTAAAATAAATTGTTTTATAATAAAAATCATATTTTTATCATCTATATGAACTATATAAAATAGTCGTATTTTGAAATAAATTGTTTTGCAATAAAAATCACATTTTTACTATATACATAAATTGTTAAAAATAGTGAAGTGTCAAAATAAATGTCTGTTGGATAAAAAAATATATCATTTTTATCGAAGGTATGAAAAGAATATGGTTTTGAAATCGAACAATCGATTATATTTATATATATAGAAATATAATTAAAATATTTTGAATAACGAAGCTGCAGTTCGTATTTTGAAACTGTGATTTCAAACGATTAGTGCGGGAGATCCGACCATCGGATTTTCCCGAAACCGAAACCGTTGGGTTCGCTTTGGAAATATCTTTCCAACGACACCAAGTTTGTAAAGATCCAATGGTTGGATTTTCTGGAATGTTTAATTCAAATCTGAAGAAAAACAGCGCCAGAATCGATTATATTTATATATATATAAATATAATTAAATTAAATCGAATAATGACGTTGTAGTTCGTATTTTGAAATCGAAACTTCAAACGATTGTACCGGGAGATCCGACCGTCGGATTTTCCCAAAACTGGAACCGTTGGATTCGTTTTGAAAAGATCTTTCGAATGATATAAATTTTGTGAAAATCCAACAGTTAGATTTTCAGATATGTGTAAATCAAATCTAAAGAAAAACAGCGCCACGACAGCGTTATGGCCTGAAGCGTCGTTTGAATAAATTGGCTGTTTTTAAATAAATAAAAATAGCAATAAATCATTATAAAATATTATAAACGATATGGAATGTGAAATATAGAAATTAACTAAAGGTTAGCTGAGTCAAATGGTTTCCTGGGTTTTGATCTGATGTTGGTTTCGGCCTTTGGGTTTAATATTTGGGAAATCGTTCTCTTACTAATTTACGGTTAGTGACTAATGAATTTGAATAAGGCGTATGTGTGTTTGTGTAGCACTTGTTTATTATATACGCGAGTTGCTCAGAAAGACCGGGTTTATCCCAATCTGAATAACTAAATCGACGATAAGAAATCGAAGATGAAGACGGTGGTTGAAGACCGGAAATCTTCACCTCGTTTGGATGGTAACTGATGTCCTGATTGGGAGGCATCCCGAAATATGGATAATGAGTGGTGATCGTCCAGACGTACGTGGAGATCGATGGGTAGGCGAGGTATATAGTGCCTCCGGTTTCGTTTAGACCTAGAACGGACTTGCAATTGGAATGTGTGTCTGACATTGGAATTCATTCTGTGTGATTGATAGCCATCAGTTGCATGGTGTGAATTGCCTGTGTGGCATGCTAAGATGCAGTGATCAGGGCTTCTGTTGAAAAGAAAATTCTTGTGGTTGATGATCAAAGCACCGCCTGCGTGGCGAAGCTTTGTGTATAACGTGAATTCGCGAGCCTCACACCCTGGTATGAACAAGAAACGGGAGAGGACATCAGGGAGGGCATGCGTTTCCTCCTAGCTAGAGGTGGTGTTAGTGCTTAAAACTGGCTGACATTTATATTATTTTCACATATGTGGTCGTTGCTGTTACGAGGCGCCTCGGTTATATCGGTCGATCCGGGACCGATGGAGTCATTCGTTGGCTCATTTACGCCCCAAAGGGCGGGGAAACGTAGTGTTCAGGTATTTTAATCCACATCGGTGGACCGGCCCTGACGATCCAAGGGTTGATGCGTTCTGATCCTGAGACTCGGGCTAGGCAGTCTCGAATTCGGTAAGGACTATCTTTTGCCTTGGTTCATGATGAAAATCCAATTTCCAAATACGACACCGTACGGTTTTGATTGTATATACATATGGCGACATGATATATGGTACCCATGCCGTCTATAGTTGATAGTTATGATTCGAAATTGTTTTTGAAACATGTAAACACTAGTAATAATATCAAATGCTTTTGTTTTATTCATATCAAGCATATTTTGGCCATTATAAGGTAAAACTCTATCCTCCGGTTTGCGTTGCATTGTGTGATGGGAACTGAGTCTTATAATGGCTTCATTTTTATAAAAAGCATTGCAATGTTTAAAAGAATTATTTGTTTCAAAGCACTGGCAATCCAATGGAGTAAACCCGTTCCGCGAAAGTGGCGTGGTCCTGTGATTAGCCATATTATAAATGTGTTAAGTAGATTTCTCATACCAGTCCCATGACTGACTCGTAGTTTGTTTCACTTGCAAACTCAGGTGTCCCTTTTTCTATACGGGCAGCCTTGTATCCAGGTTTTATCTAGCTCTTTCTGGATAGCTGGAGCTGAAGATGGATTCTATCATTTATCTCTTTTTATGCTGTTCAGCTCCTATTGTACATATTATGTTTGTTTCCACTATAGACATTTATGTATAGCTGAACTATATTAGTACTAAGTATGATCCTATATACTGTGTAACTCTGATGATTACGGTTATCCAGTGTATTATTTGTTCATTATCTAGTGTATTTATTTATTTATTTATGTTCTTCTATTATTTGTTAAGTGTTATATTCCAAAGATTACCCTTGTCACCTTTAGTAGGGGTTTTGGGGTCGTCACACATTTGTTCCAGTATTTGATTCTTCCTCAACAGTTTGACATTCTCTTTCATTTCTAACAGGAGACAAAATTGTGTAACTGGGTGTGTGATCAGCTTCTTGACCTGACCCTAATGGTAAAGTGTGTTGAGATTCTGAAGAACCACTAGTCCTTTTAGTCTCCACATCTTTGGTGAACTCGTTATATACAGGTAAATTTCGAATTAATCCTTTTTGCCTATATATCTTCTTAGTTGTTTTAATTCCTTGATCTTTAAATGAAAAAACATGCTAATTGAACCCAACACTTCTACCGAAAATCATTCTACCATTCTCATCAAGACATTTGTACCCTTTTTGATTGACACCATAACCAATAAATGTATAGGACTTCGATCTAAAATTTAGTTTGTTTTTATTGTAAGGTCTAATACAAGGAAAACACAAACATCCAAAGGTTTTGAGCATTTTATAATTTGGTTTGATTTCAAATAATTTTTCAATAGGACATTTGTCATCTAAAACCTTTGTAGGCAGTCTATTAATTAAATAAATTGCAGTATTAAAGGCATCAGGCCAAAACTATAAAGGCATTGCTGCTTGAGCAAGCAATGTCAAAAGACTCAACAATATGTCAATGCTTTCTTTCCTCTAGCCCATTTTGTTCTGAAGTATATGGACAAGTAGTTTTATGTATTATACCCTTCTTAAGAAAGTAATCATGCAAAGTTTTGTATTCACTTCCTCCATTAGTTTGAAATACTTTCAGTTGGCAGTTTAATTGTTTTCAGCCATATTTATGAAATTAATAACTACATTGCAAACATCTGATTTGAATTTCAAAAAATATATCCACGTGTGTCTAGAATAGGAATCAACAACAGAGATGTAGTTACTGTAACCATAATCTGAATTTATGGGTGCTGGACCCACAAATCTGATGCCACCATGAATAATGGTTGTTTATAGTCAGTTTCAGAATTAATGAATGGTAGTTTGTGACTTTTTACCAAACTGACAGTAAGTGCACACATATGGAGATGTACATGTGTCAAAGGGAATTTTATTATCTAGTAGTATTCTGTTGACAACTTTCTCACAAGGTGACCTAATTTTTTATGTCAAACATCAAATGAATTGTTACACTTCGAATCAGAGACAATTTCAGAACCAATGCAAGTACAATCACTATTATTAGCAGATTTCTTGCAAATTACTAAACTGAATTTATACAGTTCTTTATCTGCTTCACTCTGTAACAAAGTTTATTTGATTAGTATGTCTTTAACTAGACAGTACTTGGGATATAATTCAAAGAATGCACTATTATCACTAGCAAACTGTGATACACCAATGAGATTTTTCCTAATTTCAGGAACTCTCGGTAAATTATTGAGATAAAGTTATCTTTTCCCTTTGACATGTGCATTTCCAGTGTGTGTTATTTTAATGCATTCACCATTACCTAAACATATAAGTTGTTTACCTTTATGCTCCTTGTTGCCACACTGCAAAAATATGGACTTTTGATAGCATGAGTACATGGCGTTTCCGTCAATCTTACTTTCTAAAGCTAAGTCCTTTACCGGTACGAACGCCATGGAAAGCGTGCTAAATGCTATTCACTGGACAAGGTGGGCGATAATTTCTTTTATGCGGGAATCATGAAAAGCGGTGGACTTTTGTGTCAATTTCTTCTGCCTTTCATCACTTACTCCAGAAAATTACTCTTTCACCTCTTCAACCAAAAAACACCCAAAAACCTAAATCGTAAATTTCCTACACCAACGCGGTCTAAAATCCTTAATTGCCAAACCACTGTTGTCATCAACAGTCGGTTGGTCATGACCTCTCTCTCATGTCATTAGTTCGTCAATTTGAGATGGTCGTCCGGGATGTAGTAATTCCATCCTAGTTCACCTTGGATTCGAGATCGGATTCTTTGAATTTCCGAGATAAAAGTAGTAGAAATATGAGATCTCAAATCCCAGAAGACACAAAATTGTGGTGCTTTGTTTAGTCACTATCCATCGGCAATGTTCTAAGTGGAGCCCAACAAAGGAATATATTTTTGTCAGTTCCTCCATTTTAGGTTTGTTAAGTTTATTTTTGTTCCCTTGAAATGATTACCAACAATTCTTAAGGTCTTCCATTCCTTTTATTTTATTTTTATTTCAGTTCATTCACTTATCAATATTAGCAAATTGTGTTACTTGCTTGTTTCAGGTTATACATTTGTATTTAGCAACAAAAAACTTTTTCTCAAACCAATATATCACCTTATCCAGGATCTTATATATCACCTTATCCAGGATCTTATAACGTATATATGCAATTAGTTTGTTATCCTAGTATAAACTTTATGGGTACCAAATATCATTGTTATAAAGTGGCCCAATGTATTTAAAAAACTCAAATTGATGTATGTCTCAGCCAGCTAATTAAGATTCAAATATATGCAAGTCTCAACTTTAATTAAATAGAGCTACGGAAAATCAGTAAATAGGGATTAGTTCTTGCATCCATATTCCATTAATTTCATGTGAGTTTTGTTAAAATTTTATTCAACTGTACATGACCTGTAACTGAATCTAGTTTATAACGACTAGAAAGAAACAATAAATAAGTAACAACATATAGTCACACATATATACATACATTTTTCTTAGACAACGTAGATCACATAAGGCGAACTATGTTTTCTTAAAAGCCTTTTTTAGCATATGGGAAATTTCAAACATATGTGTAATTCCTTTACTTTAAAACAAGGATGGAAATTTTTTAAGTCTGATTGTCTGTGGGAAATATGGATGAGAAGAAGATATATTATAGTAAAATTCTGGCATATGGCTACTGATAATAATTACCCTTCTAGTCGGAAAGCTATTTTAAATGCTAGGAATAAACTTGTTGAAAATAATGATAGAGAAATATCCAATGGAAAAGATACAGATTTATGCAATGACCGTTGGATAGATGGGAAATATCTAGTGGACATTCTGGGATGGGTTACATTCTCTGCATTTGAGTGTCCAGACAAGAAGGTTAAGGAGATTCTGGTTGATAACAAATAGAATTGTGATAGTATTCTATGTTTGAATGAATATGAAAATAAAATTAGAACTGTTCCTTTATACTTTGGCAGAAAGAATAATATTAGGACGTCAAAGCATTAAAGGGATGATTTCACAACTAAAAACAGCTTGGGATGCAATCAGAACAAAAAACAGGCCAGACATTTGGTGTTTAATTTTTTAGCATATATCGATTTATACAAAATTGACTCACACAACGTATAAGGCGATGCTTAAACGACTTCCAACAAAAAATAGATATCTAAATAAGCTAGTACAATTGAAACTGACGGCTTATCTAAATAGGCTAGTACAATTGAAACTTATTGCATTTTGTGTAACTTACAATCTGGAAATCACGATCATCTATTTTTTAGTTGTAAATTAAAAAAAAAAACAGTTATTAAATCTTGTTTTGACCCTTTCAAATTACAAAACGACAAACACAATATATTGGACTTAATCATAAACCTGGTCAAGAACAATAATACGGTGAACCTGGAAGCCAAATTGAAGAGAGTAATCCTCACAATAGTTTTTTGGATATTGTGGAGAGAGCATAATTGTAGAATTTTCAACATAACAAAAGAAAAGCATTAGTAATTAGTAAATGGATGGTGAAATAAATCATTCTTACTAGCAAAAGAATGAAGGACTAACCGATAGCTTGAAACAAGGATGAGATGTGTTTGCAAGAGGGGATCATCCGCATGTAGTGCGAGAAATCCTAGTACCAGCTTTTATAATCTGGAGCAACTATAATTGAATGTGGAAATAGAAGATAGATTTGGAAAGTGATGATAGTTGAAAATGTGCTGTAACTGATGTAATTAATTTGAATGTACAGTTTCTTTTGATTTTGTGCATGCAGTTCTTCTTTAACCAGTTATATTGAGCTTTAAGGGCTATGTTGCCTAATAGATTTTAACCCATTTCCAAAAAAAATGGCAAACTAGTTAGATAGTAATTACTTGTTTATTCTTAAAATTCCCACGGACAATTGGCGTCCAATGTTTGATTTTTGGGAAAGACGAAAACCGATATAAAAGCCATTTAGCGATTGCCCAACTGTCAATCTTCAGTATCTTCTGCGGTTGTCTTCAGGTCAGTAGGTCTGAAGAAGTTCATTTTTGTCTCGTTAATAGATCAATCAGTGTGAATTGTTTGCAAGGGAAGTCAAGCTACAAAAGGCCATCATAGGAGGAGTAGTGGACGACTCTCTTCCAATTCTCTTTGCACTCTTGTTTTTTTTTATGGTTAAAAAAATAAAAGTAAAAAGTTAGTGAAAGAGGTAATTCAAGTTTATCTTTATTATTTAATTTTTCAAATATCATGACAGCAACAGTTTCTATAATATAAAGCAGCCATGCCTGATTTTTTTTTTTTTAAATAATATCAGTAACTTTTGTACGCGAGCCCAGTAATGCTTAATAATTTTAATAAACCATGCATGATTTATGAAAATCTCGTATAATTGTGTTACGGTCTGAGTTTGGTGGATTGTTATTATCCAACACAATCCTTTTCTGATTATTTTTTGGCACTCCACCATCTTGAAATACCCTAGGAAAACAACAACTAATGCTCACTAATATTCAATTTACCGTTTGCTAGGAAGTGCTTACTAAAAGGTGGAGTTAATTGGAGTCAATAGAATTAATTAAGGTAGTGGTTAATTCAAGATTTATACCGAGTCTTTTAATTTGGTTTATTATTTATTATTTGCTTTTTTTGTCTGTTTTTGTTTTGTAGAGGCTTTTAATTTAGATTGATCATTTCATTCTGTTTGTTTCTAGGATTCATCTGAACTTAGGCAACTTTGTATTTTACGGTGTAACATGACATTGATTACTTTAGGTTGACACCAATGGTTGGACACAAAAATATTCCTTCAGCCTCCAAATATTTTATATCTACAAATAACAAAGGAGAAAATTGATAGCGTTGTTTAATTATGGTGGAACTACCTGAGTCGCTTATTGGTATTTTAGTTCAAAAGCAGTGGAATGAATCAAGGGTATGAAGACCATATACTTTGTTGTCTTACTCTATTGTTATTGTTGGAAAATCTAGTACGTTAGAAATCAAACAATTCTTCTACACATCATTCATCACAAGCTAATATCAACATAGGCAAACCACGCTATTTAGCTCATTTTACATACATGGAGAGATATACCACTCACAGTACATGTAATACTGATAGTAATTCTTATTTACTTACAGTTAGATATGCTTGGAATTAATGTTTTTTTATGAACTTATTTAGTTGACCATACATAATAAAAGCTAGATAATAAATATCAGGTCAAATAAGATAAGTATCCAAAAAACAAAAAAACAAAACTGAGCTGCTATTCAATAGCTGTTTATTCTCATCTAGCTTCTTAAGAACAGAGTCGACAAAGATCTGTTGTGTTTTCTCAATGAATTTCCAAGATATTCATCCAATAGGACATTTTTCAAACCGGCTTGAATGGGTATTCATATCTCTAACCCTTCACAATAGAAGAACATTATATACTTCCTTTTACTCATGGAACTGTTACATTATGTATAAAGGTAAAACGAAAATTAGTGAAAATAATTGTATTAGATTTCAACAAATTCAATAGTGTTTCTTCAAGTCTTAGATACTAAGGCTTGGGATACCAAATATCACATATCGGCCCATGATTTCATATGAAAAACTAAATACATCATAAAAGATTTTTTCTTGTTGTTTTGGTAATCATTACAGGGTTTTGGTATTTGGTGCATGTTTCTTTCGAAAATATCAAAAAAGGGTTGCTATAAGAACCTTGAATGTGCAGGTGGATGCACAAATGGTGGCACGTTATTTTTTGCAAATTCATTACTTACGGGTGACACCAAAGAAAGCAGCTGTGGAAATTGGATTGCTTTGTTTGTATCTAGGCTTGTCTGTTCTTGCAGCAGTAATTGGAGTAGCTTTCACAGTATAGATTATTACTCTATTGATGAAAAAGAGTGATGGATATCAATTTCTACTTGAGGGGATGAAAGATAAGAGAATAAAGGTAACATATAAGACTTTGAATAGCAGTCATCAAGATTCAGGTTTTTTAGTCGTTCTTCATTCTTGGTTCTATTTTACTACTATTGTTATGAAATATAATGAAAACGAGCTGCTAAGACATAATAGAGAAATTTAAGCAACATATCTAATTGTCAAGATAATATTTACAAGCACTAAGAGCTCATGCATTTAATGCTTTTAAATTTGTTTCTCTCTTCAGATATGAACAGCGGCAAAATTAATCACAAAATTGTGCTTCAAATGCATTACTGTCATTTAATGCATTGGAAATTTGAAACCTCTTATGTAAAGGTACATCTAATTCATATTTTTTTTAATTATTTCATAAATAATATTTATTATTGTTGTTGATTATACCAAAGTAACAGTAGTTTTACTTCAAATGCATAACTGTCATCTAATTCACAAAATTGTGCTTCAAATGCATAACTGTCATTTAATGCATTGGAAATTTGAAACCTCTTATGCAAAGCGCGAGTGAGCATATACTCGCCGGGCCCCCGAGTGGAAATCAGGGGGCCCAGTGCTTTTTTTTTTTTTTTTAAAAGTTTAGCATGGCCCCACTACTTATTTGTAGTGGGGCCCGCGAGTATTGCACACTCGCGCTTGCGCGAGTGTGCAAAGTATTTCTGTTTCTTTTAAATAACTTTATTGCATGCAGATTGATGCCCATTTTATTAACAGATGAAACTGCCCTATGTATGCATATACTTGCTTCATTTATCATGTGTCTGCTGGATAATTTAAACCTGTATATGTTTCAGTTACACATATATGATATCATCTATTATTATTTTTTCAAATTGCAAGCATGGCTATTATATATTTTGGATAACAAATTATTATCATGTATTTATTACCATATTAATTCCCCACTCAGTACTATTCATTCCTTTACTTAATATTTGGATAGGAAGGGGAGAAGTCAGTATAATGAACTGGTTAAGGAATGATGCAATAAACAGAATAACGCATCAAATAAATTTCTTTGGAAAAGAAACATTGAAAATTTTAAGTGCATTTATTAGTACACATTATAACTATATATTAACATTGAGATGATAGATTATGGATGCAATCGTATCCTAGCAAGAGCGCAAACAGTTTTTTTTTTTTTTTTTATATATATATATATATATATATATTATATTTGTGGTGAAACTGGTACATATTTTCTTAACAGTTTATATATTGAGCATTTGTTTACTTGGGTTTTGAACAGAAAACTCTTTTGCATTCTAAAGGATAACATAATTATAATAAAAATATTCAGATCCATAAAAGATTTTCTAGGGTTCTTCAGTTATCATTTGGATATGGGACATGTTTGGTTGACCGTTGAGTCTCCCGGAAAAGATTGCATATAGAAGACATGTTTTGAATTCAACTTTTGCCTAAATAATTTGCTTTGATCAGCTTAGGATGTAAGCTTTTTTTGATTCCTGAGAACTTGGCATCTTCAAAAAATATAGTTTGTGCCTACTGCTTACAAATATTTAGGATCTATATGCGTTACATAGAACCATGTTGAATTACAAAAATATTATATTTTGAGAAAATAAACAAAGTGAAAACATATTATATTTTAGAACTCTGTTTTACTTTTCTTTTTCTTCAAAAACCTACTTATATTGTCAGTTTTTGCCTTATTCTCTCTTACCTGGTCATGTATTACCAAATGTCCCCAAAAAAGCCTACTTAGAGCATTAGTCTTTTAGCTTTTGTATTATTGTTCTTACCATGTCTTGTTTTCTTACCTTATTCTCTCTTATGGAGGTTCTGTTTGTCATTTGATAAGCCAAACCAAAACATCCATTGCCAAATAATAATTAAAAATCATTTCAAAGAAATTTAATGGACTAGCTGCTGGTGTTCTGAATGGACGAAAGTCAAACTGCACTTCCCTTTTACATTAAGCAGACTGAATATGGTTTGTCACTACAAGAAGAGATCTAGAAAGGGAAGGATGTGTTCTTCATGGACTTGTATCGAATGAGTGGTGAAAAGATAGCCTGCAGCTTGAGTAAGTTTCTCCAGCGTTGGCTTGCAGCTGGAGGGGTAGGCAAGATCCTAAGCCACTGATATTTTTAAGGAGTTAAGCATTGTGATAGTTTCTCTAGAACTTTGCCTTGCTACATTTTGCCTTGCTACAACTCAGTGCAAGATGTGTTCAATATAAAAACAACTCAGTGCGACAATCACATTATTGTCAGCAGATGAAGCTTGAATCAGTTAGCTTGCATATGCTCATGAAATGTCCTTTTACATATCAATATACTAACAAATAGATCATGACACTTATATGTGCATGAAATGTCCTTTTATAGTGTTTCATGTTCTGCTTGAATCAATTAGCTTGCATATGCTCCATAATTGCATGCCTTGTTGGCAATGAGGATCTCTCTGAAGCATCTGATGTGCTTAGTTGCCTTCCTGACCTGGTATACCATTGGTATGTGAAAAAACCTTAATAAATCCACAGTTAACCATCTTATACCACACTCACTGTCTTTGTTTCTTCCATTATATTTGCAAGGTCTGCTACATGCATGCAGGTAAGCAATTCTCTGAATTATTATTTCTCTCTTGTCAAACTCATAAGTACTACATATCACAGTTACATTTTGTTGTTGTGTGCGTCATAATCTTACTTGTTGCATCATAATCTTTCTTTATGCCCTCGAATAATTTTTATTATCATACACAATGCAGATAGAAGCAGACATTCAGGGTTACATAACAAAAACTGATGCAGTCAATTTAACTAGTGATAATCAGGTTTGAATACATTTACCATTGATGATATAAGCTCAATTTCATAGCCATATTTCTTTCATATTATCTTATTTGAAGCAGCCGATTCTCTTCATCAATAATAAATAGTCATAGGATTTGATTTTAACAGAATAGAAGTGAAAGCAGAGCAATTAAAATTTGGGAACTGTCATAGGGTTCTTTCTTTACTAGCATATATGTGAACTGGCATAACTTTTTCTTTTTAACTAATTACACTATTTTACTCTTGTTTTGATTTTTTGAGTCAACTTTCTTTTTAATCGGATCAAAGGCTTGGGGTATCCATGCCATGCCCAACTAAAAAATTATTAAGTTTTCAACATGTATTTTCTTATGAAGTAATATCTGCCATGTAAATATAACCAGTTCACTGAAACATCTGTTCGCACTAAAAAAGGGAGCAAACTTAGTGGTTGCAAGTTGAGGGAGTAGATATTAAGAAAGGAAAGGGGGGGGGGGGTGGTGTAAAGGGGGATAATGGGTTGAATTTGAACTAGAGCGGTGGAGGAAGATGTTTGAATGGTGGAAGGACAAGATGGACTATGAGTGGTTGCAAATTTGTTGTTTGGATTTGTAAGTGTGGGTTATGGTTTTGAAGCGGGTAGAATGGTTGCCAGTTTTGAGCGGATATTGTTGAGTGTTTGTTCAAAGGTCATGTGCAGGAGTTGATGGTTGCAGTTTTGTGGGTGGGGAGGGGATTTTTTTTTCTGATTTCTGTCCTTGTGAATGAGTTTTGCAGGTCGTGTTTTTTTGGTTTGGCAGAGGAAGAGCAGTTTGAAGTGAAAAGTTTTATTTCAGTAAGTGGAATTATTGAGATTGATGAAAGTTGTTCAAGCGAGTTAGAGTTGCAGAAGTGAGACTATTGAGTGTTTGTTGTATGGTTACAATAGGAAGTGAGACGGTGAACAACACTCTGAAATCCCTCTTTTATTTTTGATACAGATTCACTTTTCGGCATTTTAAAACACTCTGTTTATTCTTGTTCAATTTCAGCCTTTGAAGTCCTCTTGCTTTGCCACTACATGTACGCATGCTGTCTTGTACCTCATTTGTCTACTGTGCAAACCTTAAATTATGCATCTTCTTTCAATCTTTTATCTTCTAGAAATATTTATGTGCTGGTAAATTATGTTCAAATTTTGATGCATAGATGTAACTAATTAGGGATGGTTTTCAATTATAACATCCGAGTTGTACAAGCTAAAACATTTTGTGTGTGTATTTTTACTTACAAAAAATAAAAATAGTTTATTGTTTTTGCTTCAAAAAATGATTTAATTTTTCTTTTATTGGGTTACCTTTTTGAAGGGATGTAAAAGATAGGATTCTCATGGGAAACATAGTCATGCAGGTATGGTTACAATTTGTTCAAACAGTTAGAGAGAGGGGAGGGGCATAGACTGAGCTTGCATGTCAGCAGATGAAGCTAACAAGACGGACATGGAATTTTGTAGTGATTGTGGAAGGAGATAAATGTCATTTTGGAAAGAGGGTTAAAGTCAGGGAGGGTGGTCGTCAAGCGGATACGGAAAAGTTGAAAATATATATAATGAAAAGTTATTTGAATGATGTGTATGAAATGCTAAATTTGGTTGTATTTGAATGATATGTATGAAATATTATGTTGAAATTTATATGTTCGTTGTTTGTGAAAATTTGTTGTGAATGTATGTTTCTATCTGTATGTATGTATATATGTGTATATATATATATATATATATATATATATATATATATAGGCATGCTCAATGGCACCCAAATAGTGAGCACCCCTTTAGCCTTCCACTTTTCCACCACTCATTTCCCACTAACTCTCCCACTTCCCACTCACTTTCTTTATTATAAACGAGAGGTGGAAAACAGGGTGTTGTTGGGGTGCTCCATTTTTGAGGTTCTTTTGAACGCTTGCCATATATATATATATATATATATATATATATATATATATATCAATATTGCTTTTAAGTGCATTTTATAAACGCTATAAACCACTCAAAGAAACGCTGTGAAAACAGTCAAACAAACGCTATAGAAAAGCAAGTATCAGATGGTATATATTATAGCGTTTTTGTTCGATAGCAAACAAAAAACGCTATTGAAAAATCATTTTTATAGCGTTTTCAATTATGCTATTTAAAGCAGAAGACCAAATATAGCATGTCGTTACATGGCGTTCTCTGAAACGCAATGTTAGGATACTATAGCGTTTTTAAAACGCTATAAAAACACATTTTTGTTGTAGTGCCAACATTCAAGTTTTCCAAATTGCTTGTGACATGATTTGTTGCTCTAGAATCAAGATACCATGCATCATCTGAAATGTCTGCTGGTCTTCCAGTTTCACTTAATTGATGCTTCTAGAACCATCTTGTTGTTCAAATGCATTTTTGGTTTGAGTAAGATTAGCACTTCCATTATTTCTGGAATTTCCAGAATTTTGACCCGGCATATAGTCTTGTGTAATTCTAAATTACACTTGGCTGCAGTGTGGCCAAGTTTTTCACAGATTTGTCATTTGGGTCTTGAGTTATTATTCCATCTCCCTTACCTCTGGATCTTCCAGAAAAACCTCCTCTCTGAATAGTTTGATAGTTTCTTGATATCTTGTTTTTTTTTGTTTGAAGCATAGTTAATTGACATGTCAGAATTTGCAGATTTTAAATGATCAATTCTTGCTTCATGGGAAAGAAGCGTCAAATGCACATATTGCATATCAGGAGTATTTTTCTTGGTTGTAAGAATATCCACAACTGCTTCATACTCGTGTCCCAAACCATTCAAAATGGTCAAAACTTGCTCATCTTCTCTGATTCTATGGCCTGCTGAATCAAGTAAGCTGTAAAACTTTTTCACTCTAGCTAGGTAATCTCTCATAGGTTCAGTATCTTTCTTCCTTATTGTCTAAAGTTCTCTCTTGTAATGCATTGCTCTCGCTGATGATTGGGTACTGAAAACTCTTTCAGTTGTTGACCATATTTCATGAGCAGTACAGCAACCTATAACTTGAGGTAGTAAATTTGAATTAATCGAAGAAAAAAGCCAAGAACTTATTAACCTATCTTGTCTGAAATGTTTAGTGTATTCAGGATTACTAACAGTATTATTTTCACTATCAGTTATAAATTTGGGAGGAACAGATAGTGCTCCAAGAATAAAACCTTCCAATCCGTAACCTTGAACGACAGTTTCCACTTGAAGTTTCCATAAAAGATAGATGTCTTCCTCTAAATGTATTGTTATCAACTGAGTTTGTGGACTAATGACTGTCTTTATCAGGTTATTGGCTTCAGTAGTCAAATCTGGTCACTATAAGGAATGCACAGTATAGCAACGGAGCCTTCCAATGGCAAGGTCCAACGGCTTCCAACGAAGATTAATTCTGGAAATTTCTTTACATTATATAAAAAAGACGTCGGATGCCGTTGAAAGTCGTTGTTTATAATGCCATTAGAGGTCGCTCATCACCGTTACATAGTCGAGCAGAAATTCAACACTACAGCCTATCCTTCTCCATTTTCTCTTTTGGTCGAAATGTTTTGATTTCCCCCCCAAATTCTTACTCCAAAATTTCTGAAATCGGCCTCCTAGCACCATCGGCCGCCTATAGTCTCTCCAACACATTCAAGACTCTCCCTCCTGCTCTCTAATCTCCAATTCATCCCCAATTTCGAAGGTATAAACATTAATTTTATTTATTACCCCAGGTTTGCTAATTTAAGCTTAATTTGTTTGTTAGATTGTATGTTTGTATGTATAGTTGTTGTTAATACATGTATATATAGATTGATTCGATTATGTTGCTAATCTAGGGTTAATTATGTTGTATATGTATATGTGCATATATATATATATTGTTGTATTTCTGAGTTAAACTATGATAATCTCATGTATCTTGATGCACATGAATAAGTACATATGGCTGAATTTTGTAAACATCCCAACCACCAAATTGTTGTATATAACAGTGTTGTATAAACAATTATATGATTTTTGTTTGATGATAACAACCAAATATATTTTATTATTGAATGTGTTTGTAATTATACTGGTATACTATACAACAGACAGGAATATAATATTTCTATTTAAGTAAAATACAACTGTACAAAAATTTAAATATTCACACAGTATTTTATTTGAATAAGAATATTTTATTTCAATATTTAAACAGTACAGATTTACAACTCCACTATTTTTATATACATCAGTGGTATACATTTCAATACATTCAATTTCATACTCAGCTTCTCTCTACAACACTTATACTCACATATACAAACACTCTCATTAACTCATACATTGACACTGTTATTGTTTTCTGTCTTCTGTCTACACTGCATCTTCACTATCAGTCCAGTCATCATCTGCTTACCTGTCACATCAAACACACACGCAGTACACTGCAATATAAATGAAATTTAATACAAGAAAAAAAATTTATTTTTAAACTTTTTTTGCCTCAGAATTTTGGTGTGTTTCTCATCATTTTTCTAGACTTGGTCTGATATGCAGGGACATGAAAAATTGTCTGATGGCTGCATGTACACACATGTATAAATATACACGTGTGTACTGCCTCGCCAATCAGCGAGCAACTGAGGAGTAGCCACGTGGACCTTCTCGACTCAGTGCAAATCAGTGTGCAAATGGTCGAGCCAAAAGTGAAAGTCAAACAAATATTAAAACAGCCCAAGTGTCGAGTCAAATGATAGCATGGCACATGTACAAGTGCAACCTAAACATGGTTCATTTCAAAGCAGCATGGAAATAAAAAATATATAGCAAGGCAGAAAAATAGAACAGTTTTTTTTTTAAGAGAAGTTCAAAACTACTCGACACAGTGCAAGGCAAAGTCAATCTTATCAGTTAAAAGATGTCACAGCAAAACTGAGTTCAAAAATGGACCAACAAACACAGGTCTTACATGAGCATAGCATAACGAAGATGCCACAGGTTAATACAAGCATGCAAATAGATAAGTACAAGTGCTTGTGCAAATGTATAAGAAGTCAAAGCATGGTTCAAAGCCAAAACAACAAAATCAGGATGATCAAATACAAACAGCTCAAGTAACAGCTTCAACAAGAACAAATACATTTTCAAGAAAATCATTCACAAGTTTGCAGTTTAGTTTTTACAAGTTATTAAGTGCCAAAATTCACTTTCAAATGTACATGGCACTAAACACAGTGGGGAAGCAAGAAGCATAATAGTGCAACTCAAGGCAGAGTGAATAAAGTTCAAAACAGTTCAAGTTTGTGTACAATGGATCAACACATTGAGTTCAAGCCCAAGTGGTACATGATCATGGCATATACTACTCAAATTAGTATGGTGCCTACAAGTGATGATGGTCGGCCAAGTGTACAAGGTAGCAAGTTTTATATTGGTACGTAGCTTAGCATGATCATAGTAGTTTTAAGTGGAAAGAATGGTCGAGCCAATCAAGCACATAAACTTAAGAGCATGGAGATGAGGTCAACACAACAATGCATGGTTCAAAACAAGACTATAGCAAGGTTTCAAGCCAGGTCAGTAATGCAACATTCATATAAAGCAAAACAGCAAGCATTATTCAAGTGCGTAGAAACGTGTAATGAAACATATGTAACAATAAGGCTTAAATACAAAATGCAAACAATGGTGCAGCAAGGACTATTCAAATGGTAGTATACAAATATCATGTCAATATCATATGCATGGCTACTACATGATGGTTCAACATTAAAATACCAACTCACACAACGCAGGTCATCATGAAATGAGCACACAAGAACAAAGGCAATACAAGTATGAAGGTACGGTACAAGCAAAAATGAATGCCACTAAAATGATCAAGTGAATGGCCAGAAAGAATTTTTTTTTTCATTAACATGACTTGGATGAGTTAAATATTTTCATCTCAATATACTCAGCACTGAAAAATAAATGGACGTGAAGTATATGGCAAGCGTAATTATCTCCAGAATTGACTTATTCAACTAAAACAACATAGATTTTTAAATTTAAAGGAGGAAAATATGTTTGAAGACCAAGTTAAAAATCTTGCAATACGAAGGACAAATTCAAAGCAATAAAAACCACATGCAAGATTCCAGAAGTTTGAAGAATTCAAACTCCACATCAACAAAGCCAATTAAAATCAAGCCCCAAAAATTTATGTATACCACTACCAAGTCATTAACGAAATCAGAGCAGATATTTAGGATTTTTAATCCTATAAATTACACCTATCATCATCGGCAATCACCATCGAAAACCAATACAACAATTCAAAGAGAAAATCGAAGAAATCAAATTAGTAAAACTCACAATTTTTTCAGGTTTCGATCGCCAGAGAATTCCCAATCGAAGACAAAGAGGAACACATCAGACACGAGCTTCATAGATTAGCCAATTCATCAAGCATCAAATTGATTTGGGAAATTCTTCAGAAACCCTAGCAATATCTCCAATCACAACCGCCATTTTTATTGCAAAACCAAAGTGATCGGGCAAGACAAACATGGGTGGAGCAAATAGAAGATGGCCAGCCAAGATACATAGGAATTAAAGGGATTTATTTACTTAGTTTTCTAAATAAACTAGGGTTTGGTATTGGTTAAGGGTTTTGTTTTAAATTGTTTTTAGTTTTAAATTTGTAATCGACTTTAAAGTTTTCTAGTTTGTCTTTAAAACTAGGGAGACGAATTACGGGATTTGTAATTCGGGGAAATATGGTTTCGGGGATAGAAACCAGTGCAGGGTTTTGAGTGTAGGGTTAAGAACAGTTGGGATCGAGTGTCACGAGTTTATATGGGATTGTAAGCATAGATATTGTTTTAACTCCTAGTAGAAACCTTGGGGAATGCAACAGTAGGCAGGGTTTTATTGAAGCTGGGTATATCTGTGTGTTATTTATTTTACGCATTTATTCTGATTATTATCTGTGCTATTATTATTTAATTATTCCATGAAAATTTGCGATAAACCCTATTCACCCCTCCCCTCTAGGGTTAATTTAGATCCTACAAGTGGTATCAGAGCAAGTATTTTTTTATTTATTTTAACTCTAGAGTCATGAATCTATCTTATAACGCTTTTTCTGAGGGTCAATCCATAGCTAGGCCACCAATGTTTAATGGAACTGATTATGCTTATTGGAAAGATAAGATGAAAATTTATTTGAGTTCAGTCGATTATGATGTGTGGGATATTTTCGAAACGGGTTATAGGACTCCCACTGATATTGTTAATGGTATTGAAGTTCCGAAATCAAAAGATAGGTGGGATGTTAATGATAAAAATTTATTTTCAACTAATGCCAAAGAGATAAATGCTTTAATTTGTGCTCTTGATAAAATAGAATTTAATCGAATTTCTCATTGTGAGACTGCGCAAGAAATATGGCATACGTTAGAGGTCACACACGAAGGAACATCTCAAGTGAAGGAATCTCGTCTCGCTCTACTCAGCAACGCATATGAAAATTTCTCTATGCAAAGAGAAGAAGATATAAAAGAAATGTATGGACGCTTCTCATCACTAGTCTACAATGCAAAAGCTCTTGGCAAAACTTATACCGAAGTGGAATTAATCAGAAAAAAATTGAAAGTGCTACCACCGAATTTTGAAGCTAAGGTGACGGCGATTCAAGAATCAAAAATCTGAATAAAGTAAGCATGGAAGAGTTAATCGGAAATCTGATTACTTACGAGATGAAGTTAAAAGCAAGAGAAGTACGAAAGGATTCTGAATCAAAGAAAAAGACGATCGCTCTAAATAATTATGTTGAAACTAATGATGATGATCTCGCTGAAGAGCTAGCCATGGTTTTGAGAAAGTGGGCCAAAGGAAATTACAAACCACAAAAGAAGAGCTCAAAAACTGACAAGTTCGAATGTTCAGAACGTTCAGACGATGAAGTGTTTTGCTACAATTGCAAAAAACCCGGACATATCAAACCAAATTGCCCACAGCTTAAAAATGAAAAGAAGAAGAAGTTTAGAAGGAAGAAGAAGGATTTTGCTGCTACATGGGATGACGAGGAAGGAGAAGAATTTTCTAAAAGTAATGAAGAGGAAGCTAATTTGTGTCTTATGGCACGATCTGATCCGGAAAGTAGTGAAGAGGATTCAAGCGAGGTATCGAATTTTACTTATAAAGATTTAATCTTAATGTGTCACGATCTCACAAAAACCGTTGATTCTCTTGAACTAAAAGTTAAGAAATTGAAATCTGATAGGTCAAAATTAGTTCAAGAAAATTTGAAAAGGTTAAGAATTCACCATTTTCAGAATGCGAAAAATGTCAATTCTTGAGTAATGATTCTTTGAAATTCAAAACTGATTTTGAGTTACATAAAAGTGAAAACGTGAATTTGAAGAACGAAAATCGTGATTTTGAAAGGGAAATTGAAAAGCTTAAAGAATCTGAAAAACTTGATTTTGAAAAGCAAAAACAATATGAAATTGAAATTTCTAAGTCCAATGCTAAAATCAAAGCACTTGAAAATGAAAATTTGATTTTAAAACAAACAGATGCTGAAAAGAGGAAAATCGCTATTAATCGTTGTTCAAATTTAATGAAAGAAAATAGCGATCTTAAATTTAAAATTCAATGAATTAAGTCAGCTTTGACTAAATTTTCTAAAGAGAGAAATCGTTGAATATGTTGTTAAAAAATCAATTTTTTGTTCAGAATAAAAAGATACTTGGTTTTGGATTTGATCCAGTTGAAAAACAAAATCCTAATGATTTTAAAAATACTTTAAATGGCTTTGAAAACGATCAAATTGAAATTTTGAAATCTAATAATTTCAAAGGGTTTTTAAATCATAAACAAAATAATAACTCATTTAAAAACAATTCATTTAAACATTTTTGGATTCCAAAAAATAACAAAATGACTTTGAATAAGTCTAAACGAATTTGGGTTCCAAAGGGTACTACTGTGGATAGTAATGGATTGTTATATAAACGGGTTTGGGTACCAAAACATGTAAACGAAGATACGAGTGGTAAAACAACTTTTGTTAGACCACTCGATCTTATAAACATTTAGGTACCAAGGGAGGCTGAGGAACGACTGTGCTTAAGGGAGATAAAATTCAAATTGATTCATATTATTGAATTATTTGGAGTTCCTTAGCCATAGATTCTGAGTTGGAGATTCGTTGATTCACATTGATTATGGTAATACAGGTATGATCTCTAAACTCTTGGTTTTATTATATTTCCCTTTTATTTTATTTTATTTTTTTAATTTTTATTTCTTTTATTTTTCTTATGCTGATTTTTGTTGATAAGTTCGCATTTTTTAACATATCTTGAACACGGTAAATTGGAATTTTAAAATTTATGATGTTCTTGTATGAAATGAAATTTCATACATTTTTTCTTGTTTTGAGTTTTTTTTATTCACCTTGGAAAATATTGAAAAAAAAAATTGAACTTAATACAGTAGACTACTTGAAAGCCTTGATTGACTAGTTGTGAAAATTTCATTTTTTTTACTTGGCTGGTTTTGAAATCATTCATTATTGATTATTGATTTTTTTTTGGATTATAAAAAATTTGATTTTTTAAATAAGTGATTTCAAATAATTATCTACAGATTTGATCGCTGACTATTTCTTGTGCTTGTTTAAAAATTTTGAAAATTTCACTTGTGATTCTTGCTTTGAAAATGATCTTGTGCTGCTCTGATAAGGAAATTGATTTGATTCGTTTGAATATCTTGATGACTGGACGATGAGTTGAAAAATCAGTAATTAAATATCTTTAAATTCCATATACAGTTTGAATTAAATATATAAGTTGTTTTAAAATTGTCTAGGAACAATCAGCATTAGAAATATTAGATAATTTCATATTCTACTGATTGATTTTTGAAACTGATTTTCAAACTTGCATTGATATTTTCAAAAACTCCTCTTGAAATTGACATTTTAATTTTTAAAATTATTTTTGATTATTTATTCAAAATTTGAAATTATTGAGTGATTTGAACCGTTTTGTGACTCATCAAAATTATTAATATATTTATGAATTTGTGATGAGTTGTGACTATGGTATAATTAATAACTAGAGGAGATGTTATTTTAAATCTCATGATGGTTGGACAGATTTTATAATATTTTTGAATTAGAGCTTATTTCACGACCATCTTCTATATCTACCATATTTCTGTCATTCATTATGGTTTTATTTAATTTGGGGAGTCTAATTATTCTTGGAATTAAAAATAAAATAAAAATAAATAAATAAATAATTTATCCTTGGTATTCACTTCCATTTAAAAGTCCTCGCGGTTATGCATGGGTGAATTACCTTAATCTCTATGTTCTTCCAGTCTCACTTAAAAGACCTTTGGGCTGTGCATGGATGGAACTCATTAGAGAGGATAAAGTTAAGTTACTACTAACCCCATTTAAAAGGCCTTTGGGCTATGCGTGGTTAGCAAGTGCTTAACACATTTTGATCATATTTAAAATCTTCAAAATTCATATTCAAATATTCAATTTTTATTGAACTCTCCTTATTCTATAAAATTCATTGTAAATCCATTCATTCTTAAAGTGAAATTTGCTTTTGATTTAAAGATTATTATGATTTTTGTTTGATTAAAAAAGGATTTGCGATATATATTCTCTCTTAATTTGAATTTGAATTTATATTTATGGTCCATATTCATCACTGTTTCAATTTCTATTATCCTTTTGATGATAACAAAAGGGGGAGAACGGTCAAGATTTTGATTGGTGAGTGTTTAATTCAAGAATATTTGAAAATTGGAAATTAAATATCTAAAGGAAGAATGGTCAATTGAATTTCATTATTTTCCACATATATAGGGGGAGCATACAAATAGGGAGAGTAATATATTTCACGTTCAAACACATTCAAAATCTTTTATTTGTTTGTCATCATCAAAAGGGGGAGATTGTTGTATATAACAGTGTAGTATACACAATTATATGATTTTTGTTTGATGATAACAACCAAATACATTTTATTATTGAATGTGTTTGTAACTGTATTGGTATATTATACAACAGACAGGAATATAATATTTCTATTTAAATGAAATACAACTGTACAGAAATTTAAATATTCACACAGTATTTTATTTGAATAAGAATATTTTATTTCAATATTTAAACAGTACAGATTTACAACTCCACCATTTGTATATACATCACTGATATACATTTCAATATATTCAATTTCATACTCAGCTTCTCTCTACAACACTTACACTCACATATACAGACACTCTCATTAACTCATACATTGACGCTGTTATTGTCTTCTGTCTTCACTGCATCTTCACCGTCAGTCCAGTCATTATCTGCTTACCTGTCACATGAAACACACACATAGTACACTACAATGGAAATGAAATTAAATAGAAGCAAATAAAAATTTATTTTTAAATTTTATTTGCCTTAGAATTTTGGTGCTTTTCTCATCATTTTTTTAGATTTGGTCTGATATGCAAGGATAGGAAAAATTATCTGATGGCTGCATGTACACACGTGTATAAATATACACGTGTGCACTGCCTCGCCAATCAGCGAGCAACTGAGGAGTAGGCACGTGGACCTTCTCGACTCAGTGCAAATCAGTGTGCAAATGGTCGAGCCAAAAGTGAAAGTCAAACAAATATTCAAACAGCCCAAGTGTCGAGTCAAATGATAGCATGGCACATGTACAAGTGCAGCCTAAACATGGTTCATTTCAAAGCATCATGGAAATAAAAAAAATATAGCAAGGTAAAAAAATAGAACATTTTTTTTTTCAAGAGAAGTTCAAAACTATTCGACACAGTGCAAGGCAATGTCAAGCTTATCAATTAAAAGATGTCACAACAAAACTGAGTTCAAAAATGGACCAACAAACACAGGTCTTACATGAGCATAGCATAACGAAGATGCCACAGGTTAATACAAGCATGCAAATAGATAAGTACAAGTGCTTGTGCAAATGTACAAGAAGTCAAAGCATGGTTCAAAGCCAAAACAGCAAAAATCAGGGTGATCAAATACAAACAGCTCAAGTAACAGCTTCAACAAGAACAAATACATTTTCAAGAAAATCATTCACAAGTTTCCAGTTTAGTTTTTACGAGTTATTAAATGCCAGAATTCACTTTCAAATGTACATGGCACTAAACACAGTGGGGAAGCAAGAAGCATAATGGTGCAACTCAAGGCAGAGTGAATAAAGTTCAAAACATTCAAGTTCGTGTACAATGGATCAACACATTGAGTTCAAGTGGTACATGATCATAGCATATACTACTCAAATTAGTATGGTGCCAGCAAGTGATGATGGTCGGCCAAGTGTACAAGTGTAGCAAGGTTTATATTGGTACATAGCTCAGCATGATCATAGTAGTTTTAAGTGGTAAGAATGGTCGAGCCAATCAAGCACATAAACTCAAGAGCATGGAGATGAGGTCAACACAACAATGCATGGTTCAAAAACATGACTACAACAAGGTTTCAAGCCAAGTCAGTAATGCAACATTCATATAAAGCAAAACAACAAGCATTGTTCACGTGCGCAGAAATGTGTAATGAAACATGTGCAACAATAAGGTTTAAATACAAACTGCAAACAATGGTGTAGCAAGGACTATTCAAATGGTAGTATACAAATATCATGTCAATATCATATACATGGCTACTACATGGACGGTTCAACATTAAAATACCAACTCACACAAGGCAGGTCATCATGAAATGAGTACACAAGAACAAAGCCAATACAAGTATGAAGGTATGGTACAAGCAAAAATGAATGCCACTAAAATGATCAAGTCAATGGCCAGAAAGAATTTTTTTTCATCAACATGATTTGGATGAGTTAAATATTTTCATCTCAATATACTCAGCACTGAAAAATAAATGGACGTGAAGTATATGGCAAGCGTAATTATCTCCAGAATTGACTTATTCAACTAAAACAACATAGATTTTTAAATTTAAAGGAGGAAAATATGTTTGAAGACCAAGTTAAAAATCTTGCAATACGAAGGACAAATTCAAAGCAATAAAAACCACACGCAAGATTCCAGAAGTTTAAAGAATTCAAACTCCACATCAACAAAGCCAATTAAAATCAAGCCCCAAAAATTTATATATACCACTACCAAGTCATTAACGAAATCAGAGCAGATATTTAGGATTTTTAATCCTATAAATTACACCTATCATCATCGGCAATCACCATCGAAAACCAACACAACAATTCAAAGAGAAAATCGAAGAAATCAAATCAGTAAAACTCACAATTTTTTCAGGTTTCGATCGCCAGAGAATTCCCAATCGAAGACAAAGAGGAACACATCAGACACGAGCTTCATAGATTAGCCAATTCATCAAGCATCGAATTGATTTGGAAAATTCTTCAGAAACCCGAGCAATATCTCCAATCGCAGCCGCCATTTTTATTGCAAAACCAAAGTGATCGGGCAAGATAAACATAGGTGGAGCAAATAGAAGATGGCTGGCCAAGATACAAAGGAGTTAAAGGGATTTATTTACTTAGTTTTTTAAATAAATTAGGGTTTGGTTTTGGTTAAGGGTTTTGGTTAAGGGTTTTGTTTTAAATTGTTTTTAGTTTTAAATTTGTAAACGACTTTAAAGTTTTCTAGTTTGTCTCTAAAACTAGGGAGACGAATTACGGGATTTGTAATTCGGGGAAATCTGGTTTCGGGGATAGAAATCAGTGCAGGGTTTTGAGCGTAGGGTTAAGAATAGTTGGGAGCGAATGTCGCTAATTTACAGGGGATTGTAAGCGTAGAGATTGTTTTAACTTCTAGTAGAAACCTTGGGGAATGCAGCAGTAGGTAGGGTTTTGCCGAAGTTAGGTATATCTATGTGTTACTTATTTTCCGCATTTATTCTGATTATTATCTGTGTTGTTATTATTTAATTACTCTGTGAAAATCTGCGATAAACCCTATTCACCCCCGTGGTTAATTTAGATCCTACACAAATTACATTTTATTATGCTAGGTAATATTTCTTAGTTGGGCAAACCTTAATGAAAAATATGCATTTCGATCGCCAGTGTACATAAGCATATTAAAGTAATTATGTTACTCCAGTTTCTCCTCTCAAATAATCACGTTCTATTCTAAACATTCTCCTCAATCTAAGGAATTAATTTTGTATAGATGGTTTATTACTGGTAGCTAGTTGAAAATATCATTTTAGTGCATCATGGATTAAAATCAATCTATCAATACTATTACGACATTTATATAGTGTTGTATGTATAGTTGGCAATTACTCTATGTATTTGTTGAATTGGTTGAGGCCCAATTCACTGAAAACGATATTTAATTTGTCAAAAACGTTTAGTGGAAATGGAAATAATTAAATTTATGTTTTATAAAAATTTATCGAAAACGATATTTAATTTTGTATATATGTACGGTTAGTTCAATTGAATGTTGAAAATATATTTATATGTGATAAAATTCATATACATACAATTAGAGATTGAAGGGCACTAATTGTAATATATTATATTCGTAAAGCCTTAGAGAGTCTTTTTTGGCCCCGTCTGATAAGTGTGGTATATGATCGTTATGTGAATGCTCATTTTGTTAACGAAATAGATATTTATATTCATCATATACAATTGTTGTTGGATTTATCCTTTGTATTAGACAAACTACGAACACAATAACGAAATTAAATCTCATTAATCATTTCATTTTAAACGGTTCTCCAAATTTCGAATACGCTTCCTTTATGTTCCCTATGTACATGCAATTGTGTACTATTCAGGAAACTAAAGCTAAGTGCTACCGAAATTTTGTTAAATCGTTTAAATTGAAAAGATTTACATGATTCAATTATGTTATTGTATTTGCAATGGGAGGTATAGGATGAACCATTAACAAAAGTGTAAATGATGAATTAACATAACATTCAGCAATAAAATTGTTTTAACAAAATATCAATGCAAATTTTATCATACTTTTTAATTTTATATCTACATAGGAAAAATGGACAATTATTTTAATGATCGAAGCTAGATGTATAAACGAAGAGAAGATGATGGCACAATGAATGAACAATTTATTAATGGTGTTGGCGTGTTTATTGATTTCGTCTTAAGTAACAACAGAAACGACGTCGAAATCCATTGTCCATGTAGTAGATGCAAGTTATTGAAGCATTTGATACTGCAAATGGTTAGAGTTCATTTGCGTTAGTACGGTTTTGTGCCGAATTATTTGGTTTGGGATCGTCATGGAGAACTGATAGCATCTATTTTTGTATAAGTTGAGGAGGTAGTGAATAATGAAATTGCTACGATGAATCTCGTAGAACATGTGGTTGAAGATGTTGCACGTTCAATGTTCCCGGTTCAACAACTTACTGATGACGATGGTAATGATGAAGAAGAACCAAATATTGGAGCCAAAAAAATATATGATTTATTAGATACCGCGAAGAAATCTTTTTGGGAAGGCTGTGAAAGCAAATATAATTTATCAGTAACTGTTGAATACATTGCGATGAAATCTAAATACAATTACTCGAATTGCTAATATGAAATACTGAAAATATAATATGAACTTGCATATCATTATATTATATTTTCCTAGAAAAACTTACACTTCAACTCCCTCAAGCTCATTTCAACATTTTAAACAACGTCCTCATCTAATAAAACTAGTTATATATCTATAATCCACATTGGCTTGAAAGTCGGTGAAAAGTAATGTAGGAGCAATTTAATAATTTTCGATGGATATTTAAATGCTAAACATCGATTGAATAGTGAAATAAAATAGTTCATTTAATTAAGTTAATTTATAAGGTATGGAATAACTGACATATGCCTTTATTGATGTGTATAGAGTTGCATATAATTTCTACTAATAAACACTACAACATAATAAGTACTATGAATAAGATAACTACACAATAAAGGAATGAATCATTTTAGCTTCAATGAATAGTACAAATCATGAAGTGAATAATTCTATTTATCATACTATTATGTGAAATAAAATAGATCTTCGTAGTCAAAATGTTCCTACAGGCTACTGTGAGCGCTCCTATCATTATGTTCAATTAGATGTGTTATTTACCTAAGTTTTCTAGCTAGATCACACAATGTGAATTTATCCTTTCCCAGGACAACATGATTTTACCAAAATGTTCAATTATATGTGCTATTATGAAATATTGAATATCTAAATTAATATACAGGTTCAGATATCTCAACAGATATACTAGAGGGCTCAGGACAAGGAGGAGATCACACAGCTCCGAGCACAGATGGCAGAGCTTCATGAGCGTGATTGTCGCCACAAATAGAAGATGGAATAGCTTAACCAGCGACTGGCGGAGTTCTTTGCCCAGGACAGTACGCCACCTTCATCTTCTGGTGGAGAGAGAGGTTAGTTTGTTTATGTTATATATGCTTCGAGGGTTGGCGAGGCTTGATATATTTATGATGTTTGTATATATGGATGTTATGTTGGTGACGATGTTTTGGACACAATGTTGGATATTTTGATAGTGATGGTTTAGACATGTTGTTGGATGTGTTGATGGTTATGGTTTGGGAGATGTTGAATATATGGAGTTGTTTTATGTAATTATTGGTTTATGGTATGTGTTTTGTGTTTGATTTTTGTATAATATTGTGTTTTGGTGTATGTATGATTGAGATTAAGTCTTATATGCTCGAAATAGAGCAGTTTTGACGGATTTATATATTGTGTGTGGTTGGAAGTGCTCAGGTTCATATCTATAAAAAAAATCCAGATTTTCAATGGCTACCAACGGCTTATAGGTCACCGTATTTCAATGTCTTCTAACGACAATCAACGGACAGTTTCAACAGTTTTCAATGTCTATCTGACCATAAATAAAAGCCACTTGGCCAAGTTACCCAATTGGAAGCCGTTGAAAAATAAACGTTGACTGCGTTAGAAGTCATTGGAAAATAAACGTTGATCTGTATACCAGCAAACTTACCAATGGCTTCCAACCACTACAAGAAAAACACCATATTACAACTTTAATTTTACAATACAATGGTGGTAAAAGCACCATTGTCATAAACGTTTTTTACAACTGTAAATTCCTCAAAGTTGTAAAACATATTTTTAACTACTTTTTATTTTGTTAGTTGTAATAGCTGACTATTACAAACTTCATGTTTATAATATCTATATTTAATAACTAATTATATTAATATTTAATAATAATTAATAATAATTAATAAACTTAGAAATCAATAATATTTATTAATTATTATTAAATAATTAATATTTAATAAGTAGTAATTTATTTTTAATAGTTAATGTATGTTAACTGTTTATTAATTAATAATTAGTAACATACGTTATAAGCCTTTAATAATTATTAATCGATTATATCTAAGTAGAAATAAGTAAAAGTTAAATAATAACTATTATTAATAAGTAATATTTGATTTGGTAGTAACTATTTCAGAAGTTTAAATATATATAATTTTGGCAACTAATAACAATTTTGGCTACTAAATAATAATAATTAATTTGAAATATTAAATAATTAATTATAAATATAATAATTAAAATTAATAAAGAATAATAATTAACAAATAACAATTATTTTTAGTAATTACCATTAAGTACCAGTATTTAATAATTGCTATTAGTAAGTAAGAAGTAATAATAAATAATTAAGACCAATATTTAATGTATACTATTTAATAATTAGTTTTTAACATTTACTAGTAATTAATAATTGCTATTAGTAAGTAAGGAGCAATATATCTTTATTAAAAATTTAACATTAAATTTTCTTTTTATTTATTACGTTACTTGGACTTCGAAGACGGAGCTATTTAAATGACTTAGCGAACTATAATCGATCTGACAGTGTTTAACCAATTATCGGAAGAAACAATGTTATGTATGGTATAAAAACAATGAAATATAGCATTGAACTCCCTCTACACGCGTTAAGTTTTAATCGAACCGAAGTTGCAACTATTACGGTTTGAAAAAGAAGCGCGACAGCTGAATTTTTAGGCAGGCTCACCAATGTAATTTATCGTGTGGTGCCTGTAATTAAAAGCTTCCTCATCAAATTCGAGACCACCATTCTCTAGATGCTACCCGTTCGTCTCCCCTAAATTGATCTAGGGTTTCCTCATCGAATTGGAGACCCCCCTTCTCCAGATACTTCCTTATCGAATTGGAGACCCCCGACCCCTTCTTCAAATATTTCCTTATCAGAATCGCGTCGAGATCATCCAGCTCGACAGTGTCACCAGCGAAATCCGGCTGATTCCTCATGAGAATCGTGTCGCCTCCATGCAGTAGCCATCTCGCCTCCGTTCTACCTAGATGTCTCGATTTGGAATGGTGATGCCGAAATTTGTATCGTTGTTACAGATCTGTTTTCTTCCAACCTCTAAGAAATCAACTCGTTGCATGTAAGAATATTTATCTTCTAATTGTGATTTATTTATTTATTTTCGACTTATGCTTAAACTTATGATGAAGCTATGGATTTGGTTCTTGCTTGGTCATAATGTTTAGATCTGCATGTCCTAAGTTATAATTTGTACTTTCAGTGAGTGCATATTACTGAGTAAATATACCATCGTGAGTATTATTCAAAACTTTCTCTTATGATGCTTCTGTTTATGCACTTCCGTATATGAACTGCTTCCTAGATTTGCATTTCTTGACCATTCCAACTCCTGATGAATTTAGTTCTCTTGGCAAAGTAGCATTCGAACGGAAATTACTTTTGTAGATGCAGAGATGGATAAGGAACTTTCTACTGTGTAGCAGTTGACTACAGCATTGGTCAAATGATTAAATTTAGTTCCTGTTTCTCTATCAATTTTCAAAAGCCTTTCATTTCTATACAATTGTTGTTAAGACAACTGTCTTCTATGAAGTCATCTCTACGTAACTTCTTTGAAGAAACAATATATGGTCTAATGATGTATCTCTATTTCACAGAGAGTCGTAGACTTCAAAACTTTAATTCCAGAATTGATTTTGAATTGGGGAAAAATAAAACACTAGTAAACAGTAAACACAATAGCTAATACTTATCACGGGAAAGTTTAGATTAATAACCACCTTATTGACAATATGCTGAAAAAGTTAATGAAATTTAGTTGGTCTATTGCAGACGCTCTAATGTGTTGACTTTTATGCAGGTGTCGTATTATTGGATGATTTCAAGGAAAGAGCGAAAACATCCTCAGAAATAGCAGATTCAGCTGCCATCTTGAGACCAGCGAATTCATCCAATTTGTCTATTTTGAATGAAGATGATAATCTTGGTTCAGATGGAAATGACTTGAATTTTATGAGCTCAAAGCGAAAGAGGTTATGGGATGAGTAAGTATAGCCTTTAATGAAAATCAAGAACTGAATATTAAACATATAAGTTATTAAACTATATACTGAGATAAAATTTAAACATATACCATGATGGTCATGTTTGGGTTACTTCATATTGCATATTACCATTTTGTTATGTAGGTTATGTGAAGAGACACCAAGATGTGCAGAAAAGGTTAAGCTTGAAACTGCAGAGAGTAGCGCTGAAAGGTTATGAAATTCGATGCTAGATCAGTGATTGTGATTAAAGTGGACATTGAGGTATGTGAAATTCAATACAATACACCAGATCTCATTTTGACATATGAGATTGAAATGGGGAGTGGAAAGATAGAGATAAAAAAGATAGAAAATGCAACAGATAGACAAGCAACTTGTTTGAAAAGAAGAGAACGGATTATGAAGGGTGTCGGAGAAGTTGTTGTTCTTGGCAATGCTCAAGTTTCTATTACTAGATATTCTGAAACATGCAAGTTTTCTAAGCATTGCAGTCATGATTCTGAACAAAGGATGCAGGATGATTTTAATGGGATGAATATCATAGATTTGCATGCTGTTGAGAAAAATTCAGCACATGATGCATGTGTGTTGCTTTATGCACTTATGCTACTTGTCATCTATGTACTTGAGCTATGTATATGATTTATAAATTCAATGTATTTTGTAAAAAAAAACATGAGAGTTTGAAAAGGCTAATATTTGTTTTGCTTATGGAGTATTGCTATATTTAGTGTATTTTAACAAATTAATTTGCAAGTAATTGTAATATATGTTTTGCATATGGAGTATTTTCATATTTAGTGTATTGTTCAATTCAGTTGCAAAAGATATCTATTTTTTTTTTATAAATGCAACTATCAATCGCAACGGTGTATAACTGTTGTAATAAAGTTTATTACACCGGTGGAAAAAAGTTGTAAAATAAACATATCACAACGGTGGCGCAACGTTGCAGAACATTTGTAAAAGATTTTAGTCTATTACAACTTCTTAATACACGACGGTTATTCCACCGTTGTAAAATGTATTTTACAACGGTTTTATATCGTTGTAACATGGTCAATTTTCTGTAGCAAACGGCTATACCAACGGCTAGGGGTTGATTTGGTTTCTGTGGAGGCAGAGGAGATGACAATGATGATGAATCGGCTTGGCCAGTTTCAGTTGCATTGTCCCCATCCATTAAAACAAGAAGCAAACAATTGGAAATAGGTTGTTCCTACATGTAGAACTTTTTTTAAGAAATACGATAATGCTAAAAAATCTGCAGCATCCAATCTTTATAAAGATTGCCTTCACTAAGGATAATGACGATTCTGATTTATTCTGATTTCTTGGAAAGATTTGTTTTACACTATACTAGATTTCTTGATTTCCAATGGACAAATTTCTTCTAAAACTTTGATGCAGTAGTGAATATTGTATAAAATCTTGCGTGGCACTCATTTTTGGAGAAAACTGTTTTGATCTCCTAAATGATGAAAACTTATTGATAGGATATACTTTTTAAACTACAATCTTCAACTCTTCTCTGTGATGAATGCTCTTTTCGATTTGTAATGAATATGATTCTTGGACTATATTGAGGATCGTTAAATGCTGTTAAGTTTCGATTCGCTCTGATACAATATTTAAATCAGCATCGAATATTTGTATTGATCGAAAATAAAGAGAAGAAAGCAATATGTATTTCATTGCAGAAAGAAATGTTGAACTCCAGGAGGTAATTGATGTACAGAGTTCAATTGCTTAAATAAGCAACGAATTACTACAATGTGTAATATGCCTGGGTATTCTAACAATCAAAATCAAGGAAACTATCCTTGATAGTAAATGAAGGAAGGGAGTTCTGGTGAGGGGTAGCCTCTGGCAGCATTGGGAGTTGGTGAAAGTAGTGTAGGGTTTTGAGGGACCTGGTTTAGAACGATAAATTATGGTTAGTAACAGTAGTTAAGAGTTATAATTTACTATTTAGTTGATTAGTAATTGTGACACCCCACGTCCGTTAATGTCACTCACTAAGGGAACGCATAAAGTTTTGTGAAGCGTTATAGGTAAACAGAACAGAAACATTACAAGATAGATATAAAATAGAAGCGGAATTAAAAACTTTTATTAATCATTAAGCATGGTTACACCATATGTCTAAAAATACATGAACTTAGTACATCATTAAAAACTTCTGTCTTGTACTTTAAATATCAAAGTACAATAACAAAGAAAGCATAATACCCAAATCATAAGCCATAGTAGCAAAGATGGAAGCTTGATCAATACATATAGAAGCTCCAAGCAAGACGATAGCAGAATCCTGACTAAGCCTGAGAATTCCCTCCCTTGAGAACCTGGAGGGGGGAACGGAAGAAAGAAGGGAAACAAAAAGGGTTAGACATAAAGTATGGCGAGTCTAGTTACTTTTAGCCAGTAAATAAATAAAAGTTAACATGATAGACATATAAAATGGATAAGAGAGATCACTACATAAATGGCAGGTGTGACAAGGTAGACAGGATAAGGTGTATTTGCTTCTAATGATTACTCTGCACTATTATTAGTATAACTGAAATGAGATGATCCCTTCCACTGTTAGTTGGTAGACTTAGGTCATATGTCCATGTATACACTAACCGCTACCCTAATCGAGCGGCTCCCTACCCTGTAGATATCCTGTGCTGGCCCCACAGTAGGAGGTATCACTTCCTAAAGTGGCAACCCATGGTGTGCACAACCATATCTACTGGTGTCACGGTCGTCTTAGCCCACTCTGCCCGGCCCATGAACGCACATGTCCCCGGTCGGTTTGCGCCGCCCACACCATCCATCTCGTTTGGATCTCTTACAATCAATCAGTAAGCGTGCCCCTTCTCCGCCTAGTACGGAGTTCTTTACTTGATACCAACTCCGGGTTACTGACTAGAATGGGTCCCACACAATATGATACAGCTCTCCCCCTTGTCTTGTATCTCCACTAGGTTTTCCATTGACTATGTATACCCTTAGGTGTCTTTAATTACATGGCTCTATACCAGTTATGCTTACCCTGAAGGGGTGTCTTTAATTACATAACTCCAATCTTTCTACCGGTTATGCTTACATATAGGTGTCTTTAATACATAACCCCCAATCTTCCAACCGGTTATGCTTACCTATAAGTGTCTTAAATACATAACCCTATCATTTCTACAAGTTATGTTAACCCTAAAAGGTGTCTTTGATTACATAACTTTATTACTTCCACCTATTATGTATACCACTAGATGTCTTTAATTACATAACCTTATCGAGTTAAGTTTGTGGGCCTATATATACTAATATTACCCACCTACCCAAGATTTACTTAACCCTCCCACTGATCCAAGCATGTTTATTTAACGGTTAAGTCTGTGGACCTATATATATACTAATATTACCCACCTACCCAAGATTTACTTAACCCTCTCACTGATCCAAGCGTGTTTATTTAACGGTTAAGTTTGTGGGTCTATATATACTAATATTACCCACCTACCCAAGATTTACTTAACCCTCTCACTGGTCCAAGCATGTTTATTTGACGGTTAAGTTTGTGGGCCTATATATATATATTAATATTACCCATCTACCCAAGATTTACTTAACCCTCCCACTGATCCAAGCATGTTTATTTAACGGTTAAGTATGTGGGCCTATATATACTAATATTACCCAACTACCCAAGATTTATTTAACCCTCCCACTGATCCAATCAGTTTACTTAACCCTAATCTTATTTCATAACCATATAATTCCTATGGATTAGATTTGGTTAAGTAGTCCAATTCATTACCATGTCCATTTATGGTTTCATAATGGGCCAGACTCCCACATTAGGCCTACAACATGTGGATGCTGGTCGGGTCCGGGCAGACTTATTCCACAGTTGGGCCAAACCTCGTGTCATAGCCCGATTTGTATTTATGTTCTTAGACCTCCCACATTAGGTTCAACATTAGTGGCTGTTGGATATGTCGATCAGGTCTGGGCAGACTTCCACCACTAATGCAACCTAACCTCGTGTCATAAGTACAATTACAATTCCTAATTGTAATTACTTAACATTCCATTTTTAATTAATTTACCAATTAATTAATTCTTTCCTTTTTATAGGTGTTAATACCTATTTTACCCAATAATTTGAATTACATGTCCAAAAATGTTCATATTCAAATTATGCCATTTTAAACCCTTTTTCCCCCGTTTCTTAACTAGCGTCCTCACAAAATTGGCAACATGCCTAGGCTAGACAATAGCCTAGTCATAAACGATAATAAGGAAAATAATGGGAATATAACTAAAGTGATCATCTTGGCATAAACATAAACTTATCATGATAACAAAGTGAATGGACATGTAGTTTTCATCATAACAAGATGAACATAAAACTAGTGAACATAACATGATGTCTCAGTTTGTTTAGATCTAACATGATAACACATGGTGACAGATTAGATCACATGATTCAGATCTAGAGGTTAAAATTGATCTAACATGATAACACAAGGTGATAATCTAGATCTAACTAACAGTTTCAATGTCCACATAAATTAGATCTACTAGTTTAGAAATAGATTTACACAAATCCACATCATAACATGCCATAGAAGTTACAATTTAGATAAAGATTTAGATCCAATCCTAACCAATTCAAGGTGACATATGTTCATGATTTACATAAATGATTAGGTCTATCCAATGACATAACTATTCAAATTAACAGATTTATATTAACCACAATATAGTTACAAACCCAGATCCATAATAATAACATAGTAGAATAATCACCATTGAATTGGATCTAAAGAAATAGATCTATCATGACATAGCAAAATAATCACAATTGAATTGGATCTAAAGAAATAGATCTATCATGACATAGCATAAGATATGATAATAGCATAGATTCAACCAAATCACAGTCTTTCATAATTTACATTTATTTATTTAAACCTAAAAACAAATAGAACACGCGGTGATTGGATTGCTAAGATGATAGAAAAGAAGCAAGTGTTGAATCTATGCTTGAATCTCAGAATTTGATTTGCTTTAGTTTGTTTTAGAAAATGGTTCAGTTCACAATACAGCAGCATATAGCCTCCATGACTCCCAATGAAGAAAATATGATAAATATGACACGTATATATAGATGCCAGAACCCTTGAAGCCGAGTGCCACCTAAGCCCTAGGGGTGTCGACACCCCTATGGGTGGGTCGACCCCTAGGTCGACACCCCTCGACCCCCTAGAGCGGGATTTCCCGTCAGAGGAATTTTTCGAATTTGAATCCTCTGGATATGATTCTGACTCATCTTTGACTCATCTCTGACTCATGCGTATATATAAAATATTTCTGTGCGTATACAAACTTAAAACCTTCATAACTTCTTCGTACGGTGTCCGTTTTACGCAAACCAAACATCTATCTTGACCAGAATTTTGAGACGGACGAATGCTGTAGTCTGTTTCCTCTAATTATGAGTATTAAATTAATTATTATTTAATTTATCCTCTTTAATGTCGTTAAAAATTCGGGGTGTTACAGTAATTGATTGTTAATTAATTCGTATATCTGCATGATGCATGCATGGTCTTTTGCGTTGGACTCATATTAAGGTCATCTTTGCGATGGAGCAGTGTAGGTCGCTTTCTAAGTGATTGGAAAATAACGATGCAAGAAAAATTGATTCTCCTTTATTTTATTTGCATATAAACTTCAATATTTATAGAATTGAATTGTAAAACCCTAAATTTATTGAATAACAAAAGTTTATATCATTGCTTAATTGGTTCAATTGGCCGAATTGACAGGTAGATAAATGGACTACTTGATTTGTTGTTTAATTTGACATGTTAACATTTGCATGTAATTAATTTCAATTTATAACGCATCTATAAATGTTGATGGCCAAAATTGTCGTCAACATTCGAGAGTTCCAAAAATTAGAAACTTAAATGTCCAGAGCGGAGAAGTATAAGAGATGCAGTAATAACATGCGGGAAAGTAAAGGACACAGTTATTTATAGCGGTTCGGCCCGTCGGGGCCTATGCCCACTTTGAAGGTTGTACTTATTTTATTCCTTTACAACAAAGTACAATAAGACGCTTTTACAGGAAGCTACAATGATTAACAATATCCTATTAATCCTTGTTATCGAGTTTCCTTGCCGTCGAGCTTCCTTGCTGAGCGAGGGTAGCCGAGGAGTTGTCGATGTTGTAGCATAGTCGTGGGATCCGAAGGAAGCAGAGTCGAGGCCGAGGGAAGTGGAGTCGAGGCTCGGGTTTCGATGTTCGGGATCCGAGGTTCGGGATCCAAGGAAAGAGGGCCGAGGCCTTCTTCTTCCTTGAGTGGAAGACGTGTTGACGTGATCAACAATGTCCGAGAGGACTGAAAATATCCAAAGGTGGTGTAATGTCCAAAAGCATGGTTAAACACTCATGAGTATGCTCATGGGTCCAAGCACATGAGTCTTCTTCCTTGCATGATGAAAGAAGGTGCCTATGAGACTTTGGGGAAGAAGATGGAAGCCACTAAAGCTTGGGAGAGAAAGAGCTTAGACCAACCTCTTGAATGTAGGAAGTGAGGGGGTATTTATAGTGGAGTGGTTAGGTGGAAGTAGGGGACCGCAAGCCAATTTTCGTACCTTAGAGGAGAGTGCTCTAGAAATCTCGGATCCCCCCGTCGTGCCCTGGAAATTCGTACCCCAGGCTAGGCTAGGGGTACAAAATTCATATCCTTGGGGGGATACGAGATTCGTACCCCGTGGGGTACGAAGTTCATACCCGGTGGGATACGAGTTTATGTTGGTTGGGCATGGGGGAATTAGGTAGAGAAGGGTACGACAACATGGATGTGACCTAGTTTTGAGGGATACAAAGATCACAGAAGTCATTGGTCGAATCCCGACTTTGAGTCTATCTGATGATTATGGGCCGGAAATCGAATGAATCAGGCGTTTTCCACTTGTTCGACCTAACTGCTTGGGTCGATTGCCACCGGGATTGTGGGGCCCTAGACGCCCATCGGCGTTGCGTGCGGACCCACTGACGGCTCGCCTTCGGATTGGATCACGGCATGCTTTCGGCTTGGATCACGGCATGCCTTCGGCACGACTGCGAATGGATACTGATGGATGTCGCACCCAAGGGATGCGTCATTTTGCCAGTGACCCAACTCAAGTCTTCTGGTGCTAGACCCCTGATGGTGTTGGCAACACTTCTGGACTGTAGTATCACACGATATGTTGAGTCGAGCGTGCCTTGCATTCTTTTGGGAACCGGACCGAAAAGCCGATTAAAAATAAATTAAGTTATAATATCGTTGTTGGGATGGTGATAGTAGCTATCATCAATTTTCAGGATGACTTCTTGTGATTTCATATATGAAAGTAAGGGGTTCTATTCACATTGGATTGGGTCAGAGAGAGTCAATATAAATTTATAATCAAACCGACCGTTAGGGAGGTTTGCTTACTGTCACTTGCCCAAAATGGATTTCTCTAAAGCCAAAAAATGCTGCACCCTCTTCGATTGTTTTCTCTCCTCATGACCTATTTCTTCTCCGAACAAACTTCTCTTCCTGTTTCTTCTCTGTGATCCTATTTCCTCTCGTAACCTATTTCTTCTCTGTATCCTTTGTCATCGGATTTGCATCAACCCATGTTCCCAAAATAGTCCACCTCCCAAAACCTAACTCGCTCGAATTCAGCAGATCTAGGTTTTGTTCAACATCCTTCAATCAGGTTTCTTCGATTATGTTCTTTTCGTCGCCCTTTTTTCTCGGTTTGATTATTTCTTTTCGAAACCGATTTTTCTTCCAATTTCTCTGTAACCTTATTTCCTTTTCTATTTCTTCTCTTTGTTTCATCTCAAATCCAATATCCCCCTCTAAATAGAACTCTACTGCACCACCTTCATCATTAATCCACTGCTACAACGTCCGTCTGTTTTTGTCAGGTAATCGTTAGTCATTAATTTTCATTCTATTAGGTGCATAAACATTTTTCTAGGTTTAAAACTTTGGCTTATATCAATAAGATTTGGTTAATTTCCGTTTCTGCAGATATGCAAACTTCTCGATTTCGATTAATTTTGAGATGCACAGAAGTCAATTTGTCTTCCCGAGGCTAGATCTTCCATCGATTTGATTTTCAGGTAAGCATTCGGTTTGATTTTGAATTTAAAGATGATGTTCGATTTGTTCTCACATTTTTTCGATTTTGTTCCAGTTGTTTGAAAGCTCATTATGTTTTATTTAGTAAATTAGAACCCTGGAAGAAAATAAGATGTTTGTTAATAGAAACTGGCAAATGTTGTGTTTTATTTAGTTTTATGCTGCAAATTGGTCTTTTGTTTTCTTCTCCGTAAATTTTGGTCTTTGCTGAATGCAAGTATGTATGGTTTAATGGATGTGTTAGACTAAGAATGGTTGGTGTTATTGTGGCGATTCCTACAGTAACTTGTTCCATTTGTATATCATTGAGTTCTCATGTTACAGTCACAGTGTGTGGGTTCAGAATGAATAGATTAACTAATTAAAGGTAAATCATATATATCTATTTGCAAACTCATTTATGATAGCACTAAACAAGTATACGATTCAATAAAAGTAATATGAAGTACAGTAAAACAGCCGTGAAACCATCATAATTGCGGTCGAATAAAATTTTGTGAGAAATAACAGCAATCATACATGTCATTTCATTTATTTTGGAAAATGCATTCAACTCTAAACCTTTCACCAGTAGCTATGAATTGTCATCGGCTCATAGGAAATGGTAGAAGGATAGGAACTATTATGTTATATACAATGCATTACGTATGTATGATCATTATGTTCAATCAGGTTGTTCTATTCCATCTCATATTTGAGAAAATAAGCTCCAGGGTTAGCACTAGGAAGTAGAAGCAACTTTTAGTTTATTATACCTTAAGCAACAGATTCAACAAGATATTGCCAGTAACCTCAAACATCGAACATTAATATTAAAAAAAGTCTGGACATAGTTAGTTGAGTCCAACCGATTTTTGAAATATACAATTCACACACTCTCATTCCAGAAAAACTCAACCAAGCAGGGATTCTGCCCTTTTTTTAGTGTTACTCCTCTTGAATTCGCCGCTTTGTGCTCTTATATTTGTTGTCATACTCTGTGCAAACAGGGAAATGCTATTTACTTAAATTAAGTTTGTTTGCTATGTGTATTTTTACTGATTTAATTTGTGCTGTAGTAACTATTTCGCAATTTATTCCGTTGTCGTCCCGACTTAAGCAATATTTTTCAACCAGTGATACACAAATGACCATGCACATATGCAAACTTTGCTTACTGATTGTCTCTGTGACAAGCGTATTTCTTTCTAACTCCTGTAACTAATAAGACCGAGGGCTAAAACCATGTTTGGTTCGTTTATTTCCATCTTGTGTAAAATGTATTATGTATGATGCAGGTACATACATCCAGTGTTACTCCGCTTCCTATATATGATACATCTACACGCAATTTTTTTATATACAGTTTTTTATGCACTACATTATATATATATATATATATAAACATTTTTCCATACTGTACTATCCCCCTTAGATTCCATCATATAAACCTAGTCCTTCTGATTTTCATTCATTCTACTCACCTATTGACTAACTCCACCTCCCGTGTGGACGTGTCCGGATCTAGTATTAAATGCATCAACATGCGGCAGAAAACTGAGTGTGATCCTCCAAAATCTAGAGTCCAAGATGGTATGCTTAAGCAAATTTATTAGATACTCAACTAATTACGATATTGTTTCTTTATTTTTATGGTCCATTTTGTTTTATTTTAGTTTATTTGAATTTGGGTTTTCTATTTTATTTATCAATACTGTTCGTAGGTGGTGAAGAATGAGGGATGAGGGAGATTGTACAATGGATTAGGTCTATCTCTCATTGGTACAGTTGCATCTCAGGTGATTAATTTGTGGTACATTTAGCTGTTACTTAATAAGTATATCAACCTTTTGGTTTTTAAGTTTTTTCTTTACCTTATGATTTTTTTTATAGAATAATCTAAGTGGCTGTTTGGCAGCTACTGCAAAATGACTTACAAGTTGCTTCTCTCAAAAGTAAATTTCATACACCACTCTTTATTGTTTATGAAATTAGTTAAAATTGTTAGCGTAATTAATATTCTACTAAAGGGCAATATAGTCTTTTGTTTGATGTTTTGCCTATATATAAAGGCCCCTTGTGTAATTTTAGGGTTAAGGCTTTGACTTCAATCAGCCTCCACTTTCAATGTATTTTGTTTTTTTTAATCTTATCATGGTATCAGAGCGAACTCTTCTCTGTTGGGATTTGTTTTCTAATCTCTGAAGAACAAATCTGCAGATCCCTTGTTCACTACCCTCTCTAATCTCTCTCAGCAATTCACTGTTACCTTGCACCGCCGTTCTTTTGCACCGAAGTCCAAACCCATCTGATTGAAAACCCAACGTCCTCCTTTGCTGCCCTAATCCGCAAATACCCAACGTTCTCACGAACTTCAGCCTCCACGAATTTCAGCCTCCACGATTACCCAGCCCAGCCAACGTCCTCTGACCCAACGTCCTCCTTTCAGACCCGAAATCCGAGATTTCTCCCCCACTGAATCCGTCGCAGCCCTACACCTGCCCAGAATCCGCCAAACCCAGCCACCGAAGAACCCTGCACCACCGAAGAACCCTGCACCAGCCCAATCCGTAGCGACCCCAGATCCGCACCACAACACTTGCCCAGAATCCGCCAAACCCAAAGCTGTCCTCAAACTCGAAGCCGTCCTCAGACCTGAAGCCAGAATACCATCGTTCCCAAAACCCTCGTTCTGACCGAGAATCCCTCGCTCTGACCAAAGTTCTTTTGGTGTATTTTGTTGCCAGATCCGAAGTCTAAGTCCGCTTAATAATGTTTTGGGAGACTTGAAGTCTACAGGAGTTCTGACCTAAGAATTGCTGAAATAAATATTAATTTGAAAAGTCTTTTGGTGTATTTTGTTCCCAATCTTAGTCCGCTGTTCCCTGAATCCGTCGCACAACTCCTTCTTGCACCAGACCCAAAGTTCGAATTGGAAAGTTGGTTGTTTGTTCTCTGAATTTTGTTATTAAAAATGACAGTTAGTAGAGATACTTCGCTTCAAGCAGATGTTAGTAGAGATACTTCGCTTCAAGCAGATGGTAAAAATTATGCGTATTGGAATTCTGTCTATTCTGCATTAGATCCATCAATGATTGAACAATTTCAGAAGTTCCTTGCATTTCAGCCACATGCCATATCAGCTTCGTCTCAAATAGGTTTGTCATCTAGTTCATCAGGTATATCTTCTTCTACCTGGATTTTAGATTCTGGTGCTTCGAATCATATGTCTCCTAATTTCTCCGATTTCACTTCTTTGGCTCCTAAAGTTTCTGTACCTGTCATGAGTGCTAGTGGTACATCTATGCCCGTTCAAGGTGTTGGTTCAGTCATTACACCTTCTTTGTCATTATCTAATGTCTATCACATTCCTAGACTTGCATTAAATCTTGCTTCTGTTGGGCAAATTTGTGACAATGGCTACTTGGTTTCTTTTTCTTCTTCTGAATGTTATGTTCAGGATCCAAAGTCTCAGAAAGTGATTGGGACCGGCCATAGAGAAGGAGGACTTTATGTATTGGATCAGCTCAAAGATCCTAAGATTTCAAAGATTGCAGCTTCTGTTCCAGGTGTGGATGTTTCGTCTTTTCGTTTGAGTCAGTCATCTTCTATGTTTTATTTGTGGCATTCTCGTCTGGGCCATGTATCTAAGTCTCGATTGCAATTCTTAGCGTCTACAGGAGTTTTGGGAGAATTGAAAACTCATGACATTTCTGATTGTAGTGGTTGTAAACTTGCAAAATTCTCTGCTTTACCTTTTCCCCAAAGTAATACAGTTTCTACTGCACCTTTTGATCTTATTCACTCTGATGTCTGGGGACCCTCTCCTGTTTCTACAAAGGGAGGCTCTCGTTATTATGTCTCTTTTATTGATGACTACACTCGTTATTGTTGGATTTATCTTATGAAACGTCGTTCAGAATTTTTTGGCATCTATAATGAGTTTCGATCTCTTATTAAAACTCAGCATGGAGCTGTTATTAAATGTTTCAGATGTGACTTAGGGGGAGAATATACTTCTCATGCTTTTAAGGAACTTCTTGCCTTAGATGGCACAATTTATCAGACTTCTTGCACTGATACTCCTGAACAAAATGGGGTTGCTGAAAGGAAACATAGACATATTCTTGAGACTGCTCGATCTCTTTTATTGTCTGCTAGTGTTCCAAGTGAATTTTGGGGAGAGGCAACTCTTACTTCTGTTTATTTGATTAATAGAATTCCCACTTCTCATAATTCTGGATTGTCCCCCTATGAAAAGTTGTATGGTTGTCCACCAGATTATTCTTCTCTTCGTGTTTTTGGTTCCGCATGCTTTGTTCTTCTTCCTCATGTCCAACGGAGTAAGCTAACTTCACGGTCTGCTATATGTGTTTTTCTTGGTTATGGTGCAGGACAAAAAGGATATCGTTGTTTTGATCCAGTCAGTCACAAGCTATATGTTTCCCGTCATGTTGTTTTTCTTGAACATATTCCTTATTTTACTATTCCTGATCGTACTCACAATATATCTATGTCTGATATTGTTCATATTGATCCTTTCACGGCTGATGATGATAATGAGCTACTTCCTGCTGAAAATCCAGACACTTCCATTGACTCAACAACCACCCAATCTCCTTCTGAGACAGTAGATACTAGTGAACGTCGATATCCTATCCGAAACCGTCAGTCTACTCGGCGACCTGATTTTGAATATTCTTGTCTTTCCAGTTCATTTTCTTCATTTCTTGCTTCTATACATTGTCTCTCTGAGCCTTCATCTTTCAAAGATGCGGTTCGTGATCCTCTTTGGCAACGTGCTATGGCGGAGGAGCTGACTGCTCTTCATCAGACTCATACTTGGGATTTAGTACCTCTTCCTGCAGGAAAACGTGCTATTGGTTCTCGTTGGATCTATAAGATTAAAACTAAAGCTGATGGATCTATTGAAAGGTATAAAGCTCGCTTGGTTGCTAAAGGTTATTCTCAAGAATATGGTATGGATTATGAGGAAACTTTTGCCCCTGTTGCAAAAATGACTACAGTTCGAACTCTTATTGCGGTTGCTTCTGTTCGCCACTGGAATATTACTCAAATGGATGTTAAAAATGCTTTTTTGAATGGAGATCTTCATGAAGAAGTCTATATGGTTCCTCCTCCCGGTATTGATCATCAACCTGGTGAAGTCTGCAAACTTAGGAAAGCTCTTTATGGTCTCAAACAGGCTCCCCGTGCTTGGTTTGAGAAATTTTCTACTGTAATTACTTCTCTTGGTTTTTGCCCGAGTAACCATGATTCTGCTTTGTTTGTCAAGTGTACCTCAGCTGGTCGAATTTTGCTTTCTCTTTATGTTGATGATATGATTATTACAGGCGATGATGTTGTTGGAATTAATTTGTTGAAGTCCGAGTTGACTCGATGTTTTGCTGTGAAAGACTTAGGTCCCCTTCGTTACTTCTTGGGTATTGAAGTTGCTTCTTCTCCAAAAGGTTATCTTCTTTCTCAATCTAAGTATATTTCTGACATTTTTGAGCGCGCTCGTCTCTCAGATAATAAGACTGTTGATACTCCAATTGAGCTCAATGCTCGATACTCTATTACTGATGGATCTCCATTGCCAGATCCTAGTCTTTATAGAACGATTGTTGGAAGTTTGGTTTATCTCACTATCACTCGCCCTGACATTGCATATGCTGTTCACATAGTCAGTCAGTTTGTTACTTCTCCTACTACAGTTCATTGGGCTGCTGTTATTCGCATTTTGAGATATCTTCGTGGCACTCAGTTTCAGACTCTTTTGCTTTCTTCTACTTCATCTTTAGAGTTATGTGCTTACTCTGACGCAGATTGGGCTGGTGATCCTACTGATCGCAAATCCACTACTGGCTTTTGTATTTTTCTAGGAGATTCTCTAATCTCTTGGAAAAGTAAGAAGCAGGATGTTATATCTCGGTCTTCAACAGAGGCAGAATATCGTGCTATGGCTTCTACTACTTGTGAAATTGTTTGGCTACGATGGTTGCTTGCTGATATGGGTGTTTTCTTGCGACAACCAACTCCTTTGTACTGTGATAATAAAAGTGCTATTCAGATTGCTCATAACTCCGTCTTTCACGAAAGGACCAAGCATATTGAGATTGACTGCCATATTACTCGCCACCATCTTCAGAATGGCACATTGACATTGCCATTTGTCTCTTCCTCCTTGCAACTTGCAGATTTGTTCACAAAATCTTTGTCATCTTCACGCTTCCGGTTTTTGACTGACAAACTCTCGATGCTCATTGCTACCGCATCATGAGTTTGAGGGGGGATGTTAGCGTAATTAATATTCTACTAAAGGGCAATATAGTCTTTTGTTTGATGTTTTGCCTATATATAAAGGCCCCTTGTGTAATTTTAGGGTTAAGGCTTTGACTTCAATCAGCCTCCACTTTCAATGTATTTTGTTTTTTTTAATCTTATCAAAAATTTTGAGTTATAAATAATAATAAAAAAATACCAAACATTAAAAATTATTAAGTAGGAAAATATGTTGCTCACAAACAGGTTGTAAGCTTGATTAAATAATAATTGTGGTATGTTCAACAACATTGCTGTCTTTGCTGACTATATTATTACATGACTAAACAAGCTAACAAAAAAGTTTGGAAAGTTCTGTTTACATGTTTTAATTAAACACTGAAATGTGTGCATTGTCCAAATCTCACTTCTCTATTACTAAATCCAGAACCAATCAGTTGCATTGAGTTAGTCAATAATTATCTTAATATATGCTGCTCGTACTGTCTACAAACTCTCGTTGTGTTTAATTATATTTTTGTACATGGTGTATATTATTATTTCTACCAAATATTTAGAAGTAGGGCTGAAGCAGTTGCTCTTGATCGATGGAATAAAGGCATTGGAGATGGATCAGTTGGGATGCTTATACTTTAGTTTTAAATATATATTAAACTTATAAGAAAAGCTACTAACGATGATTGAATAGTTTGAATTTATGTCCATTTAGCATTCTTTTAAAGAGTTTTCTCTTGTTGGTAATTAAATTTAGTCAACTAGTGTGATGTAAAATTCTCAACGCTTTATATTCTATACTTCTCTTTTAACGTTTGAATTTTTAGGCCCTGTTTTACCTTATTTTATTATGTAATTAATTTTCTACACTATATAAAACATAAGTGAGGCAGTACTGAATATTTTGAAGAAAGGAATGCCCATAGAGCATATGGTTGTTTGCCATACCTATTTTTTTGTTAGCTTTGTGGTATAAATGGATGGTTTACTCATTGCAATCTGTTCATAAATAATAACTATGTTATGTTATATATTTTTCCTCATTTTATGCTTTAGCAACTTGAATATTAAAGCATGCTATAAATAGATAGGTTAATTTGTTGATATGCATGGACAAAATGCGAAACAACAACCAATTGGCTGATAAGAATTATTGAATTTTATGGTGGAAGAGCTGGACAAGATCACCTACCCCAATTGATAAAGCTCGTACAAAGAGGAGTCTTTAATCTTCCAAGTGATGTTTGCAGGAAATGCAAATTCAAAGAGGAAAAGAGTGCTTAAGATGATCTTTATAAAGGTAAAATTATTAGTAGAACTGTTATTATGAAGCTTCGTTTTCTTGATCACTGTGTAACTTGAAGGCTTGATATAAATGAGATACTCTATGAATTGTAATATTAGTGTTGGTTAAGAAGCAAACAACATCTAAGATTTACATATGACTGTTCTTTACGAATAAGCATGCACGGTTGTTTTGTTATGCTGTGACCAGTAATATGCTAACGTGTACCATGAATGTGGTTGAAAAGATATGTTTCCTTAATCTTATATTTTAGAATTTGTCAGGTTATGTTAATGCCTTTGAAAGAAAAATATTTTAGAATTTGTTGTTTCACATAAGATTATAAACGTTTTATAATGCAACATTTTATACGGTCGGTTTCCCCACTGTTGTACAGTAATACTAGTGTAGTTATAGATTAATTAAAATTTGGTTTATTAGAATTAGTGATAAAAATGTATTATTAAAATCTGGTTTTTCTTAATTCTACTGCCGTACGTCTGAAGCTGGACAACACCCGTATTTTCTCCTTCAACCGCAGCCATGTCTTTCGTATATGCCAATTCTTCCGGTTCTTCTCTTCTGTTTCGCAAATGACCTGTTATTCTCTGCATATACCGTTTCTTCACATCCTTCCCTCCTATTTCTATCCAGCCCTAAATTCATTCTCTTCAAATCCGACAAAAACGCTTTTAGCCTCCTCCTACGTTGACGCTGCTGTGCCTTCCTCCGGTGACGTTGTCGCATCTTAAATCCGATTTTCCTAAACTTTGTTCTTGATATGTCCCATACCATAAAATATGAGAATATTGCCTAGTATATAGGCCATTAGGCACCCTCCCCTTACAAGCTAGCTTTTGGGGGTGAGTTCTACCTAATGAGCCGTATCATTTGGTGCTTTCATTGAGAGCCGCTCGACGGAAAGTTCGAGCCGTGAGAAGGGGCGACCTATAGGCTGGATTAAAATACTGATAGGCGAGTGAAAGCCGTCCAAAGAAAAAAGGACTACCGTCGGGTCAGTGTCGATAGAGTAGGCCGACGCGGACGTCGGACTTTCGAAGAGCGGTGAAATGATATGTCCCATACCATAAAATATGAGAATATTGCCTAGTATATAGGCCATTAGGCACCCTCCCCTTAAAAGCTAGCTTTTGGGGGTGAGTTCTACCTAATGAGCCGTATCAGTTCTCAATCTAGATCTCAGCCCATATTGGTAAACATGTTTGCTTCTACTTTTATTTTCTTAAGTTATTTGTTTTAATCAGTTGGTTTATGACATAAAGTTACGTTTGGGAATTATTCGTCATAGAGTGCAACACAAATGCAAATGCATAAAGATGTCTGTGTAAATAGGAAGGCAGAAGTTGTAAAATGCAAATGCAAATGTAAAATGAGATTAAAAAAAAAGGAATAAAGTTCGTCTGCCTTCTAAGTGGCTAATCTTTTTGCGTTGATCCGAAAACAAAGAGGAGTGTTGCTTACGCTTATCCAAACTCACGTAAGCTTTATGAGATTTTACAAATTCTATTTTTGCAATTTATTCGTTCTGAGTTTGCAATGCAAAATAGAGTGTCAGATAGTAAAATTTGATATCGATACTATTAAATGTGTTAAACTTAAATAATTACTTGATTTGCATCAACTCTTAAAGAAATTAGTGAATCAACTGAAAATACAACTCCTCGATTTCCAATTTTGTTTTAATCCTTTTTGAAAGTGATCTGGGTGATCAAATTGAATGGAAGAATGTGGAAAAGGCTAATTCTGTTAAGTGAGATCTATATTTCAGGGCAAAATTTATCCAGTAACCATTGATATGTTATTTCAGTGCATGAATCAAGCTTCTTGACAAATCCGTTTCTGCTCTTATGAAATCCAATGCATGATCATTATCTCTATGAAAGTCTAAAGCACCATCTTCAGCAGTCAAAACCTTACTACAGTTATGCTTATTTAAATTTCAGTTTAGATAATGAGATCTTCATGAGGTCGGTCACACTAGACATGGCTCGAGGTGTATGGTACAGTTCGATACCAACTCAGTTTATTTTACTGACTATAGGAGCTTCATTAGCCTAGGTTTATTAGTTATCCTTAATGGACTCCTCTCATTAGTGATGATGGATGTCAATTGGTATTCTTTGTTTTCCATTTGTTGAGTGTTGATATTCTCCATTAGGATTTTATCTAATGTCTAAGTGTTATTCTATGTTTTCCAGTGATTGAATTTCAATATATATATCCTCTTGTTTCCTTTGATTGTTTGGGTTTTCCTGTTATTGGTTGGTTAATTAGTTTACGTGGTTTACTGTGTATTTGACTTATATGATGCTATCTATGTCATCCTTCCCTTTTATATTAGGATTTTTTTTCTCTTTTCGATACGGCCACTTTTTCAAAATTTATAACGCATTTAGCCTAGTTTCAAAACTTATTACGGTCGTAGCCTAATTTATGTCACATCAGCCAAAACCGTTATTTAGCACTAGCGGCATTTGGAATGACGCAATCGAGCGTTATTTGGGATGACACGGAGGAATTTTTTTATTACAAACTTGTTGTTTTCTTGTTGAGCCCATGAAGCATTATTTAAGATGACGCTACCTAGCGTCATCTTGAATGACGCTCTTATGGTGGTTTAATTAATTTTGTAGAACTCATATATATATAAGCATTATTTAAGATGATGCAAGTGAGCATCATCCTAAATAACACACATATGAGGTTATAAGTTTTTTTTTTAGATATCACGTCTGAGCGTCATTTGAAATGCCGCTATTATGCGTCATCCCAAATGATGCTCAGACGTGATATACAGAGAACTTTTGCTCTCTTCCTCCTCACTTGTAATTGTGACATGATAAAAGATAGAAGAAATAACTTAACACACATAACATAAATAAGTGACGGAATAAAATACCTAGCCCCATAAGGCAAAGAAAAATCAATAGTTGGTTTCTTTAATTCAAGTCTACCAAGAGGAAGATATGTCCAAGACCATAGCTATAAAGAAATTTAATGAAGAAACACGACATACAGAAGAAAAAACACGAATATCCTTATGAAAATAATTTACCTGTACCAAAGAAGGTCAACCTCCATGATTAGTGCTCTCGAACAAAGCGGTCCTAGTAAGTTCCGTGTATGTGTATGCTAATGTAGCACTGCCCCAAGAATATTGCTGACACCGATCAAAATCCTCAATAAAATGCAACCATCTCAGCCACACCCGAGTTTTGGAACGATCACACATCAGACATTGAGTAATGATATGGAGTATGATAGCTCTAGCACGCTGTTCTATCTGCTCCTGCGTGACATCCTGTGGAATGTCATGTTGAAACTGCATTCTGTATCAGTTAGTAATAATTTGCTCGTTTCCCATCCACTGATCCGCGGGAGGGGTAATACTTAAAAGCCGTTGGAACATCTCCATGTAGTCTTCTGGTTCCGGATTCCTCAACGGAGCACCATCAATCGACAAGCCTAAAAGGACCACCATATCACCCAAAGTGATGGTCATCTCTCCAACTCGAAGATGGAATGTGGATGTCTCCGGTCTCCATCTATCGACTAATGCAGTGATGAGATAACGATCAAGTTGAACGTACTCTATGTTGTGTACTAGTAGGAATCCTACACGATCAAGCAAAGCCAATACTCTCGGATGTGTTGAGGTCACCAACCCAACAGAAACCGTGTGATCTATAATCTTAACGGGACTTTTTCCCTATAAAAAAAATTAACATTGCAGGATTATAAATACATACAAGAAAAAGATAGACCAACAAACGAACACCGTAAAAACATACTGACATCAAAGCATTATTGTTCAACCTATGCCTTTCTTGCAAGTACATAACACTACCATCTACAGGTCCCGGTTCCATCTTAGGAATCTCTACGCAAATTATATTGCAAACTACATAAGTGCTACACAAAATATCGAATACAGCCACATACATGCTCAAAACTATAAGATTTCAACTACATTGGCTCCATTAACCCAAATACAAGCTATGTTACAAGTTTCCTCAATCACGAAGAAACCCTAAATTTATGAAAAAATCAACAAAAAATGTTTTTTTTTTTAACCTTCTGGAGCTTGTTGTGTTGATGAGCTTGCCATGGTTTTGATTTTCGATCAAAAAATACGTGAATTTTGGTGTTATGCAGACTAGTTAGGGTTAGGAGCCAAGTGGGTTCGGTTTTGAAGAAAAGGAAGATTTGAAAAAAATGAAGAGAAAGAGAGCTTCGGCTCTCTGTATATCACGTCTGAGCATCATTTGGGATGACGTGTAATTGCGACATTTCAAATGACGCTTAGGCGTGAGATCTACAAAATAAATAAATAAAATTATAACCCCTTCTGAGCGTTATTTAGAATGACGCTCATCTGCGTTATCCTAAATAACGCTCATATTTTATTTCTACAAAATTAATTATACCACCATCGAAGCGTCATTCAAGATGACGCTTGGTAGCGTCATCTTAAATAACGCTTAGTGGGTTCAACAAAAAATAACAAGTTCGTAATGAAAATTTTCTCCGCATCATCCCAAATAACGCTCGTTTGCGTCATTTCAAATGCCGTTAGTACTAAATAATGATTTTGGCTGATGTGACATAAACCGGACTACGACCGTAATAAGTTTTGAAACTAAACTAAATGTGTTGTAAGTTTTGAAAAGGTGGCTGAATGGAAAAAAAATCCTTTATATTAAGTTATCTATATCAAGGTATGTTATTACATACCAATGCTGAAATGTCGAGTACATAAGAAGAGCAAGTATGGTACATGTTATGGATAGTTCGGCTTACTGTTAGGCCGTGCTTTTTTGGAGAGACGCAACTAATTTATTTATTTCTATATATATATTGTGGTAAACAATATCTTGAGATATGTTCCCCTTCATTTGTGTATGTCGCCTGTCGAATACTCGATTAAGTTGTTTAAGAATCAAGTGCATATGGATTTGGTTTACAAGTTGCAACACAACTGGAGCATTCTAGAGGCGTGGGGGCCATTATAGCATATGTGTGTGCATATACACACTTCCGTTGTATGCACGAGAATTGAGAGATTTAATAATTGAATTTAGAACTCCATTAAGGATGGAGTTGGTGTACTAAAACCCATTGTATTGGTATTTTTTATCATTTTCTTCTGTTAGTGAAGTCCTGTATTTTAAATTATTTATCACATTCGATTCATGTATAATTTATAGATTGTACTTTTGTCTTTCTTTCCCTCTAAGGTGTGTCAATGTGATGCGATGGTATTTAATTTTTCATATTTTTTTTTATTTTTTTTTACTTTGACAGTTTGGCTTTTCGGTATACGCAGTCAGCTATTGTCATCTAATGTTGATTCAAGGAATTATAAACGTGGATCATTATAGTTTAAATATATGTTGTGGCTCACATTTAAATTGGATTTGTATAAGAGATAGAATAAACAAATGAGATAAACCAAAATTGGATTCATACCAGAACTGAGAATTTAAATCCTGGATGCTTAAAAAATATTTTCTGAAGTATTACAAAGTAATACAGCATTCTTTGAAGGATTTTTGACTAAAAATTGTTTTTGAATGGATTTTGGAAGTGATTAAGCATTAAGCTCACTTCAGTCGCTGAAAAATAATTCTTATAATGGATCATGATATTATAGGTGTTCATTTTCGAGTTTCTAAATGGCGGATTGCTACCATAGTAAATTGGTTAATAGAAAGTTGTTTGAGAAAAACATGTTTTAAAAATTCAAATGTTTTGGGTTTGCCAAAGATTATAAATATATGCACATATATTTGTATTATTTCAAAAAGAATTTGAAATAACGGCCGGGAATTTGAATTATGAAATTTGAATTTAACTTGTGCAAGCTAAAATGGAATGAAATAGTAAAAGAAAATCAAATGGATGAAAAGTTTAACTTAAGTTTAGTTAAATGAAATGAAGGGATTTTAAGAAAACAAAAACCTGCAGAAATCCATGGAAATGAAGTTTGGTTGCAATTGAATGGAAACTTGGCAAAATAAATTTATGAAATGATCCATTAGTAAATGATATGAATTGGGTTGTGGTTTGATATAAACTGAAGCAAATAAAATCGTGTGAACCCATGAAAAGTAAATAAATTGGTTTAAACCCAAACTAAAAAGGATATGGATTGAGTGCAAGATATTGATTGAAAATTATGTGATTTATTCATGTTAAAGGATTGAATGATGGTTAAACTTCATGTATTGAAACTTACGTGCTTAAAGTGAGCAAGTACAAGTGTATGGAGCTGAACAACTCGGTTTTCTTGCATGGATTGCTTAAATATGAAGCAAATTCACTTAATAATGCTCATATAAGGTACGTCTGCGCAAAAATACAAAATTGGGCTTATGAATTGGGTTTTCCGATTGTGTGGGTCGATGTGTATGTATTTATATCTTTTTTGATACTGCGGAAGTTTCTTCGCATAGATGAGACTCGGCCGAAATTTTCTGAAAATTTAAGATGTTAATTTTTTTTTTCAAAATTTTTGTTAATAGAAATGAGTTAGTGCTTTGGTTGAAACTAATTGCATTAGTTGAAACTAAAAGTTCAGATAGTGGAACGGGAGATTTTAACTAAGTGAATTTGTGAAAAATTAAATGGTTTGTAGCATTTTCCCTACTTTAGTAGTTTCGGGGACGAAATTCTTTTAAGGGGGAGGGATGTAACATCCCAGATTTTTAGTGGTTGAATAATCAATTTATTTAATTATTTCAATATAGATTGTAAATTTAAATAACTCGAATTAAGGGATTTTGAGTTATTATTTCAATATAAACAATAAATTTAATTCTGAAATGGTCGAAATAAGTTGGATTTGCGATATTGTATGAATTGGACAATATAAAACGATTTAATTAAATTAAGATTTGAATTATAATAAGAAATTCGTTTATTAAACGAAGCCTGAACATATAATTTATATTTAATTTAAAACGAGCCCGCAGCGTCACGCTAGTTTTACGTTCTGAACTTCAATTGAGCATACAGGATTCAATATAAGTCGGAATTCTTACAAGAATCTTCCGAATCTATTAGATTATAATTTTCAAATGAAAGAGAAAAATCGAGATTTCATCTTGTAAAGTTTGAGTTATGTCAAAATAAAATTTTCAAAAATTTGTTATAGAATCGTTTATGAACCGTAACAATTTATTAAATAAAATAAATGGGTTTTGGATAAATTGAACATCGATTTAAGTTGAGAATGAAAATACTGAGTTTAAAATTTAAACTTGTTTACTTTTAAGCTATATGAAATTCTATTTGAATATATATAATAATAATTTATTATTATCAAATTGAATTTTTTTGGAATTAATTTATTTTTCTCATTTAATTTAACATATGAAAACAACCTCGGATTTCATCGATACAAATTTTATTAAATCCGTAATGGCTAGCTATTGGTAGATTTAAAGTTTCATGCCAATCGGAATTATTATGTGAGCACACGCTAAAAAAATGTATATCGATTAACAATCTAGTATTTAAAACGGAGTTGTTTTTGCAAATGAACTTGAATTTCAACAAAATAAGTTTCATTGGGTCCGGAGTGTCAAACTATAACTGTATGTCCTTTTCATCGCAAACGAATTTTGTATGTGATCATATGGATTTATAAACGACGAATGGAAATTGCGATAACTATCATTGAATAAAAAAATGCATTCTTCCTACCTTATATAGTATCCTTACCTCCCTTAACCCTTATGCCCTGCATTCCTGGTCAACAACATTCAGCCTCCACCCAAACATATTTGTAAGATATAAAAATAATTATCAATTCATGTAAAAATCCATAAATCATGAAACTAATATATTTGAGTTGTTGGGATGTTTCTCTTCAATCATGTATAATTTTTGGTAGAGTTCGAAAAAAAATTGTTTGCTGTTTCACATATGTCGTGTCCTAGGGTTTGGATTTTGGGGGATTTAAGGCTTTAATTCTTGAATTCAAGATTATTTTTGGATTGAGGAGGAGAAAGAGCACTTGTGTGCAAACTTTGGGGTGATTCGATGGAATTAGGGTTCACTGTTTTCATCAGGTACATCATCCGTGGAGGAACGACACGATTTCTGGGAGGAAGCCAAGTGAATCATGGTGGTGATGAGGAGGAAGATGGTGGTTTAGTTTGAAGAATCAGGGAGAGTCGAGGAAGAATTCATTAAAGAAAGGAATCAGCAGCGTGGAGTTTTCACGGTTCGAAAATCTAGTAACAGGGAAGAAGGGTTTAATAACGTGATTAACAATTCAAGGTAATTAAAATATTATTTAATATGTTTAATGATTATTTAACTATATACAAACTTGTATTATATATAACTTATTCATACTTGAACAAAATTGCACGAAACAAGAAGCATTGGGATCGTTTCGAAGAATACTACAAGGCCGTGATAAATTGGAATTGATTAGAGCTAGTCACAATTTTATTTAATTTTAAACGTCTGTTTAAATTTAAATAAAACGACGTTGAATCATCGATTGAAGACTGGTAAGTTATCAACTCACACTTTCTGAAATACTTTTATAATTATATCACGTTATAAGTATCTATTTTTCAATCGATATTTAATTGTGTGATATAATTATTTGTGTGTTTTGGATGATTGAAGTGATTGCAGTTGAATGAATGGATTGATTGAATGATTGTTGCTCAATTGTTTGGTTGTAGTTATAAATTTCTGTCTATGAACGGATTAAACATTGACATTACCTGGTATTAAGCAGAGATTCATTTTTAAATGAATTGGTTGGACTGTTTGTTTTGTGTACATATAAATTGTTATTTTAACAGTGATGCAGAGAGGAACAAGTTAAAGGGATCCAACGGGATTCTTCAATTATTTTAAATATCATTTGCTTTCATATTGCTTATATATGAACTATCTAACATTAATAATATTGAAAACCTGCTTGAACATTAATGGTTGAATTGGAAATTCAACACTGATGTTTATTAATCAATATACAGTAGTGATTAAGTGATTGACAGCAAATAGCTTGAAAAATCACCGTTTTATAAAGTTGATTTACCATTAGGTGAATCGACTGAACTGAAGTTATATAATTTATTTTATAACTGAAGTCGGATTTTTTTATTCTTAATATAAATTATTTTAAATAAAGTTTTATAAAAAAAGAAATCAATATTTAATTAATTTTATAAGTAGTTGTAAAATGATTTGTTTTAACAAATTTTTGTACTTAAATGAGTTTTATGGGTAAGTAAGTTAGAGATTAACCTGCTGGTTAATAATTTTGATTAATTGTTTTTAAGAAACAATTAAGTTGAATTATTTAAACTAATTTAAAAAGAATGATAAATCGGAAGTGGTTAGCAAGTTAATGATGGTTTATAGTTGACTAAGTCAAATGTATTATTTGAAGATGACTATTAAATTAAGTTGTGGTCAATTAATTTGAAAGACGTAGTTGTGACAAATAGTTGTGTGAAAATGAAATATAGTTTCTTAAAATGAAATTGATAATCTTTTAATTAACTGCGAACAAAGATGATTAGTGAGTTGTTGATTATTGATAAAATTAATTATTATTTTAATAACCTCTTAAGATAAAATAATTATTATATTAATAGTTAATGATGAAGTAAATCACTTTATTTTTAGTTAATGAGGAAGTTATTATTTAGTTAATAATAATTTAATCGATAATCTGGTAATTTGAAATTATTTAATGTGTTATGTAGTCATAGGATTTAGTTTATAGTTAAATGAATCTTTAAGTGTCTTTTACTAATATAAGTTAGATTTTAAATTGAAATTTTATAAAGAATTCTATTCAAAAGGATTTTATCGAAATCCCAGCTGGACGAGGTTATTGAAAACCAAGTTTAAAAGAATAACTTGTAAATGATTTCAACTATTGAAGAAAATCTATAATTGAATTATAAACTTAAGAAACAACCTATGAATGAAATTAAAGACAAGAAATGGAGAAGGAAGAGGTGAAATCTAGCCAAGGTCTAAAATGGATTGAAATTAGGAATGCAAGTTAAGTTTAACAATTTGATCTAAATTCGAATAGTTGAATATGAGATGAAGTTTTATAAGATAAATCAAAAATAAATTTGAAATAACATATAAGGAGTTGTATAAAAGGCTTCTACGCATAATAGAATCAAGGTTCGGAAGAATGTTGTAAGGAAATGCTTAAAGCTAATAGATGTGATTTTAAATGATGGATTATTTAATAATTAAGTAAACGAGTTTGAACTTGAAATAAGTTTTTTCAAAGAAAAGAATATGATCTTAAACCCATATTTCAATCGAACAGTAAATGGAACTTATTGTGACATTTACTGAATATTGGCTTTTGGTTAATAAACTTATATTCGTCTCGAAGATAACAGTGTTGTCGAATCAAAGTCTGAGACATAAATAAAATACCCTAGCTTGAATGACTTCATTATTATCCAGATGGTACTAGTTTAAAACGAAGGTGATGTTGGAAATAAAAATTATTCTTATTTCCATCATATGTAATATAAACTTTAAATCTCAAAAGTTACAAGATGACTAGGACCGCTTGGGCTTGGTCATGGACAATGTATTAAACTGACATTATTTGGGCTCAAATTTGATTATAAACATACATATATACATATATATACATATACATATATATATAATGAAAATAGTCAAGTTTGTGGATATGTGTTTCTATGAGAGGTAATTAAATTATAAATTCGATAAGGGAACTTTAAATTGAAAAGAAGTAAAGAAATGAATAAAACTGTTGGTTTTATAATAAAGGATGTATTATATAACACTGTTAAACCAAAGAAGTGTGATGACACTCATACCATTTGGTTAAGTATATATAGTGATATTTTCAAAGTAATGAAAATAATATGGGTTTATGAATACACTTGTTTAAAGAGATAAGTATATGGCTATGGTTTTCAAAGTAACGAAAACAAGAGATTTGTGAATATACTTATTTCATTGAAATAAGTATATGGAATCAATTTATAAGAATCAATGAAATGGTTTAATGAATGTTTTGAATTAAAAGGACCGATGCTGCCAATGTACTTAATTGTACTGTTTTTGATTTGGTAATGAAAAACCAGACTATCAATGGGGTTTGTTTTGGTTATTGATGAGTTAGTTCGAAGAGACCGGATGGGAACTTGACCCAAAACCACTTCGGACCAACTTTACATTCGAAAACTAACTTGCAGGGATGATTATATCGGAAGACATAGATCTTCATAGCGAGAGGGTTGATCGCTGATGTCTTTGGTTAATTACTAGGATTAAACTCGTGGTAGAGTAAACCTCTTGTATAGAGGTATCTTTTGTTTTGTTCATTCGCAGAATGTACTTGTATGGGCTAATGTCAGATAGAGTATTTCCTAAGATCATATACATTGATTTTTCCAAATATACCAAGTGCGGTAGCGGGGAAAGCAACTACTTTTTGCTTAACACCTAAAGTATATTTGTGAAAATCAATTAGTTATTGGATGGATATGGCAGTATGGCATTCAAAGTTTGAATGTGATATTCTGAAAAGGTAATCGTGACCTCAAGCCTCATCAACCGGGAAATGACTGAAATCAGGCTGGCAACATGGCTATGTGGATCATACCCATTAGGGTATATCATTACCTGATCTAGAGAAATCGATGTCTTTTTTTATTTGTTTCTTCGGAACGAGTAGGGTTGGAAGGCCAATAATCATGGTGATGATATATTCGATACACTCAAGTTGAATGAGTAAGTGGTCATGTTTTGCCAGGTTGCAAGATGTTCTTGTAGAACCCCAATGTTCTATCTCTAGAAGACATTAATCGGAAGGTGGTTCCGTACCTAGTCATTATTGTAAATCGAATCTCCAATAAGAGCCGTACGTTTTTAGTTGTGTACTAACCATGTTGGAAAGTGGGATGCAAGCTTTCCGGCTATATTCCTATTTTATTTGTAGATTAATAGACATTATTATAATATCACTAGATATTGATGTGAAAAGTGATTTGGGTATCATATGGTAAAAACATGTGCCATGTTTATGTGTGGTCATGTCTTACGAGAGTTTCATTTTTTTAAAGGATTTCTAAAATTAAGCATCACGAGAAATATCCCAGACCGATCCGTGTATGTAATACTCGAGTCAGACCGAGTATCTTTTCCAAGTAACACGGGATTTGCTTGGAACTTCAGGAGAGGAGCTGGAGTCAAGAAGTATTCTTGTATTTTCCTATATTAATTTATTTCCGTTGTATGTGTTGTGTTTATCAGCATTGCGTAGGCTGATTTAGTAATGTATTCTGATGTTGTATTCATGTATGTACACTACAATTCTCTTTATGTAAAGAGCATTGACATATTATATTTTATTCATTCCACTATGAGATTCATGTTTACGCTGATTCTGATGTGTTAGTGTTCTTCTTCTTATTTTTCTATTCTAACTTTTCTTTCTATTTCCTCATCCTCTAACTTCTTTCTTCTAACTATCTACACTTCAGTACAACTTGAGTTGATGTGGGTATTTAAATGCCGGCTTAAGCTTTACAAAAAAAGTGTGCCATTACAGTTGGTATCAGAGTTGAAGGTTGGGTAATAACCTTGGCTCTATGACGTAACTCAATCGAGATGAGGTTAGTAATACCCTAGATTGAGTTTTAGTGTGTATAAATATGAGATAGCGTACTTGTTAGTGTTATAAAAGCTGTTTTATATTATATTGATTGATTTTTTGACTGGTATAAAAATTTCAAATCAACGTGTTTAGCTGACGTGGTTAATAGGGATTTCTAAATATTTGAACGGGACAAATTGATATAATATTGTTTAAAGTGGGTAAATGGAATATTTTTACCCAAATTATATTTTGATATAAAAGAATGATGTTCTGAAATGATGGATGAGGTTAGACTATAATCAAATGGGATTTTAACATTGAGATGGTGTTATATAACCAAATTGAATTTGTATAAGAGTAGAATAAACAAATGAGATAAACCAAAATTGGATCCAGACAAGAATTGAGAATTTAAATCCCGGATGCTTATAAAATATTTTCTGAAATATTATAAAGTAATATAGCATTCTTTGAAGGTGAATGGATTTTGGGAGTGATTAAGCATTAAACTCACTTCACTCGCTAGAAAATAATTCTGATAATGGATAGCGACATTATCGGTGTTCATTTTTGAGTTTCTAAATGATGAATTACTACCATAGTAAATTGGTTAATAGAAAGTTGTTAGAGAGAAACATGTTTTAAAACTTCAAATGTTTTAGATTTTCCAATGTTTATAAATTTATGCACATATATTTATATTATTTTAAAAAGAAGAAATAAAGGCCGGGAATCTGAATTCTGAAATTTAAATTTAACTAGTGCAAGTTAAATGGATTAAAATAGTAAAAGTAAATCAAATGGATTACAAGTTTAACTTAAGTTTAGTTAAATGAAATGAAGGGATTTTAAGGAAACAAAAACCTGTAGAAATCCATGGAAATGAAATTTGGTTTCAATTGAATGGAAACTTATGCTTTCAGGACTCCGGTCCATAACTTATGCTTTCCTTTGTTTGCAATTTTTTGCTTTTGGCTTATGTAACTTATAGTCAAAGATGCTACATCGGCTCATGCACACACGAAACCGACCTATTGTCTCTGGTCATGCTTTGGGTTGGACTATTGATCATTGTACCCCTGTGGTATTAATAAAAACTACTTCGGATTTCGATCCTCACTTGATCAGTCAAGTATAAAATTCAGGCTCAGGCTCCCACTTGGCCTGCCAAATATAAAATTAGGACTCTGGCCCTTACTTGATCAGTCAATTATAAAATTCATGCTTCGGCTCCACCCATGATCATCAAGTATGAAATTCAGGCTCTGGCTCCACACATGATCAGGCAGGTATAAAATTCGGTCTTTGGCTCCATACCTGGCCCACTAAGTATAAAAAGGGGCCCCTACTCCACACTTGATCCGCCAAGTATAGAGTTAGGGCTCCGGCTCCGCACTTAATCAGTCAAGTATAAAATTTGGATTACGGTCCCTCATTCGGCCAGCCACTCATAAACTTCGAACTTCAGCTCGCAACTTAGGACTCCCTTCCACGACTTTCCCAAAACTTGGGATTTGGATGTTAAGATTATCCAAATGGATTCACCAAGCATAATAACTTCACGACTTGGTCTGCCAAGTACAGAAGTTCGTTGTCTTAACCCTCTTAGCATGAGAACCTTGACAACTAAGCTCGTGAAGTACATAATATCACATAACTTGGTCCGCCAAGCACGAAACCCTTTTTTACATGCACATACTTGCTCTGACAGGACTCAACAAGCCCACGACTTCTGATTTTATGGATACCATACATCCCAGACTCAACAGTTCGTTAGAATACGATCTAATTTATCATCAGATTTCTATTCAACTGCGATGTCAGCGATCGTCGGACTTCTCCCAAATCTCAGCTCATAGATTTACAGATCTCCGGACTACTCACAAAATACATCTATCTTCAATCAAGAAAGACATGTTTTAGGGGGAAAGTGTTTACACACTTTTTGGTCAAAGCAGTCACATGTCAAGTTTATGACTAACAATGCACTCAAGTCTCGAGAACGTCATCAGAAAACACAAAACGATTTAGTCGAAGTTACGATGCACTTGGAATCAAGCCAAAATATGGATCATTCATGAAATCAACATCGACTTATCGCGTGTGGCAAACACGTGCCGATAAAAAAGGCTTGAGTACCTCGCACTGACTATCAAAAATCACCAAGCCAAGCCTTGCTCGACTTGGATTGGATCGCTTTAGATTTTTCTTGCATGCACCATGTCGATCATTGATAATTCCTCACGCGGACCAGGTCGATCACTTGAAAAAAAACAAGGCTAGAACCGCTCAAGAAATTCACATCTCGAATTTTGCACCACTCTGGGATGCAAATTCTATAGACGGTCCTTCTGGATGTGAAATTTTGTGGATGGTCCTATAGGATACGAAATTCTACGGACGGTCCTCTAGGGTTTGAAATTCTGCAGACGGTCCTCTAGGGTTCGAAATTCTGCAGATGGTCCTATCGGATGTGAAATTCTGCAAACGGTCCTCCAGGATGCAAAATTCTGCAAACGGTCCTCTGGGATGTGCAATTCTACAGACGGTCCTCCCAGATACATAATTCTGTAGACGGTCCTCCGAGATGCGAAATTCCCCAAACGCACTGTCGGGATGCAAAATTCTGCATACAACATCATTTTTTAGCTAAGCTTTCAAGATACGAAATTCGAGCTGATGCCTCCAAACCTCACCTATAAATACCTCTTTCTTGGCATTTTAATGGGTTGGCATTTCTAGACCTTGACTATACTTTGACATACGAGATTGGAGCCCCAAGACACCATTAATGGTTTTCATCATCATCATCATCGTGGCTTATGGACATTTCTTGGACTTGTAGACACTATATTGAAAACTGCCTATGGTTTTTTGACATTTGAAGACCGTCCACAATCTTTTCGCATTTGGAAGACTGTCTATAGTTTTTTGGTATTTAGAAGACCGTCTATAGTTTTTGGACATTCATGCATACTCTTGGACATTAAGGCTACTTTTTGGACATTGTTGTGCATACCAACATACATTGACTCAATGAAGAAGAAGAAGAAGGGCATTTTGGTCAAATTATGAATTAAAAAGCTATTTGTTATTCAATTGTACAATATTTTATGAGAAAATTGTCTAAACTCGTTTAATCACTATAATTGATAATTATATGATGAATGATTACTATAAAGTGGACGTAGGCGTTAGTGCCAAACCACTATAAAAGTTGTGCATCCTTTATATTTCTCATACTCTAGATATTCAGACTATAAGTTTACAGATAAACTTACACTTGGGGGTTGGCATGCGCAAATAACCAATTTTCCATGTCAACAGTAAGCACCTTCATGGTCTAACTAGGGTGGGCAGCAAGAAGCACTTTATCCTTAGTACATGGTAACCCTGACTGGGCTAGGGAAGATACTTTGTAAAAGAAGGTGTTATAGCATAATGTATAGCAGAAGGACCTAAAAGTCTATCAATGTTGTGTAGGTGATGGTATTATCGAACGTCGAGTAAAATCTATGCCAAAAGATAAGGTATGATGGAACTATAATTACAAATCTTTTTGTTGGCAATTAATTTATTGCTCTGCCTGGGGTAGCTCATCTACGCCATAAACCATACAACAATATGTAGGAAGATACGGATCATCGAAAATGACATCAAAGTCATAATATTTCCTACAACAACTCTCACCAGGATACGAGTATGCATCAAGCACTAAGGGATACAATATTAATGGAAATCTCCTCCAACTAAGCATCAAAGCAATTTCCATGAACTCATGCTCGTCACTGCCACGAAATGGGTGTCACATAGTGTAACGACCCAGATTTTCTGGTCGGTTTATTTTGAATATTTAATATTATTTTAAATATAGAGCTGATAATATAAATCGATTGTCATATTGAGTTATAGATCTAATTACCGTAATACGAGATATATTGAATTCGAAGTTAGAATTGAATCAAAACAGTTCAGATAATAAATATAAATTCTATGTGAATGTAATCGATAATGGTAATGATATATTATCGAGAAATTTATTTGTTTATAAATTTAAATAATTTAATATCTTTATAAAATAATTATTCTATATACGTTTAAATTAAATATAAAATATATTCGGTTAGTTCAGAATAGTGTTAAACTGTTGAAATAACAAAGGCTGCGTTAAAATAGCGGTTCTGATTTTCGAATAAGGGTACCTCGAGATATTTTGATTATTAAATTAATTAATTCATTTCAGATTTTTTGAAATTTTTTAATGAGCCGACCTATATCAATTAATAGCGCAGACCTACTTCCTTCCTCGAGCTGTTTAAAGTGTCTGCCTCCTTCGTTATCAAGGAAAACATGATGGAATGGCATGGTACGTATTGTCCCTTCGCACATCTATAAATTTGCCTTTCCTTCAGTTTCTCTGGCATTCCTAAAATCAAACGCGATAACCCCCTTGAACTCATTTCCTACTTCAGCAAAATAAATCCGTTCTCCCCCCTTTCAAAATTGAAAAAAATTAAATCATGATTTTTGTTTGATTCGATGCCGCTCGTTATATTCATCAAAACCAAAATCGAACAAAATCGTTCGTTGCTAACTCATTCGAACTCGAGCGGTGCTTCTGGTACTGGGCGTTCGTTATATTTCTATCGCAAGGGGGAATTGAAGTCGCAATGGCTGATATTCGAACTCGGAAATCGATTTAGGGGTCAGTTATACGAGGACAACGGTCTTCGATCCAGTATATGTGGATCTGGATTTCGCGGAAGGGTTCGAACTGTCGAACGAGGTGGTGGGAGGTTGCAAAGTCGATCTGAATTATGGATCTGGAGTGAGCGCGATGACCTTGGATGCTCGCGGTTTACCGAGGGGAGTTGGTGTTGAGCGGAAGCTCGGCCTTAAGCAGTAGGAATTCAACAGGAAGAAAAAAAAAAGAGAAAAACAATGTAGGAGGAAGTCACAACTAAATCAAGGAATGTGGAGCTAATCAAGGGTTAGAATAAATAAAACCAAGGTAATTATTCTAAATTTATAATTAAAATTCTTACTTATAAATTTGTTTGAAAGTTTTAATAATAAATGTCCCGTTAAAATGTATACCAGAATTTATAAGATGGAATCCGTCGAGAAATGCATAGCTGCGAACTGCTTAAGATGGAATTTAAAATTTGAAATCGGAATCAATCGGAAAATAAAATCACGGTGAGTAAATCTCACTCACCTTTAGAATTATTTTTATTTCATTAAAAATAATTGTTTGTTGCTTGTGTGAATGTTTTCTGCTTGTTTTATATATATTAGTTATTTAGGCTATTATATATATATATTGGGTTGATTGATTGGTTGGATTCCCACAGTCTCATTAGCGGATGCCCGCAGTTTCATAGCGGATGATTACCCTATACGCCCCACGCTATGATAGTGGATGACCTTCTATACCACGATATTCTGCCACGAAGCAGAATGGGTATTATTTATGTGCTAACATCTGTGGATGCAGGAAAACAGGTTGGAGGAATCCAACTGGATTCCTCAAAAATATATTATCTGTTTGCTTGTTGTTTGTTTGATTCCATATATATTTTTCATATATGACGTGTTAAAAATCAAATGATTGAAAATTGGGTGATTTGATTTTTTTAAATATCACTGGGCCAAGTGTTAATTTATTTAAAATATCGTGGAAGGATATTTGAGATTTAAAAAGGAAAAAATTCTATTTTTAAATAGAATTTGAATTTTAAATGGAAATAAAAATATAAACTTGTTTTTGAAAAATAAAACTAGTAGTTTCTTTATAAATGAAGTTTATAAATAGTTCTTTTATAACGAAGTTATAAATGAAGTGAAAAGAATTATCATTTGATAATTCAGAAATAGAAATACAAGTGTGAAATTGGAATTTGAAATGAAATTTCAAAATAGGATTTGAAATGAAATTTTTTAAATATATAACTCAAATGAAATTTGAGTATAACATTTGAATAGTAGAATTAGAAAAGGAGTTTAAATATTTGAATTTTAAATAAAAGAAAAAAAGAGATTGAATATTAGAAATTCAAATAGAAGTTCAAATAGAATTTGAATAGACGAAATTAGAATGAAATATAGAATTTGAATTCAAAGAAATTAAAATAGAGTTTGAATCCATAGGAATTCAAATAAAGAAAATTCAAATAGAGTTTTGAATATGAAAATTCAAATGGAAATTCAAATATGGAATAGAGAAAATATGAAGGGAATTCAAACATAGAATTTGAATATAGAAAAGTGAAATGGAATTTGAAGGAAGAAATTTTAAATATAAAATTTGAATATAGAACTTTCAAATGGAGTTTGAATATAGAGAATTTGAAATAGAATTTCCAAATAGAATTTGAAATAGATTTTCAAAAGAGAATTTGAAATAGACTTTAAAAGAAGAATTTCAAAAATAGAATTACAATGAAATTTGAATTCAAATATAATTGAAAGAGAATTTGACTAAAGAAATTCAAAAAAAGAATTTAAATATGGGATTTGAATTCAAAGGAATTGAAATAGATTTGAAGTCAAAGGAATTGAAATAGAATTTGAATTCAAGGGAATTCAAATAGATTTGAATAAAGAAAGTTCATATGAAATCTGAATATAGAATTTGGATAAAAGAATCCAAACGGAATTTGAATAAGAGGTTTGAATATAGAATTGTGAATATAGGAATTCAAATGGTACTTGAGTATAGAATTCAAATAGAGTTGAAATGAATTTTAAATATAGAATTCAAATAGAAATTTAAATTGGAAATTTGAATATTTAAAATTCAAATAGAAATGAAAATGGGATTTGAATATAGAAAATCGAAAATATTATTTTGGATTGAAAAGGAAAATGGATTTGATATATATTAAAATATATATCAAAAATAGAGTTGAATTTATTTTAAAAACAAAGTTTTAAAAGTATATATATATATATATATATATATATATATATATATATATATATATATATATATATAGCGAACTCACCACGGCGCGGTAGTTCGTAAATTGGCGACTCGAACTTCAATCGAGTATATAGAACTCAATTGAAGTCGGAATTCTTTGAAACAAGAATCGTCAGGACCGGTTGAATAATAGTTTTCTAATGGAAGAGAAAAATCTGAATTTCGTCGTATAGATTTTGAGTTATGTCAAAATCAAATTTTCAGAAAAACAGCGCCAAAACCACTTTAAAATCGTAACGGTTTATTCAAATAAATAAAAGGATTTTTATAAATAAAAATCCGAATTTCAAAAAAAAAAAATCCAGACTAGAGATATAAAATAAATATGAACTCCAGTGAAGTAAGTGAAATGATTTTGAAACAAAAATCAGATTTTTAACTACTGAATAGAAATAACTAGCCTGGGGTATATTTGATTAAAAGAGATTTTGAATAGAATTTGGATTTTGGTAAAGCAAACTGAACGGGTGAATATATATTTGAAATCGAATATGGGATTTGAGTTGGAAACAAAAATGAAATTTATTTATAAGCAAGATAACATATTTGAACATGCTATATTCAATTATGGAAGTGAAATAGGCAAAGGTGCTAATTATCAAATGAATTAACAAATTGAGTTAAAACGATTAGATCAAGTTGAAATGAATTGAAAATGGTTGGATATATGTTAAACAGGTTTGGAATAAAGTGTATGAAGTATAGAAGATATATATATATAGAATGCTCGACAAAAAGGTACGTATTTAATTCACATATGGGTTTTATGCGCCGTATCGGCAAGCCGCTTGGCTTTTTCTTTTCTTTTTGAGATGAGAAGTTACCGGGAAGCTATTTGAAATTTCCCGATGCTCCCGATACAGGGGAGGTTATGGCGAAATTTTCCGGAAATTTAAGGAGTTAGAATATTTTAAAGATATTTTGATAGTTAGAAATCATTGTATCGACGTATAGAATTCGATAGGTAAGTGAATATAAAAATCGAATATTTTAAACAAAAAGGGAAATCCATAAATTAGAAATAGAAAGCGAACTTTATACATGTTTTAAAAATGAATAATTGGATTGTATAGTGTGTTTATTCGAGGTAAGTGGTTTTGCCGTTTTGAAGTTGAGGAGGTTTTCAGTTAAGGTCTGAGAGGTAATTTTACCCCAACTTGATTGATTTCATTTTTAATGGATAAATAGCAAGATCCAGTCTCGAAGAGAAGTGTTTGAAAAAGAGGTAGTTGAATAAAATATTTTGGGTTGTTGTAACGATGTTTTACACAACATTCGTTTTAAACCCAAGTGATTAAATTTTGGAAATATAACAAGTAAATATTTCCTGAGTATAATTAAAATAGTCGGGATAGAGATAAGTGATTGGAATTGTTTCCAATTGCAAATAGAGATATTTTCTAATATATAGAAAATAAAAGAAGTTGATATTGGAAATGCTTTCCAAATAGCGTAAAGGGCCAATATGGTTATTGAAAATATTTGGGTAACAAATATTGATAAGGAAATGGAGAAGAGATTTAATTAATGAAATATTAATTAAAGAGCCAGTGATTTGTTTGATATGATTGGATGAACACTTGTTTTTATTCGATAGTTAAATCACAGACTATCGAAGTTTTGACCATCGTTGTCAATATGGAGAGACCGGTTGGATTATTATCCGAAGAACCACTCCGTATCGGCATAAGCGTTGCGAACCAAGTATGCTGAATATATATTGAAGACGGAGTAAAGTGCAAGGACTTTTTTCTATTAAATAGAAATAGTGCCTTCGGTTTCGTTCAGTCCCAGAACGAACGTATATGGACGAATGTCTGACAGAGTATTTCCAATGATCAAATGGGTTGGTCTGTATAAATATATATGGTTGCAACGGATTTATTCCGTTAGCATAACATCCAGAATATTTGTGCAAACTCAACTAGTGATTAACGGATCTGACAATGTGGCATTCAAAGTGATTGTGCTATCAATGAATGGTAAGTATTCGTAGCCTCAGGCCTCAACAACCGGGAAAGGGCAAAAATCGGGCAGGCAGCATGGCTATGTGGGTCGCACCCATTAGGATGTATAATCACCTATCTAGAGGTTCATTTAATTTCTTATTCTATTCGATGCTGTCCCAGTCGGGAGACGGTTGCTGATCCCAACCGTTGGTGATATACATTCGATACACTCAAGCGAAATGAGTGGTCGGTCATGTGTGGGCTGGGTTACAAGATGTTCTTGTTGAACCCAGTGTATTCCTCTCTAGAGATACACTAGCGGAAGGTGGTTCCATACCTTGTCATGTTGGAAATCCAATCTCCAATAAGCGCCATGCGGTTTTTGATTTTATAATATATATGTGGAGCGTGAGATGCAAGCGTTCTGCTATTTGGTTATTTACTTGATGTAGACATTATTATAATATCACTAGATTTTCGTATCAAAGTGTTTTGGGTTATAGTAAGGTAAAAACCGTCCATGTTTATGTGTGGGCTGGTCTTACTATTATCTTTTCTTTCGAAAAGGGTTTTGAAAGTTAAACAAGTGGTTGGAGTTTACTCACACCAGTCCCATGACTGACCCAGAGTTTATTTTGTTTTGTTTTCCCTAAACTCTTGGGTGCCCAAATTTGTACGGGCAGTCAAGTAGTCGGGATTTCACAGATTCATTTGAAGGAGCTGGAAGCAGGAGGCTTCCCCGGTTAGCTATAGGCTATCATATATTCCGCTGTGGACCTTGTTTGTATCTGGAAACAGGTGTTTATAACTGTTCCATAAATGACTGTTGTGCTCTGATGATGGTATGTATATAAAGTTACTGATTTGTATTTCAAAAGTTATGTTATATAATATATTTTATTCGTTCCGCTGTGAGTTTGTGATCTTCGTTTTTTCTTCTATTCTAATATTTCTTTCCTTCTATTTCTCATCCTCTAACTTCTTTCTAAAAATGATTCGTATTCCTGTGCAATTTGGGTTGGACGTGTGGTGTTTTTAGTCAACTCAGATAGCACGTATTTGCGGGTCGTTACACATAGTATGCCTTCTATACATTCTTAAGTTAGTCTGATTATTAGAAGTTGAATAAACATGGAAGGATTCATTTTTTTTGGTCGCTCTGTTCTACCTGCACCAAAATAAAAAATGGAGGAAGAAGCTGAGCATCAATGATCACTGCCCTGAAATGAAAGTTCTTGGAGTACTCAAGATACTAGTACTATAATAATTCTGAAAAAGCACACAAAGAAACTTTTGATTCAAACATGGTTCACAGTGCATCCTGACATCTATATAGTGTTGCAAGAGTACCTCGCATCATGTACAATAGCACTATCAAAATCTAAATTGGATACAGTCTCAAAAAAGATGGCCTCAAGGCTAGTTATTTTATATGAGTATCCAACGCCCGTGTACACCACGTTCGAGTTATATATATCCGAGTCCGTTTAATTTTCATTTAGGACAATATAATATGTAAGAGAAAATATCATCTAGTTCATAATCCTTCGAAGCATTTGAATTTATTGTAATTCAGTGTATAGTAGATTGAAACTAAAAAAAAAGGCATAAAACGTGATATAAATAGCAGTTTCTGTCCATGAACATTCCTTTCCTTTTGTGGTCAGGTTCAAAAAAATGTATGTTATTTTCCAACTGATTTATTTAGTACACGAGGTAAGATAGTAAAATTTGAAAGAGCATAAATCTTGCTCGTTTCAATTTTATTTAGGATAGAAATTGAACCCAACCCCGTTTGGTCTGGTCCGACAGATTTAACACCACTAGCTGACTGATGGACTACTGATAGTGGTACCAAAATACAAGCTCTTGAAAAGGTAAAAGGTAAACAGTCTAGCAAGCTCCAAATTATGCTTTGAGGTATAATGTGTCAGTATGATATCATTAGCAGTTGTGATCGCACTGACTCTAGTAGTGGAAGTGGACTGATATAATAAAGGCAAAATATCTAAATGCGAAAGATGATTATGAATAAGTGCAGAATCACGTCATTGGTCATTTTATCAGATTAGAGGGAAATCAATCGCTTTTGCTAATGTTGATGAGCATAGAAAAATCTAGCATTGTAATTCCTAACTCACCATTTAAAAGTGAAATGTACGGATGGTTTTGTACCACGGTGGAGAGATCGCAGCTCATAATTGCACATCTCCTTTTATATCATTACCTATGCCGAAAATATTAAATCAAATACAAGTTAAACTGAACTATAATAATTTAATAGTTTTTTGTTTTGATGTTGTTAGCACTAAAATAATCAAGAAAAAGCCGAAAGCCAAGCCAGAGTGAAGGGGTGATAAGACCAACAATCCTCCAGTAGAATAAAGTTAGGTCGACGGCATTTGCTTTCGGATTCAAGAATGAAGAAGCAAGGGATTTTTCTTCTTCTTCAAGAAAAGCCCTTGTCGGCATAACTCGAAGGGCATGATCACTAGATTTGACATCTCAAAGAGTAAAGAGCTAGGCTTATTATAGTTTTCGGATTAGTCAAAAGGGAATTACAGGAAAGCTTGAGCCTCCTCTAGTTAACCATCATAAGCAACCTCCATGCGTATAGGAATGTGAGGCCACAAGCAACACCGGATGAAGGATCGTTTTTCAGCATTTGTCCAAAGCTTCCACCTCCGGAAGATTCATTCCAAAAGTTTTGTCAATGGTCCTCTAGCAACTCTTCCAAAGAATTGTAGAAGGCGCATTCACGAAGCCTTTGTACACACTTCTACCGAAAAGCCGGGATGAAGCCTACATGCTAGAAGGAAGGCTAACCCGCATCTACAAATACGACACTAGGAGTCCAGAACAAGGATCCAATTCCTCGTTCTCAATCTTGTAGCTTTGAGTTATAAACCCTAATTTTTAAATTGATTTGAGGAAGAGAGTCTGCAATCATAAAAATCATTAATAAATGGTTTTGCCAAGCAATTGAGGTAATGAAGGCACAATTATTTAATCACTTTATTATTATCATAACATTGCAGGTTACCCATTCTATGGTCCTGAAACAGTAAAATCTGACCAAGGATATAGCGAAAGACTACGAGAAGTCATAAACATTGAAATAAACTAAATTGAGTTTACTTTGAGAATTGGAATTTCAAGAACCTTGTAGGTTATAACCTCTCGATGGTTACCGAAGGTTGTCTAATCTAGTTATAATTTAAGATCCTACCATTACTACCTTATAGTTTCTTCGTTTGTTCAAACGAAACCATTCAATCTCATAATCAAACAATGGTTTCCTAAGAGTATCTAGTTCAGTATTCGTATACTACCTCGCCTAAAGATCCTTTGCTTACCTCACCGAAAGGATATTTAAGAAGCCATGAAGTTATCTCTAATGGAAATTTAAGTTTCCATATTACAACAATGAAAGCTATCATTTTAGCTGAAAGATTCCTACTGAAAAACCATTAGAAAATCCAACTTAGTAAGAAACACAATTCATTTCCAGATGGTATACTATTATCTTTTTGTAGATATATATCTTCTTTCCTATAGGAATTTACTTTCGGAAGTTATCGAAAGCATCTACAAGAACTTATTTACGAAAATGGTTCTCAAAGCAGATTCACCCATTTCGCAAGCAAGGGATTCTACTGGAATACACTGTATTAGGGTGTTAACAATGTATTTGGCTAATATTTTTTGTGCTAGGAGGGGTCGAACCTTCGTCATCTTTTAACCTCCTCAGCTCGACGAGAGTTTTTTCTAAGATAAACAAATGGATTCTAAGTGTGTGAGAACTCGAAGTTTTTTGCAAAGGATTGTGTATACCTCAAAGAATATTTCATGCAAGTCAGATGATAATAATCAATGACTGGGGAAGAACCCCCATGAAACAAAAGAACATTCCCCAAGGGCCTAGTGTAAGCCCGAAAGAATAAATCGAACACCTCCATGGTTTTACAAGGAAAGAAATGTTATGACTCCTTCATGTGATCAATATAGAAATACAAGGAAAGAATGGGGGAAAGAATGACATTTTCTCTTCTGGAACAACAAAAACGCAACATGGACAAAAAAGTGATTAATGAACAAGGATCTTCGTACCCAATTGTGCCTAAAATATCTTACGTAGATTTCAGATTCTATGGGGAGCAAATGATGCGAGTAAAGGATTTAGGTATGAATAACAAAAATAAAGTAGAAGTCTATGAATCATGCAACAAAAGAATAAACTCATTCCACGGAGGATCAATACCGTTCTCTATTTATGGACAAAATAAGGAGAAGGATAATAACTGGTTGTTTCAAATGAAAAAGGCAATACGAACCTACTCACAAGGAACAACGTTTAAAAAAGAAACGACGAAGGATTATGAGGCCTTTGTTAAAAGATGGCAACTCAGCAGAATGGAGCCTTCATCAAGTTATGTCCGACAAGAGGTATCTAAAGGAAGATCGAGCAAGTATTACCAATAAGGCTTCCCACACTATTTACCGAAAGAAAAACCAAAAAGGAGAATATTTAATGATGAAAACCGAGAGTCACAGTTAAAGAATAAAACACTAAGGAATGAGCCTTCAGAAGGGAAATCAAAGCGTAATTTGCCTACGGTATATGAATTAGTTACTTTAATGGAAAGCATTATTTTTAACAAAATAATAACTTGATTTCGGACCATCAAAGAAAAAGGAAACAAAATACGTAAGGAATGAGGGAGCCAACCATTGCCATTACCAGTTAAAGAATGGTCAAGAAACCAATTAATGCAAAACCACTCGAAAAAGTATATTAAACTTGTATAGACAAGGAAAATTGAGGGAATACATAAAAGATTGTGAGTGATATTTATAAGAAAGTTAACCAACCTGAAAATTTACCATTGTCGCATTATAATATTTTCCTTTATCTAAAAGGAATGAATCGACTAAATTTGTGAATCACTATTTGCATTCATTTTTTTGCCTGTGGTCACCATGGCCAGTTATCAATCACCGTGTGAACCTCGCTTAGTTTAATGGTTTGTTAGCCAAATGTAGCGTCCAAAAAGTTAAAATAAATCAAATATGGTGTTAGCAACTGTCGAAAATCTCTGTTGTAAAAACATTTCTAGGCTCTCATATAAGAGTTTGAGTAGCCTTATCGTATAGATTTTTGTCTAGTTTGCCTATATGAGATTTACTGCATTATGTAAGCATAAAAATATATTTATAGACACCATTTAATCATTGATTTAGGCTTATGCTTCTTATAAAGATCAAAACAAATGTTTCAACGATTTTTCGTCCATTGTTGCTTCCAAATCAAGCAAAATGCATGATATTTCATTGTAGACCAGTTAATACAAAACAAAATACTGAAATTCTATCCAGATCGATGAGTCTGCAATAAATATCTACTTCGGGTTCATACCCAATTAATTCTTGCCTAATCGGTTAATTATAGTCTATTGAATTTAATTATCTTTTCAACCATGATGAAAATATGGATGCTAACAGTAAGAGAATCTCCAATGAGAGATTATATATCACAAGATGTAATATGCACACACGTATTTCAGTCTTCAATAGAATGCAAATAATATAATCAGTTACATTTCAGATGATTTTGGTTATAAACCTATAATCAAATTGAACGCATGTCGAACAAATTTTCATTCTTTAAGCGTCTATTTAACAAACACGCTGTTCAACAGGCATATGAAGTTAGCGTGCTTGTTGAAGACGCTTGTTCAATAAGCTTCCAAAGTAACAATATAAATATATTTTAATATCTAGAAACTTGCAGATGCTGTGAGAGGTTAAAGTTACTGCTGATACATGCTGCCACATTCAACACAAAACTAGCATAGATGATAGACCAACAAGAAAACCTACAACTAATTGCAGTTGGGAAAAGCAAACAAAGTCTTAGCAAAGAAGTCTAAACAAAGAACACCAGCCAAAATACGAAAAATCACTAAACTAATGCATCAGCAATTGACCTGATGCCATCCCTAAAGTTATGGTGGGTCTTCAACTTCATAAATATCTGCATAACCAAGTGACTATCCAACCCGGCGTTTTTTTCTTCACTCTCAGCAACACGATGTACTCCAATGGCGTCTCCAACTTCTTCAAGAGAACCTGTATTTAGGTCTATACGTCGTGCCATTTCCTTCACATCATACAGTTCTTCACCCAAAAGGGATCTTGCCTTCTTCAGGAACTCTTCCAATGTTTCAGGATAACAGTTTTTGCCCATAAGGAGCTTAACCATATACCCGAAATCATACATGGTCATGAATGAAATCCATACGCCAACCTTCTTCCAAAAGCCATGTTGAATCATAATACCTCTGAAGACTGCAGGATCAACACCTTCCTTTTGATTTCTTTCAAAATCTACACCATGTAGATCTAACGCATCAAGGGATGCTTTACATAATGTTTTGGGGCAATACCTTGAATCAGAAGCGCTGAAATGAAAGAGCCAGATGGTGGGGTGTCCTTCAATAACCGGGAGTTGTTGATCTGAATTGAAGAGAGTCATGCCAAGTTGAATGATCGGAAGGTTCCCAATCTGAAGCCTCAGGATATCATAATAAACTTCGGGATTTTCTTTTAGGTATTTGTTGGCGAAATATGTGGTAGAATGCAGAAGATACTTGCCTCTGATCGAAACAAAAGAATAGCTTTCAACGTAGTCTTTTATGCGATTGCATTCAGAGATCAGGTTGGATGCCCATACATTTCTTACTTTAATCTTTTGATCATTTACTTGAGCCATTTTTTCAGTTCGAGCAAGGAGGGAGGACTCAGAAGGTTAAAGAAGAGGGGTTGAGAATAATTCGGATCCGAGAATACTACTTCCCCCCTGAAATTAGGGTATAAGCGGCTAAAATATCAGCTCTTGCGTCCTCTGGATATCGTTCCCTGAAAATCTACGTACATTTCGTTCAATCCTCATACGTGAAAACATATTCCCTCTTAAGAGTTTGTGGTCGTGTGATCGTACGTGTCCACCATTAGCCATATTCATTCACTTTTGGAAGGATTTTCTGTAAATAAATATGAGAGATATGAAAACTTGGCTATTTTTTTATTGAATTGAGAAACCTCTATATTTATACAGAGCGTGTAACTAGAAAATTGGAAACTTCTATCAGATCCTAAAGACTTGGTAAACAAAACAAACACAAGAATTATTCAAAGAGCAAATTAGTTTAAAGGACAAACATATAATAAACTTTTAAAATTAGGACGCAACTTTAAGAAATTAGGCCGAAGGACAGTCGCCATATTCTTCTTTTATTTCCTCCGCCGTCGATTATTAACAGCCGTTGTCGCCTCAATTATCAACAGCCAAGTCATCACACACCCTTCCAAGCCGCTGCTGCCTCCTCTCCAAACCGCCGCCTCTCCAATCCGACATCGCCGCCGCCTCTTCAAGCCGCTGCCGCCGCCGCTTCTTCAAGCCTTCGCCTTCCCCCTAACCTCCACTTCTGTCGCCGACCTCATGCCCTAGCCGTCATCCGACCAATCAACGCCTGAGGTCAACGTCATTCATTTCAAACCTAGCCGCTGCCGTTCAAGTCATCTGCTATTAAATTTAGCATTTCAGTCAAATGCTAACTGTATTTAGCATTTCATCGAATGCCAATCTGATGTTGTATTTTAACTTTGAGTATTAAAAATTCTTTTCAATGCTAACTGTACTTAGCATTTCAGTTGAATGCTAAGTACAATTTTCTTTTTTTAAACCTTTTTACATTAGTTAGCATTTGAGTAAAAAAAATAAAAAGTAAAAAAAAGGAAACACTTATGTAATCTGAATATATTTTCTTTTCTTTTTTTCAGTTCAGGTCAAATACATCCAAACGTTGAAACTATAGTTGTACTTATCATTTTTGTTTTTATTTTTATTTTTACAATGTAGTGTTCATTTAAAAAAATGATAGATGTACTTATCATTTTATTTTTAAATGGTAGTTGTACTTATTGTTTTATTCAAGCTTAAATACGATAGTCTGATAAATCATTTTCTATCTTACATACATTTTTTCCATATAGCTCTTTTTTCTTTTTCTTCTTTACATATTCAATGATACATATTTTTGAAATGATAGTTAAATGTAGCTTTTTGTTTTCAGGTCAATGACAAATAAATTTGGTAAATATTACTTAAACATAACAGTTTCCCCTACTTATTTTCTAGCTTTGATGTTTTTGCTGACAATTATATTTATATTTTCATATGATACTTGCATATAGCATTATTTTGTTATGTCAAATTTTTTGTCTGCTGCTAATTCAACCTACCATTTTAACAATTTCTAAAAAAATTATAATGCTAATGTATTTTAGCATATGTGTTATGTTAGTCTAAAAACAATAAATTTCTACAGTAGATAACATTACTGTTCAATACTAAATTAATCTAGCATTTTCTAAAAGATTTATTTTTCGCCATTGACTGCATCATCTATTTTATAACAATATAAAAAAAGTTAAATTCAACTATCATTTAGAATATTATACACATGCCTGATCACTTTCAAAAATACAATGTAAAATTCAACTATCATTTGTCATATCTATACATGCTATAGTTCACTTTAAAAATATAATGCTATATTCAACTATCATTTTACATATTCTATACATGCTAGTTCACTTTAGAAATACGATGTTGAAATCAACTATCATTTATTATGTTTTATACATGGTAGCTCACTTTATAAATGCAATGCTATATTCAGCTATCATTTAGTATATTGTACATATGTTATTTCATGCTAAAAAAAATACAATGCTAAATTCAACTATCATTTACCTCTTTAAGAATGTAATGAGATATTCAGATATCATTCATTATATTATATACATGCTAGTTCACTTTGAAAACACAACACTATATTCGTATATCATGTTCTATAATGTTAGTTCACTTTAATAGAGCATTTAAGTAATGATAGACATACATAACATTAAAAAAAATGATACACAAACATAACATGATATATTTACATTTGAATATGTTACTTTGTTTGCTTATTGTATTATGTTGCAATGATAAATGATAGAGAAAAATAGCATTCGGCATTTGATTGATGATAGACAAAAGCATGATGAATAGCCATAGAATAATAGATAAATATATCATTGAGAAAAAGACTTCCGCACGCAAGGCCTAATCGGGTACCTATGACACATAAAAAACTTCCGCATGCAAGACCTAATCGGGTACACCAGCAACGATTCTGCACCCAGTAGGAATTAGTTAACCGAGCGGGTACCCGTGACACGTAAAACACTTCCGCACGCAAGGCCTAATCGGGTACTCCAGCAACGATTCTGCAGCCAGTAGGAATTAGTTAACCGAGCGGGTAGTCGTGACACGTAAAAGACTTCCGCACACAAGGCCTAATCGGGTACCTATGACACGTAAAACACTTCCGCACACAAGGCCTAATCGGGTACCTATGACACGTAAAACACTTCCGCACGCAAGGCCTAATCGGGTACTCCAGCAACGATTCAGCACCAGTAGGAATTAGTTAACCGAGCAGGTACCCGTGACACGTAAAAGACTTCCACACGCAAGGCCTAATCGGGTACCTATGACACGTAAAACACCTCCGCACGCAAGGCCTAATCGGCTACCTATGACACGTAAAAGACATCTGAACGCAAGGCCTAATCGGGTACTTCAACAACGAATCTGCACCCAGTATGGATTAATTAACCGAGCGGGTACCGATGACACGTAAATGGCATCTGGATGCAAGGCCTATCGGGTACTTATGACACGTAAAAGGCGTTCGGACGCAAGACCTAATCGGGTACTTCAATAATGAATCTGCACCCAATAGGGAATTATAAACCAAGTAGGTAGACACGTAAAAGACATCCGGACGCAAGACCTAATCGGGTATATATGACACGTAAAAGACGTCCGAATGCAAGACCTAATCGGTACTTCAACAACGAATCTGCATCCAGTAGGGATTAATTAACCGATCGAGTACCGGTGAGACGTAAAAAACATTCGAACGCAATGCCTAATCGGGTACATTTGAAAACCAATCTATACCGAAAACATTTCGTTTAACCGAACGAACTAAAAGAATGAAAAGGAATAAATGAAATTGAATGAATGATAGTAAAAAATAACATTTATTCTTTTAATTGCATTAAATGTATCGAATGTACCATACAATAATCAATCTATCATTTGTAGTATTATATTAGTTCATTATAAAGTATCAAATTGAATGGAATATGTCGAATGATAGTTTAAAATTTCATTTGTAGTTTTAAAGTGCATTATAGTACATCAAATGTACTGAATGAAATGTAAAAATTTCAGTTCTATTTTTAAAGTGCATTAGAATGTTTGAATGTAGCGAATGATAATTAAAATAGTTTAATGTAGTGTTTTACTTGTGAAGTTCACTATCATGTTTTAAAGATTTAAAATGATATTTTAACATAGCATTTTAATAACCAAGTCCATTATCTTGTTTATAATACGCAAGTCTATAATTTAGTGTAATATAATTATTACGAAGTTCATCATCATGTGTATGATATTAAAAAAATAGTTTGGTGTAGCATTTTTAACAAAAGTACACTAGTATGTTTAGAATATTTAAAATGATAGTTTAATACAGCATTCTAGTTATGAAGTACATTACCATTTGATTTATGATATCTGCAATATTCAAAATACAGCAACTCAATGAGCAAGCAAACAAACAACTGATGCGTTATAGTTTATGCACAGTTTCTCATTTTTTGAAACATATAAGTAATTTTATCACATCAAAATCAAATGTAAACATAAAAAAAGAGCACAATCATCACAAAACAACATGATGCAGCAATGACACAAGTGATGCAACAACAACAACAAAACAGAATATAACGTTCAGTTATACATTATACATATAGAATCAAAATGATAAGTTCATATAGCATTTGTTTCTTAGTTCATTTCAAAACAACATAGTTAATCGTCATCGATACCTGTAGCACCACCACCATCGACCTTAACCTCCACTCTATTGTCGTTGTTCATCTGAAATCGGCCATCAACATTATCTCTTGAGTAGTCGTCATCCTCGCCTGAAGGAAACAGTCCATCGTCTTCGCCAGAGGATGACCGTCATCTTCGCCTGAAGGAGCACCGTTGAAGCATGTGGTTGCGCTGCCGTCGCTCGTTCTGTGATGCGGCGTCGCCTCTTCGACTGAAGCCGTCGCCTCCAGTGCGATTGATTTGAGAAGAGATTTGAGTGCGAGATGGAAGAAGACACCCGATTTAATAATCGGCCAAATAATTCCTTCGGTTAAAAATATAAATGTTGTGTCTTTTTGACATAAAATTCATACCCGCGTCCTTGAGCCAAAAAACTGAACGATGTATTTCCTTAAGTCGATTTTCCTGTTATTCAAACTTAATTATAAAGAAGAAATTCTCAACAATCGTCCCCTTAAAATTATAGGCATCCTATCAGTTTAGCTGCAGCAAGTCAGCCATGTTTAGCACTAGTAGCTTCAGCAACTTCCTTTCCAGAACACATACCAAGTAATCGTCAACCTCACAAATGCAGCAACCTTCAAAGGCTTTGTTAGGATATCTGCAACTTGATCCTCACTTCTGCAGTGCACCAATTCAATAACACCATCTTTTGTTAAATCACGAAGGAAGTGGTACCTTACATCAATGTGCTTGCTCCTACCATGTAGCACCGGATTCTTTGATAACTTGATTGTTGAGCTATTGTCACAATAAACTGCAGTAGCTGCTACTTGAGAAAAGTATAATTTACCAAGCATTCTCCTTAACCATACTGCTTGACATGCACATGAAACTCCAGCAATGAACTCGGCTTCCGTGTCAACAAAGAGACAACTTGCTATTTCTTTGATGACCAAGAAACAGCCCCACTTCCCATCATAAACACATAACCAGAAGTACTCCTATCATTTACAACTCCGGCATAATCAGAATCAGTAAACCCAACAAGTTCTGATATTTCTCCCTTCTTATAAAAGATACCGAAATCAATTGTACCTTTCAAGTAGCGTAGTATTTTCTTTACCACGAGAAGGTGTTGTTCAGTTGGATGTTCCATAAACCTGCTGATAAGACTTACTGCAAACTTTATATCGGTCCTTGTAGCTGTGAGGTACATCAAACTACCAACAATCTGTTTGAAGTATGTGTTGTCAGCCACCTTGCTTTTGGAATTGCTGTTTATTCATCTCTACAGAATTTGAGTTTAGTCAATTCATTTGTGAAGAAGATCCACACGATAATTTTATTTAGCCTAAGAAAAAATGTGATATATAACTGGTCATATAATCGTGGTTATATAAATATTTTTTATACTAAGATTTTTACTGGAAATGTAAGAAAATTAGCGAAACTAGTTCAGTTTTTTGATAGACATATAATTGATGGAATGATAAATGAGATTGGTGTTATTAGTTTATTTATAGGTGAAGGAATAAAATATGTGGGAGGTGGGCGAATTTCGGTCCGGTCCGAGGAAACCTTTGCACGCCTCCGTTACCTTTTGGGAAGCCTACGCCCCATAGAAACTGTCTACCTGAGACTGTCCCTTGGCCCGTAGGTCCTGACACAAGGTTAGAATTCTAGCTCTTCCAGAGTAGTATCTCACTGATGGCTCGGTCCCCCTCGGAAGGAGGCCTTCTTCGCCTTCCACCTAAGCTGCGCAGGAAAGGCCCAAAGCCAATCCAGTTGGCCAACTTTAATTCTCCTTCAGCATTTTTAGACAACTTCAGACCTAGTTTTGCCGAAATTGCAGCGAAGTTGCAATCTTGCATCTCGAACTTCTCTAATATCTCCAGCGCATATATACTTCTTCTGCATAATGAAGATTCCAACAGCTGACTGTACTACCTCAATGCCAAGGAAGTCGTGCATCAGTCCCAAGTCCGTCATATCAAACTCCTCTTTCATGGACTTCTTAAATTCCTCGAACATCAGCTCATTATTTTTGGTGTAGATTAAATCATCTACGTACAAGCAAACTATCAAATACTTCCCAGCATCTCCGCTTTTGATGTACAAAGAATGTTCATAAGAACATTTACTGAAGCTAGTTCCAATAAAATAAGCATCTATAGGTCTATACCAAGCTCTAGGTGCTCGTTTAAGTCCGTAAAGAGCCTTTTTCAGCTTGTAGACCTTTTTCCAACAGCCCCTTTGTACATAGCCAGTAGGCTGATCAACATAGACCTCTTCATGCAACTCACCGTGGAGAAACGCAGATTTAACATCCAATTGATAAACAAGTCATTCATTTTGTGCTGCAACAGAGATCACCAACCTAATTGTGTCAAGCCTAACAACTAAAGCAAAAACTTCTCTGTAATCAACACCATACTTTTGCTTGTATCCTTTAGATACTAATCGAGCTTTGTGTTTCTCCACTTCCCCTTTTTCATTCAATTTGGTCTTAAAAACCCACTTCACTCAAATTTTTTTCTTCCCTTTTGGAAGTTCAGTAAGTTCCCAAGTGTCATTTTTCTCTATTGCTCCCATCTTTGCATCTATAGCAATCTGCCCTTTTTTCCTTTTATTTCGTCCTCAAAAATTAAAGGATCACAGTCTGCAAAAAGAACCAAATGAGCAAAAAGAACCAAATGAGCAAGTAGGTCATCATTTGAAGATTCATCTCCACTTACATAGTCCGTCATCCATGCAGGTCTCCTCTTATTTGTTCTTTGAGGGTGTGAGCTTCTAGTTGCAGCTTGAGCTTCGTTTACTTGTTCATTATTTGACATGTCTTCGGTAGGAGAGTTTTCAACCTCTTCTTGCTCTTCATCCTCCTCTTCTTCATCAAAACTTACAGAATTTTCTTTGTTTGATTATTCTTATCTGTCCAATTTCATGTGTTCTCCTCATAAAAAACAACATCTCGCTTGATCACTATCTTTTTAGTGATGGGGTTATACAACTTATAGGCTTTAGATTGCTCACTTATTCCAAGAAATAAGCATTTTTCACCCTTGTCATCGAGTTTCTTTCTTTTTTGATCTGGAATGTGAGAATAAGCAATACAACCAAATATTTTGAAGTGATCGATAATAGGTTTACCTCCATTCCAAGCCTCCTGCGGAGTGATATTTCGAACAACAAATGTAGGATTCTGTTCAATATATGGATGCTCCAATTTATTGCTTCCGGCCAAAATGACTTATCAATTCCTCCTCTTGCAAGCATGCTTCGTACCATATTTACAATAGTATGATTCTTCCTTTCACACACACCATTCTGTTGTGGTGTGTAGGCTCCTGTAAGTTGATTCCGTATTCCATGAAAGGTACAAAAGCTCACAAATTCTTGTGAGTTATACTCGCCACCACGATCCGTCCTCAAGATTTTGATAGATCTGCCAACCTCCTTCTCAACTAGAACTTTGAAGGTTCTAAATGCTGCAATTGCCTCTGACTTGTGTAACAAAAAATAAACCCATGTTTTTCGACCATAATCATCCACAAAAGAAATAAAGTACTTCTTTTTACCATTTGATTCCGGAGAGATGGGTCCGCATATGTCAGAATGAACAAGCTCAAGTGGTGCACTAGCTCCCCAGGATTTTCCTTTTGGAAAAGGTTCACGGTGTTGCTTGCCAATAGAACAATCTTCACATACATTGTTAGTAGGAGGATTGATTTGAGGAAGGCCAGTAACCATCTTCTTTTGATATACTATATGCAATCCATTAAAATGCGAATGAACATAGTGAAAATGCCATAGCCATGTTTAATCTTTTATCTTGGTCAGATAACAAAAATCGACACTCTTGATTTGCAGCGGAAATAATCTGTTTGATATCATCTTTACATGAGCTATCAAACCTCTTCAAGGATCATAAACTTCACAAGCACCTTATTTAATAGTAGATACATAACCTTTCTCTTCAAGTTGATCAATACTCAATAGGTTACTCTTCAAATAAGGAACATAAAACACATTGGAAATTGTTTCAATGTGATCGGGTTTGGTTCTAATTTGAATATAACCTTTCCCCATGACATTCACAGCAGAATTATCACCAAACTTCACAATAGTGCAAAAAGTTTCATCCATAACCGAGAAAGATGATTTACTACCACACATGTGATTGCTACATCTAGAGTCTAAATACCATATGTTTGCCTCAGACTCCTCTTCCATATGAATTATCATCAATAATGTATCTTCTTCCTTTTCCTTATTCTCTGCAAAGTTAGACTGCCACATTTCTTTGCTTGCCTTTGTAAAGCTTTGTATAACATTCCGAGCTATAATGACCGAAACGGTGACATCTGAAATATTCAACCTTGGACTTATCAACTTGTCCCTTGCCTCTGCCTTGAGAATTAAAGGACTGATTATCTATGTTACCCCAGCCGCTACGGCTGTCTTGAGATCCTCTTCCTCTACCTCTCCAAGTCCCACGTCCTCTGCCCCTTGATGAAGAACCACCGTTTGATGCTACTTTCAAAGCCGTTTGTTCCTCTCCATTATGTCGATTGAGTTTTTGTTCATGGACAAGCAACAAACTTTGTAGTTCATCCACAGATAATTTATCAATGTCTTTGGACTCTTCAATTGAGCAAACTATGTAGTCAAACTTGTCCGTCAAGGAATGAAGTATTTTCTCCACTATAGTAACATCTTGCATTTTTCACCATGAGTTCACATCTGATTTGCTACACACATAACTCTTGAGAAATAATCTGAAACAGACTCACCCGTCTTCATCTCAAGAATCTCAAACTCTCGGCGTAGCGCTTGGAGCTGAGAACGTTTTACTCGTGCGTTAACTTCGTACTTCTTTTCCAGAGATTCCCATATCTGCTTCGATGTATCTTTTTGGAGAGTGGTCTCCAAAATTGTGCGATCTATTGCATGAAAGAGGTAATTCTTTACCTTGAGATCTTTCAGCTTCAAGTCATCCGACGCCTTTTTCTATGTAGTTGTTATCCCTTCTGTCGTGGTAGGTTCAGTAAAGCCCGTCTCAATGAGACTCCAATACTCCTTTGACCTTAAGAAGTTATCCATTAACATTTGCCAATGGTCATAGTGACCATCGAAGCGAGGTATTGATGGCTGCACATAGTTATCGTCTGTTGCCATAACCCTTGCTGGTTTGCTGCTGCAAGATACAAAAGCTGCTGCTTTTTAACCCAGTGGAGGCTCTGATACCAGATGTAAATAATTTTGAGAGATATGAAAACTTGGCTATTTTTATTGAAATGAGAAAGCTCTGTATTTATACAGAGCGTACAACTTGAAAATTGGAAACTTCTATCAGATCCTAAAGACTTGGTAAACAAAACAAATACAAGACTTATTCAAACTTATTTATAAAGAAGAAACTGTCAACAATTTCAATGAGATGGTAGGAATGATTACAAAGTTAGCTTTGTGACATTGTAATGTGTTTTTTTTCTTGGTAAGCACCATCATAATTGATTGTTTTTGCTCTATCTCAAGGTTTCTAATTAGGGTTACATTCAACTTTTTGTTGAACTTTCAATTTTAAAATTAACATGATAATGAAATTTATTATACCTCTATCTGAATCTTTCCAATCTGAAGTTGTCTGCATGACTAAACAGCAGAATATCTCAGTCTCCGTGATTCTTCGTTGTTGTGCCAAAATTATGCAAAACAATAAAAAATATGCAGCGCTGCCTTTAAGACAAAACAGTCTTAAAATCAATGGGTTATGTGTTAGAAACCAGATTTGAGCTCGTGGCATGATGAATTTTCAGTCCTCTATAGTACCAACTGAGCTATCCTAACCATTTAGAAATCAATGATATATATATATATAATAATAAATCCTAAGAATCAAATTTTTAAAAATCCGGTCATTAGAAGGGACCAAGAAACTTTGATTTACCTTTCAACAACCGTGACCATATAAGTCGCATGAATCACATGCAACTCGAGTTGGTCTTTGTTTTTCAACGAAAAATATGAATATTTTGAATAATAATAAAAAGCAAATACTGTTCAGAGTAAACGATTGAATTTATTCAGTTGGGTCATACCAACTAAATCGAACCTACAGGCCACAACCAACTGGTTCTACCCAAAATGCATTAAGGTGCAGTAGTTGACCAGACATAAAGGGTAAAGCACTATCTCGGTACAGGCCGTGACAACAATAGGTATCAAAAATCTTTTCCAAAAAAAAAAAAAAACCCACTAAACAAATGACACCCGAAAATTGTATTGTATTGCTCAGTTCTCAAGAAAGCAGAGGTGAAAGTAAAACAGAGTTGGGTTATAAAACCAATGTATTTTTGTGTCAAACTAAAGAAGTTTATGTAGAAATAAATTTTAGAATAGATTAGACGTAGGGTAATGAGATAAAATCAGTTCTGAAAATACAAGGTCAAAACCAGTTTAAAATATACTACTAAAAGTAGTCAAGCTCAGCCCAAGGCAGGTCAAGACGGTCAATCGGTGTGTGCACTGGAGGCCATCAAGCTCCTCTTCAGCATAAAGGACATATTAGATGCCCAATAGGTCTAACCTGAAAGCTAAGAAACTCGTATAAGTATGAGTATCTTTCTATATATATATTCTCTACTATATTGGATTATTTGTAAGACGTGCAATAAAATACCTTTCCTTATATTTTTAATAATTTACAAATTTTCTATAATAGCCCAAAAAATCCCATATTTTGAATCGACTATAAGCAGCACAAGTCTGATCCAAAATGGCAGAAACCCTCGAGATGTTAAATTTGGGCATGCAACACATTATCACAGAAATAAAAGACTTTTCATTAACATCATTACAATATTACATCAGAGTACAAAATATCAGTGTATAATAAAATACAAAACACAGCGAAAACAATATTACATTTAGCGGAAGACTATCAAATGCCTTGGACACAACTTTAAGCTTCAACCCAGAATCTTACTCTAAGTATCTGCAAAAAAAAAATATCTAGCTGCCCATGTGGAAAATAAGGGCACCTGAGTTTGCAAGGGAAAAACAATCTACGAGTCAGTCATGGGACTAATATGATAACTCAAATCAGTTATTCTTAACTTATTCAAAAGTAAGGTATATCATGGGATCATGCCATATAACACGGAACAAGTTTCCTCCACATTAATACTGGTTCATCAAACTCAATCCAAAATAGTTTTATCAACACTTTTAGATTTATCAAATCTAATAAACTTCATAATAACTCAAAACCAAACAAGTTTTATCTTCACCATTAGATTTATTGAATCTAATTTATTTTCAGAAACAATTCTTTTGAAAGTAATCTCTACGGACTTCAAAACCCCATTTCATTTCAAATCAGTTGAAATAGTAGATATTTCTTCCATATCAAATCATACCCGACATCAGGATTTCAAAACAAATCACTTTTGGAAAATTCCAAATATCTACAATACAAGCATATCAAAATATATGCAACCAATTCAGGAGGTTTCTCCCGATAACAAGGCAACTGGGGCCAAGCCTAGATCTCGATAATCATTCTTGTGTATGTTCCACTGTATTTAGAGGAGTCTCATACAGTATGTCCCTCTATAACCAAAGAGCCCCACATCCGTTTGCCTAGACTTTTAATCACGGGTTACCCGAATCATAGGTAACATATCAAGTCATTTCTACCCCGAAGTGATAAATCGTTTCGCAATAATTGTGATGACCCAAACTCCCGTAGTACGAAAGCAAAGATAATCATTGGAATATAACACATAAACAATAACAGCAGATCAGAAATATAGAATAATATATCATCAGAGTTACACAGCATATATAATAGGATCATACTTAGTACAAAATACAGTTTTCAACTTAATATAAAATGTCTGCAGCGGAATCAAACATAATATACTAAATGAAGTCTGAACAACATAATAGAAATGATAAGATCCGTCTTCAGCTTCATAGCTATCCAGAATGAGTCTGTTAAAACCTATATACAAGGCAGCCCGTGTGGAAAAGAGGGCACCCGAGTTTGCAAAGTGAAAAAACTACGAGTCAGTCATGGGACTGGAATGAGAAATCTTATGTAACCTATTTGATAATAAGGATAATCACAGGACCACACCACTAACGCGGAACAGGTTTACTCCATTGGATAGCCGGTGCATGAAATAAAGTAAATCGTTAAACAACGCAATGCTTTTTAGAAAAATGAAACCATTATAAGACTCAAGTCCCATCACACAATGCAACACAAACAGGAGGATAGAGTTTTACCTTATAATGGTAAAAAATGCTTGATGCGATAAAACGGAGTTGATATTATTATTAGTGGATATATGTCGCAAATACATTTCAGTCATAATGTATCAATCATAGATGGCATAACGCAAGGGATCGTCACCGAATTCGAGACAATCTAGCCTACCATGTCTCAGGATCAGTCGCAACTGTACCTTTGATCTTCAGGGCCGGTCCACATATACCTTAGTGGATTAATAATGCCTGAACAATACATTTCCCTGCCCTATGGGGCGTAAATATAAAGCCACTAGGAACTCAAATCCAGGCGCCTCATTCCATCATCCACATAAGTAAAAATGTCTGGGCTCCATATCATGACACCACTTCTAGCTAGAAAGAAACGTATGTCCTCCCTGCAGTCGTATCCCGTTTTTGGTTCATACTGGGGTGTGAGGCCCGTGAAGTAACGCAATACACAAAGCTATGCTAATATAAAGCTGTGCTTTGATCATCAACCATAAGGCTATGCTTTTCAACAATAAGGCTTGATCATTGCATCTTGGCATGCCACATTGACAGTTCATGCCATGCGACTGATATCTTACAATATATAACCTATGAGCTCATACGTCTCAGAGAAGGGTGTTAAGAAAGAAAATAAATTCTCCGCCACCAAGCAAATATATATTAAATAGAAATCGATCAGCACAGAATAAAATCCAATGTCAGACATACATCCATTTACAAGTCCGTTCTGGGTCTGAACGAAACTGGAGACACCTTATTCCTCGTTCCATATGTCCAATACGGAAGAGAGGCTCTCGCATATCCGGACAATCAATAAGTACGTCCGGACAACTACCATTGTAACCCCTTCCTGTGAGCTAACCAATCCAGTGCACCAGTAGTCATCCATTCGATGTGAAGATCGTCGGTCCTCAACCACCGTCTTCAATATCTTCGACTTCCAATCGTCGTATAGTTATTTGAAATGAGAATTAATTCGGCCTTTTCAACTAATTTGCGAATATATATAATTCAAATCAATTCTTTTCATTCCATACCATTTATAATATTATATAACGATTTATCATTATTTTTATTTATATAATAATAGCCATTTTTAATTAAATGACGCTTCAGTTCATCGCGTGGCCCTGGCGCTGTTTTCATCATAATTTGATTTACGCATTTCTCAAAATCTAACCATTGGATCTTAGCAAATTTTATACCATTGGAAAGATCCTTTCAAAGCGAACCCAACGGTTCTAGTTTTGGGAAAATCCGACGGTCAGATATCTCAGTATAATCATTTGAAGTTGCGATTTCAAATCGCAATCTACAACAGCGCGATTCGTTTTATTTTAATCTATATATATATATATATATATAATTCATTCGACGATCTTAAATCATTATTCTTCATATACATGTTAAAATAAAAAAATTTCAGTGAATCCTACTTACATTAAAATGCGATTTTTAATGTAAAAACATTTTGTCAAAAACAAATCTTTTTAATGTACCATTCCTTAATGTAATTTTAATTGCTATGACATGTTTTCAAACAATGAGGCCTTTTCAATGATTCATTTATATTAAAAATGTAAACCTTAAAGTTACAACATTTTTGACAACTATGAACATTTTTAATAAATCTTCCTTACATATAAATGTAATCTTATATGTTACATCATTTTTAGCACCTTTAAGTATTATTTTTATGATTCACCATTTCATTAAAAATGAAATCCTTTAATCTTTCTATATCACATAAAAATGTATACTTTCTATATTACATAAAAATGTATTCTTTTAATATTGCATAGGAAAATGTATTCCTTTCTACGTTACATAGAAAATGAAATCTTTTTATATTACATAGAAAATGTATTCTTTTTATACATTACATAGAAAAATGTACTCTTTTCTATATTGTATAGAAAATGTGTTCTTTTTATCTTACAAAGAAAAATGTAATTAATCTTTACTTTATTGTATAGAAAATGTATTCTTTTTATCTTACAAAGAAAAATGTAATCTTTTTTATATTGTATAGAAAATGTATTCTTTTTATCTTACACAAAAATGTAATTCTTTTTATGTCTACACAAAAATGTAATTCTTTTTATGTTTACACAAAATGTAATCTTTTAATGTCTACATATATTTCCTTTCAACAAATGATCTTTTTTTTTTCACTTTACAATAAAATCTGAATTTATAGTTAAACAGTCTTCATTCTAAATAAAGATCAATTTTTATCTTTTCTTATGTACAATAAAAAGTGAATTTTCATTGTAAATATATTTTCATTTCAAACAAATGAATATTTTTAATCTTTTCTTTTACATAAAAAAACAAAATATAGATTTCAATGTAAAAACATTTTTTATTTTATAATGATCCTTTTTAACTGTTCATTTACATTAAAATGTTAATTTCAATGTAAAGCAATTTTATATAACAATGTTTATTTTTGATGGTTCATTAACATAAAAAAAAAATGTAAATTTCAATATAAAACATTTTTATATAACAATGCTCCTTTTTAATGACTTCATTTACATTAAAAAATATATGATATTTTTCAATGTAAAACATTTTTATATGACAATGCTTTTTTTTCATTTACATTAAAAAATGATATTTTTCAATGTAAAATATTTCTATTTAACAAATGACCATTTTTGATTTACAACAAAAATATAAATTTTTATTTTAACATATGATGATCATTTTACATATATATAATAAAAATGTTGTTTTTTTATTGTTAAACAATTTTCTATTCATACTATGATCATTTTCATATTAAATAGAAAATGTATTTTTTTTTCTTTTCTTTCTTTTCATTGTTAATCAATTTTTCTATTATTAATCAATTTTTATATCATAAAATGAATATTATACAACACAGGATTATTCCAGAAAATTTCAGCAGCATAACGACAGAGTAATTAAAACTGGCACCGTCCCTAGTACGGCTCCTCGCGCTAATCTAGGCCTCGCGGCAATATAAGGATCATATTTTCCTAATACAGTTTTTTCTACTATACAATGAATTTTCCACAAACACGATCGATTTTGTTTCAACCAAAATCAAATAACCACAATCACAATCAAATTCACCGCAATACAACCAAGTCATCAATGGTCCGTGGACGACGGGTGTCGGGAGTTTCTAAACTCCGTCTGCAACCTAATATAATTTTTATTTATTTAATTTGGATTCAGAAATCTCACATTTCTTTTAAATTTCATCTAAAATTGTAGAAGGCTTCAAAAATTCTCCAGTTAGTTCTGAAATGTAGTACTTGACAAGAGGATTCCAACGGTCCTTGAATCGTTCGATTCTGACTCTGTTTGCAAAAGATATGGTCGTTAATGCATTTGATAATTTAATTAATTAATTAATTAATTAATAATTAAAAACTTAATTAAATTAATCCGAAAAGAAAATCCGTCGTTTCTTTTCCTTCTGTCTTCTTCCTCGCGATACCAGGTATTCACGAACCCAAAACTCCGCCTAACTTCCTCCTGTCGCATGCCACCTAAATCCCTTTGCCAACGATCAGAACACCACACTTCGTCGTCCTGACCCCAAGCTACCACCACTGGAAAACACGCCCAACTCGCACCCCTCCTCTTCTCTGAAATCCGCACCCAATTTGCCCACTTTGAACTTACATCCAAGCAAATCCCTTAATAAATTTATACCTCCACCGTTCAATATGTAATTCTCACTCCCCTCTACGATTTTCTCTTTGGAGGTTACGAATTTTATTGAATAGATTAGGAGAAAAGGGAGGGAGATGGAGGTAGCACGATGGCCATTGAATTTGATTACTGGCGGCTATGTTGTATGGAGCTAATTAGGGTTTTGGATTTTAGTGTAAATAAATTACTTAATATATATTTTAATTCATAAATTATTATTTATCGGTTTGGACTCCAAACGAGGCCCATGACTGTTTCCCCTTGCTAATTACCCCTATTCCGGTCACAATGGACTAGGTCTCATTAGCCCATCGACTGTTTTAGTCCACATTTCTTTAAATTAAAATATAAACCATTTAATTATTTAATTTGATCGTACAATTTAATTTACCGAGGCCACATACTGAATCAAAAATTTCCCAAAAAATAAATCTAGCTATGTTTTGACGATACGGCCCTAACAAAATTAATTTCATCGAATTTGGAGACCGTCTGAAAAATGGCTATTTTTTGGTCGATCCAAATTGACTAAAATTGTCAAAACACGTTTTCCTTTTCCACGCTCACATATTAATTCCAAAAATTATGAAAATTGGAATCTTACAATAACTTGATATTCTGAATCCAACCAGGATGGTTTCATCGAAAACGGAGGTCATTTGCAAAATGGCCATTTATACGGGCTATATGTTATATTAATTTCCATAGCGACTATTATGAATATTCAACTGACCTTAACTTTTTATTCCCGCTATGAAATTTTAATTTTTCTGATTTGTTGGAAATATATTTTTAAACAGATTTAAATATTTCTGGTTTCACCAAAATCCGGTTTATTTTGCATCCTATACATTCAGTCAAAGTTCAAATTCAAATTTTCAAACTGCCGTGCTATTTCCAACTCCTTTTAAAATTAAAATAAATATATTCGTTCTAACTTCGATTTAAATAAATATTTAGTCTTTATTATTTAAAATAAATTATTTTAACTATTCAAATTCAGTAAAATAGCAAAAATAAAAATTTTAAATTGGCTCTGATTTTCTGGGTTGTTACAATCTCCCCCACTTAAAAACTTTTCGTCCCCGAAAAGGAAACAATAGTAAAGTAGGAAACAAAATGGAAAACGGAAAATATTGTAGATATACCTTGCACCAGAGCTAATCAGAGTTATCAATTCTGCAATGGGGATAGGCCTGTCTGATGCTATCCTCGGTCTCCCAAGTACAGTCTCTAGGATCTACACTCCACTGCACTTTGACTAAATGGATTCTTTTGTTCCTCAGAACTCGGGTTTCTTTGCCAATGATCTTTACTGGCTCCCTTCTTATTGCTAAGCTTGGGGTAAGCTCTAAATCTTGTTGTGCAGCTTCCTCCACAATCAAGTCTGGATCATGTACACGCTTTCGAAGTTGAGACACATGAAATACATCATGTACCCTTGGCAACCAGTCAGGCAACTGAACCATGTAAGCAAGAGTTCCAATCCTTTCGAGAATAGGAAATGGACAAATGAATCTAGGAGCCAACTTCCCAATCTTCCCGAAACTAACTACTCCTCTCAATGGGGAAACCCTCAAGTACACATAATCGCCAACAACAAATTCTAAATCCCTTCTTCTTGAATCTGCATAGCTTTTCTGTCAGCTCTGAGCTATTAGTAGTCGCTTCTTAATAAAATCAACTTTATCTGAAGCTTCGCGAATCATGTCGGGACCCAATACTAGTCTATTGCCTGGTTCTACCCAACATGCGGGAGATCCACATGGCCTGCCATACAGTGCTTCGAATGACGACATTTGCAAGCTTGCTTGGCAACTGTTATTATAGGAGAACTCGACCAAATTCAAGTGATCTTCCCATGAGCTGCCAAAATCAAGAATACATGCCCGCAACAAGTCTTCCAGTATACGGTTCAACCTCTCAGTCTGGCCATCTGTTTGAGGATGATATGAGGTGCTCAAATTTAACTTTGTCCCCAACTCTTCTTGGAATGCTTCCCAGAATTTACTAGCGAATATTGGACCATGATCACTAACAATGCTACTGGGAACTCCATGTAGTCGGACAATTTTTTGAAATAAATTTTCGCCAAGCTTTGAGCTATTCTAGTTGATCTGACAGGAATAAAATGGGCAGACTTCGTGAAACAATCAACGATCACCCAAATAATGTCATTGCCTTTTCTAGTTCGGGGCAAGCCATCAATAAAATCCATGGAAATTTGATCCCATTTCCAACTTGGAACCTCTAGTGGTCGTAGCAATCCGGTAGGTTTCTGCTGATCACTTTTGACTTGTTGACAAGTAGAGCACCTGCTAACATAAATGGAAATGTCTCTTTTCATAGATTTCCACAAGAACGTGCGCTTGAGATCATGATACATCTTACTCACCCCTGGATGAATACAAAGCTTGGATTTGTGACATTCATCAATTACTTCTCTTCTGAGCTCCGGGATATTCGAGACACAAATTCAGCCTTTTAACCTCAGAACTCCCTTGTTATCAATTTGGAAACTGGAGGGTTCGCCTTCCCAAACTCTTTTACTAATTCTCTGAATAAATTCGTCATCCTTCTGAAGAGCAGAGATTTTGTCAATCAATGTAGGTGTAATGATAAGATTGGCGATGATAAGATTGGCGGTAACCGCATTCTTCATGCTGAGCGCATCGGCTACAACATTGGCTTTCCCTGGAGTATAAAAGATGTCCAGATCATAGGCCGCAAGAAATTCTAACCAAGGTTGCTGCCTCAAATTCAAGTCCCTTTGGGCGAATAGATGCTTCAAGGATTTATGATCTGTATATAATTTGAACTTCTCACCCAAAAGATAGTGCCTCCATATCTTTAAACCAAACACAATGGCCAACAACTCAATATCATGAGTAGGATATCTCTTCTCGTGTGGCTTCAATTGACGGCTAGCATAAGCAACATACTTTGTCTCTTTGCATCAATACCGCACCAATACCTTCAATTGAAGCATCTGTCCAGACTTTCAAATCTTGATTGCCATCAATAATAGTCAACACTGGAGCAATAGTCAACCTTAGTTTCAGCTCTTGGAAAGCTGTCTCACATTCAGGTATCCAATTAAACTTTGTGTGCTTCTTGTTAAGCTTCGTCATTGGACAAGATAGCTTCGAAAAATCTTTAACGAATTTCCGATAATAGCCAGCCAATCCTAGGAAACTTCCGACTTCAGTAGGAGTGCTAGGCTGCTTCCAATGTTGAATTGCTGTGATTTTACTTGGATCCACCGAAATTCCTTCCTTCGATAATACATGACCGAGGATCTTCACTTCTTCTTGCCAGGATATACATTTAGAAAATTTGGCTTTTAAAACGTTCTTTCTCAGAATTTTCAAAACTTGTTCCAAATGTTTCTCATGCTTAGCAGTTGACTTAGAAAAGATTAAGATGTCGTCAACGAAAACCAGCACAAATTTATTCAAGACATCATGGAATACCCTATTCATTAAATCGACAAAATAAGCAGGGGCGTTGCATAAGCCGAACGACATTACTGACCACTCATAAAATATGTCTGGATCTCTGAAAGCTGTCAAAGGGACACATTCTTCGGCAATTCGCAGTTGATGAAAATTGGTAGCTAGGTCCATTTAAGAAAATACTTTTGCTCCATTCAAACGATCCAATAAATCATCTATACGGGGCAATGGGTATTTATTCTTGAGTGTCTGCTTGTTAAGATCTCGGTAATCAACACATAATCTGATAGTACCGTCTGACTTTGGAACAAACATTACTGCTGCACCCTAATTTGAAAAACTAGGCCAGGTCAAACCTTTCCATAAGAGCTATTTTGTTTGATTAACCAATTTTTTTTTCTCTTTCCATGTCATTCTTCGAATAGGATGCACCACTGGCCTTGCATTCAGGACTGGATCAATCCTGAAGTCAATTTCTCTTTGCGGAGGTAAGCTATCAACTTCTTCGAACACATCCGCATAATTTTTGACGATAGGAATATTTTCAAGAGCAGTGGGGATGACCTCTGGAGCAGCCCAAAATTCTTTTCTATCGGAATATGAGCTGTGGCATGGTATAATAACATTGCCAAGTTTCGTTTTAACTTTAACGATTCTTTCAGCATATTTAACCTCAGCTTCATATCTCGTTTACCATTCCAGCCCAAGAATAACATCGAACTCAGAAAAATCTATGCGATCAAATTAATAGGGAACTGGTAACAAGACAAAGAGATCGGCACTCTGCAATATAAACCGAGAACAAGGAAACCACCGAGCGGATTATGTACACTAATCGATTCTTTAAGATTCCTTGTTTTTAGATTTAGCTTCTTGACTGTATTACTCGAAATGAAACTTTGTGACGCACCTGTATCAAATAATACTGTGAAAGGAATATTTTTAATAGAAAGAGTGCCTTCCAAAACATCTGGCCTTTCCTGACTAGAAGGGTGTTGGAACTTCTGTCGTGCTATTGACTTGAGCCCCCTTGGTCGTTTTCAACAGTCGATAATCTAGCTTTATGTGACCTGTCTTATGGCAAAGATTGCATTCCCTGGCCTCTTGAGACTTCTTATTAGATTTAGATCCATCCTCCCTTTGTTTCTTCGACGATTTGCAATTCCTTATCGAGTGCCCTTGCTTATTACACTTGAGACATATGAGTGTCTTTACCTTTTTCTGACTGACTTTAGGGTTCTTACTGACCTTAGGATTCGTACTTGCCTCAGGGCTATTAGTTTCAAACTTCCTTTTGCTGCCAGAACTACTTTCCTCTTCATCTTCCAAACCATGTTGCTCATCAATATACTCATAGCGATAAGCCATTTGTACCATCTCAGAAAATGGAAGATTTACATGAGCAAGTACTCTACCTTCGTATTTCTTTTGAAGTCCTTTGATAAATCTCAGATTCTTCCTTAAAGGATCTCGAATCAGTTCTGGGGAAAAGAGAGAAAGTCCATTGAATTTATTCTGATACTCCCGAATGGTAATATCTCCTTGTTTCAGATTATAAAACTCATCATATAGTCGCTCAGTTGTTTCTGGAGGAATAAATTTTTCTATAAACAATTCTTTAAATCTATCCCAGGTAATACTACCTTTGGGATTTCCTTCGGTAACAGTTTACCACCAGAATAAAGCTTCTCCTTTTAGTTCTCAAGATGCTATCAATCTCTTCTAATCATCTCTCGGCTTTAAGCCTTCAAAAATTCTCTCAGAAGAACGCATCCTTGCTTGTGCTTCGATAACAGACTCTTTGCCGGAGAATGGTACTCCACCCAGATTTCGATACTTCTTTACTTAAGCTTCTAGATCTGGTTCTGGTTGTGGGAGCATGATTGGCTCATTAGATTGCTGAATCAAAGGATTACTTCTTTTGTTTCTGCCACTCATTTTCTACTATGTCAGCAAATAGCAAACAAAGAGTCAGGCCAACAGAAATGATATTGTAAAACATAGAGACATATTTTTAAATGTAAACAAATCTATTGGAGTGTATTTTATTCTGCTCTACTCATTCTAGGACATTACTAGTCCTATCTATGATGAGTTATTTGTTTTAGAATACTGCTGATTCTATTTCTGTCAAGTTTGTTTATATGTTATATTCCGAGCTAAGTTTAACCTGGCTCTGCCAACTGTGATGACCCTTCACTCTTGTAGTACGAAAGCAAGAATAATCATTGGAATATAACACATAATAACAGCAGATCAGAAATATAGAATTACAGCAGAAAATGTACATCAAATGACACTGGGAATAATATATCACCAGAGTTACACAACATAATAGGATCATACTTAGTACAAAATACAGTTTTCAACTTAATATAAAATGTCTGCAGCGGAATCAAACATAATATACTAAATGAAGTCTGAACAACATAATAGAAATGATAAGATCCATCCTAAGCCCCATAGCTATCCAGAATGAGTCTGCTAAAACCGTATACAAGGCTACCCGTGTGGAAAAGAGGGCACCCGAGTTTGCAAAGTGAAACAAACTACGAGTTAGTCATAGGACTGGTATGAGAAATCTTATTTAACCTATTTAATAATAAGGCTAATCATAGGACCACGCTGCTAATGAGGAACGGGTTCACTCCATTGGATAGCCAATGCATGAATAAAAGTAAATCGTTAAACAATGCAATGTTTTTTTAGAAAAATGAAACCATTATAAGACTCAAGTCCCATCACACAATGCAACGCAAACCTAAGGATAGAGTTTTACATTATAATGGTCAAAAATGCTTCATACGATAAAACGGAGTTGATATTATTATTATTAGTGGATATATGTTTCAAAAACATTTCAATCATAATGTATCAATCATAGACGGCATAACTACCATATACTATGTCACCTTACTAGTTATACAATCAAAATCGCATGTGTCATATTGGAAGTTGGATTTCCATCATGAACCAAGGCAAGAGATCGTCCTTATTGAATTCGAGACAATTTAGCCTACCATGTCTCAGGATCAGTCGCAACTGCACCTTGGATTTTCAGGGCTGGTCTACAAATACCTTAGTGGATTAATAATGCCTGAACAATACATTTCCCCACCCTATTGGGCGTAAATATAGAGCCACTAGGGACTCAATTCCGAGGCGCCTCGTTCCATCATCCACATAAGTAAAAATGTTTGGGCTCTATACCATGACACCACTTTTAGCTAGAAAGAAAAGTTTGTCCTCCCTGCAGTCCTCTCCCGTTTCTGGTTCATACCGGGGTGTGAGGCTCGTGAAGTAACGCTATACACAAAGCTATGCTAATATAAAGATGTGCTTTGATCATCAACCACAAGGCTCTGATTTTCAACAATAAGCCTTGATCATTGCATCTTGGCATGCCACATTGACAGTTCACGCCATGCAACTGATGTCCAACAATATGTAACCTTTGAGCTCGTACGTCTTAGAGAAGGGTGTTAAGAAAGAGAATAAATCTCCGCCACCAAGCAGATATATATTAAATAGAAATCGATCAGCACAGAATAAAATCCAAGTCAGACATACATCCATTTACAAGTCCGTTCTGGGTCTGAACGAAACCGGAGACACTTTATTTCTCGTTCTATATGCCCAATATGGAAGAGAGGCTCTCGCATATCCGGACAATCAACAAGTACGTCCGGACAACTACCCCTATAACCCGTTCCTTGGAGCTAACCAATCCCGGGCATCAGTAGTCATCCATTCGATGTGACGATCGCGGGTCTTCAACCACTGTCTTCAATATCTTCGACTTCCAATCGTCGTATAATTATTTGAAATGAGAATTAACTCGGCCGTTTCAAATAATTTGCGAATATATATAATTCAAATCAATTCTTTTCATTACATATCGTTTATAATATTTTATAATGATTTATCGTTATTTTTGTTTATATAAAAATAGCCATTTTTAATTAAACGATGCTTCGGGTCATTGCGCGACCCTGGCACGGTCCTCATCAAAATTTGATTTGCACATTTTTCAAAATCTAATCATTGGATCTTAGCAAATTTTATATCGTTGGAAAGATCTTTCCAAAGCAAACCCAAGGTTCCAGTTTTGGGAAAATCCGACGGTCGGATCTCTCAGTATAATCATTTGAAGTTACTATTTCAAATCACGAACTGCAACAGCACGATTCGTTTTACTTTAATATATATATATATATATATAATTCATTCGACGATCTTTAATCATTATTCTTCATATACATGTTAAAATAAATTATTTTTAATGAATCCTACTTACGTTAAAATGTAATTTTTAATGTAAAAACATTTTGTCCAAAACAAATCTTTTTAAAGTACCATTCTTTACATGTAATTTTAATTGCTACAACATGTTCTCAAACAATAAGTCGTTTTCAATGATTCATTTATATTAAAAATGTAAACTTTAATGTTACAACATTTTTGACAACTATGAACATTATTAATAAAGCTTCCTTACATATAAATGTAATCTTATATGTTACATCATTTTTTGCACTTTTAAATCATTTTTTTATGATTCACCATTTCATTAAAAATGAAATCCTTTAATCTTCCTAAATCACATAAAAATGTATTCTTTCTATATTACATAAAAATGTATTCTTTTAATATTGCATAGAAAAATGTATTCCTTTCTATGTTACATAGAAAATGAAATCTTTTAATATTACATAGAAAAAGTATTCTTTTTATACATTATATAGGAAAATGTACTCTTTTCTATGTTGTATAGAAAATGTATTCTTTTTATCTTACAAAGAAAAATGTAATTAATCTTTTCTATATTGTATAGAAAATGTATTCTTTTTATCTTACAAAGAAAAATGTAATCTTTTCTATATTGTATAGAAAATGTATTCTTTTTATCTTACATAAAATTGTAATTCTTTTTATGTCTACACAAAAATGTAATTCTTTTTATTTCTACACAAAAATGTAATTCTTTTTATGTCTACATATTTTTCCTTTCAACAAATGATCATTTTTTTTACTTTACAATAAAAATGTGAATTTATTGTTAAACAATCTTCATTCTAAATATTGATCATTTTTTATATTTTCTTATGTACAATAAAATGTGAATTTTTATTGTAATATATTTTCATTTCAAACAAATGAATATTTTTAATCTTTTCTTTTACATAAAAAAATACAAAATACAAAATTCAATGTAAAAACATTTTTTATTTTACAATGATCCTTTTTAACTGTTCATTTACATTAAAATGTTAATTTCAATGTAAAGACATTTTTATATAATAATGTTTATTTTTGATGTTTCATTAACATAAAAAAAATGTAAATTTCAATATAAAACATTTTTATATAACAATGCACCTTATTAATGTCTTGATTTACATTAAAAAATATATTATATTTTTCAATGTAAAACATTTTTATATGACAATGCTTCTTTTTTTTTCATTTACATTAAAAAAATGATATTTTTCAATGTAAAATATTTCTATTTAACAAATGACCATTTTTGATTTACAACAAAAATATAAATTTTTATTTTAACATATGATGATCATTTTACATATATATATATATATATAATAAAAATGCAGTTTTTTTATTGTTAAACAATTTTCTATTCATACTATGATCATTTTCATATTAAATAGAAAATGTATTTTTTTTCTTTTCTTTCTTTTCATTGTTAATCAATTTCTCTATTATTAATCAATTTTTGTATCATAAAATGAATATTGTACAAAACAGGAATATTCCAGAAAATGTCAGCAGCATAACGGTAGGGTAATTAAAACCGGCACTGTCCCTAGTACGGCTGCTCGTGCTAATATAGGCCTCACGGCAATACAAGGGTCATATTTTCCTAATACAATTATTTTCTACTATACAATGAATTTTCCACAAACACGATCGATTTCGTTTCAACCAAAATCAAATAACCACAATCATAATCAAAATCACCACAATGCAATCAAGTCGTCCATGGTATGTGGACGACGGATGTCGGGAGTTTCTAAACACCATCTGCAACCTAATATAATTTTTATTTATTTAATTTGGATTCAGAAAACTCACATCGCTTTTTAATTTCTTCTAAAAATGTAGAAGGCTCCAAAAATTCTCCGGTCAACTCGAAATGTAGTACTCGACAAGAGGATTCCAACGGTCCTAGAATCGTTCGATTCTGGCTCTGTTTGCAAATGGTATGGTCGCTAATGCTTTTGATAATTTAATTAATTAATAATTAAAAACTTAATTACATTAATCAGAAAAGAAAATCCGTCGTTTCTTTTCCTTCTGTCTTCTTCCTCGCGATACCACGTATTCACAAACCCAAAACTCCGCCTAACTTCCTCATGTCGCACACCACCTTAATCCCTTTGCCAACGATCAGAACACCACACTTCGTCGCCCCGACCATAAGCTACCACCACCGGAAAACATGCCCAACTCGCCCCCCTCCTCTGCTCTGAAATCCACCCCCAATACGCCCACTTTGAACCAACAATCCAAGCAAATCCCTTAATAAATTTAGATCTCCACCGTTCAGTACGTAATTCTCACTCCCCTCTACGATTTTCTCTTTGGAGGTTACAAATCTTATTGAATAGATTAGGAGAAAAGGGAGGGATATGGAGGGAGCACAATGGCCATTGAATTTGATTCTTGGCGGTTATGTTGTATGGAGCTAATTAGGGTTTTGGATTTTAGTGTAAATATATTATTTAATATATATTTTAATTCATAAATTATTGTTTATCGGTGGACTCCAAACGAGGCCCAACGACTATTGCCCCTAGCTAATTACCCTTGTTCCAGACACAATGGACTAGGTCTCATCAGCCCATTCGACTGTTTCAGTCCACTTTTCTTTAAATTAAAATATAAACCATTTAATTATTTAATTTGATCGTATAATTTAATTTACGGAGGCTACATACCGACTCTAAAAATTCCTGAAAAATAAATCTAGCTATGTTTTGACGATATAGTCCTAACAAAATTAATTTTGTCGAATTTGGAGACCATTTGAAAAATGACTATTTTCTGGTTGATCCAAATTGACTGAAATTGTCAAAACACATTTTCCTTTGCCACGCTCAGATATTATTTCCAAAAATTATGAAAATTGGAATCTTGCAATAACTTGACATTTCGGATCCAACCAGGGAGGTTTCGTCGAAAACGGAGGTCATTTGCGAAATGGTATTTATACCGGTTATATATTATATTAAATTCCATAGCGACTATATCAAATATTCAACTGACCATAACTTTTTATTCCTGCTATGAAATTTCCATTTTTCATATTCATTGCAAAGATATTTTTAACCAAATTTAAATATTTCTAGTTTCACCAAAATCCGATTTATTTTGCATCCTATACATTCAGTCAAAGTTCAAATTCAAAATTTCAAACTACCGTGCTATTTCCAACTCTTTCAAAATTAAAATAAATATATTCGTTCTAACTTCAATTTAAGTAATTTTTTAATCATTATTATTTAAAATAAATAATTTTAACTATTCAAAATTCAGCAAAATAGCCAAAATAAAAATTTTAAATTGGCTCTGATTTTCCGGGTTGTTACAATAATAATCACAAGTACTTTCAAATCATAATACTTTTGCTTTCCAAATCATTTAAACATTGGGGGTTTAAGCTGTCGAAATCCGCTTCGCTTATAAGACATCTTTTATAAGCCATTTATCGCTTCAAAAATTTTACTTCCAAATATTTTCTAGTTCACTACAAGAAAATATGTTATTAATAACGCCATTTTATAATGTGTTATTCTAAAGTGTTATAGATTACACCTAGATATTAATTTTTTTATACATTTTGTTTTGGCAGTACTTGGTAATGCAATATTCCCTCAAAATGTTCATTAACCCTCCCAATTTCCTTTGTCACCTTCCCAAAAACAAAAATATTTGCATTCTCCACCACTAAATCTTCCTTCCCCTAAAACAAATTTCCTCTTTAAAAGGATTTCTTCACATCATTCTTCTCTACTAAATTCTCCATGTCATTCGTCATCCGTCGCATCCAGTCTATTACATCCTTTAATTTCTAGAACCTTAATCCTAATTGATTTTGATAAGAGAACTAATTCTATCGAATTTTAGACTATTTCCTGCTATGTTTTTGGTGCCTTTTTCGATTGATTTGACTATGCTCATTCCTATTCTACCAAACCAGTTTAACCCTAGTATCCGTGAATCTATATGGTCTGTGGTTTTTTTAATTTTTGCCTAATTTGTTAAATGTATCAGGAGATAGTGATCAGTTTCTTGTATGAGTTTTAATATAAGTTATTTTCTTAGAAATAACGTTGAGTAGCCAAGTGCCTAACTCAATAAAATTTCAGTTAGACTGAAAACTGAGTCAAATTCTGTCATTTTGGTCAATTCACACATAATAGAGTATATTCATGGTTGTTTTTCTTTTGATGTTGTATAGTATTTTAACTGAAGATTGGTATTGTTTAGAAATGTTAAATTAGCAAGGTGCGGGTCCATTCATGTGTGATATGTTAGAATTTCTGATACAATATTTCCGTTTATAGAAGATTTGGAAGATATTATTGATTATGGTGATAAAATATTTCCATTTAAAGAAGATTTGGGAAATATTGTTAATTTGAGTAATATAATATTTCCAACTGCAGAAGATTTGGAAGATACCAGAAAATTTATTGGCTCTTTTGTAAAATTAGACAGGGCAATAAATTACCTACATAGTGGAAGAATGTGAAGAAGTTGCTTTTAGGATATTGAAGTAAGGAATTAATTCTCTGATTGGATAATTAATTAGTTGTTTATTTATAACCATAAATCAATTACTTCAATCCCAAGTATTAATCCTTATATAAGGATAGGGATTAGGTAATTGCACGGTACATCTCTAAAAGTTGTATTTCTTCTTCTTCCTCCCTATTATCGGTCCTGGAATATTTTCTTAATTAGAAAAGGAATAAAATCTCCTCTCCCCAAGTGGATATACACTAACAAGATGTTAGTGGAACCACTATAAATCTCTTGTGTTCTTTCTTTTATTGCTTGATCTGTGATTGTTTTGTTGGTGACTATCTGTTGTTTGCTTTGCCTCGCCATCAATCCGTTCCTATTTGTTTTTCCGCAAGGTTAGGTTTTATTTCCAAGACGTTTTAGGAAACTTTACCCCAACAACTGGTATCGGAGCTACAAGGTTGCTTGAGAAAGGGTGTTAGGCATTATAGCAGGAGATGAGGAGAATTCAACAATTGTATCAAGGTCATATGTCAAAGGGACATATATGCAGTGGGATCTCAGTTAGCAATAGAAATATGGAATGGTGATAAAGACTTCCGGAAGTGGTAATGGAGGACGAAAGCTGTTCTGATGAGAAACAATGTTCATCCAGTGGTGTTTTCTCTTGAGGAGTTGACGAATGATATTTCAGCCATGGAAAGGAAGGAGATGGAACGATGGGCATTTACTACTTTACAATAAGCAATGGGAGAAAATTTCATTTCATAGATTAGCGATGAGTCCACTACTAAAGACATTTTTACCAAGTTGGAAAAACTCTATTTAAATAATTCAATAACCAACCATCTGATTTTGCTGAAGACGTTTTTCACCATGCGGACGAGAGAGGGTACTTCAGTGAAGGCACATCTAAGCTTCTTCGACGATCTCGTGATGAAGATGAAGACTGTTGACTTGAAAGTGGATGAGGAGCAAATAGCAATGATTCTTTTATGTTCTCTTCCGGAGTGTTACACAGGTTTCGCTAATAGTCTTATTTACGCCAGAGATACACTAACAGTAGATGATGTGAAGGCAGGTCTTCTATCTGAGGACTTGAGGGATCGGATGAAGGGGTTGCGTGAAGGTAGAGGAGGAAGTAGTACGGAAGCCTTATTAGTTGGTATGGAGGAAGGGAAGAAGAAAATAAAGTCAGGAGATGGGAAGTGCTACATTTGCAAGAAACCTGGCCATTGGAAGAGAGATTGTCTAGACTTAAAGAAAAAAATTGAAGCTGGAAATTCATCGGTTGCGATGGAGAAATTTTTGTCCGCTGACTTATTGACAGCGGTAGTATCAGATGTATTAGACCATTTGGTACTAGATACGGAGGCGTCTTTTCATATGACAGCTAATAAGAATTATTTCAATTATTTTAAAAGAAAAAGAGGGAAACTGATTCTTATGGGAAATGATGCTAGTTGTAGAGTCACGGGCGAAGGTACTGTGCAGATTCGCATGTATGATGGGGTAATACGCACTTTGAGAGGTGTCCGTTATGCTCCAGGACTTCGAAAGTCAATAATATCTCTTGTGCAGTTGGCATCCAAAGGATGTGAGGTGACTATTGATAAGGATAGTCTAATGGTTTCCAAGGGTGCGTTTGTAGTGATGAAGGGAGATATGTTTCATAATTTGTATCTCCTGAGGGGAAGCACTGTACTTGGAAAGTCAATGATTGGAGTCTATAGTTCTCGTGGAAAAGATGTTAAAGCTAGGCATACGAGAAGGGACTTTGAGTTTCTGCATAGATAAAATATAATCAAAGAGGAAAGCTTCAACAGGGTGGGGTTTTTCCGAGAGGATGTGCTTGATAAGAGGAAGAAGGGATTGTCTAAAGTTGGTCAGAGATCAAAGGAGAAAGCAGTGGATATGCATAAGTCTTTGCAGACTGCTAAGTTCGGGCGTTGCTCGAGCTAAAATCGCTTATCGAAATGCTAAGTGCCACACGGTGGCACGGTGTGGGGAGAGAGTTGAGATGGTTCATGGAGACGTTTGTTTTCATGGTGAAGATTGATAGGTCTTCCAATAAGGGGATACTTTGAATACTTTGTTGGCAGGCGATGGCATTGCTGGAGATTGTTGACAAAGTGCAGTCGGTAATGGCCATGCCGAAACTCGTTGGGGGAAGTAACCATGATGTCTTGTCCAAGAAGATGCTTAGAGTAAGAGGATGTAGGTGGAGTTGGCATGCTTTCAAGGAAATATAGTATTAAGGTGGAGATTGTTAGAATTTGTGATACAATATTTTTGTTTGTAGAAGATTTGGAAGATATTATTTATTATGGTGATACAATATTTCCATTTAAAGAAGATTTGGGAAATATTGTTAATTTGAGTAATATAATATTTCCAACTGCAGAAGATTTGGAAGATATCAGAAAATTTATTGGCTCTTTTGTAAAATTAGACAGGGCAATAAATTACCTACATAAGTGGAAGAATGTGAAGAAGTTTCTTTTGGGATATTGAAGTAAGGAATTAATTCTCTGATTGGAAAATTAATTAGGAATTGATTTATAACCAAAAATCAGTTACTTCAACCCCAAGTACTAATCCTTATATAAGGATAGGGATTTGGTAAATGTATGGTACATCTCTAAAAGTTGTATTTCTTCTTCTTCCTCCCTATTATTAGTCTTGAAATATTTTCTTAATTAGAAAAGGAATAAAATCTCCTCTCCCTATGTGGATGTACACTAACAAGACGTTAGTGGAACTACTATAAATCTCTTGTGTTCTTTCTTTTATTGCTTGAACTGTGATTGTTTTTTAGGTGAATATCTGTTGTTTGTTTTCCTCGTCATCAATCCGTTCCTATTTGTTTTTCCGCAAGGTTGGATTTTATTACCAAGTCGTTTTGGAAAACATTTCCCCCACATGATAATGGTGGTTCATACAAAGAAAATATTTGGTATATGTGTTTTTGTATATATGATTCTTATGTGTGTCAAATATTTATTTCTTAGATATGGGGTAATTAATCCTTCTCCTGATGGAATAGAAGATTAGCTTATCATAAATAGTTATCAGAAATTGATAAATCTATTTTCCTACATTTTGACATTATTACTGAAAATTATTTTTTCAAACTTTGGATGAACCTTTTAATACAATGTATGCTCATGGAATTTTATACACAGCCATTACCAAATCTCATCTTTAAATCTGAATCTTCTCTTAGTCTTTGTGATTTTCGCTAGCTAGCAAGCAGATGCTTTTTACCATACCAGTAGATGTTATTAAACAAGGATAGCATTGATTTTACATATCAATAAAATTAAATAAAATCAGATGCACACTATGTTAACAACTATATAGAAAGAGGGAAATATAATTTATTACACTCCATGTTTCATTATGGTCTTTAACAAAGTAAAATTGGCAATTATGTAAAATAATAATTTATAAATTGGGAAGTATAAATGTATCACATGTTAGAATTACATAATTGCATTTAACAATGTACAGGATAACAGGTGTAATTATTATGTTTTTCTTCTTCTTACGTAGGAAGAAGCACGGTTATATTGATTTTCCTTGTTTTACACATTCAAAATGGGATAAGTAAAGGAATTGCGGATGATATCGAGCTCAAAGTCATTGAGCATGTATGAAACGATAAAAATTAGATTATAAGAGGACAAAAAGGTAAGTATTAAAGCATTACATATACAAATGAAAACCTTTTGACATGTAAAGAGAAAACTTGGTTAACTTACTTTCATCTGTCGATAAATATTTTATCATAATATTGTTCATTTTTGAGATTTAAATTTGTGTTAATGAGGCAAATTTTTTGTTTCAAATAAAAAAAATAGAATAAGCAAAGTAACTGCTAATGATTTAGTTTATATTAACTAAGCATGCATGAAACAACTGCAATCAGGGAAAGAGTCGAGTATAAGAGGATTCCACATATACTTTGTCTAGTTCATTTTATATTGCATGTAAATTTTGTAGCTCTCTCGTTTTCTTTTCACTGTCTGATTGTTTATTCATTTCTTGCATCTTTACTAAAGAATAATCTGTTCCTACCGTGAGACAAAGTACATAAGATGTTTGTCATGTACTCCAAACTGCAAAATATAACAATAAAGAAAAATATATGAGATGAATACTTTATGAACTAATAGATTACCACATATGATGCATTCATTCATCATTGAAATATGAATTGGAAATGAGAAGTACAAAGAAAAAAGTAACTAAATAAATTTACGCAAAACTTCTTATGAAGTAAGGAACATCGAAGTCTTTTCAAATGTTGTGAATTTCTAATATAATTGATGGAGCATTGGTGCGCATCAATGATCAGTTACGAAGTTAACACAATTGGCTTGCTCACCTTTGATGCACCCATATTTTATGAAGGAATAAAATATAAATTTGTGATATAGGTATTCAAACAAAAACGTTGTCATTTTGCATCAGTAAATGATAGTAAATAGTTATTTCTTTAAATATTAAATCACGTTAACATGCCTCGTATCGTTTAATTTCATAAACATGAAAATACAAACAACGGTACCTAAGAATCAAATGCATTCCTTGTTTACCAATATATCTTGTTTAATGCAGGAATACCTGGAAAAGAATGCATATGCATTTTCCGTAGTGAATGAATTAAAATGAATCAATGTTCCAAACATACATCAAAGCTTTGTAGATTATAGGATATACGTGCAAACGAATGCGTTGAATGCACAATCACCGACATTAACAAAAGAGGTCTTGCCATTATACATCATAGTAGCATCCTAATCTTATTATGGAATTGAAAGAGGGAAGAGAAAACACTGAAAATTGTTAACCAAGATGGAGACCATGAATGACACTACCATAGAATATCATGTTTGGAATATTAATGTGGAGCAGCGAAAATGGATTTAAACTTGGTTACTGTCTTCAATAAAGAAGGCTCTTATAAAGAGAATGGACGGGCAGTATGATTATTTTTAATTTTAGATTCAATATCTTATTTCTTTTCCAAGTAATTAAAATTATCAGCCATAATTACAACATGTTTTCCCTCAGGTTAATCTAGTTTGTTCCTTGACCAAAAACCCCATGTATTTGTCAATTGACTAGTATGTTTCATCTGCATTTTTTTGGCGTATCACATATCTGCATTTTCAAAGGTACAATACACTTTCACCTAGGAAATACAAATGAAATGAAGATACCTTTCAGTCTTTGAGAATAATCCATTTAGATTGTTCTTATCATTATAGCTATCTCTTTATGTATGCAAATAGTAATTACAATAACTCGTTCATGGTGAATTTTTGGGGAAATATGCCCGAGAAGTTAAGATTAAACATTACAAACACATCGAAAATAAAAGAATACCAAATCCAATGATCTTTTTCAATGTGCATATAATTTTAAACTCTACATTTGTGTGTATAAATACATGTAAACCATTGAGTAAGTGATATCAAAAAAGAAAACATCTAAGCTCACAGGACTTTCCATGTGTGTCCATTTGTGTTTAACTTGTTAGCCTGAATCTCGAATAAGCGACAACCTATTTGAATTAGAGATATTGAGGGTACAAGGCTTTAAGTATCGTTGAACTCAAGTATGTAGAATTTCATACATGTCCTGAGTTTCATAAATGGATTTTTGCAGTGTGAAATTTCATAGTAGGTTGCTTTATACATGTATTGATTTCCTAAATACATAATGGAGACGTATTTTGAATGGACACACCGATTGTTAAAGACTATGCAGGAATTCGAGAAGTGATTTCACTATGAGTTACCTTTAAGATTTTGGAGTTAGACTCCTATGTTTATTTTAGTGGTGTTCCTGAATTTCTAATGTCGATGTATCTAATAAAATTGCAGTTGCTGCAAATAACATTAACCTAATCTCTTATGTGTTCAGTTGACATCCATCAGTTATTATTTAAAACTTGAAGTTTACTATTATTGGTTAGAGTAATTTGATTTTTGATGACTTTAATCCCGCCCTGAATATAGTTCATCCTATTATGGTAAGTGGGAACTTCGAACCTCATGTATTTGCATAGTTTCCATCTTTAAATAACATGTTATTTTGGGTACACTACACTAGAAACCGCTTATCGCGACGTTCGAAAAACGCTGTAAAAAGATACAACAGCGTTATTAAAAACGTTGTATAACAACTTGCTGTCTTTGATGCACTATTTCTAACAGTATAAAATAAACGCTGTAAATAAAACTTTTATACAGCGTTGAATTTTTGCTGTAAGTTTGTATTATACAGCGTTTATGTTTCACTGTTTTAAATTTAAGACAGCGTTTATAAGTTGCTATGAGAACATTGTTCGGGATCTTTTTAAATTTATCACAGCGGTTATTATACGCTTTATATAGTTGTATCGTAACTTTTCAACAGCTTGTTACAAACGCTGTTATTATGTTTTCTTCAGCATTTCTTAAACGTTGCCATATTAACAATAATTTATTTTTTCAACACACCAACAACATGTCTTAAACATTGTCATATTAACATGATTTTTTTTTTCAACACACCAACAACATGTCTAAAACGCTGATTTAAAACACAATGTGTCACCTCAATATTCGTATGCCATTAATCTAGCTGCCTCTAATTTTATTTCGATTTATTAATATAAAAAACGTATACAAATCAATCTAAAAACAATAAAATAAAAGCATAACAACTGATCATTTTCATAAAATATGTCAATACAATATCCATTGACAAAGTTCACTCACAAATCACGAAGAAATTTAAAAACCATCTTCATACAACATTAGACAAAAACACAACATGTACAGTATTTGCATCAAATATTAATGACAAAACATGCAAACAAAAACTTTTCATATGCTAACTAAGCCGAACCTCCAAAAATCAAAAGAGTATCTTGTCCATTTCTTGACTAAAAACTTCCATTTACCTGTAACAATGAAATTTAAAAGTGATGAAAAACACATTTGAAATGATGAAAGACATACGTTCTTCAAATAAGGAGAAATAGCATGATATAAAACATCAATGTGGATGCACCCAAGGACATAGAGGCAACACTCACAGGTAAATCAAGCAGGGCTCTATGTGCCGCTAGGGGTAGGATAAGGTCATAGAGGGGAATGTACATTATCAACATTAGCTAAGTTCAAGAACTTCAGAAATTTACGTATTGATATTACTAAGTTCAGGAACTTCAGAAATTTGCGCTTGTTTTCCAAAATTAGTTTGCGTATTGGCCTGGAAAACCTTAACAATACCAGTATCAATTAGTGTATTTATCCTATTCGCTATTTGTTTATTTCCATGTTGCTTGTCATTTTTATCACTTGAAAGTGACGAGCAGAACCATTTACATTTTTATATACATAATAAAGAAGCAGCTAACTATTTCATTATATTTTCCTACAATCTACCAGGTTTCAGTTCTAACAATAACATGCAAAATTTATTTGGGTGTTTCCTTTGGTCATTACATCCAAGACTTCATGAGTGGTAGTATTAGTTTTCTACGAGACAGCAACAACTTTAGTTCCACTAAATATGTTATCTTATCTTGGAAGCTCGCATGCATGATTCACAGTTTCCACATTCGCATGACGCTTTAGGTTAAAGCATTGTTTTGCATGGAAAATGGACAACAAACGTCCTCATGTGTTTTTCTTTTATTCAATATGCATGCTGGTAGAAGCATGCATGTTTAGTTCATATTTGTCTATTAATCTGTAATCTTTTGATGCTTAATTAGTTTTCTAAAAAAAAGCACAAGATTTAAGGCAAACATATATAACAAAGAAATATATATTGGGTTCTAGAAAATGGTAAGTGTCACTCGCATGACCAATGGTTTTTACATCGGTTGTTGACGTAGTAATTGATCTTCTCACGTACAACACCCAAATTTCAACAATAACCATGAAATTTAAACCTTAAACCTCTATTAATTTCTAAATCAATGGGTTAACAATTCAACATTACATAAGACATCAAATCTAATCCAAAACTACTTATTAACTACCCAAAAGAAACATAACTTTAAAACTGCTCAAGTATGCCTTCGCAATTGTCCCTAACGTAACTAGCTTCCTCGACCAAGTCATCCTAGAATTCTTCATAATCTCCTCCAACATAGTTTACTTCTTCAACAAAATCATCTACCTCTAATTCACGAAAACCTCGTGGCGGTGCTTTCATCACAACATATGTAAAGGCCCGTAAATCCGTACCAATTTGAGCTGACTATTATCTTACACATTCAACCCAAAGTGTACGAAAATACAGAACTTTAATAAAAAGAAATAAGAGGATGAGAAAGATAAGATAGAACTAATAGAATAGAAGGGTAAGAAGGACATCAGAATCTCACAGCTGAATTTCACAAAATACATAATATATTACAATACAAGGTCTGATACATCATAGTACATCATCATACATGATTACTAGTTTAATACAGATACTCAAACTAGATACTTAGAGATAGATATAGCTACTACACTGTTTCTTGGACTTGTACTCCACAATACTTCAAAGAATTCCATTAGATACCTGGATCACTTGTCTACCCATATCAAATGTTACGAGTACCCAATAGTTTAGGAAAACACAGAAAAATAAAATCTGGGTCAGTCAAGGAACTGGTGTGAGTAAACCAATTTTAAAACACAGCTTGATTAGTACAGTATGTCTCATGAGACCACGCCGTAAAAACGAAACGGGGTTTTCCCTCATGAGATACAGAACAATTGGTTTAACTTTTCAAAAACTTTTTGAAAGAAAAGATAATACTAAGAGCAGCCCACACATAAACATGGACGGTTTTTACCTTACTATTACCCAAAATATCTTTGATATCAAATCATCTAGTATTATAATAGTTCGTATCAAATAAATAACCATCTAGCGGAACGGTTGCATCTCACGCTCCACATATACATAATATAAAATCTAACATCGCAAAGTGCTTATTGGAGATTGGATTCCAACAGACAAGGTTTGGGAGCACCTACCGATCAGTGCACTCTAGAGAGGATACGCTGGGGTTCAACAAGAACGTCTTGCAACCTGGCCACACATGGCCGTCCAGTCATTTAGTGAAACACCCCACCTCCGTCAGGGTCACTCACAAAGGGAATGCCCTAATTTTGGTGGAGGTTTATAAGTATAAGTCACAGATTTACAAGACAGATATAATAACACATATTTTTGAACAGCGGAAAACAACAACTTTTATTTCTTCAAAATACGTGTTACACAAACCATGCCATAATACTTCACAAAATCATAACTATCTTGATTACATTATTTAAAGAAGCATGAAGAAAACATAAATAAACTGCAAAAGTCCCCTAATTGTTGTCCAAAGCCATAGTCCAAAACGGAAAAGATCCAAGCAATACATTCTTTCTCTTCAAGATGGATGTGAAAACTGATCAAGCTGCGGTATTCCCTCCCTGAGAACCTGGGGGGAAACGAAAGAAAAAGAGGCGAAAGGAAAAGGGTCAGCCATAAAGACTGAGTAAGTTCTAGTGACTTTCAGTGTAAAAACGGTTAAAACAACCTGTCATGAATGAACTGGAACTAAACTTAAGAATAGTGTCAAGGTGAACAAGATAGACTAAGGTGATCAGGATAAGTCAAGACAAGTCAAGTAAAGCATCACATGTTCGAGATCCTTTGCATCGACTTCACTAGTATACTAAGCCCATGTCACAAGTTAATCACGAAATAAATCCCACGGCCCAATGTCATGAAATGACCCTGAAACGGGGTCTGACCCAAGTACGGGGTCCTACGGTCGATTATCTAGTCGATCGGCTCCCTACAAGTTCTAGCTCGTCAAGTGTCCGTGTCATACGGCTAATCACGAATGTAGTCACCTGTGCTGGGTCCACCTTCGGGTGTATCAGCCCTAGGGTGTCAACCCTTGACACGATTCAAGATGCACAGATAAATCTACGGATACCCAGTGTCTGCCCCGGATACGTGCACGATCGTAGTCCGCCGAACCTACACTGGCGTACCCCACTGTCGTCGTTCACCTCTTACAATCAGCCCAGTAATCGTGCCCCACCCGGCCTAGCCCCAGGGTACCTTGATACTTCTAGAGGGTTACTGCTGAAAGGGGTCGTGTCTAGGGTTTCGCCTAATAGATTAGGTCATGTAATTCGTGACCTATGTAATTCGTGACTTAATCCTTTTCTAGTCTAGTCATGTCAATATGGTTAAGTATGTCATTTCAGTTCGCGACTTAACCCGCCTACGCGTCATGTCAAGTTGGCTAAGTGTTGTCGTTTCCAAGTTCATGACATAGCCCTACAAATCGTGTTCAAGTTGGTTAAGTTGTCTTTTCATGTTCATGACTTAACCCTAATTGGCATTAATAGATTCGTTAATGCACCGAACCACTCACATTGGATCCTGTTGTTCGTAGCCACTGGATTTGCCGGGCGGTTCCGGGCAGGTTTACGCTACGAACTCAACCCAACCTCGGGTTTCGAGCGCGATGTGACCAACTACCCACATTGGATCCTATTGTTTGTAGCAACTGGATTTGCCGGGCGGTTCCGGGCAGATTTACACTACAAACTCAACCCAACCTCGAGTTGGCCACCTTCTTGTTTTCTAAAGTCATGCCCATGTTCTTATCAGATTTTGCTATTTCCACATCATGTTCATATGTCAACTTCGTGCCCAACTAAGGCATGTTTAAAGTCAAGTTATGGCATGTTCAAGTCAAGTTTTCGTGCCATATTTCATGTTCTACTTATGCCAAATTTCACAGTTTATGCTTATAATTAATTCAAGTTTTGCCTATTCTACCCAATCGTATCCCCAACGTATATAAACGTACTTCGTTCACAAGCATAAACAATTCAAGAGATAAAGGGGAATAACACCAAACATGTGATAGGCATATGTGACAATTCCAACATCACTTGCATGATAAACAGGCTATAACATATCACATGGTTGCAATACTAGTATGATGATAACTTGGCATAGTAATGATTCCAACTTAATTTAACATGATGATTTCAACTTTACATCATAGGCATAATAATCATTGCGGGCATAATAATAATTTTATTATAAACATGAAACATTAAAGGCATAGTAATCCTAATAGGCATAGTGGATTCCAATTTAGCATTTTTAACATAATAATTCTCATAGACATAATGATTCCAATTTATCATAATGATTCTCATCTAACATTATAAACATAATGGTTCCAACTTAGCATTTTTAACATAATGATTCTCAACTAACATTATAGACATAATGAATCCAATTTAGCGTTTTTAACATAATGATTCTCAACTAACATTATAAACATAATGGTTCCAATTTAGCATTTTTAACATAATGATTCTCAACTAACATTATAGACATAATGATTCCAATTTAGCATTTTTAACATAATGATTCTCAACTAACGTTATAGACATAATGATTCCAATTTAGCGTTTTTAACATATCTAACATTATAAACATAATAATTCCAACTTTTCATCATAACCTAGCAATACCCAATTTTTCATTAATCATGATGGGTATATTAACATCACAGGCATAATTCCATCAATAGTCATAGCCATGGTTTAATTAGCACCATAGGCATGGTTTGATCAACATAAAGATTTCAATAAACATAGCGATTCCATGGACATGTATTAGTCCAACTTGCCAAACAATTAAGCCCAAGTGATTCATAACAACATCAAAATCATGACAAGTTTAACTTGCAACGTTGCCATAGCAATATCCCCAAATTATAATTCAAAGATAAACAATATAAACAATGGATTAACAATAGTTCCTAAATCCGGTTTCAATTCATGGCATGTCCATATTGTTTTAGCGTTTTTGCCTAAAAAGTAACATAGAACTTACAATATGAAGCAAATAACCCAAATAAAAATCCCAAATCAAATAGTCCCAAATTCGCTGTCTAAAGCGTCGTAGTTGTTGTAGCTTCTAGTTGTAGCCTTCAAGAATCGTCCTCTATCTTCTATAATTTTATTCTTTGTATTTTTAATTTAGAGCTCTAGGTTTAATGGCGGCGGCCTGAGGCAAAAATGAGATAGTATGATTTAGGCTAGGTCTTAGGTCCTTTTTATAATGTTTGTGAGTTGTTTTAGACCGTCGATGGAGCTTGATTCAATAATAGCCGTTCGTTTGAAGGAGAGGCCAATCCGGAGCTGACACCTAGCCCTAGTGACAAGGCAAGGCTCAGAAAATCGACCAAACATAGACCAGGCCAGCCAGGGTGGGCTGGGTTCGACCTGGCTCTGGGGCCAGGTCGACACCCCAGTCAACACCGTGTCGACTTGGCAGTCGACACGGGTTACCCAGGTCGACTGCCCAGTCGACCTGGCAAGCCCCAGGTCGACTGCCAAGTCGACCTGGGTGCCTTAGGCGGGAATTTTCCCGCCCTGGCCAATTGGGCCCGATTTTGAATTTTAAACTTGTTTTTCTGAGCTGTTTTCGTCTGTTTGAATTTTAATCTGAATTCTGAAACTTCCGGAGGCCATATCTTCTTCATACGGACTCCGTTTTTCGAAAACTCGGACTCTATTTCGCGTATTTTTCCGAGACGAACACAATGGCGTATCCCGTTTCCCTTAATTCTTTGATTTGAAATTAATTATACTTTAATTTGTGAATTTCACTGTTATAGAATACACGGGGTGTTACATTCTCCCCCACTTAAAAGGATTTCGTCCCCGAAATCTTCAAGTTTAGGAAAAATATATACCCTAACATCCAAACATCCATCTACTCATCCATCAAACACGAGTATCCATTGTCCTTAAAAGACTTCTAATGCTTTATGATCATATGCGAAGTGTGTGTATATGTTCCTTAGCTAATGCTAATGATCAGGCCTGATTGATCTTCTAAATGCAAAATATGTTTAGTGAAATGAATCCAATATGTATGCAAATTTTTCCTATTATAATTCATAATTTCTACATGAGTGCTCGAACATTCAATCATATGCAACAACCAAATGATAGCACAACCAAGTTTCCAGAATAAACACTCATGCATATGCAACATGAAAATGTGTCTAAGCCGATCTAGTGCCTAATGTGTATTCATGCATCCACGAGCAACCACTTGCGACCACTTGCAACCATTTCGCAATCATAACATGTTTCAATTACATGTTTACATCCAAAAAGATTCTAACTATGGTTCTCAAGATAGGATCGAGGAGAGAAATAAGATAAAACAAAGCATCTAGAATAGGTTAACGATGTACCGCCAGAAGGTCCGGTCTGCTTCTCAGGGCAGTCTTTGCTGATGTGTCCAGTCTTCCCACAATGAAAACATTCACCTTGCTTTATCTTCCTCTTTCTACAATCCTTGGCTATGTGCCCTTCCGTACCACAGTAATTGCATTTCCTTTTATCGCGTGAGTTGTTGTTCTTGCCTCCCTTCTCGGAGTCTACCTTCCTATTCTTAGAATCGTTAGGCTTGACCTCTTTCTTCCCTTGAGAGTTTGCTACCTCTGTCTCCTTCTTGCCCTTATCTTCCTCGTTCAGCAATGCCATCTGCACCAACCTTTCGTTCGTAGCTCCCATGGGTATATGGGTCATGGCCAAACTGTGTAATGGCTCATTCAACCCTTTGACAAAGCGGAGAGCCTTCTTGTGCGGGGTGTTGACTAGGTCCAGTCCGAACCTAGCCAGCTCATCGAATTGATTTACATACTCTTTGACTTTCATATTCCCTTGCTTAAGAAATAAGAATTTTTCCAATTGAAGACTCCTTTCAGCTTCTGAGAGAAATTTAGCCTCAAACCTTGCCCTAAAGTCCTCCCATGTTTCCATTGGTCTTTCTGCATTAGTGACTTTCCACCAGTAGGAAGCCTCACCTTTTAGTAGCCACACTGCCAGTTGTACCTTCTGCCTATCTTCTACCTCAAAGATGATGAATAAGTCCTCGGTTTCCTTTAACCAATTCCTAGCTGCCACGAAGGACTCAGTTCCATGAAAGTCCTTTCCTCCCATAGCCTTAAAATCTTTACATATCTTAGCAAAAGTGTTTCCCCGTGGAGGAGGTGGAGGAAGAGGTGCTGCTGCAGCTAGATGATTTCCTGCAGCTGGGGGAGGAGGAACGGTAGGACCTGGCTGGGTGGCCCTTGCTTCTAAGAATCGTCTAAACCAACCAGGTATTGGTACACCCTCTGGCAAGTTAAGTTCTTCGGACATGCTGAAACAAGAAGGATAGATTCAAAACGAAGGATAAGAGATAGTACCTATGGCTTTGGGGGACTTTGCCTTTTTAAAATAAAATAATATTTTATCTTTTAAAAATGCTTCTTTAAATTTTCTTTTGAAAATAAATTTTCAAAACTTTTTATCTTATCTGGTAAACCTATGCTCTGATACCAAGTGAAACACCCCACCTCCGTCAGGGTCACTCACAAAGGGAATGCCCTAATTTTGGTGGAGGTTTATAAGTATAAGTCACAGATATACAAGACATATATAATAACACATATTTTTGAACAGTAGAAAACAACAGCTTTTATATCTTCAAAATACGTGTTACACAAACCATGCCATAATACTTCCCAAAATCATAACTATCTTGATTACATTATTTAATGAAGCATGAAGAAAACATAAATAAACTGCAAAAGTCCCCTAATTGCTGTCCAAAGCCATAGTCCAAAACGGAAAAGATCCAAGCAATACATTCTTTCTCTTCAAGCTGGATGTGAAAACTGATCAAGCTGCGGTATTCCCTCCCTGAGAACCTGGGGGGAAACGAAAGAAAAAGAGGCGAAAGGAAAAGGGTCAGTCATAAAGACTGAGTAAGTTCTAGTGACTTTCAGTGTAAAAACGGTTAAAACAACCTGTCATGAATGAACTGGAACTAAACTTAAGAATAGTGTCAAGGTGAACAAGATAGACTAAGGTGATCAGGATAAGTCAAGACAAGTCAAGTAAAGCATCACATGTTCGAGATCCTTTGCATCGACTTCACTAGTATACTAAGCCCATGTCACAAGTTAATCACGAAATAAATCCCACGGCCCAATGTCATGAAATGACCCTGAAACAGGGCCTGACCCAAGTACGGGGTCCTACGGAGCGATTATCTAGTCGATCGGCTCCCTACAAGTTCTAGCTCGTCAAGTGTCCGTGTCATACGGCTAATCACGAATGTAGTCACCTGTGCTGGGTCCACCTTCGGGTGTATCAGCCCTAGGGTGTCAACCCCTGACACGATTCAAGATGCATAGGTAAATCTACGGATACCCAGTGTCTGCCCCGGATACGTGCACGATCGTAGTCCGCCGTACCTACACTGGCGTACCCCACTGCCGTCGTTCACCTCTTACAATCAGCCCAGTAATCGTGCCCCACCCGGCCTAGCCCCAGGGTACCTTGATACTTCTAGAGGGTTGCTGCTGAAAGGGGTCGTGTCTAGGGTTTCGCCCAATAGATTAGGTCATGTAATTCGTGACCTAACCCGCCTAACAGATTAAGTCATGTAATTCGTGACTTAATCCTTTTCTAGTCTAGTCATGTCAAGATGGTTAAGTATGTCATTTCAGTTCGCAACTTAATCTGCCTACGTGTCATGTCAAGTTGGCTAAGTGTTGTCGTTTCCAAGTTCATGACTTAGCCCTACAAATCGTGTTCAAGTTGGTTAAGTTGTCTTTTCATGTTCATGACTTAACCCTAATTGGCATTAATTGATTCGTTAATGCACCGAACCACTCACATTGGATCCTGTTGTTCGTAGCCACTGGATTTGCCGGGTGGTTCTGGGCAGGTTTACGCTACGAACTTAACCCAACCTCGGGTTTCGAGCGCGATGTGACAAACTACCCACATTGGATCCTATTGTTTGTAGCAACTGGATTTGCCGGGCGGTTCCGGGCAGATTTACACTACAAACTCAACCCAACCTCGAGTTGGCCACCTTCTTGTTTTCTAAAGTCATGCCCATGTTCTTATCAGATTTTGCTATTTCCACATCATGTTCATATGTCAACTTCGTGCCCAACTAAGGCATGTTTAAAGTCAAGTTATGGCATGTTCAAGTCAAGTTTTCGTGCCATATTTCATGTTCTACTTATGCCAAATTTCACAGTTTATGCTTATAATTAATTCAAGTTTTGCCTATTCTACCCAATCGTATCCCCAACGTATATAAACGTACTTCGTTCACAAGCATAAACAATTCAAGAGATAAAGGGGAATAACACCAAACATGTGATAGGCATATGTGACAATTCCAACATCACTTGCATGATAAACAGGCTATAACATATCACATGGTTGCAATACTAGTATGATGATAACTTGGCACAGTAATGATTCCAACTTAATTTAACATGATGATTTCAACTTTACATCATAGGCATAATAATCATTGCGGGCATAATAATAATTTTATTATAAACATGAAACATTAAAGGCATAGTAATCCTAATAGGTATAGTGGATTCCAATTTAGCATTTTTAACATAATAATTCTCATAGACATAATGATTCCAATTTATCATAATGATTCTCATCTAACATTATAAACATAATGGTTCCAACTTAGCATTTTTAACATAATGATTCTCAACTAACATTATAGACATAATGATTCCAATTTAGCGTTTTTAACATAATGATTCTCAACTAACATTATAAACATAATGGTTCCAATTTAGCATTTTTAACATAATGATTCTCAACTAACATTATAGACATAATGATTCCAATTTAGCATTTTTAACATAATGATTCTCAACTAACGTTATAGACATAATGATTCCAATTTAGCGTTTTTAACATATCTAACATTATAAACATAATAATTCCAACTTTTCATCATAACCTAGCAATACCCAATTTTTCATTAATCATGATGGGTATATTAACATCACAGGCATAATTCCATCAATAGTCATAGCCATGGTTTAATTAGCACCATAGGCATGGTTTAATCAACATAAAGATTTCAATAAACATAGCGATTCCATGGACATGTATTAGTCCAACTTGCCAAACAATTAAGCCCAAGTGATTCATAACAAAATCAAAATCATGACAAGTTTAACTTGCAACGTTGCCATAGCAATATCCCCAAATTATAATTCAAAGATAAACAATATAAACAATGGATTAACAATAGTTCCTAAATCCGATTTCAATTCATGGCATGTCCATATTGTTTTAGCGTTTTTGCCTAAAAAGTAACATAGAACTTACAATATGAAGCAAATAACCCAAATAAAAATCCCAAATCAAATAGTCCCAAATTCGTTGTCTAAAGCGTCGTAGTTGTTGTAGCTTCTAGTTGTAGCCTTCAAGAATCGTCCTCTATCTTCTATAATTTTATTCTTTGTATTTTTAATTCAGAGCTCTAGGTTTAATGGCGGCGGCCTGAGGCTAAAATGAGATAGTATGATTTAGGCTAGGTCTTAGGTCCTTTTTATAATGTTTGTGAGTTGTTTTAGACCGTCGATGGAGCTTGATTCAATAATAGCTGTTCGTTTGAAGGAGAGGCCAATCCGGAGCTGACACCTAGCCCTAGTGACAAGGCAAGGCTCAGAAAATCGACCAAACATAGACCAGGCCAGCCAGGGTGGGCTGGGTTCGACCTGGCTCTGGGGCCAGGTCGACACCCCAGTCGACACCGTGTCGACTTGGCAGTCGACACGGGTTACCCAGGTCGACTGCCCAGTCGACCTGGCTAGCCCCAGGTCGACTGCCAAGTCGACCTGGGTGCCTTAGGCGGGAATTTTCCCGCCCTGGCCAATTGGGCTCGATTTTGAATTTTAAACTTTTTTTTCTGAGCTGTTTTCGTCTGTTTGAATTTTAACCTGAATTCTGAAACTTCCGGAGGCCATATCTTCTTCATACGGACTCCGTTTTTCGAAAATTCGGACTCTATTTCGCGTATTTTTCCGAGACGAACACAATGGCTTATCCCGTTTCCCCTAATTCTTTGATTTGAAATTAACTATACTTTAATTTGTGAATTTCACTGTTATAGAATACACGGGGTGTTACATTTAGCTTGAGTGTAACGAATATATTACCACCTCCACGGTTGGGAATGACCCACCGATTCCGAAGGTTGCAGCAGTAAAAAGAGATTAAGAAGTTAAATATGGAAGTTCACTAGATGGTGATAATGTACCCTGCTTGGGTATGACCCAACTAGCTATGCTGCCTAGCCCAACTTTTGTTACTTATTGGTTGTTAGGTTTGAGGTCACGTTTATCCTTCTGATAGATTATTTCTTCAATTACTTTGAATGCCACATCGTCGTATCCGTCAGAAATGCTCATTCGATTACCTAAATATATTGCAGGCAATAAAGCCAAGAGAAACGAATTTCTCCGCCACCAACGTAGTATAAATAGGCAATTTCGATGTGTAGAATCTAACTGACATACGTTGTCAGACACTCGTCCATTCGGGTTTGTCCTGAGACCGAACAAACCGAAGGTACTATTTAAAATAGTCCTTGCATATCTCCGTCTTCAATGTTTTTGACACGCGTCGTAACCTCGAGTCAAAGTGGAATGTTTACCCCGGACTCTTCGAAACGATGTGCGAAATGTCTTTTATAGTCGATAAATAATTATCTGCTAAATCTGATTTTAATTCAGTTTGTACATCCTGTATTTATGGGTTTTCAGTTAACACAGCAGTATATGTTTATCCTGTTCATATCTAGATATTTTTAATATCTTTTATAAATGAACAGTTAAAGTGTGAGCGTCACACACGTTATTTTACTACATTTAACATCGACGTTTAGACGATGTTTACTGCTCCAGTTCTTCTGGTAAATATTTTATTACATCTAATTTCTCTTAAATAATCTAGTTTAATAATTTATTTAAATTATTTTCTTTAAATTTCTAATTTTCAAACTCGTTGAACCCCTCCGGTCAAATTCTGTACTTGATCTTCTTGCCATTTTCCTCCTTCCACTTGCCTATGATAAATTAAATAAAAATCTATTTTTATTTAATTATTTATTTATTATTTAATTTTATTTTATTTTCCATTTTAATTAAAACAAATTTTAATTAAAAACTTCGTTCAGAAACTCATTTTTAAACGTATTGACGGAATTACCAGTTTGCCAAAGCACCAGCTTCAAAACGCCATGATTTCGCTTCAGATCCTAAGGCTGCACATGTGTTTGCCAAAGAACCACCTGGTACTCTGCCAAGTACCAAATACCAAAGTGCCACTTCTCCAGTTACCGTCTGTTCCTTCTAAAATTCCATGCCACGCTCATGATTTCCAAAGTACCACCTGGTAATTGCAAAGTACCAAAGTACCAGGTCTTCAGTCACCATGCTCCGCCTTTAAATTTCCTTGCTGTGATAATGATTTCTGCTCGTTACCAAAGTGCCACTTGATACTTTGCGAAGTGCCAAGTACCAAAGTGCCAACCCCTCCAATCACCATGCAATCACCATGCTACATTCAAAGTACCATCTCCTAATGCACGCACCTACACATGTGCACGTGTACACGTGCCTCCGCCACCATTAATCATTGCTGACTATCTCCATAGGTCATCACTCACCTCTGGGTCCCACCACCACCTTCATGTTCGATCATCAGCAAGTGAACATTGATTTTGTTGTCTTCCTCTTCCTGCATCGAACAGGTTTCATCAAGGAAAACCCGCACCGCTCCCTCCTTAGTCCACCAGAGTGCCTCCAACTCTGGCCACCTCAAGACGACGACTCTCTACGCTGATCCCCCAGGTGCAGTGGTCTCGTTCTTCCCCACGATGGCGCAGGTCGACGCCAAACTTCATGTCCCCGAAAACAAAATAAAACCCAAAATTTAATTCGTTTTCAAAATTTATGAATTAGAAAAATCATTTTACATTTTTCCTATACTCCTCTTTTCTAAACGCCACTCTCCCCCTTTCGCCATGATCTCTGATCACCTGGATCACCGTATATGGCTCAAAACCTATTTTCCGATCATCCCCAAAATTCTCGATCATTATAGTGTTAAAAATCATGAAACTTTCTTTAAAAATCATGGATTGAAGTCAGGTTTCCGTTCATGTAGTCAAAACATGTTTTCGTCTCGTTTGAAATTTTGAGTTTACAGAGGATTACATGGTATGTACTGTTATCCGTTTTCTTTGAATATGTTTTTCATTTCAATGTTCTTCTTGTTTGTGATCACTAGTATATCTACTTTATACAGTTGTATTTACATAACACTATGGTGAGTTTTTGGTAGCATTCTTTTCTGAGAACCAGTGATCAAAATGTTCTGTGTTTTACAGAACACAGTAACAGGTTTTTAAGTTAAGGTTTTAACTAACACAACACTTATACAAAACATATTGGTACTTATATATATGAATGTAACAGATGTAAGTAAGGTTTTCTAGCATCAATACTTTGTTGTTTGTTGGAAAGATGATAGTGTTGACATCACATGAACTTGCATTTAAACTAAACATGCATAAAAACTGCTTATATTAAAGTATTTAAACAAGGAATCTAAATAAGGTTTACTCACGTTAAAGCTTTCCAATTTCCTGAATGTCTCAACCTTAGTATTTAGTTTTAAACTCAGTTTTGCTGTGAAGAAGATGCATGGTCTTGGCTGATATATTTAGGTAATTTCTCATGTTTAAAAACATTTTCTTCCCATTCACTACAGTGATTTCTTATTAGCCTTACACCTCTTCTTTTAGTTCCTACTGCTGTTTATGAAAACCAAGCATGGAGAAATGTTTGTTTTACTACGATATTTGGCCAATGGCCTTGTCTTATGTTATTTCTTCTAGAAGCCCATAATCCCTCTCCATACTTTCATTTAATGCTATGTTTCTCTCAGATTTGAATGCAATATAAAATGGTTCTCCTTTGTATTTTACTTGCTTGATATTTTTGTTAACATAAGATGTGTATACGTGAATTAGAAATGGGATGTTTTTAGGTGATGGTATCTCTATCTTAGTTCCACTATTTATGGTAACTTCTCATTATGGATTTTGTTTTATCATGATGTGAAGTTACAGTAGGCATTTGCTATTCACCCTTCCTAAATCCTATTGGATTTTTCTTAGGAAACTTATACATGAAGAAATTTGTTGTTTACTTAGGATATTTTCTTAGATTCTTGTCCTTATCTTTCTCTTCTAGAAGCATGACATCTTCCAACCTTAACTTCATTTAATGTTGCCGATTGGTCATTTATTGCTCAGATTTTGCTTGCATTATGTAATGTTTTACTTTCTCTATAAGCATTAGATATTTTTTCTAATAATGCTTTTATAATAGCAAGCTGCATTGATGTGTTTCTTTAAGGAATGGCTTTAAGCCTATATTAGCTCTACTATTCCACGTTAAATCTTATTAATGATTGTTGACTTTGGATGCTTTGTCTTTTGTTGTTGTCACTTGCATTCCTTGATATTTTCATTTGAGTCATTTTATCATACATGACATGTGCATGTTACATTATATGTTTATGTATATTGAACGGTCGAATTCATGCTATGATTTTAAGTTAAACCATACCGATATATGTTGTTAAAATTTCAATATTAAATCAAGTTATGATTTATGTTTTTAAATGTTTATGTTTTCAAAAACATAACTAATATACCCCCTTATATATTACACAAACATTTATGATTGTTTTGTCTTTGTTTAATAAACATATTTTATGATTTAATTACCTGATTAAATCAATATTTATCATTAACAAAGACTAGCAAAAAACGGGACATTACAGTCCACCACGCTTAAAAGAATTTCGTCCCCGAAATTATGAAGTCACGGGTAGATTTCTGTGTTAACTAAAGTCAAACATATCCATAACTATCTTCCCCACCTTCCGGATAGACTTCTTATTTTTAGTTAACTATTCTTAAAATCCAAAATTCTGATTTTATTATAAAATTAGTTGCTTAACTCATATGGTTCTATATCCAACTAATAACTCTAGTCCAGATTTTTTATTATCGGGAATACCGATTTTATTTACTGGGTATTATTCTAAATTTAATTCAACGTTGTTGAACTTATCCTGAGGATGACCCTGATTTATTTTAACTCCACCCATTGGTTGTGGTGGTTATCACACTTGCTCCTCGGTATCTTCTTCCTTATGAACTCATTTTCTACTTTCTGAGTAAAATAGCTTGATAATCAAACCCTAATCAGAAGATTTATTTAACGGTGACCTAAGTCGATAACTCCAGTTGTCTTATACTAAGTATTATAGTTTAAATTTTCAAAATACGCTCTCTCAATACTTACCCAAACTCAATCTAGGGTGTTACTAACCCTATCTCTACTGAGTTACGCCATAGAGCCAAGGTTACTACTCAACCAATAGCTCTGATACCAACTGTAAAGGCCCGTAAATCCGTACCAATTTGAGTTGACAAATATCTTGCACATTCAACCCAAAGTATATGAAAATACAGATCTTTATAAAGAAATAAGATGATGAGAAAGATAAGATAGAACTAATAGAATAGAAGAGTAAGAAGAACATCTGAATCTCACAGCGGAATTTCAAAAAATACATAATATATTACAATACAGGGTCTGATACATCATCATCATAATACATCATCATAAACGATCACTAGTTTAATACAGATACTGGAACTACATACTTAGAGATAGATATAGCTACTAGACTGTTTCTTGGACTTGTACTCCACAATACTTCAAAGGATTCCATTAGATACCTGGATCACTTGTCTACCCATAACAAATGTTATGAGTATCCAAGAGTTTAGGAAAACACAGAAAAATAAACTCTAGGTCAGTCAAGGGACTGGTGTAAGTAAAACAATTTTAAAACACAGCTTGATTAGTACAGTATGTCTCATGAGATCACGCCGTAAAAACGAAACGAGTTTTTCCCTCATGAGATATAGAACAATTGGTTTAACTTTTCAAAAACGTTTTGAAAGAAATGATAATCGTAAGACCAACCCACATATAAACATGGAAGGTTTTTACCTTACTATAACCCAAAATATCTTTGATATTAAATCATCTAGTATTATATTAGTTCTTATCAAATAAATAACTATCTAGCAGAACGCTTGCATCTCATGCTCCACATATACATAATATAAAATCTAAAATCGCAAAGTGATTATTGGAGATTGGATTCCAACAGACAAGGTATGAGAGCACCTACCGATCAGTGTACTCTAGAGAGGATACACTGAGTTCAACAAGAACGTCTTGCAACCCGGCCACACATGACCATCCACTCATTTAGCTTGAGTGTAACGAATATAGTACCACCTCCACGGTTGGGAATGACCCACTGATTCCGAAGGTTGCAGCAGCGAAAAGAGATTAAGAAGTTAAATATGCAAGTTCTCTAGATAGTGATAATATACCCTACTTGGGTATGACCCAACTAGCCATGCTGCCTAGCCCAACTTTTGTTACTTCCTGGTTGTGAGGTTTGAGATCACGTTTATCCTTCTGACAGATTATTTCTTCAATTACTTTGAATTCCACATCGTCATATCCGTCAGAAACGCTCCTTCGATTACCCAAATATATTGCGGGCAATAAAGTTAAGTGAAACAAATTTCTCTGCCACCAACGTAATATACCTACGTAATTTCGATGTGTAGAATCTAACTGACATACGTTGTCAGACACTCGTCCATTCGGGTTTGTCCTGGGACTGAATAGACCGAAGGTACTATTTAAAATAGTCCTTGCATATCTCCGTCTTTAATATTTTTGACACGTGTCATAACCTCGAGTCGAAGTGGAATGTTTACCCAGGACTCTTCGAAACGATGTATGAAATGTCTTTTATAGTCGATAAATAATTATTAGCTTAATCTGATTTTAATTCAGTTTATGCATACTGTATTTATTGGTTTTCAGTTAACACAACAATATATGTTTATCCTGTTCATATCTGGATATTTTTAATATCATTTATAAATGAACAGTTAAAGTGTGTGCGTCGCACACGGTATTTTACTACATTTAACATCGCTGTTTAGACGATGTTTACAGCTCCAGTTCTTTTGGTAAATTATTTTAGTACTTCTAATTTCTCTTAAATAATTTAGTTTAATAATTTATTCAAATTATTTTCTTTAAATTTCTAATTTTCAAACTCGTTGAACCCCTCCGGCCAACTTCTGTACTTGATCTTCTTGCCATTTTCCTTCTTCCTCTTGCCTATGATAAATTAAATAAAAATTCTTTTTTATTTAATTATTTATTTATTCTTTAATTTTATTTTATTTTTCATTTTAATTGAAACAAATTTTAATTAAAAACTTCGTTCAGAAACTCATTTTCAAACGTATTGACGGAGGTACCAGTTTGCCAAAGTACCAGCTTCAAAACGCCATGATTTCTCTTCAGATCCTAAGGCTGTGCATGCGTTTGCCAAAGTACCACCTAGTACTTTACCAAGTACCAAATACCAAAGTGCCACTTCCCCAGTCACCGTCTGTTCCTTCAAAAATTCCATGCCGCACTCATGATTTCCAAAGTACCACCTGGTACTTTGCAAAGTACCAAAGTACCAAGTCTTCAGTCACGGTGCTCCGCCTTCTAAATTCCATGCTGCGCTCATGATTTCTGCTCGTTACCAAAGTGCCACTTGGTACTTTGCATAGTGCCAAGTACCAAAGTGCCAACCCCTCCAATCACCACGCAATCATCATGCTACAGCCAAAGTACCATCTCCTGATGCATGCATCTACATATATGCACGTGTACACGCGCCTCCGCCACCATTGATCATCGCTGACTATCTCCATAGGTTATCACTCACCTCTGGGTCCCACCACCACCTTCAGGTCCAATCATCAGCAAGTGAACCGTGATTTTGTTATATTCCTCTTCCTGCATCGAATGGGTTTCATCGAGGAAAACCCGCATCGCTCCCTCCTCAATCCACCGGAGTGCCTCCAACTTCGGTCACCACAAGACAACGACCCTCTCTGCTGATCCCCCAGGTGCGGTGGTCTCGTTCTTCCCCACGGTGGCGTAGTTCGACGCCAAACTTCATGTCCCCGAAAGCAAAATAAAACACTAAATTTAATTCGTTTTTAAAATTTATGAATTTGAAAAATCATTTTGCATTTTTCCCGTACTCCTCTTTTCTAAACGCCACTCTCCCCCTTCCGCCATGATCTCTGATCACCTGGATCACCGTATATTGCTCAAAACCCATTTTTCGATCATCCCCAAAATTCTCGATAATCATAGCGTTAAAAATCATGAAGCTTGCTTTAAAAATCATGGTTTGAAGTCAGGTTTCCATTCATGTTGTCAGAACATGTTTTCGTCTCGTTTGAAATTTCGAGTTTACAGAGGATTACGTTGTATGTACTGTTATCCGTTTTCTTTGAGTATATTTTTCATTTCAACGTTCTTCTAGTTTGTGATCACTAGTATATCTACTTTATACAACTGTATTTACATAACACTATGGTGAGTTTTTGGTAGCACTCACTTCTGAGAACCAGTGATCAAAATCTTTAGTGTTTTACAGAACACATTAACAGGTTTTAAGTTAAGGTTTTAACTAACACAACACTTATACAAAACATATTGGTACTTGTATATATGAATGTAACAGATGTAAGTAAGGTTTTCTAGCATCAATACTTTGTTGTTTGCTGGCAAGATGATAGTGCTGACATCACACGAACTTCCAGTTAAACTAAACATGCATAAAAACTGCTTATAGTAAAGTATTTAAACAAAGAATCTAAATAAGGTTTACTCACCTTAAAGCTTTCCAATTTCCTGAATGTCTCAACCTTAGTATTTAGTTTTAAACTCAGTTTTGCTATGAAGAAGATGCATGGTCTTGGCTGATATATATAGCTAATTTCTCATGTTTAAAAATCATTTTATTCCCATTCACTACAGTGATTTCTTATTAGCCTTACCCCTCTTCTTTTAGTTCCTACGGCTATTTATGAAAATCAAGCATGGAGAAATATTTACTAGGATATTTGGCCAATGGCCTTGTCTTATGTCATTTCTTCTAGAAGCCCACAATCCCTCTCCATACTTTCATTTAATGCTATGTATTCTCTCAGATTTGAATGCAATATAAAATGGTTCTCCTTTGTATATTACTTGCTTGATATTTTTGTTAACATGAGATGTGTATACGCAAACTAGAAATGGGATGTTATTAGGTGATGGTATCTCTATCTTAGTTCAACTATTTATGGTAACATTTCATTAGGGATTTTGTTTTATCATGATGTGAAGTTACAGTAGGCATTTGCTATTCACCCTTCCTAAATCCTATTTGATTTATCTTAGGAAACTTATACATGAAGAAATTTATTGTTTACTTAGGATATTTTCTTAGATTCTTGTCCTTATCTTTCTCTTCTAGAAGCGTGATATCTTCCAACCTTAACTTCATTTAATGTTGTCGATTGGTCATTCATTGCTCTGATTTTTCTTGCATTATATAATGTTTTACTCTCTCTAAGCATTAGGTATTTTTTCTAATAATGGTTTTATACTAGCAAGTTGCATTGATGTGTTTCTTTAGGGAATGGCTTTAAGCCTGTATTAGCTCTACTATTCCATGTTAAATCTTATTAATGATTGTTGACTTTGGATGTTTTCTCTTTTGTTGTTGTCACATGCATTCCTTGATATTTTCATTTGAGTCATTTTATCATACATGACATCTGCATGTAACACTATATGTTATGTGTATTGAATGGCCGAATTCATGCTATGATTTTAAGTTAAACCATACCTATTTATGTTGTTAAAATTTCAATATGAAATCAAGTTATGATTTATGTTTTTAAATGTTTATGTTTTCAAAAACATAACTAATATACACCCTTATATACTACACATACATGTATGATTGTTTTGTCTTTGTTTAATAAACATATTTTATGATTTAATTACCGGATTAAATCAATATTTATCATTAACAAAGACAAGCTAAAAACAGGGACATTACAGCATACCAATTAGAAGATTTATTTTCTCTTGAATAGAAAACTTGTTTCGCTTGAGATACGAGAATATAAGGATCTCTTGAAAATGAAACTTGACTTTGATGTAAATTAACAAGAGTAAATCCATCTTCAACTTTCACCCCATTTCCTATGTTCGCCCAATGACACTAAAAAAGAGGAATATAAAAAACATTATAATCTAATAAAATTATGTCGGTCAATATTCCATAGTAAGTAACCACATCAACCACTTAAGAAATGTTTTTTGCACTTGCTTTGCACATGGTAGTCGCATCATATGTCACTCTGCTATTCTGGGTTTCTCTCTCAACGTCTTTTATATGAAATCTTTGTCCATTTATTATATATCCTTTGCAGGACAACGCGGTATTTTTAGGACCATATGCAATCCATTTTAACATTTCATCACCATCTTTTGAGTCAATAGGTATCTAAAAAAACATATTTAAAATGGATTTTAAAAATAGTATCTTTAATTCATAAAATATTAAAAAAATTAACAAACCTTCTTTTTGATTCACTCAGCGAAATTATCTCCATGGTTCTTCCAAAGTAGTGTTGCATTTTTTTCTAAACGCTTGTTTGAATTTTGCATCTCCTCCAAATGCAAACTAGTATAATGAAAGTGATGTTAAGTTATAATTGCAACTACAAACACAACAAATCAATGGAAGCATTATATATATATATATACATATACTCACTTCATATATGGTTCCACCGTAGCCATATTCATTAGCACCGCTAGATGAGCAATTTCTTTCTCCTTGATAGACAACGTAACTGATTCGGACATTGAAATAGGACGTCCTTCCAGTATTGCTTTATCTACATAGTCCTCATTCCGATCTTTTTTCTTCTATATTTATCGATTTATTCAAAAATTCATTAAAAAATCTCATGCATTCTTTTGCAAGATAGCATTTTGAAATGCATCCCTCTGGCCGTGCATAATTCCTTACGTAATCTTTAAGCGTCTTAATATATCTTTCAATAGGATACATCCAATGAAATTGAACTGGCCCGCACAATCATGCTTCCCTTCCAAGATGAATTGTCAAGTGTATCACAATTTCAAAAAATGAGGGTGGAAAGTATCTTTCAAGTTCACACAATATTTTAACAATCTCATCTTCAAATTGCTGTAATTTTTCTCTATCAAGAACACGTTGACATATTTTGTTAAAAAACGAACATAGACGAGTAATTTCTTTCCTAGGTTTAATAGGCAATAAACCTCGTAGTGCAACTGATAATACATGTTGCATCAAAACATGATACTCGTGAGACTTCAAACCACTAAATTTGCAATCCACTAATGATATGCACTTTTTCACCATCAGGGCCTTTGAAATCATATAGCCTTTTGCAAAATATTTTTTTTCCACTTTTGACAATGTGTACGGAGCCGGTGGAAGATATGTTTTGGTCCCACGAGTTTGTGCATAAAGACCATGCTGAATTCCCCAATCTTCTAAATCATGTCTACAATTAGTCCCATCTTTTGATTTGTTGTCATGCAACATTGTACCTTGTAAGCTTTCACAAACATTTTTCTCAACATGCATTACATCTAAATTATGATGTAATAGAAGTTCCTACAGCAAAAAGTAAAAGTCAAGCATTAAAAAAATTATATTTTTTTTAATGGATTAACAACGAAAAATGTAACTCAAATACTAACCTCCCAATATGGCAAGTCAAAAAAGATTGATCCTTTTTTTCCATCTTGATAGCTATTTTTTAATAGATCATTATCCTCATCATCGTCATCTTTACTATTTTCATCAATCTTTCTTTTCTTACTTTTCCCTCTAATCTCTCCTTTTTTAGTTTCTCTTGTATCATTTAAGTTCACACTCTTCTTTTCGCTTTCCATATCTTTTCCGAAATCATTAGAAAAATCTTTCAAAGTAAGAGAGATATTTTTGCCAGCTAGAATTCTAGGCATCTTTCCATCCTCCAAAGTTTTATCAAACCATGCTTTTTTTCCTCAATGGAAGCGAAGAGGGTAAAAATCTTCTATGACCCATATAAACAGTTTTACGTCTATATTTCAACCATCGATTGTGAGTATTGACACCACATAATGGACTAGCCTTTTTTCCCTTTACACAACATCCAGCAAGATTGTCATAAGCTGGAAACTCATTTATCGTCCAAAGTAAAATAGCTCTCATGTTAAAAAGCGTCTTAGTTAATGCATCATATGTCTCAACTCCACTACTCCACAACTGATGTAAATCTTCAACTAATGGCGCTAGATATACATTAATATCATTTCCTGGTTGCTTTGGACCTGGAATTAAAAGTGTTAACATAATATTCTCTTTCTTCATGCACAACATTGATGACAAATTATATGTCACAAGCATTACTAGCCAACAACTATACTTGGAGTTGAACATAGAAAACTATTGAACCCATCTGTAGCTAGACCAAGTCCATGATTACGTGGATCAGCTGAAAATGATTTCCAATTTTCATTAATCATGCTCCATGTCACAGAATCTACAAGATGTCGCATCTTTCCATCACTACTTTTATTTTTGAAATGTCATCTTAATTCTTCGGCCATCTTTTCAGATCTGAACATTCTTCTAAATCTTGGGATTATTGGAAAATATCTTAACACTTTAACTGGAATACCTTGCATAATCTCCTTTGTATCATGATTTATCTTCAATCGCGATGAACCACATTTAGGACAGTTATTTAAATTTTTGTACTCTTTACAGAAAAGACAACAGTCGTTCTCACAAGCACGAATTTTTTCAAACCCCATGTCAAATAGTTTGAGAAATTTATTTACTTCATACAAAGTCTTAGGGAGTACGTTATTCTTTGGTAAAATCAAATGCTGGATATTAAGAAGTTTATCAAAGCCAGTGTCAGATAATCCATTATCACATAAAAGATTATACAAAATAGTGATGGCAGATAACTTTGTATGGTCTTTGCAACCGGGATACAATAGGGTTTCTGCATCCTCCAAATTTTCAAGTAAATCATCATGGCGTCTTTGTGCATCATCTTTATATTTGTCATCATCAAAAAAAGTATGATTAAGATAGTCTTCATCTTCATAGTGAACCATCTTGAGCAAGTCGTACATATCGCTCATTTTAATCTTATTTTTAACATTCACTTGCTCGCGATGATTATACCGTGCATCATCTCTATACTTAGGAACCATTCCCTTTATAATCAAGTGCTCAACAATAGTTTCACCATAGTGACGACTAAGATTTCGACAGTCTAAACAAGGACATAGTATTTTTTCCACATCCCCTAAATTTTTCTTCGCAACACGCACAAAATTCCATGCTCCTAGGCCATACTCTCTACTAGTTCTATGATTAAAATTAAAAACAAAAAATATTACCTTTTATTACGAATACATTAATTCTAAAGTTAAGTATAAATTAATGACCACATGATTACTTATGTAGACGTAACCAATCTTTCTCCAACATCGTATACAATATCTAAGAAACCCTGTATCTAAAATTCAAATAGTAATTTATTATCAAGTCAAGAGAAACATTTCGTGCAATGAATAAATAATACCTCTTGAGCAGCAACTATTGTACCCAAATAAATAATGCACTGAAATAATAATGCTAGATATAAGCAAAATGAGAATTCTTAAAGTAGAATTTTGTGGACGTCTACCGGTGATTCATAAACTTGAACATTAGTTACAATCAGACGTTGATTCAAGAAGTTCAGCAGCTGATCGGGTTATTCAAAAATAAGCAGGTAAGCATGAATAACTTGTGTATTTTTTCAGAAAAAATTATCAACTACAATCACTTTACAATACAAGTTACATATTCGAGGAAATTTATATTTTGACTTAAGAGAACATGAGATAATTTTGCGTCTTGGAAAGTCACCCAGCCTTCACATCTTTGACCATGTATCAACACGTGTTTAATAGAGGACACATAAGTATTCAAAAATTGACACAAAGACCCTAAAATATACTTCAGCTTTCTAAACTGTGTAAAGTATCACCATGTTAAGATTTATATTCTAACACATCATCCATGCTTCAATGAACATTTCTGTGTTAATGCAAAAAAAAAGACAAAATTGCCAAAAAAAAGTTGTTCTTCATTTTAACTCATAAAACAATGGTTTTAATCGACACAATTAAAATCATGTCAACACAAATAAAAGAATAATAATTACCAGATTAAAATCAAACAACATATGGTTTTTAATCGAGGATTTTAAGGGACATGAATCAGAAATTAAGGATGAGTGGGTGTAAAAAAGAAATAAAGTAAACTGGAAAAGAACAATAGATGTTTGAAAGTCCACGACAAAGATTTAGCAAGCGAAAAAGAGGAAAGAAGAGAACATAACATAACATACTATAAAAGAAATGAGATTATTCCTGTAATTATTAAGATTGCACAAATCATGTTATACAATGACATGATATTAAAAAATAACATACAGAGAGCAAAACATACAGTAGTACCTAACAACATCAAGAAATTGGGTGAAGATTAAAAATGAAATAGTAGTGAAAGGTTCCCCATGAGAAATGATTGAGAACAACTAACAAACAATGATGGACCAATTGTTTATTAGACATAAAGCTTTTTATTATGCAAGTGTATCTAATTAAAAAAACCTTTCTTATAGGCCAGCGTTATATAGGCATACTATAATATGGATAACTTTTCTTATATCAAATAAACAATCCATTGTACACGGCATATCAAACAAGCTAGCAAAACTGACTTGCCTATTTAGACCAACCACAACCAAAATTCTCATGATTCAAAACTTCAAATAATTGAGAACAGTTATCACTATAGAATTCTAAGATCATTATCATATTTATTTATTTATTTCTTTATTTTGGCACTAGTAAAAATAAGTTTGTGAAAAGTTAGAGTATCATTGAACTCAGATTTAATAATAAGCAAGGATTCGAAATCCAAATGAAAATAAGGGTAAAAGGGATCACCAAAGTTTCAATGCTTCGGTGAAGGAAGCCAAACCGAAGATAAGGCAAAGGAAGCTAAACTGAAGATAGGCCCAAGCAACCGTCGATACAGAAATCGAAGATAAAAAGCGAACCGCCGATACAGAAATGAAGTGATGAAAATCGAAAACGAATTTGGGGAAAGTGGAAACTGGGGAATAGGAAATAAGTTCGAGCCCCTACTTTTTTCTAGGTTATGGAGGGAACTAAAATTAGGAGGCAAAACAATGAATTTTTTTTCTCAACGTTACAGTGACACGTCAATTCCGAAAAATAAATTATCTACGGCTTTCAACCGAAGAACGCTGACCTTATAAGTCGTGGAAACATAGTTCTGTTGTAGTGGTATGTGCATTCTGCTAAATTGTAATATTAACTTGTGGTTATTTTACTAGAAAGCCACAAAGTCCAAGGAAGTGGCTTGGCTCCATGGCCAGGTAGACTGATGCATCAACCATCATGTCTTGCAGATTTTGGCTAACACAATCGAGAAGGACAAGGTATTATTTAGCATTTTCTATCATCTTTTTCCCTCTATATGCTGATCCAAAATCTACATTAGATGATTTAGCGGAGGGTGACTTATCATTAGATTTGAGTGAGAAATTAAGGTGTCAATCATCAGAAGAAGCAGCACTCAAATAAGGTGACTATTGATACATTTTGAGCCTCATCAAAGTATTACCTAATAGGCTAAGAAGTAAAGAAGTTGACGCTGTCATCGAAAGGTACTCCTTACATGACATAACATTCGTTTACTCCCCCACTTTGGTTGATGTTAAACTATTGTGATGGTTAATTCCAATCATAAAGTTGGTAGTAGTTTTTTATTTAACTTATCATCGGACGAGTGTTTATTTCAAACTTAATTTCATTGGTTACCCAATAAGTATATAAATTGGTTGATGATTATAATGCTGTTATGATTCTTGGATATAATTCTACTCTTGCAGTTCATTTTTGTCAAAGCTAATAACCTGTTGCTATGCACAATAATGTACAAGTTTTGCATACATTGCTTTATAACACTCATTTCACACTATACGTCTAATAGTAATTGAATATTATTTCTTTACTTTATTCATAAAAATAAATATGCTTGGCAAGGAATTGCTATTGTTATGACGCTATTGTGTATGAACCTGCATTAGTATTTCTGCCACATTTAAGTTTATTAAGTGGCATTTACCGTAGATCATGGCTTGGTATGTATTTGGTTCTTTCTAGTACATCTCTCTGACAGGCTCACTTGTGAAATAGGCATTCAGGTGCTGGACATTTGAGAAACGACATACTTCATTATAGAGAAGAGCTGAAGAAATCTGTAAATACTGATGATGAAATTCGATCACACTCCATGGACATGGGTAATAAAGCATTAAGGTTAGTAAAACTTCTACACATAACTTTTTAAGGATGATGGTATGTACATGCCCGTTGTTTTGTGATTCATTACATAAGTTTGCTTTCTTCAAGTTTCAGTGGCCATCTCTGTTTGTTTATTCTCTTGTTGTTTATTATGTCTTCCTCACTTATTTGTATTCTTTGATATTGTTATTAGCAATAAAATTTGGAATTTACTTCCATCAAAAACCCATCTCTACAGTTTCAATTTCCTAGAAAAACCATGGGATAAGTTTAATCATAAGAATCCAAAAACACAACTCTGCTTTTGTTTTATCAAGAAACTCAAAGCCTTAGAAACAAGAATATTAATTTTTTTATTTTTTGCCCTCATTGAATGCGTCTGATCATCAACGTCATAACTATGATCTTATATAAACAAGCGTGTGTAGTATTCACGTAAGCTAATCAATGTATTTTATGTTTTCAGGCGGTAGTTTTACCTAATCACCTTCAGGTCATACCTTCATTGTATTTCGCCAAGCGACAATGTCGAGTTGATTACAAACTTAAAACAGCTTGCTATTTCCTCTTCCCCATTTCTTTAGTGAATCCTTTTCTAACTCTATTGAACAACACTTCAGATAGGGCAAATAAGTTCCATTACAACACATTTTCGGATTGGGCATAAAATTTGCATCCAAGTACTTGACGTCCACCATGTTCACGATGGTTTTTGACGTCCACCGTTTTCATGATGCTAGTTATGTCGCCATATCCACAGGCTTCAAGTTTAGTAATGATTCTTGTTCATCTTGTATTTATAGAAGGTACCATCACCGGTGGCAGCACCAATATTTTGTGAAGCGATCATTGCTTGAACGGGGAGTTGACACGGGGTGAAAAAATAGCAGACGGTAGACGCGGTAAAATTAGTATGAAGTACTTCTCTTTTTGTGTTTTAACTTCTGAAGGGCATTTTGAGCATGACGCATTAACAAGCAACATAAAGAAATAATAACCCCCCTTTTATCAAACATGTCCAATGAAAGCGGTCTATGATTTGTGATTTCTGCTCTAACTTTTATCTAGGCAATTGAAAACATGCAACTTTAGAATGTTATATGCATTTTGTTTTTTCTTGTATGATTATAATTATAATCATTTACCTATTTGTTTTTTTGTTTGTGTGCTTCAGTGATTGATATGCCTATTCTATATAGCATGGTGCCAGTTTGACAAGTTTTATCCAGACCTCTTTAGTATAACACCTAAAGAGCTTTCTGTCAGTTGCCGTAACTGGGGAGAAGTTGATATAAATGGTATGCAAAGTAAACTTGTTATGATGATGGAAAAATACCATATTTTTGCAGTTTCTCATACACTGGACATACCACAATTTATATACTATTTGTACATTATAGGCTTAAGTGTTATATTTTTCTAACTTTTGTCATAAAATGGGTCATTTTCTTACTGAAAAAAAGTCATATTCCTATAATTAAATGTTTTAATGTTATAATAACATCTTCAAATTTTACGCAGGAAATATGTTTACTCGTTGTTGGATGAAATTTGTTTATAACTTTGTATGAACGAAAGCACGAACATTATATATTGACATGCAGATAGTGTTGGAGGGGTGCAACTAAATTGTTTATTTCTTTTTTTTATTGGATTAAAGAAGTCATAGTTTTTTCGTACTGATTTTAATTGATGTTCATTGGTTTGAATTTTCAGAAAGCTCTACCAATCACCGAAGATGTACATGAAGAAAGGCTTTGAGTAGTTGAAGTTCTTAATCGTGCGTTCGGTACTTGTAGTTTTAAATATGAACCATGTTTTGTCTTTTGTAAACTCAAGTTGACGTCAATATGGATTGAAAACACATGTATTGAATTTGGTAGCTCATGTATTGAACTTATTTTTTGTTAGTTGATGTTTTATTTTGTTAATTATCATATCTGTTACATTTGTTGATTATTATATTTTGTTTGTTTATATATTGCTCTTCAATTTGTTATGTAGATCCATTTTTATTGCTATAATTAAAATGTATTACATATGAGCTGTAAAAGGATTTTTGCAGTACTGTAACATGTTAATTAAATAGCGTCATATAGCCGCTACTGAATTAATATTTCATAGCGGCTAAATAGTGTTAAAGAAATTCAATATTTTCAAGAAGAATGACATGTTTTATAGTGGTAATAGCGAGCTATTATCCTTATGTATTATAGTGGAATATAGCCGCTATGAAATCATACTCTTTTATAGCAGCAGTTTCTATGTTATAATTATTCAACTATTTTTTATAACATGTCGATATACAGCGCTTTTCTGGCTGCTACAGTATTGTTTAATAGCGGCTATATGCCACTATAAAAGACTATTTCTATTGTAGTGGTTCCTCCAAATCAAACTTTCATTTCGTAAGATTCATGTTTATAATTAAATGAATCAAAATCTATTGCCAAATTAACAGGGTCATAAAAAGCGCTACGAATAGGCTTATATTGGCTAATTTTGTCAACATGCCTTTTATATGACCCAAAACTTCATTCTAAAAATTCAAATCACTTTCAAACCATGTATAATGATTTATCAAAATTTATCTTTATTTTCAATAATTTAAAAATAGTTCGTTCTTCAAAAATCCAATTTTGGGTCTTAAAGTGCAAAATCTGTATTTTTCTAGAAATTTGATTTTGACTTATCTCACAATCTAACCGTTGGATCTTAATATTCTTATATTCATTTGAAAACTCTTTCATACCGGACCCAACGATTTTCGTTTCAGGAAGATCCGATGATCGGATTTCCCGGTACGTTAGCTTGAAGTCAGTGGTCGAAATTCACAAATGGTCATTGCGTGACACGTTCTATTCAGACCAAAAATTCTATTTTAAAATAAATTCGGATCAATTATATTTCCAAATTGTTTATTAACGACATATCACACATCAACAACCAATATAACATCCAATCCATATATCGTGGTATATACATGATATAAGCCTTAGATCATTAATGCTTATATGGGTTTCTCAATCAACAGATATACCGCAATATCAATCATCAACAATCATACAATTCAATACCCAATGGTATTCATACCCAAACCCAATAATTAATATTTGGTTAATTTTCCCATTCAATAACCATTTAAGGTTCAAGTCAGTTTCCAGGTCAACACTATTAGTTCTAGGTGCCACTTACCCAAGCAATCATATCTATACCACTTAAAAATCATATTTTTACCAGATTAAACATCACTAAACCAAATCATAAACACAAATCATCAATCACAAGTAAACATATAACTCAGTCAATTCACAAACATCAATCAATAGTGAACTAGCCCTTAAACGGTGAAAGAATTTTCAATGTATGTTCCACTCCATCAATCTTTCAAGCAAAAGGATATCTGAATGTTCTCAGATGACTCCGACAGCCTACCAGCGTCAGTGGGGAATTCTAAAAACAAATTGGGCAGAGTTTTAACGTGTCAGGGTTTATTAACTCACAGTCGGATAAAATGGAGCTAGAATCGGGTTTTCGAAGCAAATGGGACATGATTTTGAGGCTAGGGAAGTCCAGCCTTGAGGGAGCGAGACCCATGGGTTGGTTGGGACAGAACTGGGATTGTATGGAACCAGGTGGGGTCAGGTGTGGGCTAGTTTGGGTTGAGTTGGTGAGCTTTGGGGTGGAGGAGGCTTAAAGATGTGATTTTAGGGTTTTAAGGGGTATTTTGGGTTTTATGGGGTATTTTGGGTTTTATGGGGTATTTTGGGTTTTGGTGAGCTGGTGGGGCCACGGGGAGTGAGGCGGTGCTGCTGGTGGATGGAGCAAGTGGGGAGGAGCAAGAGGATGGGGGATGGTTTAGGCTAAGGGGGTGGCGGCCCTGGCTTGAAGCTTGGAAGGAAGGAAGGAGCTTAAAGGAAATGGAAAGTGTAAATGAAAAATGGAGAGAAGTGTGGGATTTTTATAAAAAGGGGAGAGCCTAGGACCACTGAGGTATCGCAAGATGGTGAAATGGGATAAAACACTCCTTAAGATGGCCATGGCTTGACGCCTCAACTAGAACAAAGTGTGTTTCTTCACTTGCTTTAAAGGTGAAGTTTTTAAGTCTTTTTAGGCGTTTATCGCTCGTATGATCAAACAGTTATAGAACCAATGAAACAGGTCTTGTCGAATTTGGAGTCCGTTTGACCATTGGTCTTATTATTTTATTACATTTTTACTTAATTTTGACCGATTGACTCGATACGCGTTTATTTTTCGTACGCTCACATATTAACTCCAAAATTTATGAAATTTGAAATGTTACAATTTCTCAACGTTCCAAATCTAATAAAACTGGTTTCGTCAAATTTTGAGATAGTTTGAAAAATGTCTCTTTTTAAGCGATTGAAATAAAATTAAAATATCAAAATTTGAATATCTCACTTTTGAATTGAGTTCATAAGTTTAATTACCTTATTTTAATCCCAATAAAATATAAAAAAAATTAGAAATTATTTTAAATTGTTTCTCCGGTCCATATTTAATATTTGACCACTCAAAATTCATTAACAATCATTTAAAATTCATATTTTAATTGACTAAAAATTTAGGACTTTACATTTTCCTACATTTCCTCACTTAAAAATTAAAAAGATATCGAGCAATTTGTTATACCATAAGATTGTGCATAGCAGCTAAAGATATTTTTCGATATGAATGTTTGCATAGTGAGTAAGATCCAGATTATACTATACTGACTCATAGTATTTAACTTTATCTCTGGCACAAAACCACACATCACATTTCTTGGGAGTAGTCTATAACCCGTGCTTTAAAGGCCATGCATGTCTTTCCCATTTTAATGAATGCTCAGAAATTATGTCCAAAATTCCACAGGAAACGATCACATTTCCACACTCACATAGATGAATTTATCAAGAGTACTCCTATAGCTAGGTTCTCCACCTCACTGGATTATTGATTTCATTATGGGTTGAGTTCATCATTTTATTGCTTTATAACTGCATGCTTCATAAAATGAAAACTAGCATGTTTAGTCAATATCATTTCATAACTTGTTATTATTTCTAATAAGTCCTGACAAGATATACTTTCTTGCAATACTGTGTTTACGACAATTTTTTGTCTCATATCATCGTAATAACAACTACTGACTTTTGCAATAGCTGCAGTTCTATCGCAATAGGTCAACACAGTTGATATGGTTTTTCCATAAAGTGATCATTGCTAGCACATTCCGTATGTAATTTTCATCTTCACTGGCGGTAGCTTGTGCTATCATTTCTAACTCCATAGTTGTAACAACCCTGATTTTTGGGGGCTAATTTAAAAATTTATTTTAAGTGATTTTAATGAATTTTCGATATTTAAAATAATTTATTTAAAATAAAAATGATTGAAAGTTGATTTAAATCGAAGTTAGAATGAATAATTTAATTTTAATTATAAAAAGAGTTAGAAATAGCACGGTAGTTTGGAAAGTCAAACTTGAACTTTGACTGACCATACAGGATGCAAATTTTAACGGATTTTAGTGAAACCAAAAATATTAGAATCTATTTAAAATATCTTTCTAATGAATCTGAAAAATCGAAATTTCATAGCGGGAATCAAAAGTTATGCCCAGTTTAAAATTTAGAAAGGTCGCTATGAAATATATAAAGGTCAAAATGCTACTTTTTCCATATGAAGGAATTTGGACTCAAAACTACTTCCATTGAGTTCAGAATGATATTTCTGCATTGAAAAACAGTAAACACTTATATATTTCGAGTTTCGAAAATTATTTGTTTAAAAATGTATTTTTAATATTAAATATATACGCCTTGAAAATAGCCATTTTTCAAATAGACCCAGAATTCAACGAAAATAATTTTATCGGCTTCGTATCATTAAAACAAAGCTAAAAATGTTTTTTCGGTAATTTTTAGAATTAATATATAATTATAATTGATTTTTCAGTGTAAACGGACAATTTTTGACTTTAAAAATTCATTAAAAATTCATACGGGCTCAGAACTGTACGAAATTAATTTTTCTAGGTCCGAAGCATCAAAACATAGCTAAATATATTTGTCGGGAATTTTTGGAATTAATTTGTGACCCCGGTGAATTTTCATGTACGGTTGAATAAAAAAATTAAAGGATTTATATTAAAAATAAATAAAAAACACTGTAAACTTCAAAATTAGGCCTCGAAACATGTCCCATCGCATTCAGAAGACGTCAAAACATTAAGATAGACAGTAAGCATGTCTAATTCTGAGTCCGGGCCAAAACGGACCTTAATGGGTAATTAGTGAATATTATATTATTATAAATAATAGTTAATCAAATCCCTAAACCCTAGAAATATTGTCCAGCCGTCGGCCCTTCTTTGAATTGCTGGAAACACACGAATTTCAACCTCAAATTTCTTCCAATCCACTTCGAGTTAGAACCCAAACCCATCACCAAATCGAAGAGATTTGCAAGAGCTTTAATTCTATACGGAGATGATCGGATTTAGAGGAGTGTTTTGGCCGAAACCTACACCCAAACCGCCGGCCATAGCAGCCCGCCGCCCCCCTATAGGACTCACCGCACCCTCCACCACTTCAGGCGAACATAGCCCTCTCCTCCCTCTTCGATTTGCCACCTTCTGATCGTCTTCTAGTTGCTCCAATCCCGAGATAAATGAATCCCTAGTTTTGAACTCTATGGGTTCAAATAGAAAAAGGAACGGCCGAATTATGTTGAGGAAGATGATTAAGGTGGTTTGACTTTGTCCAACTTTAATTAATTAATCATTTTAAATTCAATTTTTGTCAATCTAAATTAACTTGAATCTTGCTCGTACGAACTCGGATTTGAACGATTTCAGGTTCGCCACGATCGTGAGACCAAGAGCTTCGCGATGACACTGACTAGGCATGATTCGGAGCAAGTTGAATTTTGGCCAAATTTTGGCTCTAAACAGCGCAGAACTCAATATCAATGTGAGATTTCTATTTTTTTAAAAATCAAATTTAATTATTTATTTTAGATATGAAATTATATTTATTTCATGTTTATGTTGTATGTATAATCGTTGAAATGTTGATTTGTGTTGTAATTGCTTGAATCGTTGAACTGAATTGTGTGTAATCATGTTTGACATGACTTTGTGTGTACGACGAAACAACATTTTATTGTATATATAAAATATACAATATTCATGTTGTCAAAAAGCGTATGAAATAAAAACAACATTTTTATTTGAAATGTGTTATGCCAATCAAAATAACATTTTTGATTAGAAATTTGCTAGAAAAATATGAGCGAACATTTTTATCTCATTTTGTTGAACTAGTTTTTCAACAAAATATGTATACATATTTTTGTGTAATATTGTTTACGTCATAAGAAGAAAAAAGACCGCTTTGTTAGCAAATATGATATGAGAATAAAAATGCACATTTTGTTAGTAACGTCATTTGAGAATAAAAATGCACATTTTGTTGGTAACGTCATATGAGAATAAAAAATACACATTTTGTTAGTAACGTCATATGAGAATAAAAAAATGCACATTTTGTTAGTAACGTCATATGAGAATAAAAATGCACATTTTGTTGGTAGCGTCATATGAGAATATCATTTTTATGTCAACATGTTAGAATATCATTTTTATGTCGACAGGTTAGAATTATCATGTTAATGTTAACATAGTAGAATTTGTCATTTTAAGGTTGATATAATAGAATTATCATTTTATGAATTGCCAACATAAAATATTCATTTTAGGTTATGTTGGAACCGTCAACGTAAAATATTCATTTTAGGTTATGTTAGAACCGTCAACACAAAAATCACAATTTAGTTAGAATATTTTTGTGTAGAGAAAAAGTACATTTTTAATATAAAATGTTGCATTAGATAATAACGTTATGTTATGTTATTTAGAAATGAATAATTTCACCGTCATGTTATATTATTTAGAAATGAATATTTTCACCGTTATGTTGTGTTAATTAGAAAAACAATATTTTTACCGTCACGTTATGTCAGGTAGAAATGAACATTTTTGCCAATGTAAAGTAGTAGCGACAAAAATCATATTTTTGTCAATGTAAAAGGGTAGCAAATGAAATTTACATTTTTATTATGTAAACAGAAGTATGAACTTGCATTGCAAATGAAATTAACATTTTTATTATGTAAACAAAAGTATGAACTTGCATTGCAAATGAGATTTACATTTTTATTATGTAAACAAAAGTATGAACTTGCATTGCAAATGAGATTTACATTTTTATTATGTAAACAAAAGTATGAACTTGCATTGCAAATGAGATTTACATTTTTATTATGTAAACAAAAGTATGAACTTGCATTGCAAATAAAATTTACATTTTTTTATATGCGAACAAAATTTACATTTTTCTATGTAACTATAATACGAAATTAATAAAGAATGATAAAATATACATTTTTATCGAATGTAAAAGAATGACAAAAAATATTCATTTTGTCAAATGTGAAAGAATGATAAAAATATACATTGTTATCAAATGTAAATGGAGGACAAAAATATTTATTTTGTCAAATGCAAAGAATGAAATAAAACACATTCATTTTTGTTCGTAATAAAAAGAAAACATTCATTTTGTTTGTGTTTTGAAAGTTAACACACAATTTTCATTTTTGGTGAAAGTTAAAAAGAATATTTTTAATATTCTTTTGTTAAAAATGAAAGGTCATATGGTTTATCACCGTTTTTGTCAAATTTAAAGATTTAACTTTTGTTTATACTTAAAAAGGTGAAAGTTACATTTTTGATGTAAAAAGGAAAGTATGCATTTTAATGTGAACAAAATAAGGAAAATTACATTTTCATGTAAATAGAAATTAATGTAAAAGATTTACATTTTAATCAATTGAATTTTTATTAAAAAGGATAACGGTATGAAATTTACATACCCATGTAAAAGTATTTCAGTAAAGATTATAACGATGAAATTTATATTTTAATGAATTAGTTTTTCATTAAAAAGATTAAAGATATGGAAATTTCATTTCATGTAAATAGATTAGTACACAAAATTATCGTTTTGTTTGTAATGTAAAATTATTATTTTTGTGTTTTGCATTGAAAAGATAACAAAATTATCAATTTTGTTACATTGAAATAAACAAACAAAAATACTCATTTTTGTAAAAGTAAAAGTGGATGAACAAAAATATTCGTTTGTTGAAATTGAAATGAAACACAAGAATGCCTATTTTTGTTGGAATTGGTATGATACACAAAATATACATTTTGTGTAATTTGAAGAATGAAACAAGAAAATGTACATTGTTATGTATAAGATGTGTATGGGTATGAAAATAAAAATAAACATTATGGTGTGTACATTGTACGTTAACATTGTATATACGAATAGCAAAATGTAATAAAATAAAATAAATTTCATTACACGTTATAAACATTTTGATAGGTCGTGAAGCAAAACATTCACTACTTGTTATGTAATTACGTTAATGAAATGGAATTTAATTATTTTTATACATATAAAAATAAAGATAAATCGTTACAAATTACTAATAACGATATGAAATGATTTCCATCTTATATATATACGAGAATTATTTGGAAAGTACAAGTCTATCTCATTCCAAATAATTTGAACGACGTTTAAAATTCAAGAGTTGAAGACGGCGATTGAAGACCGACGATCTTCATATCGAATGGACGACGACCGCTGATGCCCGTGATTGGAGTAGCTACCTTGAAGGGGCTACAGTGGTGGCCGTCCGGACGTAGTGTTGATTTGTACGGATTTGGATTTCGCTCAGACCCAGAGCATAAGCTTATGAATGAAATGTGTGTCTGACATCGTACTCCTTTATATTGTATTTATTGATTTTTTGTCGAATGTTTGAATGTTTGGTGGCGGAGAATTTGTTCTCTTGCTTAACACCCTTTCATATATTTCGGCAAAGGATTGGTAGTGTGATATGGAGTGATGATGTGGCATGCTAAGATGCCTATGATCAAGGCTTTTGTTGAAAACAGGCCTTGTGGGATGATCAAAGCATAGCCTGTTTAGGCATAGCTTTGTGTATAGCGTGACTTCGCGAGCCTCACACACCCGCGGAGTCTAAAACGGGAGAAGGGAACGCAGGGAGAGCAGCACGTTTCTTTCTAGCTAGAAGTGGTGTTTGGGCTTTAACACGGCCCGACATTTTACTTATGTGGATGATGGAATGAGGCGCCTCGGATGATAGGTCCTATAGGACCGGGAAACGTGTGTTCAGGAATAACTAATCCGCAACTCGTATGGTGGACCGACCCTGCAGCTATCCAAAGGTTCACTGCGGGGGATCCTGAGACATTAGCTAGAGTGTCTCGAATCGGTAAGGAGCTCCTCCCTAGCCTTGACTCATGATGGAAACCCAATTTCCAATACGACCTCATGCGGTTTAGATTATATTACTAGTATGGCGACATAGTAGGATGGGGTACTATGTCGTCTAGGATTGATACATTATGATTGAAATTGTTTTTTTGAAATATATATACACTAACAATAATATCAAATTCGTTTTTATCGTATCAAGCATTTTTGACCATTATAAGGTAAAAGCCTATCCTCCGGTTTGCGTTGCATTGTGTGATGGAACTTAGGTATTATGATGGTTTCATTTTTCTAAAAAGCATTGCGTTGTTTTAACGATTTACTTTAGTTTATGCACCGGCAATCCATTGGAGTAAACCCGTTCCGCGTTAGCGGCGTGGTCCTTGGATTTGCCTTATTACTATTAGTTAAATTAGTTAAGAATTCTCACACCAGTCCCATGACTGACCCGTTGTTTGTTTCACTTTGCAAACTCGGGTGCTCTCTTCCCACACGGGCAGTCGAGCAGTTTGTCTACAGGTTTTTCTCTTTAGTAGGATCCTGGATTGAAGCTTAAAGCTGTGTCCAGAACATTGGAAGTCTTCCGCTGCCTTAATTACTTTATTTCCGCTACAATGTATTATAATATTGTAATTTATCTTCCGCTGTAATTTTATTCAATGTACTCTGATATTCGGTACTCTGATGTTACGTTATTATGATGTAATAAAAGTATGTTGTTGTTGTTCTGATGTTGTTGTATTCCCAAAGTTAAAGTATTCGTAGATTTCCACCTTTTGGGTCAGACTTGTGTGGTTTATGGTCGATCCAAAGAGCGGGAATTTACGGGTCTTTACAATAGTGGATGTGATGTAGCATAGGAATGCGAGGATGTGGAGAACAGTCATTCTGAAACCCACAACTACATTATCGGTGTCGAAACGATGGGTATTTCGGCATCAGTCAAGCTTCGTTGATATTACCTGATCGGTCCAGGGCTTTCAGCTTCTTTCTTCTATCGGTTTCATAATAAAGATCTTCCGGCTTTGGTTTTAGTTAACTGAATTTGCTATCGTTTTCCGAAATTGTTCTTAGGTGCGAAATTCCTTGGTTTCTATTTCGGTTCCGTTAACAAAGTCTTTCAGTTTTGGTTCCATCCGAACTAGAGAGGATTTTTTGCTTTCGATTTGCCAATAAAGCTTTTGGGTTCAATTTCAACGCAAAGAATACATACTACCGGAATGAGTCTCTCGGCATTATGGGTTCCGATTTCGGTCATTACGACTTTCGGTGTTCTATTGTTTCGGTGTTGTTCCTCATTTCTTTGTGTTGTTGTTTGTACTTTCAATACCGATTTGGTTTAGTTTCGGTTTCGTTTCATTGCTGTTACCGGTGTCGGCTCATATTTGTTTGAAGCCTATAAATAGACGAGGTGTGTGAGTTGTAAGGATTGATTTTTTTTTTTTTGAAATTAAACATTGCATCCGCCATTATTGGGAGCATGTTTCTCCATCCCCATCTACGTTATCCATTATGGATCAATGATTTGGAGGATCATCTTTTCAGCATCAGTTTGATCAACGGAGAGTTGGTAGTCACGTTTCCGGCATCTTTGAGATCAACGGAAATTGTGGTTAACTGTTCATCTCGAGTTCATCGAGGTCACGGTTCCTAGTACCTTTTCGGCATCGTTTTTGATCTACGAAAGTGGAATTATCATTTTTCTACAATATTGTACTACATCCGATTCATTGGTGATTCATGAAATTAAAGAATTCTTAAGTTTCGAATATAATTTCAAAACCTTATCATTTCGCTGCATCAATTTGGTATCAGAGCCAAAGCGATTCTTAAAGTTCGGTATTGATTCTATGATTGAATTTTGAGATCATCAAAGGATCGAGTTCCAACGTGGATTATCGAGACCGGGTTTGGAAATTATATTATTGCTTCTAGTTTGCTGTAAAGCACAGTTTTCATTTCAGAGCATTGTTCCACCCTGTTTGAATCGAAAGCCAAGCGGTTGTGACAGAGAAGGCTTTTGACATGAAAGTGCTTGCGATAGTGAGTGATCTCAGAAGTGAGTTTTTTTTATGTAAGTGTAATTGTTTAATCGGTGAAGTTTAGACCAAAGCATTTATTTTCATTACAAATTGAAAATGCGGCCACAACAAGGGAGTAGACATCGTAATGTTGAAGATTTTCATGGTTAATAAGATGTGAATCAAATGGAGGAGCATCTTAATGCGAGGATTGATGATGGTATTGGACGGTTGGAAAGAATGATTTTGAACATGAATCAAAATCAAAGATAAAGGACACTGCTTGCATCGGAAAATATGTTTGGTGAGAAAGAAGATTGTGGTAGTTATCAATCTCAACATCGTGAGGATATGAGATTGCAACTTCAAACTTAAGTCACTGAAAGTTGGTGGAGTTAGGAATGAGAACTGAAGTACCATAATTCAAGGGTGGTACGCAAGCTGAGGAATTTCTGGATTGGGTTTCTAACATCGAAGAAATTCTTGTATACAAGGGAGCTCCAGAAGAAAATCAAGTACGATTAATCGCTACAAGATAGAGAGAAATATGTACAAGTGGCAACAAACTAAGCATACTCCAGCCAGAATGGGAAAGTCAAAGGTTGTTACATGGGACAAGATGAAGAAACTGACGAGGGCTACATTTTTATCTTGTAACCATTAGTCGTTAATGTATCAACGATTACATAATTTACGACAAGGTACACGTTCTGTTAATGATTACATAGAGGTTTTTTTTCCAGTTAATTACCTATAATGTTATATCAAAGACTGAAGAGCAGTTAGCGGCAATTTATATTGGAGGACTTCGGTTCAGATCCAGGATATAGTTAACTTGTTTGATCCAAAATCTGTTGCTGAGGCACATCAGGGAGCACTTGCATGGGAGAAGCATGGTAGATGTGCAGGTATAGTTACTCGACTTCTAACAGTCAGATCAAGAATGTTGGTAGTAGTGCCCCAGCTAGTAAGCCTACTAATCCAAATCCTACCAAGGCAAAAGAGGGCAGTAAAAGGAGATGTTTCAATTGCTAAGAATTTGGCAACAGAAGTTCTGAATGTACCAAGCCAAAGAAGAGAACTATGGTCGTAGATGGTATTGATGCAATGAAGTTGCTGTATATTTTTCAACTCCTCCGTGATTTGATAAAGAACCAGAAGAAATTGTGGTTGGTAACGAGGGTCGTACCCTGATGATTAAAATAATTTGATTAAATCCTAAGTCAAACGACGAATCTGAATGGCTACGGAGCAACATTTTTCAGTCTACATGCAACGTTTTGGGAAAAGTGTCTCGATTCATAATTGACACAGGAAGTTGTGACAATGTCATTTCAGAGGCTGTACAAAAGCTTGGAATAAAAACGGAAAACACCCTCAACCTTACAAGCTCGTGTGTTTGAAGAAAGGAGGAGAGGTAAAAGTTTCTAAATGATATTTTATTCCTTTTCCAATTGACTTAAAATATAAAGATGAAAATTGGTGTGATGTTGTGAATATGGATGCATGTCATCTCTTGTTGGGGAGACCATGGCAATATGACAGGTCTGTGCAACATGATGGGCGCACAAACATCTACAGTTTCATATTCGAAGGCACCAAGATCACGCTAGTTCAAATGAGGCTTTCTCAAAGTGAAGCAAAGCCTAATAAGAAGACAGAGACTGTTAGTTTGCTTTCATTTAATGACTTTGTATATGATGTGGAAGAAGATGGTGAAATATATTTACAAGTGGGATTTGATTCTATAGAGAATGATGAAATTCCAGATCCAGTCAAGCCATTGCTAAGTGAATTCGAAGATGTGTTTCCAAAAGAGCTACAAATGGGTTGCCGCCGCTCAGAGACATCCAACATCAGATTGATTTGGAACCTGATGTTGTGTTACCCCATAGACCACATTATTGAATGAGCCCTAGAGAACACGAAAAGTTGCGACGACAAGTGGAGGAATTGCTAAGGCAAGGCCAAGTTCAAAAAAGCCTTAGTCCTTGTGATGTGCCTGCATTGCTGGTACTAAAGAAGGATGGTTCATGGAGAATGTGCACGAACAGTCGTTCTCTCTACAAGATAACAGTGTGATATCGCTTTCCTATTCCACGACTAGATGATTTATCATATCAGAGTAGTAGATCAGTTATTGTAACACCCCGTATTTTTTAACAACATTAAAAGAGGATAAATTAAATAGTAATTAATTTAATATTCAGAATTAAGGAAAATGGACTACGCCATTGCGTCCGTCTCAAAATTCTGGTCAAGATAGACATTTGGTTTGCATAAAACGGACACCATATGAAGAAGTTATGAGGGTTTTAAGTTTATATACGCGTTGAAGATATATATGTATACATATGAGTCAGAGATGAGTTAGAATCTTATCCAAAACCGTTCGAATTTGAAAAATAAAAGTGGCGGCAGTTTTCCACTCTAGGGTTTGACCCCCCTAGAGGGGTGTCGACACCAGGGTTGACCCCCCTTGAGGGGTGTCCATACCAGGGTCAACCCACCAACAGGGGTGTCGATACCCCTAGGGCTATTGTGGCAGTCGGTTTTAGAGGGTCTGGCAGCTATATATATACGTGGTCGTTTCTCTTGTTTTCTTCATTGAGAATTCATGGTGGCCAAACTCTGTCGGTATCTGAACTGATCTAGATCCATTATCTTCTTCAACTAAAGAAAATTAATTGGAGATTCAAGATCCAATCTTTTCTAGTTCTATCTTTTTATCCAAAATTTGTGAGTCCCTAGTTTCTTTTAGATTTGAATATTTAAAAGTAAGTATGACACGACTATGACTTGGATTTGTTCATATGCCTAGATTATATCAGATCCATTGTAAATTGTTATTATATGACATTCTGAATCGGTTAGGATTGGGATCTAAACCTCTATCTAGACGGATCTATTGTAACTTCTATGACATGCCATGATGTGAATCTTAAACCTTTATTGTGTAGATCTACTTTTAAATTATTGGATCTAAATTGTGTGGACATTTAATTTGTTAATCAAATCTAGTTTATCATCTTGTGCCCATTATGTTAGATCTGAATAGTTAGACATCTAAATGGTTAATTTAGATCATATTATGCTCACTATGACATCATGGTTATGTTAGAACTAGTAATTGCTAGAAGTTCATCAGATTTATGCTCATATATCCACCTTGTCACCATGCTAGTTTATGTTTATGCCAACTTATGTTAAAACAATCACTTTGGTTATATTCCTATTATTTTTCCCTTTTATTGTTTATGACTAGGCTATTATCTAGCCTAGGCAAGCCGGCAATTTTGTGAGTGCGCTAGTTAAGAAACAGGGGAAGAAGGTTAATATTGGCATAATTTGAATATAAACATCACTGGACATATAATTCAAATTATTGGGTAAAATGGGCATTAACACCTATAATGACATAGGTTTGATTAATTGATTAATTAATAATGAATGCCTAGGATTACAATTAGAAATTGTAATGGCACTTATAACACGAGGTTAGGTTGCATTAGTGGTGGAAGTCTGCTCGGACCCGACTGGCATATCCAGCAGCTACTAATGTTGAACCTAATGTGAGAGGTCTAAGTGCGCAAATATGAGATGGGCTATGACACGAGCTTAGGCCCAACTTCTGGAATAAGTCTGCATGGACCCGACCGGCAAATCCAGCATCCACAAGTTGTAGGCCTAATGTGGGAGGTCTTGCCCATTATAAAACATAAATGGACATGGTAATAAATTGGATTACTTAACCAAATATAATCCATAGGGATTGTATGATTGTGAACTAAAGTCAGGGTTAAGTAAAATTGGTTCGACAATGGATGGGTTAAGCAAACCTGAGGGGGTAGGTAATATTTACATATAGGCCCACAAATTTAACCCGATAAGGTTATGTAATTAAAGACACCAAGTGGTATACATGATTGGGGAGAACAATAAAGTTATGTACTTAAAGACACCTTTAAGGGTAAGCATAACTTATAGAAATGATAGGGTTATGTAATTAAAGACACCTAGTGGTATACATAGCGAAAGAAAACCTAGTGCGGGATACAAGACAAAGGGGAGAGCTTGTATCATATTGTGTGGGACCCGTTTCATCCAGTAACCTGGAGTAGGTATCAAAACATGTACTCCATACTAGGTCGGAGAAGGGGCACGCTTACTGGACTGATTGTAAGAGATCCAAATGTGGAGGACGGTGTGGGCGGCGCAAACCGACCGGGCCATGTGCGTGCATGAGCCGGGCAGAAGGGGATAAGACGACCGTGACACCTGTAGATATAGGGCTATGCATATCAGTGAGGGGTTACCACTTTAGGACGTGATACATCCTACTGTGGGGCCGGCACAGTGTATCTATGGAGTAGGGAGCCGATCGATCAGGGTAGTAGTAGGGTACATCTGCATATATGCCTAAGTCTACCACCTTATAGTGGAAGGGATCATCTCATTCTGCATGTACTAGTAATAGTGCAAAGTAATCATTAGAGAAGCGTATACACCTTATCCTGTCTACCTTGTCACACCTGCCATTTATGTAGTGATCTCTCTTATCCACTTTATATGCATGTCTTGCTACTTTTATTTCTTTACTTGCTAAAATTAACTAGACTCGCCAGATTTTATGTCCGACTCTTTGTTCCTCTTCTTTCTTCCGTTCCCCCCTCCCCCAGGTTCTCAGGGCGAAAACACTCAGGCTTAGTCAGGACTCAGTTATCATCTTGCTAGAGCTGCTTTCGAAGTATGGCTCAAGTTCTTATCTCTACTATGTCTTTATCTCTTTTATTTGGGGAATTATGTTTTCTTTTAAGTATTTATGTACTCTGATGGTAAAAGACAGAAGTTATATTATTGTAATGTTTTAATGACTTATGGTATTTTGAACCACAATGTATGATTTGTGTTTGAAATAAAAATTTGAATTTCCTCTGCTATCTTATTCATGTCTATCTTGTAAAATTCTGTGTTTGTTTACCTATAACACTTCACGAAACTTAATGCATTCCATTTGTGAGTGACATTAACGGACGTGGGGTGTCACAGTTATCTTTTCAAAGATTGATTAACAAAGTGGATATCATCAAATTAGGATTCGACCAGGTGATGAATGGAAGACTTCTTTCAAGACTCGTGAAGGATTGTATGAGTGGATCGTCATGCCTTTCGGGTTGTCAAATGCGCTAAGCACCTTCATGAGAGCGATGAATCAAATTTTCAGACCGTATATTGGGAAGTTTGTGGTTGTTTACTTCGATGATATACTTATCTACAGTGTTAATGCGGAGGAACATATACAACACTTACTAGCAGTTTTGATCATCTTACGTCAAGAACAATTTTTCGCTGCGATGAAGAAATGTACGTCCATGACCCCAAGTGTGCTATTTTTGGAATTCATTGTTTTCAAAGAGGGTTTATAGGTTGACCAGAGTAAGGTCATGACAATCAAAGATTGGCCATAGCCGAAGACAATTACGGAAGTGCGTAGTTTTCATGGTTTGGCGTCTTTTTACAGATGATTCATTACACTCTTCAGTAGCATTATGGCTTCTGTAACGGATTATATGAAAGGAAAACAATTTTTTGTTTGGATGGAAGAATCTGAAAATGCTTTTGAGCATATCAAGCATATGTTTACTTGAGCGCCTATTCTAGTGCTACCAGACTTCCATTTACCTTTTGAACTTCATACTGATGCTTCAAAGGTTGGAATTGGAGGAGTGTTAAGACAAAATGGAAGACATGTCGCTTACTTCAGTGAGAAATTGTCAGAGGTGAAGATAAGATACAACACTTATGATGTTGAATTCTATGCTGTAGTTCAAGCTATCAAGCATTGGAGACATTATCTCTTTCACAAAGAATTCGTTTTGTACACGAATCATGAAGCATTGAAACATCTTCAAGGCCAAACAAAGTAGCCGCTAGACATGCATTATGGATTGCTTATTTACAACAGTTGACATTTGTGATAAAGCATAAGTCAGGGGTTATGAATAAAGTAGCAGATGCCTTAAGTCGAAGAAGCAATCTTTTGACCATAATGAGGGTTAAAGTATTAGGGTCTAACTCGATTATAGAATTGTTGACCACAGATCCTTCTTTTTCCAAAAGTTCTAGAAAAACTAAAGAATAGTGAAGTGACAAATTTTTCAATAAAGGATGGGTTTCTTTTCAAAGGAAATCAATTATGAATTCCAAACTGTAGTCTACGAATGAAGATTATCCAACAACTACACAATGAAGGTCATGTTGGCAGAGATTGTACTTTACAATTGATTGTGGATTCTTATTTTTGGCCCCCAATATGAAAAGAGGTTGAAAAGTTCATACAAAGATGTCGCATTTGTCAAGTGTCCAAGAGAAATGAAACTAATGTTGGGTTGTATATGCCGTTACCAGTTACTTCCAGACCGTGGGTCGATGCGAGTATGTACTTTGTTTTAGGATTTCCAAGAAAACAAAGAGGCAACGATTATATCTATGTGGTCGTTCATCGTTTTTCCAAGATGGTCCATTTCATTGCTTGTATGAAAATGACAGATGCATTGAGTGTATCTCAACTATACTTTCGAGAAATATACCGACTTCATGGATTGCCAAATTAAATTGTTTCATATGATGACACTCGATTTCTATGTCATTTCTGGTTAAGTTTGTGGAAAGTTGTGGGAACAGTACTGAAGTTCAGCAGCGCCACTCATCTGCAGATAGATGGACAGATCAAAGTGGTGAAAAGATCGTTGGGGAATTTACTAAGAAGTCTCGTTAAAGACAACTTATAAAGTTAGGATTCTAAATTGTGCCAGGCTGAATTCGCGCATAATTATGTTATTAATTGCAGTACTTGTTTCAATCCATCCAAAATTGTGTACTCAGAGGTACCTAAGGATTCGTTGGATCAAACATCACTACCTCGATAAGGTAGAATACAGGGGAAATCCATTGACATTGTTTTGAAGTTACAATAACTCCATCGTGTGGTCTAGAAATGGTTAGTTGAAACAGGTCACAAGTACAAGCAAAGTGCTGATTCGAAACGCCGACATATTGAATTTTAGAAGGGTAACTTTTTTTTGGCATAGCCGATCGTTTTTTATAGTGTTCCATAACACTCTTTTATTTTGATTTAGTACAAGTGACTGTATTTAGCAGTCAGCTAAATCGATTTTTATGGTGGACTGTCCACTGCCTACGGAGTTTATATTGTTCGGTCTACTCTACTTATCAGACTTACAGCACTGGAGCCAGTTAAATTACTAGACTACAATATTTCCTAACTCTCCACATAGGGAGATATTGAGTACATTACATACTTCACATCTAGGAGATTACATTACATATACAAAACAATAATAGTACAAGACTGAATAAAGTAAACTAGGGTACACGTAGGACTTGGTGGCAGCTGGAAAAAATAGCTTTACATGACAGAGACAAAACCTCTCGCGAGCCCACAACCAATCCAATGGACTAATAGTGAACAGTAGCATAGTACGCAAAGCCAAACAGACCCCATCAGTCGTAGTAAACTAGGAGTGTTGCATGAAAATTAGTAGGCCGGGTATGGTCTTCTCAGTCAACATAAAAGGAATAAATGAAGCTCCAATTACAACAGCAAGATTGAGCAGATGCTTCCATGTATTGCCACAAACAAGAGGAGCAAAAGATGACTAGAACACTATTCGTAAGACAAGAGAACACCCAACGCACAAAAATAGCTTCAAAGGAAGTCCAATACCAATGCTAAATGCTCGAAAGAAACTGCACATCATATATCACCATAATCATATGAGTAGTGTTAACAAAAGATAGATTTCATGTTGGAGCATACAATAAATTAACTTCGAGAAAGATTGGACCTTTAGAAGTTGTTGAAAAGATCAATCCAAATGCTTCTTACTTGAGATTACCAAGACATGTTCATACTTCTGATGTTTTCAACGTTAAGCACTTAACACCATATTTTAAAGAAGATTTGGTTGAAAAAGTTACTTCCAATTCGAGGACGAACTATTTCAAACCCCAATTCGAGGACGAACTCTTTCAAACCTGGGGAGGATGATGTAGCAAAGAAATGTGAGGATGTGGCAAATAGTCATTCAGAAACCCATAACTGCATTGTCGGTGTCCGAACGATAGGCCTCTCGGCATCAGTCAAGCTTCAGTGATATTACCTTATCGTTTCAGGGGTTTTGGCTTCTTTCTGCTATTGGTTTCATAAAAAGATCTTTCGGCTCTGCTTTTAGTCAACTGAATTTGCTTTCTCCTTTCGCAAGTGTTGTTAGGTGCAAAGATTTCTTCGTTTCTGTTTCGGTTCCATTAATAAAGTCTTTCAATTTTGGTTTCATCCGAACTAGAGAGGATTTTTGCTTTTGATTTGCCAATAAAGCTTTCGGGTTCAATTTCAACGCAAAGAATACATACTATCGGAATGAGTCTATCAGCATCAAGGGATCCGATTTCGGTCATTATGGCTTACAGGTATCTTATTATTTCGGTGTTGTTCTTCATTTCTTTGTGTTGTTGTTTTTACTTTAAATACCGGTTTCGTTTAGTTTCAGTTTCGTTTCATTACTGTTGCCAGTGTCGGCTCATATTTGTCTGAAGCCTATAAGTAGCAGGGTGTGTGAATTGTAAAGGATAGGTTTTTTTGAAATTAAATATTGGCATCCGCCATTATTGGGAGCTTGTTTCTCCTTCCCCATCTATGGTATCTATTGTGGATCAACAATTTATAAGATCATTTTGCCGGCACCAATTTGATCAACGGAGAGTTGGTAGTCACATTTCCATCATCTTTGAGATCAACGGAAATTGTGGTTTACTTTTCATTTAAAGTTCATCGAGATCACAGTTCCTAGTACCTTTCCGGCATTGTTTCTGATCAATGGAAGTGGGAATTATCTTGTTTCTATGGTATTGTACTGCATTCGATTCATCGATGATTCGTGAAATTAAAGAATTCTTAAGTTTCAGATATAATTTCAAAATTTTATCATTCCGCTACGTCAAGATGGAACCAAAATAGTCGGTTTCTTAGATTTCTTATAAATCGCTCATGCTATATTATCGATGTATCCACTAGTTGCTTTGGAATCGTCTGATAATGTATATTCGAATATACATCGCTGCATCTTTCAAGGACAACATGATTTTTTTTTTACATATAATCCAATATTCATGGTTATTTCAAAATATCTCATGATCTTTTTGATGGCATGTTAAGGATTTGTGCTAGGTTTGCTAGTAATGCTGTATAATAATGCCATGACATATAAAATGCCTTGTCTCGTACAATCGATGACATACTGAAAGCTATCAATGATGCTAGGATATTCAGACTATTTTTAACTTCACAGTTGTTCTTAAATAGTTTTACACATAGACCATATGGTGTACTGGCATAATTATATTCAAAATAATTATATTTTTAAAACATATTTTCAATACAATTAGGCTTAACTAAAGAGATTACATTTTCATACTTAGTAATATTAATGCCAAGGATTAATCAATAAGATATATCATATCAATGCCGATACATAACGTGGACATAACATAGTTCACAAAATGTATATTTGATCCAAATATAAGCAAATCGTCCAAATATAAACATACAGCAGTGCAAACATAATTCTTGATTTATAAGAAATACATCTGTCACCTTCATTCACTTTAAAATCATGTGAAATAACTAGGTTACTGAAATTTTCAAACCATTGATTAGGTGATTATTCAAGATCATATAGAGATTTATCTAATTTACGAACTTTACGCTCTTGACCAAACATAATAAATGTAATGACCCAAATTTTACATATCATAGGATCATAAAATATTTTTATTTTATTTTCAAAGGGTCAGATTATTCTCAACTTTTGATATGTTGTTCATAGGGATGTGAGACATGTCCATAATTTTTATCAACTTTATTCATGACCAGTTTGCCCCTGTCAGTTTTGTATAAGGCATAACTTTTGACTGGGATCGAATCAGGTGCTGGGCTCAATTTCATTGGATAGAAAATGATGTTTCCAAATCTGTAGAATGGTCACATCAAAGTTTGACTGAGCGGTTATGGAGGAATCGCTAGTTTAGTGCTACACATTTCTGGACAAATTAATTAGCCATTAGTAAGCTAATTAGTGAGGCCCATTGAGGCTAGGGGTTGACGGCTATAAATAGAGGGGTAGAGGCAAGGATAATGGTTTATTTCATCATTTCTCATTTGGTTAGGCTTGAGATTCTCCCTACTCAATAAAATACACCTCCACTCCATGAAATTCATAGATCTACATAAAAAGTTTGAAGATCAACATCGAGGTAGAGCAGATCACATCAAATTAGTTGATTTGAAGACCGTTCTTCGCTGTTTAGATTAGAGATTCATCGATTTCAAGCTATTTTGTGGATTTGGTGAGTGATAAGCTTCTCTAATGCGGATTCAATCAAGTGTATGGGTTGTTCGATCTTAATTTTCAACATTTCAAGTTGTTTTCACCTAGATCTAATAGTGGTAAGTACATTTTCAATTCGAATCACCACAGCATATAATCTATCATGAATACAACAATAAATTCATATGCTAATTCTATGGTTATGCAAGTTTAGTTCCATTCATTGATTCATTTATTGTTTATCATGATTCAGTGAAATTCATATGATTGTATGATGATTATTCGATGTGTTAATGATTGTTGATGATAGATTTGTTATGTTACTGATTGTCTGATTGGAATTGGTCGAATTGGATAAGTTGCATGCATGGATGTTCGTTGTTTGATGACGGATCACACGGAAATGTGATGGATCGCACGCATTGGAGATGGATCGCACAGCTTGTTGCGCAAGAAATGATGGATTAATGATGACGTGGCATGGCATAGATCAGCCAGTGTGAAGTCCGATGGATCGGGCAGGCCAAAACATAAAGGAATCAATGGATCGACATGGTTTGATGGACCATGGATCGTAGCTTCGTATGGATCGGCGCTTGGCAGATGTGGATGGATCGATTGCAAAATAGTTGGGTCTGGCAAAATTGATGGATCGTGGATCGGTAGAAGCGCACATAGAAAAACTCTCGATCAACTCGATGTGTGATGAAGGATCGCGTAAGTAAGATGGATCGTCCAAAGACCAAGTTGGAACCATGGATTAGCCAATATCTGATGGATCGCGCATGAGGAGATGGATCGGTTCGAAGGCCTAGACGATGGATTGGGCTAGTGTGTGAAGCATGGATCGGTTTGAAGGCCTGGACAATGGATCAGGCTAATGTGTGAAGCATGGATCGGGTCGAAGGCCTGGACGATGGATCGGGCTAGTGTATGAAGCACAGATTGGTTCGAAGGCCTTGACAATAGATCGGTCTAGTGTATGAAGCATGGATCAGCGGCTAGGGCGTGGTCCATATGGATCGGTGGACTATCCATCAAGGTGTTGATCAAATGAAGTTATTATTTTGGTTCGATGATGATTGTAGCTTCGATAGGAATTCAACGTGGAATGTTCGAAGCGTCATGAAGTGTTCGTTAATCGATGAAATTCAACGAAGATGTGAGACAACTCAAGATGTTTGAGCTCGTGGATAATGGCCACTCAAGATGATTTAAGCTTATGGATGGTCGCCGATGATGATGACCAGAGTTATTAGAGGTTGAGGGATCATCATTAGTCAGAGGTTCTAACGGACACAAAGCAGTAGTATAATAGGGACGCCTAAAAGACTGGATGATTGGCCGAGTACCCTAGGAAAAAACTTGATGGGTCTAGTTGTCTTCGTCGAGTAAGGCAAACATATGAACACTGATGGCATACGGAGTTTTGCTAGAACCAGGGTTACCATTAGCCCTTGACGGATGACATGTCCTGGCCAGTCATACGATTAACAATGGTTTCAAGGCAAGGTTGTTGGTGATCACTACAACAAATATGTCTATTCACAACATTGAAAAAACGCTGTTATAGCTTTTAACAGCGTTTTAATGAATGTTGTCTACCAACACATTGTTATAGGTCATGGATATTTCACAGCGTTTTAAAAAAATGCTGTAGAAAATTGACATATTATAGTGTTTCAAATGGTGTTGTCCTTGTGTTTATACAGCATTTTATATTGTTCCAGAAATGTTGTTATCTTCCCTTTTCTACAGCGTTTAGCCACATATCACAACATTTACAAATTCTTTACTATCACAGCGTTTTGCCACATATCACAACATTTCTGGAAGTTTACATGTTCTTTACTATCACAGCGTTTTGCCACATATCACAACATTTTTTGCATCTGTCACAGCATGTACATATTGTAGTATCAAAATATTCATCACAAACATATCAACAACATGTAAATATATATCAACCAACTAATTATATAACACTATATTCATACACAAAGACAGCATCAATGAACAAACTTTACATAATTTCCATATAAAAATAACACCATAAACTAAATTTACATAATACTCGTCGAATAAAGTCACGATATATACAAATAAAATAAAATTTCCATAAAACAGGTATGCGTCGAATACCAACAAAATGAACATCTAAAAGTTACCGCTTTCTCCATAATCAGATACCACAAGCGGCCTTTTTGTTGAGTAATCTTCAGAAGCGCCTAACAATATTATGATTATAGCCGAATGCACAACGATGCCCATCTCCAATACCTATACACAAGTGTTCATGTTAGCATTTGGTCATGATTACACATTAACAAGAAAACAACGCTCGATAACAAGAAAAAAGAATACAAGGAGAAAGTTGAAGATAACCACATAGCATACTTGGTAATATTTTATAATAGTTAGTTAATTTTTATAATGCTTAGTTAATTTTTAATTATTGTTGTAATTGTTATAGAATACTTGGTTATATTTTATATTTTTATATACTTATTTAACTTTTATAAACTAAACTTCTAATTTTTTTATAAATTTAGTAAACTTAGTTAATTTTTATAATACTTGGTAAATTTTTATAATATTTAGATAATTTTTGTAATAGTTATTTAATTTTTATAATAGTTAGTTAATTTCTTATAAAGTTAGTAAACTTAGTTAATTTTATAATACTTAATACTTAGTTAATTTTATAATACTTAGTTAATTTTTATAATACTTAGTTAATTTTTTATAAAATTAGTAAACCTAGTTAATTTTTATAATACTTAGTTAATTTTTATAATAGTTAGTTAACTTTTATGAACTAAACTTCATTTTTTATAAAATTAGTAAACTTAGTTAATTTTTTTATAATAGTTAGTTAACTTTTATAATACTTAGTTATTTGTTAATTATTGCTATTATTATTATAGAATACTTGGTGATATTTTATTTTTTTATATACTTAGTTAACTTTTATAAACTAAATTTCTTAATTTTTATAAAATTAGTAAACTTAGTTAATTATTTATGATAGTAAGTTAACTTTTATAATACTTTGTTAATTTTTATAATAGTTAGTTAATTTTTATAATAGTTAGCTATTTTTATAAAATTAGTAAACTTACCTAATTGTTTATAATATTGAATTAATTTTTATAATAATTAGTTAATTTTATAATTATAAAAGTTTAGTTATGTTTATTAAAATTAATTAACCTACTTGATTTGGTTATTCTACAAACATATTTCTTATTACCCTAAGTATTCATCATATAACGTGTCAAAATTAGCATCTAAGCAGATGTACTATCACTGCAGAACGTGCATTTCATATTAAAGATTTTTTGTTCAATTTTAGCCTCTTGTATATCAGGGAAAAAAGGATTTTAGTACATGAATGCCATGAACATGTAGTGTGATGAATATAATTACTTATAGAAAAATATGCATAAACATCATCATTGTCATCGCCATTGGAAAGGCTCAAGGCATGTCTCATTAACAAAAGGGCCATAAGCTGCACAAGAAAATCAAGTAATAAGTTGACATCACATACAACCAACCGTTCGATAGAAGGAAAAACAGAAACAGCAGCAAATTTCAGACATCTGAACCTATTTTCAGATGTCTGACCTGCTTCAGATGTGTGAAAATTTGGTTCAGACGTATGAATCGGATTTTGACCAACGTTGTGAGACTATTTCAGACGTCTGAACTCGGGCAATTCCTAGGCCTGGTTTAAATGTCTGAAATTTATTTCAGACATCTGACCTGGTCTGATATCAAGGGTGATCAAGCATATCCGTCTGATGGTTAACCCATAATGTTGATAATGAAAATTACCAAAAGGCATGCTGCATCAAATATCATCAAGGGGTAAATCACTATCGCCAAACCTGAAGTTTGTAGCATTCAAAATGTCTCCAATTGGTGGTGTGAAAATATTCCTTTTCAAAAGTCTGACAAACTGAATTGAAGTATATCATCAGCATAGTGAAATGTGTGGCCGAGAACAACAGAGATTACCGTCATCGCCCTGTTTAGAAGGAATGAGCTATTATTTACACGGTAATAGATTAGTTAGACAATATAAATATGCTAATTTGATTGAATCACTAACTTTTAGACACATGTACACAACTTATCAAGTTACTACCATAGTACATACGATTCATCTATGGCTAATATTCCACCAGTCCCCTAGAGATTTTTATAGTAAATACTATGATAATACTCATAAAAACATCCATTTACTTATGCAAGTGCATCAAATGTGCCAATGAATGTTACAAAACCAGAGTTTCTTACTGCTAAAAGTGCCCACAACGAGTTAAAAGAACTGTAAATCCAATATCTTTATTCTTGATTTTTGAGAATACAGAATTAGCATCAAATGAAGGATGTACATGTTATTTATATGGTTTACATCTACAAATAAATGCTTTAAAACAACATAGGCTATGAGAATCAATACAAGAGATTGAAAATATATGAAATTTTGATATTTATTTTTCAATGAAAATTTTGTTTACCACATCTAGAGGTAATGCGTATGTAGGATCAATAGAGTATTAGTTATAGCCACCAAAATGTTTGACATCATCCCAAAATTTTCATATAAAGTAATATAAAAAAATTATACCATAGAACTGTCTACAATTTAAATTCCAGTTATCATGCACCAATAATGTAGAAATGTGGTGGGATTCAAGCATACTGAAAAGGGATAGAAAACATAACTAAACTAACAGCAACAGATCAACACCTGCTACACCAAAGTAGGTGTGGAAAACATCATCAGCATTTCAGGCCAATCTGATATTCCCCCATTCTCCCTATCCTGCATAATTTTTAACATAGAACAAGCTTATAATCTACTCTTTCTGTGGATGAGTTAAACATTTTCAAACTGTTATGTTCCACGTCTAGAATATGAGATATTTTGACTTATAAATAAAACATGAGGCATCGTCTCCTAACAACATAGCTTTTAAAAGTGAGTTCTGCCTAAGGTGATCAGATCAATTGGTGCTTTCACCGTGAACCATGAAAGTTCCATCCACGAGAGGAACGACATATAGACTATATTAAAATGCTGATAGGTGCTGTGCAAAAAGGGAAAAGGCGACCGTATCTTTCTTATAAAAATATGAAGTTTTATCATAGAGTTACAGTGTGTGTAATACTAATCACATTTAAAGAATATTATCTATTCCAAGATGAACATATAGCTCCACATTGACCTTAGTATTTATTCCATATTCAAATATCAATGCATCATCATATATGTGTTTCCACTTGTAAAAATTACATATCACACCATCTCTGTTTCTGCATCTTCACATGCATACAAATGAATGGACGGCGTTTACTAAGTGCGGTAGGGATGTACTAATCTCGAAGTATTGTATTATAATTTTTTACTCATGTAAATGAATAGCTAGTTGAATTTATCTTAATTTTACAAGATTGGATTACCTGGCAATTCAGAATGAATCTGGAATGTTGATCTGTATCAATCCAATGCACTCTTTCGATTAATATCGGTCTTGAAAGTACCAACCATGAATAGTAGACCTGAAATGGGATAGTTTTTTCCTTACCAAAGGAAAAATAATAATAAATATCATACTACTGAGTTATTTAAGCTCTTACTTCTTCATCATCTTATTATATCTTCAAAGCACTTAACCGAACCATGTCGAAGATAGAGGAGATCAGAGAAGTTCAGCATGCCGAAGGGCCAGCCACCGTGTTAGCTATTGGTTAAGAGAGAAGCGCCTACTGTCACTCATATACTTGGATACCTATTGGTTAAAAGAGAAAATTAATATTTATGTGGTACAAAGATTTTATTTATTTGATACTCATACATGATGCATAATATCACTACAATAATGCAATGCAAATATCCTGCTATGTCCCTTTAATGCTATATTCTTAAAGTTGTGTAACCCACGAAATACAAAAGCAAATGACAATGAACAAAATTACTACAACACATAATGATGATAGAAAGGTCCAGCTTTTCAACCTTTGTATGCTCTATATCTTTCAAGCTAAATTATAGCAAGGTAACACATTAAAAGTGTCAACAGTAGGATGACTACGTCATATATACTTTCAAGGCCCAATAAATTTTCCTAATAATGTAACTCTACTATACAAATTGTTCTAGACATCCAGGCCTCCACCTAGGTCCCACTTAGGCACTAAGCAAGTTTTCCAACTAGGTAGGTCAATCTAACCGCCTATCTAAGATATATATCTAAGCACTGGTCAGACATTAGTTGATATTTGATGCTTTCTTGAAGCATCTACATGTTTATTTTTTACAGTCTTGCTTCATCAATTGCACTCATGCCATCCAAACTACCAATTCTCTAATTTTGATCAATTAATGCTAAATTAAACACCAAAGTAAAACTACAAAATCATAACCAAAGTAAACAAAAGTCAAAACATAACCCATATATCTGAGTGCTTCCACCTTTTTGAGAAGGTAATTGCAAGCAACATTCACTTCACCGAATATGTTGTTAATTCGTAGTATACAATGATAAGGGAGCAATAGGTATGTTTATAAAATGATAAGGGAGCAATGATAAGGGAGCAACAGGTACGTTTATACGTCTTTATCAATATAGCAACTATAATTACTTCTGTCTTTGGAATGGATGTGCAATATCCAGTTAATGTAACAATTGTGAAATGTATATACACTAAGATGTAACATTTAACACTATCTTATTTTAACATTATAAAATATTACACCCATAAGGCAAAAACTCCGACAAATATTTTCATTTGTAATGGAAAACAAAGAAGAACCCTTGCCCTGCACCTACATTTTCCATAATGTCAGTCAACTACATAATAAAGAAGTTGGTGTTAAATCGATGTTTTACTATGCTAGAAGCCAGGAATTTCAAATGCTTTCACCTTTTCTAATTACTTAGACTTTATATTCATAAACATGCATCCATTTTGTGGATGACCACTTGTTTCCTTTAATCAGAAAGCATCCATTTGCATAAATATTATGTGCAAACATAACGTTGTGTATACCAAGCATAAACCAAACAGCTTTAAACCCCTGCTAGATTGTTAACAGGAATTTTATGAAATTACATTCTACATAGTACGCTAAGACAAAAATAAAAGTAGAATATCATATTAAAATAGAGTACTGGAAGAAATACAAGAACAATCGGATCCTTAAGTCTGTGAATTTCAGAATAAAAGTAGAATATCATATTAAAAGATGAGCTTACCTTGAATCTACCAAGTACGATGGTGGTGGCACAACAATCAGATGCTCAAGTCTGTGAATTTCGGATGCTCAAGATTGTCATGAATCTCTCTGTAAATTGATCATGAAAGGGATTAGAGGGAAAATAAAAATCGAAGGAGGGAAAAGAAAATTGAAGGGGGGAAATGAAATGCCTCAACGTAAAATAAGAAAATAACGCGACATCCAAAATTATTTCTGAAGCCCGCTTTTAATTGTTTGGTAGGGTTAGCTAAAACAGCGTTTTGTATTTATTAACATTGATTTCTACCAGGTTTACAAAACATTGAATCAAAAAAGCTATCTTGTACCATTGTTAATAGCCACTTTTGTTGTAGTGGATAGTCGCAGTCATGGAGCTATTGTCTGTATCGTCTTTTGTGGATTGTCCGACGTCGAGGGAGATATCTCTTGGGTGCTTGTCTGATGTTGGCTTTGGCCTTGAAGGATTGTTCTTGGGGGATGATAAACTGGAATAGGATGGTCCACGCTTGGTAATTGGTTGTTATGTGGTGACGGAAAAAAATGTCGTAACACCCAAAGATTCTCCGTTACTTAGAGAATTATGTTTCGTGTAGAAAAATAAGTGCAGAAAGCAATAAATAAAACAATAGATTTATAGTGGTTCGGTCCCGTGAGGGGCCTAAGTCCACTTCGGAATATGTGATGATATTTTATTGACAATAATAAGTTACAAGCTTCGGACTATCTCATGACATCCTTTTACAAAAATTTCCAAGTATTTTGATGTCATAATTATCGTACATAAATATGGTGAAAAAAGTAACTTTTATGCTTCTTCTTCCTAAAAGCAAGGATGTCATTAAAGAGGTCACTTGGAGATCTTAAGAGGTGGTAAATCAACAGATTCCATCCCCTTTGAAGTGTGACCTTGGAGGTATTTACAGTGAAGTGATTAGGTGGGAGTAGGTAGGATTTGGGGACCACATCAGTACATGTCGTATCCCAACTTGCAGGCCTCCAGAATTTTCAATACCCCATATAACGCCCAGAAGAAACTCGTATCCCCTTTTCAGGATACGAATATCATACCTCTTGGCATTCCTATCTCGTGGGATATGAATAGTTCGTACCCTAACAAGTGTTATGAGCATTTTGTATCCTAAAAGGGATACGAATTTGTATCCCTTGGGACATGTCGATCTTGCTATGTTGCGGGGTTCGAAACTTGGAGGCTAGGGATTCGGGACTCGATACTTCGGGTACGAAGTTGAGGGGTTCGAGCCTTGCCAGGTTCAAAGTGAATGACATGAGTTTTTTTGGTGAAAGTTGGGGTTCGAGTTGAAGAGGTTCGAAGACTGGTGGAAGCCGAGAGACATGAGGTGGAGGGACACGCTGCGAAGAGACCCGAGGTTCATTGCAAGCGAGAGGTTTGAAGTCAAGGGGTTCGAAATATTAGGGCATGAGGAAGAGGGATACAAAATTGTGATTGGTGCACAGTTTTGAGGAGTTGTGAGGCTCTTTCACGTATAACCTTTTCCAAGCATGTTCCCTTAGCTTCTTGGCTACACTTCGAGCTGTAGCGTCACGTGATATCTCGAGTTGAGCATGTCTTTTGTATTTTTGGGAACTGGACCAAAAGGCTGGTTAACATTTCCCCCCAATGTACGTCTTGACTTGGAATGATGTGGTTTGAGTTGATAGAAAATATTCGTTGAGTCGCATGATTCTTGTTAACTCATGAACATAAATGTTAGTTGTCGAATCTCGTTTACGTTATAACTAGACGAGTTGTCACTGGTGTGATGTCGCATATACGAATATATGTTTTTGTGTGGTTTCGTGTAGTGCGACTAAAAGGCTAAAATTCGATGCAATACGTGTATGCGTGAATCAGACAGTATGCGAGTGCGTGTTTTGCACATACATTATTCTTTATGTATGTACACATTCACACGTGAACATACACGTTCACGACGTTATATCGCGAAGTGTGTGTGTGTGTATATATATATATTAGTATATATATATTAATATATATATTACTATAGATTATTTTATTATATTTTTTTAAGAGAAACCTCATACCCTTTGTATAGGGCACGAGATTTCGTATCGTTTTTGGAGGTATGAAATTTCATGTCCCATTGGGATACGAGAGCTCGTATTAGGGGGTACGAAGCATTGTTGGGCCAAACCCACCTCTCCCCTTCCATATAACTACGAACAACTCTCCTCCTTCTCTCCTTTTTTTCTTACTTTTATTGTCTTTGACTTTTACAAGTAACTTCGAACTCGAGAGCCTTGGACATCGTATTTGAAAAAAAGACAAAAGTGGGGTAAGGAGATTTCGAGCATGTCACTCACTCCTGCATCTCAACATTGAGCACGATGGTGGTCCTCTAACCTTAGAATCATGAATGGAATTCGAATCGAGTTCAAGATCGGTCATTACTCCTTGATTCGAGGTTCGGTTTTGAGCTTCAGATCGGATCCAGTGATGATGTTCAAGAGTAGGGCGTTACATCGTGTTCTTGAGGTTGAATTGGGCGTGGTGCTTTAGAGGAGAAGGGAACTTGGAGAGGAGGGGAGTATAAACCTCTATTAATTAATGAGCAATGGAATCAGGGAGCTGTGGAAGAGGAGATGAGGCTTGAAACTTGAAACGCTAGAATCTCGTATCCCTTGGCTTGGGGTACGAAATTTCGAGTCCCTGGTATGTAATTTTGAACCCCTAAAAGGGTACAAAATTTCGTATCCCTGGGGATACGAAATATCATATCCTTATAGGGATACATAATTTCATGTTCGAAGAGAGGATACAATATATCTTGTATTTCCGAATACTTTGTGCCTCGTTCTTGCAACGCGTCATGTTTCCCTTTCGAGACTTTAGCGTTTAGACTCCCAATTTCGGGATTCACGTGGTTTTCATGACATTGCACGATTGAACTATGACTTATGTTAACTCTAATTGACAATCCATCCTTGCACATAGCAGTAGAACATACAATTGGACTTTAACTGAACTGTTGTTAGCCTACTTTGTGACTAGGCTACACAAAGATTAAAAGATAAAAAGAATGAAGAATGCTTTTTAGTCAAGTGGGATCGGATCGGAACTCCTTGGTAGAGGCAGCACAGCATAGAGCAAAGAAGGAAGGAGCGCAGGCCAAATCGGATCGGTTCGGGTAACCCCGATCCGCTCCCCTAATCTGTAATACTTCCGATCCGAACCCAGAGAATTGAAGCAGCAGCGGTTATAGCCCGTGTTTCCTCAAGACCCGGAGCAGTTATACCCACATTCTCCCCACGTATGCCACTAATCTAATGCGCTGTTGCCACTATATTCCATCCGAACCTGACAATGATGGGATGGAGAACACGTGTACCCGACCCGGAGCCACTTCAGAGGCATTTTCCACCTATAAATACACCTCCAAGGCTCATTTCAAGGGATCTTTTGGCATTTTCAAAACTCAAACTCCTTTACTATCTGAATTTCATTAACTTATTCAGATTACAATCATCTTTTGAATCATATTGTGAAGGAAATTTAGTGAATCAATTTATTATATAAGTGAGAATTGAGTGAAAATCATTGTTGTACTTGCATTCAAGACATCAATTCAAAGAGCAGAAAGTGGACGTAGGCTATTTAATGCCGAACCACTATAAATTGTGTGTTTTCTCCGTTTTTTTATTTCATTTCAGTAGAAACATTACTTGTTTGGGTGTTAGAGCCAATTTTGGGTCTATCATTTTGGTGCTTTCACTGAGAGATTTTTGAATTCTTCACTTTTTGGGATTATCATTCTACTATTTGGACCTTCAAAGTTCAAAGAAGTTAATCCTTCGTTTTTGACATCTTTAAGTACCTGTTAGTTAATCACTAAAGAATTGGAAATTATGGCCAAAGGAAAAGGCAAGGAAGTCCAAAGTAATCAAGAGAATGAAGTGAACGAAGATCAGCAAATAATGGTAGTGATGAGGTCATGTGGTCATGATTCTGGAGCAGGCCGCTCCGGTCAGGAAGGACCGATCCGAACCGATGACCCTAATCCAATCTGATCCAATGACGTTGAAGCCACCCACTCTCCCCATCCGAACCGGTCCGGCCGTATCACTCTGCTCTGATCCGACCCGAATCAAGGTGAAGCTGAAACTTCTACTCGAGCTCCTGCTAATGCTCTGATTCCAACCGCTATGACCAATGATCTGCCTGACCCATCTACACCTGTCACATAAGGAGATTTTTCACGCTTTCTTGAAATGCTCCAGAGTACTAAGGAGGCATTGGAAGCCCATAAACGTGACAGTCTTCGCATGCAAGAGAACACGATCGCAATGAGTTGGGAACTCAAGGAGCTTCGAAGGCAAAAGACACCTTCCCTAATATGTCGCCTTGCTGTAGATTATTCATCTTCTTCAGATGATGGATGTCCTCGTGAAAGAAGACCGCTTGAGCGACCTCTGAATCTTGATCAGTCAACTTTTGGATCTTTAGGATCCCGCGAAAACTATGCTCGTGTGTTAGGGCCTGATGACCAAAGCTTGAAAGAGCCTGTGCTATTGCCCATGCGTGGATCCCACGTTCTACCCAGGGATCCTAACACTACTAATCCTACGAAACAACAACTTCTTTAGCCCCTCCCTCCTAAGATCGACCGGGAGCATAGGGAGCAATGTAGAGCAGCTGTCGCTAGAAACAGGAGGTTATCCCCTAATCAAGAACCCAAGTGTAATCCGAATATCAGACCTAGAGAACCTATGCAGACATTAACAAATGCCGATTTGTAGGCGATGGTACGTCAGATTATGACCAAAAGCTGACGATACACTAATGAGGACTGGGGCATTGAGCGGAGTCATACCCCCTTCACAGAAGATATATTGGACTTCCAGTTCCCTCGATGATTCTACTTGCCACAAATGGATCGATATTCAGGGAGAACGGACCCGGGACATCATTTGATGAGGTACGCATGGTTCATGAATGCCGCAGAAGCTCTGGATGTTATAAAATGCAAGGCCTTTCCAATTTACCTGGAAGACGTGGCATTAACATGGTTCACCCGACTCCCTCCACGGTCAATGTCAAACTTCACAGAATTAAGTGAGCGCTTTATGAACCAGTTTCGACTTCACACCCGCAAATCCAAAAGCATCATAGAGTTGTCAATGATTAAATAGGCTCCAAGTGAATCTTTGAAATCATATTTGGACCGCTTCAACCTGGTCGTCACTGCATTTAGTGACCCTCATGGACCCACTATTCTGATGGCTTTAATATAAGGAGTTGACCTGGACACAGAATTTGGGGATTATCTATCCGAGAAAACGCCCCCTACTAGGGAACTGTTCTATGAAAAAGCTAATATTCGCTTAAGGCGAGAAGAAGCTCATGCAAATAGGAAGAGAAAGTCCGAAGGGGCCTCGAGGGAAGGTGTCCAAAGTAGTGTTGCTATGAAACAATCCGGTGACAGTTCAGGGAAGGTTGAAGTGAACGTCGGCAACCAGAACGGAGGTAATAGCAGCAAGAATGGAAACGTGAAGAACTAGGAACCAAGGGAACAATTCCAGCAAAAGACCTCGATTCCAAACTTTCGAAAACTATTCGCCATTGAATGATACCTTGGAAAACATTTATTTGGACACATATAGCATATTGCAATACAAAAAACCACCACCCAGAGACTCCACTGAAAAAGAGATCGCAAAGGGAAAGTTTTGTTTGTTCCATGGAACCCACGGTCATTCCACCAACGAATGTCGTCATTTGAGGGATATAGCTGCTGCGGGAAGGGAAGTTAGACGAGTTCAAGGTTGCCCCAAGGGACCGGGGGCAAGGGGGACATGCCCCGAACCAAAACCAGCCTACTTCAAAACCCACAGCCCAGCAGAAAGGTAAGGGGATCGTTATCAATACCATTATAGGCGGACCCCACCTAGCTAGTCAAAGTTTCGAAGTGATGGATCAGTACGCCAATGCCGCCTAGAATTTCGAGGTAGGAGAATGCAGTAACCTCGAAGATATTACTCCAGTAAAACAACAAAAGACAATGTCAGACGACGTCACATTCCGTAGTAGAGATGATTCCGGAATTCAATCCCCAACAGAAGACCCATTGGTAATTACCACGACCATCGGCCCTGCTTTAGTCCATAAAGTGTTGGTGGACAATGGAAGTTCGGTCAATATCCTCTTCAAAAAAGCTTTTGATCAAATGAGACTTGAAGCAAAAGATCTAAAGCCCTGCGAAGGATGGATATGTGGCTTCAATGGGGCGTCGACGGCTCCGATGGGCTACATAGAATTACCAGTGACATTAGGGAAGGGAGATCGTCAGAGAGTGAGGATCCTGCCATTTGTAGTTTTGGATGTAGAGTCACCCTACAACGCCTTCCTAGGCCGACTGGCCCTTGCTGAGTTTAGGGCATGTATTGCACCTTGGTGCTTGCTGCTTAAATTCCCGACTGATGCAGGAATTGGGGAGATGAGAGGCGACCAAGCTACGGGACGAGCTTGTTACATGACGGAGTTGAAGATGCTAATGAAGGGGTTGAATATAGAAACTAAGGACGATTCTCCCCCTACGAAGGAAAACTCAGCATAGCAATTAAGGGGTCCAGCCCCAAGAGAGTCGCCCTTAGATGTGCTCGAGGATATAGATCCCAGAGAGGATAGAGAACCCGAAGATAGGAAGGCGACTCCTAGTGAGATAACAATAGATATACCTATTGATGAGACAGATTCGTTAAAAGTACTAAAGATCAGCTCACAACTAGATCCAGTTCGAGCGAAAGAGTTGGCTGATTTCTTAAGGGCAAATATGGATGTGTTTGCCTGGACTCATGCTGACATGTGTGGGATTTCGCCAGCCATTATGAGCCACTCTTTATGTATTAATCCAAAGCACCCACCGGTCAAACAGAAGAGACGGATGTTAGGCCCAGAGTGGTCAGTAGCTTTGAAAGAAGAGGTAGAGAAATTAAAGGATAATGGATTCATTAAGGATTCGAAATATCCCGACTGGACATCAAATCCTGTCCTAGTCAAAAAATCTAATGGGAAGTGGCGTACATGTATCGACTTCTCTGACTTGAATGAGGCTTGCCCAAAGGATAGCTTTCCTCTTCCTAGAATTGATCATCTAGTAGACTCGACGGCTGGACACGAGCTTTTATCCTTTATGGATGCCTATTCGGGGTACAATCAAATTCCCATGCACATACCAGATCTGGAGCATACAAGTTTCATCACAGACTTGGGGTTATATTGTTATGTGGTAATGCCATTTGGATTAAAGAATGTAGGAGCCACATACCAGCACTTTGTCAACCGCATGTTCTATAATCAAATCGGGAAAACCATGGAGGTTTACGTGGATGACATGCTTGTGAAGTCTAAACGATCTTTCGACCATACAAGGGATTTAGCTGAAATGTTTGATATTCTTCGAAGGTATGGAATGAAGTTAAACCCCCTAAAATGCTCGTTTGGGGTCACATCTGGAAAATTCCTTGGGTTTATCGTGAGTTCTCGAGGAATTGAGATAAATCCTAGTCAAATAGCAGCAATAAGGAATATTGAAGAACCATGAAAGATCAAGGATGTTCAAAGCCAAACCGGAAAAGTTGCTGCATTGAGTAGGTTTATCTCCAAAGCCACAGATAGGTGTGTACCTTTCTTCAATCTAATAAAACGAGGAAAACGAAATTTAGAGTGGACCCCTGACTGTGTGGAGGCGTTCCAGAATTTATTAGAATTATTAGAAAAGCCTCCAATATTATCAAAACCCGTGGAACATGAGGATTTGTTTGTCTACCTAGCGGTATAATCTCATGCCGTCAGTACAACATTGGTACGTGAAGAGGATAAAGTCCAGAGGCCTGTATACTACGTGAGCAAGAAGCTAGCTGTTGCAGAATGTAATTATCCAAAGTAGAAAAACTTGCTTATAGCCTCCTGATTGCTTCCCGCAAACTTCGTCATTACTTTCAGGCTTACCCGATAGTTGTATACACCAATCAACCTTTAAGACAAGTGTTGAAAAAACCCGAAGCATCAGGGCGGTTACTTAAATGGAACATCGATCCGAGTCAATTTGATTTAAATTTTCAGCCACGGAAATCAATAAGGGGGCAGACATTGGCCAACTTTATAGCTGAATTCACAATTCCCGAAGAGGAAACGGTGGGTGACAAGGTAGTTACTTTGGACCAAGAGTTAGAGCTTAGTCCTTGGAAGCTATATGCGGACGGGGCCAAAAATGATCGAAGCTCCGGTGCTGGAGTTGTTTTAATAACTCCTGAAGGAAGATCTATTTACTATGCATTGCGATTAGAGTTTGCTGCTACCAATAACGATTCCGAGTATGAAGCCCTGATTGGCGGGCTGAAACTCGCCAAGGAAATGGGGGTGAAGACACTGGATATATGTTGCGATTCCAAGACAGTTGTATGTCAGGTTCGGGAGGAATTTATTGCTAAAGGGCCTTGACTCGTTACTTATCTCAAAAAGTTAAAGGAGCTGCTAGGTAGTTTGGAGCATTATAGCATAACGCATATTCCAAGAACAGAAAATCAGAAAGCAGATCGGTTGGCAAAGCTAGCAAGTTCTGATAATCCCAAATAAACTGAAATGGTTCCAATAGAGGTTTTGGAATCACCAAGTTTCGACCTGATGGAAGTGGAACTAGCCTTGGAAGTTGATCCAGAGAGAGAATCATGGATGACACCGATCAAGAATGGAACCCTCCTGTTGAAGAAGAGCGAAAGACGAGCTGTAAGACGTAAGGTTGCATGATACGTTTTACAGGACGACGTCCTTTATCACCAGGAGTTTTCAATGCCCCTACTATGGTGTATCGCACACGACGACATCAAACGTGTACAGCAAGAAGTACATGAAGGTGAGTGTGGGTACCACACCAGGGGCCAAACCCTAGCAAAGAAAGTATTGCGGTATGGATATTTTTGGCCTACCATGAATAAATACGCAGCTGATTGTTCACGTTGCTGCGACAGATGTCAAAGATTTGCCAAGATTCCCAAAGCGCCTCCGACTTAGCTCAAGTCGATGGTAAGCCCATGGCCGTTTTCCATGTGGGGGATTGATATTATTGGAGTATTGCCAGAGGGGGAGCTAAGTACGCGATCGTCGTCGTGGACTAGTTTACGAAATGGGTGGAAGTTGAACCTTTAACAACGATCATGGCAAGAAAGGTGATCAGTTTTGTGGTCAGAAACACTATATGTCGATTTGGGATACCGAAGACCATTATAACTGATAATGGGACACAGTTTGATAATGTCGAATTCAGAAACTTCTGCCATAAGTACAAGATTGATAAACAGTACACTGCTGTAGCTCACCCGCAGTCAAATGGCCAGGTCGAAGCAATAAACAAGGTCATTAAATCTATTCTCAAGAAGCGGTTGGAGCGGGCCAAAGCCAAATTGGTAGATGAGTTGCCACTAGCTTTGTGGGCCTACAGGACAACCTTTAAGACGGCCACCGGCCATACTCCCTATTCACTTTCCTTTGGGTCAGAAGCTGTAATCCCGGTAGAATTGGAATTCCCTTCTCATCGAGTCACGTACTATGACCCGATGACAAATAGAACACTCCCCCCAGAGTCTCTTGATATGATTGAAGAAAAAAGAGACGAAGCAGACTTGCGTGCCTCAAGACATCGACATCAAGTAGCACGTTATTATGACCTGAAAGTTCGCTTCAAAACCTTTGAAACAGGAGACTTAGTATTGAAGCGAGTCTTCCCGCCTTCAACCCAATTGGGTCCAAAATGGGAAGGGCCATACACCATCCAATGGAAGCTTGATGTAGGAGCATTCAAGCTAACGACCATGGACAGTGAAGAGATTTCCAGAGCTTGGAATGCTCAACACTTATGACGATACCTGAGCTAAATATGAAATGTCTTCCATTTGTTTTTATAAGCTATGTAAAAAGGCACGACTTGCCTTAAAATGTTTGTTTATATGAACAAAGGATTATGAAGTGGATGTAGCTGAACCACTATAAAAATATCATGTGTCATTTATTTTCCTGCATTATTTATATCTTTAACCGTTATTCTGTCATGACAATGAAACACAAAACACTAAATTAAATTTCAAAAATTGGAGACAACCCATGTGCAGGAGCAAACAAAATGACCGTTTGCATGATAAGATGCAAAGAATGGGAAGACGACATTCCTAACTCTAACTCCCATGAAACAAGAGAGAGTATAAAGGATGGGAAGATGACTCCCTTGAGGCGTGAAGGTGCACCCCGATAAGAGACCGCCTCAGTAATACTCTAACCTGGTTATGAGACAGGAGAGTATAAAGATGCTAAAAAGAATAAGCATCAATGACGAAAATAATATGGCCCCGTCAGAGAATCGGGGATAGCTAAATTTTGAATTTAATCAATCTTGAATAAGTCTTAATCAGTTATCCAAGATTGATTGGGGGCATATATATGTACACATGTTCCCCTTAATAATGACTTCATTATATAACAGTGATATGACATGCTGTTCATTTGCATTTTTACCTAAATGTTAAATTTACGGATATCATACATTGCAGGGAAAAAACCACTTTATTCACAAACATGTGAGTTTATACAGGAAGACTAAGTAAAAGATGCGAAGGCCGCACTCACTACAATAATAGCGGACTAGTGGAATATCAAAATAAAATAAAACAAAGCACATTATCACTTGGACTTTGGAGCAGATATGGATTTTTTTGGCAGCCTTAAGAGCATTTCTAGCTTCTTTTTCAGCATCAAACATGAGATGCTTTGGCCTTTTCTTCTCTGTAGTTGAAATAACAGAATCGATAGATTTCTTCCCAGGAGTCGGAACACTGGAATTAAGAGAAGATTTTTTAGCAAGCTCTTCTGTAATTGACCTAGTTGAAAGCTTAACAACTAACCTCGATCCAGGATCCACCACTGCAAGGGGCTTAAGGCTTTCGGGGTTTAAGTCCTCGACTTTTAGCTACATGCGCTTGTCTTGTTTGGCTTTCATTTCAGCCAATGTCATGTCATCGGCTGTTTTCGAATCCCCAGTTATAGAAACATCAGGATCTTCTTCATGCCCCTCATTACCATCGTCGTCTTTCAAGGCATCTATCATTTCGTCGTCATGAGAAGTGTCGGCCTTAGATGGTTCAGCTCCCCCTCCGGATTCGACGATGGTAGCCTTATCCTGTCCTCCCTGAGTCTTTTCCACGGATTCTTCCCTCATGGAGGCTCCCCGAGGTTCATCAGTCTTCTCGGCTGGTTCAGAACCTACAGAATGAGAAGCAACAGTTACCAACTCAGGAGAAAATAAAGGATCATCGATCGATTTCCCAATGATGTGATGAAAGGTGGAAACGGCCTTGACAAATTGAGGTGAAAAGGTAGAAATACCTTCTGATGATTTCTCAATTAGGGCGGCTACTGTCTCTGATGCTGATTTGGGTATATGAGATAAAGAGATGCCCTAGGAATGCCCGGATTCTCGGGATCATATCCCTCAACTCCAGTAGTTTCGGCAGTAGCAGAAGAAGAACCAACTTCAATGATATTCTTTTGTTTGGCCAGGTGTTTCTCCTCCTCCATGGCAGCAGCAATAAGGCGACGTCCCTCGACCAGATGTGCCGGTTCATCATCTCTCAGATACTTCTCCATGAATTTGTCTTCACTAACGAAGTCTATCTTAAGTTCCTCCTTTTCCCATTCGATGATTTGACTCCATACTTAATCTAAGGTAGTCGGATAGTCTTCGATCCAAGAGATGTTTCGGCGATGAATTATGTGTGCAAAGAATTCAATCGTTAGTTCGCCAAAGCCGTGCAATTTTTCTTGAGCCTCTGATAGCAGTTTATGGGTTCCTTCAGCAGACGTAATAGCGCTATCCACATTCCCCTCAGCTAGGGCAGCCCTAGTCTCGGCTTCCATTAACTTAGACTCCAAGTCAGCATTTCGTTTCTCCATCTCGGCATTCTTCCTCGCTAACTTTGCCTTTTCTTGCTCAAGATTATTGTAAACCAGTTGCATCTTGACACTGTTTGACTTAGCGTCTTCCGCTTGTTTCTTCAACTCCAAACGTTCTTGACTGTGAGATTCCAGCAAGTCATGATAACGCTTTTGTAGTTCCTCAAATTGCTGTTTGAAGTTGTTGGCATCTCGTTGAGCAATGACGAGCTGAGCCTATGTATGTTATACGTCCATCTCCAGATTTTTCAAAGCATTCTCATTGGAATCTGCAGCCTTCTTCATTGCATCAACATCTGTAATTAAGGCCTGAATGATTCTGGAGAGATTGCGTGAATACTTGTACATCTTCGAGTATTGTTTCTCAACTACGTCAATCTTTGCTTTAGCCTCATCTGCTCACTTTAAAGAAATAGGCTCAAGTGCGAGTAAGAAAGTTAGATTCTCAAAGTAGTGATCTGGGAACTGCTTCTCCATATATGCCAGCATAATTTTGGAATCAGTGTCTAGTGGTGGGGGCTTGCAGTATGATAGTTCAATGTGTTTCCGCTTACCAGGGACGATGGCTGCATCACCTTTTCCAGATCGCTTCTCAGAAGCTTTGTGTTTGTCTTGTGAATCAGTGTGTTTCGGTGGACTTTTTTCTTGATTATATTTGTCTTGGGGAGAAATTCGATCTTTTGATTGCGATGTGTCTTCCCCATGACGACTCTGGTGGCTCTTATACCTATCTGGATCCGACTGGATAGGAGAACGAGAGCGTGAGGTGTGTGGTCGATAAGAATCATGAGGCCTTCTGTCATCTTTGCCCCGGCTATCACAGCGATCATGCTCGGTGTCGAAAGGAGGTCTAGACATGCTACGGCGAATTTTCCTAACATCATAGTAAGGGCGAGACATTGTACCTGCACAAAAATATAAGTGGAATTCAGAATCAATGCTCACATAAGACATGAGTGTTGTGACGTGCGGTGCTAATGTGTCATGTGCATCCTACGTGGTGTTCCCCCCAACAAAACCGAGTCTGAAGCTAGGCTAGCATGAGCGGGCTTTTTGGCTTTCACGGGAGTAGTTTCCTCTGAAGAAGTGAAGGTTGAAGGATTCGTGCCAAAATCCTCTGAAGTATAGATAGTTTCGAGCAGGGGAAGATTTCCTAAACCCTTAAATGTGGAATCTTCGGTAGTAGGAGCATCTCCTTGAGAAGCATCTATTGGCACCTCTTTAGGGGATGTTGACTTCTCAGGAGAAATAACGTCATTAGGGACGGTGTACCCTTCTCTGTGCTTTTCAGCTATGTTGGCTAACTCATCTCCTGAGTTGAGGATGGAGAAGGTGGAGTCCGAAGAGGTATTGTTGGACCTTTTGAGCCCTCGCCTGTCTCAGGAATAATGTCCACCGGAGGTATGTATACATATGGACCCGTCCCATGACCTATACTACGGGTAATAGGTAGTAACCCATGATGATGGAGATACTCATCCTTAAGAACTTCGTCGATGGTTAGGAACTTTTGATCGCCATTGAATAGCCGATGCAAACGATCAAAGTATAATTGATCTGATATTTGCTTTGGGTTATCAACTGCGAATGAAAAAGAAAGCAAATTAATGCGTTGGCATGAGCATTTAAAATTTAAATCTAAAAGGTCAGTGCTTTACTTGATTTGCTCCATCTCCTGGCACACCCCGGATGCTGTCTAATATAAAACCGTTCAAGTTTAGAATCGCCAGCCTTGCTGCAAAATGGAACAGTAATAATTTTCCTTTTCGGGACTGATTCAAAATATGAGAAGGAGGGAGTCTCTTAAGTCCAATGCTTGAAATTATAAAAAAGTGGTCGTCATCGAAGGGAGGCTCTATACCTAAAACTTCTTTGTATGCTATATACAAGGTGTATAAATAAGCATAAGAGTTTGGATGTAATTGCATGGGGGCAATCCGCATCTGTCTCAGAAAATCGACGACAAAAGGCAGAAACGGTAGAATATCCCCAACCAGACACATCAACCGGGTAATTGCCATAAATCCTTCCAGCGGATTGTGGGGGCGATCTATTTTCGATGGCACCAAGTATCTCTTTTTAATATTCCATGCTTTAGACATATTCAGACGAGTCTATCATCATCGATCGTCGACTCAATAGAATCTTTGGGTAACTCCAATATAGTGGAAACTTCGAATTCATCGGGAGAACGATCATCTCCTATCCCTCCTTCCTCTTCATCACCAAGAGAAACTTCTCTATCAGAAGGTATTTCACTATTGTGTGCTTCCACTTCATAATCTCGGCCCTCATCATCCCATTCAGGGTCTGAGGGAGAGGATATGTCATCAAGAGTGAGTTTCTCAGAAGTTTCTGCAACTTCTTTCTTTTCTGCTAACCTAGATAAACATCTCTCTGCCATGATCACTAAACTACTGAAGAAGCAATAACATAAGTTAGAGTAAGATAGCCCGTATCCCCATGTGCACGTGTGTGAACTAAAGTGTGTGCTATGTGTGCAAAGCATGCAAAATAAACACATGAGAGCATAACGCAAAAGTTTGACGAAGTAGTAATATGTTCACAATAGTCTTAAATGTTCGCTCATGTTTATAAGGCACTATTCTAACTGTTCATTAAGTTGAAGATCACGGCAAGCAATGACCGAGCCAGTTGAACAGATTTTTGTGCATTAAGTTAGATGAGTTCTGTTCGATTCGGATGTGTATTTTGGGATTGGATTGGGGGCAAAATCATGTTTCGGTTTGAAGTAGTAGTTATCGCCCTATCTGCAAATCGGATCGGTTCGGGAATGGATATTCTGAGTGATCCAGATTGGCTTGAGTGCCCATGCTTTTCTCTCTTTGCTTTTCATTCCGACCCAACCCAGTTGAGTAAGCCTTGTTTCCCTTTTACCCTTCAATTTTCAGTCCGATCCGATCCGGTTAGATGAAACCCCTATCCTCTTCACTCTTATGTCTCTCCACCAGAACCAATCCCAAATCCTCCTCTTTTCTTCTTCTTCTTCTCCATCCTTCCTCTTCCTCAACAAACACCAAATCTAACTTTCTGCCAAGAACTAAGTCAAAACCAAATGTTCATACATTGGCCTGGCAAGTATTAGGCTCTGGTCTCCTCTGTAACTGCCTCGAGATGGTGACAAGACCATCGACAATGATGGCGATGGGAGGAGGTCGTGACGTTAAGGCCAAACAAACATCATACCCAAATCATCCAAATTAACCACAAACCCTAACTAAAAATAGCTATTACGAAGTTAACTGAGGTTATAAACCTACCTATTTGTTTAATTCGAAGATTAGCGTGAAAATTCTCTAGGTTTTTGACAACTAGGGTTTCAATGTAAAACCTAGAAGATGAGAACGATAAAAGAAAGGGAGTTTGAAGAAGAAGAGCAACAGACTTATATAGGTTCAAGATGGCTCTTTGTATTCCCAGCCTTTAACTCTATTCGGACTGGAATACAAGCCCATGTATGTATATTTGGCCCATTAATTTAGTAGTAGAGGGTTAAAAGAGGAGTCTTTCGGACCGGTGGTACTTTCCCCTTGATCTCACCCTGGGTTCGGACCGGAGACCGAATCCCAATGAAATCGTGCACTTTAATTTAGCATGCGAATTAAACTCAAAGAAAAATATACAAGAAGTCTACCTGGAAGAGTCACTGGACATCAAGAAGAAATTTTAGAATTATGTGAAATGAATAAAATAATTTGCATATTTCACGGTGTATATATATAAGTAGGAAGAGACATGACTTCATGACACAACGCATCCCAACGAATGAATGGAAGAAACTGCTCAATAGTTCAAATTTAGAAACTAGTAAGCAAATAATGTCAAAGTACACTCCATCTTCAATAGAAGCATCCTTTGAGGGGGAAAAATATCAGCCAATTTTGTGAACTAGGCTACACAAAGATTAAAAGATAAAAAGAATGAAGAATGTTTTTTAGTCAAGTCGGATCGGATCGGAACTCCTTGGTAGAGGCAGCACAGCGTAGAGCAAAGAAGGAAGGAGCGCAGGCCAAATCGGATCGGTTCGGGTAACCCCGATCCGCTCCCATAATCTGTAATACTTCCGATCTAAACCCAGAGAATTGAGGCAGCAGAGGTTACAGCCCGTGTTTCCTCAAGACCCGAAGTGGTTATACCCACGTTCTCCCCACGTTTGCCACTAATATGATGCGCTGTTGCCACCAAATTCCATCTTAACCTGACAATGACGGGATGGAGAACACGTGTACCCGACCCGGAGCCACTTCAGAGGCATTTTCCACCTATAAAAACACCTCCAATGCCCATTTCAAGGGATCTTTTGGCATTTTCAGAACTCAAACTCCTTTACTATCCGAATTTCATCAACTTATTCAGATCACAATCATCTTTTAAATCATATTGTGAAGGAAATTGAGTGAATCAATGTATTATATAAGTGAGAATTGAGTGAAAATCGTTGTTGTACTTGCATTCAAGACATCGATTCAAAGAGTAGAAAGTGGACGTAGGCTATTTAATGCCAGACTACTATAAATTATGTATTTTCTTCGCTTTTTGATTTCATTTCAGTAGAATCATTACTTGTTTGGGTGTTAGAGCCAATTTTGGGTCTAACAACTGTCAAACTATAGAACATGTTTCGTCTATTCTAATCGTAATGTAGTCGCAATTCAATGCGAAACTGGGAATGTTGGTTGACTGCAATGGTGGTTACAGTCTTGGGGATGTGTGATCGTCGCTGTGTACCAAGTTTCTAAGTTACAATAGTATTAGAATGTTTACGGTCTTGGGGTCTTGTGGAAGCTCAGAAAGCCAAGATGGTGGTAAAGTATGAGGAGCAGGAGAAAAAACGGAAGCAGTATGAGGCCGCCATACAGGGAATAGGCATGGCTAGGCAGGATTCCAAGGAGAAAGCTACTGCTGTTATGGCAAAGAAGAAAGTCGATGCTAAGGCAGAGAAGGAGGGAGCCGCGGAAGAGGCCAGAAAAAAGAAAGCTGCTGACATGGCTGAGAAGGAGAGAGGCGATGAGGATGCGAGGAACAAGAGGGCTGATGAGGATGTTAACAAGAGGGTTGAGAAGACTCTTGATAAGCTTAAAGCAGATGCAACTCCACAACTCAAGTCCAAGAAACTAGCTGATCTGAAGGCCGCCAAAGATGCTAAGAAGAAAGCAGAGCTAGAGGCCAAGAAGTCCCAAGGAGAAACTGGGCTTGTGCTGGCCCTTGCTTCCGACATTGCCCCTAAACCACTGCAATGTATAACCCCGAGGAGGTCACGGTGATCATAAGTAGCGAGGACGAGTAGGATCAGTAGTATTCAGTAGTATCAGTAGTGATCATAAGTGTCGCATGAGTCCATCACTCCTACGAATGTCAAAGGAGGAAAAGCGGAAGTGGCTCTGGAAAGAAGGGGCCTATTACTGGTGACCCGCCTAGTGCCAAATCTATACAGAAAAAGAAAAGAAGAAGGATGAGTAGTATCAGTAGTATTCATAGATATTATAGACATTTTTGTTAAGTAGGCAGATAGTATACACGAGTATGACCCTCGCTTTTGGTCATTGGAGGCATGGTGTGGTTCTTATGTACACCCTGTCATTAAAAAGAAAGATATAATATAGTTTGTTTTTGTTATGCGAATGAAAGTATTAGTTAACTTTTCTTAAATCGCATTTCATGTTAAGTGCTCGAATGTTCGTCTTACGCTTTCCAACGTCATGTACTTGCATAAGCATACTTGTTGTTACACTTAAGAAAACATGATTGGAGACTCCATCCGGGGGTGCTCCCAGTGTGCTGAGGTCGTGAGGAGGTTCCACGCTTGGGTTTTCCTTTGTTCATAAGTCCCGAATCGCATGAAATCCAGGTCAGGTACCCTCACTCTTGGATCTCCCAGAGGTCGTTGTTCCTAAGTCATGCGATGGCAAGGACGTCGTGAATTCATCCTTTTTGGCTCTCCTGTCATTTGTTCGGGTTTAGATCTCGAAGGCATCGTTTATTCGCCAAATGGTACCTGGATCCGGGCCCTATGGGTCGGATGGTGTAACACCCCGTATGTTGAATAACTTGCTATAATATAAATCAGGGCAGAATTAAATTTTAAAATCTGAATCAGGGGAAACGGGCTACGCAGTTGCGTTCGTCTCGGAAAAATACGCGAAATAGAGTCCGAGTTTTCGAAAATCGGAGTCCGTATGACCCAGTTAAGGCCCGAAGAAGTTTTCAGAAAATGCAAAACAGATTTAAATACAAAAATTTCACATTTCAGAAGAGGTGGGAAAATTCCCGCCAGGCAGAGGGTGTCGACCCTAGGGTCGACATGGGTGTCTACCCCCTCCCTAGGGGTCGACCCAGGAGTCGACCCCCTCTGTCGGCCAGTTTTGCCTGGGTGCAGTCTGAAGGGGTTTGGGCTGTGTTTTGGAGCTTGTGACGAAATCTGATGGCTCTAATCTAAATTAGGGTTAATCTAAGGGCCTAAACTAAATCCTAATTCTATAAATACACCCTAAGACTACCCTAATTCATACTAAAAATAGTTACAACGTCGTTATGCCGTCAAAATGCAACTTGAAGGAGCCTCCATCAAATTGTAGAAGAAGATAGCCTCTCAAATCAACCTCTAATCAACTCTAGCAACTTATTCTTCTTCATAGGAGTGCTAATCAACAAGTTGTGAGTTTCTATAGCCTTAATGACCAATTGTTGAAATGATTATGATAGGATATAATGAGGTTATGGCTATGAATGTGGATCAATGCTAGTTATGTTATCATATGCTATGTGTTCATGATGTAATGCAAGTTATGCAAGTTATATGCTATGTGTTCATGATGTTATGCAAGTTATGCAAGTTATATGCTATGTGTTCATGATGTTATGCAAGTTATGCAAGTTATATGCTATGTGTTCATGATGTTATGCAAGTTATGCAAGTTATATGCTATGTGTTCATGATATTATGCAAGTTATGCAAGTTATATGCCATGTGTTCATGATGTTATGCAAGTTATGCAAGTTATATGCTATGTGATCATGATGTTATGCAATTTATGCAAGTCATATGCTATGTGATCATGATGTTATGCAAGTTATGCAAGTCATATGCTAGGTGATCATGATGTTATGCAAGTTATGCAAGTCATATGCTATGTGATCATGATGTTATGCAAGTTATGCAAGTCATATGCTATGTGATCATGATGTTATGCAAGTTATGCAAGTTTTAGGCTATGTGTTCATGATGCTAGTTAAGCAAATCGCTATGATAAACATTGATCCATTATGACACCATGATTATGCAAGTTTGGTGTTTGATTATATGCAAGTTCATATATGATATGTTATGCAAGTTTGGTGTTTGATTATATGCAAGTTCATATATGACATGTTATGCAAGTTTGGTGTTTGATTATATGCAAGTAACATGTGCAAGTTTACACCTTTGTATGAGATGCATACATATGCGAGTTAACCCCTTTGTATGTCATACATACATATGCAAGCTTACCCTTTTGTATGACATAAGTAACTTATGCAAGTTAACCTCTTTATGACATATGTGATTCATGCAAGTTTGGGTTGATTATTTATGCTAGTTGGGTTTGATGCTATATGCATGTTAACACCTTTTAAACCCATGTTGATGCTAATGTTATGCAAGTTGAACCCATTGTATGTGTGATGAATCTTCCCTTTTAAGTATGTCATGTTAGCGAATTACGTGGGGAACGATGGGGTTAATATTCATGTTAATTAAATGGTGTGAAGTTGGTATGATTATGCATACCATAAAGTGGATGGAAATAATTGAGTCAATTATGTACATCGTTAAATTTTTAATTAATTAGGGATAATTAATACAAATTATGGGGGTGATTAATTAGGTGTAATTAATCGACTAAGACACGAGGTTGGACCCTTTTGTAGCATAAGACTGCCCGGAACCGACCGGCAAATCCAGCGGCTACAAATGATTGGCCCAATGTGAGAGGTCTTAGGCACAAATTAAATACGTGACAAGTGTAAAGACACGAGGTTAGACTCGGTTACGGCGTAAGGCTGCCCGGACCCAACCGGCAAATCCAGCTGCCATAAAAGATAGTCTAATGTGAGAGGTCTTTACAACGGTTACGTTCTTAATCAATTAAGAAACACTTAACCAGATAAGCATGTAGTGGGGGCATGAGGGGTTAAGTGGGTGCCTTGGGTGGCATGTGGAGATTAAGTAAGTGCCTTGGGTGGCATGTGGAAATCTAGTGGGTTGCCTTGGGTGGCAATAGAAAATACGATTAGAATACTTAACCAAAGTGGAACATGTAATTAAACATGATTAAATGGTTAAGTAAGTGCCTTGGGTGGCATGTGGAAATCAAGTAGGTGCCTTGGGTGGCATGGGAAATCTAGGGGTGCCTTGAGTGGCAATTGAAATATGATTAGATGACTTAACCAAACTTTAAACATGTAAGTGGACATTATTATTCAAAAGGGTTAAGTGGGATACACTAAAAAAGAGACAAGCTTAGGTGGGTAGCTTGTGGGGGCCCATTTCAACCAGTAACCCATATGTATCTTATTGGGCTCGACCCATGTCGAGGACGGGACACGCGTATTGGGCTTGACTATAAGAGGCCAAAAACGGGTTAGCGGTGGCAACGCAAGTCCAACGGGTTTCATATGCGTGTGTGGACCCGGGCTGGTAGGTAAGATGTTGTTGCATCGTGTAGGTATAAGCCGTGCACCATTTGTTGTATCGGGTTGCCACTTTGGGGAGTGATACACCCCAATGTGGGGCCAGCACGGGTATCTACGGTAGGGAGCCGATCGCTTGGGGAGTAGTGGGTACACCTAGTGGAGATAGGGGCAGACGGCACCTATGTAGTCAGCTAGGGGTACACGAAACTACTGGGTAAATTTTCTAAGTCCTTGGGTGGGATCAACCTTTAAGTAGGAATTACCCTTGGGTTGGTAGATCTGGTGTGGTGCAGTGTAGGAATTACCCTTGGGTGGGTAGATCTGGTGTGGTGCAGTGTAGGAATTACCCTTGGGTGGGTAGATCTGGAGTGGTGCAGTGTAGTATTTATCCTTGGGTGGATAGGCGCGTCTTTACCGTTATCTTAGTCCATCCTAAGTCTAGTTGGCTGCTTAGTGTAGTCATTTATCCCCAGTTGTACCGTACCAGGTTTATATCATACCCTAATTACTTTAATGATTGTATTGTTAAAGTTATAGGGCTCACTCAGACTTATGTCTGACCCCGTTGTTTTTATCTTTTTCCCCAACCCTCAGGTTCTCAGAGTGGGCCTAGCACTTGTGGGCTTTGATCAGATTGCTTTATCTATCTTTTGGAGCTTGGACCGTGATGTAAAGCCCAGCTTATCTTTTCTATTATGGCTATTAGTTATGTAGTGGGATTATATACTTATGATTTATCAGGATGGATATCTAGTACTTAACTCTTGTTTTAGTTGGTTTTGATATGTAACCAAACATGTTTATCTTCTGCTGCAATGAAATGATGTTTAAAATTTCAAGTATTATTTATATCTGTCTTGTTGTAATTTTTCTGTTCTATATTCACTTAAAATACTCCACCGAAGTTAAGGCATTCCCTTAGTGAGTGACCTTAGCGGGTGTGGGGTGTTACACGTGGTATCCGAGCTTAAGGTTACCAAAACAGATAAAAATTTAGAAAACTATTTTTCTAAAAACATTTTTGGAAGAAGTATTTTCAAAAACATGTCTTTTAAGAGAAAAGTTTTTGAAAGAAAAGAACATAATCCCCAAGAGCCATATATCCTTCCTTCGATTCTCCGTTTTGAATCTCTTCCTCTATCTCTTTTTGAATTTCCCCTCCGTGTATAGATGTCTTTTTAAGATAATTAAGGACTTCCGTATGAAGGACGGAAGAACCACTTCAAGGGACTAAGAAGTTTGTCGGGCTAAGAAGTTAGTCCAAGGAGGTGGAGGGCTTATGGGTACCTTTAAGATGGACGAGGGAGGAAGGTTCAAATAGCTATTAGGTAAATAAAGGACGAAACCTCATCGTGGTGAGAGGTCACGAAAGGAGAATGTGAAGGAGAAGGCTAGTTGTTTTGGAGAAATAGGACACCTTATTAGGATTATCCAAAGAGGTAAGGACAAAGTACAGGATCTTCTGGAGGGAAGATGTATTCCCTCATGGCTAGTATACCTGATGGGGGTAGGACCGTCTAGGTTGAAATTTGGTTCTCTCGATCATCCGGTTCGAACTTTATTCGACTCTGGCGCATCGCATTCGTTTATCTCATCATCATTAGTTGAGTCACTGCACTTAGACACCAGTCTAGTAGATGATCCCTTGGTTGCTTCAACCCAATTGGGGGCTCCACTTATTTGTCCATGATATGTTTGGGTTTGAAGATTTCTATACTTAGCGTTGAGTTTAGATGTGATGCTTTTGTTTTGGGCTTCACGGGCTATGGGTTGATTTTGGGCATGGACTGGTTATCCAGTAATGGTGCCGTTCTTGATTGCGAAAGGAGAGTTGTTAGGCTCATGACCCGCTTGGGGAACACTCTCGAGATCTCTTGTAATCCCATAGATTCTGTTATGCTAAGTTATCTTGAATCGCTCGACGCTTCGGTCGAGAGTTTGCGATCTGTTAGAGTGGTCCGGGAATACTCGGATGTGTTTGAGGAGGTGAAGGGCTTACCTCCGAAGCGGGAGATAGACTTCCGAATATATCTGGTTGACAATGCTAAACCAGTATCTTTGCCAGTGCGCCACATGGCTCCTCGTGAGAGGAGGGAACTCCATAAGCAAGTAGGGGAGTTGCTTGAGAAGGGGTTCATAAGACGAAGTATATCGGAGTGGGGTGCTCCAGTAGTTTTTGCCACGAAGGCGGATGGGTCCCTCAGACTTTGTGTAGACTATAGAGAACTCAACAAGCTCACAAAGAAGAATAGACACCCATTGCCGAGGATTGATGATCTCTTTGATCAGTTGGTTGGCGCCTCAGTGTTTTCGCAGTTGGACTTGGCCACGGGGTTTCATCTGTTGGGAGTGGCTGAGGATAGTATAGAGAAGACTACCTTTAGGACTCCGGATGGTTTCTATGAGTGGCTTGTGATTCCATTTGGTTTGACGAACGCCCCTGCATACTTTGTTGATTTGATGAGTAGGGTGTTCAGGGAGTACCTAAATAACTTCGTAGTGGTCTTTGTGGATGACATCTTGGTCTTTTCTAAGAGCGAAATAAGTTTTCATATGTGCTTAATAGGTTAAGCAAAGCCAGTTATTTGATCAACGGTGGTTTTGGAGCGAGACTGGCAAGGACATCCAGAGTTGGACGAGTGCTTAATTATTTTGCCGTTTTTACTAGTATCATCTCACGTAGGTCGTCTGAATTCGAAGGAGGTATCCCTTGGGTGTTTGTCTGATATTGGTTTAGGCCTTTGGGGCTTGCACTTGGGGGATGTCGAGTTCGACTAGGATGGTCTGCGTGAGAGATGGATAGTTGTGACGATTTTGCATGGGAGAATATCCTGGTTTTCTCTAGAAGTGGAGAAAAGCATGCCCTACATCTTTGGGAAGTGTTGGAGACTCTTTGAGCTCATAGTCTTAAGACAACAAAGGTGGATGGAGTTCTTAGCATCCTATGATTTCGAGATAGCGTATACCCCTGGCAAGGGTAACGTGATGGCGGACGCCTTAAGCAGAAAAAGGTTGTCCTTGAGTCCATTGTTCGTGGAACGACGAAGCTTGGAATTTATCTCGATGTTTGATTTTAGACCTTCCGTTAACTTTGTACCCGGTTTGCTAGCATCCTTAGAGGTCAGACCTACTCTTTTGGGACGGCTTGGCGAGGCACAGCGGGACGACCCACAGTTGGTTGAGTTGGTAGAGAGGCTCATAAGGGGGAGTCCTCCAGCCATTTGAGTAGGTACACCCTAGACGATAGGGGGTGGTTGCGTAGAGACGGTAGACTTTGTGTACCGCAAGACGAGGGTTTGAGGAAGGCTATTCTTGATGATGTGCATCATTCAAAGATGACCATTCATCCCGGTGGGGACAAGATGTACCAAGACATGAAGCGAGTTTTCTTTTGGGCCGGTATGAAGAAAGATGTGGCCGAGTATGTCGCCAGATGCTTGGTGTGCCAACAAGTGAAAGCGGAGCAAAAGAAACCTGGTGGGTTGCTTCACCCATGGGATGTTCCGCAATGGAAGTGGAATAGCGTCTCGATGGATTTTATTGATGGGTTACCGAGATTGAGGAAGGGTAATACGGGAATTTGGGTTGTGGTAGACAGACTTACTAAGAGTGCCCATTTCATACCCGTGAAGAGTAAGAGGGCTGCTCCTTGGCTAGCTTCAGTTTACCTTCGAGAGATAGTTCGGTTGCATGGTGTACCTTCTAGCATAGTGAGTGATCGAGATCCTATCTTCACTAGCGAGTTTTTGAAGAGTTTGCAAGAAGCAGTGGGCACTCAGTTGTATTTGAGCACCGCAAATCATCCTCAGACGGACGGCCAGACCGAGAGGGTGAATCGTGTTCTAGAAGACCTTCTGAGGCTATGTATCTTGGATTTTGGAGGTACATGGGAAGAGCATCTTCCATTGGTGGAGTTCGCGTATAATAACAACTTTCAGTCCAGTATTGGTATGGCTCCTTTTGAAGCTCTTTATGGAAGGCCTTGTCGATCACCTACATGTTGGAGGGAATCTACGGATAAGATATTGCTTGGGCCTGATATGGTTAGAGAGACTTCGGAAAAGATTGATTTGATTCGAAGAAGGATGAAAGCGGCGCAAGACAGACAGAAATCTTACGCGGATAAGAGGAGGACGGATCTGGAGTTTAATTTTGGGGACATGGTCTTTGTTAAAGTATCTCCATTACGAAATGTTGTTCTCTTTGGGTCCGTTGGGAAGTTAGCACCAAGATTTGTAGGACCGTTTCCTATTAAGGAAAGGATTGGACGGATGGCATATAGAGTGGATTTACCCGAGAGACTTAGTTGGGTACATGACGTATTCCATGTGTCACATTTGAGGAAGTGCCTACATGAGACCGCAGAGGTGGTAGAGCCGAGCTTGCTTAGAGAAGTGGAGGTAGAGCGTGATGCAACTATTCGACGAGCTCCTACCCGCATCCTTGGGTCAAAGATTAGGAAGTTGAGGAACAGAGAGGTGCGACTAGTCAAAGTGCAATGGGGAGAAGATGAGAGCAATGCTACTTGGGAGACAGAAGCGAAGATGCGTTCACTATACCCATTCCTTTTTTAGGGTATGTCTTTTAACTTCCCCTTTATCGTTTGTCTAGTACTTATCTTATCTTTAGTATGTCCTCTCACAAGTATCCTTGACCTTTAGATAGGGTAAACCTATGGTTGAAACATGTGTTTGAGACATGTTATGTTTGATGGATGCGTGTGGATGCAAGTGGTTGCTAGTGGTTGCTCGTGGATGCATATACACACACTTTAGACACTAGATCGGCTCAATCACTTCATATTGCATATTGCATATAACTGTGTGTAGGTAGCTATATTAATGGATGTATAATTGTTGTGCTATCATATGGATGATGCATTTTGGTGTAAGATTGTGCACACATGTAGAGATAGTATGTGTCGATAGGGTTCTTTCGCATACATATTTGGATGCATGGCACTATCATGGTTTGCATTAAGGAGGTCAACTGAACCAGTAGATCCACATTCATAGCCAGTTTTGCCTGGGTGCAGTCTGAAGGGGTTTGGGCTGTGTTTTGGAGCTTGTGACGAAATCTGACGGCTCTAATCTAAATTAGGGTTAATCTAAGGGCCTAAACTAAATCCTAATTCTATAAATACACCCTAAGACTACCCTAATTCATACTAAAAATAGTTACAACGTCGTTATGCCGTCAAAATGCAACTTGAAGGAGCCTCCATCAAATTGTAGAAGAAGATAGCCTCTCAAATCAACCTCTAATCAACTCTAGCAACTTAATCTTCTTCATAGGAGTGCTAATCAACAAGTTGTGAGTTTCTATAGCCTTAATGACCAATTGTTGAAATGATTGTGATAGGATATAATGAGGTTATGGCTATGAATGTGGATCAATGCTAGTTATGTTATCATATGTTATGTGTTCATGATGTTATGCAAGTTATGCAAGTTATATGCTATGTGTTCATGATGTTATGCAAGTTATGAAAGTTATATGCTATGTGTTCATGATGTTATGCAAGTTATGCAAGTTATATGCTATGTGTTCATGATGTTATGCAAGTTATATGCTGTGTGTTCACGATGTTATGCAAGTTATATGTTATGTGATCATGATATTATGCAAGTTATGCAAGTCATATGCTGTGTGATCATGATGTTATGCAAGTTATGCAAGTCATATGCTAGGTGATCATGATGTTATGCAAGTTATGCAAGTCATATGCTATGTGATCATGATGTTATGCGAGTTATGCAAGTCATATGCTATGTGATCATGATGTTATGCAAGTTATGCAAGTTTTAGGCTATGTGTTCATGATGCTAGTTAAGCAAATCGCTATGATAAACATTGATCCATTATGACACCATGATTATGCAAGTTTGGTGTTTGATTATATGCAAGTTCATATATGATATGTTATGCAAGTTTTGTGTTTGATTATATGCAAGTTCATATATGACATGTTATGCAAGTTTGGTGTTTGATTATATGCAAGTAACATGTGCAAGTTTACACCTTTGTATGATATGCATACATATGCGAGTTAACCCCTTTGTATGTCATACATACATATGCAAGCTTACCCCTTTGGATGACATAAGTAACTTATGCAAGTTAACCTCTTTATGACATATGTGATTCATGCAAGTTTGGGTTGATTATTTATGCTAGTTGGGTTTGATGCTATATGCGTGTTAACACCTTTTAAACCCATGTTGATGCTAATGTTATGCAAGTTGAACCCATTGTATGTGTGATGAATCTTCCCTTTTAAGTATGTCATGTTAGCGAATTATGTGGGGAACGATGGGGTTAGTATTCATGTTAATGAAATGGTGTGAAGTTGATATGATTATGCATACCATAAAGTGGATGGAAATAATTGAGTCAATTATGTACATCATTAAATTTGTAATTAATTAGGGATAATTAATACAAAATATGGGGGTGATTAATTAGGTGTAATTAATCGACTAAGACACGAGGTTGGACCCTTTTGTAGCATAAGACTGCCCGGAACCGACCGGCAAATCCAGCGGCTACAAATGATTGGCCCAATGTGAGAGGTCTTAGGCACAAATTAAATACGTGACAAGTGTAAAGACACGAGGTTAGACTCGGTTATGGCGTAAGGCTGCCCGGACCCAACCGGCAAATCCAGCTGCCATAAAAGATAGTCTAATGTGAGAGGTCTTTACAACGGTTACGTTCTTAATCAATTAAGAAACACTTAACCAGATAAGCATGTAGTGGGGCATGAGGGGTTAAGTGGGTGCCTTGGGTGGCATGTGGAGATTAAGTAAGTGCCTTGGGTGGCATGTGGAAATCTAGTGGGTTGCCTTGGGTGGCAATAGAAAATACGATTAGAATACTTAACCAAAGTGGGACATGTAATTAAACATGATTAAAGGGTTAAATAAGTGCCTTGGGTGGCATGTGGAAATCAAGTAGGTGCCTTGGGTGGCATGGGAAATCTAGTGGGTGCCTTGAGTGGCAATTGAAATATGATTAGATGACTTAACCAAACTTTAAACATGTAAGTGGACATGATTATTCAAAAGGGTTAAGTGGGATACACTAGAAAAGAGACAAGCTTAGGTGGGTAGCTTGTGGGGGCCCATTTCAACCAGTAACCCATATGTATCTTATTGGGCTCGACCCATGTCGAGGACGGGACACGCGTACTGGGCTTGACTATAAGAGGCCAAAAACGGGTTAGCGGTGGCAACGCAAGTCCAACGGGTTTCATATGCGTGTGTGGACCCGGGCTGGTAGGTAAGACGTTGTTGCATCGTGTAGGTATAAGCCGTGCACCATTTGTTGTATCGGGTTGCCACTTTGGGGAGTGATACACCCCACTGTGGGGCCAGCACGGGTATCTACGGTAGGAAGCCGATCGCTTGGGGAGTAGTGGGTACACCTAGTGGTGATAGGGGCAGACGACACCTATGTAGTTAGCTAGGGGTACACGAAACTACTGGGTAAATTTTCTAAGTCCTTGGGTGGGATCAACCTTTAAGTAGGAATTACCCTTGGGTTGGTAGATCTGGTGTGGTGCAGTGTAGGAATTACCCTTGGGTGGGTAGATCTGGTGTGGTGCAGTGTAGGAATTACCCTTGGGTGGGTAGATCTGGTGTGGTGCAGTGTAGTATTTATCCTTGGGTGGATAGGCGCGTCTTTACCGTTATCTTAGTCCATCCTAAGTCTAGTTGGCTGCTTAGTGTAGTCATTTATCCCCAGTTGTGCCGTACCAAGTTTATATCATACCCTAATTACTTTAATGATTGTATTGTTAAAGTTATAGGGCTCACTCAGACTTATGTCTGACCCCGTTATTTTTATCTTTTTCCCCAACCCTCAGGTTCTCAGAGTGGGCCTAGCACTAGTGGGCTTTGATCAGATTACTTTATCTATCTTTTGGAGCTTGGACCGTGATGTAAAGCCCAGCTTATCTTTTCTATTATGGCTATTAGTTATGTAGTGGGATTATGTACTTATGATTTATCAGGATGGATATCTAGTACTTGACTCTTGTTTTAGTTGGTTTTGATATGTAACCAAACATGTTTATCTTCTGCTGCAATGAAATGATGTTTAAAATTTCAAGTATTATTTATATCTGTCTTGTTGTAATTTTTCTGTTCTATATTCACTTAAAATACTCCACCGAAGTTAAGGCATTCCCTTAGTGAGTGACCTTAGCGGGTGTGGGGTGTTACAGATGGAGCCGCGAGAATGGTCGGTATCACACTAGCTTGGCTGATGGGATGCCCCCAAGTCCGGAGACTTGGGAACGAAACGATATATACTCGGTCTCGTCACTGGTTCGAGGTTCAAGAGGTACCCAGATTCGGACCCAATGGATTGGATGGAGCTGCAGGAGTGGTAAGTTTCACACTAGCTTGGCTGATGGGCTTCCCCCAAGCCTGGAGTCTTGGGAACAGAATGATTTATACTCGGTCTCGTCATTGGTTCAAGATTCCAGTGATGTTATTTACACTCGGTCTCGTCGTTGGTTCGAGACTCGAGTAATGGTACCGCGTCCTGTGGTCGGGGGTGCCGATCTGATGATATCTTTGCTCATCCTTGACATTGGTTGAGGCTCGAGTGGCGGAATGGCTCCCATTCTCGGGGTACCGAACCTGTGCTCTGTGCGTTTGTGTGTGCCAGCCAGCTACGATGGTTAATCAAACATATTATGTAGAAAGTAAACACATTAAGAACACAGAGATTGCGCGTCTCTTTGCTAATAACTTTAGCAGTAACAGCCTTTACAATGCCTTGAATTTAAAGAAAACAAAACATCGTTGGAAAGCAGAAAAACTATACACTAAGTTATGTGAAGCTGCGATGAATATGTTCACTGTTCCGTGCCCTTGGGAGTTCAGCTCCATCAACAGTCCTAGCTTGAAGGTTCCATCTCCGAGCCATCATTGTATGACGTACGGACCTTCCCAGCAAGACTAAAACTAGTCGTTGTGGGAAAGATTCATTTCAGTACTAGGTTGTCGATATTGATGTCCTTGTAGAGACTATGGAATTGAAATATCGAGCTGCTTGCTGGCGCTGAGCGGCCGCTCTAAGCTCAACTTCATTTCTTTTCTCTTCGAACAAGTCGAGTGATTCCATAAGTAAGTTTTGGTTGGTCTTAGGATCATAATAGGTAATACAATGAGATTGAAGCTTTAGCTTAATGAGAATGATGGCTTCGGATCCATAGGAAAGAGCGAATAGAGTGTGGTCGGTCCCTGACTTATGGGTGGTCTGGTTGGCCTATAGAGCCAGAGAGATTTCATTTGCACATAATCCTCCTTCCTTTTCCAGATGCTTCTCGATAATGGATTTAATCACTTTATCGACAACCTCGACTTGCCCAATCGCCTGAGGCTAAGCTACTGTCGAGAATCTCTTCTCGATGTTGTGCAGTCGGCAGAAAGTCTTGAACTTTGCGCTCTCAAACGGGGTTCCATTATTAGGTATGAGGGCTTGGGGGACTCCATAGCGATTAATGATATTGCGCACGATGAAGTTTATTGCTTTCAACTACGACGATGGCATAGCGTGCTCCAACTCTGGCCATTGGAAGTGTCCCGATGATATCTATCCCCCACATGGCGAACGACTAAGGACTAACCATTTGTGTTAGCTCAATAGTCAGGGCTCTTGGAATCTTAGAGAACTGCTCGCATTTATCATACTTGCAGGCAATGTTTGCAGCATCTTGATCGAGTGTGGGCCAGAAATAACCATACCTAATAATTTTTCTTGCTAGAGTTTGCCCCCAAGTGAGGTCTTTACATTCGCGTTTATGCACGTATATTAGCACACGGTCGGCGTCGTTGTGGGTTACACAACGAAGTAATGGGATAGAGAAAATTCTTCAATAGAGCACTCAGTCCAAGATGATATAGCGAGACGATTAATGAGTGAGTGTCCGTCTTTCCTTGTAGCATCCAGGGAGGGTTCCTTATTGCAAGTAGTTCTTGGTTAGTCTCATCCAAGACTTAGGCTCTGTTTCGGTCTCCGCTATCATTACCGATTCAGTCTGCATTTGGTCGATGCTCGGAGAGTCAAGTACTTCGACCGAGGCAAGCCACATAAGCTGCGCATTCTCAGAGCTTGCCAGTTTGACTAACGAGTCAGCTTTTTCATTTTGTTCTCGGGGGATATGCATGATGATGTAGTGGTCGAAGTTGGCGAGCAGTTCGCGGACCTGAGTGAGATAGGGTGCAAGTCGTACCCCCTTATCTTGGTACTCTCCCTGTACTTAACGCATGATGAGCTATGAGTCGAAGTAAATATAGATGGCTTTGATGTTAATTTCGATTGCAATCCAGAGTCCAGTGATCAAGGCCTCGTATTCTGCATTGTTGTTAGTAGCGGGAAAGTTGCGCTTCAAAACGTAGCGTATTGGACACTCCTCTGGGGTGATGAGCACGACTCTGGCGCTGGAACGCTTACCATTGGAAGATCCATCCACGAACAGTTTCCACTGAATGTATGAAGTTTTGACGTCTTCCAGAAGAGGCTCTTTCAGGATGGTGAATTCCACTATGAAATCGGCTCGGGCTTGTCTGAGGATGGCTCGATGAGGGATGAGTGTGATCTCGAACTGACTCAGCTCTATATTCCACTTCAGTAGTCATCCGGACGCATCAGGTCGATATAGGATCTGTCGTAGTGGCTGGTCAGTGTAGACTTTGACGGGGTAAGACTAAAAGTATGGTCGTAGCTTCCAGGAAGAGATCAACAAGCAGTAGGTTACCTTCTCAAGCTTTGGGTGGTTCTTTTTTGCCCTAGTTAATCTCTTGCTAATGTAGTAAATGGGTCGTTGGACAAGACCATCAATGCGCACGAGCGTTGAGCTGATTGTCGGCATGGAAACAGCCAAATAAACATATAAGTCCTCGTGAACCACAGGTTTAGACAAAATATATGATTGCTCTAAGTGATTCAGAAGGTCCTTGGAAGCGGCGAGGCATTCCGAGGTCCATGCGAAGTTGGGCTTCCTTTTTCTGAGCAAGTCAAAAAAAGGAACGCATTTGTCGGTGGTTTTAAAGATAAATCGACTTAAGCGGCAGTCTTCCCATTTAAACTTTGAACATCCTTTATGCTCTGAGGGGCTTGAATATCCCAGATAGTTTTGATCCCATATGGATTGGCTTCGATGCCTCGCGAATTGACAATGAAACCCAATAATTTTCCCGATGCAATGTCATAAGAGCATTTCAAGGGATTGAGTTTCATGTCATATCGGCGGAGGACATCGAACATTTATAAGAGGTCACGGATGTGGTCGCTTTACATCTTTGATTTTACAAGCATATCGTCCATGTATACTTCCATGGATCTTCCAATATTGTCCTTGAAAATGAAGTTGACCAGTCATTAGTAAGTGGCTCTCACGCTCTTAAGACCGAAGGGAATGACGCGATAACAATAGAGCGTGAGGTTGGTTATGAATTATGTATGATCCTAGTCCAGGAGGTACATCAGAATCAAATTGCAAGCCGAGTAGGCATCAATGAAGGATAAAAGCCGGTATCCGGCGATTGAATCAACAAGTTGGTCAATCTTCGGAAGTGGGAAGCTGTCTTTAGGACATGTCTTGTTTAAGTCGGAAAAGTTGACACACGTTCGCCACTTTCTGTTTTCTTTCTTGACTAGGACTGGATTGGAGATCCATTCAAGGTAGTAGGATTCATGGATGAAATTGTTATTGTGTAGCCTATCTACTTCTTTAAGCGCATTCGATCTTTCAATTCCCAAGAATCGACATTTTTGTTTGACTGGAAGTTGTAAGGGATTGATGGTTAGCTTGTTACAAGCGGCCGCGGGGTCGATGCCACACATATCGGAGTGGGTCCAAGCGAATATGTCAAGGTTGGCCTTTGAGAAATCCACAAGATCTTCCTTTATTGCGGGGTGGGGTTGTGATCCCATTTTCAAGACCTTCGTCGGGTCGTCGGGGTTGACCAGAACATCCACTGTAGGCTTTACTGGGGTAGCCGTTTCGAAATTGGGCTCTTCGTCTTCCCTTGGATCGAGATCGTCGGAAAGACGACAGTATCGCCTGAGTTAAGGATTAAACGCCTTTGATTTCTATGCAGAAACGGTCTTGGCATAGGAAGGCGACGACGCAGTCTTGCCTTTGTCCTCATTGCACGCATTCCTCCACTCTATAAGGTAGCAATCTCTAGTTGTTGCTTGGTCGCCTTTTACGGCGCTGATCCCATTTTTATTGAGAATTTCATTAGAAGGGAACATGGTGACATACAGACTTAGAACTCTACAAGGAAGGGGCGTCCAAAGAAGAAGTTTTACGGGGAGATGGTGTCGATAACCACAAAGGTGAGGATTTAGACCCAGCTTCGGTCCCTTTCTACGAGTTCTATAGGCAGATCGACCATGCCTACTGGGTGGTTGGAAGATTCGTTGAAGCCGTGGATTTTGGCGTGGCAGGACTTCAAGTCTTTGGCCTCAAATTTCATATGGTCATAGGCCGCCTTGAAGATGATGCTAACCGCGCTTCCTGAGTCGATGAGGATTCTTCGTACGAAAGCTGATCCGATCTGGGTAGAGATGACGAGACGGTCAATTGTTAGGATATTGATTCCCGCGGAATCTCTCTCGTAGGTGATGATATCATCCTGCATCATCTTCTGGAGCCTGGGGGGGACAGACTCGTCCAAAGTGGAGCAAGCATCGTAGGTGATATGCTTTATAGAGTTGGCGTACTCCTCCATTTTGCGGAAGTGTTCGTATATGGGGTGAGGTACACCACAGATAGTATTGATCACGATGCCACGTGATCTTTGGTTAGACGGCCTTAGGGCCGCTTTTGCAGGTGTTGGAAGTGCGAGCGTTGGAGGGCCCGTGGTTGCTTCCGGAGGAGCGGGGTCCTGAACGTACTGTTCTAGGCGTTTCTCGTGGATGGGTTTTTCAATTGCATCCTTGAGGTGACGACAATTGTTAGTGTTGTGCTCATACATGTTGTGGAACCTATAGTATTTGCTGGAGTTTTTCTCGTGGTCAGTGGATTTCTTGTTGTTGGGCTTCTTTTACTAGAGAGTATTATAGGTCTCTAAGTAGATTGTCTCCGTATCCCAATTTAGTGGAGTGCAGGCCCTGTAATTCTGGTTGTGGTCATGCTTCTTAGGATCTACAAGAGCCTGTTTGTTGTTGCGACCCTTTGTTTGCCGATGTTTGGGTCTGTCTTTTAGAGGTTGCTACTTTCCCTTATAGGGGATTCCCTGACCCGCTTTACTTTGATACTGTTATCGATGGTGCCAGCCTGTGGGTGATTCGAGTGGCTGCCTCGAGAAGATCGATTACACCTAGCTTCTTCTTAGCACAAGAACTGTCTGGTCTTTTCGTAGAATCTCGATTACTCCTTGTTTCCCATGAGTCGTTGGTGTTCCCTCGCGTATCTCTCATGATCCTTCGAACCATGTCGAGGAGATATGCCAGATGGGAACCTTTAGGAGGAATCCATTGGTTTTTGTGAACTTCAGAAGTTCTATTCCGTAGGCGCCTTCTGTGATGAACATCAGGCTCATCCTCTTCCATGTCATTGACATCAGTGGTCTAGTTTTGGTATGGTTGGTGAGGTTGAATGGGCTGGAGTGCATCCTGATCCGGAGGGACTTGGGCCTGCTGGGTTGCTGGAAGCGTAGGCCCCAAGTTCTGAGCGGCGATAGTTGGGTTTTATCGAGGAGGGGGCCGGTTACTAGGACCCACTTCGTCATTGATAATCAACTGGGAGCGGTCACGGTATTGCATTCCCCCGCTATAAGTGTCGATGGTTCGTTCACCATTTCCATTTGCATTATCATTGTTGTTCCCGTTTGTATGAGTCATGGAGCAGATAGAGATGTTATTGATGAGGTTGAACCTCCTTCTTTGATGTGGTCCCCTTGATTCACAAGAACAGGTTTCAGACACAATATGTCGTGATTGGGCGTTATTTTGAGTAAGTTGAAGTTGAGCGGCAATGTGCTGACTGTCTTGAGTTGACGCACAATGTCGATGTTATTTTTCAACGCTTGGTTGTGTTCAGGAGACGTATTTTCATACCTCTTATTAAGTGCATGGATCAGTGCTTGAGTCGCAGGGGCTTCGGGATCCACAGGTGGAAGGAGATCCATTTCAGTTGGGTTTTCTGCCGCTTGAGGTTGCTGAGAAGTACCAGCATCATCTGCGGCAGACAGGACGAGCATTTGATTCTTTGGTCGCTTAGCCATCGTAAGCATATTTGGCAGCAGGTTATAGAAGGAACCTAAAGTGCATCGAAGTCGAGTTGGGTATGTGCGACAAAGAAACAAATCCAAATTTTTTCTCAGTGAAAGCACCAGATTGTTGACGGAAAAATATGTCATAACACACAAAGTTTCTCTGTTACTTAGATAATTACGTTTCGGATGGAAAAATAAGTGCAGAAAGCAGTAAATAACACAGTAGATTTATAGTGGTTCAGTCCAGTGAGGGGCCTACGTCCACTTTGGAGATTTGGTGATATTTTATTGATAACAATAAATTACAAGCTTTGGACTAACTCATGACATCCTTTTACAAACATTTACGAGTATTTTGATGTCATAATTATCATATATAAATAATGGAAAAAGTAACTTTTATACTTCTTCCTAAAAGCAAGGATGCCATTAAGAGGTCACTTGGAGCTCTTAAGAGGTGTCAAATCAACCAATTTCCAACCCCTTTGAAGTGTGAGTTTGGGGATATTTATAATGGAGAGGTTAGGTGGGAGTAGGTAGGATTTGGGGATCACAACAGTACATTTCGTATCCCTGAGTGCATGCCTCTATAATTTCAGATCCCCCATACAACGCTCAGAAGAAACTTGTATCCCCCTTTTTGGGATATGAATTTCGTACCCCTTGGGGTATGAAATTCGTATCCCATGGGATAAGAGTAGTTCATACCTCAAAAAGGGGTACGAGCAGTTTGTATCCCAAAAGGGACACGAATCTGTATCCCATGGGATACGTTGATCTCGCTATGTCGCGGCGTCCAAAACTTGGAGGCTAAGGATTCGGGACTTGAGTACTTCGGGTACGAAGTTGAGGGGTCGAGGCTTGCTGGGTTCGAAGTGAACGAATCAAGACTTTTTTGGTGAAAGGAGGAGTTCAAGCCAAAGAGGTTTGGAGACTGGTGGAAGCCGAGAATGCGATGTGGAGAGACACGAGGTGCGGAGACCCAAGGTTCGTTGCAAGTGAGGGGTTCGAACCCGAGGGGTTCGAAACATTGGGGCACGAGGCAGGGTTATATGAAAATTTGATTGGCGCATGGTTTTGAGGAGTTGTGTGGCTCTTGCTTGTATGATCTTTTCCAAGCATGTTCCCTTAGCTTCTTGGCAACACTTCGGGTTATAGGGTCATGCGATATGTCGACTCATGTATGCCTTTTGTACTTTTGAGAACCGGACCAAAAGGTCGGTTTACACAATGGATGTTTGTTTGTTTCTTCTTTAATTCTCTAGGAAAGGATATCACTATCGGATGCGGAGGAGATGAGTTTGGGGTTCTTCTCTATTGATGTGTTGGTAGATTAGATGGTTGATCTACTTATCCCTCATATACTTTATTGATAATGTAAAATATTGTTTATCGCCCATTAAGACTGTTGTCTAACTCAAGGTTTTATGCTTTCCTGTTATTACCTTGGGGTTTTCATCCAGTTTTGGATGGGTAGCCTAGGTGGAATGTAGTAGATCTTCATGAGGACGATGCTGTAGAGCGACGATGAGTAGGAGGCTGACGTATTATTTCCTACTATACATACTTTTTTCCCGCTATTATTGTTGATGTGTGCTACTCTGAGTGAACCTGTAGTGAGGCTTATTGTACAGACTCGGTTGTGATCCATTTTGATGCATGGATATTTCATGATGATATAAAAGTTAAAGATTCTGCTCAATTATGCTTCACTATTATTTCCTGCTGTATATGTTCTAATATATTTTCTCCATTCGATGTGAGATATACGATAGGTTCAATGTGTGTTTTCTTCTCCGACGATCGTCCCGTATCGGCCTTGCATGTCGTACAACGTACTTCATCCTTGGTTTGTGTGGGAGATAGGGGGCGGTTGTAACAACAAAGCCTTCGATTTGGTTTACATAAATCTTTTCTTCTAATTCACCATTCAAAAAAGTGATTTTAACATCCATTTGGTGAATTAATAAATCATAAAGTGAAACAAGGGAAATTAATACTCGAATAAATGTTATTCGAGTGACATATGAGGAGGTATCAAAAAATTCAGTGTTTTCTCATTATCTAAATTTTTTGGCTATAAAGTGAGTTATGTATTTATCAATTGTCCTATCAAGTTTCAATTTCCTTTTCGTGTACCCACACAACCTATCGTTTTACAACCTAAAGGCAAATCAACTAAATGCCTTATTTTGTTAGATTCAAGAGATTCCATTTTGTTATTTACGGCTTGTTGTCCGAAGTATGATTCAAAAGAAAGCAGAGCTTCTTTAAGATTAGCAAGGCCCGCTTATGGTGTGTATTCTAGGTCGAAATCTATATTTAACGACACAACCTTTGAAACGGTTTAGATGGACAATAAGCCACACATGTGTAACCCAAATCGTTTAAAACAACTTATTGTCAATGAGAAGAATAAGAACACGGAATCTCGCAATGAAGGTACAAAACATAATAATTACATCAGTAAATCATAAAATTGTTTGTAATATACATTGTATTACAATATCGGAATTAAGAAATCAACACCATGCCGTGTAATGCAGCAGAATAATACGGGTAACACGAATTATCAATTTCCATCTTCAGTATAATTTCTTCAGCTAAGATGAAACAACTCAGGCTGACCCGAGCGTAATGAAAAATAATACATTCGAGTCAAGATTATAATTTTTGATGTAAGTCAATTCAAATCAAATGAAATATGAGTATAGCAGCATAAAAGATGTTTACAAGATTTTCCATTTCAAATCATCGTATAATGCAAGTGCAATAATCTAAGAGATGTTATGGGATTGTCCATCTCCTAAGGATCCGTTAAAATATTTACATATAGTAGGATACACTAAATATGTAATGTCTACCAGTAAAATAACATTAAATCTTTTTATTAATCCATCTTAACACATATTAAGTATAAACCAAACTCGTAGTGGGCTTATATAAGGATAAAATGTAACAATATACATAAGGCAATGCCCTAGGTGGGATTCAACCAATTTACCAATATGGTCGTAACCCATACCGGCTGACAACAACACCCTAACCAATCAAGGTGTACCGATTGAATCACTTATCAAGTGAGTATATGATTGAGCGTACCCTCTAGATGTTGCTAACTTATTATCCATACGTAGGCTCTTGTTTTACTTATTTTAATTATGACACAAGTGTCAAGGCTATTCATCATCGTTTTCTTACTTTATTCATGTAAGCATTCGCCAAAATCAACCAGTTCATTCTGAAACATTCTCCATGTATATAGTTATTAAAGTGGTTCCAGTATTGACAGAGAGTATGCCAACATCCAAGTCCAGTCTTTTTAACATACAATCATCATTTCTTGCACCATTGTCATTTTATGTTTAATTAAAGCATCATATTTCATGTAATAAATTGATTTGATTCAAACCTTGACTTTTTTTATCCTATTTTTTGTATAGTTTAATATTGGATTCATGTTTCAAATTTCGTATCATGAAATGGTTCATTATCAGATTCAAAATCAATTTAAGATTTTTGTGTCAAATTTTCATTATTCTAATGAAATTTTATATTTAAACAATTGGGGCTCAAAAAAGTTCTATTGGAAGTAGACTTTTATTCAAACTAGTTTACATACATATATATAATACACACAATATTTGAAGTTAATAATATAGTATTTTAATTAAAAATAGTTATTTGTAGTACAACATGAAAATAAATAGTATTAAAGCAATAGTTTAAATACAAATTTAAAATATTTTCAATAAAATATTTTGAAATAAAGTAAATTATTTCCTCTAAACCATTCAACCTAGTTCCAAGTTGCAAAATTTCACTTTTAAATTGTTACAATCACAAAATTTAACAAAAAAATTCACTTCACTAATTCAAATTTATAAATCCAGAAACATTTCATTTGACAGCATTTGGTGTTAATAATTTAATTTCTAATCTATGACCAAGTGATCATGTAATTTAAATTTCAAATTCAGTTACATGAGTATATATCATTTCAACTCATATCAAATGACATATGTATATAACATTTCAATCTATTTCACAATTCAGGTATTCGATGTTCAAAGGTGTGTATAACAACTTATACGATTTTAATGGTATTCAGGGTGACGACGTGGATACATCATAGTCAATAATTATCAAAACAATATCAAATCAATAATCACACCAACCAATAGGCATATACATGCAATGATCATCCAAAACTTAATGCCCTGCCCCGAGAACCACATTAATAAAGAGCATTAACGACTAATGTCATCTAATAACGTAGAGAATAGAGTTGGTTAGGAGCGACCATCTGTGATTCTTGTAATAAATAAGCATTAAGTATGCCGATAAAGTCCTCTTTTTTTTCCTCAAGTGGTTTGACACACTTTATCCTTATTCAATACAATACAATAGTGGCTAAACATCATCCAAAACAAAAAGAAATTAAACTACATATCACATATTATAGAATAGTCAACCCAACATACATACATACGTGTGTGTGTGTGTGTATATATATATATATATGTATGTATGTTGGGTTGACTATTCTGTAAACCATAATATATACATTAAGTTAAAAGAATAAAGACAAGGATCATCACAAAATATCTACAAAGAACAATGCAAACTACAGCATCCAAAAAGAAGGTGATAGATCCAAAATAGAAGCTAGAACAAGGATATCAACAGAAAAGTTAACTTGTAAAGCTCAGTCTGACCTGAGCAATAAAATACGCGGGACAGTCTAGTTTAACTAGTGAGTATATGATAATAATACAATGATTCACAAAGCAAAAACCTCTTTTTTATAAAGAAGATTAAGTTTGTATTCTACAAAGTAAATACGGTTATATAATCAACTTGGCATCAACATAGGAGAAATACTTCAACAACAAGTGCTATGCTTCGAACTTAGCATATAAACATCTCATCTTTAAAACGCCAAAGATTAACGCAACAATTTCGTCCAAATTGTTGGATCTAGATTAACCCTACAGGGGGGTGAACAGGGTTTATCACAGTTTTTCACCGAGTTAAAAATCCAAAGGGATATTAAATAATAAACAGATCACAGACTGTAGTAGAAATAAAAAGCAGAAAAGAAATAACATACAAAGATACCCAGCTTCAGCAAAATCCTGCCTACTGCTGCATTCCTAAGGTTTCTACTAGGAGTTATAAACAGATCTCGCATACAAGACCCAAGACTGACCGATATCCACTCGATCGGATATCCCCTGATTACGACCCCGTAACCCAGATTTTAATAACTCTATCAACTGTCATTCAATACCCTGACTGATTCTCCTAGATTTTACAAAATTCTAGAGCTGATCATTTGTTTTACAGATAACAACACAAATTAAAAATACAAAAACAAAACAAAGATAAAATAAACTAGAAAAACCCTAAGATATAAACTAAGGGGTCATCCCCTTAGAAAATGCGTCGGCCCACTTTAGAAGGTTCCACCCTTTCATTCTTTGACCCGATCCTTTTCCTCTGTGAAAAATAATGGCGGCCGAACTATTGGGAATATTGCTAGGGTTTTAGCTTCATCTTTCAAATCGTGATTTCTGGAGTTGATGGGATTTATTCTCTGATGGCTTGAGTGTTGTAACACCCCACCTCCGCCAGGGTCACTCGCAAAGGAATGCACTAGCTTTGGAGGGGCATTTTTGGTAAACATGCATAATGATATAGCAAGGCAGGACATGACATATATATGTGTATATGTAAATAAACAGAGTAAGCAAATAAAACAGCGGAAGATTTATAAACCATTTCAAAACTCAAGTCTGGTACATCAAAATGTCACTTTTCCCAAAATTACAAGTCTAGATAAATACATCATCTGATAAACTGAAAATACATAAGTACTATCCCCAAATAAGAGTGATAAACCATAGCGGCTCAAGTCCAAAGCATACTTGAGCTATCCAAGGAAGCAGCTAAAATCCAAGCTAGGCTCTAGTATTCCCTCCCTGAGAACCTGGGGGGGGAAACGGAAGAAAAGAGGCGAAAGAAAACAGGTCAGTCAAAAAGACTGAGTAAGCCCTGCTACGATCAGTCTATAAACTAATAAAGTTAACATCATGATGGAAACTGGGGTGATCATAGATAACAACATACTGGCATGGTAGATTAACTACAAGATAGATAGAGGTGTCATCGCATAAACAAGGTTAAGTTCTGCACCACGGTGTACTAGCAAACCAACATAACAGATATTGATCCCTTAGCCCAAACTTTGGCCCAATAACATGAAGTGACCTTAATAAAAGGTCCAGCCACTGTCTAGTCGATCGGCTCCCTATAAACCTAACACGTCAAGTGTTGGTGTCCATATGGCCCACATATGGTTGTAGTTAGTCTGTGCTGGGTCCACCTTTGGGTGTATCAAGCCCTCGGGTGTCAACCCCGGACACTTAAGCAATAATGCACAGCCCTAAACTACTGGTACCCGTGCCTCGAGTTTGTCCAACATCGGACTACGTGCACGTCCGTAGCCCGCCGGACCCGCACCGCTGTACCACTCGGCCATCGCCCTTTGGTCGCTTACATCAGTCCAGTAATCGTGCCCCGCCCTAACCTAGCTGTAGGGTTGTAGTGATACCAAACTGGGATTACTGCTGGAACAGACCACGTTGCTAGGGTTTCTAAGAGGGTTAAGTGTGATTTAACCCCTCACTAATCGTGGATTAAATTAGTTAAGTGTAATCAACGGTTCACCACTTAACCCCATCCAATCCCTTGTATTCCCAACTTGATTAAATTGGTTAAGTGTAACTTAACCCCATTCTCATCCCTTGAATCCCCAAATTGGTTAAGTATTAGTGGACCCTGACTTAACCCTAACCATGAGGCATTAATTAATTTAATGCACCTCAACCTCTCACATTAGACCTTGTTGTGGTTACTAGTTAGGCCGGGCGGGTCCGGGTAGCTTTACACCACAACTTGGTCTAACCTCGGGTCTTGGCACCCCATGACCAACTTCTCACATTGGGTCCTATTGTTTGTAGCCACTAGTTAAGCCGGTCGGTTCCGGGTAGAATTACGCTACAAACTCAACCCAACCTCGAGTTGGCCACACTTATGTTTTCTAAGTGTCATGTCCACTTTATTTCAAAACATAATTACAAGTCAACAATTACTTGGGTAGACCTAACTTAATAGGTAAATTCCCAAGGGGTAGACCTAACTTAATAGGTAAATTCCCAATCTTGTATTTTCATGTATTTTAAGTTTACCCAAAACCCCCAACGTCATTCTATCGCTTACATATTCGTAATAACGCATAAAGGATAGGGAGAGGGAACTTGGCACAACATACATGATAAATTTGCACAACAACCATGCATAACATGTTAGACTTGTACAACTTAGCATAGTGAACTTGCATATTACCATAAACATGCATAACATGTAAAATATGCACAACTTGTCATTTTTAAACTTGCATAAGCATGCATAACTAAATAATCTTGCAAATCGTGGCTTAGTAAGCTTGCATAAACATGCATGACTCAATTAACTTGTAAATCATGACTTAGCAAACATGCATAAACATGCATAACTCAATTACCTTGTAAATCATGACTTAGCAAACATGCATAAACATGCATAACTCAATTAACTTGTAAATCATGACTTAGCAAACGTGCATAAACATGCATAACTCAATTATCTTGTAAATCATGACTTAGCAAACATGCATAAACATGCATAACTCATTTAACTTGCAAATCAAGGCTTAGCAAACTTGCATAAACATGCATACTCAAATAAACTTGCAAATCATAGCTTAGCAAACTCACATAAACATGCATACTCAAATAAACTTGCAAATCATGTCATAGTAAATCCGCATATGCATGCATAACTTGTGAAACATGTAAAACATGGCATAGTGAATCCGCATATGCATGCATAACTTGTGAAACATGTAAAACATGGCATAGTAAATCCGCATATGCATAACTTGTGAAACATGTAAAACATGGCATAGTAAATCCGCATATGCATAACTTGTGAAACATGTAAAACATGGCATAGTGAGTTCGCATAAGCAAGCATAATCAAATAAACTCACATAAATCTCAATTTTCACCACATATTAACTTTAGAGTTTACAAAGTGAAGGTAAGAGGGCTTACTATGCTTATGCGGACTCAAATGAGTATAACAAGTGCAAGAAACCCCTTATGCAACTAATTAAAACCCCCAAATGCAAGCAAACTTGATCAAGACTCCTCCTTTATGATGCCAATTGAAAAACAAGCCTTTAATGCAAGCTAAGGAGGATCATACAAGCCTAAATATGCTTGTATGCATGGAAAATCACTTAGGAATTAATTTAGGATTTGTATGAAGAGGGTGGAGGCCATGAGAGGATGGATTTTGGCATAGTTTAGTTACTAGGATGAATAATGAATGATTTAGGGTAGGTTAGGGTCTTATTTATAGATTAGGTTAGTGATTTGAACCATAGGATTAACCCTAGATTCAATTAGGGCCATCAGATCCCGGAATTCTCTAGAAACAAGCCACAAGACCCAACCCCAATCAGAAATGGTGCACCAGGCTAATCAGCCCGGGCACCCCCTGTCGACAGGGCTGTCGACAGGGCAGTCGACATGCCCAGGACCCTGTCGACAGGCCTGTCGACATGCGGGTCCTGGCGGGATTTTTCCCGCCTTGGCCCAGCTGGCCCAAACCCGTGTTTTTAATTTTAAATTTAAATCTGTTTTTACTTAGAAATTTTCTGCAAACTTCAACGGGCCTTAACTGGGTCATACGGACTCCGATTTTCGAAAACTCGGACTCTATTTCGCGTATTTTTCCGAGACGAACGCAATGGCATAGCCCGTTTCCCTTGATTCCCATTTCATAATTTGATTCTGCCTCAATTTATGTTATAACAGATTATTAAAAAATACGGGTTGTTACATTCTCCCCTCCTTAAAGGATTTCGTCCCCGAAATCTTCAAGTTAGGAAGAACGTATCCTACCATCCAATCATCCATCTACTCAAAGCATCATCCACGAGCAATCATTGTCCTTACAAGATTCTAAATGCTGGATGAACATATGCAAAAGTGTGTGTATATGTACTTACCTAATGCAAAAATCGGGCGGTTACTGATACAGTAAACCTCCTTAATGCATATGTATGTAAATCAGGCGGTTACTGATACAGTAAACCTCCTTAATGCACATGTATGTCAGTGAAATGAATCCATATGTATGCAAATTCCTAACATAATGTATAATATCTACATGCGTGCTCAATCATACATCCATATGCAACATCCATGTGATAGCATACGAATTTCATCCAAGAATAAACATAAACACTCATGCACATGCAATATGAGGAGTGTGTGAGCCGATCTAGTGCCTAATCGTGTATAATGCGTCCACGAGCAACCACTTGCAAACACTTGCAACCACTTGCAACCATCAAGCATAACATGTTTCAAACACATGTTTCATCCAAAGGGTTTCTACCTAAGGTTCTCATGACAAGATAAACACGATAAACTAGATAAACTAGATAAACTCCTTTTTGGATTACAAGAAATCCATTCAAACTTTGACATATAGTACTAACCGATGAGTCTTAACCCCCTTATGGAGTTTACAACAGAAATAGGATCGAGAATGGGACCGAGAGGATATATGCAAAAGACAACTTGCAAGCAAGCTCCACAGGAAAACGAGGATCAAGGATGCTTTCTTAAAAAGAGATATGATGCGCATATCTAGTCTTCACTCTTCTCAGTTACGTTTCCTTGAGCTTAACTCCACTGTGCTTTGACTATCTTTCCCTTCATGATTCCTTGGCTTCCTAACCCCTATTTCCCAAATTCGAGTTGGAAGTCATTTCATTATCGCCTCTCGTCTTTCTTTTCCACTTATTCTTCCTTCTGTATACCTGGCTTAAACATACAATAAACTCATGATTTCATGCAAGCTCTCCAAAATTCACTAGTGAATCCTGGATCTCGTCTACTTACTATAAAGTATTCCATGCAGCAGAACTTTCTCTCGAAAATACCAATCCACGTTGCCAATTACCCTATAAACGTGATTTTCTATAACTCATGCTTAATCGAAATGAACCATCCGCCTATGAGTGATAGGCCATACCTAGATTCAATTGCCTACCCATGGCTTCCTGTAGGTTATTACAAAACTGGCCAACTTCTTGAGGGTAAACCGTTGCTAACCATGATGCAGTCCTCTCGCTCTTCACTGGGCTGAAATGAGCACTCTTCGTGAGTCTTCCTATTATGACCCTCATACCCGTATTCCCTTTCTTTGATCTAGGTAGTCTATCCACATAATCTATCGAGATGTTTTCACACTTCCCTTGCGAAACCTCCAATAGATGTAATGGCCCACTGGGCTTCTATGACTTGGCCTTAACTTGGTGGCACAACATGCATCCCGAGACCGACTCGGCCACCTCCTCGAGTGATGCGCATCTCCAAGGACCTTCTTTACCAAGTCTTTCACTCGAGGAACACATAATCTCTTATCGCGCCTTAGTCATCCTTTGTCATCTATAATATATCTAGTGAGGTGACTTAACATCTCACCTCGAACCGACTGGTCCATGTTCTTGACCAACTGCGGATCTTCTTCCTGCGAAACCCCCTTCTTGATCCAGAAGAGTAAGTCTAAGCTCCGGGAATGCTAACTAACTAGCCAAACTGAGGAGGCTTCTTACTTCAATTGCCCTCCTCAGAGTTTTCCGGTTTTAAACCGCAACCACTTTAGCGGAATCCACCGCTAAGCCTTGCTTAGGGACTATGTGCCCAAGAAAATCCAACTTCTTTCCTCCAAAGTGACATTTGGAGGACTTGACCTTCCACTGGTGGCTCTAAGCGTATCCATCTCCTTCTTGAGATGTATAGCATGCTCTTCCTCGTTCTTTTGAGGAGATCAAAGTATCGTCTACGACGATCACGACAAACTTGTTCAAGGACTCGCTAAACACCCTACCCATCGAGTTCACGAAATATGCGGGTGTATTAGTCAAACCAAATAGTATGACTAGTCATTCTAAAACCCATCTAGAGTCCTAAACGCAGTCTTGTCAACTCCATCCTCAGCCATCCTAAGCTGATGGAATCCGGTAGCTAGATCAAAAGAAAACAGATGCTCCTACAAGCTGATCAAACAAATCATTGATCCTTGGTAACGGTTATCTTACGATAATCAACACATAAGCGAAACGAACTGTCCACATTAGTAACGAATACTACTGGAGCACCCTACTCGGAAATGCCTCGTCTCAGGAAGTTCTTCTCAAGCAACTCCTTGACTTACTTTCTTAACTCTCATCTCGTGAGGTCACGTGCCTAACCGGCCACGAAACTGGCTTGGTATTACCAACCAGAAAATACGGAAATCTATCCCACGTCTAGGGATAACCCCTTTTTCCCAAGATATCAGGATATTCTCGGACCACCCTCCCAGATTGCAAACTATCGATAGACGAGTTGAGGGATTCAAGATAACATAACATGACGGGACCCCTAGGGTTGCTAGAAATTTCTAAGGGTACGGCTGAGGCGAGTCATGAGCCTCACAACCCTATATACAAAAACCCAGAATGGCTCCAAAATAGGACAACCATTCCATGCCCAAAACCAACCCATATCCCCTGAAACCGAGAATGTAAACATCCCACGAGAATTCTATACTCAAGATAGAAATTTTCAAATCCATTCAGACCACAGACAGGCGGGCATAACCCCCAATTGGATTTGAAACACACACGGGATCATCAACTAGACTAGTACTTAGGTGCAAACTTTCAACTGGATCAGATGAAATAAAACTATGCGATGTGCCAGAATCAAACAAAGTACGAGCAGAGAATGTAAACAAAACTTTCAACAGAAACACTACCTCTATCATAAGCTGGAAGAACGGTGTTGAGGGGATGAATTCGCCCTCCAGATAGTCCTGCATACTGAGTCTGACCTTGCCCTTGTTTCCTCGGGCAATCCTTGCTGAAATGTCCAAACTCACCACAATCAAAGCATTCGCCCCGCTTTCTCTTCTCCTTCTTCCTACATTCCCTGGCTATATGTCCAATTTCACCACAGAAGCTACATTTTATATTCTTGCCCCATTTCCAGGAATTTACTCTCTTGCCTTGAGACTCATTCGCCTTGACCTTTTTCTTGTCATTGCTACCTTCTTCTTGAAGTAGGGCCAAATTCACTAAACTCTCGAAGGTCGCCCCCAAGGGTATATGAGACAGGGCCAAATCACGTAATGGCTCGTTTAATCCTAGAGCAAAGTGTAGGGCCTTCTTCTGAGATGTATTAACCAAGTCTAAATCGTCCTGAGCCAGTTGGTTAAACTTATCTATGTATTCCCTAATAGTCATGTCCCCTTGCTTCAGTGATAAGAATCTCAGTCCAAACCTTCCTCTAAAGTCATCCCAAGTCTCAATTGGCCTGGTCGCGGTGGTGACTACCCACCAACGTGCAGCTTCTTCCTTTAGCAACCATACTGCCAGTAAAACCTTCCTGCGGTCACCTATATCAAAGGTGGCTAAAAGATCTTCAGTCTCTTTCAACCAATTCCTTGCCTCTACAAAAGTCTCGGCTCCAAAGAAATTCTTGCAACCCATCGCCTTAAAATCTCGGCAAATCTCGGCGAAGTCAATCTGAGGATGCTGAGGGGAAGGGGGAAGAGAAACATCAACTACGGGAGGAGGAGGAACAGCGGCCTCGACTGGGGAGACAACATTAGGGACACCCGGGACCGGTGCCGTGACTTCCAAGTACCGACGAAACCAATTGGGTATCGTTACTCTTTCGGGCAAGATGAGATTATCAGACATGCTGGAAACGAAAAGAAAAGAGTTCAAACGAGGAGTCAAAGGATAGTGCTAATGGCTTTTGGGGAATAGCCTTTAAAAACAACTAGACTTTTCTTTGGAAAATACTTTATACTTGGTTTTGAAAATAGTTTTTCAAAGAGTTTTAAAACCTTTTTATCCCTTCTCGTAAACCATATGCTCTGATACCAAATGTAACACCCCACCTCCGCCAGGGTCACTCGCAAAGGAATGCACTAGCTTTGGAGGGGCATTTTTGGTAAACATGCATAATGATATAGCAAGGCAGGACATGACATATATATGTGTATATGTAAATAAACAGAGTAAGCAAATAAAACAGCGGAAGATTTATAAACCATTTCAAAACTCAAGTCTGGTACATCAAAATGTCACTTTTCCCAAAATTACAAGTCTAGATAAATACATCATCTGATAAACTGAAAATACATAAGTACTATCCCCAAATAAGAGTGATAAACCATAGCGGCTCAAGTCCAAAGCATACTTGAGCTATCCAAGGAAGCAGCTAAAATCCAAGCTAGGCTCTAGTATTCCCTCCCTGAGAACCTGGGGGGGGAAACGGAAGAAAAGAGGCGAAAGAAAACAGGTCAGTCAAAAAGACTGAGTAAGCCCTGCTACGATCAGTCTATAAACTAATAAAGTTAACATCATGATGGAAACTGGGGTGATCATAGATAACAACATACTGGCATGGTAGATTAACTACAAGATAGATAGAGGTGTCATCGCATAAACAAGGTTAAGTTCTGCACCACGGTGTACTAGCAAACCAACATAACAGATATTGATCCCTTAGCCCAAACTTTGGCCCAATAACATGAAGTGACCTTAATAAAAGGTCCAGCCACTGTCTAGTCGATCGGCTCCCTATAAACCTAACACGTCAAGTGTTGGTGTCCATATGGCCCACATATGGTTGTAGTTAGTCTGTGCTGGGTCCACCTTTGGGTGTATCAAGCCCTCGGGTGTCAACCCCGGACACTTAAGCAATAATGCACAGCCCTAAACTACTGGTACCCGTGCCTCGAGTTTGTCCAACATCGGACTACGTGCACGTCCGTAGCCCGCCGGACCCGCACCGCTGTACCACTCGGCCATCGCCCTTTGGTCGCTTACATCAGTCCAGTAATCGTGCCCCGCCCTAACCTAGCTGTAGGGTTGTAGTGATACCAAACTGGGATTACTGCTGGAACAGACCACGTTGCTAGGGTTTCTAAGAGGGTTAAGTGTGATTTAACCCCTCACTAATCGTGGATTAAATTAGTTAAGTGTAATCAACGGTTCACCACTTAACCCCATCCAATCCCTTGTATTCCCAACTTGATTAAATTGGTTAAGTGTAACTTAACCCCATTCTCATCCCTTGAATCCCCAAATTGGTTAAGTATTAGTGGACCCTGACTTAACCCTAACCATGAGGCATTAATTAATTTAATGCACCTCAACCTCTCACATTAGACCTTGTTGTGGTTACTAGTTAGGCCGGGCGGGTCCGGGTAGCTTTACACCACAACTTGGTCTAACCTCGGGTCTTGGCACCCCATGACCAACTTCTCACATTGGGTCCTATTGTTTGTAGCCACTAGTTAAGCCGGTCGGTTCCGGGTAGAATTACGCTACAAACTCAACCCAACCTCGAGTTGGCCACACTTATGTTTTCTAAGTGTCATGTCCACTTTATTTCAAAACATAATTACAAGTCAACAATTACTTGGGTAGACCTAACTTAATAGGTAAATTCCCAAGGGGTAGACCTAACTTAATAGGTAAATTCCCAATCTTGTATTTTCATGTATTTTAAGTTTACCCAAAACCCCCAACGTCATTCTATCGCTTACATATTCGTAATAACGCATAAAGGATAGGGAGAGGGAACTTGGCACAACATACATGATAAATTTGCACAACAACCATGCATAACATGTTAGACTTGTACAACTTAGCATAGTGAACTTGCATATTACCATAAACATGCATAACATGTAAAATATGCACAACTTGTCATTTTTAAACTTGCATAAGCATGCATAACTAAATAATCTTGCAAATCGTGGCTTAGTAAGCTTGCATAAACATGCATGACTCAATTAACTTGTAAATCATGACTTAGCAAACATGCATAAACATGCATAACTCAATTACCTTGTAAATCATGACTTAGCAAACATGCATAAACATGCATAACTCAATTAACTTGTAAATCATGACTTAGCAAACGTGCATAAACATGCATAACTCAATTATCTTGTAAATCATGACTTAGCAAACATGCATAAACATGCATAACTCATTTAACTTGCAAATCAAGGCTTAGCAAACTTGCATAAACATGCATACTCAAATAAACTTGCAAATCATAGCTTAGCAAACTCACATAAACATGCATACTCAAATAAACTTGCAAATCATGTCATAGTAAATCCGCATATGCATGCATAACTTGTGAAACATGTAAAACATGGCATAGTGAATCCGCATATGCATGCATAACTTGTGAAACATGTAAAACATGGCATAGTAAATCCGCATATGCATAACTTGTGAAACATGTAAAACATGGCATAGTAAATCCGCATATGCATAACTTGTGAAACATGTAAAACATGGCATAGTGAGTTCGCATAAGCAAGCATAATCAAATAAACTCACATAAATCTCAATTTTCACCACATATTAACTTTAGAGTTTACAAAGTGAAGGTAAGAGGGCTTACTATGCTTATGCGGACTCAAATGAGTATAACAAGTGCAAGAAACCCCTTATGCAACTAATTAAAACCCCCAAATGCAAGCAAACTTGATCAAGACTCCTCCTTTATGATGCCAATTGAAAAACAAGCCTTTAATGCAAGCTAAGGAGGATCATACAAGCCTAAATATGCTTGTATGCATGGAAAATCACTTAGGAATTAATTTAGGATTTGTATGAAGAGGGTGGAGGCCATGAGAGGATGGATTTTGGCATAGTTTAGTTACTAGGATGAATAATGAATGATTTAGGGTAGGTTAGGGTCTTATTTATAGATTAGGTTAGTGATTTGAACCATAGGATTAACCCTAGATTCAATTAGGGCCATCAGATCCCGGAATTCTCTAGAAACAAGCCACAAGACCCAACCCCAATCAGAAATGGTGCACCAGGCTAATCAGCCCGGGCACCCCCTGTCGACAGGGCTGTCGACAGGGCAGTCGACATGCCCAGGACCCTGTCGACAGGCCTGTCGACATGCGGGTCCTGGCGGGATTTTTCCCGCCTTGGCCCAGCTGGCCCAAACCCGTGTTTTTAATTTTAAATTTAAATCTGTTTTTACTTAGAAATTTTCTGCAAACTTCAACGGGCCTTAACTGGGTCATACGGACTCCGATTTTCGAAAACTCGGACTCTATTTCGCGTATTTTTCCGAGACGAACGCAATGGCATAGCCCGTTTCCCTTGATTCCCATTTCATAATTTGATTCTGCCTCAATTTATGTTATAACAGATTATTAAAAAATACGGGTTGTTACAAGTGTTGTCTTGCTTTCGGTCAACTCAATTTGGAATTTGCGATCAAATCACTTGTGAAAATTGTGAGTTCTTTTTATTATCTCTTTGAAAATCTTTTGAATTGTTTTTGGATCGATTTAAAAATGCCAGTGATGAGAACGGTGTAATATAGGATAATAAAATCCTAAAACTTCTCTCTGATTTCATAGGAATGACTATGTGTGGTTTCCTCTTTTGATAGACACGGCTTTGAATGAATTCTTGTGTGATTTTATTGTGGGATTTCAAATGAATTTCTCAGCTTTAATTTTTGAAATGAACCTAGAGAAGAATTTGTTCCTTGAATATGCATCTGGACGGTTTTCAATGAATCTCCAAATCCCTTGTGTGATTAAAATTGCCGTGTAATAACGCTCTGATTTATTTCCCAATATATATTGTGAAATCCAAAAAAAACTTGATCCACTTTGCTTTATTGCTGGAATTATGGAAACTAATTTCTTGAACAATATCATTTCTGGAAATATTTTAAAACTTGCCCAATATGAATTGTGATTTTCGGCAATTCTGGACACCCATTAACATATAAAATTTATTGGATTTTCTAGATGCCTTCAGAAAATATATTGACCTTGATTTGATGGGATTTACTACCCCATAAACAATTTTCCACGTCAGTTCTGAATTTACTGGAAACCCACTGAATAGATTGTGAGGAAACATTTTATTTCAAAAACATGATTTTCGATTTGTTAATATAAGTTTCCATTTCTGAAAAGAGAAACATGCCACAGTCGATTTCAGGAATGCTTTTAAGGCTCTGAATTTCTTATCCGTGCATAAAAGATGTAGTCTTTGTTTTGGTGTCTGACCATTGTTTGTGACCTGTGTTGGCTGCTTAATCATGGCGCACTTTATATTCACATGCAGAGAGTGATTACCACCAATTCATGTTGAATCTTGCCTTGTCATGTGTGCACTTTGAAAATGTAGTCTGAATCATAACTGGTGAACAGTTTCATCTTGAATCATGATATTTTGTATGGGCTACTTGCATCTGAAACTTGCTTTCACCTTGCATCTATGATGACGTGTTTCCCAAATCTGCTTGTGTCCATGTAGCATTGAAATGCCTCGACCATGCTACTTGTTGTTGCTGAGTTACCCAGATTTGCACATTGCCACTCAACCATGTATGAGTTGCAATTGTGACCACTGTCATGCTGCATTACATCATATATGTTGTACGTGTTTCTTGTGCATGTCAGCTTTGATCACTAATGTATGCTGCTAGCTACCATGTTAATGCTGCACACTTATCCATTCATTGAGCTACTGAGATCTTTGATTCATTCATGTATCAAATGTTACTATTTATACTTGCTCACTTTTGAGTTGCTGCTGAGTTTCTTTAAACTGCCTTTATCTTCTTGAATCATGCTTGCTGAACTTGATTGAATCATCACCATACTTGAGTTGCCTTGTGTGCTCGACCACATTGAATTGATCCATTCATGTTGCATGTATGTTGTTGTCAATTTAACTATGCTGATTTGAATACTTATTCATGCTAGCTTCACTTGAATATAAGAGTTTGAACAAAGTTTTGTACACTTGCTGTGTACACATGGCATTCTTGTTGCACATTGAATTTGCTGTTTTGATTGTTGAGTTGCCTTGACCACTTTGACTTGAGCTGACTATGTTTACTTTGTGCACTGTCATCATGTTTGACCATGTCGCACTAAGTCGAGATGGTCCACGTGGCTACTCCTCAGTTGCACGCTGATTGGCGAGGCAGTGCACACGTGTATATGCACGTGTGTACCTGCAGCCGATCAGAAAATTTCTTGTCCCTGTACATATACAATCTGTCTGCCAAGACACAGACGAATCAGATCAAGTCATGAAAATGATGAGAAACACACCAGAAAACTGAGGCAAATAAAATTTTAAAAATAATATAATATTTGCATGTATTTTGAAAATTATTTCTGTTCCATATACTGTGTGTGTGTGTTTATGTATATAACAGGTATGAAGACAGGACTGACTGAGCAGTGAGGACAAAAGATTGAAGATGAAGACAATATGAAGACGTGTCAACGTAAATGTGTTTGAATATGAAAATGAAAATGTATGTACATATGATTTGTATAGACAGAGTGACTATATGAGTGTTGTAGAGAGAAATGTACTGAAATTTGTAACAAACAAATTTTATTTGAAATAAAATATCATTTTATTGTGTTCAAACAAATTTGTCTATTTTATTCTGTTTATTTATAAGTACAATATTCTGTGAATTGAATAAATAGAGGAGTTATAAAAAGTTGTACTGTTTGAGTGTTTGAAATATAATATTCAATTTAAACAAAATACTGTATGAGTATATGAACGTCTGTACGGTCATATTCTATTTAAATATAAACATTATATTCATGTCTGTGATGTATATATAAAACAGTACTAACAAACACATTTATATTAATATATATTTGATTGTTATCATCAAATAAAAATCATATAATTGTGTATACAACTGCGTTATATACAACAATCTCCCCCTTTTGATGATGACAAACAAATATGAAGATTTTGAAAATAGTAAATGTGTTTGACAGTGAAAATTGAACTCCCCCTATTTATCAGCTCCCCCTATAACTGTGCATGAGTGAAAATTGAACTCCCCTTACAACAAGAAACTCCCCTATAACTGTGCATGAGTGAAATGAATGATATAGATAATAATAAGTTTTCAAAATTAATAATATTTATACAATATTCACTCATAAATCAAAATATCAACCTGTTAGACCAAAATCTGGGCCTAACACACAAATGCTGATCACAGATCATAGAATGCAGAAAAAGCGGTAAAAATGGGGAACACACAAAGTTTTTATAGTGGTTCGGCTCAAACCAAGCCTACGTCCACTTTATCTCTTCTTAAATCCTAAGAAGTTACAAGTACAATTATCTCGGTTTATACACAAAATCCTCGTGTTTATAATGAAGAAATGGAGATTAGAAATTAATTTTATACACGATAACCTCGTGTTAAAATGATTAGAAATGGCCTTCCACTGTTCGCCAAGTCCTTGCGTTCATACTGGTGGAAGCCCTCAAGATCAAGTGCCAAAAGTCCCTTTAAATGACCATGTTTTGGTGTATTTATAGGCGTAGAGGTGCTTCTGGGAGGACCGGTTCGTGGTGGGGTATGTGGCACCCAATCCGAAAAAGTAGGAGTAGTAGTAGACTTAAGAATAGGTCAAAACAGTGCGCGTATATGCAGGTCTGGAGATCGGTTCGTGGTCATGGGTCGGATCGTGATGCAGGAGTGCGAACCGGGGAGGAGGGGCGATCCAACCGTGGGCGAGCTGATGGGAGCGATCCGGTGTGTGTGAATCAAGGAGGAGCCCATGAGCCAAAGGGGGCGATCCGGTCCAGGAGATGTTGCTTCGTCACTTCATCCGAATGATTGCCAGATTACACCCGTTCACGGAAATGGGCATAACTTTCAAACCGTAAGTCCGATTGAGCCAAACCAAAGCTCAAACTGAAGCTAATTCATAGATCTACAAGTGGTTTAGAGGATACCTCTATAGTCGCTGTTTTCGGGCCCAAAAAAGGTCATCTGATAGGAGTTTCGGGCCTTTCTTTGTTCATGATGCGACTTTGACCAAATCGTTGCCTGTCTTCTGACGATGTTCTCCATATCCGAGCGCGATGTTATCCAGGTATTCAGGGTGACAGGTTTTACCAAAAAGTGTGTCAACAAGTTTGCCCCCTAGAATATATCTTGTTGGTTGAAGGAAGATGTGTTCTGGATAGTCTAGGAAATCTATAAGCCAAAGAAATTCGATAATGCTATGACCTTGCCGGGTCTGCCAGCTACAGATATAATCCATACCTGTAAAGAGATAAAGGAAAAACAAACGTGCCAAATCCTGGCGATATTGTTCAAATTTTATGAGCATAAACCATGCTTCAACGTCTAATGAGCATAAACCATACTCAAGGGACGTTTGAGTCATCCTGCCAAATCCTGGCAAGGGCCAACATTTCCAGGCATGATCCATATCCAGAAGTCCAAATTGAGTATAATCCATATCTGATTTCTTTTGTCACATCCTGACAAGACCGTTTACAGGGAATAATCCATACCCTGGAGTTCAAACCGAGTATAATCCATACCCGGACCTGAAATAGAGCTACGCTTGCCAAAGTCTGACAAGATAGTCCATCCCTAGGCATAATCCATACCTAGAGTTCCATAATAAGTATAAGCCATAATTTAACCGAAGTTGAGGATCCTAGCACATCCTGACAAGATACTTAAATTCTCCAAACATAATCCATGCTTGGAAAGTCCTTCCTTATTCAATTCAAAATGCAAACCTAAATCAAATCCTGATTGGTTTGACACCGAGTCCAAAGCACGTTTTGGGGACACATCCTAACCCCGTACGTGTGTACTCTGATTCAACCAATCGGAAAACCTAATGAAAGGAAAAACAAATCTTAAAGCCTAAGAAATGCAGAACATGAAAACTAATCTCATCCAGATCAGTTGATGATGAGCCCACGAGAGCTCGATCCAGAGTCATTCCCTCTCCAGGGAGCAGGAGGTGGCAGCGCAGGTGCAGGCGCTGTTGGTAGTTTCACATACTCGGGCAGCTCTCTATGTATAACCCGTTCCTCAATCAAATCATGAAGATGCCTGCAGTCATTTGTGTCGTGTCCATCCATATCGTGGAATATGCAGTGCTTTCCAGAATCGCGTACTCTTTGTGATGGCTCTCTCCTGGGAGGCTTTGGGTAGGAGACAGCACCATTTGTGCCCAGATAGATGTCTAAGAGTGGGGCATTGAGTTTAGTGTACTTTTCAAATCTGGGCCCTCTCCAGGGCTGAGCGTTGCGGTCATTCCTGACGGCGGCTTTTCCTTTGCCATTTCCAGAATTGGATGGTTCTCCGTCTTTAAGCATGTTGACATCGAGAACTTTCTTCTCGGAGGTTGCATCTTCTTCCCACAGAAATCTATCTGCTTCAAGATAGAATTCGCCGAGATTTCGCAGTGGATCTCGGTACAAAGATTTCTTGAATTCCGTGTTATCCAGAACGCCGAATACTGCTGCCATCAGAACCATCGATTGTTCAGGGATATCAACTAATGCTGCAACATTGAATCTTTCCAGAAAGGAACGCAGAGTTTCTCTAGGCCTCTGCTTGATTGTGGTGAGTGACATGACGTTCTTGGGTCGTGCAATATGGACCCGAAACTGTTCAATAAAGCGTGCGACCAACATGTTCCAACTGCTGATTGATTCCGTTACTAGCTGCCGAATCCATATAGCGGCTATGTCAGTCAGAAAGAGGGGAAAACACTTTGCCATGACGTTTTCCGACGCTGATTGAACTTCCATATGTCGTTTGCAGCGCATGAGATGCACGGTAGGATCCATCCTGCCGTTGTATGGCTCCAGTTGTGGGAGTTTGAGATCCGGGGGATTGCGGGAATCCTAATTTCCTGAGTGAATGGGTTGTGATTGACATCATCGACGTCATTCTGATAGGTGCGGCCTCTCGAGAGGCATTGAATCAGATCAACGAGTCAATTGCCTTCAAAAAGCTGTTGCAAACTACCAAAATCAGAGCTGGTGCCCCCAGAGTTGAATGCAGGAGAGGATGGAAGCTGTTGGTGAGCTGTTGCCTAGGGATCGCGGCTTGCGGATCGCGAATCGAGGGTGGCGACCCGATCCGGTTCGATGGGGTCAGTTCGTGAGGCAGGTTGGTGAAGGCTGGATCGTGGTTCGTGAGGAGCGAACTGAGGAGGGGCGATTCGACCCGGTGCTGGTGGCCTGTCACGAGCCGATCCCTGCTGCAGTTGAGTGGTAGTTTGTGCTCCTGTATCCATTCGATCTAGAGCTGAAGTCGGTCGTTGTGCATTTCCAATAACGAAGGGGTTGCCCCCGAGTCCATATGATGCCCGAGCTGCTTCTGTGGCTTCATTTCCAATGACTTGAGCGTTGCTCGGCCTTCCATCCATCCGAGCGAAGAATTGGTTGATCATTTTCTGTTGTTTCCGGAGGAGATAATCTTGTCGTGCCATCTGATCTCTCAATTCATTGAGAACTCCGTCCATCTCGTCTCTAGTCAAGTATGCAGAAGGATCTCCATGAGAGGAAGCTTCCTGGCTTATCTCGTTCCCTGTGTCTTCAGCATCAGCATCATTAGCATGAGCGGAAGTTCCAGTCTTCTTCCTTTTGTTTGCCATTTATCCAATAGCCAAATTATCCAAGCAGAAGTTGAAGTTGTCGTGTGCCCCCTACCTGGCGCGCCAAAATGCTAGACCAAAATCTGGGCCTAACACCCAAATGCAGATCATAGATCATAGAATGTAGAAAAAGCAGTAAAAATGGGGAACACACAAAGTTTTTATAGTGGTTCGGCTCAAACCAAGCCTACGTCCACTTTATCTCTTCTTAAATCCTAAGAAGTTACAAGTACAATTATATCGGTTTATACACGAAATCCTCGTGTTTACAATGAAGAAATGAAGATTAGAAATTGATTTTATACACGATAACCTCGTGTTAGAATGATTAGAAATGGCCTTCTGCTGTTCGCCAAGTCCTTGCGTTCATAATGGTGGAAGCCCTAAAGATCAAGTGCCAAATGTCCCTTTAAATGGCCATGTTTCGGTGTATTTATAAGCGTAGAGGAGATTCTGGGAGGACCAGTTCGTGGTGGGGTATGTGGCACCCGATCCGATAAAGTAGGAGCAGGAGTAGCTGTAAAAATAGGACAAAACAGTGTGCGTATCTGCAGGTCTGGAGATCGGTTCGTGGTCATGGGTCGGATCGTGATGTAGGAGTGCGAACCGAGGGGGGCAATCCAAACGTGAGCAAGCTGATGGGAGTGATCCGGTGTGTGTGAATCAAGAAGGAGTCCACGAGCCAAAGGGAGTGATCCGGTCCAGGAGGTGTTGCTTCGTTACTTCATCCAAATGATTGCCAGATTACACCCATTCACGGAAACGGGCATAACTTTCAAACCGTAAGTCTGATTGAGCCAAACCAAAGCTCAAACTGAAGCTAATTCAGAGATCTACAGGAGTTACAGAGCTTTGCTCTGTAATCGCTATTTACGAGCCCAAAAAGGTCATCTGATAGGAGTTTTGGGCCTTTCTTTGTTCATGATGCGACTTTGACCAAATCGCTGCCTGTCTTCTGACGATGTTCTCCATATCCGAGCGTGAAGTTATCCAGATATTCAGGGTGACAGCTTTTACCAAAAAGTGTGTCAACACAACCCATTCTCCCCCTTTTGTTATCATCAAAAGGATACAAAATTTAAAATACAGATGAAAAATTACTAAAAAAATATAATTTCAGCATTAGAGGAAGAACAGTCATCATAAATCTCAATCAGTCAAACAAAAATCAAAATAAGATAAGAACTAGTGGCATATTTCACATTGTAGAGAATGACGGATTTACGATGAATTTTATAAAAATGGAGAGAGTTATAAAGATTTTCAAAAGATTTTTGTAAAATTAAGCACAAAAAACAGTGATGGATTTAGATTATAATTAATAACTCAATTTAAGTGACAAAATCAAATACTCTCAAATCCCAATAGCTATCAATCAACAAATCATAATATTTCATAAAATATTAACACATTTCACAAATTAGAAGGATAGATTGGTAGACAGGTTTTTATACACCAAGGAGGATTTCATATAAAAATTTATTTAATTTTCTTTTCTTTATCTTTTTTTTATTTAAGAGCACACTGACCACGCATAACCAGAGCTTGGATTTTTAAATGAGATCAGTTGCAGCTTAAATATAAGTAATCTCACAACCTTGCATAACCAGAGTTTGGATTTTTAAATGAGGTTAGAGAAATACTTAAGAATATTATATTTTTATTATTTTCAGTTTCAAAAATGAAAAACTCCTGAGTATCCAAAAATGGATGATAGAAATGTGGTAGGTACAGAAATGGTTTGTGAAATAAATTTCTAAATTAATTATATTATGAAATATGCTCGACTATACCGGGATCATTGAAAATTTTCAGTTATCACTAATTCTGAATAATAACATAGTCCAATTTCTATCAAAAATATTTTCACCATTTATTCAAAAAGTTTTTGAAAAAATTAAACTCTCCACATTAATATAAAATTATCATGGATGGCAGAAAGATGGCAGATAATGAAGATGGTCGTGAAATAATTGCCAATTCAAAGATATTATAATAACTATTCAACCATCATGAAAATCTAAATAAAATCACCTCTTGTTGTGAATTATACTGCAGTCACAATTCATCACAATTTTGAAATCTAATAATAATTTTGATGAATTATAAATACAGTTCAGTTTGGTTATTGATTTCAATTTCTGAATGAATAATCAATAAATAATTTTAAAATTGAAAATCATTTACAAGAGGAAATTGAAAAGATTTATACAACACAAGAGGGATTTAAAAAAATATACAAAAAAAATTTCAGCACTACAAATGCCAAATGGTGTCTCTATTAATGAGGATTGTAAGATGGCACTGGAGACAAAACCGGATATCACTGACAATAGAATTTTTTTTTTAATCACAAGACCCAAGCAGACAAGATTAACCAATCATGCAATCATCAAAAATATTTACAAATCAATTTTTTTTAATCAGAGCAGTAGATGATTCCAAAAACAACCATTTTTCAAAATGGTATCAAAGCAGTAGAAAATTAGTTTCAAATCAGACTTGTCAAGATGATGGTCACAAAAGATCATTTATGATCCAAGAATAAAAGTACTGTTTATTTTAAATCATTTGATGGAATATGAGAATATTAGGATACAATGAGTCAATCACACCAAATTATAAATTTCAGTTTCAAAACATGTATGTGATTCAATAAATCGATAATTTCAAATGATTTTAAATGAACAGATATTCAAATCAAATAATCATGTAATAGCAATGAATTTTAAGACCATATTTTCTGGGAAATTTTCACAAGTATTTCTGACAAGTACAGGAGTAATTTCAGTTCATTTACATCAAGATTGAGAGATATTCACGATCTAAAAATTTTTAAAATAATTTATTTGAAATCACTTGAATCAATGTCAAGTTTTGAGATATAATGAATCAGTTACATAAGGTTGATAATTTCAAATTTAAGAGGTGTGTGAGATTCAAAATATCAAGAATTTCAGATGATTTCAAACAAACAAATTTCAACAATGATGATCATGAATATAAGACGAATTTCTAGATGTATCACTGTAATTCAAGAAAAAAAATCAATATATCCAAGCCAATCTGAAAAATAATGATATTATCACAACTGATAAATATTGGTGTGCTGTAGTGAGTATATTTTATTGAGCTTTTCTAAAATGGATTAGAAGAAACTCAAAACAGCAGAAGTGTGTGAAATTTCATTAATTATTCAGATCTTTAAAAAATTAGAATTCAAAATAACAGTGTTCAAGATATGATATTAATGCTTCAGCACTGTTAAGAATTCAAAATTAAAAAATAAACTTCAAAACAATTGCAGATAATTACAGATTTAAATTCAAGATCCAAAAAAGATTAAAACATCAGAGTTCTATTTAAATGAAGTGAATTTCAAGACAAATATGAATTCTACAATTTGAATTTAATAAAGCTCAGAGAAGAAAAAACAAAAATATATGGCAGTGTCAAATCAAAACAAAAGAAATAAAGTAAATAAACAGAGGGGGTAGAAGGAGGAATAATCAAAAATAAAAATAGAGAATATTTACAAAGATGAGTTTAGAGATCATACCAGATTTGCAGTAGATGACGTGGATCTCCAACCTAGCAGACTTGGCTAAGGAACTCTAAATAAATCAAACATGTGGAATACCTTGAAATCAAATTTCCATTTCCAAAGCAGTTCCTCAGCCATCACTGGTACCTAGCAGTTGAGAGGGTTAAGTGATCTAACAAAATTTGCAAAACCACTCTGAAATGTGTTTACCACTTTTGGTACCCAAACCTGTCTTTATAATAAACCATCTGAATTTACCTTTGTACCCTTTGGAACCCAAATCTATTTGAATTTAACAAAGTTTGTTTTATTTCTTTTTGGGATCCAAGACTGTTTTGATGGATTATTATAAAACAAATTCACATCATGTTTATGATTCAAAAATCCTTTGGGATTATCAGAGTTTGAATTTTCAAATAGATTCTTACCAAAGCAATTTGAAGGATTTTTAAAATCCTTTGAATTTTGTTTTCCAAAAACATCTTTTTTCCCAAAACAAAGACCAAGTTTATTTCCAATAGAAAATTGGTTAATTGGTTTTTCAACAACATATTCAAATATTTTTCATCGGTTGAAAAATGTTTCTAACTCACTTTAAGATTGTTGATTTTGGATTTAAGATCAGAATTTTCTTTAATCAGATTTGAACAACGATTAATGCTGATCTTCCTCCTTTCAGTTTTATTCTGTTTCAAAATCAATTTTTCGTTTTCAAGCATTTTAATTTTGGTCTTGGATTCAAAGATCTCTGGTTCAAATTTAATTTGTTTTTCAAATTCAATTTTCTTGAGATTTTCAATCTATTCTTCAAGCTCACTCAAAATCAGATCTGTTTTCAACAAACTATCATTTTCAGTCTTAAAATTTTTAACTTCCTTTTGTAGAGAATTGTTTGCATCTTTCAGCTCAATCTCGTTATCTTTTAGAATCAGAATTTCTTCTTCAAATCTTTGAATGTTATTATTGAGATGAACGACATATGAGTTTAATTTCAAACAATTTTCACAATCAGAAATTTCTAATTTTATGACATTTGTAGATTCTGACTCCAAACAGTTAATTTTGCTATTCAGCTTGTGATTTTTAGATTTTAAAGATTTATTTTTACGACGGAGATTATCAATGATTTTTGTTAAATCAGTACACATACAAACTAAATCTTCATATGAGAAGCTTTTAATTTCATTACCTGTTGAGTCTCCATCGCTAGATCTACTTGAATTTTCATCTGTTTCTTCTTCCGAGCATAAATCTGAATCTAAGTTGATCTTCTTGATTTTTGAGCTGCAGTTGTCAATTCTTCCATACCATGTATCGAGAGTACTCCATATTTCCTTCGCAGTTAAACAATGGGAGATAGGACTATACTGAACATCATCAATATAAGAATATAAAATATGAATAGCACGAGAATTAAACCCGATATCATTTCTACTAATCATATCATGTCCATTAACAACAGTATCCCAACATCTAACATCAATAGATATTAAATATAACTCCATTTCTAATTTCCAATTTAAAAAATCTATACCATTAAAAGTAGATGGAATACGACTGGACTAACTCTCAGAGGACTGACAACTAGGATGACCCATTACTCTAGAATTAATAGAATACCTGCTCTGATACCACTTGTTGGATCTAGATTGACCCTAGTGGGGGTGAATAGGGTTTATCACAGTTTTTCGCTGAGTTAAAAATCTAACGGGATATTAAATAATAAACAGATCACAAACTGCAGTAGAAATAAAAAGCAGAAAAGAAATAACACACAGAAATACCCTGCTTCGGTAAAATCCTGCTTGGTCCTACATTCCTAAGGTTTCTACTAAGTGTTATAAATAGATCCCGCATACAAGACCGTGTACACTCGCAGCGCCTGCTCCTGTCCTAACCTTACGCTCAAAACCCTAGACTGACCGATATCCACTCGATTAGATTTCCCCTGATTACGACCCCGTAACCAGTAACCCAGATTTTACAGACTCTGTCAACTATCAGTCAACACCCTGAATGATTCTCCTAGATTTTACAGAATTCTAGAACTGATCGTTTTTTTTAGATATAAACAACACAAATTAAAAAAAACAAAACAAATATTAAATAAACTAGAAAAACCCTAGGATATAAACTAAGGGGTCATCCCCTTAGAAAATGTGCCGGCCCACTTTAGAAGGGTTCCACTCTTTCATTCTTTGACCCGATCCTTTTCCTCTGTGATAAATAATGGCGGCCGAACTATTGGGAATATTGCTAGGGTTTCAGCTTCTTCTTCCAACTCGTGATTTCTGGAGTTAATGGGATTTTGCTTTCGGTCAACTTGATCTGGAATTTGCGATCAAATCACTCATGAAAAATTGTGAGTTCTTTTTATTATCTATTTGAAAATCTTTTGAATTGTTTTTGGATTCGAATTAAAAATGCCAGTGATGAGAACGGTGTAATATAGGATAATAAAATCCTAAAACTGCTCTCTGATTTCATAGGAATGACTTGCCCTATTTGTGTGCGGTTTCCTCTTTAGATAGACATGGCTTTGAACTGCATGATTTTATTGTGTGATTTCAAATGAATTTCTTAGCTTTAATTTTTGAAATGAACCTAGACAAGAATTTGTTCCTTGAATATGCATCTAGGCGGTTTTCAGTGAATCTCCAAATCCCTTGTGTGATTAAAATTGCCGTGTAATAACACTCTGATTTATTGCCCAATATATATTGTGAAATCCAAAAAAACTTGATCCACTTTGCTTGATTGCTGGAATTCTGGAAACTAATTTCCTGAACGATATCATTTCTGGAAATATTTTAAAACTTGCCCAATATGAATTGTGATTTTCTGCAAATCTGGACACCCATTAACATGTGAAATTTATTGGATTTTCTTGATGCCTTCTGAAAATATATCGACCTTGATTTGCTAGGATTTACTACTCCATAAACAATTTCCCACATCAGTTCTATTTTTACTGGAAACCCACTGAATAGATTTTCAGGAAACAATTTATTTCAAAAACATGATTTTCGATGTGTTAATATAAGTTTCCATTTCTGAAACGAGAAACATGCCACGGTTGATTTCAGGAATGCTTTTAAGGCTCTGAATTTCTTATCCATGCATAAAAGACGTAGTCTTTGTTTTGGTGTCTGACCATTGTTTGTGACCTGTGTTGACTGCTTAATCATGGCACACTTTATATTCACATGCTGAGAGTGACTACCACCAATTCATGTTGAATCTTGCCTTGTAGTGTGCACTTTGAAAATGTAGTCTGAATCACAACTGCTGAACAGTTTCATCTTGAATCATTATATTTTGTATGAGCTATCTATGATGACCTATTTCACAAATCTGCTTGTGTCCATTTAGCATTGAAATGCCTCGACCATGCTACTTATTGTTGCTGAGTTACCCAGATTTGCACATTGCCACTCAACCATGTATGAGTTGCACTTGTGACCATTGTCATGCTGCATTACATCATATATGTTGTACCTGTTTCTTGTGCATGTCAGCTTTGATCACTCATGTATGTTGCTAGCTACCATGTTAATGTTGCACACTTATCCATTCATTGAGCTGCTGAGATCTTTGATTCATTCATGTATCCACTGCTACTATTTGTACTTGCTCACCTTTGAGTTGCTGCTGAGTTGCTTTAAACTTCCATTATCGTCTTCAATCATGCTTGTTGAACTTGATTGAATCATCACCATACTTGAGTTGCCTTGTGTGCTCGACCACATTGAATTGATCCATTCATGTTGCATGTATGTTGTTGTCAATTTAACTATGCTGATTTGAATACTTGTTCATGCTAGCTTCACTTGAATATATGAGTTTGAACAAAGTTTTGTACACTTGCTGTGTACACATGGCATTCTTGTTGCACATTGAATTTGTTGTTTTGATTGTTGAGTTGCCTTGACCACTTTGACTTGAGCTGGCTATGTTTACTTCGTGCACTATCCTCATGTTTGACCATGCTGCACTGAGTCAAGATGGTCCACGTGGCTACTCCTTAGTTGCACGCTGATTGGCGAGGCAGTGCACACGTGTATATGCACGTGTGTACATGTAGCCGATCAGAAAATTTCTTGTCCCTGTACGTATACAAACTGTCTGCCTAGACACAGATGAATCAGATCAAGTCATGAAAAATGATGAGAAACACACCAGAAAACCGAGGCAAATAAAATTTTAAAAATAAAATTATATTTGCATGTATTTTGAAAATTATTTCTGTTCCATATATTGTGCGTGTTTCTGTATATAACAGTTATGAAGATAGGACTGACTGAGCAGTGAAGACAAAAGATTGAAGATGAAGACAATATGAAGACGTGTCAATGTAAATGTGTTTGAATATGAAAGTGAAAATGTATGTATATATGATTTGTACAGACATAGTGACTATATGAGTGTTGTAGAGGGAAATGTACTGAAATTTATAACAAATGTGTTTTGTTTGAAATAAAATATCATTTTATTGCGTTCAAACAAATTTGACTATTTTATTCTATTTATTTATAAGTACAATATTCTGTGAATTGAATAAATAGAGGAGTTATAAAAAGTTGTACTGTTTGAATATTTGAAATATAACATTCAATTAAAACACAATACTGTATGAGTATATGAACGTCTGTACGGTCGTATTCTATTTAAATATAAACATTATATTCCTGTCTGTGATGTATATATAAAATAGTACTAACAAACACATTTATATTAATATATATTTGATTGTTACCATCAAACAAAAATCATATAATTGTGTATACAACTGCGTTATATACACCAATCTCCTCCTTTTGATGATGAAAAACAAATATGAAAATTTTGAAAACAGTAAATGTGTTTGACAGTGAAAATTGAACTCCCCTATTTATCAGCTCCCACTACAACAGATAAATCCTCCTATAACTGTGCATGAGTGAAAATTGAACTCCCCCTATTTATCAGCTCCCCCTGTAACAGACAACTCCCCCTATAACTGTGCATGAGTGAAATGAATGATATAGATAATAATAAAATTTTAAAATTAATAATATTTATAAAATATTCACTCATAAATCAAAATCTCAACCCATTCTCCACCTTTTGTTATCATCAAAAGGATACAGAATTTAAAATACAGATGAAAAATGACTAAAAAATATAATTTCAGCATAAGAGGAAGAACAGTCATAATAAATCTCAATCAGTCAAACAAAAATCATAATAAACTGAGAACTAGTGGCATATTTCACATTGTAGAGAATGACGGATTTACGATGAATTTTATAAAAATGGAGAGAGTTACAAAGATTTTCAATTATTTTCAAAAGATTTTTGTTAAATTGAGCACAAAAAACAGTGATGGATTTGGATTATAATAAATAATTCAATTTAAGTGACAGAATCAGATACTCTCAAATCCTAATAGTTATCAATCAACAAATCATAGTACTTCATAAAATATTAACACATTTCACAAATTAAAAGGATGGATTGGTAGATAGGTTTTTATACACCAAGGAGGATTTCATATAAAAATTTATTTAATTTTATTTTCTTTTTCTTTTATTATTATTTTTATTTAAGAGCACACTGACCACGCATAACCAGAGCTTGGATTTTTAAATGAGATCAGTTGCAGCTTAAATATAAGTAATCTCATAACCATGCATAACCAGGGCTTGGATTTTTAAATGAGGTTAGAGAAATACTTAAGAATATTATATTTTTATTATTTTCAGTTTCAAAAATGAAAAACTCCTCAGTATGTAAAACCAAAAATGGATGATCGAAATGCGGTTGGTACAGAAATGGTTTGTGAAATAAATTTCTAATTTAATTATATTATGAAATATGCTCAACTGTACCAGGATCATTGAAAATTTTCAGTTATCACTAATTCTGAATAATAACGTAGTCCAATTTCTATTACAAATATTTTCACTGTTTATTCAAAAAGTTTAAAAAAAAATTAAACTCTCCACATTAATATAAAATTATCATGGATGGCAGAAAGAGGGTAGATAATGAAGATGGTCGTGAAATAATTGCCAATTCAAAGATATTATAATAATTATTCAACCATCATGATAATCTAAACAAAATCTCCTCTTGTTGTGAATTGTACTACAGTCACAATTCATCACAATTTCGAAATCTGATAATAATTTTGATGAATTATAAATACTGTTCAGTTTGGTTATTGATTTCAATTTCTGAATGAATAAACAATAAATAATTTTAAAATTGAAAATAATTTACAAGAGGAAATTGAAAAGATCTATACAACACAAGTGGGATTAAAAAAATATACAAAAAAAAATTCAGCGCTACTGATACCAAATGGTGTCTCTATTAATGAGGATTGTAAGACGGCACTGGAGACAAAATAGGATATCACTGACAATAGAATCTTTTTTTTAATCACAAGACCCAAGCAGACAAGAGTAACCAATCAAGCAATCATCAAAAATATTTACAAATCAATTTCTTTTAATCAAAGCAGCAGATGACTCCAAAAACAACCATTTTTCAAAACAGTATCAGAGCAGCACAAAATTAGTTTCAAAGCAGACTTGGCAAGATGATGGTCACATAAGATCATTTATGATCCAAGATTAAAAATACCGTTAATTTTAAATCATTTGATGGAATATGAGAATATCAGGATTCAATGAATCAATCACACCAAATTATAAATTTCAGATTCAAAATATGTGTGTGATTCAATAAATCGATAATTTCAAATGATTTTAAATGAATAGATATTCAAATCAAATAATCATGTAATAGCAATGAATTTTAAGACCATATATTCTGAGAAATTTTCACAAGTATTTCTGACAAGTACAGGAGTAATTTCAGTTCATTTACATCAAGATTGAGAGATATTCATGATCTAAAAATTTTAAAAATAATTTATTTGAAATCACTTGAATTAATGTCAAGTTTTGAGATATAATGAATCAGTCACACAAGGTTGATAATTTCAAATTTAAGAGGTGTGTAAGATTCAAAATATCAGGAATTTCAGATGATTTCAAACAAACAAATTTCAACAATAATGATCATGATTATAAGACGAATTTCTAGATGTGTCACTGTAATTCAAGAAAAAAAATCAATATATCCAAACCAATCTGAAAAATAATGATATTATCACAACTGATAAATATTGGTGTGCTGTAACGAGTACAATTTATTGAGCTTTTTCTAAAATGGATTAGAAGAAACTCAAAACAGCAGAAGTGTGTGAAATTTCATTAACTATTCAGATCTTCAAAAATTTAGAATTTAGAATTCAAAATAACAGTGTTCAAGATATGATATTAATGCTTTAGCACTGTTAAGAATTCAAAAATAAAAAAATAAACTTCAAAACAATTGCAGATAATTACAGATTTAAATTCAAGATATGGAAAAGATTAAAACATTAGAGTTCTATTTAAATGAAGTGAATTTCCAAACAAATATAAATTCTACAATTTGAATTTAATGAAGCTCAGAGAAGAAAAAACAAAAATATATGGCAGTGTCAAATCAAAACAGAAGAAATAAAGTAAATAAACAGAGGGGGTAGAAGGAGGAATATACAAAAATATAAATAGAGAATATTTACAAAGATGAGTTTAGAGATCATACCAAATTTGCAGTAGATGATGTGGATCTCCAACCTAGCAGACTTGGCTAAGGAACTATAATTAAATAAAAGATGTGGAATACCTTGAAATTAAATTTCCTTTTCCAAAGCAGTTCCTTAGCCATCACTAGTACCTAGTAGTTGATAGGGTTAAGTTATCTAACAAAATTTGTAAAACCACTCTGAAATGTGTTTACCACTTTTGGTACCCAAACCTGTCTGTATAACAAACCATCTGAATTTACCTTTGTACCCTTTGGAACCCAAATCTATTTGAATTTAACAAAGTTTGTTTTATTTCTTTTTGGGATCCAATATTTTTTTGATGGATTATTATAAAACAAATTCACATCATGTTTATGATTCAAAAATCCTTTGGGATTATCAGAGTTCGAAATTTTAAATAAATTCTTACCAAAGCAGTTTGAAGGATTTTTAAAATCCTTTGAATTTTGTTTTCCAAAAACATCATTTCCTATAACCAAGACCAAGTTTATTTCCAACAGAAAATTGGTTTTTCAACAACATATTCAAAGATTTTTCACCCATTGAAAAACGTTTCAAACTCAATTCAAGATTGCTAATTTTGGATCTAAGATCAGAATTTTCTTTACTCATATTTGAACAACGATTAATGCTGATCTTCCTCCTTTCAGTATCGTTCTATTTCAAAATCAAATTTTCATTTTCAAGCATTTTAATTTTGGTCTTGGATTCAAAGATCTCTGATTCAAATTTAATTTGTTTTTCAAATTCAAGTTTCTTGAGATTTTCAATCTCTTCTTCAAGCTGACTCAAAATCAGATCTGTTTTCAACAAACTATCATTTTCAGCAGTTTCATGTTTGGAATTTTTGATAGTCTTAGAAATTTTAAATTCCTTTTGTAGAGAATTGTTTGCATCTTTCAGTTCAATCTCGTTATCTTTTAGAATCGGAATTTCTTCTTTAAAACTTTGAATGTTATTATTGAGATGAACGAGATCAGAGTTTAATTTCAAATAATTTTCACAATCAGAATTTTCTAATTTTATGATATTTGTAGATTCTGACCCCAAACATTTATTTTTCTATTCAATTTGTGATTTTTAGATTTTCAAGATTTATTTTTATGATGGAGATTATCAATGATTTTTGTTAAATCAGTACACATATAAACCAAATCTTCATATGAGAAGTTTTTAATTTCATTGTTTGTTGATTCTCCATCGCCAGACCTAATTGAATTTTCATCTGTTTCTTCTTCCTAGCATAGAACTGAATCTGAGTTGATCTTCTTGGGTTTTGAGCTGAAGTTGTCATTCTTCCATGCCTCGTATCGTGAGTATTCCATATTTCCTGCGCAGTTAAACAATGGGAGATAAGACTATGCTGAACATCATCAATATAAGAATATAAAATATGAATAGCACGAGAATTAAACCCGGTATCATTTCTACTAAGCATATCATATCCATTAATAATAGTATCACAACATTAACATCAAAAGATTTTAAATATAACTCCATTTCTAATTTCCAATTTAAAAAATATGTACCATTAAAAATAGATGGAATGCGACTGGATTGACTCTCAGAGGACTGACAATTAGGATGACCCATTACTCTAGAGTTAACAGAATACCTGCTCTGATACCACTTGTTGGATCTAGATTAACCCTAGAGGGCGGGTGAATAGGGTTTATCACAGTTTTTCGCTGAGTTAAAAATCTAACGGGATATTAAATAACAAACAGATCACAGACTGCAGTAAAAATAAAAAGCAGAAAAGAAATAACACACAGAGATACCCAACTTCGGCAAAATACGGCCTACTACTGCATTCCTAAGGTTTCTACTAGGTGTTATAAACAGATCCTGCATACAAGACCACGTACACTCGCAACGCCTGCTCCTTTCCTAACCCTATGCTAAAAACCCTAGACTAACCGATATCCACTCGATCGGATTTCCCCTGATTACGACCCTGTAACCAGTAACCCAGATGTTACAGACTCTGTCAATTATCAGTCAGCACCCTGACTGATTCTCCTAGATTTTACAGAATTCTAGAACAATTCGTTTGTTTTACAGATAAACAACACAAATTAAAAAAACAAAGATAAAATAAACTAGAAAAACCCTAGGATATAAACTAAGGGGTCATCCCCTTAGAAAATGCGCCGGCCCACTTTAGAAGGGTTCCACCCTTTCATTCTTTGACCTGATCCTTTTCCTCTGTGAAAAATAATGGCGGCCGAACTATTGGGAATATTGCTAGGGTTTTAGCTTCTTCTTCCAAATCGTGATTTCTGGAGTTGATGGGATTTATTCTCTGATGGCTTGAGTGTTGTCTTGCTTTCGGTCAACTCGATTTGGAATTTGCGATCAAATCACTCATGAAAAATTGTGAGTTCTTTTTATTATCTCTTTGAAAATATTTTGAATTGTTTGTGGATTCGATTTAAAAATGCCAGTGATGAGAACGGTGTAATATATGATAATAAAATCCTAAAACTGCTCCCTGATTTCATAGGAATGACTTGCCCTGATTGTGTGTGGTTTCCTCTTTTGATAGACACGGCTTTGAATGAATTCTTGCATGATTTTATTGTGGGATTTCAAATGAATTTCTTAGCTTTAATTTTTGAAATGAACCTAGACAAGAATTTGTTCCTTGAATATGCATCTGGACGGTTTTCAGTGAATCTCCAAATCCCTTGTGTGATTAAAATTGCCGCGTAATTACACTCTGATTTATTGCCCAATATATATTGTGAAATCCAAAAAAAACTTGATCCACTTTGCTTGATTGCTGGAATTCTAAAAACTAATTTCTTAAACGATATCATTTCCGGAAATATTTTAAAACTTTCCCAATATGAATTGTGATTTTCTACAAATCTGGACACCCATTAACATGTTAAATTTATTGGATTTTCTTGATGCCTTCTGAAATATATTGTCCTTGATTTGCTGGGATTTACTACTCCATAAACAATTTTCCACATCAGTTCTGTTTTTACTGGAAACCCACTGAATAGATTTTTAGGAAACGTTTTATTTCAAAAACATGATTTTCGATGTGTTAATATAAGTTTCCATTTCTGAAAAGAGAAACATGCCACTTTCAATTTCAGGAATGCTTTTAAGGCTCTGAATTTCTTATCCATGCATAAAAGATGTAGCCTTTGTTTTGGTGTCTGACTGCTTAATCATGGCACACTTTATATTCACATGCTGAGAGTGATTACCACCAATTCATGTTGAATCTTGCCTTGTCATGTGTGCACTTTGAAAATGTAGTCTGAATCACAACTGCTGAACAGTTTCATCTTGAATCATGATATTTTGTATGGGCCACTTGCATCTGAAACTTGCTTTCACCTTGCATCTATGATGACCTGTTTCACAAATCTGCTTGTGTCCATGTAGCATTGACATTCCTCGACCATGCTACTTGTTGTTGCTGAGTTACCCAGATTTGCACATTGCCACTCAACCATGTATGAGTTGCACTTGTGACCATTGTCATGCCACATTACATCAAATATGTTATACCTGTTTCTTGTGCATGTCAGCTTGATCACTCATGTATGCTAATAGCTACCATGTTAATGCTGCACACTTATCCGTTCATTGAGCTGCTAAGATCTTTGATTCATTCATGTATCCACTGCTACTATTTATACTTGCTCACCTTTAAGTTGCTGCCGAGTTGCTTTAAACTGCCATTATCTTTTTGAATCATGCTTGCTGAACTTGATTGAATCATCACCATACTTGAGCTACCTTGTGTGCTCGACCATAATGAATTGATCCATTCATGTTGCATGTATGTTATTGTAAATTTAACTATGCTGATTTGAATACTTGTTTATGCTAGCTTCACTTGAATATATGAGTTTGAACAAAGTTTTGTACACTTGCTGTGTACACTTAGCATTCTTATTGCACATTGAATTTTCTGTTTTGATTGTTGAGTTGCCTGGACCACTTTGACTTGAGCTGACTATGTTGACTTTGTGCACTGTCTTCATGTTTGACCATGCTGCACTGAGTCAAGATGGTCCACATGGCCACTCCTCAGTTGCACGCTGATTGGCGAGGTAGTGCACACGTGTATATGCACGTGTGTACATGCAGCCGATCAGAAAATTTCTTGTCCTTGTACATATACAAATTGTCTGCCTAGACACAGATGAATCAGATCAAGTCATGAAAAATGATGAGAAACACACCAGAAAACTGAGGCAAATAAAATTTTAAAAATAAAATAATATTTTCATCTAGTTTGAAAATTATTTCTGTTCCATATATTGTGTGTGTGTTTCTGTATATAACAGGTATGAAGACAGGACTGACTGAGCTGTGAAGACAAAAGATTGAAGTTGAAGAAAATATGAAGACGTGTCAATGTAAATGTGTTTGTATATGAAAGGGAAAACTTATGTATATATGATTTGTATAGACAGAATGACTGTATGAGTGTTGTAGAGAGAAATGTACTGAAATTTGTAACAAACAAATTTTGTTTGAAATAAAATATCATTTTATTGTGTTCAAACAAATTTGTCTATTTTGTTCTATTTATTTATAAGTACAATATTCTGTGAATTGAATAAATAGAGGAGTTATAAAAGTTGTACTGTTTGAATGTTTGAAATATAATATTCAATTTAAACAAAATACTATATGAGTATATGAACGTCTGTACAGTCGAATTCCATTTAAATATAAATATTATATTCCTGTCTGTGATGTATATATAAAACAGTACTAACAAACACATTTATATTAATATATATTTGATTGTTATCATCAAACAAAAATCATATAATTGTTTATACAATTACGTTATATACAACACAAATATCAACATATAAAACTCATAGGACTAGTTTAAATAATTTAAAAGTGATCACCATCATCAAACAATACAAGACATCATAAGATGTGGATGAAAATCCAATGTCAGCTTATCACCAAAATATGGATCCAAAGCATCAACTACATCAAAATTCCAAAGCAATAATTCGTATCCAAAACAATGTAATATTGCACGTGCATTAACAAATTAGCTCCCCCGAGCTATGCCAAGCACTGTATCTGTATTCAGACGTCTAACACTATGCCCTCCCGTCATGTGTGACTTTACCACATCGATTAAGGGAATACATATAGAAGACTCCCATTGAGTCTAGCTTCCTCTTGAAGCGTGTATTGGTACAACAACATCAATAAAAACTAATATGATCAGTCTTTTCTTATTATCACGAAAAGTGAAAACAATACGTCATATACCATACATTTCAGCTGTTTTACTAAAACTTAGCATATTGTACATAAAAAAATACTTCAATCAACTAGTCTGGAATTAACCGATATAATTAATCTACGTGTCCCATAGAACATGATTTATTATATCGTTTAAGTAACGTTCTCGCTTTCTCAAAGGTACAAAAATGTGTTGTTTAATAAATGAAAATACTTGGTTTTGAGAATACAATTTTATAAATCGATTTTGAGAACATTTGAATTACTTATTTCGAACGTCTTTTATAATTCGGAATATATATATATATGTCTGTATGTATGTATTTATATATATATATATATATATTATAGCCTTGAAGGCAATTTTTATTTTTAAAACTAAAACAATAAAAAACTATTTTATCTCAAAAAGTAACAAGAAAATCTATTTACAGTCATTTTTAAAACCACTTTATAAAAATGTGCACAAGTCACAAATACATCAAAATTTCAGCACAGAAACATAGATCAAATCATCACAAAACAACGAATTCTGAAGCATAGACTGTGTATAATGTAGGCTTATATTACTAGGTGAAAATTCGTATATGACTTTAAGGATCTTTGTATATAGACCTAAGCGGAAATAACTACGATATACTATCTTAGATTAATACAATAGTTATGTAGGTAAAACTAGGCTATATAGAGTATCTCAAATAAATAAAAGCAGTAAGTAAAGACACCAAGAATTTTATACTGGTTCGGACTTTCCGTCCTACGTCCAGTCCCGAAGCTCCTCTTCGGAATTCACTAACAACGCCCTCTCTTTACCTAGAGGAATAGGTCACAATACACCCGACCACCAACGAGGATGCCCCCGCCTGAGCACCCACACAGGACTTCACAAATTCCGAAAGAGTTTTGACTTCTGAATGTGCTCTCATATCAACACTGAATAGCCAACGGTTAAGTACACCCTACCTATAATCTTATCCTCAAGTATTTGATGTGTATGTGAAGATTGAAGGAAGTATGTTGCTTATTGAATCAAGATATATGAAATAATTTCAATGATTCAACATGTAACTTGAATTTTAGTGAACTTTTAGAATGCGTAGAGTATAGAGATGTAAATCAGAAATTAGAATAGAATAAGTGAGAATCGATGATTTGGAATTGAAGATAATGGTGTTTATATAATAGTAAAAGAGCAGCAACCTTTCACGAATAATTATTTCGAAGATATGGTCATTTCTATTAAGGAATGAATAGAAATCTATTCATGAAAGGAGGTGACTCTTCATGGAAAAAGTTGTTGTTTCGAAATCAGTCAACTGGTCTGCATTTCACCAGTCAACTAGTTGATTACATAAAATTATATATATTTTTAAATATGAATAGAAACTAGTCGTTACTGGGCTTTGGTCTACTGACTAGTCGACTGGTCTGGTTTTCACCAGTCGACTGGTTAGTAAAACCAGTCCAGTATTGGCCATTACTATTCATATATTAATATATTCATATATATATATACATATAGAAATCCGTGCATTTGTGTTATACTATGATGATAGATTTTAACCTATTTCTAACACAACTAAATACTTATATATATATATATATGAATTTAGCTCTTCACTTTGATCTTCATTTCCATGTTGTCACGAATCGAAAATATCGCGGATCAACATTCTCCCCCTTTTTTGATCGATGACAACATCTCGCATTCTGTTGAAATATTGAATTGATCCTCCTAAATGTATGCTTGTATATATATTTAGCTCCCTCTGAATTTCTGCACCGTTTTGTTAGTTCATAATATAACATATACTTACCGTGCGGTTACCTATAACAAAATGTCAGCATGTAGCATACATAGATAGTAAATGGTCATAAATTAATACACTATTCTTACCGTGCGGTCTCCCTCTTTGTCATCGATTAAAAAAAATGTCAAGCGAAACACAATAATCGAGAGTAATAAGACTTCAGGGATCTTTATAAGAAATAAATCCCACTTCTCTTCGAAGTTTTTTGAAAATATTCTCTAATAGGGTTTTGTAAATATGTCAGCAATTTGATTTACCAAGTTTACAAATTCTAAGTTAATAATTTGTTTTTCAATATTGTATCTCAAGAAATGATGTCGTATATCAATATGTTTTATTCTAGAATGGTTTACTGGATTTTTGGATAAACTTATTGCACTTGTGTTGTCGCAATAAGTTTGTCGCAATAAATTGTGGAGTTAGTCAAATTGACATTTAAATCTTTTAGTGTTTGCTGCATATATATTACTTGAGCACAGGCTAGTGCCGCAGATATATACTCAGCTTCACATGTTGACAGTGAAACGCAATAGTATTTCTTGCTGAACCAAGATATAGGTGATTTACCGACAAAGTGACAAGTTCCCCTTGTACTTTTACTATCTATCTGTGATCCTCCAAATTCAGCGTCTTTGTATGAAACTAATTCGAAGGAACAATCTTTCGGATAGAAAAGTCCAAAATCCTCGGTACTGCTAAGATAATGTAATATATGTTTTACTATCCTTAAATGTGATTCTTGTGGATTATCCTTAAAACGGCCACATAAACAAACACTCGTCAAAATATCCGATCTACTAGCAGCCAAATACAGAAGTGAACCTATCATGCTTTGATATAACTTTTGATCGACACTTTTACTATTTTCATCTTTATCTAAATGTATTGTAGTACTCATTGGTGTAGGTTTACTTGAAGTATGTTCCATTCCAAAACATTTTATTAGATTAGTGCAATATTTTTCTTGATTAATGAAAATTCCATTTGATAATTGCTTAATTTGTAAAACCGGAAAATAAGATAGTTCTCCCATATGCGACATTTCGAATTCGTTGGTCATTATACTTAATAATTCCTGACATAATTTATCATTTGTTGAACCAAAACAATGTCATCAACATATATTTGCACTATTAAAATATCTTTATCAGCTCTCTTAATAAAAAGTGTTTGATCAACCTTTCCAATTTGAAATCCTGAATCTAATAGATAATTCTTGATATGTTCATACCAAGCATGAGGTGCTTGTTTTAAACCATATAATGCCTTTTTTAGTTTGAAAACATGATTAGTAAATTTTTCTGAGCGGATAGTGTAGGTTGTTCAACATACATTCTTTCTTTAATATAACCATTTAAGAAAGGGCTTTTAACATCCATTTGATATAGTTTAGAGTTATGAAAACATGCATGCTCTAATAAAATACGAATTTCTTTTAGTCTAGCAACATGAGAAAATGTTTCTTCATAGTTTATGCCTTTTTCTTTGTTTTAACCTTTTGCTACAAGCCTAGCCTTGTTTCTATTAATATTACCTAATCCATCTGCTTTATTTTTGTAAACCCATTTTGCACCAATGACAGTTTGATCACTTGGTCTTGGAACTAATTCCCAGACTTCATTGCATTCAAATTGATTTAATTATTCTTGCATAGCAATTATTTGGTTTTCATCTATCGAAGTTTCTTTTGGGTTTTTGGGTTCAATATTTGATAAGAAAGCGGCATTACTTACTAAATTAAGTTGGTTTCTTGTTCTTACATTTGAAATTATTTCTCCAATGATATTTTGAGTTGGATGATCTCATAATATTCTTGGTGGAGATCTAACTCCATTAATATGATTATCTTGGTCATTATTATCGATATTATCTTGATTTTCTATAACATTGTTTTCTATATTATTATAAACAATATTTTCATCTTCTCTATATATTATAATGTCATCATCTTGTGAAGAATTTCTTTTCACAATATCTGAATTAAAAGAATTTTGAATAAAATTTTCATCAAATGAAACATGAAGTGATTCTTCTATTTTGCTAGTTCTCTTATTGTAAATACGATAAGCTTTGCTATGCTCAGAATATCCCGAAAATATTCGTTCGTCGGATTTTGAATCAAATTTTCCTAGCTGATCTTTTGTATTTAAATAAAACATTTTGAACCAAAAACTTTAAAGTACGAAATATTTGGTTTTCTACCAGTGAAAAGTTCGTATAGAGTATTTTTAGTGAGAGGTCGAATGGAGACATGATTCAAAACATAACAAGTCATTGCAACTGCTTCAACCCAAAAATATTTTGGCAGTGTACTTCCATTTAATAACGTTCTGGCACATTCTTGAAAAGTTCTATTTTTACGTTCTACTACTCCATTTTGTTGTGGAGTTCTAGGAAAAGAGAAATTATGAAAAATTCCTTTCTTTTGACAGAATAAATCAAATTTCTCTTTTTCAAATTCTCCTCTATGACCACTTCGTATATTTTTTATCTTTAAATCCATTAAATTTTGAATTTTTTTAACAAAAGTTTTAAAGAGGTTAAAAGTATCACTTTTTATTTTTTAGAAACATAGTCCAAGTATATTTTGAAAAGTCATCAACAACTAGAAACACATATCTACTGTGGTTTATGGACTGAACCTGAGTTGGTCCGAACAAATCCATATGTAGTAATTCAAGCGGTTGTAATGTTGACATAACCTTTTTAGATTTAAAAGAGTATTTAGTTAACTTTCCAAGTTGACAAGCATCACACAAATTTCCAGTTTTGAATTTTATTTTGGGTAAACCTTTTACAAGCTCATTTTTAGGAATCTTTTTTATAGTTTTAAAATTAATATGACAGAAACATTTGTGCTATAAACAAGTATCATTATCTTTGGCTAATAAACACATGCCTGGATTATTGTTAACTGCCATATTCAAAATATAAATATTTTTATCTCCGTTTCCCTCAAAAATAAGATTTCGATTTGAATCTAATATAATACATTTATTTTCGGAAAATGATATTTTAAAACCTTTTTCACATAATTGACAAATACTGAGTAAATTATATTTTAAGTTTTTAGCTAATAAAACATCAGAAATAAGAGGTGAATTAGATATACCGTGATTGCTCACATCGCCTTTGCCGATGATATATCCTTTAGAGTTTTCTCCAAATGTGCCATTTCCTCCTTTTGAATAGAAAATATTGGTTACCATCTCTTTATCTCCCGACATGTGTTTTAAGCAACCAACGTCAAGTATCCAATTTTCCTCTTTTTTGTTGAGTGGGATCTGCAAAAAATAATCCAGAATCTATTGGTACCCACTTCCTCCGTTAGGGTTCTAAGAGTTTGATCTTAGGAAACCAAACCCAAGAGGGTTCAGAGTCCCTTTTGAAAATATAATTAATATTATTATGAACTGTACCTAAAAATTCTTTGATATACTATTTCTAATTAACATGTTGTTTGTTTTTGGTACCCAAATATAAACAATTTTTTATGATTTTTTCTTTGATACAGGATTTTTCTATGTACTAGTAGAAACAAACTCAATACTCTTCTTAGTACTAACATATTAGTTAGAACTTTACTTAGTATTTATTTTTTGAGTAAATCCTAATCCTTTTTACTATGAGAAGGCTGAGAATTTTCTAAAATTCTAGACAGATTTTCTCTACCTTTATTAAAGCTATTCACATTCTTAGAAATATCATCTAATCTTAATTCAAGACTAGAATTATCTAACTCAATAATTTTAACTTTTGAATTTAAATCATGATTTTCTGAAACAAGCAAATCATTCTTTTCTTTCTGAGTCTCAATTTCCTAACTCAATAAAGAAATCTGAGATTTTGCAATGGATAGAGATTCTTGTAATTTTCTAATTTCTTTCTATAAAATCACTTTTTCATCATTTAATAAATCCCTTTCAAATTCTGCTTTCTTTCTATCTTCATTTGCTTATTTATATTTTCTTTTAAAATTATTCCTAGACTCTAGAATTTATGTATTAATTTCTATTAATTCTTCATGAGTAAAATCACTGACCTCGGTATCTTTTTCCATGAAGCACACATTTGCTTGTTCATTATCACTATCGCTGTCACTTTCAGAAGATGATGGATCTGAATTATCTCAAGTGGCTAAGAAAGCTTGCCTTTTTTATTTCTCCTTTTCGCTGTGATTCTTCTTTAATTCTGGATAGTTCTTTTGATAGTGTCCAGTTTTGTGACAGTTGAAACATTCCACCAAAACCGGGTTAGGTTCTTTTGTAGTATTTCCTTTTGCATTCTTATTTTGGCTCTTCTTATATGTCAGAAACTTCCAATTTTTTTCGGCTATGAAGGCAATGTCTTCTTCGTCCGAGTCAGACTCGTCTTTTTCAGCATGATGAAATGCTGACTTTTTCTTGTCTTGATTATGAGCCTTCTTTGCCTGTAATTTTACTTCATACGACATGAGATTACCAGTAACTCTTCGGGTTTCATGGCCAAAAGATCATTAGCCTCTTCGATAGCTAAAACCTTTCTTTACCATTCATCCGTCAAAGAGTTTAATATTTTTGAAACAACATCAAAATCAGAATATTTTCTCCTAAGACTAATAGAGAATGATAAATATTTTGAAAATGTGAGTGCATGTCATTTATAGACTCATTTTCATTCATCCTGAAATTTTGAAATTGGTTTTTAAGCATGGATATCTTTCTTTGTTTGACCTTGTTAATTCCTTCATGAGTTGTTTTGAGTGTTCGCTAAACTTCGTTTGTTGTGTTGCACATGCAAATTCGGTTAAACTCATTTCTATCCAAGGCACAATGCAACATATTCATGGCTTTAGCATTGGCAGTAGCCTCTACTTTTTCTGTTGCAGACCATTCAGTATAAGGTGTAGTGGGTTGTTCATATTCTTTTTGTGTATTATTCCAAGCACCAAAACTATTGGCTTGCATATATATTTTCATACGTGTTGCCCAATAACTATATTCATGATACTAAAAGGGTAGTCTTGCAGTAGATCGACCTTCAGTATATCCAGTATTAGTGCTAGTACTAGTGTTATTATCCATATTATCTATGTATCAAATGGTTTTACGGTAAAATGATGGCCTTGCTCTGATACCAAATGAAAAGTCGTATATGACTTTAAGGATCTTTGTGTATAGACTTAAGCGGAAATAACTACGATATAGTATCTTAGATTACTACAATAGTTATGCAGGTAAAACTAAGCTAGATAGAGTATCTCAAATAAACAAAAGCAGTAAGTAAAGACACCAGGAATTTTATACTGGTTTGGACTTCCCGTCCTACGTTCAGTCCCGAAGCTCCTCTTCGGAATTCAGTAACAACACCCTCTCTTTACTTGGAGGAATAGGTTACAATATACCCGAGCACCAACAAGAATGTCCCCACCTGAGCACCCACATAAGACTTCACAAATTACAAAAGAGCTTTGACATCTGAATTTGTTCTCCTACCAACACCAAATAGCCAATAGTTAAGTACACCTTTCCTATAATCTTATCCTCAAGTATTTGATGTGTATGTGAAGACTGAAGGAAGTATTTTGCTTATTAAATCAAGAGATATGAAATAATTTCAATGATTCAACAAGTAACTTGAATTTTAGAAAGCTTTTAGAATGTGGAGAGTATAGAGATGTAAATTAGAATAGAATAAGTAGAATCGTTGATTTACAATTGAAGATAATGGTGTATATATAATAGTAGAAGAGTAGCAACCTCTCAAGAATAATTACTCTGAAGAGATATGGTCATTTCTATTCAGGAATAGATTGAAATCTATTCATGAAAGAAGGTGACTCTTCGTGTAAAAGGTTGTTTCGAAATCAGTCAACTGGTCTGCATTTCACCAGTCATCTAGTTGATTATATAAAATTGTATATATATATATATTTAAATACGAATAGAAAATTAGCCATTACTGGGCTTTTGTCTACTGACCAGTCGACTGGTCTGGTTTTCACCGGTCGACCGGTTAGTAAAACCAGTCCAATATTGGCCATTTCTATTCATATATATATATATATATATATATATAGAAATCCATGCTTTTGTGTTATACTATGAGGATATATTTTAACATATTTCTAACATAACAAAATACTTATATATATATATATGTGTGTGTGTGTGTGTGTGTGTGTGTGTGTGTGTGTGAATTTAGCTTTTCACTTTGATCTTCTTTTCCATGTTATCATGAATCGGAAGTATCGCGGATTAACACTAGGATCTAAGCCATAACTTAAACTTCATTGAAACTTCACGAATCCATCAACAAGAAAAGAAATCCATTGGAACAGCAAACTCAACATTTAAAGATGCATGAAATCCCTTCTATACGAAAATAGGCGTCCGGTACAAAAATTATGATATGCCCACTATGCGATTCAAACATCCGAAAACCAAACCAGACGTATGATTTCTATCTGGGTTTTAAAATTAATGAGAATCAAACATCTCATTTCAAAATCCAGACGTTTGTTTTGTTGTTCTGGTGTAAACCTGAACCAAATCAGAAGATCTCTCCATCTTTCACTTTCGGATCAGATTCGGTGGTTCGGTTACCTCAGATCATGTTGAAATTTGACATGGACGAAGTTTAAAGATAGTAAAATAATTTAAAAAAAGAATGAAATCGTTTTGTGGTGAAACGAGCAAGTTATAATAGCCCAAAATTGGACTCAAGGTTGTTTTACACAGCCTAAACAAAAAAAATTGAACTTAAACTGGTTATTTCAAGAAATTTCAACGAATCGAACACAAAGGTCAATAAAAATAACTGTTAAACTAGAATGTGTGAGTTTGTACTCACCTTATATGTAAATTTTGTGAATTATACAGCAAATTGAGATTATTTGGAGCCTTGTTGCTTGAAAGTTAAAGCTTAAATGCCTGAAAATAAATTTCACAATAACATGCAACCCTAAATTCAATATACAACAAAAAACTTACCAAACGGAGAATTTCATAGGGCAAAATTTAGTTTTTGAGATGATTACTTATTATTTGATGGAGTTATCAACCTAGATTTAAAGTTTTAAGAAAGGAGACCTGGATTATTCTTAAAAATGGGTTTTCTTCGTTTCCATTTTGTTGTGCTAGAAAAGAGGAAGCTATGTTTTGGGAAGAAGAAATAAATGTGCTGATGTTTTTAGTTTCCAAGCATTTCTTCCCTTAACTCAACAATTAGTTTGCCCAACTAGTTTAATTAAGACCATCAATGAGTAACTAGGCCTTGGTTGATAGAAATGGTCTTGCTTTACATTATTAACACTAATACACATGATTTCTCTTTACAGTTAGCAATATTATACAATACACAACACTATACAAAAACACAAACAATATACTTAAAATACTTTAAAGCTTTTTAACATTATTTTAGGAATTTTGCAACTAAAATTCACAAATTTTGCAGCTTACATTTATTTTGTATAATTCTTACAAATTTAAGGCTAAAAATCATTCAAATGACTTTTTTTTACACGTAAATTTTTAGAACTCATAAAATTGTTTTTAGCACATATATTTGTCCTTTATGAACAAAAATTTTCACGTTTTATTTTAATCCATTACTTTTCATAAAGCACTGTTTGCTCCAAAAATTCATTATTAGCTTTTATTATGAAACTTGTCATAACAATTAAACAAAAAATTTAAAAAATACTTTCTTTTGCTTTAAACTTCATATTTTAAGATATTTCTGTTGACACGCTTTTTGGTCAAAGTAGTCAGACGTGAAACCTCTGGTTAACAATACGCTCAAGGATTGGGAACATCGTCAAAAGACATGAAGCGGTTTGGTTGAAGTCACAACTCAAACATAACGTGGTTCGGAACTCCTAACATATGACCTCTTTTGGACCTGAAAACACCAATACGGGGCTTTACCCCATAATTCTTGTAGCCCTCTGAGCTTCAGGTAGAAATTTCGTTTGGGCAAAACAGACTTACGGTTTGGAAGATACGCCTGTTTCCGTGAACGCATGCAGAATGGAAATAACTTGGATTCTTGCATTGAAGAAACATCGGATCAGGTCGGCCTCGTCAGATCAAATCGGCTTACCAGGACCCCTTCGCCACTTTAGTGCCAGATCGGATCAGCTTCATTGGACCGGAACGGTCGCCGAACCGAACCACCTGGTGCTGCTCCTACGCACCAGCTTTGACCTTTTCTCCTAGCATAACCGACTCCAACAAATGCGGAATGAACTCCACTTGGCATAGCACGATTTTGGGATGACTTTCCACTACTTTCCGAGGTTTCCACCAGTCATGACACGTGGCATCTGACCCGGAGCTCCTCCACAACTATAAATACACCACTACATGACATTTTGAAGGGACTTTTGGGCTTTGACTGATCAAAGATTCCACCATTTCTTCACGCAAGACCATTACGCAACATAGAAGCCAAATTCCACATTATAACACAAGGGTTCATGTATAATCTTCTAATTTCGTACCTCTTTTCATTGTAAACACGAAGACATCATGTATAAACAGAGAGAATTGTTCTTGTAACTTCTTAGGATTTAAGAAGAGATATAAAGTGGATGTAGGTTTGGTTTGAGCCAAACCACTACAAAAAATTCGTATGCCTCCTCTTATTTGCTATTTTCTGCATTCTATGATTTGTGATTTACATTTGGGTGTTAGTACCAAATTTTTGTCTAATAATTTCCAACTTTTATTTTCCATTTTAGATCTTTATCACGTCCAAACATTTAATTATTAAGTTCAGTTTCATTCCAATCATTTATATTTAGAACAAGTTTTAAGTGTGAGTGTGTATGTATATGTATGTATGTATGTATATGTATATATATATATGTATGTACACACACACACACACACACACATATATATATATATATATATATATATATATATATACGGAGGGTTCCGGGGCACCCTTGTTTTGTAGCACCCTTACCCATTTGTGTGCAACACCAATCCAGTTCCAGCAAAAAAAATATACATTCAATCCATATATATGTACACATATTATCATCTATCCAAAATTTGAGCTCGTTTCAATATTTGTAACATTTTCAAAATCTTAGCTCAATTTTTCACAGTTTAGACATTTATTCGAACCGTCAAATATAAAGATCAAATATATTATTTTATGAATGTCGGAACAAGCATAAATTTTTGATAGATGATAATATATATGTCAGCTCTCTCCCTCTCTCTCTCTCTCTCTATATATATATATATATATATTTATATATATATATATGGAAAGTTTAAATGGACACAAAATGATAACACAAAATTGCACGTAATAAACCTCAACCAATCGATCCTTCCATAAATTCCACTCTCCACATAAAAACAAACAAATCCAACGTGGAGACTTTGTGTCTCTCTCCTTATGTTTAATTTTGCGTCCAAATAGCCGGCCCATATATATATATATATATATATATATATATATATATATATATATATATATATGTATATATAGTGAGCAATCAATTGCACCACAAAAATGTAGCATCCCTTTGGCCTTCCTATTTTTTGCCTCTCATTTATATTAATTGAAGTTAGTGGGAGGTGAGAGAGTTAGTGGAAAGAGAGAGGAAGGAAATGTGTGGTGCAAAAGTGGTAGGCTAAAGAGGTGCTCCATTTTTGGGGTGCTTTTGAACCTGCCTCTCTCTCTCTCTATATATATATATATATATATATATATATATATATATATATATATTGAAAATTGGTTACCTTTATTTCTACTAGAAAAACGTACAAGAAAAAGGTTAGCATACTAACCTTAACATAAACAAAACATAAAAGAAAACTTGCATGAATTAAAACCTAAACTAAAGATAACCGGCCCATGAAGAGCCATAAACCCGCTTCCGTGCACTTTCTGCACCTCCTAAGCTACAAACACCCGCAAACTTTCAACTCTGCACCTTACTAGACATAAGTTCCTCTTGCAAATGATCATCGAATGCCCAATCCAGCTCCTCAGCTTAGAGCAGACTTCCCACATATTGATTTATCTTCATGAATACAATTGTATGGATCCTCATTCACAGCATATTGTTGTGAATAAACCATGGTCTTCCAGTATTATATGCAAAAATACTCAAATCAGTACTCACTGCCTTAACCTATGCGGTCAACATCCTCTTAACTTCTACACTAAACCAATGCTCCCACTCCCAACTATTCCAAATCCGCAGCAAGACATATCACCAGTATTGAATAACCAGTTTTAAATACTACAAGAAAACTCTTCAATTTCAGGCATTAAATCTGGTTGATGACTCACAGACACCTGTGAATCAGTCTTAATGCTAGAAACGACATATAATAAAGCATCAAAAACTGTTCCACTACCATGATAAACATGCTGTAAATCTGATTCAAAGAACTGAAATCACTGGAGTAGTAGAAATAAAGAAGGATCCAACTGCAGTCACAAATTCCTTTTCAACAAGAACTGAAATCATAAAAGGCTGCTTTCGACCACTCGACCCAAAATCTTCTAAACAATGAAACATCCATCCATGATATGAACAGACACATAAACATGAGAATGAACAACACGAAGAAATCATAGAACCAACCATTATAGATATCTGAATCCATCTGTACATCACAATGCACCAATATACCATAAAACCATTCCATCCCGAACAAGTCAAATTCTGATCAATCGTAAATAGGTGCTAGAAATTTGATTCAAATATCCCATAAACATAATGGAGCCACGAAAAAACATCATTGCGAAGAAGGTTATTCAGGGGAGACACAACTCGAGATATCAGATCTAAGTAACTTACTGGAAGATAGGACTGGAAACTTCATCATTAATTTGAAAAGCAACTCGAGAAGAGAAGATAATTCATTAATCAAATCCCAAATCGCAGGTATCAGATCTAGACAGAATAACATTCTAATCACCCAAAAATCAACTAATCTAATTCACATCCAGCTCTGGAAGCGATTCAGTTCAAAAATATGAAAGAACGGTTGGAGGATTTGGAACCAAACCTTGTTCGGTTGCGCCGGCGATGCCAGAACCCAGATCCACAGTGGCTTGTCTTTCCATGATTGAAACAAATCCCATCCAAACGAGAATGAGCAGAATGATTGATATTATTGGGGATCGGCAATTACGAACCTTAGATCTGGCACGATCTGGAGTAAATCGTATAGATCTGGCTTTTGATGTGAAAATCGAATCGAAATATTTTGGCTTATCAACGAAAAACAAAGGATTCGAAGTTTGAAGGTAGAAATCAGATGGAAATCATATGAAAGTTGAATGAAATTAAATGATAGTGAGAACTCACGCACAGCGAAAGCAGGGGAAATTATTCCGCCTGTCGCCATTAACGAGTCTCGCAGTACCATTTACTTCTCTCTCTCTCTCTATATATATATATACACACACACACACACACATGAAGAGGGTTCCACTACACCTCTTATAATGCACGTGAACTCTCCCCCTTAACCTCCACCACCCATTTCTCCACTCATTCTCTCTCTTCCCACTAAGAAATAATATTGAAATGGGAAGAGAGAGAATGAGTGGGGAAATGGGTGGTGGAGATTAATGGTGAGAGTTCACATGAAATATAAGAGGTGTAGCGGAACCCTCCTATATATATACACACACGTTCAATGGCACCCCAAATAGTGAGCACACCATTTGCCCCCTTAGGGCACCTCCAGTCGATTAAGGGCTGAATATTCAGGGACTTGAATATTCAGCCCTTAATTGGCTTGTAGGCACCAGTGGTTCTGGCGCCTACTTTTTAGGTGCCAGAATCCTGGCGCCTAGAAAGTAGGCGCCAGAATCCTGGCACCTAGAAAGTAGGCGCCAGAATCCTGGCGCCTAGAAAGTAGGCGCCAGAATCCTGGCGCCTACAAAACCCCTTTCCCGCCCTTTTTTTCATTTCATTCCTCTTGAAAGCTTCGTTTTTAGTTTGTTTTTAATAGAAAATTGAGTCGAAATGCCACCGCGAAGCATTAAAGTTGGAAGGAGAGTTGCTCCGAGGCTGTCAGACGAGCAAATGGGTCCATTGCACACACCTCCGGCCCCTGGTGTAACAGCTGATGAGCTTCGTGTCCTTCATGATCTTCCAGAGGGCTACGGGCACAGAGCTGATACTGATTTTCCCACGATACAGGTATAATTTAAACGCTTATGATTTCTACTATTATGCGAGCTATATCTTCGTACGAGTTCAATAGGTGTTATTGAATTGAAAAACATTGCTTATTTCGTTATATATAAGACAAGTATGTTCATTGTAGAGGCAGTTGGCCGAAATGCATTACATTTTATGATGACCTTCCCACTCCTATTAAGGATAGGCTGCAGCTTAGTCCCTTTGGTCAGTTTCTATCTATTAGACATATTAAGTCATTCGACAGACCCTTGGTACATGCACTATGTGAGCGGTGGTGACCAACCACACATACTTTCCATTTTTCTGACTTTGAGCTTGGTGTCACTCCTGTCGATTTGTATATGCTGACTGGTATAGAGACTGGTCATCATGATCGCAGACCGGTTCCCTTTGATGAGTTATATGAGTCATCCAACGTGTTTTCCATGTTCTTACCCCATTTTGATGCTGCTAGAATTAGTAGTGGTGCGATTTCGTTGACTTACCTGCAGCAGTACATCACTTCTAATTCGAAGCGACTGGAGATTATAGATGGGGTGACTAGGGAATTTTTACTGTACTTGTTTGGTTCAACATTTTTTTTTGAACCACAGAAGTACCGTTCGCTTGGGTTATCTAGCTGGGATTACTCTGTTGGATCGACTTGGTACGATAGATTGGGGCACAGCTATACTAGGTGCACTGTACACCGCTTTAGATTCATTTGTGTTGGGTAACGTCAGAGAGATGCACGCCTTTTGGGACATTTTGCCCATTTGGTATTATGAGTTCACGGCTAACATGCATCCACGCATGGTAGAGATGGCTGCTCAGGTACATGAGCAGTACTTTCCGCGGATGAGATGGTGGGAGCGTATTCATTACGTACCTCATGCTCCACTGGGTGTACGTCACGATTTGATGGAGTCTAGAGCACAGCTTGACATGCGGAGTCGGGCCAATCTCATATGCACTACTTGGAATTCACATTTGGATCATTTGACAGAGGCTGGTGTTATGGTCGACGGCCATCCGATGGGGATTGCGTATACGCTCTCTACTCGTAGGGTGGCTTTACACACGGCGACATATATCCCTATTTGGTATTTGGGAGAGAGGTGTGCGTATCAGATCAGCTACAATTTACGTATACCGGGAGATCCGCTATCTTGCGAGGACATGTTTGGTAGAGGTAGGTTGATTGGGGTGCGGTACATACAGGCCCTACTGGATGCTGGTTGGGTTGACATTGGCCCATTCTTCATTGTTGGACATTACGATTCTTATTGGGCTTGAGTCGCTCCACGTAGAAATAGATGTCCTAATTATGCCCGGGGGGTTAACTCCGATCATTTGGGACCTCATTTGGCAGCTGGTAGAGTTTAGATACCTCAGGTTTCATTTGATCCTATTCCATCCCAGTTTTCACGGCCTCTCATGCAGATAGAGCCGGATTGTAGTTTCAGAGCGTACGATATTACGAGTACCCATATTGAGCAGCCCATAGTGTTTCTAGATCCCCTCGACCTTCCTGGAGTACCCTCAGCCGGCTTGTACCCTCCATACCAGATATCTTTAATACATTTGTATATTTATGTACAGTTCTTATTTATGGTACTTTATGTAATGCACATCACATGTCTTTGTAGTACTCACATTGGTTGGACCAGTCATGAGCTACCCTTGCCGGTTATCGTGATATGACTCTTGCACACACGCAGACCATGCATGATATGTACGTTAGTCATACACAGATGTTGGAGTCTCAGATTGATCAGTTATCAGCCAGACTTGCCGTGTATGAGCCATTTGCAGATGTTGGGACCAGTGGATCTATGACTCGAGACGTCTGTGAGGACATTGGTCTCGATGACTTGCCGAGCCACGCTGCCGATGAGTATGACGTTGTTGCTCAGGACCACGATGTTGATGATGATGACGACGATGATGTTGCTGAGTCTGATGAGGGCGACGACGGGGCTGACGATGTTGATGATCATGAAGGAGATGATGATGGGAGCGACGACGATGGGAGCGATGATGATGGAGTCATTCCTATGTAGTGCTATTGATGTATTATTAGCTGACTATTGTAGTTTGCCTTTCCTGCACTTTTGTGGTTTATATGTATTATTAAGGGGACTGTTGTATTATGACTTCATACTAGCGTACTGCTGTATTCCTATGTAGTGGTACTGATGTATTATTAACTTGCTATTGTAATTTTTCTTCTCTGCACTTTGGTATTCCATTTTTGGTTTATATGTAATAGGGCAACTCCAACAAAAGCTTGAATATCCAAACTTGTGAAATCCAACCCTAGTTCAGAAAACGTAGTATTAACTTACTGTTGTATTCCTATGTAGTGGTACTGATTTAATATTAACGTACTGATGTATTATTAATGACCGTTTCAACTAAGGTGATATGACAAGTCAGTGGCCACAGTTCAGAAAATGTCTCCTATAGTGATTCTTTAAACTAAACTCTGATACCACTATAGGGAATACTGTAGGGAATCCGCTTTTGATTGATAACGTATATCGAGGACGACCCCAATAGTACAAATTCCCAAGGACTGCACTATAATCCGAAAACTCTCGAAAAAGAGTGACATGACTCCACTCTGCCATAAAACGTGAATGCATTTATATGGCCCAGTTTATATGACTCCACTCCGGCATATAACGTGAAATGTGCAAGACTTGACCAGTCCCCTCACGAACACTATAGCACTAATATATAATTGAATTTGAAGATGTATTTATATGGCCCATTTTTATGCTCTGTAAACTCAAAATTAAATTACCACGCATTCAAAATTTGAGCTATGAACAACTAGGAAAATGACGATGAGACTTCCAGTAATAAACGCCCTGGAAAAGAAATTGTACTTGAAGGGAAGGTTTACGAGCCGCTACGTACGATTGGATCCAACCATATATATCGTTGTGGACAAGAATCGGTCGTGGTTGTTGCAAATACGGAGAAAAATGCCGATCGTCAATTTTTTGCTTCTGTAGCATACAAGGACCACAAGGTTTTTCCTGCTGAAATTGATTGTTGTAACTTTAACCAGTGGATTGACCCTCCCATGGGCGAAGGTGGCCGTCAGCATGCACTGGAAGCGCAAGCCGAAATAAGATGCTTGAATAAGATTGTTGCCGATAAAGCTAGAGCTGGACCTTTCCCAAGACCATGGTAGATGTATTTGTTTACTAGATGTTTAATTTTTATTTTTCTTTGAATTTGATGTTGGTTGTTGTAGTTTGTATGATTGTGGTTTGTTCGTAAGCTTCTAAGTTGTTGTTGTAGTTCGTATGCTTGTTCTTGTAGTTTGTATAATTGTAGTTCATACGATTTTTATTTTTCGGGTTTACTTCATTAAAGGTTGACAAGTCCCCTTGTTTCTGGCTATGCTTTATTAAAGCAGTGATCAAGTCATCTTTAATCAGTACGAGTTGTCAAGTCATGTTGTTTCGATTCGTTGAACAACCTATAACACGTTACCCTAGTGGTGCAGAGTGTAGTACAAGATATAGGATACACGTTACCCTAGTGGTGCATTCAACCCAACGTACAACATACAACCACGATAAATGATACAAGATACAGGATACACGTTACCCTAGTGGTGCATTCAACCCAACGTACAACATACAACTACGATAAAGGATACTAGTAGTCTTAGTTTCGCGAAGAACTGCTCCACCTATACAACATTTCTGCTTTTGTTGCAACGTTCAATCTTTCCAAGAGACCGACCTCTGCTTGCATCTCCAGTTTATACTGGACACCCCTCGCAGTCAAAGGTGGATCATACCATGAGAAAAAAATTACAACGTTGCAACCCTTGTCGGTTCTGTGCAGCAATGTACGCCTCGCACCCATAAAATCGACGACCAACATTGGTTTAACTCTTAGGAACAACCACGTTGCATTCCACTCCACAATAGCAAAGAACAGTCTGACCCGTAATGCTAGAGCTCGACCTATCGGGATTCTGGCGAGCAATTACTTCCATCAACCGAGCATGATGGGTTTTCTGCATTGGTCCAATACTTGGGACAACAAAGTTTGGTTGTGTGGCACTAAAAAGTTCAGACTTCACTTCTCCAGGCTCGACTTGGACATCCGCTTGCGTTTCTGGCACAACCTCTGCATCTTCGATTTGTTGCTTATTCCTTTCATACGCATCGTACAGTTGTACCATCGTTTCATCATCGTATTCCCAACTAGACATTGTATTTAGAGCAAACGTGGAAAGAAGAAAATTTTGGATCTTTAGAAATAATGAAGACAGGAAGAAGATGCAGGGTCCTATTTAATAACGCAAGTCCACTTCCCAATATATTAAAGCATTAATTGGGGGCGACTAGTCAAATCACTTGTATTTCTCTGTGGCGCGGTTTGTAAGATTGATGGACAGGTAGCAAAGATTCTCTGTCCCATTTGTACTAGGATGTCGACTTTATTATGAAGCTAGGCCTGGAAACGATTCGTTGTCTCTTTTCTACTGTGGATGGTGACCAGACCATGTTGCTTGCTATACAACAAAGATTTCATGTCTAGTTTGTACCGACTAATTTATTTATAATGTTGTTACTGACTTAATTATCTTTTCTTGTAAAATAAACACTTGGGAACGAACACGACAGGTGGCAGAGATTCCCTGTCTCATGTGTACTAGTGTTGTCTACTTGACAAACATGACAGGTTGCAGAGATTCCCTGTCTCATGTGTGGCGATACAATTAACACTAAACATTAAAGATATAATTAACATTAAACATATAGCCACAATAGATCCTAAAGATACATGCCTTACAGAGACAAGATGCCAACTAAAACATCAAATAAGGAAACGTAGAAAATATTTTGATTGATGATGAGGTCACATTACGTTGAAACTTAAGGGAGTCTCATTATGTTAAATCGCAACTGCTCAATTTGATTTTCGAGACATCTTATCTCTTGTTCAAGTTCATTTGCATAGGTTGTTCCCCTTGGGCAAAGAGGCTCGTCTATCCACTCCATGTAACTGCATCCATTAGGATACAATGGACATTTCTGTATGTGGCGGCCTATATTGTTTCCCTCAGCTTGAACAACGACTTCAACAGCATGACCGCAATAGCAAAATACTGGATACGAGTAAACTCCCTGTTGAGAAGGTGGTACTCGATACACCTCTACTTCTTAGGGTGGTTGAGGCACCGACTGTTCGTGTGAAGGTTGAACATGAGGCACTTGAGCTTCTGGTGGTACTTGAAAGTGTGGGTCGTTCAGAAACTCTAATTCGTCTTCCATCTCTTGAAGTCTAATCGCTTTGTATGCCTCTTCCTCGGAGTCGGTAGCTGAAGGCCACGAAGGCATTGTTGTGACAATGGTAAGAGGAGTAGGAAAACTACCTTTTTGTGTGTCTTAAGTTATGAGTGTTTAGGGAGAGTTTTATAGCTGTCTGTCATGAAATAATGGTTAATGCATACGTGGATGACCCACATTTTTTAACTCATACGTATAAAATATTGCCGTCAAATCCTACTACAGTCATTGAAATGACTCGCCATAGAGTCCTATTTCGTAATCAATGTAGAATGGAAACAGAATAGCTCACATGTTAACTTAAAAACTTAACCAGAACTGAGACACTTACTACACACTGAGACACTGATTACACACTGAGGCACTGACTACACACTGCGACACAATGAGACACTGACAAGCCTACTACAATCTTTGACAATAATACACACTAATACATAGTACACAAACGCTGTTGAGAGATAGTACGATACAACTACTGCTGTTACACAGGCTAACATGAATAGTAGCACGAACACATCTACCAATCAAAACCAAAGCGCGTTAGCCAGCTGTAATGAAGTTCATACGCTTCATGGCCTATGAATTCTGTTCCATGTTCGAAAAGATAACATGAATCAAATGTGGCACGATCAGCTTTGAAAATATCTTCCTCTTCTACCGCCTCGATTATCTGGCGGTATCGGGCACATTCATCCCAGAAGGTCCTATGTTTACTGTGTATCTCTTCTTTAGACCTCCACGACGGACATTTGGGTTGTCATTGTACTTTTTTTGAACCAATTGCCAGTACATTTCATGGGTTACTCCACCACCTCCTTGCAGGATTTTGTCATGCATTTCTTGAAACTCTATATACGCTTCGACAAGTATTAGTAACTCAGAGGGAGACCAACTATCAGTGGACATGAATAAAGGAAAGTAACGGGGAAAGAGAAAATGCTCACTGTGCGAAAGTAAGGAACCAAAGCACCCTTTTTTTGTAGCCCAAAGATTTGGCAATAGTTCTGTGCCTTTTGCTACGAGTCACATGCATTCATAACGTACCGTTCACATGGGTCTGGACATGATTAGACTGGTCACTGAATACAAAACAGGAAGGTTACTGTGCTTGAATTGACCCATCACTAAGGAGATCAAAAGTGAGGATACCGTGCACGATTTATCAAACATGGCTACAGTGCCTACTTTATCCAACATGGCTACAGTGTATGCTTTATCGAACATGGCTATAGTGCCTTCTTGAATTGACCTAACATTGATTACAGTGCCAAAACTTTTCCCAACCATATAAGGACGTGCATATCATACTTCAACTCCATAATTCAAAAATAAACTACAACTTAACAATAAAAATGTCTGGCCATCTGCTCAAAGCAATTATGTTGTGCGATAGTGATTCTGAGGATGAAGCCTGCGCAAAAGCACACCAACAAGAAGAAGAGGAACTTATGGAGATCTATCGTGAAACTTACGGTTCATCTAGTGGACAACACGGTGGTTCAACAATGGGACGAAGATACTTCCACCGGGATCATGCAGCATGTCATAAAACACTGATGAAGGATTATTTCGTTTCTAATCCGACTTATGGTCCTACGCTTTTCCGCAGACGCTTTAGAACGAGTCGACCATTATTCTTAAGAATCCTTAAAAGTATTCAGGCGACTAATAAGTACTTTGTTTACAAGAAGGATGCTGCCAAAAAACATGGTCTGACTGGACATCAGAAGATGACCGCGGCTTTGAGAATGTTGGCATATGGTGCACCAGCCGACGCTTTGGATGACGCTTATCGTATTGCATAGAGTATTGCTCTGGAAAACCTAGATGAATTCCGCCAATCAGTGGTCGACATATATGGGGATGAATATCTTCGTTCTCCAAACGAGGCTGACGTAGCTAGGTTGCGTGAAATGCATGAAAGTAGAGGGTGGCCTGAGATGTTAGGGAGTCTAGATTGCATGCACTGGGAGTGGAAGAACTGTCCAAAAGCTCATCATGGAGCGTACAACGATAAAGAAAAAAGACCAACCATCATCTTAGAAGCAGTTGCGTCTCATGATCTTTGGATATGGCATGCTTTTTTTGGTATGCCTGGTTCCCTTAACGACTTAAATGTTCTAGAACGATCACATTTGCTCAGCGATTTAGTGCAGGGTAAATCCGTCCATGTATCATTTACGATTGGACATAACACATACGATCACGGGTACGATTTGGGGGATGAAATTTATCCGAAATGGAGCACGATTGTAAAAACCTTTGCGAACCCGCTTACCCCAAAACAGAAAAGATTCGCTTCTATGCAGGAGGGTCAACGAAAAGATGTGGAGAGAGCATTCAGCGTTCTTCAATCAAGATTCGCAATGGTTAGTAGTCCATATAGGATATGGCACTACAACAGAACTGCTGTTTTATAGCGGCCTATAGCCGCTATGAATAAGAAAGATAGCGGTTTCATAACTGCTGTATATGAACATGTTATAAAAAACTGCTAAACTTTTATAACGCTTTCTAAGCCGTTATTAAAGATCCATTTTGACAACAATATATTGCCGCTATGTTATTTTATTACAGTAACTCATTTTAACCGCTATAATACATCAAAATCTCATTCAAAAAGAAAATACTTATAACACAGTGTTGCCGCTATAAAATAAGTGTTCAATAACAAATATTCAACGCTATTAATAAACGTGTTATAGTTTTACTAACCCCTTTGATAGCTCATTTTTGTCGCTATGCTCGATAAATCAATAGCTCAGTATTGCCGCTATGCTACATCAATACAATAGCTCAAGTTTACCGCTATTATACATCTAAATCTCAATAAATTTGAGATTATTCATAATGCATGTTTACTGCTATAACATATCTTTGATAGCTCATGCATTTTAATAATGATAATCAAAATGAATATTCATAACAAGTTAAAGATGAACACAGAAAATATACTAATTGCAAATAAAGTATCAACTAACAAAAGAAATTCAGTACATGAGTTAACACCTAATTCAATACATATGTTCTCAATTCCCACTAATGTCAAACTTGAGTACACAAAATACAAAAAATAAAACATAGTTCAAATTTAAAGTCTAAAACCCAACTAACCACTCTCCTTCATCAAATTTCCACAACCATGCTACCCATCCGATCTCTACTCCACACATTCACTGTCCCAATGCACAAGTCGAAGACCATTACCATTGCATTACCACTGCATTATCATTGCATGCACATCCATTGATCTGAAAGCATATTTAACCAGTTCCAAGCTATGCATAATGCAAACATAGTGTAAAAACAATGTGGTTCAACCAAATACTAGAAATGTCTACTGTTGCCATTTTTTTAACTGAAAAACTTTGACATTATACAAACATAGTGTAAAAACACATATATGATAGATGTAAAATCTTACATGGCCAGGCATTGAGCTCAATTTGAAGATTTCTTCCACTCAAGTCACACAAATTTAGTCCCATAAGGGCTGTCAGTTTCAAACATTTTGAAAAATGCAGAGGGAAGGATGAACCATAGAAAATATATATGGAACAAAATAAAAACTATAAAGCCATTTGGTTGAAGTAGACAATAAGCCAACAACGAACTAGTGAGTAGGTAGAAACTAAAAGAGTTCCATGAAAGGTATAGTGTCTAGGTATGGACAACAACGAACTAGTCAGTAGGCCACTAATATTCATCAAAATATGTAAGTATGTTCCAGCAGCAAACAACTATATTACCTATAAGATATATATGCATGAGCTAACTGGTATGTGCCAATAACAAACTGTCAATAGTACCATATAGACCTACAATTACTGGATTAAAAAATTATGGTAAAATGTTTCTCTAATCCAATAACTAGATATGAATCTACTAATTAGTGCAATCTAATAACTAATTGTAAAGAAAGCAGATGTCACCTTACAATGCTCTGCAACCTTTCAGTTGTTTAATTGTGTTCATTTGTTTAGTATGCCCATTCACTTAGTAGTTTGATCTTTTACTTTGTGCACTTAAGGCTTTGATATTCAAACGCTATCTCTCCACAACCGTGCTTTGTGCCTACCTTAACGCACTCCTCTCAAGTCTCAGCTTTATAGCCAGCAATGCTTCTGTTACATATATAAAAATCTCCATATCATGTATCTTTTCCAATTCTGTTACAAATTTTTACTGAACAACAATTTAATTCATAAGTAACCATAAGATTAAATTTAAATTAGGCTTGTATCCAATTAAAGTTACCATGGAACTTTAAAGTCCCTATCAATCCAAGATAATAGTTTATGAAATTCATATAATTCTGTTTAATTAAGAGGACCGATGTTTAGTGACAAACTAAATCATTTAACTAGAAAGTGAATGCTACAAACGCCTAAAACATAAAAGATCGAGAGTGTCCTATCATTATTAGTAAACTAAAGTGACATGAACATAATTGATGGAAACTACAAAAGAACACAATTAAAATATTATGCTATTCTACAAGTATAATAGCTTTCCTGACTCATATTGTTAATTAGTGAAATTATAGTTCACAATTACTATATTTTATATAATAGAACAATTAAGATGTAGAAGAAACCTTAAAATATAGCAGTGCATTAGTTGTAGATTTTGATCCGGCAATGAAGGCATTTCTTCAGATAAAGGAAAAACCTCAGCTAAAAATCTCAATGTCACAACATCAGAAATGAATGGGTGCACCGATGGTTCTTCTTGAACACACATCGCCGCAATCACAACAGCTCGGTTCAGTGCTTTTAACGGGTAGTTGTTTTCTAGCACTGGGCCCATCAGCTCTTTGCATCTCTTTGGATCTTGAAACACTGGTTTTACCTATACAAAATAGCAATAAAATCATCAATTTATATATATATATATATATACACACACACACACACACACACACACACGAGTACTTCAGCACGTGCGCAAGAGTAATTAGTGTTAAAAAATATCATTTGTGAGCTATTAGGGATCTTATAACATGAATCACATACCTAATAATTTATATACATATGTACACACATTCACCAATCAACAATTTATTGAGATAAAGCTAAAAACTAAAATTATTTTAGTAAATAATAAAACATGTCAAATAAAAAAAACTAATATATTAGTATTTTGAGGAAAGCAACAAACAATAAATAATGTCCCTGCCTTGTTTTTGTATTTTGAAGAGTACAAAAGCACGTCCGATGGACGTGTACATAGATAGATGTGAGTAAAGATGGGAATAAGTTTAAAGTTGAAATTTCCCTGCCTTGTTTTTGTACGCTTTTGTTCATAGTTTTAAGTTTCAATGTGCTCAAAGACGCAAATGGAAAGTGGTTGAGTTTGTTCAATGTCTCCTATTGTATGGGTTGAGAATCATAAATTGAAATCTGATGGGCGTACACATTATTATTTTAGATTAATTTGAAAGTGAGTTTCAAAATGGATCGTTGCAAAACTATCTTTTAGAAGTTGATTAGTATGAAAATTATTTTAGTAAAATATAAACTACTTGTATTAGTTAAGACCTATTAGAAAGATAGGTTAGTTGCTACTGATGTCATGCAGCTTATATATGTTTTTAGTGCACTTCAAGGGTAAATCATGGACTTGCATATATTTTGAGACACTAATCCTTAAAACTATAATTCCCCAGCCATAATAAAGATGAGCTTAAATTAGAAAAGAGTACACGGTTATAAAAGCTTCTGAAGCAAAGGCCTTTTATGATGAATACCTATATAACTTGCGCATGTAAAAATTTCATATGCTTAACAGATTAGTAAATGACACCGTTAAAGACTCAATAATGAGTCTACAATTCAAGCTTTTCCATAACTGACATGCAAGCCAAACCCATATAATGTACAAAATTATTGCATCATTAGTGGGGAAAATTCCTTTCTTGTTAGTATACTAATAATAGAATTTATCTACAGTCGATCAAAGTTGACGTAATAATTGTGATGTAGTATATTTAACAGTCAAGGTATTATGCAAGATATTTGATTGTTAGAAAAAACAACATTATAAACGTTAAAAGTATACAGTAACATTAGCAAAGCTAGTTCACTTTATCAGCGACAAAGTTAGCGTAAAGGATGGTTAGTAGAATTTCCAATGACCAAAACTTGAATTCATATTTCTTAACATTAAAGTTTGAGCACTGTTTCTGTTTGTTGCAATAACTTTAATATTGCATTAAAGTACAAAAATTCTATAAAACTTTGGGATAACAGAAAAGAACTTTCACAAACCTTTTAAAACTGGGCCTTCACCACCATAAATCCCACTGTCATCTTCACCACGACTTTTACAAACCAGCACTTTACAACCATTTCATTTAAAACTGCCATCACCTAGTCATCAACCACCTCCTCTTCCTGCATGCTTGGACGAACACAAACTAAACCACAAACTAAACCATCTACATCACCACCTACTTCAATCATCTGCTGCCAATACCAAAGCAAACTCAAACCAATTACCCAGTCCCGCCCAAAAGAAAAGCAATCCCTCTACTTAACCTCATGCAACAAAACTTCACCACCCTCCCAAATTCCTCTTCAGTGCAAACAGCTAGTATCAGTTACTCCGTTTTCTTTTTCAGACAGACTTCGAAATTTGAGTCATTCAGATAACAAAATGGGGGGAAAAAGACACGGATACATTAATAAATTAAGAAGAAGAAAGAACCTGAGCAAGTCTTCTTCTGGGCAAGCTTAAAAAATGAGAACAAAGATACCAACAGCATGTACAGCCTCCGCTGCTACAAAAAAATAATCTAGCCTTTTGAAGATGAGTTTCAGTATAATCACCGAGATGAAAGCTGGTGATATTGCCACAGCTGCCTTCACTTTCATCATCTGGCTGTGTACCCATCCAGATTTGCTTACTTCAGCGTCTCTCTTGTGCCCCATCGATAATCAATAGGTTTGTGTGATAATTAATTATTGGATAATTACTTGTGCCAACAGGAGAAAGCCTTCCTCCAGATCAGTATACATGAAACATTCTATGATAATTAATTACTGGATAATTACTTCTGCTAGCAGGAGAAAGCCTTCCTCCAGATCACATTCAAAATATCCTTTCCGACTGCGACGCGCATCCCTGTACCCGGAAAAAAATTAAAATTTAAATAAAAAAATAGGAATGAGATTCAAAAGTGTGATAATCAAACAAAGAAAATTAAGGATTAAATACAAAGAAATAAACAGACATCAATGATCATGCACAAAATGAAAACTGGAATTTTGGTTCTAGTGACGTTCAGGAAAATTAAAAATTAAATAAACAGACATCTATCAAATTTAACTTCCAAATATTTGATATTTATTGCCCTTATATCAAATTATAGGTAGTTATTATTAGCCATATACATAAACGTAACCACCACAGGAATAGGTTACTATGCAAAACGTAAAAAAGGTAAACCTGCAAATCAATGCATTCATACCATAATAATTATATTTTTAAGTATATTTATTATCAAATTGATCACAGAATTTAATATTTCACCGTAGCTATGAGTTGGTCCATCTACATTATAGGCATAAAATGTGTAATTCAAGCTTTACTACAGTTTGAAAAGAGTAACATATATTTAATATGTTAAATTAATGTCTATGGACATGCATTTCAAGCGAAATCCAGCATAGAATTTCAAGGTATAATTTTTTTATTAAACATAAATACTCTATCTCCACTAAATAATTGACATTTATACAATACAAAACATTAGTACATTATTGTGGAAAAAACGGTCACATCAGAATGCTTCTCGATCTAAAGACCTGCAAAAAATATCTCATCTCTTATGAAAAGTTGTTAAAAATGAGTTACTGGATTATTGTCCTATAATAGAATCTGAATTTATTCATAGCAAAAAATGCAAAAAATCATTTGCTAAAGAAAGTATACCAAACATAAAGTGACCGTTAGCAGCACTCAACTGTTATCCATCCATGTAATAAACACAAAGATTTATGGTGAATAAAACAAAAAGTCATAGGCCAGTTAGCACTTAATAAATTTAAAAAACTGATCTGCATATGTTTATAAGGCTGTAAAAATGAAAACACACTAGAAATGAACCCGTGTCCGATATAAATAATAATATAAGTGTTTATGCTCCAATTCAAATTGATTTTACCAAATTGGTTTTAGCTTGTACTAGTATTACCGCATAACGGTGGAAAAACCGACCGTTAGGTGTTTAATATAAAATATAAATTTTGTTTGTTAAAACTTATTTTAAGTCAGATTTTAGTGAAAAATTATAGTATATTTTAAAAGAAAACCGAAATAATTGAAAAAATCTAAATCCAATTAAATTGAATTGTATATGTAAATGTGTTTATTTGAATCAGTTATAAAAACATGCATACATTTTTATTATATACCAAGTAGAATCAATGTACTCCTGATGTTTTGCTATTTTGTAGTTCTATACCATTAATAGGTTGAAAATAAAAGAAATGAATGACATAAAAGTATCACAGTTATTTGAAACCTGAAACTACTAAAATAATAATACTAAAGATAAAAATATATGCATTAAAGAATATTAGTATAACCGCACAACGGTGAGAAAACTGACCATAAAATTTTATGATTTAAAAAGGTCAATATATGTTGATTTTCTTTTTTAATTTTGAAATTAATTAAATTTTATGATTTAAAAGAGGCAACATACGTTACAGTTAATTAATAGATGTAACAAATAAACTAAGAGAAATAAGTACAAATCAATTCTAAATACATAAACATTATAATCAATGAAACAAGAATACAAATTCACATGATAACTATTATTCCAACCTAACATGTCCAAGTTACACTTAATAACATAGTACATATGTCATGCATAAATATAACAAATCAGAGACTCCAGCAGCATACTCCATTGCCATATCTCAAAGTTGCGGACATGATTTGCAGTGATATGCAATGTTTTTGTGCATGCTAGTAACTGAGCTTGAGATAGACTGCACGAAAAAACCAAACGGATGGTGCTAACTCAAATCTCCAAATTGCACCATGGGAAACCAACAACGAAAATGCAAAGGCCGCTCAAGAAGACATAAGAAAAAAAAAGGAAATGGTAGCTGAAGGAATGCTTGTGAGTTGTGACAGTAACAAATCAATTTTATGTCTGCAGCATTACATAAAATTCGTGAGTAGGGGAATCGATATAGAACACGTCAATTTAGGATAAGCTTTTATTATTTAATAATGGAGTCTTTAAATCTGTTCAGCAATGTTGAAAATTGACAAATATACATGGCAGTCGCAATTAAAAATTTTCAGGAAAATATTTGCCATGTTTTTATGATTAAACAAAATAATATTAAGCTACTCATGAACTTCTCATGCATTGGTTTCACGTCATTTTTTTATTGTTACTCATTATTGCTGGTAACATATATAATTCTAGTTAGAAAATAACTTATTTAGTTGAACCTTTACTTCCTCCCTCCAATAACGTTTTATATGAATATGGACACCATCTAAAAGATGGGAGCCAGACGCAAAAACTACATGATACTTTAAGCTCATGCTTATGCCAAAACGATGTACAAATATGTCACAAAGATTTGCCCGAATATTGCAACCAATAACAATAATGTCTCGCCTTATTGTGATGCAAAGCTTACACCTTGCCTAGTAAATCATGTATTGTATTGTAGAGTAACGCAATTATCCAGACCTGCTATATTCTTTTGGATGTATGGTTTCCTGATTATCAAAACTATGTCCATATCATCTCTAGCTTATGCCACCAAATATCGTGTTGTAAAGTTTCTTCAATGTTCGCTTTCCAAACCTCAGTTTCTTCCACCCACTGCCCCTCAAATAAGGATGCAATCCAAATATATGCTCTGGCATAAAATCACGACTAGTCAAAATTCCTACAACTGAGGTTCCCAAAGAGCATTTTGGAATGATGAACAAATGCCTCAGCCGACTTTTCTAAACAGCAACAACGCTTTACCAAGAGACATCGTCTCCAGTACAGTGTAAGGCAAAGTGTTCATATAGGGATGCAAATCAACATACATTTCCATTTCTTCACTACTCAATTCAACATCTTCAACGAAATCCTCTTTACCCAACCCTCTCTTCGCAAAAGCATCGGAACTAAACTGTGCAGAGCCATCGTCATTTGCAAGTGAAGTAGAACGCAAAAAAAAAAAAAAAAAAAAAAAAAAAAAACCTTATTCTTCAGTACAAGCAGAAGGTTCGTCCTAGTAATAATTCCACAGAGAACATTCTCATCGATGGTCAAAAACCCATTATTCCCAATTGTCCTCAAAACAGCTACGATGTTTCCAACGTTTTCCACTCCATTAAACGTTTGTAGAGAACCAGACATTAGTCAACAACTGTAAGTTGCCTCATGTAAGGCTCCACGTGTGACTCTAAATAGGGAAGTCCTTTTCAAAAGAAAACCATATACGTTGTCCTTCATTGTATCAGCAACAATTTTCGGTATGAAAAGGACTAGCATAACAAGAGGACGCAAAAGCATATTATTTGCTAGCTCTAGTATGATAATGCACATTGGAACTGCCATTCTCATAGAAGCACCTAAATATGCAGCGGATCCTAGAAATGCAAATAAACCATAATCTGAAGTCGATACTGAAGCTGATAGCATTGCTACAAAGCAACCATAAGCTGCGCCTGTTAAGATAACAGGCAAGAATAACCCAGATAGCTGAACATGCCGAGGAAGTAAGAAGTGACAAAGAAAATGAGGACTGAGTAGTTGCTGAATACGTTGTCGGTACCTGAACTGTAGAGGTTTCAGATGGTGTCATCGTTGGCATTGAAGAACAAGCTGGCTAAGTCATTGTAGAGGTTGGGTGGGCATTGGAACTTTTTGAGGTTGCCAGATCTGTCTATCCATGGGTATATATCAGAGATGTTGGTTGGCCAGGGCTTGCATGAGGCCATGGCCGAATAAACCACATTTTCCACTTCTGAATGCATCAATAAGTGCTCCAAGAACCACAGCGACTACTGCTGTCGTAAAAAATGCCCTATACAGTAATACGCTCCTTCACAAAGTGCAACTTTGAAAATGGTGGAGGAAGTTAGTAGGCAGTTCAACACCATTCGTGGTTCAACGGAAGGAACCACTAAACCCGACTATGCAACATGCGTTAAGATCTCAACAGATGCTTCCATTAAAGAGATGATTTATCCTGGAGCTCTTATTATGCTAACCCCTCTTCTTGTTGACAGCCCTATCCTTCACCATTTTTAATTTTGGTGTCCAGAAGAAAGTAAAGAGCTAGGATCTATTCTATTGCATTGCTATTGGTCTGTAGGCTGGCTTGGTAATTGGCATTGTCACTGAATACTACTCTAGCAATGCTTACAGTCATGTTCAAGATGTTGCTGATTTGTTCCAAACTGGAGCAGCCACTAATGCCATATTAAGACCTGCACTGGGATACAAATCGTTCATTATTCCTATATTTGCAATTGCTGTTAGTATATTTGTTAGTTTCAGTTTTGCTGCTATGTATGGTATTGCAGTTACTGCTCTTGGAATGTTGAGCACTATCACTACTGGCTTAGCAATCGATGCTTATGGTCGAATAAGTGACAATGCAAGAGGCATTGCTTAGATGGCAGGAATGAGCCATAGAATTAGAGAAAGAACCGATGCTCTAGATGCTGCAGGAAATGCCACTGCTACAACTGGAAAGGGTTTTGCTATTGGGTCAGCTGCCCTTGTGTCACTAGCTCTATTCGGCGCCTTTGTAAGCCAAGCGAAATTCTCAACTGTCAGTGTCCTAACACCAAAGGTGTTCATCATCCTACTGGTGGGTGCCATGCTTCCATACTGCTTCTCCTTGATGTCAATGAAAAGCGTAGTGAAGGAAATTAGAAGAGTAACCCAGCTAACAAAAGATTTACATGCAACATAGGAGATACAAGGAATAGAAAGAAAATAGAAATAAAACAATCAAGCACCATTCAAGATGATATAAAGATATATCAAGAACCACAAATTTTATAAGCAACACAACATTGATGTCATTCAAATCATATCTGCATAAGATAGTACAAAATTAAGACATAAATTTTGTAACTTCAACTTGTCTATTTTTACATCAATTGAATCATTAGATCACTTACTATGATAAATATTTTTCAAAGGTATAAAAGTAAGCAATAAATATTTTCAGCACTATAAATATATTGTTACATACAAGGATAAAAGAGGACAATGTACTTACCAAAATGTCGATGTCTGAAAGATTTAAAGCTTATCCATATGCTTGTCTTTCTACTAAATGACACGTGAAACAGTATTAAAAAGAAAGATCATATTGTAAAATTGGTTAGCAGAATGCAGCAAGGCATATTAGATAGATTGTTAGCGGGAGAAGCAGAATTTAATGCATCATAACTATCAAATCAAAAAGCCTACATTAGTCCATTAAGTGGACTGGATAAACAAATTTTAAAATGCACCGAAAGTTTAACCTGAACTATCAGACCTTACCATAAATTCTCCAGAGCATAAATAAACTTCTATAATTCAACTACCCTATAATACAAAATTTCAAACAGTTAAATAAAATCTTTGAAAAAATGTTGTATTCCATTATATGATGTAGTTAAACATAATAGAATATCAATACATAAAACTGCAAGTATGATAATTACATATACACTTCATATTCCTTCGGATTTAAAATAGAAAACAAAATTGTTCTTCTACAAAATAAAACTGTAATACAAACCTCTGATGAAGCATTTATCTCCACTTCTCGTGTTCTCTGATAATTATTTTGATTAAGTCCTTCGTATCATCAAAAAATGCATCAGCTCTGTCCCTATAAAATTCAAAAGAATAGTATTTCAAGGATGATGAAGTATCAGCAACCGGATCGTTATGTTTTCCAAACAAATAGAACTGTGGTTCAAGATAGACTCAAAAAAATTAAAATATAATTAACAATGTAAAGTAGACGCAACACAGTTCTCAACCATAACAATCAATCTAAACTTCTACTCTCATTAACAAAACAAAAACAAAGGAGCAACTTGTCATTTATCTGCTTATTCACAAGGAGTCCAAAGCATTAATTTTCATGAACTATGAGATCAGTCAGAGTTGCAGTTTCTGATTAAAAATATAGACTCAGCTCCAAAATATCTAACTTAGATTAATAAAATAATCTCTTAATTATATTATGATTATTATAAAGTAATAATGTTTGAATCACCTAGTAAGCCTCAATCTTTTTGCTAAATTTACAACAAAGTGAAGAAAAAAATAAAATGGTAATTACTCCAATTAAAAAAACATAAAACTACAGTAATCATACTGTATCATTGTAAATAAAAGGAGAAAATATCAGCTGGGATTGAAACGGTGTTAATCAAGTAACATGGTTTTCTATTTTCATTATTACCATCAACAAGTATAAATTGGAAACCAAAGAGTAGTCACTGCAGCAAGAATCCCCCCGACATTTGCTTGTTTCTCCATAACATTATTATCAGCCGCTGAAATCATACGTAAGACAGTAAGACTGGCATATAGAGTCTTTAACTTTTGAATCATGTATAATTGAGAACGTGGTGTATTTATGGAAGGATGAACTATTTGATCCGAAAGTGCTAAATCTAACTAAATCAGAAAGGGAAACCTGGATTAAGACGTTTTTTTTTCTTTGAATCCTGTAGATTGCCACATATCTTCCACCTGTTTATCCACTTCATCGTACTGCATCTCTAACTGAATTTTTGTTAATATCAATCAGTCTTCGAGATTCAAAGACAAATAATTTTTGTTGATGAAAAACATAATTTTTCATACTTACGGATGATCGTCTCCTGGCGGTGAAGAGGATTGCTTATGTGAAGATTTAGGTTTGTTTGAGGAATCGATAAACAATTGTTTTAAAGAAATCGTCAAATGGAACGAAGGAGAAAGAATAGGAATTAGATTTGAAGTTTTATTTGGGCTTTGTAGATTCCGGCGGTTTAGTTAGAGAAGGAATGGCATATATGAGAAACAGCGGCATCAGATGCGAAGGAGAAAAAACATCGAAGAAGAAGCCGCAGTTTTTTTGGCTTCAGAGAAATTCATTTTGGTCGCTGACAGTAAGCAAACCTCTCTAACGGTCGGTTTTGATAACATCAAATGAAGCACAAAATGTGCACCTAAACTGCTCACTTTCGGTCACAATATCCTGATTAATAAAAATTTAATGCATGTTACAACTTGAACAAGCTATTTCAATAACGGAAGAGAAAAGTACTTGGAATGAAAAGTATTGCTACCAATTCTCAAATGTTTATTTCCAGTAAAACTTTTAAGTCAGAACAATGGATATCCCAAAACAGGAAAAGCTCACAGAAAATTGGAAATTTCAACGTGAATCAGAGCATTGCAAATGCATTAATATGAAACAATTGATTCTTTCAAACCATTTCACAAACTGATTGCAGTAAAGTCATAAAATATCAATCTCAGAAAAAACAAAATTCTCAAATTGACATATCCTTGCCCACAATAGGAATCGCAAGTAAGCATAGGTCCTGCCCTTATTAACCACACTGGTAACCCAGGAGCAAATTCAAAAAAAAAAAAGCCTCAACAAATTTGCGAAAAATAAAAAATAACCTCAAAAACAGCTTCCAGTCCAGCATGCAAAATTTGGTCATTACCAGCCACGAAGCAGAAGTTTTAACAGTGTCATTTTGATGTACAATCCATTCTTTACTTACCTAAAATAGGCAGCCCTGAGGTTACTGTCCACATCCACTATTATCTGCACACAAACATTTCATCGCAGTTTTAACGAGTAAAAAACAAAGGACAACCTTTATCTGAAAAATGAAACAAAGAGGAAGTGTTTATATTACTTTATCGAGCCTTGGGAGAGGATGCATGACAATAGGATGCTTCTGCATTACACTTAGCACTCTCTCCTCTACTATGTATTTTCCACGAGCTGCTTCATATAGATCCATTCTCTCCCCTAAATCTCTCTCTTTGAATTCTTGTCTTTTATATAACATCGCATTTGGAAGCGATTTCGTATAGATCAGTGCTTTCTTCCCATTTCACACCTTTTTGATGTCATGTGCTCCTTGATATCATCTTGTATGTACATTCAATTCCAAATTTTGTTACATAAAAATAAACCTTCCAACGTCAAAGTATGTATAGCCAATTAGCAACTTTTGATATAGTTGACGGACATCCTAAACATGTATATATAAGGCAAAATAATTCTTTTAAATGATTATCAATAGTTATTACCAGTATCAAAAAATCATGGTCAGAATATAATGCTGCAGAACTTCATTTAGCATTTATTTAAGATTATTACAACGAATATCATGGTCAGATAAAAGTTTAAATTTTATTTCACTGAAATTATTTTATTTAAAAAAAAATCATGGTCAGAATATAACTAAATCATTCCAATATGTTAGAAACAATATTTTATAGTCCAAAATATCTTAAATAAACTATAACAGAAAGTGCGACTCCTACAAGCATTTCTCCATCTCAGTTGCCATATAACAGAAAATGCAACTCCTACAAAAACTCTTATATTTAAATGGACCTACGCTTACTTGATATTATATTGAAATAATATAAATATTGAAATTATCTTTGATATTTACAAATTATAAGAGTTTTATTTAAACAAAATATTTCAATATAAATTCAATATATTTGGTATAGCCAATTACAAAATGTAATAATTACATCATATTTTGACCATGATATTTGCCATGTCCTGGTGGTATTATATTGCAATTGCTGCATTCTGCAACTTCAATGAACAGAGTTATGTACTGTTATGCAACTTTGATGAACAGAAATCTGTACTATAATGTGTCTTCTAATTTATATTATGTAATTGTTGGTAAAGGATTTTGAAGGCATGAATATGAGCATTTATGGGGTTTTTTTTTGTTGTTGTTGTAATTATTTAGATATGTTGTTAATTCCTAAGTTAAGCATGGATAGCTGATTGACGGTTAACTAGTTAAGATTAAATGGTTAATCGTTATACGTAGCGGTTAACCATGGGTAAATAAGAGTGGTTCAATTGACATAAAGCATCGGTACTTAATTTTGGTTCAGTTAACCAAATTGTAAATTTTTAGCGTTTAAATCGGTTAATTTACTGAACCGCTTTAGACATTTTGTAAATCCTTAGTCCGTACATTTGTTGATCTAAATCAGTTTATACTTAACACCTAATTCAATGCACATTTCTTATTTACCTAAAATTTAAATCTTAAATCTCGATACTTATTTTTTAACTAATAATGTCCTAATTAAGAGGAATTGCTTTGTTTGTATATGCATTCTGTTGCTCAATACGGCAGCGGTGCACCCAATGTTCAACAGTGATTGAATCCATTACATCATTTTCTTGTTATTGGATGATTTACACATCCTGTGTTTTGCAAGTTCTTGGATGATTTACACATCCTGTGTTTTGCAAAATATGGTTTACTTATTTGAAATGTAGAGTTTTTTTTTAATCATATAATTTATTTAGCTATTACAGTTGAAGAAATTGGGCATCACAATTGGACTTTTCTTAAATATTATCAATAAAGCTATTTTTATTTTAAAAATAATAGTTAATATACCTATATTTTTGCTAGTTGGTTAGAGAATGCTTGACAATGAATGAATAAAAAGAGCTTATGAATACCTGTGTAAAGTGTATGCTGCTTTTGTTATAACAAATTAGAAAATAACTTGAATAATCCTAAGTTGAAAAATAGATTCCACTGAGGACAAACTAAATTCAACAAGTTGAAAAAAAATGTAGAATCTTGCTGTTTGAATTAAGAAGTGCATTTCAAGACACATTGAAATTGTATCTCAGTGAAAAACATGAAGTAAATATACCGAGTTTTTGGAATTGAGTGTAGGAATAAATTTGTCTTTAAGAAAACCAATTTATTCGGCGTATATTATCATACTTTTAGACATTTTGTAATTTATAAATATATTCAGTGAAATAGAATATAATGGTCAGAATATAATTTAAGTATGAGTATTTTAACTTTTATCTTGCTGTTTGAAAAACAGTCGGTTTTGTTAATGTTAGCCTGCTTTGTGACCAGGCGACCCAAAGCAAAGATCATGTTGACACACCTCTCGGTAAATGCTGTCTGATATGGAATCTCTGGATAACATCGCTCTCTGGCATTGGAAGCATCGTCAGAAGACACAAGGCAGTTTGGTCAAAATCACAACATCAGTATAAACTGGCCTGAAACCCCTATCAAATGACCTCATTTGGATCTATTCACCTCATATACTCGTAGCCCTTTGAATTAGCTTCAGTTTGAGCTTTGGTTTGGCTCAATCGGACTTACGGTTTGAAAGTTACGCCCATTTCCGTGAACGAGTGTAAGCTGGCATATGACCGCGATCCGATCCGCCCTTGCCTACGCGATCCGATCCGCCCTACGCGATCCGATCCGCCCTTGCCTACGCGATCTGATCCGCCCTACACGATCCGATCCGCCCTTGCATACGCGATCCGATCCGCCCTTGCCTACGCGATCCGATCCGACCTATGACCACGATCCGAACTTCGGACCTGTTCAAACGCAGCTTGTTTTGACCTATTCTCAAGGCTACTGGCTCTCCTACTTTCATGGATCGCCTGCCACGTGTCCTACCACGACCCAGTCCTCCCAGGAGCTTTCCTACAGCTATAAATACACCTTCAGATGGCATTTTCAGGGGACTTTTGGCATCTCAACTTCCATGGTTGCCATGGCCAACACTTCTCCATGAATAACCACCATCTTCCTCAATAAATTCAATGGATTCAGAGAGAATTATTCATTGAATTCAAGTGATTGAAAGACAATATTCATTGTAATTGTAATCTATGAGTGAAATGAGAAAATATGAAGTGGACGTAGGCTCGTTAACGCCGAACCACTATAAAAATCTTGTTGTCTTGCTTTTCTCCTAATTTTCCAGTTATTTCTTCATATCCTATGCTCAAAATGCGACGATTTGGGTGTTAGGACCATTTTTTGGTCTAACATTTTGGTGCTTTCACTGAGAACCGAATTCTCAATCGATCGGATTGTTATTCTACTATTTGGATTTGAAAGTTCGAAGAAAACAGTCCGCGTTTCTACCATTTTTGAATATTTCGTTGATTTCAGAAAATCAGAGCTTCATGCCTTCGAAAAAAGCTAAGGGTTCACAAGCTTCACGACCAAATGAGGATAATAAAGAAAATGCACAGGAGCAGGTTAGAACAGGTGGCCGGTTCTCGGTTCGCGGATCGCAGGGGGTATCACGAACTGGTTTACGGTTCGCGGATCGTAGGGGGCATCACAATCCGATTCGCGGTTCGCGGAACGACCTCCACGAACGGAGCCCAAAGAGCCATCACGATCCGATTCGCGGTTCATGGAACAACCTCCACGAACGGAGCCCAAAGAGCCATCACGATCCGATTCGTAGTTCGCGGAACGGCCTCCACGACCCGGGCCCAGAGTGACCTTCACGACCCGACCTGGTGTAGGATCCGCGATCCGATCCGAAGACGTTGATTAATTGACGATCCGAGCCTCGAACCAGACGACAGTAGCGAACCGCGACCCAGAAAAGTGGTGACGAACAAGGGTCGCGATCCGACCCAAAAAAGTGACATTTTTTGGAAAAAATGTAATTTTCATATCATTCCAGAAAAGGCTCTATCTTCCAAAATCGAAAAAATCGTGCGGACCCAGAAAAGTGGTGACGAACAAGGTCGATCGCCGCCGGGACTGCGGGGCCCCGGACCCCCGCCGGCGCTGCGCCCGGACCCGCTGACGGCCTCGCCTTCGGCTCGGAGCACGGCTCGCCTTCGACTCGGAGCACGGCTCGCCTTCGGCTCGGAGTACATTCTGACCCACAATTATCACAAATGCTTATCGACCAAGATTCAATAGGTATTCTGAGGATTCTTTCCAGAAGCCATGACCTCCATCTACCGATGTTATTGAATGTGAGGAGTTGTTGAAAAGATTCGACACGCTGGCTATGGCAGTATACAAAATAATGATGGTCTCTTAACAGCCTCCTCTTCCAGAGCTCCAATGGTGTGCATATTTCCCAAATGCAACTGATGATGCTCCTGAGCGAATAGTGATCACCTGGTTTACATGACTTAAACCTGTCCTACAGGCGAAATCCCAGATGACATTGACATAGAGCAACCCGGATACTATTCTAAGAATGACTCAAAAGATCCCAATGACCATGATTCTCAATAATGGGATACCCGACGGCAAGTAAGCACCCTAGCACTACAAAGTTACCCTTCTCTTGAATGGCATGGTGAAAAACGTATGTCCTACGGTTCACCTATTTGCCGTCAACCGCATCGAGATAGATTGATTTCCACGTGTCCAAGGGTTAGATCGATGTACTTTGGTCCCCAGAGTTAGGAACCAATTGAACCTCCGCAGGCCGTGATTGGATATATGGATCATTGCTGGGAAGATAACAACTTGACTGCTCACCAGCCACCATATGACATTGGTCAAGAAATGAGAATTTGAGATCAACGCAAATATGAATCAACCATTAGCTTTCCACTTCATACAACAGTTGTAATAGGATAAACGAACCTTACTTGAAGCCTCACAAGTTATGCTATCATGTTCAAGCTCATCTGATCAAGATTCAGACAGACCAGCTCCAACAGAATTCAGAGCCTACATTGCGCCCTAGTGCCTATTGCTAAATATGCTAACCAAAGATGGAGCGGGAATGATCTATAGTGACCAAGTTATTGGAGAAGCCAACTGATTAGGAAGGATGGAATATGCTACGCAACAGAGATTGCGTGAAACCCAAAGACGCTTCCCCTCCAGATGAAATGGAGTGTGAAGGAGGTGTCAATATTGCGAATGATGGGAGCATCGCAAAAGGAATTGCCAAACGACCTGCCCGAAGACATAGATTCCAGAGAGGATGGAGATTCGGGATGAAGAAGGGTGACATCTAATAACGCAACTGCACGTGTTCTGACTGGTGACGCCGACCTGACTAAGGTCTTCACATCGGATCTCCTTTAGACCTCTTCCGAACGAGAGAACTTATATCCTTTCTGTAGGCGAGCCTGGATGTGTTCGTTTGGACCAGTGCTAATATTTGCGGGATTTTATCCCAAATTATGAGTCATCTCTTGAGTATAAACCTGAAGTGTGCTCCTATCAAGCAAATAAGACGTATGCAGTAAGTTCACTATCGCGGGATTTTATATGGAGTTGCAACTAGAAATGAAAGATGAAATCAAGCACCTGGAAGTTGTATACAGACGGTGCAAGAAATGATCGGCAATCCAACGCCGAAGTTTTGCAGATAACCCCCAAAGGACGACTCGAAAGGAATTCCAGTCGGAGAAACCACAACTCGCAGCTTACCTAGAATGGGCAGAAGAGTTATTGGATGGATTAGAACGTTACAACATACCTCATATTTCATACACAGAAGATCTAAAGTCGAATCATCTGGTCGAATAAGAAAGTTCCGATAATCCAGAAAAGATAGAGATGATCCCCATCAAGACACTATGAAATACAACCATTGATAAAATGGAAGTTGATCCAACGTTGGAGACCAAACCTGGAAGAGAGTCATGGTTAACTCCATGATAAACTTCCTACAGCACAAAATGCATCTAACAAGGTGAAGTGAAAGGCGTGCAATCGTTCTTTATGCCTCGAGGTATGACATGCAATTCGACATTGCCTATTTCTCTTGGAAGGTTGTCCCAAAACAAACACCAACGAATGCAATTGCCAAATTCACCGCCTTAAATGATTCGACCAAATCACCAGTCAGCCACCCATTAGATTGGAGATGTACATGAATGAAACTTCTAGCGAACGGTGTTCTGAAGTTAGAAAGTGAAGACTCATACTTCCACTCATTTCATTGATTATCTGCCAAGTGACTCATTCCCCTAAGGCTGGGGGCAACTACATATTTGAGCATAAATTGCTCGAGATTGCATCATCTAATTCAGAGCTGATACATCAAGAATTTGCCTGGCCAATTGACTTAGTCTTGCCTGAAAGTTAGCAAGTTGAAGATCTAGAATGCTTACGCATGAATGCTGGTTGATTGTCGGCGCACCAACCCTTGTCCCCGATATGGGATCGAGGGAATATCAGCAAATTTATGTGATATGATTATCCCACCAGCAGTAATATCCTATTTCCTAGCATGGAAAGTGCAAAAATTTCTATAAGCATGAATCCATTGTTCTCATGCTAATTTACAACCTAACACCAATGCAAAGATGTGCTACCATTAGCAATCCAGTCATGACTTCCTGACACTCCATCCTTACCCTCAGTGCGGGGGCAAAAAGACGATTTGAAGGAGATGCGACCTCATCACTCGCTTATAGTACCTACTTAGCCGCCTTTGCCATCTCAAGACCCTGATCAAGGTCTATTCATTTTTTGGGACTGCCGCCCTCATGATAGTTTGAAAAGATACTCCTCATCAACTAAAAAGACTTTGGCAGCCCTTCATTGGCAAAGATAGGGCGAAGCAAAATGGACCTGCAATGAATATGCAACGCCATTTTTTACTCAGAATGATACTCATTCCTTTAACAGGATTATTCTCTAACCATAACTCTTATATTTGCATCCTTCATGAGTTATTGATATAATTAACTCAGATGAAATAATATGTGGATGGTGTAGGTACCTCGGATCTGGTATCGATCAGACTTTAACACCCGCATGCAGAATTATGGAGCACTGCCATAACGGGCCCGACTGAAATGCTCGCTAGCAAAGCTGCGCCCCCGTCTAAAGAAAGTCATATAGCTCAAGGTGGATTCGGAATGATCATCCAATCCTTGGCTTACACGTGGCAGACCGCAAGACAATTGAACATAAATCATTGAGTTACAAAGTCATAGTCCGACTCCAGATGGACGCGGTGTGACCGCCTACATGGCTTGATCCTATGCTCAACGCCACCAGATTACATGAATTCAAATAAAGGAGGCAACACTGCCTCTTAACTTGCTTACTTTTCAATCATAAAATTTGCTTTCACATGCTTTCCGAGTTACTGACGTGACTAATTCGTGCGGTGTGAATAATGCAGGTACCCGAAGTCTGGTGCCAACCATTCCTCCCGTAGACTGTTTGGAGGAACTCAAAGCCTTGGCAAATGCTCCAACTGCTTGTCCGACTGGTTTTAATCCTTGGAGCTTGGATTAAAATGTAAACCTAGGACGAGTTTGATGAGCGTGCATGATTGCAGACCGCTTGATCCGTGACTCTAACTCTCCAGAGCTGAGAGAGAGTATAAAGGACGCGAAGATGACGTCCACAAGGCATGGCGGTGTACCATGATCGGAGCCGCCTGAGCAAAAGTCTAACCTTGGCGACCGCCAGGAGAATATAAAAGCGTCCATGATTTGGCGCTGAGAAAGGACTCTTACCCCGTTGAAGGATCGGGGAGCGATGGAACAGCTGAGTCCCAACTCTAACTCTCCAGAGTCGAGAGAGAGTATAAAAGCGTCCATGATTTGGCGCTGAGAAAGGACTCTCACCCCGCTGAAGGATCGGGGAGCGTTGGAACGGCTGAGTCCCAACTCTAACTATCCAGAGTCGAGAGAGAGTATAAAAGCGTCTATGATTTAGCGCTGAGAACTTCTGCTCCGCTGAAGGATCGTTGAGCAGATCATGAACCGAGCTCGAACTCTAACCCGCTGAAGGATCGGGAGAGTATAAAAGCGCTAGAGACTTAGCGCCACGGGAAAATTCCTCCCCCGTTAAAGGATCGGGGGGGCAGGATGGAAGCTGATCCCAAATCCTCCATGTTCGGACATGGGGGCAACACAATTATGGTCCTAATCAATCCTCAACAAGACCTGGCCAGGCACTAAGTTAATGATTGATTGGGGGCATACTTATACATACATACTACTTTACTGCACTTTCACTTATAAGTTGCACTGATAACTTATAATGTTTCATGACTTATTTGCTTATTTGCGTTTCAAATGTTTAAATGCATAACTAATTATGGAATGCTCGCAGGTACAGGATAATGCGAAAGGACACTCACCCCGCTGAAGGATCGGGGAGCGACTGAACAGCTGAGTCTGAACTCTAACCTTGGCGAACGCCAGGAGAGTATAAAAGCGTCTATGATTAAGCACTGAGAAAGCACTCTAACCCGCTGAAGGATCGGGAGAGTATAAAAGCGCTAGAGACTTAGCGCCACAAGGATCCATACCCCGCTGAAGGATCGGGGTGCAGACCTAAAGCTAAATTCAAACTCTAACTCTCCAGAGCAGAGAGAGTATAAAAGCGTCTCCGATTGAGCGCTGAGAAAGAGCTCTTACCCCGCTGAAGGATCGGGGAGCGATAGAACTGCTGAGCTCGAACTCTAACCTTGGCGACCACCAGGAGAGTATAAAAGCATCTGTGATTAAGCGTTGAGAAAGGTGCTGGAGACTCAGCACCCCCCAAAATTTCTGCTCCGCTGAAGGATCGTTGAGCATATCATGAAACAAGCTAGAACTCCTACCCCGCTGAAGGATTGGGGAGCAGATTGAAAGCTTAGGTTGAACTCTAGAGAAAGTATAAAGGCGCTAGAGACTTAGCGCCACAAGGGCTCCTACCCCGCTAGAGTGTCGGGGGACTGACTGAACTCCAAGCCCGGATCCTCCATGTCCAGACATGGGGGCAAAACAGTACAAGACAATGCGAAAGAAACAAAATTCTTATTACTAAACGCAGGTTTACAAAAGATAACTAGTCAAGAACGCGAGGGCCTCACTCGTAGTGATGGCAACGTGCTAATGGAAAACGAACAAAGGGCCGCGTCCAGAAGGATGATGCATGCCCCTTGAAGACCAGAAAGCAGATGCAAAGAGAACGTCCATCTGCTGATCCCAACTTACTTCCAGAATGGGAAGCTCAGATAAGGCTGGATGTATCCCACGTAGTAATTGAACATGATGCAACCATTTCGTCCCCGACCTTTCCCTTGATGCAAAGAGCAAACGGGAGCACTCGAGGCGACTACAATCTGACCCTTTACCGCTTGATTTCTGTCCTCGGAGCTTGGATGGGAGACTAGGGCTTAGCATGGGCTGAATACCAGCAATTCATTTTTGCACTCAACTCCGGCTCTTGATGCGAGAAGTGAACATGAATCCAGAGAAGACGTGAATTCGAAGTGTACTGCTCAACAAAAACCCCTGTGGATAGGGGGCACATGAATCAAGAAGCCCGAGGCCGACCTTCACCTATTTCAGGAATGAACTAGAAGGCCGAGCAACAATCATCAATTCGCTGGAAATGATAAAATTGAAGTTCAGGTAGTGACGAACTTGGCACAGTCAGATATCAACCATCAGCTTGGGTTGAACACAAACCAATCAGCAGGCGCGCAACATGCGGTTTCGATTCCCTACGTCATGGATGGAAACACGGGCAATGGAACAGCTACCTGCAACATCCTAGATGAGAATGCAAGAATTGTGACAAACTCAGATCATGCATGACCAGTTTTAACTCCCACTCGAATGAATACTCGAGCGACATTTCATACTCAGCTCTAAGAAAGAACGCAACAATTCGAAAAATAGGAACCCGGTCAGGTCGAATGACTCGAACCATGACCCAGGGGCAATATCGATGTGGAAACAAGAAATCAGCAAAGACCCCCTTTGTAATCTCAGATTCGATGCTGGGGGCACCAGCCAGGATCTTGATAATGTGCATCAATTCTTTGATGGCAACCAGCTCGCTAGTCTGATTCGGCGCCTCTCGAGAGGCGGCACTTCTCGAGACGATATGGATAACAACAATTACAGCCCTCACACGTGGGATGTCAGGATCCCCTGTTATTCCCCCGGACTTTACATTTTCTCTCTAACGAGAGTTGTTTAGAAGCTTTGATGAATTCAACCCTGAGGGGGACATACTTCTATGATAAGAAGGTGTTAATGTGAGATAGAAAATCTCAATGCTTTTATGATAAAGGATGGAGCATCATCCGACTCCCGAACTGATAAGGACAAAGGAAAAGCCCTGAAAAACAATGACAAGAATGTGCAATTCCAAAGTGAATCAATACCACTTATTGAGCCAATGATCTTTATTTGTCAAGCACAATTAAACCGAGCATGAGAAAGAGACTCAATAAGACTGTGATAACCATTTCGGACTATGCTGAAGCGTAAACGGTGGGGTCCAACTAACTTCATAACGACATTTATTCACTCGCATTCAACAACCTTACTTGACTCCGCAACTGATCTGATGAGAGTAACCGAAGTCGCTGATGCCCAATGAGACAATCCTCACTATCTGACTAAAGAGAGGAGATTATATCAAAGCAAATGTGGTTCAACCATTCGCATATACAATTCCGATTTTTGCTAAATTGAGAAACAGTACAGAATGATCTGGGTCGACTAAGATTGCTGAACCTGCAACTCTTACCAGATGCAATGACAGGAAGTATAAAATCTTCAAGATTAAATGCCTTATTGACTCAATTCAACCCCCATCGATACTGGGGGCATAAGTACTGACCTCGCTTGTCCTCCGATGGCACTGAGAGCACAAGTGTCGGTTCATAGACTAACTTTGAAGACAATCCTGGCATGAAATGGGATTCAAAACATGTACGTCATGCCTCCGGAGTACAACCTTACTCATCTTTGCCGACCAAGCGAGCTAGCTTGTGGATCGAATGTGAACTTAAAGACTCAAACTACACCAAATGGAAGGTGTGACAAACCTATCTACTACCTTGCGATGGTGACAATCCTATAGGCACTGGTCCACATAATTTTAATAACGTCCCTTACTGACTACTTCATATGTGAATATTGGATTAAGAAATGATCCGTAACAGTTATGGATTCTCTCGACTACGATCCAGAGTGATCATGCCTTTTGAATTCCTTACTATTACGATTCAATGCGATTTTAAGATCCTGAATCAATATCAAGATATCAAGCTAGTCCAATCTTGAGTACAAATGACAAATTCGTATGCTGATTCTAATGCGCTTTATCTCAATAGTCCAGTTGTTAGCTCAGAGCCCAAGGATTCTTACTTTTCCCCATGATTTGGTTGGCTACTTCATACATTGGCTCATATGAAAAAGAAAGTCCAACCCTACCACGCGCTTGGCTTACATAGAATGATGATGTTGTTTGGCAACGACCTGTGCGTGTAGAATCACGCTTGGGAGCCAATGATTTAGCATGACATTTGACGGATGAATTAGATCTTTTGATCCGACAAGGTTTAAACAATTTCTTGATCGCCTCGAATACTCCTTCCGTGGAACTTGGCCTGACTATCTCCCAGGGAAGCAATGCAGTAGTTGGATGAAGCCTTCTCAAGGATAAATGACGTTCCAGAGAAATTTAGCTCAACATATTCAAAGCACATCTCATCTTCGATAAGATGTACTTTGTGGGGCAAAATGTTAGCTTGCTTTGTGACCAGGCGACCCAAAGCAAAGATCATGTTGACACACCTCTCGGTAAATGCTGTCTGATATGGAATCTCTGAATAACATCGCTCTCTGGCATTGGAAGCATCGTCAGAAGACACAAGGCAGTTTGGTCAAAATCACAACATCAGTATAAACTGGCCTGAAACCCCTATCAAATGACCTCATTTGGATCTATTCACCTCATATACTCGTAGCCCTTTGAATTAGCTTCAGTTTGAGCTTTGGTTTGGCTCAATCGGACTTACGGTTTGAAGGTTACGCCCATTTCCGTGAACGAGTGTAAGCTGGCATATGACCGCGATCCGATCCGCCCTTGCCTACGCGATCCGATCCGCCCTACGCGATCCGATCCGCCCTTGCCTACGCGATCTGATCCGCCCTACACGATCCGATCCGCCCTTGCATACGCGATCCGATCCGCCCTTGCCTACGCGATCCGATCCGACCTATGACCACGATCCGAACTTCGGACCTGTTCAAACGCAGCTTGTTTTGACCTATTCTCAAGGCTACTGGCTCTCCTACTTTCATGGATCGCCTGCCACGTGTCCTACCACGACCCAGTCCTCCCAGGAGCTTTCCTACAGCTATAAATACACCTTCAGATGGCATTTTCAGGGGACTTTTGGCATCTCAACTTCCATGGTTGCCATGGCCAACACTTCTCCATGAATAACCACCATCTTCCTCAATAAATTCAATGGATTCAGAGAGAATTATTCATTGAATTCAAGTGATTGAAAGACAATATTCATTGTAATTGTAATCTATGAGTGAAATGAGAAAATATGAAGTGGACGTAGGCTCGTTAACGCCGAACCACTATAAAAATCTTGTTGTCTTGCTTTTCTCCTAATTTTCCAGTTATTTCTTCATATCCTATGCTCAAAATGCGACGATTTGGGTGTTAGGACCATTTTTTGGTCTAACAGTTAAGGTTACATGTAATAGCATTTAGTCGAATTTGTTTAAATAGTAAAGATTTCACGATTATTATACACAGTAGCCTTAAATGCATTAGCTAATTTGGTTCATGCATTGACTTTTTTTGGGTAAATTATAATATCTATATATACTGCTATTATAAAATTTCCTTAGTGTTAACAGTACATAATCACCATTTCACATGCAAATTTTCAGCAATCAGCAGAAAAAAATATTGAGAATACCATTTTGTCTAAATTCATCTACCGATACAACTCCATAGCAACAAAAAGAACACCATTATAGAACAATTTTGCTCATATCAAGATCCTGATATAACCGACCATTCTCATGTTATTTATCCTCTTATCACATCACTACCAGGTTATACATAATACAAAGCATATTCAGACATTGCCAGTATGAAAAATAGAAACTTTCTATATAAATAATGAGAACGATACTTACAACCGTCAAAATAAAGTACCATATTATTATTATATTTATATTAAAGGAAAAAAACAGAACATGGGATGAAACAAAAATATTAAAGAAGAATATGATGGAAAAATCATAGGGCACCTTAGAAAGGAGTTTGTAAGCTGGATCTCCGTTGAGGACAGCGGTCAGTTTGTACTTTTGGTGCAATCCAAGGATAAGAATTGGTTAATGATTAAGATCCACGTCGATAATCTTCTTTCAATTGATAACGTCGGGTTAAATTCGGTTTCAAATTTCGAAATCTAAGTCAAAATTGGATTTTGTGGATTGGAAAAAATGCGAATTTGTGTGTGAATCCGTGGTAAAATCGTTTTTTTTAAGGTAAGGAAAATAAGGTAATTTTCCGATGAAATCGTAAATGAGGAGAAAAGATACGGAGGAATTAGCGCGTTGGATGAGAAAGAAAAGGTAGTAGATACGGAATAATTTTGAATTAGAGGAAATGAGGAAGAAACGGAGCAGAGAGAGGAAAAAGCGAAACGGTAGATATTTTAGGCGAAAATAATTGGTTTTAGAGAGTTTTATTTTGACTCTCTTACGAGTTACAATAGGGAAACCTCCCTAACGGTCGGTTTGACTATTTTGAAAATGTCATTCTTTCTTATATGGAAAACTATATAACAGAAGACATACCTAATTTGATCAGATTATGTCTGACTAAAATAACGAATTGTTTTCCACAGTTTTTCGTATACCAAGTTTACAAGGTGTATATAATATTTAATATGGTAACATATCATAATATTTCCTCCAAATAGTATAGTGTATAAAATTTGATTGTTAAAATTTAGAAAATAATTTTTAGAGGAATTTAAAATAGGGCTGGAGAAAATGAGAAGGTTTTAACCATACATCAATAATGCACCCCAATAGAAACAACTCCAAATCGCTTCCATGTACAACCAGCAGAATATTATATAATAGAATAATAGAACGTCCTTGTGTTAGTTGGAGCAATTAGGGATATAAGAAGCATGCAATAATGAACTAAGTAAAACTATTATTTGAAAATAAACTTGCGAAGCAGCAAAAGTGGAAGAAAAAAGAACAAAATTATGTTCCATTACCAAATTTCAGTCCAATTAAAATTTTGATATGCTTTCTTTAAGTATGTGTAGCAGAATAGTTGGAGTTAACTTAGTCCTTCAAGTAGTTATATATCTTTAGTTTATGGCTCGCAGCAATAATCATCAAGTTGATAATGATTTAATTACAACAGAAGACTTGCTTAAAAATATACTATCAAAATATGCCTCAATCGGAACTTACTTTAAAAAAACGATCTCATTAAGGGGTGGTGCATAACTAATCACAAAACGCATAATTTTCCTCTTTTGAAATTGTACATTCTGCATCAAGATAAGAAGATGCCTAAATTTAATAACAAGTTATAACAAAGATCAATTTCTATAATATTTTTCTTAAGGAAGCTCAACTAAATGAACACTAAAATTAACACTTTCAGTCTTTAATAAATAGTTTAATTTTACTTGAAAGTTATAAGATTGAATTAAAACTTCTATTCTAAATAATATGATCTTTCTGATGACATGATTCAGAATATTTTTATTACATGCATTGATGGTGAAAATGGAGTCCAACCTCCCAACCATGGCAAGATTTTTATTATAGGCATTGGAGTGATCACTATTTTATTGCCTACAAATTCAAGCATTACCAATCGGGATATACACATATACCATTGTCCAAATGGAGAATAGATTATTTTATAGACTGATCAATTTAGACGAACCAAGCTAGCGAACGAAACAATTTCACATCTATAGACTTTCTTACCCATTTGCACTTATTTGTGAAACCCAAGGATTTATGGTAAAAGAATCACAAAGTAAGGACACAAAGTCGAGAAAAGGCTAAAGTATGGACACGAAGTTCGGAAGTTTGATGCAAGTGGAAAGGATTGAAAAAAAAATACATTCCATACCATCAAATATTGTGTCAACTTTGTCAATATTTTATCTAGCCACACACAAATGATGGTATACAAATATAAAAGTACCAAATACCTTTCACATCCGTGTTTTCCTGTTTTGGCCCACATCTAGTGATTGTTGCATGTTCTAAAACAAATTTATCCACACATAGCTCACTTCCATCGGAAACATATATATACATATATATATATCACTACCACATAAAAAATAACATACAAATTCGAAAGTAAAATTAGCCATTTCAATTAAATGTGTCTTATAGAAACATATGATAGACAGGAAAGTGAGTATTTTCACTTTCATTAAATATAAATACTCTGATGTGAATTGCGACACAAAATGGGTTAAATAAGATTTATAAAAAAATGCAATCACTTCATTAAAATTCCAATTACAAAAATAGATAAACATAAATCAGAATTTTAAGGATGCAGCTATTAAATTTCACTATCATGAAAAATTTGCAAATTAAAAGCAAACAGCATCATACCAAGGACACAAATATTCTAGAATCAAGATATTTTACCTTGAAACAACCTATGTTACTGATTAACTTTTGATATTAGAATTAGAAATGAATGAAGCACAGATATAAGTAGTAACATATGATAGATAAATGATGAACCAAACTGTTTCCTTTTATAAAAGTAGAACCAAATCAACATTGGAAACAACACACAAACGAAAAAAACAATATATCCCAAACAGAAGAAATTTAGCATAAACATAAGGAACCTTGCAACTGTGCAATTGCTTCCATAATCCAGCATCTAACATTAGGTATGGTAAAATTAGAATCAACCATTAGCTGGTGAAAGATCGCAACAGCACACCAATAGCTGGTGAGATTTACTGTCTTACAAATTGGATCATCTAGCATTGCTGAAGGTGAAAAAAATAAATGAAGTTTCTACCTCAACAAGTAACAAATTTGAAGTGCTTTCCTCCTAGGAGTTAGAAGAGTCCACCTGCAACATAGGAGCAATAGCATACACTATGAGCTGTAATTTCGGTTCAGTGGCAATATCATGGTACATCAGACTTTATAAGAACTGTGAAGGAGAAATAATCACAGATTTCAAACAATAGCATATACCATGAACTGTAATTTCGATTCAGTGGCAATATCATGGTACATCAGAATTTATAAGAACTTTCTGTGTATATTCAATATTGTGTAAATATTTCATTAGTGTCATCCAAACAGAGCCTTTTGGAGCGTGTCATTTTGACATGAAACTAGTTACATAGCACAGAAAGTCTTATACATTGCAACAGACAAGTTTTTTTTTAAATTGCAACAGACAAGTATTACCAGCCATATGGTGGAAAGTGGAAACCTACCAATAATACCCCTTATATTGTTCACTTTGATGCAATGAAAAATACAAACAACCAACCATAAATTTAAAAGAACAAATTTTTGATGCCAGTGAAAATCCGGACCTTCTCGACATTTAGATAAAATCATATGTGATTTTTTTTTCTTCTGTTTTTTCCCTAGAAAATATTGTTTGATAGAAATGTTCATTATTTCTATGAAAAAGACTAATTTCGTAGAACCTTTGATATTTTTGGGAACAATTTTCTTTTTCAATTTTTTTTATTTTTATTCGAAATTCTAGATATTTTGGAATATTTCTTAAAGAAAAATTGAATTTTCTAAAAAAGATTTGAGTCACATTTTGATAAAAAATTAATCTTTGTTTGAAATTAACTGATTTTTTTCTCACTGAAGAAAAAACTTCAAAATGTAAACAATTTTGCATATTATCCTTAACTTTCTACAAGAAGAAAATGAGTATCTCAACTTAAAAAAAGCACGTTCTTTTTCTGTCTACTAGGAGCAATCCAGGGAGCCGAATGAATAAATCCATATGTGATAATATTTAGTTTTTTAAGATCACAAGTTCATGGCTTTTTTACTTAACCAGTGGTAAGAATAAGGATATTCGGGGCCATCCATGTGAGCATTATTCATATATTCTGATTCGCATTTTGATGCAATATTTAATAATATTTAAATCAATCAGTTACCCCATAAACAAAAAATGTACTCATATAAGAAGTATGCTTGAATATTATTATTATCTACAGAAGGAACCCGAATATGTCAGCAATGCTACCTGAAGATCACGAAACGGACGGCATTGTGTACGCGGTCAGATTTCTCCAATCAGCGCCTCCTTAATGCAAACGTGGGACTCCTTGCCTTGAATCGCTGCTGAATAAAAATAAATTTATCATCAACAAATCTGCATTAAATGTTAAGAAAGGGGGAATGGGAGCAGAAAAATACCTGCCTTACTAGAAGAACAAAGAAGAATGGAGGGCTCATTTTGGTAGTAAATGGGATCGATTCGAAAGGATAAAACGTCAATTTGATCCACTCAACATTTTGACCCATGGTCAAAGAATTTTTAGGAGGAAACCACTGCTTAGGCAAGATCATCATTTTAAGAGACTATTTTGATGTGAACTTCAAGAATCTGTCATTGTTTTGTTCCAGACTATGGACATTTTCTTGCATATAATTATTCCAAATATATAATTCAAAAAATTCAGGATTGCGGGACCATATACTTAATCCAGATATATAATTTGCAATAAATTTCTGCCAGACCATATACTTAATCCAGATATATAATTCAAAAAATCCCAGATTGTTGGACCATTTTTTCTTGCATATACTTTTTGGGAAAAATAAAATTAGTTTGATTTAAAGAAAAGAAATAAACAATTCCAATCAGCAAGTAATAGAAAAGATGTGACGATACTCAAATTCGGATACTTTTTGGTAATTTTTGTTAACTCATGTTAAACAATTCCAATCATTTTTCTGTAATTTATCCTTAAGTTAGTTATTCCAAAGTGTTGTCCTTAAAACTTATTATCTTAAAATGAGAAACCTTCGAGCCTAATTTCCACCACGGAGATACATGCGGCAATTAAAGAGAAGCCAATTTAAATTGACATTCTAAGGTAAAGATATTATATGATTGTGCATTATAAGTGATAAATGATAGAGTGTGTGTGTGTGTGCATAAAGATGAAATAATCTAATTATGACTGGTTTGTGCACATCAAGTTTTTTATTTTCATTTGGAAATAAAGTTGGATGAAGAATAACTACGAAATTATTCATATAATATATTTCCTAGCAAAACCTGTCATTCATATTTGATTAGCGATCCCTTTAACCAATTAAGTGCAACTTTAAATTGACCAACAAAGAAAGTACCATGATGGGTGAATTTAGTGGATCAAAGTGAGATAATGGTTATGATTGATGGAAATCTGAAAGTCTATCATTCAAGCATAATATTTTTTATCAACTAATTGACAACTTTAAGCAGTTGAGTACAAAAAATATGGGGAAAAAACATAATCCATTGACGAGAGGTTATAAAACATGAAATTTTGATTTTCCGTAAAATTGGTTGCGGTTATTCCATCAAAAAATATATAAAGAATATACTTACACAATAAAAATAAAGACTAGAATAATGACTCTTTCAATGATGATATAAGTAATTTTGTATTTTCTTGGGTACATTCATTTGTTGATTAAGATCACAGCAGAAACATTTATGCTCTACATGGCAGCACAAGATATGATTACATTTTGTTTATTTTGTGTGTGTTAATTCTCTATCATCATTGAATCGAATTCACCCAGTGAGCTTAACATGAGTGAACAAAAAGTACCAAAGCAAAAGAGATATCACTACAAGAAAACACTGATTTAGCGTCAAAAATTTAGAAGCGGAAATTTCCGTTGCTAATTTGCGACGGATTTCCATGTGATTTGCATGTGATTTGGATGGGATGGTTTTTTGTATTTTCAAACTTTTTTCTTTTATTTATTACCGTCGTCTTCTGTCACCCTTCACTAATTCGTTGCAAATTGCGTCAAATTACCGACAGAAAATTTTTGTCGCTATTTTCCGCTGCAAATACAAGCGGAATGCCGACGAATATTTGTTGAAGCTATTTTGCAGCAGAATTCTAACAGATTTGCAAGAGATGAAAATAACAGTTTATTATAATAATTATTTAATAATTAATAATAAAATTTAATACTTATGAAATAGTATCTAATATTCAATAATTAATTTTAAATAATTGTATTTAATAGTTACAACTGATAATCATAATTGGAACTTATATTTTATAATTTAATTAATAATTATATTTTATATTTCGAAAAATTTAAAAATATAAAATCATCTTGAATAAATTTGAAATAAATCATAAAGTTTATAAAACCAATTATTGTTTGACGCGAAATAATCAAAATTTCTAGAGTTTAAAATATTGAAAAAGTTCATTTAATAGTTTAATTTAAATTGTATAATATTTTATATTCTAATTTTAAAATTTTATATGAATTGTGACTAAGATAAAGTACAATTAAATATATTCTAATTTTAATTATAATGTTTAGTAATTAAATATTAATATTTAATCAATAATAATAATGTTTAATAATAATTGATAATAAAATAATATGTAATAAGTATTAAGAAAAGTAGCATTTAATATTTAACTGTTAATCATATTTATGTTTCATATTAGTTAATAAATTAATCATATTCTATTGTGTGCTTGATATACCCTCTCCTGTTTGTTTCCAGAGTTACAGCATCTTCCAATATAACAAAAAGGGGGATTGTTCTGTTTCCATTGGTTGATAGCTAAAACCACGGATCATTAGAATAAACTAAATCTACCACATCCATTGGAATGCGATCCAATGGCCAAAATTTGCGATCCGCATCATTCCCCACCCCCCTTCATCCACATCGTCAATTATCGAATTCCCCTAATTCCCAATCCATCTACTCTTTAGATTTTCAGACTTCTCATTCCGCCGCCTCCTGTGTTTCCCTGTTCTTCGTTTTTTTGTTCTTGCTTTGAGGTTGATTATTCAGAATAATTATATATTGAAGCACGATTTGGTGTCAATTTTGTCAGCCTCATCTCGTAATGTCGATCTGAAGCAGCTGAGATTTGAAGCAGCCAAGATCTAATCTACCCACTTTTATATAGCCGCCTCGAAACCCCTAAAACCTAACCGGTTGGCATCCTCCGTATCTTATCGGTAAGTTTCTTCTCTGTCGACATTTTCGTGTTTGAATTATTGATTTATATGTAATTCAGGTTTACAACAATAAGCCTATTTGGAAACTTTTTTTTAATAACTGTTTTAAGCAGTTATGATTTGCAAAAAGTAAGGTTAAACAAGTATAATAAGTTTTAACAGTAGAACATGAAATGAGATGAAGCAAGCATATCTTATTTTGACCGTTCTAAGTTAAAGTTGTTTGCAAAACTCAAGTTACAATAGTAAACTATAAGTGATCTTCCTCCTTTATAAGTCAATAAATTAAGTTGGTGCCAAACAGTTCCAGTTGCTTAGTTTTAGAAATAAGTTGATTCTAATGAATTTTTGCATAACATAAATTTATAGCACGTACTAAGAAATTAATGACTTGGTTTAATTGTTAATAGTAAATTGAGCATGTAAGGTTTATAGTCTACAGCACGTAAATATAAAAAAGTTTTGTTGGGCAGCACGCACTAAGAAACTGGAAGGCTGATTAAGTTTGACAAAGTTGTATCATGGCATTTCTCCCTTCCTTCTCCATATGTTAAACCGGTAATTAATGATAGCCTTTTATAAACTATAGTAGAAAGAGAACCAGGTAGTGGGCCATTGTACCTATAAATAAATGAATTCATTTGATACAAATAGTAGTAACTAGTAACAGACGTTTTCAAATTTTTGGATGAATATCATCCTTATTAAATTATAGCCTCTTCTCCTTTTCTGTAAGTGACCATCTTAGCGGATCATGTCCAAAGTACTCCAGTGGCTATCATAGGAACTATCCTGTATACGATTTCAACCAAAATCGATCACAAAACTGATATGAGAAAGCAAGGAATGTCCACCTATATATATATATATATATATATATATATATATATATATATATATATAGAAGGATGTAAACTTCATGTTAGTTGCACCGACAAACAGTTCCAGTTGCTTAGTTTTAGAAATAAGTTGATTCTAATGAATTTTTGCATAACATAAATTTATAGCATGTACTAAGAAAATAATGACTTGGTTTAATTGTTAATAGTAAATTGAGCATGTAAAGTTTATAGTCTACAGCATGCATCGAAGGCTTGCGGGATTATACGAAACTACCTGCTAAGCTCAAAATTTAGTGCAATACTTGTGTTTTCTTTTGTTTATGAGCTACAAACTTTTGATCTTTGTGGTGTCCATATGATAAAGACATAAATTTTTAGCAGATCATATTCAATTGCATTGGATGCTGAATTTGAATTTTACCCGACTGATTTTGCATTGTGAAAAGTTTGAATGGTATCATATTAGTCGTATTGTTTGTTTATTAGTTGAATTTATGTTTGATTTAATAATTCTATAGTTAAAGTTTAATAGGAAAGATTTTCACTAGTGAACCAAAAGGCAGACTCTATTGAGTTGTGGATTGCTCAGGCAACATGCTGGTACGTGTTTCGTTCTTGATCCAATTTGGTGTTGCTTTGATCTTGCGGTTGGTTGGTCTAGCTTGTATCTTCTTGCTGGTCTCATTCTAATAACATAACCACGTTGGCTGCCGATTAGCACCGGCGGTGGCTCCTTATCTCCGGCGCTGCCTTTCTGGTCTCGTTCTGGCTGCTGTTGCTGCCGCACTCACTACTTCGCTGTCACCGGAGGTGAGTGTTCTTACGGTTAAATTTATTTCCAGTTTGCTACCTCTTCTCATCTTTAATATAATTGATTTTGTGGTTGTCTTGCTACTGCTTTTCTATTGTTTGGGCTGATTATATCAGTTGAGTATCCCAGTCATGGTCTGTTGAATTTTTGAACTTGTTGTGGGTAAATATAAGGAGGTTGTTTCCATTCGTGTATACCGCTCTTTGAATTATCGAATGTTACTTTTCATTGATCCAAAATCTCACTTGAATATAGCTCTTTCTAAACAATAATGCATATTAAATGTCTGTGACTGTTATTCACGGTTTTTCCCATGCATTACCCAAATTTGTCCAACATGCATCCTTCCTTGACTAAGGTTCCATTTTATTGACTTTTAGTTTTTTGCATACACGTTGAATAATAAATTTTGATAGAATTTAAACAAATGGCTGACGTACTTTGTTGCCCATTTTGTAAAAAAAAGGGGGTAATTTTGTTAGTTAATTTCGTTTGGATGAAAAGTATACATATAATACGGTATGTGTATATATGAAGTTTCGGATTTTCTTTTATATTGGACAAGCTGAAGGTAGCGAGTATGGGTTTATTATACATAATACTCACTAATACTATATATTATTATACATAATATTCTGATAAACTGCTTGGTGTGGTGTTTTCGTTAGGCAACTAAAGATCTGATACCAAGTTAGAATTCCGGAATCTAGAATAGAGTGAAAGTTTGTGTTAATGAATGATTCAAAGTATTTAGTTTTTGATTAAGTCTTCCTTTTTTGTTGGATCTAGTTACGTTACTTTTGCTATTTTATTGTTTGAGTGGTATAAATAATGGCTGTGTACTGAGTTTGCAGTAATAATAAAAAGTCACTTTTCGACTGCTTTTCCTCTTTAGCCAACAGTTTTGGTATCAGAGCCACAAACAAAAATAAATCTAGGAAAAATGGCATTCAATGGTGCTTCGTCCTCTCAACCTCTTCCAATTTTCAAAGGAGAAAATTATTATTTTTGGAGTCTTAAAATGATGACTCTGTTCAAGTCACAGGAGCTATGGGATTTGGTTGAGAGTGGATTTCGTGATCCCGACACGGATGCGCAGCGGTTGCGGGATAATCGAAAGAAGGATGCAAAGGCTTTGTTCCTCATACAACAAGCCCTTGATGATGAAATATTTTCTCGAATTGCAGCAGCAAACACTTCCAATCAAGCATGGGGGATCTTAAAAAAGGAGTATTTGGGTGAAAAAAAGGTAATTGCTGTAAAACTACAAACTCTCCGCCGTGATTTTGAAACTTTGAATATGAAGAATGATGAGTCAGTGCAAGTCTACATGTCTAGAGTCTCATCCATTGTTAACCAAATGAAGTCATATGGTGCTGATGTCAGTAGTCAAACTGTTGTTAGTAAAGTGTTGCGATCCTTAATTCCAAAATTTGATCATGTGGTTGCTGCAATTGAGGAGTCAAAAGACATGTCTGTTTATTCCTTTGATGAGTTAATGGGTTCTTTGATAGCTCATGAAGATAGACTGAATAGGACCGCTACAAAGGTAGAAGAGAAAGCCTTTCAAGTGAACGAGGAGTCCTCTTCTAAATGGAAATCGGAAAATTTCGCAGGTCGTGGGCAAGGCGTTAGAGGCGGTTATCGTGGTCGTGGTGGACGAGGCCGTGGACAAGGCAGAGGCCGTGGTCAGTCCAGAGATCAGCAGCAATCTCGAAGCACAATTCAGTGCCATTATTGCAAAAAGTTTGGGCATAAGGAAGCATCTTGTTTTTTGAAGCAAAGAGATGAACAAAAGCAAGTTAACTTTGCTGAGAAGGTTGAAGAGGAAAGTAGACTGTTTATGGCTCATTCTCTCGTTAGCAGCGAGATGAATGGAGTATGGTTTATTGACAGTGGATGTTCGAATCACATGACAGGAGCAAGAGCAATGTTTAAGGAGCTGGACGAAACACACAAGACTGAAGTTCGATTCGGAGATAATAAGCAAGTTCGAGTTGAAGGCAAAGGTACTATTGCAATCAAGACATCACAAGGTAGTACTAAACTTCTAAATGATGTGCAATATGTTCCTAATTTAGCTCATAATTTGTTGAGTGTTGGACAATTGATGAAGGGTGGATATAAAATTATGTTTGATGATGGCTTTTGCACTATTACTGGAAAAAAATCTGATGGAAAAATGTTTAGTATTCCAATGGCACAAAATAAAATGTTTCCACTAGACATATCAAGTGCAGAACATTGTGCATTAGTTGCTAAAACTAATGATGCTAAACTTTGGCATTTACGTTATGGTCATTTGCATGAAAAAGGCCTTAAATTATTGATGGAGAAAAATATGGTTGAGGGATTGCCTAAAATAGAAAATATTGAATTCTGTGAAGCATGTATATATGGGAAACATAGTAGAAATTCTTTTCCAACAGGTAAGTCTTGGAGGGCTTCAAAATGCCTTGAGTTGATTCATTCTGACTTGTGTGGTCCAATGAGCATCGAATCTATTGGTGGCAGCAAGTATTTTTTGATGTTTACGGATGACTATAGTCGAATGAGCTGGGTGTATTTTTTAAAGCTCAAATCTGAAGCATTCGAGTACTTCAAGAAATTCAAGGCGCTGGTCGAGAAGGAAAGTGGTTATTGTATAAAGGTGTTTCGCACAGATCGTGGCGGAGAATTTAACTCTAACGAGTTTAATACTTTTTGTGATGAAAATGGTATTCGCAGGGAATTGACAGCGCCATACACCCCTCAACAAAATGGGATAGCTGAACGTAAGAACCGAACGGTGGTGGAGATGGCAAGAAGCATGATGGCAGGTTGCAATCTTCCAAAAAAATTCTGGGCAGAAGCAGTAGCAACTGCAGTTTATATTCTTAATGTTTCTCCAACGAGGGCTGTCATGAATCAAACACCATACGAAGCTTGGAAGGGTAGAAAACCAAAGGTAAACCATTTAAAAATATTTGGTTGCATAGCATACGCTTTGGTTAACTCTTCCTCACGTTCTAAACTTGATAACAAATCTGAGAAATGCATCTTTATTGGCTATAGCTCTCATTCTAAAGCATATAAGTTGTATAACCCAATCAGCGGAAAAGTGATAATAAGCAGGGATGTAAAATTTAATGAAGAAGAAACTTGGGCTTGGAAAAACAACAATAAGCTGCAAGAAACATCACAAATTATTGAAGAAACATATGATGGTGTTTTGAGACCCGCTGAACCTATAAGTTCGGTTTCTTCTTTTAATGACAACAGCACTTTTTCTACTCCAGACAACAACAGTAGCAATTCTAATTCCGAATCACCACCAAAGAAGCTTAGATCATTGACTGATATATATACTTCATGTAATTTTGCTTTGTGTGCATCTGATCCTCTATATTATGAAGATGCAGCAAACAGCCGTATATGGCAGGATGCCATGAAGGATGAGATGCTTGTAATTCAGAAAAGCCATACATGGGAGCTAGTTAATCTTCCACCAGAAAAAAATGTTATCGGCCTTAAATGGGTGTATCGTACGAAGTACCGTCCTGATGGAACTATTCAGAAACATAAAGCTCGGTTAGTGGCAAAGGGGTATGCACAAAAACAAGGTGTTGATTTTGAAGAGACGTTTTCGCCTGTTGCTCGCTTCGAGACAGTGAGAACTTTTTTAGCTTGCGCTGCTCAACTCCGCTGGCCAGTATATCAATTGGATGTCAAATCCGCTTTTTTAAATGGAGATTTAGAAGCGGAAGTTTATGTTTGTCAACCCGAAGGATTTATCATCGATGGAGAGGAAGATAAAGTGTACAAGTTAAAAAAGGCTCTTTACGGATTGAAGCAAGCTCCAAGAGCATGGTATGGCAAAATTGATTCTTATTTTCAGCAAAATGGATTTAAGAGAAGTCCAAACGAACCTGCTCTTTATGTGAAACAGCAAAATAATTCTGATTTTCTTGTGGTGAGTATTTATGTCGATGATATAATATATATGGGATCAAATGAAGCTGTTGTTGATGAATTTAAGTCTTGCATGATGAGTCAATTTGAGATGACAGATTTGGGTTTGTTGCATTACTTTCTTGGACTTGAGGTGATTCAAAGTGTTGATGGAATTTTTATTTCTCAAAGGAAATTTGCTACTGACTTGCTAAATAAAATGAATATGCTGAACTGCAAATCAGCCCCTACTCCTATGAATGCTAATGAAAAGTTGATATCTGAAGATGGTACTGGTATGACTGAAGCAAGGAAGTTTCGAAGTATTGTTGGCGGTCTAAATTATTTATCTCATACAAGGCCTGACATTGCCTTTTGTGTAAGTTACATTTCCAGATTTATGCATAATCCAACACAGCATCACTATGGAATAGCAAAGAGGATTTTGAGATATGTTGCTGGAACAATTAATAATGGAATATGGTACAATAAAGTATCAAATTTCAGGCTGATTGGTTACTCGGACATCGATTGGGCAGGCTGTTTGGAAGGTAGAAAAAGTACTTCCGGTTATGTATTCTCTTTAGGTTCTGGAGCTATTTCTTGGAGTTCAAAGAAGCAAGACGTAGTGGCTTTGTCATCGTCGGAAGCTGAATACATAGCTGTAACTGCAGCAGCATGCCAAGCGGTTTGGTTACGAAGATTGTTAGCAGATTTGCTTCAAGAACAGGAAGGTGCAACTGAAATTTTTTGTGACAACAAGGCAACGATCGCAATGGCGAAAAACCCAGCATTTCATAGCAGGACAAAACATATTGATATTCGATATCATTTTATCCGTGATCTCATTGCAAGTGGAAAGGTTGTTTTGCAGTACTGTGGAACAAGCATGCAAGTTGCTGATATACTCACAAAGTCTCTTCCACAAGCCAAGCACAATTTTTTCAGGATGAAGCTGGGATTGGGTCATTTTGAATCAAGGGGGAGTGTTAATGAATGATTCAAAGTATTTAGTTTTTGATTAAGTCTTCCTTTTTTGTTGGATCTAGTTACGTTACTTTTGCTATTTTATTGTTTGAGTGGTATAAATAATGGCTGTGTACTGAGTTTGCAGTAATAATAAAAAGTCACTTTTCGACTGCTTTTCCTCTTTAGCCAACAGTTTGAAGAGAATTAAATGAAATCTTTATTGCTGAAATTGTAAAAGATAATATACATTGTGTTTTCCGTCAGAATTTATAAAATTACAATGCACCGAACGTTGATTCTGTCAATATGACTGTTGCATAATGCAAATTATAGTTTTGCCCCAGGGTAAGGTATAAAATATCTTTTCTTGAGCTGACCAATCATTACTCTAAAAAATTTTGTTTGAATTGCTTCCTACCCACTTAGCTTTGGGTAAGTCACGTAAAAGTATAAAATTGGATGGTTCTTAAATTAATCAGAGCTTTGGAAGTCTAAGCCATGTTTGTTTAACTCAAATAGTATGTATTATGTAGCTCCAAATGTTCGCTAATCTACACTGCATTAATTAGTTAACCTATGTGTTTCAGTTTTGTACTTCAAACCCGACTTGTACTGCTGTAAATAAGCTTCAAACTCGACTTGTACTTGCTTCAGTATGTTCTACCAGGAATTAATAAATAGACTTAGTTGATGCTTCTAGATTACCCTGATATCTGCAGTAGGCACTAGTTCATTGTACTTGTATGTATTTGTTTTAGTTGTCTATGTTTAATCATGCATATAAAATTTCACTGTATACCAATTTATTGATATCATTTAGTTGTGGCATTTTTTGAACTATCTTTGGTGACAGCATGAGCGTCCAATTATGTACAATTTTGTTTTCTAATGTGATATTACTATATTAGTTAGAGTTGAAGACTGTTCTATAGTTTATACGCAGGCGTATCTGTCTTTTGTGAGATTTGAAGCTCAGTAAAGAGTCACAGTTTTACCGACTTTTGGCATATATACACTTCGTGGGAAATTATAGTATATCTTAAAAAAAAAAAAAAAACTAAGAAGTGTGATTTTCTACTGTTATGCGGTAATATTAGTAAACTTTGGACGTCTATTTATGTCTATTTATTAGACGCTCGATATTTATACGTCTACTAAATAGCTATTCGGAGGAGAACGCTTATTTGAAAGGCATTTTTTGTTGAGCTCTCCACTAAATCTAAGCAAACTTTTATCCAAAAATGTTCTCAAACTCCTGTTCAGCCAAAGTAACCAAACTCTAACCCTAACACAAAGTTGTTGCAGAAATCTCCACGGTATTAGCATCAACATCATTGTCCTTCTGCCGCTAATGCTTGGTTGGACAGAAATCAAGGAGAAACGCACGTTTTACATTGCATGGATATTATATTGCAAACAAAGTGATTGCCTTTAACTTTTTGTTTGAGAAATGGGAGTGGCACGCATGGATAAATACGTCCTAATTTACCTACGACTACATTTAGCTTTATCATAATTGCCTTTCCATTTTAATTGTATTGATCGTCCAATATAAGCACATTTGAATCTCAATAAGCTTGAATATAGTATGTTTTCCCTATTTTAAAGAGGAGAACGAGTATGAATTCACCTTCCTTAATTTGGCCATAATTTGACTATTCTTTTACGTGATTGGCTTCAGCTTGTGCATTGGATTTGATTAATGTCACCTTTAATAGTTGATTAGTGAGTATTATACATATAATTCGGTATGTGTACATATGAAGTATACATATAATACCACTGCCTCGGTATTATGTATAATAATCCTCATTGAATTATGTGGCCCAGATTTTCTTTTGTGCAACTTTTTGATGACACCAGAAGTTCTGAATTGGTTGTTGGAACCCAGTCTAGGTTCGCCCCATTTTGCACCTATGTGTCATACACCTTTGGACTAGCTAGGTATGCCATGACCTTGTCCTGTTAACGCCCCTTTCTCAATAATTTACCGGTATGGGTTTCTTAGTTTTGCATGTATGTCGGCGTTGGTATGCAGGTTGGTCTTAGTACCATTGTGAAAAGGGTACACATATATACTCCGAAGTGCACATGCCTGCATATTACCTCCTTCTTGCCATATAACCTGCTTTATGTTATTTTTATGTAGTTATTTGCCTTGTGTTTAAAAACTTATTTCTTGCCATTTCCATGATGTTTGCATGAGCCCATGCGTTGGTTCTCTCATGCTTAAGGAGAAGAGGTAAATGCATGAACTGTATGTCATTCCAAGTGTATGTTAAACTTACCCCTAAATTTAGATGGTATGAAAATTATGTTTTCTTTCAAGTTAAATCTCCTAAATGTTTTATGTCATGTAGTTTTGAAGGATATTGTCTGCCCTTATTAAGATTGTTATTCTATGTAAACTGGTTCAGGTACTCATGGCTATACCTATTTATGATCAACAGGGAAAATGGCACCAAAATCTAGTACCTTTATGAACAGTCACCTAAGCTATATGTCGCTCTTTATTTTGAAGGATTCTTAACTTAGTTCAAGAATGAATACTTTATAATTTTTTTACATTTGCTGAAATTAACATTATATCATTTTAAGTTTCTCATTGGGTATTGTTTATCAGTGGTTGGTATCTCTTTTAGTACAACACCACATTGTGATAGTCCACTGTTACATGTTTACCTTAATTTTACTGTCTTTCAAACTTATATGCGATGAATAATGTTGCAGGTGCAAGAAGTCATGGAAGGAGGAATGGTGAGCACGGAAGATATGTAAATGCCATCGAAGAAGTTGGTAGCGTACACATGTATTAGGGGACTTAGACTTGCAGTTTGTACTTCCCATAAATGCCATTGGACAAAGCAACAATATAAACTTTAATGTATGGAGTGGCAACTGGTTTGTTTGTAATTAATCCAACGTTAATTGTATGATATAAAATTGGAACTATTCGATAGACAGATGGATGATTTGTGAATGCATATACATAAAAATATATAGATTTTTCTTTTTTTGTGTATTTCAAGTTTGTAAATTCAAAAAAGCTTGCACGTGACGTTTTTTAATATTAATTACGTCTGCGTATGCGTGCTTTTATATATATATATATATATATATATATATATATATATATATCAGAAGGGGAATAGCGACAGATTGCCGACAAAAGTTTTTTAAATAAAAATTATTTGTTGCAAATCCATTGTTATCTTGCACGGTTTTACCGACGGATAATTATAAAAAATACTTTTTCGTCGCTAAAATGTCATTAAATAAATTAAAATTATATTAGTAAATAAAATTATATTTTTATTATATAAATAGTAAAGTGACGGAAAACTGTCGGAAAACTCATGCTATATTCCGTCGCTAAATCTGACACAATTACCGTCATGGTTTTTACCGACCACCGTGTTATGCAGGAAATCCGTCGCTAAAGCCGATATAGCGACGGATTAGCAGCGGATTCTGCCGCTGCTAAATGCTGTTTTTCTTGTAGTGTATTTACTGGTATGCTTTCAAACTCATAGTGCACAATAATAGTTTATTTGGTTCATCTTACTGTACAATAAATTGTCCACTATTTTTAGATGTTTTAGCAATCTTTTTATGATGAAAACTATCTACCATGTAAAGCTGATTATGTAATCATTTTTTAGCAGTAACATAGGTACATACAAAACTATATTCTAGGTTATTCATGATACATATAACTCTTTCAATATGTAATCGTAATTTGAATAGACAGACCTCTTGTGCCTCAAACAGCTGACGATGTGTCTTTAATTGGAAGATAATGTAAGCAACATAGGCAACTAACATCACCATACTGCACACTCTTGACAATTCCGATGTCGAGACCGTGCCTTCTGCATGCTCACCATAGGTCACAACATATCTAAACATCATTGTAAGCATGTGACATAGTACACCCAGAAGCAAAAGATTGGAGTTAACATCTGCTAGTCTCTGAAGAGTGTAACTAGCATGGTAAATACAATGTAACATGAAAAGCGGAACTAAGTCTGAATTTGGTTTCTTACTCAATCATATAGTTGCTCCTTTCGGATGTTTGAAATGCAGCCACATAGAAGTGAAGTACCAAGCATAAGCAAAAGATTGGAGAGGATGGAATAGATTAAGGAATACTTAACAACGTCGATCTTTCCTTGGTAAAGTGCAAATAGAGCTATGATAAGCTCCATGGCATTGCCACATGTTGCATTCAGTAGCCCACCAACTGTAGTAAAATTAAATATATTTATTTACATGTTACTACTTGTATGGAGGAGCTATAATTGAGTTGGGGAAAGCAATATATACCAGTAGGACCAGTGAAATAAGAAATTTGCCTGTATAATTATTTAGAAATGTCAAACAATATATCATGGACATTAATTTTAGAACTGACTGCATTATTGGTTCCATGCATGATATTGAGTTAATAACAACTTACTCGGTAAGGAAGCTGACACGTTCAGCTAGTGGAGTTAGGCCTAGCAAGCTTAAAGCAAATACCCACGCCTGTATCAAATACAAATATACAAACAAACTTTAGTTGTCACGTGCTAAAAATATAATCTTCAACTAAGGACTTTCAACAAAATTAATGTTTTACGGTCTACTTTAAATATGATTAGTTGTTATAAAGAAATTAAGGAAATAAATTAATCTTAGTTGCAGCCATGCCAGGTTGAAGCCTTTTTTTGTCATCCATCGTCCCATAAAAAGGCAATTTTATTTTGGGAAAGGCAGACTTTATATACCCAATTCGCATATACTTTTATTAATGCCAACTTTCTAGTGACAATAACTTAAATTTAGAAAAAACTGAATAATTGAAGGACAAAACTCTTTTTCCTTTTGCTTTGTACCAGTGAATAATTAACAAAATTATTCCTGTACATTTGTACATACATAAGCATACATATGAAAGGGATCACGATCCCCTTTCTTATTCAAGCATATCCAAGGTACCAATATTATAAACCTGTAATTTGAGCCAAAAAACATCTACCAACTCAACCGGCTACATGGTGATATTATAAAATTTTCACCAAATCAGTTACAAGTTTGTATTCATCATTAGGCACCTATCAAACATGCATCTAGCATATAAACATGCTTGTTAAATAGGCACATATACATTGAACACCTGTTAGCAGGTGTTGCATCCAATATGTAGGCATTTATTTTCAGCACCTATATATTGAACATCTGTTTGATAGGTTTAGGAAAATTAGCTGACTACAATCTGTAACATTCCAAATTTGTAATATGCAGTCCCAAACCCAACTAAAAAGACCCAGTCGAGACTTGCAAATCAGAACCAATCCGATTTAAAAAGATCCAAACCCAAAACCTGATGTATCTCAAATCATATGTTAACCAACTTGACTATGACAAACATAAAATATATGCAATTTTAGTTATATTAACCAGTTTGACCCAAACTGATTTTATCAGGAGCTTGAATCGGATCGGATCTAGATATAGAAATATATAGTCTGACCCCTTACAAAACTAAATCCCCCTAGAACTGGTAACGAATCAGTTTCGCCGCTAGAGAAAGCTGTAAACCTCCTTCAACTCATCCATCTTTTTATGCAAAAACATTATGAATCAGGATGAATCTTTTCGGACATATTATATTATATTCATTAGAACGCCATATAAACAAAATATAAACAATCAAAATTATTTATTTAACCATCTTTCAGCACTCGTTACTCACTTCTAAGAAGGTTATCCAGTGCTATCGCTGCAAGCACTTCCAAATCCTTCGCATTTGCGGTATTTGAAGAAGAACTTAAATTATTTGGAGATTAGGGTTCCAGAATGAAACCGACGGAATGGATCCGCTGTGACGAACGACAAATGGCGTAGACAATTTGGTGGAGAAGAACGGTGAGGACATTTTTATGGAGAGGAAATTTGTTTTGGGGAAGGGAAAGTAGCCGACTAGCCGGGGAACGTTAAAACTATTTTATTTTTGGGAAGGAGGCAAAAGAATCTGGAGGGAGTCACGAAAATTTCAGAGAAACAAAGCCTTACAGATCACCAATAAAACAAAAATGGTAAAATAAATAAATATCTAAGTCTAATCAATAACACTTTAGAATAGTGTATTATTAAATGGCGTTATTAATAATACATTTTCTTGTAGTGTGGAAAAGGTAGAAAATGGCAAAAATTATGTTCTGCTGCATAATTCTTCATAACATGATAATCGAAGATGAACGTGACATCGTGCAACCAGATTACGAGTATGAAGGATCCAGACAACCCCCACAAATTTACCGACCTTCCGTTGATGAAATTGAAGGACAGTTCGATATGTTTCATGTGGATCAACATGAACTATATCGGAATTTAGCACTGCAAAATCGGCTTCAACAAGATCTCATGGATCATATCTGGAGCGCTTACGGCAACCAGTAGATTATATTTTAGAGGCTATGTTTTATTACGTTTGTTTCGATTTGTATTTCAGAATTTTTGTTTTTTTATGTGTGTTTGCATTGAAGTGTATTAGCTTTGTCGTACGTAATACGTTGAATTATTTTTAATTATTCGATACATACACACTGCATTAAAGAAAATAAGTTACCGTTGATTAATTCAAACTAGAAAACAATACATAGATGAAAACAATTAAGGCAGTACAACACTACATAATAAAACTACATACGCCTAGATCTAGCATGACTATCAACAATACGCTGTTTATAATCCATTCAGTACTGCATCGATAGTGGATCAATTCCGGTGACATCCTTTTCCATTACTAAAGTCTCTTCCCGTTGCCGCTCCATCTCAAACCTACCACGTTCAATCTTGGCTATCTGTTTTAAGACATCAAGTTTTTTAGCACTATGTTTTTGACGTTCTTCATTTTCTCTGGCATGCTTCTCGTGCATCTGCGCCCACCGAGAATCAAATTGGGTTTGAACAGCATTTTTCTTTTTCGCAGCACGCTGGCCCGTAGATCTTGCATCTTCATCAAATTCAGGAGTTGCATCTTCACCGGTATTAGAATCTCTCTGCAAAGATTCTCCTGGACTTGACGTATAGGAATTTCGGCTTGCTTTTTTCTTTGTTTTTGCCTTCGTCTGAACATCTCTTAAGCTCTTCGCATTGCTAGAACTCCATTTCGGATGACTAACGAGCAATTCATAGCAATTACCGAACTGGTAGTAATGCAGTTTTTTGGCACCATTCTTTAGGAAATAATTTCAGGAATTGTTCGTTTGCCATCCGCTTCTATAAACAATATAATAATGAATATTGGTATTCTTTCGTGGTAGGTAAATAAAATATCGACAAACGAATTAGAGAGTTACAAATTATTACCAATTCGGCTTCTCCGCCCATTCCGCTAGGATTTGCGGCTCTAATTTTGTGAACTTGAGACTCAAAGAATTGGGTTTATCGATTAATCTTCCCAAATCGACCGGAAAGTGCAAACACTGATCTTGTCCTTTGTACATGCTTTTTGTTGTAAGCAGACATAACTTTTAACCAGAATGCTTCCCCACTTTGATCATTTCCCTTGACCGAATCGTTTGAAAAGTGGCAGTACATTAAACAGAGATCTTTAACTTCGTCATTGGTCCACGGCGCAGAAGAATGAAACGAGAGTGTTAGAGCTGAGGGGTAAGATCTTCAGTTAGTTGAGAATCGAAATCCCAACTATTCGTATTCATCGCTTCGTTATTGAATTGGAACGGATATGAATTGTTTACTGGTAGATAAAGAGTACGGTGGATTTGAATGAAGAAGTTTTTGTGTTTTACAATGAGCTACTCATACCAATATATATAGAAAAATAAGAAATATGACCGTTTATGGTCGTTGAAACTTCTATACGATCGTTTATAGCCGTTGTTAGTTCAAAAATGTGAGCGATTATAACGTTGGAAGATAGAAAAAGGTAGAGGAGGGGTTAAAGGAGGAGCACGTGAGAGGGGGAGGAGGGAGTCATCCTGGCGCCTAGTTTTTAGGCTGCAGAGCCTGGCGCCTAGTAACTAGACACCAGAACCTGGTGCCTAAAAACTAGGCGCCAGGATGGCCTTTAGGATCCTGAATCGGATCCTGAAGATTATGCTTAATATTAAGCCTTAACCTCACGACTGGAGAGGTTTTGCTAAATCTTCAGCCCTTATTTCTCACCACTGGAGATGTCCTAATATAAACCAAGCATTTATATTAAAATAAGTGAGTGGTGAGATGAAAGAATGAGTGAAGGGAGAAAAAAAGAGGATATGTGATGGAAATCAAAGAGCATTTAGGAGTGTTGCACTATTTGGAGTGCCATTAAACGCTCGCTATATATATATATATACACACTCTCTCTCCAACAGAGGAAGGAGGAGTCTGACTACCCGGAAAACGAAACCTTTTGGTTTCACGCCATCTCCTAAATTTAGCGATGTCCCTTTATATCGATGTAAAGCTACGATTAATCAAAGTCGATTAGGCTTCAAGCTACAAAAAAAATTTCATCAGTATTGGGATTTCCCCATCTCGCTAATCTTTGATAAGCCTCTTCAATATTCCCAATCTGATTAGCGCAATCAGTGAAATGGTTTCATCTCCCTTCATACCGCTTTGCATACAATGAGATGTAACAGATCTGATCTCGAAATGATTTTCTGTTCGACTCAATAGGGATCAATCCACTAGAGCGTTGTAGTTTCGGCGTTTTTGAACTCAGCAACAACATCTAAAAGCTAAATCTCGTTCCTCTTAAGATCGACCATTTTAGAGAATAGGGCAAGTAAATTATTGTAGAATCGGATAGATCTGCAAAGGGTAAGTAATCTATAATTGATTTTACATGATAAGATTTGGGTTTCTCTTATGTTAGATTGCTAGGAGTGAAGCTGTTGCAACTGTGGTAGAGATGGCTAGGAGCATGCTAAAGGCTAAGGGGATGCCTAACACATTCTGGAGTGAAGCTGTTGCAACTGCAGTGTATTTGCTCAACATCTCACCTACTAAAGCTGTCAAGAACTCTACACCTTTTGAGGTATGGAGAAATAAAAAGCCTTCTATAAGTCATCTTAGAATTTTTGGATGTATTGCCTATACATTGATTAATTTGAGAACTAAGCTGGATGATAAGGCAGAGAAGTGCATCTTTGTGGGCTACTCAACGCAATCGAAAGCCTACAGGTTGTATAATCCAGTCAGTGGCAAGATCATCATTGGAAGAAATGTTATCTTTGATGAGGAAGCATGTTAGGAGTGGAATGAACCAAGCAAGAGGAGTGTAGCCTTACATAAGTCAATCACACTTGGAGAATTTGATGAACCAGTTGATGTGCCAACACAGCAATCTCCTCCAACAACACCTCATGGTTCATCAACATCTTCAAGTAGCCAGAGTTCTTCATCAACTCAGTCCTCATCATCAAGTGAATCTCCTCCACGCCGCGTAAGATCACTTGTTGATATCTATGAAAACTGTGATTTTGCACTTGTAGCTACAGAACATGCAGGGTTTGATGAAGCAGTATGTCAGAATGAGTGGCAAGATGCAATGACAGAGGAGATTAAGTCAATTCAGAAAAATGAAACATGGGAGTTAGTGAGCTTGCCTCAAAACAAGAAGGCAATTGGTCTAAAATGGGTGTACAAGACTAAATATAATGCAGATGGAAGCATCTCAAAGCACAAAGCACGGCTTGTGGCAAAAGGTTATGCACAACAGGAGGGTATAGACTATGAGGAAACATTCTCACCCGTTGCACGCTTTGAAACAGTGAGAATTGTTTTAGCATTGGCTGCACAATGGAAATTGCAGGTTTTTCAGCTTGATGTGAAGTCAGCATTCCTCAATGGAGAATTGCAGGAAGAAGTCTTTGTGGAACAACCACAGGGATTTGTGAAGAAGGGAGAAGAAGAGAAGGTGTTCAAGCTGAAGAAAGCTCTTTATGGCCTAAAACAGGCACCAAGAGCCTGGTATAGCAGGATTGACTCATTTTTCATTTCAACGGGCTTCAAAAGAAGTGAAAATGAGCCAACAATCTATGTGAAAAGGCAAGGTATGGATGAGTTTATCATAGTTTGTCTCTATGTTGATGACATAATCTATTTCAGTTCTTCAGAAAGCATGCTAAGTAAGTTCAAAGCCTCAATGTTGTCTGAATTTGAGATGACTGATCTTGGAACATTGAAATACTTCCTTGGTTTGGAAGTAAGACAAACAAAAGATGGTATTTTTCTATGTCAAAGAAAGTATGCAGCAGATTTGCTTAAAAGATTTCACATGGAGAAATCTGAAGTTGCAAAGACTCCTATGAATGCTAATGAGAAGTTGCAGAAAGTAGATGACAGTGAGAATGCAGATGAAAGGATTTTTAGAAGTATTGTGGGAGGTTTGAACTATCTCACACACACTAGACCTGATATTGCCTATTCAGTTAGTGTTGTGTCGAGATATATGCACAATCCAACCAAGCAACACCTGGGAGCTGCAAAAAGAATTCTGAAGTACGTTGCAGGCTCTTTGGATTATGGCATTTGGTATGAAAGTGTGAAGGAGTTCAAGTTGAAAGGATATACAGATAGTGATTGGGCTGGCTGCATTGATGATAGAAAGAGCATGTCAGGATCTGTATTTGATCTTGGTTCTGGAGCTGTGACATGGAGTGCAAAGAAGCAAGATACTGTGGCTCTGTCTTCATCAGAAGCTGAATATATTGCTGTGGGAGCTGCAGCAAAGCAAGCTTTGTGGCTAAAGAAGCTGTTGAAAGACTTATGCTGTGAGCAACAAGAGGCATTGGAAATTTGGTGTGACAACAAGTCCACTATAGCTATGACAAAGAATCCTGCATTTCATGCAAGGACTAAGCACATTGATGTGCAATACCACTTCATCAGGAATTTGGTTGCTGAAAAGAAGGTTGTCCTGCATTTCTGTGGAACAAATTGTCAAAATGCAGATTTATTCACTAAGGCTCTGAATCAAGTCAAACATGAACACTTTATGAAGGAAATTGGCATGTGCAAGCTTGGATCAAGGGGAGGTGTTGAAGTTGATCAAAGCTTTTCCAAGTAGCTATTGAAAGCTATTCACCTAGGGAATGAAGTATCTTTTATGAAGGGTTGCATTGACTTCAAAGTTTTTCTTGGAAATATAAAAAATGGAAGGTCGTGTTAAAACTTTAATAAACTAAAAGGATGTATTGCATTAATTACTAAATTTGACTGTCATGTTGTAAGCCTATATATATGGCTCTCTTTTGTAATGAAAGTATGCAATTCAAGCTCTAAATTTATTGGCTTTCTCTTGTTAAAATCATCATAAATTCCATGTCTCGTGCCTTCCGGATTGAGTGAATAAGCAACATTAATTGAGTCATACAAAGATATTGTTATTTTTTCTATCCATTTGGTATTTAGTTTTATTCACAAAAGGGATGTCAGCTAATACAGTTGCTTACCGCTAAAATAACCCTTTCGTATTGTATAGGCTGGTGAAATATTGCATGGGTTTTATGTAGATGCTATATGTACTCAGCAAACAATAAAAAAAGAATTTACATTTGGCATACACCAACCATCTTATTGTACAACAAAGAATGCAAGTAGGTAAGTCTAGGATAAATTGCAAAGTACATTTTTCTGTGGTTGAATAATGTTTACATATTCCTTGTACTTCTGTTCATTACTTCATAATTTACTGCAGAAATAATGCTTCGCATTGATCATGAAAGTGAAAGGGAAAAAAATAAGTTACCTCTTATGTTTATATTCTCTTACTCCATTAACGAATACCATGCCTCTATGAAACTGCGTGAGAGATATTTTTGTCTTTTAATTTCGTGATGCACAGGGGCGGATGCAGTGCAAGCTTAGGTAGGGCGAAGGCCCTAGGTGGAAATTTTTTTTTTTCTAACAAAATTCTAGTGCATGTTTAGATATGCCCTAGGTGGAAACGTAGGCTTTGCCCTTTGTGGAGGAGGTAGAAGACATATCTTAACCAATTAGCCCATACATTATGCTATAAGTAACTTCCTTGTGATGAATTGGTACACATGTTGATATATATACAGAAAATTTTGAACAAATTTAGAAACATGGGACTTTTGGCCCTAGCTCAAACAAAATGCTAGTTCCGCCACTGGTGATGCACCCACTATAGTTTGGCTTTTAATGGGAAATTTTGGTGGGAAAATATGGTGTCAGTTTTAGCTGCAACTAAATTATTAGTGGCCATTTTTTAGGATTGGAGCTACTTTTTAATGATACTTTCAACTAGAATAACATTGTGAAACATAGCATGCCACATAGGATTTATATGACATCACATTCACTGAAGGTTGGAGATGCTCTAAGGAAACCCATTAGTATTAGGCCCCTTTTCTTTTTCTTTTTTTAATAAAATATATAATATAACAAAATGAGGAAAATCTAGCCATCCTCCAACGACTCACAAAAACAGTTCGTACGGAGTGCAAAAACCGTGCATAGACAGAAATACAAGAATAAATGTACACGAGCAACAAACATCTAAAACCAATTGGCAGACAAAACCAAAAGCTTCGTGCTTAAATGCTTCATGTTGAAGTTTATAACTATAATCGTGGAATGTTCGTATTTTTGCTTATGATATTGGATATTTATTTCTAGCAATGGATATCGAATTCGCTGAGATTGGGTGTTACATCGAACTGTCTTCCACTGACTCTAAAGCTATAGATCACATTCATGTGAATACAATAAGTGTGTAGAGTAGGCAAAGGGGTTGTTTTCAGATGGTTGGTTGTTTTCATATGATACATTTCGTGATTCTACACTTCAACGAGTGAAGAAACTAGTTAACATTAGGGAATTGTCAGCTGAATGCTCATTATGATGAAGTTAGCGGATGATATGCTTAGTGAAATACCGTTATGATGGAAGTTCATTTGTTTTTTCTTGAAATTCCTTTCATGAAGTGGGATAAGGTTGTGAAACTGTCTTCGCTGGCATTTATGCTGTGAGAAACATGGGACTACTGTGCAAATATTTAGTTACAAGAAAGTTTTGGGACGTGAAAGACGTTGAAACATGGTATAATGTTAGAATTGTGGTGGCAGCTTATCTACAGTTTCAGCAGTAATTATTATGAGTTCTAGTGGGATTGCGGATTCCTCTTATCATGGTTTAATTGTGCAACAGGGACGAAGCAAGTGGAGCTAATGACAGCAGTTGTTTTATTTGGAGCAGATGTAACTGCTTTAATCAAAAACCAAATGTGGTGATTTTAGTGCGGTTTCCAACAATCTTCACAGGCAAATTTAAGTCCTCCAATCTATTTGATTTACCTGTAGATTTATACAGGAACTTGGCTAGGTATAACCAATAGGGTTGTAACTATGCAAGAACATGGAGAATGTGTGTTGATGTGCATGAGGCACTTGTTGTAGTAGGAAGTTCCGACCTCATCATGGATCTTTTTTTCTTTATTTTTTCTTACATCTTTTGTGTTTTATTTAGATTACGTTTGTTCCATTTGTAATTAAGGTTAGAGTGCTAACCTTACTATGTAATTTTCTTTGAAATTAATAAGGCGTACCAATTTTCAAATATATATAGTGTGCTGCTGAGGGAACCTCGTTTTCTTCTTTCTAATACCATTACTAAAAAATACTACAAAATTTTATACTACACTCTTCTAAATAGCAAACTTTTAAAGAGGCTACCAAACACATTAATTTTATTTATTTTTGTATGGAGAACAACCGCCAATTAACAATATTTTTCGTCGTGATCAACCATCGATCAACGGTAGTTCGACGATTGATGATCATGGTAAATGGTGTTGGTCGGCGGTTGTTTGTTTTGCAAAATGATTTTGCATGGTGGTTGATAGCTATGTGAATTGCGTGTGGTATTAGGTAGTACATAATTTATTATGCTTATTGTTTTCATTTGTGGTATTAGGAAGAACAAAACGATGTGTCTTTAGCATCGCACTATATATATACCTCAAAACGCAACATCTGTATTTGATTTATTTTCCACCATTTTACACAAAATCATCCTTTAGTTCTATTTTCCTTCAATTTTTTACAATTACAAATTTATTACCACTAAGCCTCTTATTTAATCGTTTAGAATGATTAAATAATAATTTTCTCCAAATTTATCAATCAAATTCCAAATCTTATATTTAAACCTCAACTTAACCACTAAATCCAACAACAACAACAATAACAACAACAGAGCCATGTATCCCAAACAAGTAAGGGTTGGCTAGATATGAAACCCAAAATAAAAATAAAATAAAATTAATAATGATGATAATTATATATATATATATATATATAAAGGGTTTAAAATAACCAAACAAATAAAAAGTCGTCTGATAAATAGTTTTTTAAATAATAGTAAGTAAAAAGGTTCAATAAAAGTGAAATAAAACCTAAAATAGTAATAAAAAGTAAAAGGGTTCAATAAATGTGAAATAAAGCCTAAAGTAATTAAAAAAAAAACCTAAGGTTCTGGTACATGGATTGCCAACTTCCATGCACTCCTATCAACTACCGGCTCTTCAGATAAACTTCTGTTACTTAAATCTCTCTTTATTATCTCCTCCCATGTCATTTTAGGTCAACCTCTATCTCTCTTTGGGCCTTCGGCGCGGCCTATACTTTCAGCGCGTACAGGTGCATCGTTTGGTCTACATTGGGTATGTTCAAGTCATCTCAAGCGGTATTGGACTAATTTCTCTTCAATAGGTGCAACTCCAAATTTTTCCCGAATATCCTCATTTCTAATCTAATCTCGTCTGGTATGCCCATAACTCCAACGCAGCATCTGCATCTCTGCTACGCTTATCTTCTGGACGTGTTGCCTCTTAGTAGGCCAACATTCTGTACCATATAACATTGCAGGCCTGATTGCTGTCCTATAGAACTCCAATTTATCTTTTTTAAATGGCATTTTTGTCTTTATTAACAAGTTTTAATTCTTATTATAATTTTTTTAATCGCTATAACATGTAATCGTCTAAGAATCAGAATTGTTACACAAAACAAGTAATACATCACAATAGTCACTAGTTATTAAATGTTGGCGAAACTTGAAATTAGACTTGTGCTTTTATTTTTTGTAGCGTATTGCTGCAGTATGTCACCACTCATCGAGGCCTTCCATATAATCTTTCTCGATATTCCATTCTCTCCATGACAACTAAATTGAGGCATTCTAGTCTGTCCATGTCCTCTTCAAGTTGTCCAGTAAGTTCATTTGACTATCCGTATAATTAAGTCCAGTCCGAAGTTGAATTCAGCAGCAACAACATGGTAAAAGGAGTACACAATGGTGTAGGTATCCGTGTGGATGCAGCAAAGATCTACAAATATGGATGTCCTCTCGTCGTTCCATAAAGTGACACGTGAGAGGAGACGGAGGAATCATGTGGCAACAATGGTCAAGCACAAAGTTTTGACTGCGAACATTAACTTAGACACCCATTTTTTATTTTACATCCAATTGAAAATCCCGCAAATACAAGAATTTTAGTTGTCTCCGATCGCAACCAAACCAGCTTTATATTGTCTGAAATTTCGATATGAATTCAAAAGAGAAAGAAGCACATCAATCGAAATTCATATGTAAAAGTTATTAATGTTATAAGATTTGAATTTGAATTATTATAAAACTATAACAAGCATATGCACTCACCAATTATAAAATGCTACATCAACACCTTCACTCTTCTTCTGGCTCACGATGGAAACGTTACAGCAACATTCACGAACCCGTTTACGTGAACTATCGTCCACATTCAGCCTCTACTTACATCCCCTCCATCGTGCCCTTTTCCCTTCCCCTCGGGCACCTCCCACACCATACAACCATACTCATACATAGTGGTGGAGCCACATTATGGTTATGGAGGGCAAGCGCCCTGCTATGAATTTTAGCATTATTATTTAATAAACTGAATATAATTTTTGGGGTTCGATGAATCTACATATTCTTAAAGGTATATATGTGAAGAGGAGACACAAATACGTTGTACCAAATAAGACTATTTTTGTTTCACTTTCACTACCTATACTTTTTTGCCATTAATTCGTTTTTTTATTTGGTTACCGTGGCTTCCTTACCATTAATTTGATTTGAACTTATAATTACCTAGAAAATACCAAATGTTTGAAACATAAATCATATAATCTTTTTTGCTAATTGAATATTGCATTCTTAATTAATGTTTAAATTGGTTTTAGCATTCGAATTATTGTTTAATAAATTATTATATCAACGTTCAAGTTATGATTGGTTGAAAATTTGTTGTGAATTATATTTATTAGCATGAGCATTGCTTCAATTAGTTTTTTTATTATTCGAATTAGTGGCTAAAAAATGGATTGCCCATGCAATCTTCGACCTTAATTTATTTGTGACCTGGTAGGCTAGGTCGAAACTCTGGCTACGCCACTGCTCGTACGCCATCAAGAAAACCATCTCACTGACCTGTAATACTGCCAGCAACACCACTGCCTCCGACCATCTAGAAAGTGTGGCTTCCTATGAGATATGGACTTTTCATAGGCATGCTACGAGTGACATAATCAGAGTTGAGCGCAAGTTCATTCCAAGTTCACTAATTTGGTGAGAAGGGTTTTGAAAAGTTTTTTGCTTTTTTTCTTTATAAATAGATGCATGAAGAAGAAAGACAAAACAATGGAGGGTAGGAGGGGGAATAGGAGCAGGCAGTGAATACCAAAGCAATGTGAATAGTAGTTAGAAATGGCACATAGAAAATGAATTTGATTCATAACGTGTACGTGAAGGATATGAAGCAACGTGAGAGAGACCGGGAAAGAGTAGGTCCGAGACATGACCCATTCATTTAAAATTGTAGACAAATACCTTAATTTTAAATTGTACCATATCTTTATATTGATAGTTTTAAACGCACAATCGCAAGCTCAAAACAAAAAACAAAAATATGCATGCGATCAGACAATACGGGTAAAGTGGTAAACAAATAATTGTAGTACGATGGACGTGTTAAAATTTCAACTTTAACCCTTAAAACATAGGATGATCATTAATTTGAAGTAAATAAAACTAGAAAATTCAAAATTTCTATTTTTGATTGGTTACCAGAGAACCGAACTAAAACTGAACCGTTTGATTGGATAGTATAATAGCTTCTATTTTTGATCAATCGTTTGATGTGGTCCAGAAGCAATTTGGACTTCAAACCACATCAGATCGAACCACGCCTACCCTTAGTTTTTATATATGACGATAAAGCGAAGTTTTCTTAGAACTATCCAAAGTAATACAAGTACTGTGAAAGTGCATGTATGTCCTTAAGGTCCAATAGTTATTGATTTATACCTAGTACAACAAGTCAAACTACTAATCAATGATTGGTCAAATGCGGGAACTAATCTTCCGTTGTACGAACCATTAGCAGAACGCCTCAAGGGGGAGAAAACTATATGCAAACTCGTAAAGTGAGTCATCAAATAGACCTTTGTCCGTCCCTCGATCATGGTGAAAAATGCATCTTATCGTACTCGGTTACGTCCTACTGTACCACTTCGTGTCATGTTTGCATGCATAAGAGAATCTCCAACCCATCCAAAATTCTTTTGAAATGTGGATGCCAAGTAAGTAGTTAGACAAAATTATTATGTACTCTCTCTCCAATGGGACTTTGTACACAACGTAAAAGAAGAAAATGTGAAATAAAATGTACTATTCCTGGACATTCAACATCCCATTTTAAAACATGCCACATCATTTTTTTTTTGGTACCGCTTCTCAGTCTCTTTTTTCTCTACCTCTGAATACTTCTTCTCCGCTCGTGTCCAGCAAATATTTCTATTCAGATCCACAAAATTATATAATTCTAACTGACGCAGTTCTCCTTTTTTTCGTGATTAAACTATGTCAAAGATTAGCGTTTAAAACCTGGAATCTTAGCCAAAGAATTATTTAATCCAAATAAGTATGTTGGCTGTTTAAATTCCATGTCTCGTGCCTTCCGGATTGAGTGAATAAGCAACATTAATTGAGTCATACAAAGATATTGCTATTTTTCTGTCCATTTGGTATTTGGTTTTATTCACAAAAGGGATGTCAGCTAATACAGTTGCTTTTCGCTAAAATAACCCTTTCATATTGTATAGGCTGGTGAAATATTGCATGGGTTTTATGTAGATGCTATATGTACTCAGCAAACAATAAAAAAATAATTTACATTTGGCATACACCAACCATCTTATTGTACAGCAAAGAATGCAAGTAGGTAAGTCTAGGATAAAGTGCAAAGTACATTTTTCTATGGTTGAATAATGTTTACATATTCCTTGTACTTTTGTTCATTACTTCATAATTTACTGCAGAAATAATGCTTCGCATTGATCATGAAAGTGAAAGGGAAAAAAATAAGTTACCTGTTATGTTTATATTCTCTTACTCCATTAACGAATACCATGCCTCTATGAAACTGCGTGAGAGATATTTTTGTCTTTTGATTTCGGGATGCACAGGGGCGGATGCAGTGCAAGCTTAGGTAGGGCGAAGGCCCTAGGTGGAATTTTTTTTTCTCTAGCAAAATTCTAGTGCATGTTTAGATATGCCCTTGGTGGAAAGGTAGGCTTTGCCCTTTCTGGAGGAGGTAGAAGACATATCTTAACCAATTAGCCCACACATTATGCTATAAGTAACTTCCTTGTGATCTATTGGTACACATGTTGATATATATACAGAAAATTTTGAACAAATTTAGAAATGTGGGACTTTTGGCCCTAGCTCAAACAAAATGCTAGCTCCGCCACTGGTGATGCACCCACTATAGTTTGGCTTTTAATGGGAAATTTTGGTGGGAAAATATGGTGTCAGTTTTAGCTGCAACTAAATTATTAGTGGCCATTTTTTAGGATTGGAGCTACTTTTTAATGATACTTTCAACTAGAATAACATTGTGAAACATAGCATGCCACATAGGATTTATATGACATCACATTCACTGAAGGTTGGAGATGCTCTAAGGAAACCCATTAGTATTAGGCCCTTTTTCTTTTTCTTATTTTAATAAAATATATAATATAACAAAATGAGGAGAATCTAGCCATCCTCCAACGACTCACAAAAACAGTTCCTACGGAGTGCAAAAACCGTGCATACACAGAAATACAAGAATAAATGTACAAGAGCAACAAACATCTAAAACCAATTGGCAGACAAAACCAAAAGCTTCATGCTTAAATGCTTCATGTTGAAGTTTATAACTATAATCATGGAATGTTCGTATTTTTGCTTATGATATTCGATATTTATTTCTAGCAATGGATATCGAATTCGCTGAGATTGGGTGTTACATCGAACTGTCTTCCACTCACTCTAAAGCTATAGATCACATTCATGTGAATACAATAAGTGTGTAGAGTAGGCAAAGGGGTTGTTTTCAGATGGTTGGTTGTTTTCATATGATACATTTCGTGATTCTACACTTCAACGAGTGAAGAAACTAGTTAACATTTTTGAATTGTCGGCTGAATGCTTACTCTAGCCGATGATGAAGTTAGTGGATGATATGCTTAGTGAAATACCGTTATGATGGAAGTTCAGTTGTTTTTTCTTGAAATTCCTTTCATGAAGTGGGATAAGGTTGTGAAACTGTCTTCGCTGGCATTTATGCTGTGAGAAACATGGGACTACTGTGCAAATATTTAGTTACAAGAAAGTTTTGGGACGTGAAAGACGTTGAAACATGGTATAATGTTAGAATTGTGGTGGCAGCTTATCTACAGTTTCAACAGTAATTATTATGAGTTCTAGTGGGATTGCGGATTCCTCTTATCATGGTTTAATTGTGCAACAGTGACGAAGCAAGTGGAGCTAATGACAGCAGTTGTTTTATTTGGAGCAGATGTAACTGCTTTAATCAAAAACCAAATGTGGTGATTTTAGTGCGGTTTCGAACAATCTTCACAGGCAAAATTAAGTCCTCCAATCTATTTGATTTACCTGTCGATTTATACAGGAACTTGGCTAGGTATAACCAATAGGGTTGTAACTATGCAAGAACATGGAGAATGTGTGTTGATGTGCATGAGGCACTTGTTGTAGTAGGAAGTTCTGACCTCATCATGGATCTTTTTTTCTTTATTTTTTCTTACAACTTTTGTGTTTTATTTAGATTATGTTTGTTCCATTTGTAGTTAAGGTTAGAGTGCTAACCTTACTATGTAATTTTCTTTGAAATTAATAAGGCGTACCAATTTTCAAATATATATAGTGTGCTGCTGAGGGAACCTCGTTTTCTTCTTTCTAATACCATTACTAAAAAATACTACAAAATTTTATACTACACTCTTCTAAATACCAAACTTTTAAAGGGGCTACCAAACACATTAATTTTATTTATTTTTGTATGGAGAACAACCGCCAATTAACAATATTTTTCGTGGCGATCAACCATCGATCAACGGTAGTTCGACGATTGATGATCATGGTAAATGGTGTTGGTCGGCGGTTGTTTGTCTTGCAAAATGATTTTGCATGGTGGTTGATTGCTATGTGAATTGCGTGTGGTATTAGGTAGTACATAAAATTTGTTATGCTTATTATTTTCATTTGTGGTATTAGGAAGAACAAAACGATGTGCCTTTAGCATCGCACTATATATATACCTCAAAACGCAACATCTGTATTTGATTTATTTTCCACCATTTTACACAAAATCATCCTTTAGTTCTATTTTCCTTCATTTTTTTACAATTACAAATTTATTACCACTAAGCCTCTTATTCAATCATTTAGAATGATTAAATAATAATTTTCTCTAAATTTATCAATCAAATTCCAAATCTTATATTTAAACCTCAACTTAACCACTAAATTCAACAACAACAACAATAACACCAACAGAGCCATGTATCCCAAACAAGTAGGGGTTGGCTAGATATGGAACCCAAAATAAAAATAAAATAAAATTAATAATGATGATAATTATATATAAAGGGTTTAAAATAACCAAACAAATAAAAAGTCGTCTGATAAATAGTTTTTTAAATAATAGTAAGTAAAAAGGTTCAATAAAAGTGAAATAAAACCTAAAATAGTAATAAAAAGTAAAAGGGTTCAATAAATGTGAAATAAAGCCTAAAGTAATTAAAAAAAAAACCTAAGGTTCTGGTACATGGATTGCCAACTTCCATGCACTCCTATCAACTACCGGCTCTTCAGATAAACTTCTGTTACTTAAATCTCTCTTTATTATCTCCTCCCATGTCATTTTAGGTCGACCTCTATCTCTCTTTGGGCCTTCGGCGCGGCCTATACTTTCAGCGCGTACAGGTGCATCGTTTGGTCTACATTGGATATGTTCAAGCCATCTCAAGCGGTATTGGACTAATTTCTCTTCAATAGGTGCAACTCCAAATTTTTCCCGAATATCCTCATTTCTAATCTAATCTCGTCTGGTATGCCCATAACTCCAACGCAGCATCTGCATCTCTGCTACGCTTATCTTCTGGACGTGTTGCCTCTTAGTAGGCCAACATTCTGTACCATATAACATTGCAGGCCTGATTGCTGTCCTATAGAACTCCAATTTATCTTTTTTAAATGGCATTTTCGTCTTTATTAACAAGTTTTAATTCTTATTATAATTTTGTTAATCGCTATAACATGTAATCGTCTAAGAATCAGAATTGTTACACAAAACAAGTAATACATCACAATAGTCACTAGTTATTAAATGTTGGCGAAACTTGAAATTAGACTTGTGCTTTTATTTTTTGTAGCATCTTGCTGCAGTATGTCACCACTCATCGGGGCCTTCCATATAATCTTTCTCGATATTCCATTCTCTCCATGACAACTAAATTGAGGCATTCTAGTCTGTCCATGTCCTCTTCAAGTTGTCCAGTAAGTTCATTTGACTATCCGTATAATTAAGTCCAGTCCGAAGTTGAATTCAGCAGCAACAACATGGTAAAAGGAGTACACAATGGTGTAGGTATCCGTGTGGATGCAGCAAAGATCTACAAATATGGATGTCCTCTCGTCGTTCCATAAAGCGACACGTGAGAGGAGACGGAGGAATCATGCGGCAACAATGGTCAAGCACAAAGTTTTGACTGCGAACATTAACTTAGACACCCATTTTTTATTTTACATCCAATTGAAAATCCCGCAAATACAAGAATTTTAGTTGTCTCCGATCGCAACCAAACCAGTTTTATATTGTCTGAAATTTTGATATGAATTCAAAAGAGAAAGAAGCACATCAATCGAAATTCATATGTAAAAGTTATTAATGTTATAAGATTTGAATTTGAATTATTATAAAACTATAACAAGCATATGCACTCACCAATTATAAAATGCCACATCAACACCTTCACTCTTCTTCTGGCTCACGATGGAAACGTTACAACAACATTCACGAACCCGTTTACGTGAACTATCGTCCACATTCAGCCTCTACTTACATCCCCTCCATCGCGCCCTTTTCCCTTCCCCCACCCTTCCCCTCGGGCACCTCCCACACCATACAACCATACTCATACATAGTGGTGGAGCCACATTATGGTTATGGAGGGCAAGCGCCCCAGCTAGGAATTTTTGCATTATTATTTAATAAACTGAATATAATTTTTGGGGTTCGATGAATCTACATATTCTTAAAGGTATATATATGTGAAGAAGAGACAAAAATACGTTGTACCAAATAAGACTATTTTTGTTTCACTTTCACTTCACTTTCACTATCTATACTTTTTTGCCATTAATTCATTTTTTATTTGGTTACCGTGGCTTCCTTACCAATAATTTGATTTGAACTTATAATTACCTAGAAAATACCAAATGTTTGTAACATAAATCATATAATCTTTTTTGCTAATTGAATATTGCATTCTTAATTAATGTTTAAATTGGTTTTAGCATTCGAATTATTGTTTAATAAATTATTATATCAACGTTTAAGTTATGATTGGTTGAAAATTTGTCGTGAATTATATTTATTAGCATGAGCATTGCTTCAATTAGTTTTTTTATTATTCGAATTAGAGGCTAAAATAATGGATTGCCCATGCAATCTTCGACCTTAATTTATTTGTGACCTGGTAGGCTAGGTCGAAACTCTGGCTATGCCATTGCTCGTACGCCATCAAGAAAACCACCTCACTGACCTGTAATACTGCCAGCAACACCACTGCCTTCAACCGTCTAGAAAGTGTGGCTTCCTATGAGATGTAGACTTTTCATAGGCATGCTACGAGTGACATAATCAGAGTTGAGCGCAAGTTCATTCCAAGTTCACTAATTAGGTGAGAAGGGTTTTGAAAAGTTTTTTTGCTTTTTTTCTTTATAAATAGATGCATGAAGAAGAAAGACAAAACAATGGAGGGTAGGGGGGGAATAGGAGCAGGCAGTGAATACCAAAGCAATGTGAATAGTAGTTAGAAATGGCACATAGAAAATGAATTTGATTCATAACATGTATGTGAAGGATATGAAGCAACGTGAGAGAGACCGGGAAAGAGTAGGTCCGAGACATGACCCATTCATTTAAAATTGTAGACAAATACCTTAATTTTAAATTGTACCATATCTTTATATTGATAGTTTTAAACGCACAATCGCAAGCTCAAAACAAAAAACAAAAACATGCATGCGATCAGACAATACAGGTAAAGTGGTAAACAAATAATTGTAGTACGATGGACGTGTTAAAATTTCAACTTTAACCCTTAAAACATAGGATGATCATTAATTTGAAGTAAATAAAACTAGAAAATTCAAAATTTCTATTTTTGATTGGTTACCAGAGAACCGAACTAAAACTGAACCGTTTGATTGGATAGTATAATAGCTTCTATTTTTGATCAATCGTTTGATGCGGTCCAAAGCAATTTGGACTTCAAACCACATCAGATCGAACCACGCCTACCCTTAGTTTTAATATATGACGATACAGCGAAGTTTTCTTAGAACTATCCAAAGTAATACAAGTATTGTGAAAGTGCATGTATGTCCTTAAGGTCCAATAGTTATTGATTTATACCTAGTACAACAAGTCAAACTACTAATCAATGATTGGTCAAATGCGGGAACTAATCTTCTGTTGTACGAACCATCAACAGAACGCCTCAAGGGGGAGAAAACTATATGCAAACTCGTAAAGTGAGTCATCAAATAGACCTTTGTCCGTCCCTCGATCGTGGTGAAAAATGCATCTTATCGTACTCGGTTACGTCCTACTGTACCACTTCGTGTCATGTTTGCATGCATAAGAGAATCTCCAACCCATCCAAAATTCTTTTGAAATGTGGATGCCAAGTAAGTAGTTAGACAAAATTATTAAGTACTCTCTCTCCAATGGGATTTTGTACACAACGTAAAAGAAGAGAATGTGAAATAAAATGTCTATTCCTGGACATTCAACATCCCATTTTAAAACTTGCCACATCATTTTTTTCTGGTACCGCTTCTCAGTCTCTTTTTTCTCTACCTCTGAATACTTTTTCTCCGCTCGTGTCTAGCAAATATTTCTATTCAGATCCACAAAATTATATAATTCTAACTAACGCAGTTCTCCTTTTTATTGTGATTAAACTATGTCAAAGATTAGCGTTTAAAACCTGGAATCTTAGCCAAAGAATTATTTAATCCAAATAAGTATGTTGGCTATTTAAATTCCATGCCTCGTTCCTTCCGGATTGAGTGAATAAGCAACATTAATTGAGTCATACAAAGATATTGTTATTTTTCTGTCCATTTGGTATTTGGTTTTATTCACAAAAGGGATGTCAGCTAATACAGTTGCTTATCGCTAAAATAACCCTTTCGTATTGTATAGGCTGGCGAAATATTGCATGGGTTTTATATAGATGCTATATGTACTCAGCAAACAATAAAAAAAGAATTTACGTTTGGCATACACCAACCATCTTATTGTACAGCAAAGGATGCAAGTAGGTAAGTCTAGGATAAAGTGCAAAGTACATTTTTCTGTGGTTGAATAATGTTTACATATTCCTTGTACTTCTGTTCATTACTTCATAATTTACTGCATAAATAATGCTTCACATTGATCATGAAAGTGAAAGGGAAAAAAATAAGTTACCTCTTAAGTTTATATTCTCTTACTCCATTAACAAATACCATGCCTCTATGAGACTGCGTGAGAGATATTTTTGTCTTTTAATTTCGTGATGCACAGGGGCGGATGCAGTGCAAGCTTAGGTAGGGCGAAGGCCCTAGGTGGAAAAAAAAAATTTCTAGCAAAATCCTAGTGCATGTTTAGATATGCCCTAGGTGGAAATGTAGGCTTTGCCCTTTCCGGAGGAGGTAGAAGATGTATCTTAACCAGTTAGCCCACACATTATGCTATAAGTAACTTCCTTGTGATGAATTGGTACACATGTTGATATATATACAGAAAATTTTGAACAAATTTAGAAATGTGGGAATTTTGGCCCTAGCTCAAACAAAATGCTAGCTCCGCCACTGGTGATGCACCCACTATAGTTTGGCTTTTAATGGGAAATTTTGGTGGGAAAATATGGTGTCATTTTTAGCTGCAACTAAATTATTAGTGGCCATTTTTTAGGATTGGAGCTACTTTTTAATGATACTTTCAACTAGAATAACATTGTAGCATGCCACATAGGATTTATATGACATCACATTCACTGAAGGTTGGAGATGCTCTAAGGAAACCCATTAGTATTAGGTCCTTTTTCTTTTACTTTTTTTTAATAAAATATATAATATAACAAAATGGGGAGAATTTAGCCATCCTCCAACGACTCACAAAAACGGTTCCTACGGAGTGCAAAAACCGTGCATACACAGAAATACAAGAATAAATGTACAAGAGCAACAAACATCTAAAACCAATTGGCAGACAAAACCAAAAGCAAGCTCAGCAGCAAACAAGGTTCAAGCTTCACATAAGTCGATCAAAGAGCTTGTGTAACTAACGGGACCACGAGAAAGGTCTCTAGCAATGGAAGGGAAGTCCAAACAGATGGCCGTAGAACCGTCGAATGCTCCGGCTCCGCAAGCTCCATCATATCATAGGTGGCAAGCGATATCGGAGAAAAGCATCTAACCTCCTGCTCCATGTAAAGCACCAGTAGCTTCCCCTACTCCAACAAACCCACCTCGGTAGCGTAACGAAAGCACCAACCTGCTCCAAATGGCCCTGCTCTAATGACCTATAACCTAGAACCTACATAACTAGCAAATGATATAAGCTTTGGGGTTGGGGGGAGGGGTTAGGAAGGGATAGTATGGGATAACATAAAACTACAAATACCATAAACATAACACAGCAACAAAGTCAACCAATACTTTCCCTGGAAGTAGTCGGTACCGAGGAAACATCAATGGTTACTGCCAACCTCCTAGAGCAGGGACCGAAGAGTCCCCTGAAAGGCCGACCACGGAAAACAAGGAACACATCGTTCCTTACTTTTCAGATAATGGTAGGGGGGTCCATAGCCACTTCGTCAAATACTTCCTTATTCCGCGAGCACCAGATGTGCTAGCAGACAAGACAAGGAATAAGACAAAGAAGGATCAATCTTAAAGATTTTCCTGAGATGCCGAACCACCAGAATCTCAGCAAACCATCAAGCGGGGTGGCATTTCCTCGACAACCCAATAGATTCCTGAAGTAATTCCAAATAGATCTGGCATAAACCCCAGTGAACAACAAACGAATAGACGACTCAGAGCATCCAACACTGCAGCATCTGCACTGGACATGAGAGGGATGCCGATTCTCTGAAGGTTCTCATCTAATGGTAACCCGTCATGCAAAGTTTTCCACATAAACAGAGAGACCTTGGAGGGAATACGGACATTCCAAGCGAAAAAAAGATGGAGGCGCGGACCTGGAGTCCGCACTGAATTCCACGCCGCTAAATGAGAAAATGGACTGTCGTCCCAATGGGTTCCACTCCCATGTGCGTCCAATAAGGCCTTCACGGATTGCATCCGCTTCCACCCCAGTCGGCCCTTTTTCTTTTACACTATATCATCTTATCATGCAATGTCGACATCTGAACCACATGGTCAAGAATGGTGCATACAAGGACTCCCATTATCACTAGGTTACCCTACTGGTATCTCCATAACCATTGTATACCCACCATGGAATACCCTATCAGTGTCAACAAATATTACACGATCCTGGTCATCTCTGAACTCTTAATTGGTTATAAAACCATTACCCAATGCTACAGTGACTTACTGTCCTTTTGTAGGGAAATATATTCCTTATTATCATTATCATACATATGTGTCTCGAGATAGGCTAAAGTACCAGGTTTTCGTTAATGTCGTTTCTTTCTAAATTATGTGGATTTTATTATATAACTGAGCCTGAAGCCAAGGTCCAAAATATGAAACTTTTTCCTTAGGATAATTAACGTATGTAGGCCTCTTTATAAAAACAAGTAAATATATAGGCTTGTTTCAGAATTAATTACAGGTTTAGACATGTTTTGGTTTACTGAAGGCTAATTTTGAGAATTCGCACAAAGGCAAATCAAAATTCGCCTGCAGACAAAACTTGCAACACATAAATCAACCCGAGACCCCATTCTTCCCCCAAACCAATTCACTTTCCCCTTTCCCCATTTTTACCCAGCACGAAAATAAATATATAAACCAAAATCAACTCCATTTTAACCCATTTTTCCTCCAATCCGTCACTAAAAGCTAATGGCTAGCAGATCCGACATAGAACACGAAATTGGTAAAAATATTGACTCAATCTTCCAATTTTGAAATTATGTCATCTAATTTTTAGAATTGGAGGTTATGGAGCTGATTGTAGCTTACTAGTAAGAAGTTTGTATGTTGCAATTACAAATGTAGATGTGAACCTTATTCACATTATCGGTTTTAGCATGTTCGATATATGATGATTGCTTATTAGGGTATATTGTTAGGAATTGGTATGGTTTGATAATGCGGTTGATTACGAATGAAGTTGTATGCATTTTTAGCTGCATAATAAGCTTGTATGTTTGAAGTTAAGATCATTGGAACATGAGCTTGACGACTCGTTGAAGCTGTGTATTGTGTGGATATGTGCAAATTGAAAAAAATCACTGTATTGGTTTGGAGATGTTGTCGTAGATAATTTTCCTTGTTTATGTAAATGATTATAAAAGTATATTATGTTTAAGAAAGCATACCATGTTCAAACTTGGTTTTAAAAAAGTATAAAATGTTCTAGAAAATAATACCGCGGTTGATTGGAAACGAAGTTGTGTGCATTTGAGCTTAATGACTCGTTGAAGATGTGTATTGTGTAGATGTGTGCAAATTGGAAAAAATCATTGTATTGGTTTGGAAATGTTGTCGTGGATAACTTTCCTTGTTTATGTAAACGATTAGAAAAGTATATAATGTTTAAGGAAGCATAACATGTTTAAACTTTTTTTACAATAGTATAACATGTTCTAGAAAATAATACTTATGTAAACATCTTTAGTAGTTAATTCTACATTTTGCAAAGTATTTCGAGATGAAGCCTTGACTGGTTGATCCGAGCGTGTTATATCTTCAGCAACAACATAGGACATCAGACCTTAGTTGTATGCAAGTGAATTTTTATAAATGTTTTCATTTTATGATGTTTAGTATTCTTTCAGCATTGGACGTCAAACCACTTTTTTTGTATTCTATTAAAATTTTAGAGTGACAAGTCATAGTTTGTCATTAACCACTCGACATCACTTAAGAAATTGACATCCTCACATCCTCGCGTCCTCTCCTAGATCGAGAGGGATGGACATATGCACATTTTTAGATTAGGATACTCCAGCTCGATCATTGTCTTATTGGTGCTTTAGTAGATAGGTAGAGGCCTGAGACATTCACGTTTCACTTCCCAGTCGGTGAAATGAGTATTACCTTGGGAGATGTGGCTGTTTTGCTAGGATTGCCTATTGAAGGCAATGCTATTGCATACGGTGGTGTGAGATATGATTATCTGCAGCTTTCTCGGGACCTACTTGGCTAGATCTGTCGGCCGATCAAGTAAGGGATGGTGAGTTTGTTGAGATCACATGGTACCGTAATCAGTTGAAGCATGATATTCCTGAAGACGCCACCAAGATTCAGATTCAGCAGCAGGCTCGTTGCATTATACTGCACATTATTTTTTGCAGATTGATGGTCGAACATGCCAACACCCGTATAGATTTGAGATGGCTACTGTATTTAGCTAATCTCAGGTAGTGTGCTACATATTCATGTGGTAGTGCAGTGTTGGCTTATACATATATATCAAGAGATGTCTAAGCTCGTGCTATTATAGTATGGTTATTACGTAATCGTGTGATAAATGAGATAAAGCTGTCGATGTGATAAAGCTGAGTTGACAAGTCTTAATGATTAAAGCTGCACAGATGTGACTTGCTTTATTAAAGATGTCAAAACTTGCTCTATTAAAGAGAACCCAGCCTCTCTTCTCTCTCCACTATTATCTGCCTCAAACTAGATCTGATAAGCTGGTATTTTGAAGAGTAGTTCAGAACTCTTGTAGGTAATAAATTTGTTCCCCAACATACTCTACGACCCATCAACATTACTCGTTTATTTCAAGTTTCCACTTTTCATCTAGGTCTGAATGGCTAATTGGGAATCCGAATATGAAACCATGGTTCAAATGTATGATGAGTATGAACGCGGTAAACAACCAGCCGAAGATGTCGAATTTGTGCTCGAAACGCAAATGGAATTCCAAGTAGAAGTTATAGAAGTCAAATCCAAACTCTTTAGTGCCTCGCAACCAAACTTTGCAGTTCAACGTATATGACCGGTTCAAAAATCTCTTAATACTCGCTTGAAGGAAGTACTTGCTCAACAGAACCCCGATAGTTCAAACTCTAGCATGACGGGTCGTTTTGTCCTATGCGATTGCGAAGTCCAATTTAATGTGCTTGTATCTAAAAGTCAAACGAATGCAGGTCATTGTTTTATCGTTGCAAAGCATACATTGATGCACAGAATTGCCAAGGATTGCAAAGTTGTAAAATAATAATCATGGATCGATCCACCTTTGACAGAGAGGGGTGTCTAGTACGCACTTGAGATGCAAGCCGAGGTTAGTTGCTAGGAAAGAATGAATATTGCATTAAAGGCTGAAGTACTTCATGAGTGCTACGGTTTAACCGAAAACTATGAGTAGAAGCAACGAGGAAAGTGCAAAGCCAACCATGAACTGCGCAAGCGATTTATATTAATGAGAGGAGCCAGTATATTTAGGGGAACAAAGTATGAGAATAATTAAGATTAGTAACATAAGGAAGTTGTTGTATTGGGTCGTATTTATGTTGTATTTGGTCGGTCGTAGTTATATGTTCTGTTGTATTTGGTCGGTCGGTCGTAGTTATATGCTATGTTGTATCTCTTCTACCACATCTTATTTGTTTTAATGAAAACTTGAATTGGATGGAAGCAGTTTGTAATGAATTGAATGAAAGCTATTGTTTGTTATCCGTAAATTACCAAGTATTGAATATTGTTTGTATGTTCTGTGTAAACATCTTAAAGTTGTGTTGTGAAGAATTTTTGAACCAGGTAATCTATTTAAATTGTTGCATACAAAATTTCTTTAAAAATGTTAATAGTCAAAATACATTGGCGAGTTTTCAGAATGCGCATAAAGGCGAATTCTGGAACTTCTCCTGCGAAAGCCTGAAACAAAACGGGTCTATTTCTGTAAATAAAACTTAAACATTGCCATACAAGTTATTGTTTTACAAAACAAGCCTATTTAGGCAAATATTCCTTTTCTTAATGATCGACCGACTGGACCCTAGGCTGACCACTACTGGTCAATTGTTGGATTTCCATGTTAACTGATCTTTTAGAAGGCTAGAGATTTGATTAATTTTTTATGTCCATCGTTTATTTCATTGAGTCATGTGGTTAATAATATTTAATCAGCCCAAATCACTAAATGAATAGATTATACATCAATTTATAATTCAATGTGATTGTGGTTTTATGGTTCGCAAGCTTAATCATAGAATAAGCCTCTAAATAAATATGAATGATTACGATTTAGTAACTTTATATTATAGGGTTTTAGATTTGAACTTAAAGTCAAGCATTTTATGTTTCTAACATTCTAAATAAATCAAAATAGGGTGCAGAATTAACTGCAATAGTCATCTAATCAAAATTAATCCCACTTACCTCTAGCTTTAGTACATCATGTTACATTTGCTTGAGAATTGTCCCCCAATCCTCTAGCTTTATTTTCACTACCTATATTTTGAAATTTGGCCTCTTTTGGGTTGAATTTATTTAAGAGGATTGTTATAGCGTCTCGACCTTTGATTAAGGGGAGAATCAATTTTAATTTAATGTATAATTGTTATGGGGAGCACAAAATAAACTAGTCTCCCCTTAAACATATAAATTAAAAATTCTGATAATAAGCCCCTTTAATCCTCATTAATGGAAACCATAAAACCTAATACCTAATTAATGCTTATAATTTAACGCTGCACGTAAAAATAAAAAATGAATATATTTTTTTTTAGATATAAATTGTCAAAATTTAGAGTAAAAAAAATCATTGTAGCACCCAAATACGTCTGCAAAATAACCAAGTTAATCGACAGATAACAACAAGAAAAACAAAGAACAAAATCAGTATCGGTCTAGGGTTTAGGGTTGTAATTATTTTGTTTTTATTTCTGGAAGCGCACATTTGTTTTTTACGCTGAATTTAGTATGTTAAGTTTTAACAAAGTGATGAGCCAAGGGGATTTATCACCTTTTATTTTCCTTTTTAAATAATCTAGACCTCCCTTTAAAAAAGTTAAGTTGGAGTCCCTGTAAAATTATTACCCCTTAACCAAACGTGGAGTCCCTTTAACAATCCCCTTATATTTAATATTTGAGAATTTTGATTAAAGGAAAATTTTGGCAAATTTTTAACTGTATAGAGTTGTGTAAGGATTATGGTTGGTTAAACTGATATTTATTGGGGTAAGGGTCGACAATAGATCTATGTTAGAAAGTTTTTGGTTTAGGGGTGGCAACTAGACCTGACCCGATAGACCCAGACCCGACCCGTCGGGTCTAGGTGAGTCGGGTTTTTTCGGGTCTAAACCATACATTTCCAAAATCTAGACCCGACCCGAGCGGGTCGGGTCGGGTCGGTTCGGGTTTTGTTGGGTAGCAACACTAAAAATACATATATTTCAATTATTTTTGGTCGTGTCTTTAAGGACGGGTCAATTCGGGTCTGGTTTTATTGGGTCTTTATTGTATTTTTCATCACCTAGGCCCGACCCATCGGGTTCGGTTCGGGTCCGGGTCTTTTCGGGTCGATTCGGTTTTTCGGTTCTCGGTTCTAATTGCCAACCCTACTTTGGTTCAACCAAGTTCGCCCATCATAACCATCAAACCTAAGGAGCAATCTTAGCAATTGGAACATGTCACCAAAAAGATTCGTAACCCCAGAATTTCACACATGTTAGGTTGACGACTACAATTTATGGGTCAGTTGCTGCTGATGGACGATTAAACCTTATGGGTCGATAGGTGGTAATGTAAATTTTTTATGTTTATTCTAATGATCGTAACTACTCCATACTAACTCCAATTATGACAAATTTATACGAAAATCTTCTAGGAAATTTCTATAAATGTTATCGTGCAAGTATCATTGCTAAATTTTGATAGTTGGTGGGGAAAAAAAAAATCTTTGAAGTCCTTTTTGTATTTTAACTTAATATTTTTTGTTAATTTTTTGGAGAATTACTGGCTTAAACATGAAATTACCTAATGAGATTCTCATTTAGCATTTTTCATAAGTGGATTAAGTTAAGGGAGGGGTAGAAAAACAACATAGTTGCTAGGTCTATTAGAAATAAGTGGAAGCATTTGCATAACCTTTATTGCTCCACTCATGAACTATTGATGCATAGGTATATCTAGGGATGTAAACGGGTCAGATCGGACCGGCCGGAGGTGTATCCAAGCTTTGTCCTATAAGAGATTCGGATGGACACGAACCGGACAAGCATTAAGTTCGAACACTCTTCATATGAGCCGGACAATATTCGGACAATAGAAAAACATCGAACATTTTGGATCGGACTGGACCCTGGTGTGTCTAAGCTCTGCCCTATAAGAGAATCAGACGGACACGGACCGAACATCTTATAGCTTCGGACCGAGCCGGACAACGGACTGTCATGTTCGATATACAACCCTAGGTATATCAATGCAAATGCATTATGGGATCAACCAAGCCTTTATAAGGATCGATGGTTCTCATTTGAAAGTTCCGTAGCACTATCTATCTCTACAGTAAAGGGACTACCAACTCTTGTACAAATTTCGCACTCTATTTTTTGCCAATGAACATACACCATTATATCATATTAACTTCTGTCTTGGGGATGGGAGAACCTACTATTTTGATGTTTGCTCATCCTCCTCCTCAAATTTCTTGGTTCAAATCACCACCAGAACGATGACCTTAATAGACAAACTGTAATAAATGAAGCTTGTTAATACTGCTGATGTATATATATACTGCTAATGTATATATATACTGCTGTAAATGTACCAGACTCAGTTTTCAATACGAAATAGCTTTATTCTCTTCAGCTCTTCTTCTCTCCATCTGCAATTTCATGGTATCAGAGCCAACAATGTTGCCTAATTTTTCTTCCTCAAATTCTCCTTCTCAAAATACAAATTCAGATATAACCTTTCCTTCTTCTTCCATAAATTCGCTTATTGTCATGAAATTACCAATACCAACTAGATTAAATCGGAGCAACTTCTTAGCATGGAAATATTAGGTTGTTTCAGCTCTTCATGGCCATGAACTCTATAAATATATTGAAGAGGATCCTTCATTGAAAACCATCACAATCGAAGGATCTCAATAGATCAACCCTAATTACCTCCACTGGCACAAACAAGATCAGCTTCTTCTAAGTTGGATTTGAACTTCGCTATCTAAACCAATTTCGGGCTAAGTCGTCTCCTATACTACCACAGTTGGTCATTGGAAATCACTTCAGTAGTCCTTCTCTGCTTTTTTTCGAGCAAGGCTGTCATAACTTCGTCGATCTCTACAAAATACTACCAAAAGAGGCTTAAGCTATGCAGATTATTGTTAAAGATGAGGGCAATTGTAGATGAAGTAGCTTTAATCAAGCAACATATTTTACATTGTTGAAGGGGTTTATGTTCAAAGGGAATCAATTGTGCATTCCCGAATGTAGATAATCAAAGAACTTCATGATGAAGGGCATGTAGGTCGAGACCGTACAATGCAACTGATCTTAGAATAATACTTTTGGCATTCGGTATGTAAAGAAGTTGGAATTTTGTGCAGATGTGTCACATTTGTCAAGTGCCCATGAGGACGACAACTAGTGCGGGGTTGTATATGCCATTGTCAGTTCCTTCTTGACTATGCGTAGATGTGAGCATGGATTTGGTTTTGGGTTTACCTAGGACGCAATGAGGCAATGATTCCATTTATGTAGTTGTTGATCGGTTTTCTAAGATGGTTCACTTTATTGCTTGTAAGAAAATTGTCGATGAAGTGAATGTCACTGAACTATACTTTGGGGAAATATACCGTCTTCATGAATTACCAGATTCGGTTGTTCCGCATCGTGATACTCGGTTCTTGAGTCATTTTTGGATCAGCTTGTGATAGATAGTGGACACGGAATTGGAGTTTAGTAGTGCGTATCATCCACAAACAGATGGACAAGCGAAGGTAGTGAATAGATTATTGAGTAATTTGTTGAGGAGCCTCGTTAGTGACAATTTGAAAAGGTGGGATTTGAAATTATGCGAGGTTGGATTTGCACATAACCATGTTGTTAATCCTACTACCAGATTTAGTCCTTTCAAGATTGTATATTCAGTAGTCCGGAAAGGGCCCTTGGATAATCCGTTGGCGCGTCGAGATAAAAGGAAAGGAAAGGCAGTTGATCTTGTTTCAGGGTTACAGGAGCTCCATCGTGCTGTGCAGGAACGTTTGGTTGAGCCAAATCACAAACACAAGCAAAGTGCAGATTCATAGCCTAGACATATTAAGTATCAGGAGGGCGATTTTGTATAGGCTGTGTTGACAAAAGACCAGTTTCCTACCGTCACATACAATAAATTAGCTGCCAAGAAGATTGGTCCTTTGGAAATTCTTAAGAAGATCAACCCCAACACTTATCAATAGAGGCTCCCAAGTCATATTCGCACTGATGATGTTTTCAATATCAAACATTTGTTGTCATATTACGAGAATGCAACGGTTGAAGAGATTGCTATAAATTCGTTGACGAATTCTTTTTACCCAGGGGAGGATGATGCAGCGCAGGGATCAGTGGTATCGGTTCCGGCTTAGGGTTTCAGGCTAAGTGGTGTCGGTATCGGTAATACTCAGCAGGTCTAAGTGGTATCGGTTCCCTGTTGGCTCAGTAATATAGGAGTTAATTTTTTTTCAGTATTGATATCATTGTCAATCTGTTTCGTTGGTTTTCTGTTTTGGCTCTAGTGGGTGATAATCTGTTTCGTTAGCTTTCTGTTTCGGCCCAAGTGACAGCGGCTTCGATTCAGTGTATCGGTGTCGTTGACACTTTATGGGTTGATTTCTTAATATTTCTGTTTTTGTTCTGGTTTATCTTTATATTTTTTTGTTTCGGTGTCGGTGTTCTGATGTCTGCTTCGGTCTTAGTATACTATATATAGTATGGTTGTAAATACAAAATGAGTTAGTTCATTTCTGAAATAAAATTGTGGCATTTCGCCATTGTCGGACGAAACTCCAATTGTTCCACCAAATTCGGCATTTGATTGCAAATCAACAAATTTAAAGGCCAAGTTTTCGGCATCGTCGAGATCAATGGAAATTGGTGTTATATCTCAGTTACATCTTTAAATTTGAATTTGTTGTTGTGACACTGCAACATGTTTTGTATGAAAATTTTATTTACTTTTAAAGTGGTGAGGGAAATAAAAATCCACATTTAAAACCATTTAAACTTTTGGTGAAATTGTTATTTTTGTTGACTTGACCTTGATTGACTAAAGATGCATTTACTGGGGATTAGAGTAGACGGTGTACTTTGTAAAAAACATTGATTGAAAGACATATATAAGTTTTATATCTTGCCCAAAATTCCAATACCTCTATATCCAACCAATCAGAACTCCTGAATTCAACATTTTTGCATTTAAACCTGCTTTCTCTCTGCGACTTAATTGCAAAAAGATGAAAATAGAGAATACTGATCGGTTGGTTATAGGGAAACAGAAGATTTTGGATACAGAGGATTTACTTTTAATTTTTTCAAGTTTGCCTATTTTTTGTTTTTTGTTTTTTAAAAAAGTGCTTATTTGCTTTTACAGTAAACATAAAAACAACACGGATTTGATTTGAGATAGTAGAGGGCCAAGCTAATCATTTCCTTTTAAAACCTGTTTTATCCAGAACCAAGATACCATGAATGTTGAGAATATGCAAAACTTTCGAAATATGTAAACACTCAGCAGCTTCAAGATATCATCAAACCATCATACACAAATGAGGCGAAGTTGATAAAAAATATTCATCCAATGTGCTCAAGGACCATAAAAGCCTTTGCTGTTTTTGGATTGAAATTTTAATTTCTGATTTCCATTCTTCTTGATCTTTCTTCTTCCTTATATATATCTCGACTTTCAAGTTTAATATCAAGAAATACATATTGACATATATTTGAACTGTGAGACGTATTATGATATTATGCACATCTATTTTAGCTCATAAACGTGTATGCACTTTTAGAATATCATTTGTTGTACACAAACTCTTGAAGCTATATGCCTGAGCATTTTTCTTCATTATCTGTACATGAAGCACATGACTTGATAATATGCAAAATGACTCGGTCCACATTTACTAATGGATCCCAAAACACAAAATATAAATCAAAACCAAATAAAATATTCATCCTTTTAACCTATCAACTCATACAGAAATAATAAAACTCCGATCATAGACCAAAATATTTCAGTTTTATCATTCTGTTCCGTAATCAGAACTGAATCACGAGAACAAGAATTAGGGTGAAAATTACAAAACATGCATTTTGCCAGCTAAAACAGAATACAACCTCCACAAGAAAAATTAGATGAAAAAGAAAACCCATGACATTTGCAAACGGGTGAAACGAACAAACTCCCAAGAATCAACATGGGAATGCACGAACTGCCAAACCAAAACATACGCGAAATGCCATTAACATTCCCCACCAGAATGCTCCGTCTTCGTTATCCATCTATTCTTCAATTCCATGATAATTTGCATGATAAAGTGACTCTCAAACCCTACATTTCCTTCTTCACTTTCCGCAACCGGCCGAACCATGGCCACATCTCTTACTCCTTCGAAAGAAGTATTAATTCCCAAAGTTTCCGCCACCTTCCTTGCACTACATACTGCACCAAAAAACCGCTTTGCCATTTCCAAGAAGTCCTCAAATGATTCTGGAAGAATATGGTTTTCCATAAAGATCTTAACCAAATACCCGAAATCGTCTATTCCCATAAATGAAAACCATGCGTTAACCTTTGGTTCACCCCATATAATGCCAGTGCCAATTAGAACGTCTCTGAAGATCTCAGGATCGATGCCATCCTTCTTATATACTTCCAAATTCAGACCACGCAGGTTTAACCTCTCAAGAAATGCATCAGATAAGGTTTTAGGGCAATATTTGGAGTCGGACATGTTGAAATGGAAGACCCAAATTGAAGGGTGCCCTTCAACGACAGGAAGTTTTTGTTTCCCATTAAAGAGAGTGAAACCAAGCTGGATGATGGGGAGGTTTCCAATGTGGATCTTCACGAAATCATATGCAAGTTCAGTGGATGCTGAACTGTAATTCTTTTGGAGGAAGTCTTTGGAGCAGTGCGTAGGGTACTTGCACTTGATGGAGGCATAACGATATCTTCCTAAGTTGTTTTTTATGTGATCGCATTCCATTATCAGGTTGGATGCCCATACGTTTCTAACTCTGATTTGTTTTTCTTCTTCTTGAGCCATTTTTTAAATTCAAGAAAGGAGGGGGGGTGATCAAAGGATGAAGTAAGGGGGCGAGAATAAATTTGGATTTGATCGTGGATGTTTATGAGAATAAAGAGGTAAAATCACCTAATTGCCCGTTATACAGTGAATGGGTTTCGGTTAACTAGGGTTGGAATGAGGTTTAAGATAATTGGTCCAGTACAGTAGGGTGCTTCAGGCAACTACGGTGCCGTTTTCAGCAAAGATTTGGACTTAGTGATCCAAAATTCACTGTTTTCTCAGTGGAGAAAATCAAACCGTTGGTTGGCATTCGATGCATTGGACGTCAACGGTTCGGTTTCCCCTTCAGCTCTATAAAATCGATTACTTAACATCATTCTTTTCCGCTACAATCAGTCAACACCTCAATATTTTTACATCATCGATTCATTTTCCGATGATTGCAACATTTTTCCGGTTATTTTTCTCCACTAATTTGCTTGTTTTTATCATATCTATCACATACTTTTTTCCATAAAATTTTAACTGGTATTGAAGTTTTAACTTTTTAACGTTACGACGCACTACTCTACCTTCGGTGCTCCTGCTTCTTCATTCATGTCAATTGCAAATTGGATATGTAAATGCATGTAAGCGTTCATTGAGCACTACAAGAAAAAAGGTTTTCTATAACGCTAATAGATAGCGGTTTATTTGATTATGTTATTGTTTATTTTAATTTCGTTTGTTTAAAAGGAGAATTGCATATGTAACGCGTTGCAAGCCCGCTTTTATTTTCAAAGCCGCCAATTTTTCCCAATTATTTTCCACATTCCTCTAATAGTCTCCTCAATTTTTCCCAATTATTTGTCCCTTTCATCCTCCTCTAATAGTCTCCTCCAATACACAAACACAATCCGTCAAATTATTACCAGCTAAACGTGCTTCCCCATAACTCGCCTTATTATCAACAATAGAAACCATTGAATACAGACTTCGACCAATGTCCGACGATGGCGATTGACTGCAACGACGATCTATCAGTCTACGACGTTAGCGATTGACTTCGATGGCGGCTCCAAAACTATCGACAAAGTATACACCGATGTCAAAATCCATTAAAAGGTAAAGAATTCTAACTCAAAATTGATATTTAAGTTTAATCAAAAGTGTTAACATTTCATGCCATCCATGAAATGAACTATGTTTATAATCATGGATTTTTTTCACTGTAGATCTCCACTGATTTGAAGGTCACTTGAATTTGTTTTGAATAGTACTAATGTTCAAAATTATATTCTGCATACACATAAATGGTTATCTATTATCTCTTAGCAAATTGTAAAAACAATGAAAGATCTAGAAAATAAATCAAAGGGGTGCACATGTGCCTGATTTTTCAAGAATTAGGAGAAAAAAACAAAAAATTAAAAGGACCAAAAACCCTTGCTTTTTTGCATAACTTTGTCAATTGAGGAATCATATCATAAATTGCACTGAAGTAAAATAAAAGCAGTAGAGCAATCTCTTCATAAATTAAAGCACAATGTATACATAATATATGGACGGAGCTGAAGAGTATATGGAAGGTAGCATGCAAACACTTAAAGCTCTAACGTGGATGAACAACGGCATTGATAAGAGCCACTGAATTACTCGTCATTTGTGCTACATTAAAAACACGACTCCTGACTTGCCCCCATATCAATAAACGAGGAATCATATCAGTGCATTGCTCGTCGGCTGTTGTGATTATTAGGGAATGTAAAGGGGTTTCTAAGTATTGAAATTAAGTAACTCTTATCATTTTTTTAATTCGTTGAGCTCCCTATATTTGTAACAATCCTATTATTATGTAAAGTATTTAAAGAAAAAAAAAACTATAGAGTTACACATCCACCATTTGAGAATGCGTGGACCCGACTTGCCCCTATATCAATAAACATGTATAATAAAATAACATGAGAAACATAACAAAAACTTTATGTTTATGTATGCATTTAATCATATTTGGTTTTATTCATGATACCAAACACAAATTCTTTCCTACGTAAATACGAAAACATGGAGAACACATAATCTATGGTCTAAAAGTTTGTAATAATCAATCGTCATATGAAATTAAACATATAAAGCTATGAAATTAAACATACAAAACTAATATAAACACAAATATTACATGGCCACGAGTAAATTATGAATCTTTTAAAATTTCTTTTACATTTGTAAGAGATAAAAAGTTATAAACAATAAATTAGATTACAATAATAATAGGTTAGGTATCGTCGAATTATAAAAAGATAAATAATAATGATCTAAAATGTCATCCTGCACCGTTCCCCGTTTTCATTGTAACAAAGTATGATTGAGGATCAAGCAGGATAAAATACTTATTATACATCATTGTTTTAATGATAGAGATATTGTCTCACATTGCTAAAAATATTTAAATTTAATGGTTATGTACCATTTTCCTTAAACTTATATTGAACCGTAGGGTTAGGTAATTTTATATAAGTGGGATAACCTATATGACCATGTTCTAACACACATTCATCACCACCTATCCATCTCATATCGAACCGGGTCGGCTGCGTATACATTATGAATGGACCGTATTATATTTTTGGTGAATGAAAATAGAACATTTTTCTATTTAAGTTTCAAACAGTAATTTTTTGAGTAGGCACCATTTTTCAAACAGAAATGACCGTTGCAAATAGGTATTATTATTCAAACAGAAATAAAACATGGTATATTACTAAGGGAAGTAGCCGTCAAACAGACATGACCTTTTAAGTGGACATAACCATTGACTATTTGGAAGCTATAAATAGGAACGAAATCCGATCACTTTCTTACCTATTATTTCTTTTCTTCTTCCTCCTCATTCTATTCTTAAGAAAACTGGACAGTCATCATACATATACATATATACACACACACATATACACACAATTTTCAATAAATATATATAGAGAGAGTCTATTTAAACACAAGAAATAGACATAAAAAGTGACATAATTAATCCCCACCATTAGATTACCCCCGATTTCCACTCCTCATGTAAAGACAAAATAATCAACGATCCAAATTGTGTGTCCCCTAATTTGTATTCAATTTTGTGTTTTTTTGTCTAAATAGTCATACCCATATACATACATACATACATACATATACAGAGAGAAGAGCGTTCTAGGGAACCCCTGTTTTGTAGCATCACTTTAGCAACCCTACTATACCGTGAGCTACACTAATCCAAATCCAATAAGATTTTGTAGATGTTCAGTCCACATATATATTATCATCTATCCAAAATTTGAGCTCGTTCCGACATTCGTAGAATAATATATTTGATGTTTAAATATAACAATTTGAATAAATGACTGAATGGTCAATAATTAAGGTATGATTTTGAAAATGTTACGAATGTCAAAACGAGTCCAAATTTTGGATAGATGATAGTATATATATGGGGATTGAACATCTACAAAATCTTGTTGGAGTTGGATTAGTGTAACACACGGTAGGGTAGGGGTGCTCCGGATTACTCCTCATATATATACATATATATATATACACATACATATGTGTGTGTATATGTATATATATATATATATATATATATATATATATATATATATATATCACAGAGAAGCTCATATACACCACAACCACCAGTAGATTATGTCTGTTGTATCTTGGAAGGCAACGAATAAAGTCTTAAGAAAATTATTACGACAAGCTTCAAACTAAATTTCCTACTTCATCCTGCTTAGCTTTTTGTTTGCTTATTTTTCGTCCATTTTGGGGATCTTTTATTTTTGGTTGTATAGTTTGCACTTATTACAGTTTTGATTTATTATACACTACACCAAAATATGCTTTTAACAACGTTTCAAAAATGTTGTAATAGGATATAACAGTGGTATTAGCAATGTTGTATAACGACATGCTGTCGTAGATACAAAATTATTAACAACAAAATATAAACGTTGTTGAAAACGATATTGGATAGCATTCTTTCACCGCTGTCAATGTTGTTTCCTTCAGTAGTTTATAAACGTTGTCAATAGTTTTTCACAGCATTTTAGTTATGTTGTCATAGCAATATGCATTATCTTTTCATAGAACTGACAGCACGGTTAAAACGCTGTCATTTCCTAATACTTTTACAACATCCACATCGCATTGCTTCATTACAATATTTACCCACATATCATAAATCTAAACCGCATTTTATTATATTTCAACTAAATAATGCATAACATATACAAATCAAACTAAAAGTATTATTACATATCTATTAATCATTTCCACAAATTAAATTGAACATAATATCCATGGAATATACATATACAACACATTATAAACACTTATGCACTCCCCTTTCACTAAACAAGCCATAAATCTCTACAAATAACACAAGTCCAACCCATAAACTACGAAATGAAACAAATGAAAGAGAGAAAAACAGCATAGGACCCATACAGGCCAAAATATCATCCAGAGTCCACGTGTTGCATCTCTAAGCCCCCTCATGTAAATGTGGCAAACTTACATATCCAAGATGATGTCTCTAGTCTAGAACAAGCTGCTTAACCATGGCTTCTTCCTGAATAGGCTGCATAATTCCTGACATGTGTATGATGTATCCTCAATTTTGCTGCCAGTTTTATACCCAAATTTTAAAACTTGCTTTCCACTGCAATGCAAATTATATATGGATGTCCATAGTATATATAGGAGCTACAGTATAAATACCTATGTCTTGATAGGAAAACACAGTGCAACACACTCAATTGGAACCCCAACCACTTCAGTTTTTATTATCAATATTGCCAGTAATAACATTATTAGACTTGTACCCATTAACCTCATATACTTTATATGTTGTTATACTTGATGGTCTCTGGCATAAATAAGACAGTCGGTTATTAACAATCAACATTCCTGATCACCTATACAAGAAAACATGAATTCCAGTTCACTTAATCCAATCATTTAATGCCCTTATCCTCAGCAGAAAGACCCAACAGTCTTTCAGTTAGTCCACACTATTGAAGCTAGATCAATATTGCAGACAATGTATCCACAATGGTAACACTCATTATCCACAAAAACAGAACTAAAACTGCAAACTTCTCAGTTCTTAGTAAATTAAATATTTTATGTTGTAACTAAAATATATTCTTAAAACTGAGTTAATTCACAAGTATACTAACTTCAATATTTCATGCTTCTCTTGTAATTAGATAACTGAACAGATCCATTCTATATTCTATTTTATTTGGTATTATACGTAAAGTTTGCTAAATTCTTTGCTAAATTGCTAAAACAAAAAATGTGTATTTGCTTGTGTATCAGTGTCAAATCTGCAAGTAAACATGATTTATAACCTCTATGTTTAAATATATTCTGTTAGTTAATAGATGTACCCTGTTCCTTAGCATAGTTCTTTTGGTAAAAATTAGTCAATTATTATAAAGTTAGTTAATTATAATAAAACTTCAACTTACTTATATTCTAATTTTTTAAAACTTGGTTAACTTAGTTAAATTTTACAAACTTGATTAACTTAGTCAAACGTTTATAAAACTTGATTCATTTTTACAAAAGTTAGTTAAATATTATTAACTTGGTTATATTTATGAACTTGTTTTTTTTTTTAAAAATTTTTAACTAATTTCCATAAACTTAGTTACTCTTATGAACTTATTTGACTTTTATAGAACTTTAGTTAACTTATGACTTTAGAATGATATTCTGTCCACATTTAGAAGACTATTCAATTTTTATAATTCTCACTTACATTTATTTGAAATCCTGTAGCCAAAAAATAAGAGAAATATAACTAGAAATGGTGCCCATACCAGCTTGTGCAAATGCATGGGTCGATGTACGAGAGATATAAGCATACACACACATAGGTAAAGAGAGATTTACACAAACAAAAATACAATATCTATACATACGTGTGCGCAGAAGTCTATATGTATGTTAACAGATTGTCCTTATTTGAATTAAAGATTGAAACATGTATGTTAACAGATTGTCCTTATTTGAATTAAAGATTGAAACAGTAAAGTAGCGATGTATCATTTAACGATGGCTGTTATCACTACCCACATACTAATAAATATAAATCAATGGATCAAAACTATATAGCTTCATCTAAGTTAAACATATATTAGAATATCATGAGCAGATTCCATACAAGAGCTCAAAAATATTGAATACCTTGTTTCACCGCTTGCGTCATGCAGGGAATTTAGTCATTGAACCAAGCCACTGTCAGCTTCTAGACCAACCACATCTTTATCAGTCTTTAGCTTCAATGCATCACCTAAATATTATGCATTACTTCCAATTGATTTAGACTAAAGCAGGCCATGCTACTCTCAATCTAGTTGTACTAATGGATACCAATGTATTTCATATAAAAAAACTAACCAAAAATCGGTACTATTTTTACATAAGCAATAGGTCATGCTACTGTCAAACCAAAGTCATCTGATATTGACTCCATAAATGATGTAGGTGTCCACAGAGGGGCATTTGGGACTTCTACAATATCTGCACACATTACTAGAGTGTCTTTTTCAGATCTCAGCTAGATAAATAGAAGGGCAGTTCTAGTCCACTTGGCATGAGTGCCTAGAGCACCCTGTTGTATTTTTTGCCAGCTAGAACCTTTGCTAACGGTTCTAGCGCGACTGTCTGGCAGTGAAATTTGGTGATTAACTACTGCATGCTTGCAAGCAAATAAAGGCACAACATTCATTCACAAGCATAGCATAACAAAAGATAGAATAAAAATATAGTAAACTAATAACTTCACGACATTATAATATACACAGATGCAAAAATTAGCTACCTTTCGCTGGTGATTGATATTTTTGTGTCTTTGGCGTTAACAATTTATTTGTTTCAAGGTGGTGGCTCAAAGCGAATCCAACAATTTTATCAACACCTGCATGACAAGTACAAATTAAATGGACTGCAAAAAGGAACAATAGCAGCTAACTATAAAACGAGAAAATACTCACTTTCATTTGTGACGGTTTGATCTTAAATGGAAATTGCTTCCAGATCTTTGCACTCTAATCCCGAGTGGTTTAAGAACTGTACGAAAATAGCTAATGAGCAATCTCAAATATATGAACAAGTGTTTTATCATTTTCAGTTTGAATCATAAATGGCAGTTGTCTTCTTATTAGTGGATGTACTTGCCTGTATAGTTATGGAATGAAATACAACCTGTAGAGTTGAATTTGTTATCAAAATCTCTTATTCTCTATAACTCTACCTATTTCGCTCTCATTTATTGTTCTCTTCCTCCATCTTTGTGGGTTCTTTACTGCTATTCACTAATAAACCATGTTTGAGTTCTTTAACCCACATCATATTGCCTAGCTAAATTACTCCTATGAACTTTGAACTAATGTTTGGACTTAGTAGTAACTTTAATTTGGTTTTAAATAACAATATGAACTTAAGTTATGACATAGCTAATACCCCAAACTGTAATACCACATTTGCTGTTGTGTTGACTAGTGATGATATCATCTTTCCACATGTTTATGTCTATTGTCATAAGGAATATGTATATTCTGCTACTTTACACATGGCATTTATAATAAAGTTTAATTTTATAAAGTTACTTAATTTTGTATAAAAAATAATTAATTTGATAGACTTTTTCATAATTCGGTTCATTTTCATAAAACTAAATTAAATAACTTTATAAACTTAGTTCATTATCTTAATCTTAGTTAATTTATTATTATTGTAAACTTAGTGAGGACAACCATTAATTATGCGCACCATCGCTCAGCTATTACCTTAGAAACCACATAGCTTGATGGAAATCCAATTTCTAAGTTTTAGCTAAAATAATAAATGTAGCGAAGACATTTGAGCAAAAAGCATGTAAAGAGTTATAAAGGAAGCAAAACATTCTCAAAACTTTTATAGAATCCGGTGACTTAAGTGGTAAAATACTGGCAACAGATTAAGTGGAGCACATGTGAAATGCACAAAAGAATAAAAAGGTAATTTATAGCATGCAAATCAGAGCAAAGCCAACAAAATTCCAGAACAAAATAAGAATAGGGAATTAAACAGCACAACTGAAAACGTATTACATACAGAGCCTAAATTCAACAACCCACTTATAAACAATATGAAGTAAAGGGATCCTAGCAATTACTTCAATTCAGCCCAAAAATGAACACAAACCTGCAGCTAGTAAGATAAGCAACATGCATACAGGACAAGCACATAATGTAGGACCTGAAAACAAATAGCAATATCATCAGTCCGGAGAACATCAAACAAGACAACAAAATAAGTCAACAATAAAAATATAAAGTTGCTAATAAGATGATGAAGGAAAAAGTGCAGACTACTTTGTCAAATAGGACTCTTTGCCTAAGCTCTTTTCTGCATATGTACACTTTGCCTGAATGTTCGATTTTAACAAATGATATGAAGTCAATCATTTTTTAAGAAAAGGTGGTTTGAAAAGAACATCATAAGATTTGCTTGATTATATGCTAAATGTATTTAAGCCTTCAAGTATAAGAATCGGCTGCATCAACAAAAGAACATGCTTACAATAAATGTTGACAAGTTCAAGATGTGGTTAAATTTCTGTAAGTTTCATAACTTAAAAAAAGTACACAACATCATATCCTAAAATACGGTTTAAGTTTCTTCTAACAACGTAACAATTTTATTAAATAAAGAAGTTGGAGTTGGAGCTGCGTAATTGGATATTTGTGAAGTATCTACAAATTATGGCACAAATGCAACTAAAAATCTTATATTACCCTATGTTTAGTTTGGGCATAAATGCAAGTAAAACTTGAAACAAAAGAACAATTGAAACTAAATTCAAAATAATATTGTGAATCACAGATATGACATAGACTAATGAAGAATTATAGTGAAATGATTTTTTAAAATGAGTACAACTAAGCCAATGAAAAAAAAAAAGCATAAAGAAGCCTAAAGAATACTATGAATACCTCACTTCGGCTCTGTTGCACAAGTCATCAGGCCTTTTACTGTTTTCAAAAGCCACAACCACAGTTATTTCTCTTTCTTTAAAACACTAGTCATTCATCTGATATCGATCCACTATTTCACCGTAAAGGCCCATAAACTCTATAAAAGCATACGATTCAACCGATGCCATGAGCATACCAAATGATTCATGTGCTATGACGGTCAATGTACAAACAATATTGTATAGAGTATAGACACAAGAAATGATAATTTTGTTTCTTGACTGAAAAAAAATGCAAAGCTGAAGACTTATTGCATAAGATGGTTGAAGCATCTTAATTGCATTAAATTAATGTGTAAATTATATGTGTGCATTACATACAAAAGATAGAAATGAAGCTGAAGTTGTCGACTTCTCCATTTAATGCTCAACGTAGGTTATTTCATACGTTATCACAGTTTGGATAAATATAAAACATGCATTGAATAAGTAAATAACTTTTTAAACGATAATATATATCATACCTCACATATAATATACCTTATATAACCATCGTTCAGTTTAAAAGCATACTCATTATATTGCTTAGATTAATAAATCAATTAAAAGAGGAATAATTTCAACTTTGTTGAATTATGGCAATGTATTTAAGAGTATATATTGTCAATTATTTTCAGTCTATTATGCAATTGACTGAAAACATGATTTTAAAAGCAATTTATTTGCTATTCAATAGATTGGTGTTACCATAATTTTAGGTAATCATGCAACTGACGATTCTAGGTTCAAAATATTCCTTTATAAAATAATTGTTAGACATAAAATGGATGCAAAAAAACAAAGGAAGATTCTAATATTAGTCGCACTAACTCATCCATATTAAGTTAACTTTGAATAGATATAAATCAAGATTTCAATGGAAATTGAATGCTTACCATATTACTACAGTGGCCTACGCTGCAAATGATGAAAGTTTCCAAGAATTAAGAAAAGGTGTTTTTACACGTTGCTTTTAACAGATAATATAAACATTTAAAAGATCACCGCAAAACAATCCAATGACAGTTGCAAAATAATATTATTTTGCAAAAGCTCTCATGTCAGAATTAAATATGACCTGCACAGGAAAGGAAAATTGCTTTCCCCGAGAATCCAATTAGGTAGTATCATGCTGCAACTACATTTAATACATAACAAAAAAGTCCCTCCACTTTCAACTAGGAATGGTAATATCAATTCAAATTCAGGCTTTAACTATTTGCTACTACTTAAGATATTTACTAAGGAAACATTATCTTTCATTCATATAATGATACACAAGTTTCAAAATGGCACATGATTTTATGCCACTGTTTTATGTTATTCTTCTTATTATAGCTGATTCCTTTTCAAAAATATTTATTTATTGCAGAAACTAAATTTTGTTAGTTTTGGAGAGTTTCTAAAGCCTTTAAATGAAGAATTAGCAAAGCAACTTCTTTGACATATGGGTAAAGATTATATTCTATCAATCGTTTAAAAGATGAAACTGAGAGCTATAATACTTTAAATGCGTCTTCTTTTAATGAATTGATCTATGACAATTATTGATATGGTTCAAGATATCACACAAGAAGGCACTTGTCTGGTGCACATCTATAAAGCATGGAACATGAACAATATTAAATAACCATAAGCACTGCGGTTCAACGCACATAGGTTATAATTGATATCATATTAAATACGAACATATCTTGCTAACATCGTCTATATTAGATGATGAGTAATGATTAACTTACAAATTAGCGCACAAAAGACATCAACTTATAAAGTTCACTTTGATAATTCCCAGTTACATAAAGTAACATCCCATTTAGTCATCAATTTTTTTTTTTGAGGATTTTGTAGTATCTCTATAAAAATATAAAATTAGAGGTGTGACATTTCATCATCATTATATCTAAATGTATGTCAGTATTTAATTGCCTGCTCATATTTTGTGTATGGTTCCCACTTCTCTGTTACATATGAATATATAAATATACCTTTACAATTAAATGCAATAGATTAAAGCAAAGGGCATTTCCAAATCTATAATCTAAATACATAACTGATTTAAACATATAGTATGTCAACTTTATAAATACTTGCATATAGCATTAATATTTAATATTCATTTGTTAGCTTAAAATTTGGTTACATGTAATGCAATTGCCACTAATTTAACACCCTACCATGTAATCTTAAAGTTTAGGTTGTCTGATGTAAAGTATTGGCTAATAATGCAAGATATTTACTTCTATGGGTTTAAAAATACATGAAATTGAATATTTCATTCAAACACATAGCAAACATCATGAGATATTGGTTTAAAAGACATTTCCAATCAACATAATTAAAATACAATTGTCTAAACGAGCAACAGTTTCATAAGGAAAACAAATTTAACAATCTAAGCTAGTTCATCGGAAGCAAATCAGACAATGTCACCATTACGGGAAATTAATGATATTTATTCAAGAGTGATTCCTCTTACATCCAACAAATACAAGAATCAACATTCAAAATTTCTCAACTATGGCAGAAGAAAATAAAATGAAAACCTAAGAATGAAAATGATAAGAAACTTACTGTACTAGAGATTGAAGTCTGACAACCCTAGAAAATTCATGTTTGGGTAGAAACATCAGACTCAATACTGGAGACATACGGAATCAATCTTCTAATGAAATCCAAATTAGTATGTCATCGTTTAATCTAAACCTAAAAACGTAGGATGAATTAGAACGTGATTAGCTGAAGTATCCAATCGAGGGAACTAGGGCATGATGAAATTGAAGTATGAGGGTATCTGGGAATGACGAAATTGATGTACGAGGGTATCAGGACATGATGAATCTAAAGAACAGGGGCGATTAGGGAAAGACAGAAAAGGAATGGAGAGGGAGAATGGGAGAAGGAGGGAAATGAAAAATAGAAGACGGAAATAATGAAAATTTTCAAGAAAGCAAACAAAAAGAGACGCGGCATCAAACGTGTTGGGTTATATCAGCGTTCGTACGTAAAATGGTCCAAGTCTAGACATGTTTCAACCGCGTAATTGTAAAAACGCTGACAGCAATTGCAGTTAAAACTAATTTTTGGTGTAGTGATAACTATAGTTTGTGATGATTATAGTCAAAGTTGTAATCATAGTTATTATTATAGTTAATGCTTTGGTTTGTTGTTATAGATCCTCTACACCAATGAATCTAATTCAAAATTAATGATATAAGATTTCAAAGATTGTTAATTTGTAAACTTATGTCAAAGGTTTTACAATCCATTATTTCTGTTTTGATATACTTATTGAATAACAGTATTTCCTATGCACCCGCAGACAACATAACTATAAAAATAGTATAAAACATGTCATGAATTATGGAATAACTATTACAATAATGCTAAACCAACTGTATATCATCTGAATAGTAAAATAAGATGTGATTAAAACAATAACCAAGATGAAACTGATTTATAATCAATACCAGAAGTATCCTATTTGGATTGTTGAGTCGTACATGTTTTCCAACATTAAACAAAGTACAACAAAGAAATAAATTAGATACGAGTCAAAGTACGTAATAGCATTATATACAAGTCAAAAAATGTGATTGGAAACTATTAACCCGCCTTTTGGCAAGGCCGTCATAACTCGGTTTACTTCAAGATAATTGCTTAGGACTTGAGTATAAACTCTACATGGCTTGCAGTCGCTTGTTTGAAGTATTAAAGTGTTTGGACTTAGCACGCAGGAGGCATCAGGTTAGGTCGAACTAATCGGGTCGAACTGACCGGTCGAAGAGCTTCACGTCACACTAGACCCGCCCCACTCACTCGAGCAGCTACCTAGTTAGAACGCGGTCCTGATATCCCGGTCCACCTCCCTACTTCACTGGGTTGATGTCCATGTGTCAGCACAAGATCAGAAGAAGCATTCTCCACTATGCCCCCTCAACCCCGAGATCACCTCAATTCACGCCACGTGGCACTGGACCCGAACCCAGGAATTGCCTATAAATATGAGTTTTCACACATTGAACATGGGACTTTTTGCCACTCGAAATTCCGAAGTTATATACATAGGCTGCTATTGCCACTCAAATGCATGCATCTTGCCAACTAAAATAGAGTACAGCCTCCACAAGAAAAATTAGATGAAAAAGAAAACCCATGACATTCATTCATCGATTTCGTGTCAGGCATGGAATCACGCCTAGCAAAAGGGGCTGTCAACCCCATTATGGCCCTGATCGACCTGGCTAATGTCAGGTCAACCCAACCCTGGTATGTATGTATGTATATATACATACACATATATATTCTAGTTTGAAATTCAAATTGTCATAATTAGTTCGTTATACGTCCATTTTTTGCAAACCAAATATGTAACTGGGCCAAAAAATAGCAACGGGCCCGAAGATGCAAGTCTTATTGTCAATTTTTTTCAAATTTTCAACTTATTATTTTATTAATTATTTCGTTAATTAATTATCGTGTATTAAAAATTCGAATTGTTACACCAATCATAGTGTGTAACTCGTGTGCCTTGTTTATCCCAATTGAGCCTCCTACAATTTTGATTTGGTGTTTTTTCAATAGACTGCACTTTGATTACACCAGTATGGTGAACTTACGATACTTTATAGACTATAATGCTTATAAATTGTTTAAGAGTAAAAATGTAATCTCACTTACGCTAGTTTCAATAATATATTTATCACACACACTATTATAGTAACATATTGTATTATGTGTGTGTGTCCATATATATATATATACATATACATATACATATATATATACATACATACATATATATATATAGTTTAACGAATCCTTAAAGGATGGCAACCTCTCACATCTTTTAAGTTACCGATGCATTTCATTAAACATTTCACTTGAGACTGATTTACTTGCATAAAAATGTTTTGTCCTGACTCGATATTTTGTTTAGTGAATGCTCAGGTCAGATTGATTATTACAACATTTAAGATTGCACCTTTAAGAGTAGGAGACTTGCAGAAGACTCGTCCATTTATATATGTCATTCATGTATTAATGAAATTTTATTTATTAGACTTTCATTGTATCTGTATATATAAACTCTGATGTATTTTATTATTTTATTTCGTTGTGAGATGTTGTATTATTTTGTGCATGTGATTTTGTGATCTAATTTTTATCAAACCCTATAGAAATAACAATCTTCTGTTTCAAACGATTTGAATTGGTTTTATTATCGATTTAAATGGTTGAAAATATCAAGTCGGTACAGACGGCTTTTTGTGTCGACTCGCGGCGACTAACGACGGTTAGTCATGGTTACTAGTTGTCACTGTCAGGAGCCTTTCTTGTAGCGTCTCTTCTTTTTGATGTGTCACTAAAACATTTCTTCATTCCTAAAGAGGTTTTCCTGAGGTAGGAATCAATAATGCAAAAGATCTATTAGAGCTTGTGTAATTCCACCTTTTAAGAACTTCTTTCATTGCAGTGTCTTTCATATATCCCATTTTGCTTCAGAAGAAACATATCTTTGATGTTGAAAGTTTGAGTTGTTCGCAGCAATAGTTCAACGGTTAAGGACTTTGCGTCATGTTAACAGTGGCGTGAGTTCAAAACCCGGAATGGCATGCTAAGAGCTGATCATGTGTATATTTTAAGATTAAAAAAAATGTTTGAGCCTCCTTAGATAAAAAAAGAATAGGAATCCAAGTTTTTATATGTGTATATTGAGAATATGCAACTTTAAAAATATGTCGACCTTCAGCAGCTTCAAGATATCTTCAACCCATACCCATCATATGCAGATGAGGCGAATTAGCTAAGGAATATTCATCCAGTGTGCTGAAGGACGATAAAAACTTCTGCTATGGTTGGATTCAACTTTTATTTTGGATTTTCGTCCATCTTGGTCTTTCTTCATCCCTTCAATCGTACTCTTATGCTGTAAATCATCTCAAAACCCAAAATATGAAACAAAACCAAATAAAATATTCATCTTTTTACTCTACTAACTCATACATAAATAATAAAACTCCGATCATACACAAAAATATTTCAGTTTTATCATTCTGTTCCTTAATCAGAACTGAATCTTGAGAACAAGAATTAGGGTGAAACTTACGAAACATGCATCTTGCCAACTAAAACAAAATAAAACCACCACAAAAAAAATTAGACGAAAAAGAAAACCCATGACATTTAATTTGCAATTGGGAGAAATGAACAAACTCCCAAAGAACCAAAATGGGAATGCATGAATTGCCAAAACAAAACATATACGAAATTACTGTTAGTAGTTGTAGTGGTGGAATATAGTTGAATAGTTGAATAGTTGATATGGTGGAAGTAAAGCTTTAACAATGCAACAACTTTATTGCTTGTAGTTTTTTTTTGCTACATCATTACAATGTGCCTATCCTCATATTTATAGGCATCTCATTACAATTGTTAATTATTAGAATTCTCTAGATAGTACATTCTACACTCATCAAGTAATATATTTAATAATAATATACAAGGCAAATTACAAGTTTCTTTAGTACTCTAGATATTTGTAGCAAGTTCAATACTCCTCCTTGATGCAAATTTCGGATACTCCAAGCATAGTTCGAAGTTGCTCAAATCTTGCTCTTGGCAGTGCCTTTGTGAAGATGTCTGCAACTTGATCTTCTGTCCTGTAGTACTTGAGCTGAATTTCTTTTTCCGCTTCTGCATCTCTGATGAAGTGATACTTGATAGCTATATGCTTAGTTCGACTATGATGAACTGGATTCTTTGTCATTGCTATTGCTGATTTGTTGTCACAGTAGATTGTAATAGGTTGTCCTTGGTGTTCACCCATATCTTCAAGTATTCTCCGAAGCCATATAGCTTGACTTGTTGCTTCAGCTGCTGCCACATATTCTGCTTCTGCTGTTGATTGTGCAACTGTAGCTTGCTTCTTCGATGCCCATGAGAATATTCCTGATCCAAGTGAAAAAGCATAGCCTGATGTGCTTTTCATGTCATCTACTGATCCAGCCCAATCACTATCAGTGTAGCCAACCAATTTTGAGTTGGTCACGGTTTTGTACCATATACCAAACTCCTTTGTTCCTTGTAAATATCTCAAAACTCTTTTAGCAACTCCAAGAAGAATTTGACTTGGACTCTGCATGAATCTTGATAAAAGACTTGTAGCGTACATAATATCCGGTCGCGTAGCAGTAAGATATAGTAGACTTCCAATCAAGCTTCTGTAGCGAGATGCATCAGCTTCTGGGGCTCCGTCATCCTTTTACAACTTCTCATTTGTTACGAGTGGAGTAGCAACTGGTTTGCAATCATTCATTCCAAATTTCTTTAGTAGTTCTTCGGTATATTTCTTTTGAGAGATAAATATACCTTCCTTATGTTGTTTCACCTCGATGCCAAGGAAATAATTCATCAAGCCAAGATCGGTCATTTCAAATGTTTTCATCATGTCGTCTTTGAATGCAGTTATCATCTTCGTATTGTTTCCCATGTAGATAAGATCATCCACATATAGAGAGACAATGAGAGTATCATACTGACCTTGTGTCTTGATGTATAATGTTGGCTCACTCTTGCTCCTCCTAAATCCTTGATCTATGAAGTATTGATCAATTCTATCGTACCATGCCCGAGGTGCTTGCTTCAGGCCATATAAGGCTTTTCTTAGTCTTAGCACTTTGTCTTCATTGCCCTTACTTACAAAGCCTTGTGGTTGCTCCACATAAATCTCTTCTTCTAATACTCCATTTAGGAAGGCTGTTTTGACATCTAGTTGAAAAATATTCCATCCTTTCTGAGTTGCAAGAGCAACTAAAGCTCTAATTGTATCAAGACGTGCAACTGGAGCAAATGTCTCATTATAGTCGACTCCATATTGTTGTGAGTAGCCCTTTGATACGAGCCTAGCCTTGTGTTTTTGTATTGAGCCATCTGGGTTTAGTTTTGTCTTATAAACCCATTTCACTCCAACGATTTCTTTATCTTTAGGATAATCTACAAGCTCCCAAGTATTATTCTTCTCAATCATTTTGATCTCTTCTTTCATTTCTTTGACCCATACTTCTTGCTTAGATGCTACTTCATAGCTTTCGGGTTCAAATACAGCCATGTTGCAAGTTTCAGATATATCTACCAAAGATCTAACTCTTCTGGGAGTAGACTCTGGTGAAGAAGTTTCTTGTTTAGGAGGTGAAAGGGGCGTACCTGGTTCTTCTGTTGGTTCTTCCATATCTTCCACATCTTCATGAGCTTGATGTACTGGAACAAAAATGTTTCTTTTCTCAACTTTTTGTTCATCCCAATTCCAAGTAGCATTCTCATCAACCTTGACATCTCGACTAATCGTCAGCTTCTTTGTTTGCAAGTTATAAACTCTATATCCTTTCGATTGTGTGCTATACCCCAGAAAGATTCCTTGTATGGTCTTCTCTTCTAGTTTGTGTCTCTTCTGATCTGGAACATGTATATAGCATATAGATCCAAAAACTCTTAGATGATTGGCTGTTGGCTTTCTTCCACTCCATGCTTCTACAGGAGTCTTGTCTTCAACTGCTCTAGTTGGACATCGGTTGAGTATATAGACAGCAGTATAAACTGCTTCTGCCCAAAACGTGTTGGGTAAGCCCTTTTCCTTTAACATTGATCTTGCCATCTCCATGACTGTGCGATTTTTTCTTTCAGATACTCCATTTTGTTGTGGAGTATATGCAACTGTAAGTTGCCGCTCAATGCCTTCATCATCACAAAATTTATCAAACTCATGGGAGTTGTACTCCTTACCACGGTCAGTACGAAGCCTTTTTATGTGTTTTCCACTTTGATTTTCGACAAGAGCCTTAAACTTCTTGAATACTCCAAAGACTTCTAATTTTTCTTTAATGAAGTAGACCCATGTCATCCTAGAGAAATCATCAATAAAGAGGATAAAATACCTGTTGTTATGGAGTTAGGGTGTTCTCATCGGTCCACAAACGTCAGTGTGAATTAACTCCAACAAGTCTTTTGCTCTCCAAGTGCTTCGTGATGGAAATGATGATCTGTGTTGCTTTCCGAGAAGACATCCTTCACAGACTTCATTATTTTATTTATATATGGAAAATATCTCATCATATTCTTTTGATATAACAATTTCAAGGCTTGAATATTGAAGTGACCAAATCTTCGATGCCATAACCATGAATCATCAACTTGTGCTTTCATGGCTATGTTAGTAGCATATTTAAAACTTATTGGAAAACTTTTATTTCTCTTCTCCATTTTTACTTGGGCTATCTCTAGTCTTTTATTGTTATTGTCATATATTTTGCAAATGTCTCCTTCGAAGTGAAGAGCGTAGCCTTTCTCCATTATCTGGCCAATGCTCAACAAATTTTCTTTTAGATTTGGAACAAGTAAAACATCTTTGATAAATTTTGTACCTTTCTTTGTTTCCACCATAACAGTGCCCCTGCCTTTTGATTCTACGACAGTGCCATTCCCCAATCGTACTTTTACTTTGACAGAATCATCAATATCCTTGAAAATGCTCCCATCTTTAGCCATGTGATTGCTACAACCACTATCCAAGTACCAGTTTCCTCCATTTTCATCACTGGAATCTTGGGTAGCATAAAAAAGTTGTTGATCTCGATCATATTGATGTTGTGTTCTATCATGCTCTTCTACTGTAGCACCCCGCCTCCGCTAGGGTCACTCGCAAAGGAATGCACTAGCTTTTGAGGGGCATTATTGGTAAACATGCACAGAAATATCACAAGACAGAACATATAAAATAGCGGAAGTAAAATCAAACTTTCATAACATGAATAAATAAGGTCTAAAGCCTTTTACATCAGAGTACATCAAAACCTGTCTTGCAATAGTAAAGAAGCATAAAGACATTTTCGAAAATTATTTCCCCAAGTAAAACAGTAAAGTAGCCATAGCCAAGAAAAGTCCAAGCCATCCATGATGACCTTCAAGCAGAAGAAGTCCGAATTAAACAACAGTATTTCCTCCCTGTAACCTGGGGGGGAACGGAAGACAAGAAGCGAAACAAAACGGGTCAGTCAAAAAGACTGAGTAAGCCCTATCTACTATCAGCATAAAAACTAGTAAAGTTAACTGACATGAGAAACTGAGATGAACATAAGCATGATGACAAGATAGATAAGCTAAATCAAAATAACAGGATGAACTACTGAACTCAGATAAACTAAGGTGTCATGATAAATTACGATGTCAAGATAAAACAAGGTATCCCATCGTCAGGTTCCTATCAAGTATAATATTCCCAAGATATCTATCTCGTATAACGTCCCATGGTATCTATCCTGTATTTTAGCTCTGCACCTACCATACTAGTATCCCTACCGTATCATGTGTTAACCATGAATGACCCTTATTCAAAAGTCGTGTAATGGTTCATGTTAACCTAATATATCGCATTTATAGGTTACTCAACTCGTATGTTTCTTTCCATGTAAATGTTCAGTTCCTTGCCGTAGACCGTACGGGCTTCCCCATGAGGTTCTATACTACTCCAATGTAATTCCACGATCCATAAGCTCGTTTGGATTGTTACCCTAGACCTAGCTAGGCTTTCCCAACATGAATCATCATTTGTGCAACTAGGACTTATGCCACCTAGGACCACTAGTGATTATGCTTACCTATTGCACGTTTTCGTATTTCGGTTTGGGTTCAACCACCCAAGGCCACTAGGAATTACGCTAACCGTCAACCACGCCCTTTTTCCCACGCATTCATCGTGAATCGTTTTTCCATGACTGTATGCACATGTATCACATCGTGCCATCCGAGTCCTGTCACAGGGCAGATCAAGAAATACAGGACTCGGTCGGGAGCTTTCGATTTATCTGCCGATGCAGATGCTAAGGTCTGTTTTTCCTATACGTGGCTATGGTCCCACGAGACCACTCCCTCAACTAGTGAAAGACAAGACAGGATAAATCCTGTATGAGAACACACTACTGGCCAACCCACAATCCTAGCCTTACCGCAACCATAATTAGATAGCAATTATGGTCTTTTGGGTGTTCTCTGCCTTTCCGTACGTATACGCTTGACCAAAGATGGTAGGTAGCCTGACGAAATGCTATCTAGGGCACTACCGTGTATCGTCGACTATCCCCGTCTTTAGGTCGCTCGTATAGCAACCAAGGCATACTCTTGGTTCTTCTAACGCAAACCTTAACCTCTCATGAGCCTAGTATGATCACCTGGCAGCTCACAGAGGGATACCAAGAATATCCTCACGTTCCCCGAAGCCGCTGCTTCGTTACCCAGTTCGCTGGAGCCTTTATCTAAATCAGATAACTTGCTCCTACTCGTGTGCTTAAACGATGACCTACCGTATCGGGTTACTCATCCAATCTATGAACTGGTCCAAAATTCCTTGACTAAGAATTATTACTTAGCTATTCTCCAACTAAGGTTTACCACTTAGCTTATTCCCGTTATTCTTGTTAATTACGGTTATCCACCTAATTCTCTGTACTAGGGTTTATATAATGGATTAAGTGTCACTTAAGTTCATGACTTAATCCGTCTACAAATCATGTCAAAATTGGCTAAGTATCCAAGTTCAAGACTTAACCCTACAAACCATGTGTCAAGTTGGTTAAGTATATTAAGAAATTCACGACTTAACCTCGTCCAATTATCATTCTAGATTGGTTAAGTATATATTAACTTGACCCTATCAATTTACTTAGTCAAATCGGTCAAGTTCAAGCGATTCGTGACTTAGCCTTATCACGTTTTCACGTTATATTGGTTAAGTATTGGTTAACTTAACCACATCAAATTAACGAGTTAGATTGGTTAAGTATAGGTCACTTAACCACATCAAATCATCGTGTTAGATTAGTTAAGTGTTTAACTTAACCCCCTTAAACTACCAAGTTGGATTAATTAAGTCTAGGCTAACTTAACCCCATCCGATTTCCATGTTTAGATTAGTTAAGTCTAAGTTAACTTAACCCCATCCATTAACTGTATTATACGGTTAAGTGTCATTAAGGAAACTTACTTAACCTTATCATGTGGCATTAATTACTTAATGCACCTCAACCTCTCACATTAGACTTTGTTGTGGTTACTAGTTAAGCCGGTCGGTTCCGGGTAGCTTTACACCACAACTTGGTCTAACCTCGGGTTCAAGCACAACATGACCAACTTCTCACATTGGGTCCTATTGTTTGCAACTACTAGTTAGGCCGGTCGGTTCCGGGTAGCTTTATGTTGCAAACTCAACCCAACCTCGAGTTGGTCACTTTCATGTTTAGTCTAGTGTCATGTTCATATTCAAGTTTTCTTAAGAATATGGGTAAACCTAACTCAATAGGTAAATTCCCAATTCCATAGTATGGGTAGACCTAACTTAATAGGTAAATTCCCAATTTCATATTTTCAAGCATACTTACATGTCAACTTCCATGTTATATTCCAAGTCATGTTTTTAAGTTATATTTTCATGTCATTAGAAATTACCCATAACATAACCCAACGCTTTTAAACTCGCATATACGTTCGCAACAACGTAATGGATTAAAAGAAGAGACTTGGCAAAGGCATGACAAAAATGAATATTAAGCCACAAGTTAATCATGGTGGCAAATGAGGCACAAATGTGTTCATTAACTTGCATGTTACATTCTTAAGCCTCAAAAACATGCATAAACCTAAACTTGGCATATAAGCGAATCATGGTGACAAAAGACATGGAATGATGACTAGTAACTCGCATATATCATCATATAAGGGTTATGACTTCATATGCAAGTTGACATAAAGGTTATGAGGGTTCTCATGTTGCATAATGCAACATTTCAACATAAAGGTTGTAGCTTTTAGCCCACAAGATCAAGATAATGACTTCATAAACTTGCATGACATGTTAGCATGTATCATACTTAATGATCAAACTCAAACTTGCAACATTAACATTTAACTTCATAGTTAATATCTAAGACTAGGGAAAGGGCTTACATTGCTATGAAGGCACAAATCGATTAAATTAAAGATTGAGACAAAGCCTATGCATGCCATCATCCAAAAACCCAAAGATGAAAGCTCCAAATCAATAAGAACCCCATCTTGATGAACAAAGATCAAAGCTTTAGCCTTGAAATCAACTTGAGAAGCTCTCATACTAACATAGAGACTCTCTAACACTCACATGATCATGAAACCTCTCATAGAAATGAAGATAGAAACTTTGGGCAAGAGGATGGAGGCTAGGGTTTTGAGTGGAGGACATGAGAGGAGCAATTTTGGCATAGTTTAGTTGCATGAATGAATAATGAGGATTTTAGGAGAGGGTTAGGGGCTTATTTATAGAGATTAGGATTAGTTAGGACCCTTAGATTAACCATAGGATCAACCTGAACCATCAGATTTCGAACCAGGCCCAAAAACCTAGCCAAAACAGAAAACAGGTGCACCAGGCAAAACTGCCCGGCCACCATAAGTCGACACCCAAGTCGACAGGGCTGTCGACTTGGGTCATGCCATGTCGACTCCCAAGTCGACAGCCCTGTCGACTTGGGGTGGCTGGCGGGAATTTTCCCGCCTAGCCTTCTAGGCCAAATTTTCGAAATTAGAACTCGTTTTTGAACTTGAATTTTCTGAAAATTTCGTCGGACCATAACTTGGTCATACGGACTCCGATTCTCGAAAACTCAGACTCTATTTCGCGTATTTTTCCGAGATGAACGCAATGGCATAGCCCGTTTTACTTGATTCAGAATTTAAAATTAAATTCTGCCTTGATTCTCGTCTTAACATGTTATCGAAATACGGGTTGTTACATTCTCCCCACCTTTTAGGATTTCGTCCCCGAAATCTCCAAGTTAGGAAGAACATATCCTACCATCCATCATTCATCTACTCAAAACATCATCCACAAGCAACCATTGTCCTTAGATGATTTCTAATGTTGTATGAATATATGCAAAACGTGTGTGTACATGTTCCTTAGCTAATGCTAATGATCAGGCCTGAATAATCTTTCTAATGCAAAATATGTATAGTGCCATGAATCCAACATGTATGCAAATAGTCCTAGTCATATAGATACTATATGCGTGCACAATCATTCATTCATATGCAACAACCGCATGATAATACATTCGATTTCATCCATAAACAAGTATAAATACTCGTGCATATGCAATATGAAATGTGACCGAGTCGAGCTAGTATCTAATGTGTATTCGCGCATCCACGAGCAACCACTTGCAACCACTTGCAACCATATCAATCATAACATGTTTCAAATACATGTTTACATCCATAGGGTTCTACCTAGGATTCCCTGAAACAGGGTCGAGAAGATAAACAAGACAAACTCCTTACGGGGTTTGTAACAGAAAATAGGACCGAGAGGATGTCCACAAAAGATAGCCTACAAGTAAGCTCTACAGAAAACAGGGATCAAGGATATACTCCCAAAAAGAGATATCATGCGCGTATCTAGTCTTTGACCATCAAAGTCGTATTTCCTTGAGCTTAATTCCATTGTGCCTTGACCGTCTTTTAACTTTGCGATTTCGTAGCTTCTTATTTCCTATTTCCATAACATGAGCTGGAACTCATTTCTTCGTCGCCTCTCGTTCCACTTGCACTTATCCTTTTTCTAGAATACTTGGCGCAAACATGACTGCGTACTCATGATCTCATGCAAGCTTTCCAAAATTCACTAGTGAATCTTGGATCTCGTTTATATACTATAAGGTATTCCATGTAGAAGAACTTTCTCTTGAAAGTAAACAGATGTCAACCAGGTTATCAAGCGCACTTACTAGGGTGATCTCTATAACCCATGCATAAATGAAGTAAACCATCCGTCTTATCGGCGAACACCACTCGATCGGGCTTCAAATTTCCAATAAAGGCATCAAGGGATTCTAAGTAACTAGTCATGACAGAATCTCAGAAAGGTTACACGATACTTCGAGGGTATTACCAAGGCTAGTCAAAAGGTCTAACTACCCTCCTATCAAAACCGAGAGTTGCACCCCCTACTGGATAACCACTTCATCCCTAGAATCCATCCATAGCTTATAAACATAAGCATTATTTCCAAACTCAACACTTGGCATAGACATTCTCAAATCCAAACAAGTCATGTATAAATGGACTGATTCTCCAATAGGACTTTGAGACAAAAATGGGATTCTCTATTACGCTAGTACTTAAGGTGCAGAGACTCAACTATCGAAGCAGACTTAAATGATACGAAAAACGAAGTCCTAACGGGATGATAGAGAAGAAAAGCTAAACCTTTAACAAGATCGTTACCCTCCTTCCGAGGTACCCTAGAAATGAGAGCATACTATTACCCTCCTTCCGAGGTCCAAGTTGGTAATAACTCGTATGCACAGAGGATTAGTACGTTGCAGCTTGACAGTGATATATTTACTACTGACCATGATGATATGGAATCTATGGATACTAGTGATGCAATGGATATGATTAACCGCTTCAGCACGGACAACAACACAAGAGGACGCATAAGGACATGATCGAGGATGGCACGCAAGGACAGTTCCGACGACGCAATGGATAATGGCCAAGCAGATGTTACTAACAGAGTGTTATTGACAACCCAGAATGGAACAAGATGGTAAGGCAGTTTGAGAAAAAGAAGAAGAAGGCGAAGAAACTCAAGAAATTGACTAGCTTACTTGATTCGGGACCATACTCATCTTTTAGTACCTAGAGTGACAGTATCATTCAGTCGAAGATCGTCATATGTCTTTTAAAGTCTTTTAGATAGTCTTGTATATGACTTAGCTAGGTTTTGTCTTGTATCGTGTCATTGATTTTATATCTGTAGTTTGTACTGAGTCTCTGTACAAGTGAGTTTTCTCCAGAGTGAGTAGTCCATTAGTTATTGTGAGTTGTACAACTAGAGATGTAACACACACACACACACACACACATATATATATATATATATATATATAAAGCACCAATTTTCTATTTAAAAAAGTGCTTATTTACTTTTAATAGTAAAAGTAATTTTTCAAAATCATGACGTTTCTTTTAAAAACAACATAGTTGACAGTAGAGGCTAGCTAATTGATTTCCTTTAAAACCTGTTTGGTCCAGAACCAAGGTACCATGAATATTAAGAATATGCAAAAAAATTAAAATATGTGAACACTCAGCAGCTTCAAGATATCATCAAACCATCATATGCAAGTGAGGCAAAGTTGATAAAGAATATTCATCCAATGTGCTCAAGGACCATAAAAACATTTGTTATGGTTGGATTGAACTTTTAGTCATGTATTTCTGTTCATCTTGGTCTTTCTTCATCACTTTAATCGTTCTTTTATGCTGTAAATCTTCTCAAAACACAAAATATTAAACAAAACCAAAGTAAAATATTCATCTTTTTACTCTATCAACTCATACAAAAACAATAAAACTCCCGATCACAGACCAAAATATTTCAGTTTTATTATTCTGTTCCATAATCAGAACCGAATCAGGAGAACAAGAATTAGGGTGAAAATTACAAAACATGCATTTTGCCAACTAGAACAGAATACAACCTCCACAAGAAAAATTAAATGAAAAAGAAAACCCATGACATTTGCAAACGGGATAAACGAACAAACTCCCATTACATTTACAAAACATGCATGACCTGCCAAACCAAAACACATGCGAAATGCCATTAAAATTTCCCAGCAGAATGCTTCATCGTACTTATATATCTATTCTTCAATTCCATGATAATTTGCATGACAAAGTGACTCTCGAACCCTACATTTCCTTCTTCACTTTCGGCAACCGGACGAACCACAGCCACATCTCTAATTACTCCCTTGAAAGAAGTATAATTAATACCCATTTTTTCTGCCAACTTCCATGTATTGCTTGCTAGACCTAAAAACCGCCTTGCCATTTCGGAGAAGCCCTCAAATGTTTCGGGAAGAATATGATTTTCCATAAAGATCTTAACCAAATACACGAAATCCTCTATGCCCAGCAACGAAAACCATACTTCAACCCTTGGTTCACCCCATATAATGCCAGTGCCAATTAGAACGTCTCTGAAGATCTCAGGATCGATGCCATCCTTCTTATATACTTCCAAATTCAGACCACGCAGGTTTAACCTCTCAAGAAATGCATCAGATAAGGTTTTAGGGCAGTAGTTGGAGTCGGACATGTTAAAATGGAAGGCCCAAATTGAAGGGTGTCCTTCAACGACAGGGAGATTTTGTTTCCAATTAAAGAGAGTGAAACCAAGCTGGATGATTGGGAAGTTTCCAATGTGGAGCTTCAGGAAATCATATACAAGTTCAGGGGTTGCTGATTTGTTATTCTTGTTGAAGAAGTCCATGGCGCAGCGCGTAGGGTACTTGCACTTGATGGAGGCTAAAGAACATCTTCCTAAATTGTTTTTAATGTGATCGCATTCCATTATCAGGTTGGATGCCCATACGTTTCTAACTCTGATTTGTTTTTCTTCTTCTTGAGCCATTTTTTGAATTCAAGAAAGGAAGGGGTGCTCAAAGATTGAAGTAAAGGGGCGAGAATAAATTTGGTATTGATCGTGGATGTTTATGAGAATAAAGGGGTAAAATCACCTAATTGCCCGTTATACAGTGAATGAGTTTCGGTTAACTAGGGTTTGAAATGAGGTTTAAGATAATTGATCCAGTACATTCCTCGTGTTCTGTTCATATATCTTAAAACTACCACAAAGTCCATGGAAGTAGAAGCATGTACGGCTTGGGCAACTAAGGTGTCGTTCTCAACAAAGATTTGGACAGTTAATTGTGGGCTCGTGGAGAACAATATTGATCTATAATAGTAACGGTTTAAAATGCTCAGTTCACCCAGCAGAGAAAATCAAACTGTTGATGTTATGAGTCGGACGTTTTTGGTTCGATTTCCCCTTCCGATCTATAAATTCGATTACCTCATCTCATTATTTCTCACTTCAACCTGCAGACACTCCAATATATGTACCTTCTAGCCTTTTTTTCTTGACGGTTACAACATCTTTTATGATATTTTTCTCCGATAGTTTGCTTATAAATCCAGATAGAAGTCTGGGACTGGACGTAGGACGGTGCTTCGAACCAGTATAAAAATATCTGATGTGATTTTTCTGTTTTACTGCATTTACTGTTATATATCAGTGATTATATGATATTTATACCATTTTATTTTTGCCTTCATAGCTATTGTATATTTGTGTGTTATACACCATACTATACGATCCGTGTGTACTGTATTAGTACGTACACATTCTTCAATGTTTTCGAACAATTTATGATAATCTTAAACTTATATGATCTACTCTATGTATCACACATAACAGAGATAATCACAGACACAAAATCAAACACAAACATATAAATATAAAATGCAGAAAAAGAAAAGAACACACCGGATTTTATACTAGATCGGATTACTCCTACGTTCAGTCCCACGTAGTGCTGGATTACGAAGAGTTTTATTATTATCAATATCCAAGTACAATGCCCTTGATTTCACGGCTACAAGGTTAACACGGCTCCAAACCCCCTTGATTTCACGGCTACAAGGCTAACACCGCTCCCTTTCCTTGATTTCAAGGATACAAGGAACACCCTTTCCCAAACAATTCACAAATGATTACAACAGCTTTATATCTCTTTAATAGCACTTCCGAATTGATAGTAGTAGATAGAGATTAAGAAGAGATGAAGTTTGATGTAATTTGAGTAGAAATCGACAAAGTAGAAATGTAGAAAGCAATAAAATATGAAATATTAATAGTGGTATGAAGAGGGGTGATGATGGAGAAGAAGAATTATGAAAAAGTTCAAAATATGCCCCTATTTATAAGATTTGAATGGTTGCAACGTTACAAATAGTGAAAAGACACTTCCTTTGAAATTTGATAAAATGACAGTTATATGTCGACATAGCCAATTATGTATGTCGACATATCACTACAAGAAAAATACCCTATTGCAACTAGCTATTTGCAACAGGCGATAAATGACAGTTGTTGTAAATGATATTTAGCAGCAGACCTATTATACCAGTTGCAATAGATAAGATTTTGCAACAGACCTTTTTTTTTGTTGCAAAAAGCATACTTTTAGCAACTGCGCTTCCCTTCCTGTTGCAAAAACATACTTTTAGCAACTGTGGCTCCATAACAGTTGCAACATATATATTATTTGCAACTGCGCTTCTAAGCCAGTTGCAAATAGATATCTTTAGCAACTGTTTTTGCCACTTGCAAGAATTGCATTTTTTCACAACTGGTAAAGTCAGATGTGAAAAACATACTAAAATTAAGTATTAGCTTTTAGTGATTAACTTTTCGTAATTAATTTTAAATAGTTATTATTAAATGATTAACTATTATACATTATATAATAATTAAAATTAGTATTTAATAATTGTTAATAATAAAATTTAAGTATTGTAAAGTGATATTTATAATTGATAACTAAATAATAATAATTAATAATCAACAAATAATAATAATAATAAACATTTAAAAATAATAAAATAAATAAATTATTATCAAATAATAATAAAATTAATATTCGACAATTAAGAAGTACATATCTACACAACATGTCTTTGGTAGTACACGGTAGAATACGACATTTTAATATTAATATTCAACAATTAAGAAGTAATATTTATTACTTACTATCTAATAATAATTAATAATTAATATTCTTAAGAAAACAATTATGAAATTATTTCTAAATTATTGATAATTTTTTTGATATTTCATGAAATTCAAAAAAAAAGTAATAAAATATTCAAAATTCAAAAAGTTTAAAGATGTTAAGAAGTTTCAAAATCCGATAATAAAAACATTGCATTTCAAACCGCGGTACTCATTATGTTTTGGTTTTGCTAGATAATATTTTAACATTCAACTTTTTTTATTAATGCAAAATATTCATTGTTTCTCATGTGATTCTTATAAAATTAGCCATGCGTTCGATAAAATAAGCAAAGGCTGTCAGCAAAAATTGGAATGGCAGGCTCCCAAATATTTCATTCTGCTTCTTTCCAATTTCCCGTTTAAACCCGCAATTGAAACCCTAAATCGCACTTTCCCAATTATCAGTAATGGTGGCATCTGAGAATTAATTGGTTCCTATTCCTTCTTGTTCCCTCTCTCCCCCTCATGCGTTCCACCTTTGTCGTCTTTTCCTCAACGTCTCTTCCATCCTCTCCCTGTCCTGTGCCACTCTCATCTCTTCAATGGAGAAGAATCGTAAAAACAAGGCTCACTCAGATCTATCTCACTTTCACAGCCGGCCCTAGCCCAGTGCTAACTGGGCCATTGTATGGCATCAAAAGATAATCGCGCTAGTAGAATTCGCTCAACCAAAACAGAAAAGCCGAACTCCTGAGCGCGCAAGGAAGAAGAAGCACAACGACACAAATTGATTGAGGGTAGCTAAGGAACAATGGGTCTCCTGTCACGACGAAGAAGAGGAATTTAAAGACCGTGAAATCTGAAGTTAGTCACCCAAGTTTCTTAAGTTATTCTATTTAGTTAATTAGTTTTTAATTAATGGCTAAATTAGGACTTCTATATGCTTGAGAACATTTTTTATTTGCTTATTCTATTATATGGCCACTTTTTTATTTTCAGAACTAGTAATTTTCTTCGTTTGATAGCCTTCAACTGGTTTGGTTTGAAAAGGAATTAGGTTTTTCAATTTACTTGCTTTGCTTAGCCCAGTATGCTCCCCATCTGTTGCCAATGTCTAGAAAATGCAAAATGAGAAAAAGAGTGATGAAAATGATTAATCATGACATCTTCTTAACTTGTCCCTGGGCATGCATTTTCGTTCCCTACTTCTTATTTTTTATTTCCAATATGTAGTGTCAAGTTTCAAATTTGTATTATACTTTATTTTTGACCAAGTATGCATATTTAATTGAATGTTTCTTCAGCGCTACTCTTAATTTAAGGTTTTTTATATGTTAACAACTTTTGCAAATATATGAACGGCTGGGCATACAAATATTCATATTATAGTTTGCAAACTATGAAGTGCTGAGTATATCTACAGTACAAACGCAATAAGTGACGTTTCTAGTAATCTAACAATTCAAGTCTTGTGTGTGTTCATATTTGAGCTTATTATTTACTCATTTTTATCATGATAACCATGTTATTTTTTGTCATGTTTGCATTGCTGGTTCATAATAGTTGTTTGTAATTTTACTATGAAGCATTGTTTAATAAATTGCACCGGGCATCACATGTGCCAGGACCGGCTCTGCTCACTTCAAATGATTCACCAATTCCTATTTTGGTTTCTATAGTTGTCGGTCCATCGTTGTTCCTCTAAGGTGACTGGGCATAGCAAGGTCCTATTGATGCCAAGTCAGGTTCGTTGTTGCTTCTCTAGTTCTTTAATTTCAATACCTAAGTGTCTATTTTGCCAAAACTAGCTTTATTAGGTGACTCCTGCGCAATTACTTTGAGAACTTTATAACGAAAAAAAATAAACACTTATGAAGACGACAATTGTTTCCATAATTGATACAATTAGGAAGACGAAAAAAAGAAACAGATTTTACCTTTGAGTGCGAGCTAACAAGTCAGATTTGACATCCACAATTGTTTTTAGAGGACATAATATACAATCCCATGTCAATTAGATTTGATTTCGTTATTGATTTTGCTGAATTTGTTTGTATTTGGCGTTCAGAACATGCCAGATTGTTTTTTCCTGTATTAGAGCGTTGTACATTTCACCTTAGAAACTCAGCTCGTTTCCCAGTTCTATTTGCTATTGCCAAGTTTCATCCAGAGTTTATAATTTGGTGCAATATCTGTATAATGATGATATGGGTTATATTCATGCAATTAATACTTTTCATCTTATTCTTACAGCCTGTGGGTAATGTTCATGAACTAGGAAACATTAATTTTAGACATTAAATCACCATTCTCGATAAAAACCGATTTGAATTCGAAATTGTTCGTGCATGCTATTAAAACCGACTCGAACCTTACTGTATTTATTACTGTTGTAATAAAAGTGAACATGCTACATTATTAGCAATTCAAACATGACACTATTATTATTGATAAAACTAAGATATCAAAGAAAACCAAAACATTACATTGATTTTTTCAGTCTCACATGCATAATGATTTTTCAAAACCAATGGTTAGGTTACATTAGTTGTATAGACCAACATATGTGGATACCACAAAATAGATATAATTTAATGTTAAATCATAACACTCAAATTAGTGCATGCATTGATTACCATAATAATGAAAATCGGCATTGTTGTGAGTCGTCTGCTCTAATCAGGTCGAGTAGCTCAAATAGATCCTACTTGCACTATCCTAGTAATAAAATACAAAATGAAAATTCAATTAGTAATAAATTGTCAACATTTTATCACTTAGACTCATTTACTAATAAATTGGTTATATAATACAACTAAAATCGCATATTATGTTTCTAATATAAATGCCTACAGGTTTTCATATTAAATTGTATCCAAATGAAAGTATCCAAATGAAAATGACAAGGCAAAGAAAGTATCCAAATGAAAATGAATAAACTGCACAATATTTCAGCTACAACCACTTTGAACATGCTATATATAAAAAAAGAAACAGGCTTGAGGACCTACTTCGGAGAAACTTTTGATATCATGGAAAAAATAAGCAATGAAGAAATATCATATTAAATTGTATATTGGTTCTGTCATATGCCTTAGCCAGGGTGCTCACCATGAAACAAACTAGCAATTGCTAGTACTAGAGAGTCTATGGACCATGGCTCACTTAACCTATGAAATTAACCTTAATAAAATGAACACAAATGGATCATTATTTGATGCAGTTCGAGAAAGAAAGCAATTCCTTTGGTAAAAGAGAGGGAAAATGGTGGCATTTTGAAACACCCCACCTCCGTTAGGGTCACTCACAAAGGGAATGCCCTAATTTTGGTGGAGGTTTATAAGTACAAGTCACAGATATACAAGACAGATATAAGAACACATATTTGTAAACAGCGGAAGAACAACAAATTTTATTTCATAAAATCAAATACGTGTTACAACAACATCCTTTCCAAAAACATAACATAACACTTTCATAATCTGTCTTGAGTACATGATTTAAAGAAGCATAAATAAAACATAGATAAACTGCAAAAGCCCCATAGTGGATTGTCCAAAGCCATAGTTCAAAACAGGAAAGTCCAAGCAATACATTTCTCTTCTTCAAGCTGGATGTTGAGGCTGGTCAAGCTGCTGTGTTCCCTCCCTGAGGACCTGGGGGGGGGGAACGGAAGAAAGAAGACGAAAGAAAAATAGAGTCAGACATAAAGCCTGAGTAAGTCTAGTACTACTTTGTCTATGAATAAAGAACTGGGTATGATAAGTAAAACAGGAAGTGGGCAAACACTATGAACTTGGTTAAGTTATCTAGGGTCGAATATACTATCGTACTCCATGTTAATCTCTGAACCCATATAAACTAGTTTCCAATTTGCACCCCATAATCAGGGTGATGTGATCCATTCAATGATGATCGGCTCCTACTCGCATAGTTACATGTGTCTTACGACCCCCGATGTCTGTAGTTACCTATGCTGGTCCCACCATGGGGTGTATCAAGTCCCATAGTGGCAACCCGACACAACCTTAGAATGCACAGGTATGCTACTGGTGTCCAGTGCCTTATTTTTCTGCGCCGGAGTGTGTGCACGCCCGCACTCCGTTAGAACCTACACTGCTACACCACCGCCGTCGCTTTGACCTCTTACAATCAGCCCAGTAATCGTGCCCCACCCTGCCTAGTTTCAGGGTATCCTGATACACCTTTTAGGGTTACTGCTGAAAAGGGTCCCTCGTTACTAGGTTTTCTATCTCTAGCCAACATGCTAAGTTGGTTAAGTGTTTCTAACCCAACCCCACCAGTCCGTTTAGTTTAGCATGTTCCATTTTGATTAAGTCTTTAGTCCACTTAATCCTAACAATCCTGACTCAGCCTTAATTGTCTTATTAAGGCCCTGACCTCTCACATTAGACAGGTATTGTTGTGGCTGCCTGTTGCCGGTTGGTTCCGGGCAGTCTTACGCCACAACTCAGTCTAACCTCGGGTCCTTGCCGGGCTCCATGTTTAACCTCCCACATTGGATAGGTATTGTTGTGACTACTGGACAGCCGGGCGGTTCCGGGCAGGTTTACATCACAACTCAATCCAACCTCGGGTTAAACACATCGTATTTTCTACATTTACATATCTTGTCATTCTTCTTTAATTATATGTAAATATATGCGGCCCATTATTAGGTTAATGGTGTAAAGGTTACACCAATCATGGGCCCAACCCATACTTGAACTTGGGCCCTTCTATTTTATATTTTCATTCATTAATTAATTTTAACCCAACGTTATTTTTCCCCGTTTTTCACGTCCGTTTATATATATATTGGGCTTAGCCTTTTAAAGCCCAAATTTAGCCATGCGAAAAGGGGAGGCTTATGGCGTATACACAAAGAGGGGAAGGTGAGCGCATGAACTTGCAATACGACGTTGAAAATACAAAATAGAAATTGGTGTACTTGCATAGTGGCAACATAGGTGACATGAATCAAAGCATGTGAACTTGCATAGGTTTAACTACAACATGAACCTATATTCTTATTTAGGCATAATGTCAAACATAAGTATGTCATAAATATTTTTAGCATAAACACGGCATAATGTCAAACATAAGCATGGCATAAGTAAAGTTCTATTTGTTCATGGCATAAACATAAACAAGTCATGTTCATAAGGTTTCTACATGTTTACAAAGGGGATACTTTGTTACTAACACAAAAGCATAGTTCAACTTAATCATGGTTTAAGTCTAATCACATAACGATGGTATAAATATACTTATGCATAAATATTCCTAATCATGGTGTTTGCTTTAAACTTGCAAAAAAAGGGATTTTTGAGTCTAACCTAGCCATGTCTCACATATGTCATCATATAATTCTTTTAAACAAGATAAACTTAATCATGGATTTCAATTGTGCCAAATATCATTCATAGCCTAGCCATATTCACAAGCATGACTTAATATATGGATTATGGTGTCAAAATTCCAACATAGTTTCATATGAACTATAACAACCAACTTGTCTCAATTGCTTGCAAAACGATTTATGCACAAAATATACATCATGACGACATAATAACAAAGCCCCAAACTTGCATAAATTTCACTCAACTACATATATGTAGCTTCAACATAGATTACATAATTTGCGCAATATTCCAAACGTATATTTGCATAGAACTACCGCATGTAGTTCTTTATAATGAATAACATAATTTTGCACAAACATGAATTACTTCCATTGCCACAATTCAAGCATACACATCAACACAGTTGTTTATTTATACCAAAGTAATACTCTACTTACAATGGTTGCGGCGAATTCTCTAATTAAGAGACACGATTCCTTTGTTGAATTGATTAGCTTTAGGTTGCTTGAATTGCTTTAGGCTTTAGAACTTTCTTCCTAACTCTCTCTCTAGTCGGCGGCTACTCTTTGTCGTTCCTCAGCAACATGGCGGCTATAATCTTATTTTGAATGAATAGATTAGGGTTTAGTCTAGGGTTGTTTATATAGAGGTTAGGAATTGATTAGGACCATTGATGTTGCTAGGTTAGATCGTAGCCATTCATTAGGAAGAGAGACCAATAAAAACCCGCCACCTAGCCCTAATGACAAAGCAGACCATAGAAATTCGACCACACACCGACCTGGCCAGCCAGGGCTAGACCAGACCTGGCCAGCAGGTCATTTTTGACCTGAGCGCACTTGGCAGGTGCGCCAGGTCAAAAATGTACTGGCGCACTTCACAGGTGCGCCAGTTCATTTTTGTTCTGGCGCACTTCCCAAGTGCGCCAGTGCATTCTGGCCCTTTTTCGGTTTTTCGCCCAACTTCGTTCGTCCATAACTTCTTCATACGATATCCGTTTTTCGAAAACTCGGACTCTATTTCGCGTATTTTTCCGAGACGAACGCAATGGCGTATCCCGTTTCCCTTAGTTCTTTGATTTGAAATTAATTATACTTTAATTTGTGAGTTTCACAGTCATAGAATTCACGGGGTGTTACATTCTCCCCCACTTAAAAGGATTTCGTCCCCGAAATCTTCAAGTTAGGAGGAATGTATATCCTAACATCCAATCATCCATATACTCATCCATCAAACACGAGCATCCATTGTCCTTAAAAGACTTCTAATGCTTCATGATCATATGCGAAGTGTGTGTGTACATGTACTTATCTAATGCAAAATCAGGCGGTCTACTGATTCAGTTGACCTCCTTAATGCGAATTATGTAAGTGCCATGAATCCATTATGTATGCAAATTTTCCTATTCTTGATTCTACATGAGTGCACAACCATTCAATACAAATGCAGCATCCATATGACAACACATTAAAGTTCAACCACATACGAAAGCAAACATATATGCATATGCAATATGAAGTGACTGAGCCGATCTAAAACCTAGATTGTGTGTGTATATGCAACCACGAGCAACCACTAGCAATCACTTGCAACCACTTGCAACCATTCATACATAACATGTTTCAACTACATGTTTCCATCCAAAAAAGATTCTATCTAAAAGATACGGTCGAGGAAATATACCTAAAAGGATAGATAAAGGCGCAACTTAAGGAAAAGGAAAGATCAAGGATGTACCCTCGAACAGAAAAGGGTAGGCAGTGCAGATTCTAGCTTCAGTTTCCCAAGTCGCGTCTCCCTCGGCGTCGCTCCACTGGACTTTGACGAGCTTGACTTCACGGTTGCGTAGTTTCTTCACTTCCGTTCCTAAGATGCGGGTTGGAACTTTTCTTATGGTTGCTTCGCGCTCCACTTCGGCCTCTTCGAGGATATTTGGCTCTACCACTTCAGCAGACTCATGTAGACATTTTCGGAGATGAGAAACGTGAAAAACGTTGTGGACTCCAGCCAACTTCTCGGGTAGCTCTAATCTATAGGACATTTTCCCAATTGTTCCTATCTAAAGGTATAGTCGAATGAAGCAAGTAAAAACTTTGTGCCTATTAGGCAATGTCAAAACTGAAAAACCTATGCCACATATATATTGATTAGGAGAAGAACTCTCTAAGCATCAGCCCCGCAGACCGAAATCAACATCAGACTGACACCCAAAGAGTTACTCAACCCAACCACCATATATGATTCTAGGAAACTAAGCATGATGGACTCCTTTTAGGTCACAAGGGAGTCCCTTCCTAAGACCAATCTGTATCCTATAAAACCCAAAAACTTTAGTCAAACCAATGTACACCCTCGAGCCCCAACATGTGTTACTAACAGATGAGTCATACTCCCTATGTGGTTTGCAACAGAAATTGGATTGAGAATGGGACCGAGAGGATATACTCTTAAGAAGAGATATTATGCACGAATCTAGTCTTCAATCTTCTAAGTCGCACTTCCTTAAGCTTAACTCCATTATGCTTTGTCCGTTTTTAACTTCACAATTTCGTAGCTTCTTAATTCTTGTTTCCAAAATATGAGTTGGAACCTATTTCCCGTTCCTCTTTCACTCATTCTCCTTCTAGTATACTTGGCTCAAGCCTAACTGCGTATGCAAGCTCTCCAAAATTCACTTACTAGAAGGTATTCCACATAGATGAATTATCTCTTGAAAATAAACAAATGTCAACTATGTTGCCAAATGTACTTACTAAGGTGATTCATTACAACTCATGTATCAGCGAAATGAACCTTCAGCCTTAGTGGCGAACACTACTGGAGCGCCCTATTCTGAAATGCTCCTCCTAATGAACCCCTTTTCTAGAAGCTCTTTAATCTCTTTACTGAGCTCTTTCCTTTCTCGTGGAGCCATATGTCTAACGGGCAACGCAACGGGCTTTGCATTATCTACAAGATATATGCGGAAGTCTATTTCCCGCTTCGGAGGCAAGCCCTTCACCTCTTCGAAGACATCCGGATATTCCCGGACCACTCTAACTGATTGCAAGTTTTCAACAGAGGCATCTAGCGATTCAAGATAACTAAGCATAACCGCATACGAGGGATTACAAGAAATTTCCAAAGTATTACCGAGCTGGGTTAGGAGCCTAACAACCCTTTTCTCACAATCAAGGATTGCCCCATTACTGGATAGCCAATCCATACCCAAAATCAAACCATACCCCGAAAAGCCCAAAACAAAGGCACTACATAGAAATTCTACGCTTAGAATAGAGATTTTTCAATCCCACACAGATCATAGACAAATGAGCTGGGCCCCCAATTGGGTTTGAAACAATTAAGGGGTCCTCTACTATACTAGTTTCTAGGTGCAGAGATTCTACTAAAGCAGACGAGATAAAGGAGTGTGATGCGCCGGAATCAAATAAAGTGCGAACGGGGTGATCATAAAGATAAACTACGCTTTCTACAGAAGTATTTATACCTCGCTGTTTAAATGGTGGCGCTTCTAGCACATGAACCTGTGCCCCTGGGGTGGATCCAGCGCCCTGCCCCTGTCCTCGTTTCTTTGGGCAGTCCTTAGCCCTGTGGCCTGTCTGACCGCATGAAAAGCACCCACCATTTTCCTTGGCCTTCTTTTTCCGGCAGTCCTTTACTAAGTGCCCCACTTTGCCACAGAAATTACACTTCCTCTTCTCTTTGTTGCCTTTCCCGCCTTTCTTAAAGTCCGCCTTCTTAGGCTGCAAACCCTCTTTCTTCCCTTGAGAGCTTTCTGCCTTTGTCTCCTTCTTGCCCTTATCCTCCTCATTCAGCAATGCCATTTGCACCAATCTTTCATACGTGGCTCCCATGGGTATATGGGTCATGGCCAAACTGTGTAATGGCTCATTTAACCCTTTGACAAAACGGAGAGCCTTCTTGTGCGGGGTATTGACTAGGTCAAGCCCAAACCTAGCCAGCTCATCGAACTGATTCACATATTCTCTGACTGTCTTGTCCCCTTGTTTAAGAAATAGGAATTTTTCTAACTGCAAACTCCTTTCTGCATCTGAGAGAAATTTGGTCTCAAACCTTGCCCTAAAGTCCTCCCATGTCTCCACTGGTCTTTCAGCATTAGTGACTTCCCACCAGTAGGAAGCCTCACCCTTCAATAGCCACACTGCCAACTGTACTTTTTGTCTATCTTCTACCTCAAAGATGATGAATAGGTCTTCAGTTTCTTTCAGCCAATTCCTAGCTGCTACGAAGGACTCAGTTCCATGGAAATCCCTTCCTCCCATAGCTTTGAAATCTTTACATATCTTAGCGAATGCGTTTCCCCGAGGAGGAGGTGGAGGAAAAGGTGCCGCTGCAGCTGGATGATTCCCTTCAGCTGGGGGAGGAGGAACGGTAGGACCTGGCTGAGTGGCCCTTGCTTCTAAGAACCGTCTAAACCAACCAGGTATTGGCACCCCTTCAGGCAAGTTAAGTTCTTGGGACATGCTGAAACAAAAAGGATAGATTCAAAACGAAGGATAAGAGATAGTTCCTATGGCTTTGGGGAGTGGACTTTGCCTTTTAAAAATAAAATAATATTTTTCTTTTAAAAATGCTTCTTTAAATTTCCTTTTTGAAAATAATTTTTCAAAACTTTTTATCTTATCTGGTAAACCTATGCTCTGATACCAAGTGAAACACCCCACCTCCGTTAGGGTCACTCACAAAGGGAATGCCCTAATTTTGGTGGAGGTTTATAAGTACAAGTCACAGATATACAAGACAGATATAAGAACACATATTTGTAAACAGCGGAAGAACAACAAATTTTATTTCATAAAATCAAATACGTGTTACAACAACATCCTTTCCAAAAACATAACATAACACTTTCATAATCTGTCTTGAGTACATGATTTAAAGAAGCATAAATAAAACATAGATAAACTGCAAAAGCCCCATAGTGGATTGTCCAAAGCCATAGTTCAAAACAGGAAAGTCCAAGCAATACATTTCTCTTCTTCAAGCTGGATGTTGAGGCTGGTCAAGCTGCTGTGTTCCCTCCCTGAGGACCTGGGGGGGGAACGGAAGAAAGAAGACGAAAGAAAAATAGAGTCAGACATAAAGCCTGAGTAAGTCTAGTACTACTTTGTCTATGAATAAAGAACTGGGTATGATAAGTAAAACAGGAAGTGGGCAAACACTATGAACTTGGTTAAGTTATCTAGGGTCGAATATACTATCGTACTCCATGTTAATCTCTGAACCCATATAAACTAGTTTCCAATTTGCACCCCATAATCAGGGTGATGTGATCCATTCAATGATGATCGGCTCCTACTCGCATAGTTACATGTGTCTTACGGCCCCCGATGTCTGTAGTTACCTATGCTGGTCCCACCATGGGGTGTATCAAGTCCCATAGTGGCAACCCGACACAACCTTAGAATGCACAGGTATGCTACTGGTGTCCAGTGCCTTATTTTTCTGCGCCGGAGTGTGTGCACGCCCGCACTCCGTTAGAACCTACACTGCTACACCACCGCCGTCGCTTTGACCTCTTACAATCAGCCCAGTAATCGTGCCCCACCCTGCCTAGTTTCAGGGTATCCTGATACACCTTTTAGGGTTACTGCTGAAAAGGGTCCCTCGTTACTAGGTTTTCTATCTCTAGCCAACATGCTAAGTTGGTTAAGTGTTTCTAACCCAACCCCACCAGTCCGTTTAGTTTAGCATGTTCCATTTTGATTAAGTCTTTAGTCCACTTAATCCTAACAATCCTGACTCAGCCTTAATTGTCTTATTAAGGCCCTGACCTCTCACATTAGACAGGTATTGTTGTGGCTGCCTGTTGCCGGTTGGTTCCGGGCAGTCTTACGCCACAACTCAGTCTAACCTCGGGTCCTTGCTGGGCTCCATGTTTAACCTCCCACATTGGATAGGTATTGTTGTGACTACTGGACAGCCGGGCGGTTCCGGGCAGGTTTACATCACAACTCAATCCAACCTCGGGTTAAACACATCGTATTTTCTACATTTACATATCTTGTCATTCTTCTTTAATTATATGTAAATATTTGCGGCCCATTATTAGGTTAATGGTGTAAAGGTTACACCAATCATGGGCCCAACCCATACTTGAACTTGGGCCCTTCTATTTTATATTTTCATTCATTAATTAATTTTAACCCAACGTTATTTTTCCCCGTTTTTCACGTCCGTTTATATATATATTGGGCTTAGCCTTTTAAAGCCCAAATTTAGCCATGCGAAAAGGGGAGGCTTATGGCGTATACACAAAGAGGGGAAGGTGAGCGCATGAACTTGCAATACGACGTTGAAAATACAAAATAGAAATTGGTGTACTTGCATAGTGGCAACATAGGTGACATGAATCAAAGCATGTGAACTTGCATAGGTTTAACTACAACATGAACCTATATTCTTATTTAGGCATAATGTCAAACATAAGTATGTCATAAATATTTTTAGCATAAACACGGCATAATGTCAAACATAAGCATGGCATAAGTAAAGTTCTATTTGTTCATGGCATAAACATAAACAAGTCATGTTCATAAGGTTTCTACATGTTTACAAAGGGGATACTTTGTTACTAACACAAAAGCATAGTTCAACTTAATCATGGTTTAAGTCTAATCACATAACGATGGTATAAATATACTTATGCATAAATATTCCTAATCATGGTGTTTGCTTTAAACTTGCAAAAAAAGGGATTTTTGAGTCTAACCTAGCCATGTCTCACATATGTCATCATATAATTCTTTTAAACAAGATAAACTTAATCATGGATTTCAATTGTGCCAAATATCATTCATAGCCTAGCCATATTCACAAGCATGACTTAATATATGGATTATGGTGTCAAAATTCCAACATAGTTTCATATGAACTATAACAACCAACTTGTCTCAATTGCTTGCAAAACGATTTATGCACAAAATATACATCATGACGACATAATAACAAAGCCCCAAACTTGCATAAATTTCACTCAACTACATATATGTAGCTTCAACATAGATTACATAATTTGCGCAATATTCCAAACGTATATTTGCATAGAACTACCGCATGTAGTTCTTTATAATGAATAACATAATTTTGCACAAACATGAATTACTTCCATTGCCACAATTCAAGCATACACATCAACACAGTTGTTTATTTATACCAAAGTAATACTCTACTTACAATGGTTGCGGCGAATTCTCTAATTAAGAGACACGATTCCTTTGTTGAATTGATTAGCTTTAGGTTGCTTGAATTGCTTTAGGCTTTAGAACTTTCTTCCTAACTCTCTCTCTAGTCGGCGGCTACTCTTTGTCGTTCCTCAGCAACATGGCGGCTATAATCTTATTTTGAATGAATAGATTAGGGTTTAGTCTAGGGTTGTTTATATAGAGGTTAGGAATTGATTAGGACCATTGATGTTGCTAGGTTAGATCGTAGCCATTCATTAGGAAGAGAGACCAATAAAAACCCGCCACCTAGCCCTAATGACAAAGCAGACCATAGAAATTCGACCACATACCGACCTGGCCAGCCAGGGCTAGACCAGACCTGGCCAGCAGGTCATTTTTGACCTGGGCGCACTTGGCAGGTGCGCCAGGTCAAAAATGTACTGGCGCACTTCACAGGTGCGCCAGTTCATTTTTGTTCTGGCGCACTTCCCAAGTGCGCCAGTGCATTCTGGCCCTTTTTCGGTTTTTCGCCCAATTTCGTTCGTCCATAACTTCTTCATACGATATCCGTTTTTCGAAAACTCGGACTCTATTTCGCGTATTTTTCCGAGACGAACGCAATGACGTATCCCGTTTCCCTTAGTTCTTTGATTTGAAATTAATTATACTTTAATTTGTGAGTTTCACAGTCATAGAATTCACGGGGTGTTACACATTTGGTCATATTCTACTCAATCCATTATTGTTATAACATCAAAAAAGTAATCTCTTACATCTATATTTGCTGGTAACACTGGAATTAATTTCCACTTTTCCCTCCTTTTATCCTTTCCAGAAAAACATTAAACTATCCTATTGATCAAAGTTTTTGCAAAATAATTAACTGACATCTTTTTTGTGTTCTCTAATATTGTTATGCCCCTTGTAGTACCTCCTGTCTGTAATGCACAACTCCTTCAGTATAAGTCATTTAGGATGGACTTACAATAGCCAAAAGTTCCGTTGGCTGATGAAGATGCGCAATGTTTGTGGAAAAGATGGAGTGTAAGGAGAAGTGAGTTGGATATCAAACATATATTTAGTTAAGAATCCAATTTTTACCATAAAGTATATGCTACTAAAACCTTAAAAAACAGAACTTATGAAAATGCACTAGATAAAAAAAATCGTGTTTTGTGTTTAATGAATAACATAGCACTTATTGTGATTCTTATCAATTTGAGAATTCACTAATTTAGTTAGTTCCATTTATACATGTTTTCCTAATTTGCTTTTATCTCTGTGATAAATTTCATCAGATTCGCCAAAGATAAGATAGGAGGAAATATTCTTATTACTTAAGCTTGTTGAGTCTTCAACAGTTTCATCGCTGAAATGAACTCAACATTACAGGCTTTGGCAACATCCGAAAATTAGGTCTTATAATAAACATCCTAATAAAGATGGATAAATGACTAATCTAGGATCAAGACTTGATTCACTAACCTTAAGCGAGAAGTGAAAGTCCTTTTTATCCTCGAGAACCGCATCTCTTTTTGACAAGATTCAAAATTTCATTCGGATAATAACTCGGACGATTGTGAAACCACACATGAATATCTATAGTAAGTAAATGATTATGATGATGTGCCTCTTTAAGAAATTATGCAAATCTTTAAATTATCAAAAAAGTACTAAATACTTGGATTCGAAAGGGAAACAATGCTAATAAACTAATTGAGATAAATTAGAAAAGAACATATCATGCGTGCTATAAATAAATTCAAGATTAAGACAATGCAGAAAGTATCCCAATGCTATACAAAATAGTTAAAGTATAATACAACAGTCTTTGCCCACGAATGCTGTTAAATTGCACCAAAAGACTGTAAGTGACACTATAAAGAAAATGTAATTTTTCAACTTTGCATGCTGATGTTTGATATTTCTTTTTAAATTATAATAAGTTCCTGTTTGTTATTTTATATGTAGCGATATATACCTGCATAACTTACTTGGTTTAGCCATCTTAAAGAACTGGAATTGCTCGTAATTTGTCCATGTGGGTTTGATCTCCTTGCTTTTTCATAAATATTGAATGCTTCTCCAGCTGCAAAGATATTACTTAGTAGTAAGATTATTTTCCTGATTATTTTGGATTGCTTTCTTTTACATGCATACTGAGTGTTTTCCTCTACTCTAGATGTTTTACTTGTTCATAATTTTTTATGTGTTTTCCGCCTATGATGGACTGTTATAATGAGTCTTTGTTACTGGCATAATATTCGTGTTTCTTTTGTATGCCACTTGTACTTTTCTATATGCTTTGCATGAGTCTCAAACTTTTCTTCAAATCTTCTAGTGAAATCTTTAAGGGACAGTCTTAACATAGACCAAATTCATATAAGTGAGTCCGCAAATGTTGCTATTATAAACTGCAAAATAGGAATAGGTACTATTTTTGCAATGCATGTCTCAAAATATGCAAGCATATCATCAAATAATATCATTTTGGTCTTATTGCAGGAGATGATTGTATCTTGATTTTAAATGATAGTTCAAACATAAAGATGAAGAACATTGCATGCAGACCTGGTCATGAGATCAGGTACATAAGTTTGAAGGATTTTGAGTTATGCTTACTGTTACTTTGGTTTTAGCTGCTCTAGATCTTTCATCACAACTGTTATTGTTTGAACAATTACAAGTCTTTAGTAATATTTGGTGATATTCTATGTGTAGTAACATATTAAATGCTAGTTTCATTTATGTAATAGAAATTTGTTTGGTGGCCACTTGAGTTATTTTTGTTTTGGGCCGTCTACAGGGAAATTGCATAAGACTGAGCACTACTCAGTATATATATATATACTTTTGTTAAATTTTCTATTTCCTGATACATGTAAATTCCTAAGGTAAAGTAATCTCTAAATAAAGTTACCTTGACATGCCATTAGGGAAACATAGTTTTTGACATGCCACAAAGGTTTCAGATGTGGATAGGAATGCAACCGATATATTATCAGTGCTCCTTTTAGTTCATCAGTACTGTTTGTATTGATGGCTCCTGATTAACAGTTCCTAAGGATAATTTGTTGAATCTTGTACCTCACTGTTAACAAATTAGCTTTGTCATTTTTTATGCTTTGTTAACTAAAGATATTAATCAGAAGATAATCAATGTATTTGGCAATGTGGTATTGTCATCCTATGCAAATGGTATGTTACTCTGTCCCTGCTGATTTGTACACACCGTACTGAAGGTTTAAATTTTTGTGTAACTTTTATCGAGTACTCAAAAATTTAGGAATAAACAGCTCTTTCCTTTTATGTGTTTGTTTGCTATTCACAGTAATGGTATTTATATTTTAAGTGTTCTAATTGAATCTTTGAAGTTATTTGTAGTTTAATTTGGGCAAATGGAAATGTTAGAATGAGCTTTCATGCTTTGGTTAATTTTGATAACGCATGTGATCTTGCACTGGGACCATCAATCTCATATCAGATTTATCCTCTTTCTGTTCTTCTAAGCACTTACTGAATAGTGTAAACAATAATTACACGCAAGTAGCCTGGAACACAAAATAATAGTATTTCCTGTGTTGACAGGATTGTGGTGGATCATATTGTTCAGAGCTCATGGAAAGATAACAGGGGATTATGCATTGCAGGAAAGAGTTTTTATGATATCTTCAGTTCATTGTCCGGTTTGTACAAAGGACACGTCTCTGTCCGATTCAATGATTTTTATGAACACCCCTACTTGCAGTCTATTCGAAATAAATGTATTTTGTGAGGGAAGAAATTGTAATACATGAATAGTGTATGAAAATTGTAGAAACTTTTATTGTAATTGTTTGTACTACTAAAACTTTGTTAAAATAAAATTTTTATTTGTTTATTTCATTATGTGATATACTATATTACTAAAACAAATACATTTAATATGTAACCTATAAGCTGTAACATTTTTCTTATGGATTTATGAATCTATTGCAAAATGATCAGTTGCAACAGCAAAAGCCTGTTGCAAAAAAGTTACCGCAACAGGAAATAACCGTTGCAAAAGGAGACCGACTTATTGCAACTTCGGCTATACAGACGGGTACTTGCCTGTTGCAATAGGCCTACCGCAACAGATTTTGCCTGTTGCGAAAAGTGTTTTTTGTTGTAGTGTATGTATGTTGAATTTTGAATTTTGAACTATTTTTCAGTGTTTAACATATATATTATTCTGGAAATTCTTAAATCAAATCTTAGTGATATAAATGAGTATTCTAAAGTGTAAAATCATATGAAAACATAATAATATATTATATAAACATATTTATAAAGTTATAAGTTTTAAAACTATAACGTTGTAATACTATATAACTATATAAACTTCACAAGTCCGCTCACGTGTATTTTTTTTTAAACAACTGGCCACCTCAGTGCTGAGGTGGACAAAGCAAGCCTATTTCTGTAAATAGTTTTAAAACTAGCCTAAATCCGCTATTAGTTTTAAAAACAAGGCTACTTTGAAAATTTGTCCATGTATATATATTCTCTCTTCTGGTTTGGAATTCAAATTGTCATAATTTGTACGTTATAGGTCTATTTTTCGCAGACGAAATACGTAACTGGGTCAGAAAAAGCAACGGACCCAAAGGTGCAAGTCCCATTGTCAAATTCTGACAATTTTCAACTTATTATTTTATTAATTATTTTGTTAATTAATTATCGTGTATTAAAAATTTGGGTTTTTACACCTACCATGGGTGTTGCCTCATATGCCTTGTAATGTTTATCCAAATTCAGCTCGCTAATTTTGATTTGGTGTTGTTTTGAATGGAGTGCAGTGAACTTACGATACTGTATAGACTATAATGCTTATAAATGGTATAAAGGTAAAAAATGTAATCCTACTTACGCTAATTTAAATAGTATATTTATCATACACACTATTATAGTAACATGTTGTATTATATGTATATATAGTTTAACGGATCCTTAAAGGATGAGAACCCCTCACATCCTTTAAATTAATGATGCATTTCCTCAAACAATTCACTTTAGATTGATTTACTTGCATAAGAATGCTTGTCCTGACTCGAGTATTTTTTTTTCAATTTATGTTCAGATCATATTGAGTGTCACATCATTCGAAATTGCACCTTTCAAAATAGGAGACTTGTAGAAGACTCATCCATTTATTTCTATCATCTATTCATGTATTAATGAAATGCTATTTATTAGAGTTGCATTGTTTCTATGTATTTAAACTCCGATGTAGTATTATATTACTTTATTGTGCGATGTTGTATTATTTTGTGTTTATAATTTTGTGATTTGATTTTTATTAAACCCCATAGAAATAACAATCTTCTGATTTGAACAATATGAGTTGGCCTTATTATCCACTTAAATGATCGAAAATAACAAGTCATTATAAACGGCTTTTTGTGTCGTATCACAGTGACTAGCGACGATAAGTCATAGTCACTAGCTGTCGCTATCAAGAGCCTTTCTTGTAGCATCACGATGTATCACTAAAACATTTTTTCATTACTAAAGAGGTTTTCCTGAGGTGGGAATTAATAATGCAAAAGATCTATTAGAGCTTATGTAATTCCACTTTTTATGAACTTCTCTAATTGCAATCCCTTTCATAGTGCCCATTTTGGTTCAGAAGAAGCATATCTTTGTTGTTGAAAGTTTGAACCTCCTTAGATAAAATAAGATCAGAAATCTGAGTTTATATATGTGTGTTTTTCATGCGAGAATTCTTTTTACTTTTAAAGTGTTGAGGGGAAAAAAAGAATGACGTCTTAAACCATTTAACCTTTTGGATAAATCATTACTGTGAATTTTTTTTCTAAAAAAATATCTATTGAAAGACAAAAAATTAATGTTTGGAATGAAAGATGGATAGCGGCTACTAATTTTTCCTTGTTTGACATTATGCCTGTAACTCTTTTTTTTTTTTTTTTAGCAGTAAAAAATATTTTTTAAAATCATGACGTTTCTTTTACAGGAAACATAAAAACAACATGGTTGACAGTAGAGGCTAGCTAATTCATTTCCTTTTAAAACCTGTTTGGTCCAGAACCAAGGTACCATGAATATTGAGAATAACTTTTAAAATATGTGCAACACTCAGCAGCTTCAAAAATATTATCAAACCATCGTATGCAAGTGAGGCGAAGTTGATAAACAATATTCATCCAATGTGCTCAAGGACCATAAAACTTTTGCTATGGTTGGATTCAACTTTCAATTTTGTATTTTTGTTCATCTTGGTCTTTCTTCATCCCTTCAATCGTCCTTTTATGCTGTAAATCATCTCAAAAACACAAAATATGAAACAAAACCAAATAAAATATTCATCTTTTTACTCTATCAAATCATACAAAAAAAAAAAAAAAAAAAAAAAAAAAAAAAATCCGGTCATAGACCAGAATAGTTCAGTTTTATCGTTCTGTTCCTTTATCAGAACTGGATCATGAGAACAAGAATTAGGGTGAAAACTACAAAACATGCATCTTGCCAACTAAAACAGAATACAACCTCCACAAGAAAAATTAGATGAAAAAGAAAACCCATGACATTTGCAAATGGGAGAAACGAACAAACTCCCAAAGAATCAACATGGGAATGCACGAATTGCCAAAACAAAACATATGCGAAATTAGATTAAAATTTCCCAGAAGAATTCTTCCTCTTCCTTATAAATCTACTCATCAATTCCGTGATAATTTGCATGATAAAGTGGCTCTCGAACCCTACGTTTCCTTCTTCGCTTTCCGCAACCGGACGAACCATAGCCACATTTCTAATTACTCCCTCGACAGAAGTACTAATACCCATTTTTTCTGCCAACTGCTTTGCATTGCATGCTAAACCTAAAAACCGCTTTTTCATTTCGGAGAAGCCGTCTAATGTTTCAGGAAGAATATGATTTTCCATAAAGATCTTAACCAAATACACGAAATCCTCTATGCCCTGCAACGAAAACCATACTTCAACCTTTGGTTCACCACATACAATGCCAGTGCCAATTAAAACGTCTCTGAAGATCTCAGGATCGATGCCATCCTTCTTATATACTTCCAAATTCAGACCACGCAGGTTTAACCTCTCAAGAAATGCTTCAGATAAGGTTTTAGGGCAGTAGTTGGAGTCGGACATGTTGAAATGGAAAGCCCAAATTGAAGGGTGTCCTTCAACGAGAGGGAGTTTTTGTTCCTTATTAAAGAGAGTGAAACCAAGCTGGATGATGGGAAGGTTTCCAATGTGGAGCTTCATGAAATCATATGCAAGTTCAATGGTTGCTGATTTGTGATTCTTGCGGAAGAAGTCTTTGGAGCAGTGCGTAGGGTACTTGCACTTGATGGAGGCCAAAGGATATCTTCGTAGATTGTTTTTTATGTGATCGCATTCCATTATCAGGTTGGATGCCCATACGTTTCTAACTCTGATTTGCTTTTCTTCTTCTTGAGGCATTTTTTAAATTCAAGAAAGGAGTGGGGTGCTCAAAGGTTGAAGAGGAGAGAATAAATTTGGTTTTGATCGTGGATGTTTACGAGAATAAAGAGGTAAAATCACCTAATCGCCGGTTATATAGTGAATGAGTTTCGGTTAACTAGGGTTTGAAATGAGGTTTAAGATAATAATTGGTATATATAGTACATTCCCTTCTGTTAATATATACCTTAAAACTACTACGAAGAAGTATGTACGGCTTTTGACGTCATTGATTCGATTTCCCCCTCCGCTCTATAAATTCGATTACCTCATCTCATTCTCCCTCGCTTCAACCAGCCAACACTCCAATATATATCTACCTTCTAATTTTTTCTTCGACGATTGCGACATTTTTTAAAGATATTTTTCTCCAATTGTTTACTTATTATTATCGGATCTACAACATATTTTTTTTTCATGGTTTTTTAATTGATGTTAAAATTTTAACTTTTCTACGTTATGATGCACTCATTAGCCTTTGGTATTGTTGCTTTTTCTTTCATGCCAATCGCAAATTAGATCGGTGAATGTATCGAAAGGTTTATTGAGATATGCGTCACCCACTTGAATTAGAAAGGAAACTCCAACACGATTTTATCATTTGTAGTTGCGTATTCCAACGAATGGTTTACCGATAATTGGACCAAAACGCAAATGAAGAACAAATGAGATAATCTAAAATATTTTTGGAGATGTCAGAACATATTGCTCAAGATATCAGTGACATGAATGGAATGTTCAAAATGATCGCCTTGATGGATCCAAGGAATGGTGGAGTGGTCCTACCGCCTACGCACAAGTAATAGAAATCCAAAAGAAATATTCTGTCAAATTCAAGGAGAAAGATGAGTTGTTTGGTGGATGTATAGAAAATGACACCTATAAGTATGAGTTACTTGTAACTTCATCGCCACACAGCCTCAGTCTTTCACTGTTACGGATGCAACAATGTATGACGATTGGATGACTAGTGATTGCCTATCAGCCTTTCCCTGATATGATGATGGTGTCCTAAGCTACAAGTTGAGAGCAGGATTTTGTTTTGCATGGAGAAGATGGTTAAATGGGTAAGTTAATTATTCTAATATTGTTTTAATGAATGAATTAACTGACTAATTATCCTAGTTAGTTAGGTTCCTTATAAATTGAATTTCTTACTCATATTCGATCCAAACCGAACACATTTATCACATTGAACTTGTTGCAACACTAGCTACGTTCTGCTTTTGGGTTGGTGAAATTTTGAACCTGCTAGAATTTAGGATCAAATCAAATGTTCTTTCGATTTTAGTTTAAATTTGACGCTTGGCAATATCTAAAATAATGTGACGGCCGAGAATTTCGCTCGACCCGAATCGATCGTTAAACCGACAAAGACCGTTCGAAACCCCTGATCGTTCGAGAACAGGACAAATCAGAACGCAGACGGAAGAACATTTCATTGTTAATTACAACAATTCCATCAGAATACAAGAATATACAGAGTATAAATGAATAAATTACATTCGATAAATATCAGAGATTACAATAAATTACATAGCAGTGGAAAAACAATATAAAACACAACTGAAAGTAATGCACGGATACAGAGCTTTCCGAGCATCGTTCCAGCTGTAAATCAGGATCCTGTGAATATAAATCTGCAAAACCAAAACTACTAGCTGCCCGTGTCGAAAATAGGGGCACCCAGAGTTTAGGTTAAAACAATAAACTCCAGGCCAGTCATGTGACTGGTGTGAGAACTAAAACATTTATTTAAAATTTTACTTTAAAAGAGAGTAAATCAAGTGACCACGCCGTATAACACGGAACGGGTTTCCTCCCAAGAATACTAGTGCATAGAATAAACAACGCAATGCTTTTTCGAAAAATGAAGCTATTATAAGACCCAGGTCCCATCACACAATGCAACGCAAGCCGGAGGATAGGGTTTTCCCTTATAATAGCCAAACATGCTTGGTACGTTTAAAACAAATCATTTGATACTATAGTAAGTGTATAGTGTCAAAACAATTTCAATCATAAATATAAATCATAGACGGTATATCGTCCCATGCTACTATGTCGCAATACTAGGCTCTACAAATAAAGCCGAAATATCTCGTATTGGAAAGTGGATTTCCGTCATGAGTCGAGGCAAGGGGCAAGCTCCTCTCCGCTTTCGAGACACTCTAGCAAATGTCTCAGGACTACGCACTCTGGGTAACCCTGGATGCTTCAGGGCCGGTCCTCTCTTACGTTTGAGGATTGGCAATTCCTGAACACACGTTTCCCGGTCCTTACAGACCTAAAATCGAGGCGACTCATCCAACAACCACATAGGTGAAAAGTATATAAATGTCAGGGCTGGTAAGTCACTGACACCACCAAAGCTAGAAAGAAACGTCGTGCTCTCCCTGCAGTCCGTATCCCGTTTTTAACTCATACCGAGGTGTGAGGCTCGCGAATTCACGTTATACATAAAACTGCCACGTAGGCTGTGCTTTGATCATCAACCACAAGACTTTGCTTTTCAACAGAAGCCTTGATCCATGCAACTCAGCATGCCACACAGGCAATTCATGCCATGCCATTGATATCTATCGATATATAACCTCTAAGCTCGTACGTCTCAGAGAAGGGCGTTAAGCAAGAGAATAAATTCTCCGCCACCAAACAGATATATATTTAACAGAAATCAATCGACACAGAATAAAATCCAATGTCAGACACACAATCCATTTACAAGTTCGTTCTGGGTCTGAACGAAACCGGAGGCACTTTCCTCGCATATCCATCGATCTCCAAGTACGTCTGGACGACCACCAACTATTTCCATCCTCTTGGGTGTACAGCCCAATCAGGATCGTCAGTAATTATCCAAACGATGTGAAGATTTCCGATCTTCAACCACCGTCTTCATCTTCGATTTATGTCGAATCGGTTATTCAGAATGGGTGTAAACCCGGCCTTTCCGAACAACCCGTGTATATTAAAACAAATGTTACACAAACACAACATACGCCTCATTCCAATCCATTAACCACTAACCGTAAATCAGTAAGAGAGCAATTTCCCAAATATTAACCCCGAAGGCCGAAACCAACATCAGTTCAATACCCAAGAAACCATTCTTCTTAACTAACCTACAGTTAGTTTCTAAATCTCAATTCTTAGGGAAAAGTTCCCATTAATTTTATCCAAGATAAATTCTTTAAAATTTATCCTTTAATCTTCCTTTGGGTATCATTTCAAACCAAATTATGGTTTTCCAAACTAGTCGAGATTAGCGAACCACACCGAAGTAATTATTTATTTTATTTCCCAATCCCAACCTATTCATCCCATGAAGCAAAACTGGTGATACTCCATATCTAACACCATAGTGTTATCGGTAAAATTAATTACCATTTCACGTTCAAATCTGATTAAAGATTTAACTATCGCTTTGGAGCAAAACTGGTAATACTCCATCCTAGCTCATTTTCCAAATTTGATAATTTAGATTATCAATTCACATTTAATCTCATTGCAGATTCATTAAAACACTTTTTACTGGGTTAAAAAACTAATGTCATTTAAAACACAGTTCACGATAAACCCAAATCACATTCTATTTATTATCGGGTTAAAGAACAAATGTTATTTAAAACACTGTTCACGATAAACCCACACATCAATTCTATTTAAAACCCATTTCAAATCCAATTTATTTATTTAAAATAAATGGGTTTTTATTTTAGTTCTAAACTAATTCGTTTCGATAAAAATCTATTTTTATCTTTTCAAATATGGAGTTTTTTCATCCCAATTTTTCCCAAATCATTACTTACGATTTTACACAAATTATTACTATTTTTAATAATTTTATCAAGGCCCGTACAGTCGATTTCCATCAACGGCCATCGAACTGCACTTACAGCGACCTTTTCTAAATTTTATTTGGACGTATCTCCAAATCCAACTGTTAGATTTCAAATTTCTAATATTCATTAGAAAGATTTTTTCGATACGAACCCAACGGTTCCGGTTTTAGGAGAATCCGACGGTCGGGTCTCCCGTAATGTCCGTTTGAAATAAATGGTCGAAGTTCACGAACTGCCGCGGCGCGGCGCGTTCTATTCAGACCATTATATTATATATATAATATATATTTCGCCGATTTCTATTTAAAACGAATTATATAAATAGTTTTAAATTCTTTTCAAAAACAATTTCAACTTCCTTTTCAATTCAAATCAAAATTGAATTTTTCCTTATAAATTCGTTTTAAAATTCATTCCTATTCAACTCAAATTTCAATTCAATTTGAATTCATTTCAATTCATTTTCAATTCAATTCGAATTCGTTTTCAATTCAATTCGAATTCGTTTTATATTCGATTCAATTCAAATTGGTTTTCTATTCGACTCAATTCAAATTGGTTTTCTATTCGATTCAATTCAAATTGGTTTTCTATTCGATTCAATTCAAATTGGTTTTCTATTCGATTCAATTCAAATTCGTTTTCTATTCGATTCAATTCATTTTCTATTTGATTCAATTCATTTTCTATTCAAATCAAATTCAATTCATTTTCTATTCGATTCAATTCATTTTCTATTCGATTCAATTCATTTTCTATTCAAATCAAATTCAATTCATTTTCTAGTCAAATCAAATTAAATTCATTTTCTATTTAAATCAAATTCAATTCATTTTCTATTCGATTTGAATATAATCGATATAAATATCGTTCGCGTCAAAATAGCGCATCTCTAACCAACACGACTTTATATTGAACAAATGGATCTATATTTCTTTCAATAAACGACTCTATATCTTTGTCAACACACGACTAATCTCAACGAATGAGTACTGTCCACGTGTGACTATTTTTGTTATTTAATATATTTTATAAAAATTATGGTATCTATCGTTTGATTTCAAATCAGACTCCAACCGTAAACTAGTAAGAGAACGATTCCTTGAATATTAACCCCGAAGGCCGAGACCAACATCAGATCAATATCCAGGAGACCACTCATCTCGTCTATTTTCCAGTTAGTTTCTAATTTTATATATGATAAAGATATAGATTTTATTGTTAAAATACTTCGTTCAACACATGACTAATCTCAACGGATGAGTACTGTCAACACATGAACCTTTATTTTATAATGATAAAGATGTAAATTTTATTATTAAAATATTTCGTTCAACACATGACTAATCTCAACGGATGAGTACAGTCAACATATGAACCTTTATTTTATAATATTCTTTATTTTCTAAATTGGAATGAGGCCCAAACAATTACCATATAAAGTTAATTATATGGATTCCATACAACACATGCATATATAATAGCAACGATAAATAATCAACCATCATCCAAAGTGCACTACACTGTATAAGCATCAAATATAGATATCTAACGCTTATAACAGTCTGTCGATCCATCGATCGACATACAACTAATTATTGGGATTAGTGTATGCCGTATTTTATCCCAATACCCGTGTGGGGTTTCAAATCAACAAACACAGATTTTTCTATTTGTGCAGTTGGGCGATGTGTAAAATTTATCATCCCAATCAATGTCCTTCAAATAGGTGTACATAAACAAACCGTCCGGTTTGTAAATGAATATTTATTTATTCACATTCACGTTAAAAATTATATTTTTAATGATAAAACATTTTATTCAACCTATGAAAATATTCTATTCAGTTCATTTATCAAATAAAATGATATTTTTATATTTCTAACTTATTTTAGAAAATTTCGGCGGCATAACGGCACGATACTAGAAACGGGACGAGGCCTAGCCTTATCCCCGGTCTAGTGAAGGCCCACGCCATTCACACATCAATCAAATCCATTCCATCTCACCAAACAATTCAATTCAAACCAAATAATCTAACCAACTACACAACCAAACAATTAAACAAACAAGCCATCCATGGTCTGTGGATGACGGGTTTCGGGTGCTGCTAAGCACCGTCTGCATCCTATTATATAAATAACTAGAAAAAGAAATTGAAGAGTGAGAAGTTCTCACAGATAGCTATCCCAATTCCACGACTCTTCTTATGTAGAAAATCTTGTCGTTCTTGCCTTTTGTCACCTTCGTTGCCCGTATTCTCTACATATGTAAAAATCGAATTTTTACTTTACTATTCAATATATAAAAATCGAATTTTTACTTCGCTATTCAATATATAAAAATCGAATTTTTACTTCGCTATTCGATATATAAAAATCGAATTTTTACTTTGTTATTCAATATATTAAAATCGAATTTTTACTTCGCTATTCAATATATAAAAATCGAATTTTTACTTTGTTATTCAATATATAAAAATCATATTTTTACTTTGTTATTCAATATATAAAAATCATATTTCTAACTCACCACTTGAATAAAAATTATATTTTTATCCTTTGTATAATATAAAAATTATATTTTTATTATCACCACTATATCAAAATCCGATCTTTCTACTTTCACATAAAAATACGATCTTTTCACCTTTAAAAATATCGTCTTTCATTCATTAAAAATCCGCCTTTCCCTTAATATAAAGATTTCGCCTTTTTAAGGTTAAAAATATCGCCTTTTCAATATGAAAAATATCGCCTTTTCAGTATGAAAAATATCGCCTTTTCAATATGAAAAATTCAACCTTTCTATTATTAAAAATTCTAACTTTCTATTTATAAAAATTCTAACTTTCTATTTTAAAAATTCGAACTTTCTATTTAAAAATCCTAACTTTCTAATTAAAAATCCTAACTTTCTAATTTAAAAATCCTACCTTTCTAATTTAAAAATCCTATCTTTCTAATTTAAAAATCCTATCTTTCTAATTCAAAAATCCTATCTTTCTAATTCAAAACATATACCAAAACTGATTTTTTTTCTGTTTGCTAATCATATATAAAAGAAATAAATAAATAAAATTAAAACAAATAAAAACTTACTGTTTTTCAGCAAAGAAAAGGGGGGGGGGGGAAAGGATCTGCCGTGATTGGAGGGGGAGGAGGACACGCGGCAGAAGGAGGGGAGCGGAGGGCGGTGGCGGTGGGGCTCGCAGCGTCGATGCGGGGTGGCAGGTTTGGGTGGCTCGCGGGTTTCAATGGGGAGGAGGAGAAGAAGGATCGAAAGGGGGGGTTCGGGGATGAGGGCGGTGGATGGAGGGGGCGGCGGCGACCGCCAGGGCGCGGCGCGAGGGGGGGGGGGGGTTCGTCGAAGTGGCGGCGGCGGTTTTGGGGGGGGCGACGCTCCCCTCCGCTTCGTTCTCTTTTTTTTCTTTCTGTAATGAATGAATCGAGAAGGGGGGCCAGAAGTTAAAGAAAGAGGGAGAGAGGAGGATATTTTTTTTATTTTATTTAATTATTTAATTCAAAAAGTTGACTTTTACATACGACCTCTAAACGAGGCCCACCGCCTATCGTCCATAGCGTATTACCCCCATTCCGAACACAATGGGATATGTATCGTAAGCTGATTCGATTGTTTCGATCAGTTTCCGCCAAAATCAACATATAACTCTATATATTGAATTTGAACACGCATTTCAATTTACCGGGGTTACATACTAACTCGAAAAATTTCAGAAAAATATTTTCTAGCTTCGTATTGACGATACGGTCCTAACAAAACTAGTTTCGTCGAATTCTGAGACCGTTGGAAAAATGGTCATTTTCCAGTCGATTAAATTCAACTGAAATGGTCAAAACACGTTTTCCTTTGCCATGCTCACATATTGATTCGAAAAATTATGAAATTTGGAATCTAACAATAATTTGACATCACGGATCCAACAAAAGTGGTTTCGTCGAAATCCGAGGTCGTTTGCAAAATTTCCATTTTTAAGGGCCTAAATTCCATAGCGACTATTCAGAATCTTCAACTGGACATATCTTTTGTTCCCGCTATGAAATTTCGATTTTTCGGATTCATTGGAAAGATATTATCAATTAGATCCTATTGTTTTTGGTTTCACTAAAATCCGGATTGTTTTGCACCCGGTACATTCAATTGAAGTTTGAAACCGAATTATCGAACTACCGCGCCATTTTCAATTCCATTTATAATTATATATAAATATTTATATTCTAACGACGACGCATATAAATATATACGTTCTAATTATATTCAAAATAAATTTCTCGTCGATATTATTTAAAATAATTCATTTTAAATAATCAAAATTCGCTAAAATTGCCAAAATGAATATTTTAAACTGGCCCATATTTTCGGGTTGTTACAATCTCCCCCACTTAAAACGTTTCGTCCCCGAAAAGGAACGAAGTCGAAAGTGGTTTGATTAGTCAACTCTACGTTCGATCCGGCTTCCATTCTCCAATTTTTCAGTTTCTGAGAATTTTCAAATTCTTCAAAAATTTGGCTAACACCCAAAATTTTCGGAAAATTTCGCCATAACCTCCCCTGCACTGGGAGCCACGGGAAAATCCCGAAATTGCCATACAGGCCTTCTGATCTCAAAAAGAAAAAGAAAAAGCCAAGCGGCTAGCCAATAGGCTCATAAAATCATCATCACCCAAACAACCAGTAAATTATTAGTAAACATGTACCTATTTGTCGGGCAAACAAATTTTATTCTCTGCTCTAGCCTCCTTGCTATGACCTGTTCAATGTAAGTATATGTATATGCAAGTAAATGCGACCAATTTTCAATACAGTTCAATATTTGATTCTATTAGGCATAATGGTTCAAAATTATCAAACAACTAAACAAACAACACAAACATCAATCAATTAGTGAATTTAACGTTTCAAATTCATAATTTTGATATATATACAGAAAATCATGTTTTTGATGCCAATTCACAACAAATAAATCTATGTAAGTTTTGGTCCTCACACCAGTCTAATGGAAATATATAGATATCACACCTTCAAAACACGAACATAAATACTGATGATGTCATGACAATTATCAGTACCATCTCTGGGCGACTAGAATGTGATTCTATATCTATCCAGTATATTAAAACTTCGAATATACGTTCATGACGCGTATATGCAAAATCTTTATATATTGGATTGTCCAAATTCTATACAAATAAAATATTCAAATACGTATAAAATGGTTTAAATTTTCGAAACAAAATTGTTTACATTTGAAAAATATACTCTTCACACTCGTTCTAGGATACTACTGATCCTATCTCTAACGAGTCATTCTAATTGGATATTACTAATCCAATATCTGATGAATTCTTTCGTACGGTTCTAATATGTCTTGTTCTCAAGCTCTGTAAACCAAAGCTCTGATACCAAATGTGACGGCCGGGAATTTCGCTCGACCCGAATCGATCGTTAAACCGACAAAGACCGTTCGAAACTCCTGATCGTTTGAGAACAGGACAAATCAGAACGCAGACGGAAGAACATTTCATTGTTAATTACAACAATTCCATCAGAATACAAGAATAAATAGAGTATAAATGAATAAATTACATTCAATAAATATCAGAGATTACAATAAATTACATAGCAATGGAAAAACAATATAAAACACAACTGAAAGTAATGCACGGATACAGAGCTTTCCGAGCATCGTTCCAGCTGTAAATCAGGATCCTGTGAATATAAATCTGCAAAACCAAAACTACTAGCTGCCCGTGTCGAAAATAGGGGCACCCAGAGTTTAGGTTAAAACAATAAACTCCAGGTCAGTCATGTGACTGGTGTGAGAACTAAAACAGTTATTTAAAATTTTACTTTAAAAGAGAGTAATTCAAGGGACCACGCCGTATAACACGGAACGGGTTTCCTCCCAAGAATACTAGTGCATAGAATAAACAATGCAATGCTTTTTTGAAAAATGAAGCTATTATAAGACCCAGGTCCCATCACACAATGCAACGCAAGCCGGAGGATAGGGTTTTCCCTTATAATAGCCAAACATGCTTGGTACGTTTAAAACAAATCATTTGATACTATAGTAAGTGTATAGTGTCAAAACAATTTCAATCATAAATATAAATCATAGACGGCATAGCATCCCATGCTACTATGTCGCCATACTAGGCTCTACAAATAAAGCCGAAATATCTCGTATTGGAAAGTGGATTTCCGTCATGAGTCGAGGCAAGGGGCAAGCTCCTCTCCGCTTTCGAGACACTCTAGCAAATGTCTTAGGACTACGCACTCTGGGTAACCCTGGATGCTTCAGGGCCGGTCCTCTCTTACGTTTGAGTATTGGCAATTCCTAAACACACGTTTCCCGATCCTTACAGACCTAAAATCGAAGCACCTCATCCAACAACCACATAGGTGAAAAGAATATAAATGTCAAAGCTCGTAAGTCACTGACACGACCAAAGCTAGAAAGAAACGTCGTGCTCTCCCTGTAGTCCGTATCCCGTTTTTAACTCATACCGAGGTGTGAGGCTCGCGAATTCACGTTATACACAAAGCTGCCACGTAGGCTGTGCTTTGATCATCAACCACAAGACTTTACTTTTCAACAGAAGCCTTGATCCATGCAACTCAGCATGCCACACAGGCAATTCATGCCATGCGATTGATATCTATCGATATATAACCTCTAAGCTCGTACATCTCAGAGAAGGGCGTTAAGCAAGAGAATAAATTCTCCGCCGCCAAACAGATATATATTTAACAGAAATCAATCAACACAGAATAAAATCTAATGTCAGACACACAATCCATTTACAAGTTCGTTCTGGGTCTGAACGAAACCGGAGGCACTTTCCTCGCATATCCATCGATCTCCAAGTACGTCTGGATGACCACCAACTATTTCCATCCTCTTGGGTGTACAGCCCAATCAGGATCGTCAGTAATTATCCAAACGATGTGAAGATTTCCGGTCTTCAACCACCGTCTTCATCTTCGATTTATCGTCGAATCGGTTATTCAGAATGGGTGTAAACCCGGCCTTTCCGAACAACCCGCGTATATTAAAACAAATGTTACACAAACACAACATACGCCTCATTCCAATTCATTAACCACTAACCGTAAATCAGTAAGAGAGCAATTTCCCAAATAATAACCCCGAAGGCCGAAACCAACATCAGATCAATACCCAGGAAACCATTCTTCTTAACTAACCTACAGTTAGTTTCTTAATCCCAATTCTTAGGGAAAAGTTCCCATTAATTTTATCCAAGATAAATTCTTTAAAATTTATCCTTTAATCTTCCTTTGGGTATCATTTCAAACCAAATTATGGTTTTCCAAACTAGTCGAGATTAGCGAACCACACGGAAGTAATTATTTATTTATTTCTCAATCCCAACCTATTCATCCCATGAAGCAAAACTGGTGATACTCCATATCTAACGCCACAGTGTTATCGGTAAAATTAATTACCATTTCACATTCAAATCTGATTAAAGATTTAACTATCGCTTTGGAGCAAAACTGGTAATACTCCATCCTCGCTCATTTTCCAAATTTGATAATTTAGATTATCAGTTCACATTTCAATCTCATTGCAGATTCATTAAAACTCTTTTTACTGGGTTAAAGAACTAATGTCATTTAAAACACAGTTCACGATAAACCCAAATCACATTCTATTTATTATCGGGTTAAAGAACAAATGTTATTTAAAACACTGTTCACGATAAACCCACACATCAATTCTATTTAAAACCCATTTCAAATCCAATTTATTTATTTAAAATAAACGGGTTTTTATTTTAGTTCTAAACTAGTTCATTTCGATAAAAATATATTTTTATCTTTTCAAATATGGAGTTTTTTCATCCCAATTTTTCCCAAATCATTACTTACGATTTTAAACAAATTATTACTATTTTTAATAATTTTATCAAGGTCCGTACAGTCGATTTCCATCAACGACCATCGAACTGCACTTACAGCGACCTTTTCTAAATTTGATTTGGACGTATCTCCAAATCCAACCGTTAGATTTCAAATTTCTAATATTCTTAGAAATCTCTTTTCGATACGAACCCAACAGTTCCGGTTTTAGGAGAATCTGACGGTCGGATCTCCCGTAATGTCCGTTTGAAATAAATGGTCGAAGTTCACGAACTGCCGCGGCGCGGCGCGTTCTATTCAGGCCATTATATTATATATATATAATATATATTTCGTCGATTTCTATTTAAAACGAATTATATAAATAGTTTTAAATTCTTTTCAAAAACAATTTCAACTTCCATTTCAATTCAAATCAAAATTGAATTTTTCCTTATAAATTCGTTTTAAAATTCATTCCTATTCAATTCAAATTTCAATTCAATTTGAATTCATTTCAATTCGTTTTCAATTCAATTCAAATTCGTTTTCAATTCAATTCGAATTCATTTTATATTCGATTCAATTCAAATTGGTTTTCTATTCGACTCAATTCAAATTGGTTTTCTATTCGATTCAATTCAAATTGGTTTTCTATTCGATTCAATTCAAATTCGTTTTCTATTCGATTTAATTCATTTTCTATTCGATTCAATTCATTTTCTATTCAAATCAAATTCAATTCATTTTCTATTCTATTCAATTCATTTTCTATTCAAATCAAATTCAATTCATTTTCTATTCAAATCAATTTCAATTCATTTTCTATTTAAATCAAATTCAATTCATTTTCTATTCGATTCGAATATAATCGATATAAATATCGTTCATGTCAAAATAGCGCATCTCTAACCAACACGGCTTTATATTCAACAAATGGATCTATATTTCTTTCAATACACGACTCTATATCTTTGTCAACACACGGCTAATCTCAACGAATGAGTACTGTCCACGTGTGACTATTTTTGTTATTTAATATATTTTATAAAAATTATGGTATCTATCGTTTGATTTCAAATCAGACTCCAACCGTAAACTAGTAAGAGAACGATTCCCTGAATATTAACCCCGAAGGCCGAAACCAACATCAGATCAATATCCAGGAGACCACTCATCTCGTCTATTTTCCAGTTAGTTTCTAATTTTATATATGATAAAGATATAGATTTTATTGTTAAAATACTTCGTTCAACACATGACTAATCTCAACGGATGAGTACTGTCAACACATGAACCTTTATTTTATAATGATAAAGATGTAAATTTTATTATTAAAATATTTCGTTCAACACATGACTAATCTCAACGGATGAGTACAGTCAACACATGAACCTTTATTTTATAATATTCTTTATTTTCTAAATTGGAATGAGGCCCAAACAATTACCATATAAAGTTAATTATATGGATTCCATACAACACATGCATATATAATAGCAACGACAAATAATCAACCATCATCCAAAGTGCACTACACTGTATAAGCATCAAATATAGATATCTAACGCTTATAACAGCCTGTCGATCCATCGATCGACATACAACTAATTATTGGGATTAGTGTATGCCATATTTTATCCCAATACCCGTGTGGGGTTTCAAATCAACAAACACAGATTTTTCTATTTGTGCAGTTGGGCGATGTGTAAAATTTATCATCCCAATCAATGTCCTTCAAATAGGTGTACATAAACAAACCGTCTGGTTTGTAAATGAATATTTATTTATTCACATTCACGTCAAAAATTATATTTTTAACGATAAAACATTTTATTCAACCTATGAAAATATTCTATTCAGTTCATTTATCAAATAAAATGATATTTTTATATTTCTAACTTATTTTAGAAAATTTCGGCGGCATAACGACACGATACTAGAAACGGGACGAGGCCTAGCCTTATCCCCGATCTAGTGAAGGCCCACGCCATTCACACATCAATCAAATCCATTCCATTTCACCAAACAATTCAATTCAAACCAAATAATCTAACCAACTACACAACCAAACAATTAAACAAACAAGCCATCCATGGTCCGTGGATGACGGGTGTCGGGTGCTGCTAAGCACCGTCTGCATCCTAGTATATATATAACTAGAAAAAGAAATTGAAGAGTGAGAAGTTCTCACCGATAGCTATCCCAATTCCACGACTCTTCTTATGTAGAAAATCTTGTCGTTCTTTCCTTTTGTCACCTTCGTTGCCCGTATTCTCTACATATGTAAAAATCGAATTTTTACTTTACTATTCAATATATAAAAATCGAATTTTTACTTCGCTATTCAATATATAAAAATCAAATTTTTACTTCGCTATTCAATATATAAAAATCGAATTTTTACTTTGTTATTCAATATATAAAAATCGAATTTTTACTTCGCTATTCAATATATAAAAATCGAATTTTTACTTTGTTATTCAATATATAAAAATCATATTTTTACTTTGTTATTCAATATATAAAAATCATATTTCTAACTCACCACTTGAATAAAAATTATATTTTTATCCTTTGTATAATATAAAAATTATATTTTTATTATCACCACTATATCAAAATCCGATCTTTCTACTTTCACATAAAAATACGATCTTTTTACCTTTAAAAATATCGTTTTTCATTCATTAAAAATCCGCCTTTTCCTTAATATAAAGATTTCGCCTTTTTAAGGTTAAAAATATCGCCTTTTCAATATGAAAAATATCGCCTTTTCAATATGAAAAATTCAACCTTTCTATTATTAAAAATTCTAACTTTCTATTTATAAAAATTCTAACTTTCTATTTTAAAAATTCGAACTTTCTATTTAAAAATCCTAACTTTCTAATTTAAAAATCCTACCTTTATAATTTAAAAATCCTATCTTTCTAATTCAAAAATCTTATCTTTCTAATTCAAAACATATACAAAAACTGATTTTTTTTCTGTTTGCTAATCATATATAAAATAAATAAATTAAATTAAAACAAATAAAAACTTACTGTTTTTCAGCAAAGAAAAGGGGGGAGAAAGGATCTGCCGCGACTGGAGGGGAAGGAGGACACGCGGCAGAAGGAGGGGAGCGGAGGGCGGTGGCGGTGGGGGTCGCAGCGTCGATGAGGGGTGGCGGGTTTGGGTGGCTTGCGGGTTTCAACGGGGAGGAGGAGAAGAAGGATCGAAGGGGGGGGGGGTTCGGGGATGAGGGCGGTGGATGTAGGGGGCGGCGGCGACCGCCATCGCGCGGCGCGAGGGGTGGTTTCGTCGAAGTGGCGGAGGCGGTTTAGGGGGGGTGGCGACGCTCCCCTCCGCTTCGTTCTCTTTTTTTTATGTAATGAATGAATCGAGAGGGGGGGGGGCAGAAGTTAAAGGAAGAGGGAGAGAGGAGGATTTTTTTTATTTTATGTAATTATTTAATTCAAAAAGTTGACTTTTACATACGACCTCTAAACGAGGCCCACCGCCTGTCGTCCATAGCGTATTACCCCCATTCCAAACACAATGGGATATGTATCGTAAGCTGATTTGATCGTTTCGATCAGTTTCCGCCAAAATCAACATATAACTCTATATATTGAATTTGAACACGCATTTCAATTTACCGGGGTCACATACTAACTCGGAAAATTTCAGAAAAATATTTTCTAGTTTTGTATTGACGATACGATGCTAACAAAACTTGTTTCGTCGAATTCAGAGACCGTTGGAAAAATGGTCATTTTCCAGTCGATTAAATTCAACTAAAATGGTCAAAACACGTTTTCCTTTGCCATGCTCACATATTGATTCGAAAAATTATGAAATTTGGAATCTAACAATAATTTGACATCACGGATCCAACAAAAGTGGTTTCGTCGAAATCCGAGGTCGTTTGCAAAATTTCCATTTTTAAGGGCCTGAATTCCATAGCGACTATTCAGAATCTTCAACTGGACATATCTTTTGATTCCCGCTATGAAATTTCGATTTTTCGGATTCATTGGAAAGATATTATCAATTAGATCCTATTGTTTTTTGTTTCACTAAAATCCGGATTGTTTTGCATCCGGTACATTCAATTGAAGTTTGAAATTCGAATTATCGAACTACTGCGCCATTTTCAATTCCATTTATAATTATATATAAATATTTATATTCTAACGACGACGCGTATAAATATATACGTTCTAATTATATTCAAAATAAATTTCTCGTCGATATTATTTAAAATAATTCATTTTAAATAATCAAAATTCGCTAAAATTGCCAACAAAAAAAAAATTAAACTGGCCAAGATTTTCGGGTTGTTACATAAAATCATGGCGAGTTTACTCACTCGCGGCTCGCATTATTGTCAAGTGAAACAAAACTATTGAAATAACATACAGAATGTTAGGATTGTATTAGAAAATTTACGGTTAATTGTTACATAACTAGTGCACATAAATGATATGATGTACATTGTTATGTGATATGTTGTTATGTTGTAATGAACCGAAAATTCCCCTCGAGGGAAATCGCCGGATACACTAACTTTGGGCATACAACACATAAGTACAAATAACAGAAGACTTTTATAAACATTATAATAATGTTACGTCAGAGTACATAATATATCAGAGTACATCGATAAACAATAATATAACAGAACATTAAATTACAATAAATGTAATCCAATGCAGCGGAAATGAATAAACTAGCACAACGGAGGACTATCAATGCTTTGGACACAGCTCTAAGCTTAAATGCAGAATCCTGCTCAATATATCTGCAAAATAAGCTACTCGACTGCCCGTGTGGAAAATATGGGCACCCGATTTTGCATGTTAAACAAACTACGAGTCGATCATGGGACTGGTATGAAAAATCTTACTTAACTTATCTAATAACAAGGCTAATCACAGGACCACGCCACTAAAGTGGAACGAGTTTAATCCATTGGATTGCCAGTGCATAAATAAAGTAAATCGTTAAACAATGCAATGCTTTTTAGAAAAATGAAACCATTATAAGACTCAAGTCACAACACACAATGCAACGCAAACCGAAGGATAGAGTTTTACCTTATAATGGTCAAAAATGCTTGCTACGATAAAACGAATTTGATATTATTATTAGTGTACATATGTTTCAAAAACATTTCAATCATAATGTATCAATCATAGACGGCATAACTACCATATAATATGTCGCCATACTAGTTTTATAATCAAAACAGCACGGTGTCGTATTGAAAGTTGGGTTTCCATCATGAGTCAAGACAAGGGATGATCTCCTTACCGATTCGAGACACTCTAGCAAATGTCTCAGGATCCCCCGCAGTGAACCCTTGGATCCTACAGGACTGGTCCACAAATACTTTAGTGGATTGGCAATTCCTGAACACACGCTTTCCGTTCCTATTGAACCTATAAATTGGTTATTATTGACCAATATAACCGAGGCCTCGTAATCCATCATCCACATAGTAAAATGTTAGGGGTTATAAAACCCTGATACCACTTCTAGCTAGAAAGAAACGTGTGCGCTCCCTGTGTTCCTTTGTCCCTTTTTGACTCATACCGGGGAGCGAGGCTCGCGAAGTAACGCTATACACAAGGCTACGCCTGTACAGGCCGTGCTTTGATCATCAACCACAAGGCTCTGCTTTTCAACAAAAGCCTCGATCATTTGCATCTTGGCATGCCACAATGACAATTCACGCCATGCGATCAATAACTATCAATATATAACCTCTGAGCTCGTATGTCTCAGAGAAGGGTGTTAAGCAAGAGAATAAATTCTCCGCCATCAAACAGATGTTTATTAAATAGGAATAAATTCACATAGAATGAAATTCAACGTCATACACACATCCGTTTACAAGTCCGCTCCGGGTTTGTATGTAGCCGGAGACACCTTATTCCTCAACCTGTATGTCCAATACGAAAGAGAGATGCTCGCTTATCCGGACAATCAACAAGTACGTCTGGACAACTACCACTGTAACCCTTTCCTGAGAGCAAATCAGTCCAGGGCATCGGTAGTCATACGTTCGATGTGAAGATCGTCGGTCTTCAATCACCGTCTTCAAAATCTTCGATTTAAATCGTTGTATAATTATTTGAAATGAGATTGAACTCGGTCTTTTCAAATAATTCTTGCATATATATAATTTAAACCATTTCATATCGTTAATATTATTTTATAATGATTTATCGCTATTTTTATTTATATAAAAATAGCCCAATTCAATTTAACGACGCTTCGGATCATTAGGCGGCCCTGGCGCTGATTTTACCTAAATTTGATTTACACATTTCTCAAAATCTAACCGTTAGATTTTAACGAATTTTATATCATTGGAAAGATATTCCCAAAGCCGACCTAACGGTTCCAGTTTGGGAAAATCCGACGGTCGGATCTTTCGGTATCATCCTTTAAAGTTACGATTTCGAAACGTGAACACTACAAGGAAAATGTTGATTTCCGACGGCTTTTTGCTGTCGGCGGTCGTCAGAAGCCATCGGAAATCGGCATCACAAATTAAGGCGTCGGTAAATAGTATTTCCGACTGCTTCCGACACACATCGTCATTCACACTTCCGACGGGTTGAATCAGTTTGTAACGGCTTCCGACGGCCGTCAGAAGCCGTTACTATGAATAACCACTAATCGTTCTGTAGTCGTCGGAAACCATTGTGTTTCTTAACCCAACAGCCGTTAGAAATACTGCATTTTTTTTTGTATTTCTGCTTTTACTTAGCCTTCCAACATACATTAATCTCAAATCATCGTACTAGATCATCAGTCTATAACCCGGCAATCACAAATTCATGCAAAACACAACATATCTACCAAAAAACATGAAAAACCAAAAAAAAACATAAAATACATACCAAATACATAAGTTACCATCACATTAACAAAAGCCCCACCAAGTCTCTACAACATCAACCATACCAAAACATGTCTAGCGTAATAATACATGCAAACCAAAGTCATACCCATACCATAGTCTTACCAAATACATAAAATACATGCTAAAAACGTACCTATCTAACCATCAGTGATTGTCAATTTCATCATTATCTTCAGCGGATCCGACTGATGAGGGGAAGCGTCCATATGTGTAACACCCCACGTCCGTTAGTGTCACTCACAAAGGGAATGCACTAAGTTCTGTGGAGCATTTTGGGTAAAAGATGCAGATAAATTACAAGACAGACAAATTATTAAACAGTGGAAAATAGAACTTTGCTTTATTGATAAAATAGTCTGTACAAGATTCTTTTACAATATCAGAGTATCATCTGTCTTTATAAAATAAAGAAGCATGAAAATACATTTATATATTCCCCAATGTAGCAAGAGCCAGCCATAGCATCTGGAAGAGAATCCAAAGACAACTTCGTCAAATCTTCAAGCTGGGAAAGAGCAACGGTCCAGTCTAATCCTGAGTTATACTATTCCCTCCTCAACTACCTGGGGGGGGGGGGAACGGAAGAAAAGAAGACGAAAGAAAAACAGAGTCAGACATAAAGCCTGAGTAAGTTCAGTAACTTCTAGCATGTGAACATGGAAAAACAAAACGACATGAATTAACAGAATACAAGATTACACCATGACGATAAGGTCAACAAGATTAGACAAGGTAGTCACAAGATATGCTAAGATGACTGGATACGCTCTAATACTTTCGCAGCTTCGCTATTTCGTTGTTATACTGGTTTCTATATCTCTGCACCACCTAACTAGTGTTCAACTAGTAACGATAACGTGATCCCAACCCCTGTAGTTTCCATTGCCTTCAGGCATCCATTTATTAGTTATTACCTAGATCTAATCTAGGGATTTCTATCAAGTGCCTTCTAGATTCAACTAGAACTTACGCTATCTTTCTGAACGCTTCTTGGATTCAGGGTTTATGCCACCTAGTTCCAAACTAGGGATTAGGTTACCTGTCGAACGATGCCCTTTAGTCTAGGACACACCACCTAGAATGGTATATGTTCCTAGACTTTCCCCACGCATGTATCGCGAATCGTTATCGCTTGTCTAGATGCACATGTCCAGTAATGTGCGGTCCGAGTTCCGTTGTCAGGGCTACTCTAGAAATACGGAACTCGGTAGGGAGCTTCCAATATCTGCCGATGCAGATGCTAAGGTCTGTTTTTCTGGTGGCTATGGTCCCACTCGACCCCTCCCTCAACTAATGAAAGGCACACCTTGTAAAATGAGAACTATACGCCGGCCCCCGGTGCCCCACTATCCTATGGCCATCCTCACCCATAACTAGATAGCAAGTATATGGTCTTTTGGAGTTCTTCGCCTTTCCGCTTCACGTATCTCGATTGACTGAAGATGGATGGTAGACGACGAGTTGCTATCACAGGGCTACCGTTCTCTCGCCGAATCACGCCGGTCCATCCTAGTCTTTAGGTTGCCATGTATTGCAACCAAGGCATACCCCTGGTTCTTCTACGCAGACCTTAACCTCTGTGGGCCCAGGCGGATCATCTGTAGCCTCACAGAGGGATACCAAGAGTACCCTCACGTCCCCTCGAAGCCTCGGGCTACGTTACCCAATTCGTTGGAGCCTTCTTAAAACCAGATGGATGTCCGCTCCTTCGTGTTATACTAAGAATTACTACTTAGTTCTACTAACTAAGGTTTACCACTTAGTTTCCAAATTCCTTATTTTCTTAACTAAGTTTTACTACTTAGTCCCCTTTTCAACTGAGGTTTACTACTTAGTTTTCTTTCTCGCCGGGTTGGATTGGTTAAGTGTCTTTAGTCGATTCAAGCTATCTTAACCCTCTTCCCTTATCCTGTTAAACTGGTTAAGTGTTATCCCTTTATGCTTTTTACTTAACCCTATTCATTTATCATATTCTGATGGATAAGCGTTCAAGTTTACTTAACCCTATGGTCTAGTCCAGCTAACATATTAAATTGGCTAAGTGTATTACTTAACCCTAACCTTTAGTCTAATTAACATGTTAAATTGGCTAAGTGTATTAACTTTACTTAACCCCACCTTCTAGTCTAGTCAACATGTTAATTTGGCTAAGTATTCCCATGGACTTAACCCTCCCATTCTAGCTTTAACTGTGCTAAGTTGGTTAAGCGTTCCTTAACCTTCCCATTCTAGCTTAACTGTGTTAAGTTGGTTAAGTGTTCCTATGGACTTAACATTCCCATTCTAGCTTAACTGTGTTAAGTTGATTAAGTGTTTCTATGGACTTAACCCACCCATTCTTGCTTAACTGTGTTAAATTGGTTAAGTGTTTCTATGGACTTAACTCTCCCATTCTTGTTCTAGCTTTAATTAATAAATTAAAGCCGCAACCTCTCACATTAGACAAATATTGCTGCGGTTACTGGATGTGCCGGTCGGTTCCGGGCAGGTTTACACCGCAACTCAGTCTAACCTCGGGTTAGGCATATTCATGTTTTCTAAGTTCAAAGGGTTTTTGATTAATTTCCAAATCTGGTTTTGAAAACAACCATCCCGTCCTTCGGATCAGTTAGGGATAGCCAGGGAGGGCAGGAAACTTGTATTTTCCAAACCCAAGCCTAGACACTATCCTCTCTGTCACCCTAGAACCTTCTGGTCTATGTGTTATAAAAAGGGATGTTATCAAAATACTTTTCTTTTGTTTATAAATTGTTAACAATTTATTCCAAAAGCCCATTTCCCCTTTTTAGACAAATTTGGCCTATATTTATTTGTCAAGCCTACTAGTATACTTATATTCTAGGCCCAAGTCCTAACCCAACATGCAGTTTAGGCCATTTCCTATTTCATTGCCGAAACTAGATTAAATATCCTAGTTTATAATTTATGGCCAAAACTTAACCAAGTTACATATTTTGTGGTAAATGAACAATTTAACATTTATGACGAATTCTATAAGTAAATTACTCCTAATTTACTTATTTCATTACTACTCTTTTAATGTACATTGTCACATTTATTATTATAGCCCATTCTCTCTTATTTATCATATTTATACTTTTTGGTATGTAAATTATACCAAATTTAGTGTCGCTAACCATAATTTATTCTAAACATGACAATTGCTCACAATTATGAATAAATTCAAAATTGTGCTAATATACTTATTCCAAATCAACCTTAATTAACCCAAACTTGGTTTAACATCCTAATTCACAATTTGTGGCAAAACTAGAATTATTTTTCTAGTTTACATTTTATGCCTAAAATTTAGCTTACTTACTAACGCTAAATTTAATATGTCAAAATCACATATTCCCTAATCCATGTCAAATTTCCCCGTTTTCATTTTAATATGCATGTCATAAGTAATAATTTATGTCCAAATCAAAGGTATATGCCTAGTCAAGGAAATAATCCTTGTAGTCACAGTCACAGTCATAGGAAATGTCCATAGTCATATGCGATGTTCATAGTCCAAAAGGGAAAATAATTCCCATAGTCATAAGTCATTGTCATAGGCAATATTTATATGTCCCAAAATCAAAGGCTTATGTTATAGTCCAAAGGCATATGCTTTCAAAGGCCACAGTTCTATAGTCATAGTCACGGTTACAGTCTTATTTGTCCTCGAATCATAACAGTTCTTAATTCAGTCCAAGAGTATAAACACAGATTCGAAGAGAGAGAGAGAGATTTGGCATATTCCTTTAATTTCATGTCACAAATAAAACAAAATATTCAGATCTAGAAATAACCAACTTACAGAAAATAGATCTAGAAAAGAAGGAAAGCGTGGCTATGATTCGTGCGTCGTTGCTTGAAACTTGTTTGAGCTAGCCTTTGAATTCTTCACTTGAAACTTTGATTTGAATCCCTCCTTAAAAGTCTTTTAGCAGCATCTCCTCGTCTTGAATCATATTTTATTTTATTTATTAATTTAATTAAAGAGGAGAGGAAGAGTCCATGAATCTAAGCAGCATAAGGATAGAAGAGAGAGGTGCAAAGAGGAATGGAGACTAGGGCTGTTTATATAGCTGCTCAAGACCTTATCGTACACGCAGCGCTGAGTCAGCATTGAACCCAGTTAAGAAAATAGTCCAGGTACGTAGATGAATCTAGCCAAACCTTATCATACACGCAGCGCTGAGTCAGCATTGGGTCCCACAAGCTATTTTGGCGTAGAAATTTGAATTTCGAATGAATTGTTTTAGCGTAGAAGTTTGATTTTCGAACTTTTGAATTTCTGGAATTTATTTAACTGTTTTATTCACATGAAATATTCTTATATGTATACAATTCCTCTAACGACCATTTTACGCGTATATATATACGCACAACTTTCATTTTATTTTCAAAATTCAAATGATGTTGCCATATTTCATTGACTGTAGCCTTATCTTGAATTTTATCTTTCGTATACACATATTTTTGCATATATATATATTTATATTCTCATATGTATATATATATTTTCTTTATTTCCTTATATGTACGTTCTTATCCTTTCAAATTTTGAATTTGTATACATACATATATTTGCATGTTCAGTTGGCCCTCTCTAAAACAAAGATAAAAAATTACGCCGCCGCCGGGGTTCGAACCCCCAACCTCCATGCTACAAATCCAATGCCTTAACCAACTGAGCTACAGAGGCTTTTGTTAATAAGTCTTAGAACAATAATAATTATTGTTCTCTCCTTACTTCTCTTTTTCATGTTAGTTACAATACTTAAATTAAACAACTGCATTGATCTTTTTCTTTTAATTTTTCTTTTAAAAATTAATTATACTTTAATTTGAGAACCTTAATGTCACAGAATTATGGGGTGTTACATTCTCCCCCACTTAAAAGGATTTCGTCCCCGAAATCTTCAAGTTAGGAAGAATGTGTCCTACCATCCAATCACCCATCTACTCAACCATTCAATCACAGGCATTCATTGTCCTTAAAAGATTTCTAATGCTTTCATGTTCATATGCATAGTGTGTGTATATGTCTCTATCTAATGCAAAATCAGGCGGTCTACTGATTCAGTTGACCTCTTTAATGCAAATCATGTTAGTGCCATGCGTCCAATCATGCATGCAAACATCCCTAGTCATGTAAATACTACATGCGTGCACAGCCATTCATCCATATGCAACGTCCATATGATATCATATCAAGTTCAACTTATAAACAAATGCATATATGTAAATGCAATATGAGAGCGTCCGAACTTGATCTAGTGCCTAATACGTATGCATATGCATCCACGAGCAACCATTTGCAACCACTTGCAACCATTCAACCATAACATGTTTCAAATACATGTTTACATCCATTAGCTTCTACCTAAGGATCGCAGATACGACCTAGAGGATATACTTTGGAAAGAGAGAAACAACTACGCGTAAAGCTCCTAAACAGAGAAATCAAGGATGCACCCTTAAGGAAAAAGGGCATGTTGCTAGTATCTAGCCTTCTTGAGCTTTACTCCACTGTATCTTAACCAATTTATCTTCACGATTGTGAAGTTCCTAACCTCCATTTCCAAAATAAACAGATGTCAATCACGGTACCAAGTGTATGATTAGAGGTCTCTCCCTTATCCATCATGCCATAACTATAAGGGTTGAAAGATCACTACGCGCTTTTTAGAGCGCCTGTCACAACTATTCATCTCTCACGCAAACCATCCTAGTCGAACTCGACATTCCTCAAGTACAAGCCCCAAAGGCCTAAACCAATATCAGACAAGCATCCAAGGAATATCTCCTCCGAATTTAGACGATCTACGTGATATGATATAAACAAACTCGATAACTATTCTCAAACCCCTACTATCCAAAAATAAACGGGTCGAACCACCCACTGGGTTTGAGACTAATTGGGATCTTCTTACTATACAAGTACTAAGGTGCAGAGACTTAACTATGGAAGCAAATATGAACAGATGCGGAGCGCTAAAACCGAAGGAAAGAGTATGAACAGAAAACTAGATTCTTTCCAACAGAAACATTTACCACCTATCTCCTAGGTATGCTTAGCATGTACTTGTCCTTCTAAAAATCTTGTCCCTCGTCCTTGCCCTTGTCTTTAATTATATGCCCTATCATACACTAGTAAGGATACTTCCTCTTTTATAATTTCTTCCTCCTTCGTGAGCTAACCTATCTCCATGCATTCCTCATCCTAGGGTTTTGTCCCTTTTGCCAAACTCCTCATCCCTTTCCATGTATTGCTATGTTGGCAAATCTCTCGAAAACTACTTCCATCATACAGAAAAACCTTATAAACTTGAAAGAAGACTGGCCGTAAGTGGAACGAATACGGCTATAGATGGAGGACGGGCACTACTTTGCCCTTCGATGAGGTTACCTCCCAGAAAGCCAGGAGCCCCAGAGACTAAAGAAAGAAGGAGACAAGAATTCAAACAGAGGAAGAGAAGACAGTGCATATGGCTTTGGGGAATATTCCTTTAAAACAAAACTTTTCTTTTGAAAATGCTTCTTTAAAAACCATTTTGAAAAATAATTTTTCAAATCCTTTATCTGATCCGGTAACCTTCAGCTCTGATACCACGTGTAACACCCCACGTCCGTTAGTGTCACTCACAAAGGGAATGCACTAAGTTCTGTGGAGCATTTTGGGTAAAAGATGCAGATAAATTACAAGACAGACAAATTATTAAACAGTGGAAAATAGAACTTTGCTTTATTGATAAAATAGTCTGTACAAGATTCTTTTACAATATCAGAGTATCATCTGTCTTTGTAAAATAAAGAAGCATGAAAATACATTTATATATTCCCCAATGTAGCAAGAGCCAGCCATAGCATCTGGAAGAGAATCCAAAGACAACTTCGTCAAATCTTCAAGCTGGGAAAGAGCAACGGTCCAGTCTAATCCTGAGTTATACTATTCCCTCCTCAACTACCTGGGGGGGGGGGAACGGAAGAAAAGAAGACGAAAGAAAAACAGAGTCAGACATAAAGCCTGAGTAAGTTCAGTAACTTCTAGCATGTGAACATGGAAAAACAAAACGACATGAATTAACAGAATACAAGATTACACCATGACGATAAGGCAACAAGATTAGACAAGGTAGTCACAAGATATGCTAAGATGACTGGATACGCTCTAATACTTTCGCAGCTTCGCTATTTCGTCGTTATACTGGTTTCTATATCTCTGCACCACCTAACTAGTGTTCAACTAGTAACGATAACGTGATCCCAACCCCTGTAGTTTCCATTGCCTTCAGGCATCCATTTATTAGTTATTACCTAGATCTAATCTAGGGTTTTCTATCAAGTGCCTTCTAGATTCAACTAGAACTTACGCTATCTTTCTGAATGCTTCTTGGATTAAGGGTTTATGCCACCTAGTTCCAAACTAGGGATTAGGTTACCTGTCGAACGATGCCCTTTAGTCTAGGACACACCACCTAGAATGGTATATGTTCCTAGACTTTCCCCACGCATGTATCGCGAATCGTTATCGCTTGTCTAGATGCACATGTCCAGTAATGTGCGGTCCGAGTTCCGTTGTCAGGGCTACTCTAGAAATACGGAACTCGGTAGGGAGCTTCCAATATCTGCCGATGCAGATGCTAAGGTCTGTTTTTCTGGTGGCTATGGTCCCACTCGACCCCTCCCTCAACTAATGAAAGGCACACCTTGTAAAATGAGAACTATACGCCGGCCCCCGGTGCCCCACTATCCTATGGCCATCCTCACCCATAACTAGATAGCAAGTATATGGTCTTTTGGAGTTCTCCGCCTTTCCGCTTCACGTATCTCGATTGACTGAAGATGGATGGTAGACGACGAGTTGCTATCACAGGGCTACCGTTCTCTCGCCGAATCACGCCGGTCCATCCTAGTCTTTAGGTTGCCATGTATTGCAACCAAGGCATACCCCTGGTTCTTCTACGCAGACCTTAACCTCTGTGGGCCCAGGCGGATCATCTGTAGCCTCACAGAGGGATACCAAGAGTACCCTCACGTCCCCTCGAAGCCTCGGGCTACGTTACCCAATTCGTTGGAGCCTTCTTAAAACCAGATGGATGTCCGCTCCTTCGTGTTATACTAAGAATTACTACTTAGTTCTACTAACTAAGGTTTACCACTTAGTTTCCAAATTCCTTGTTTTCTTAACTAAGTTTTACTACTTAGTCCCCTTTTCAACTGAGGTTTACTACTTAGTTTTCTTTCTCGCCGGGTTGGATTGGTTAAGTGTCTTTAGTCGATTCAAGCTATCTTAACCCTCTTCCCTTATCCTGTTAAACTGGTTAAGTGTTATCCCTTTATGCTTTTTACTTAACCCTATTCATTTATCATATTCTGATGGATAAGCGTTCAAGTTTACTTAACCCTATGGTCTAGTCCAGCTAACATATTAAATTGGCTAAGTGTATTACTTAACCCCAACCTTTAGTCTAATTAACATGTTAAATTGGCTAAGTGTATTAACTTTACTTAACCCCACCTTCTAGTCTAGTCAACATGTTAATTTGGCTAAGTATTCCCATGGACTTAACCCTCCCATTCTAGCTTTAACTGTGCTAAGTTGGTTAAGCGTTCCTTAACCTTCCCATTCTAGCTTAACTGTGTTAAGTTGGTTAAGTGTTCCTATGGACTTAACATTCCCATTCTAGCTTAACTGTGTTAAGTTGATTAAGTGTTTCTATGGACTTAACCCACCCATTCTTGCTTAACTGTGTTAAATTGGTTAAGTGTTTCTATGGACTTAACTCTCCCATTCTTGTTCTAGCTTTAATTAATAAATTAAAGCCGCAACCTCTCACATTAGACAAATATTGCTGCGGTTACTGGGTGTGCCGGTCGGTTCCGGGCAGGTTTACACCGCAACTCAGTCTAACCTCGGGTTAGGCTTATTCATGTTTTCTAAGTTCAAAGGGTTTTTGATTAATTTCCAAATCTGGTTTTGAAAACAACCATCCTGTCCTTCGGATCAGTTAGGGATAGCCAGGGAGGGCAGGAAACTTGTATTTTCCAAACCCAAGCCTAGACACTATCCTCTCTGTCACCCTAGAACCTTCTGGTCTATGTGTTATAAAAAGGGATGTTATCAAAATACTTTTCTTTTGTTTATAAATTGTTAACAATTTATTCCAAAAGCCCATTTCCCCTTTTTAGACAAATTTGGCCTATATTTATTTGTCAAGCCTACTAGTATACTTATATTCTAGGCCCAAGTCCTAACCCAACATGCAGTTTAGGTCATTTCCTATTTCTTTGCCGAAACTAGATTAAATATCCTAGTTTATAATTTATGGCCAAAACTTAACCAAGTTACATATTTTGTGGTAAATGAACAATTTAACATTTATGACGAATTCTATAAGTAAATTACTCCTAATTTACTTATTTCATTACTACTCTTTTAATGTACATTGTCACATTTATTATTATAGCCCATTCTCTCTTATTTATCATATTTATACTTTTTGGTATGTAAATTATACCAAATTTAGTGTCGCTAACCATAATTTATTCTAAACATGACAATTGCTCACAATTATGAATAAATTCAAAATTGTGCTAATATACTTATTCCAAATCAACCTTAATTAACCCAAACTTGGTTTAACATCCTAATTCACAATTTGTGGCAAAACTAGAATTATTTTTCTAGTTTACATTTTATGCCTAAAATTTAGCTTACTTACTAACGCTAAATTTAATATGTCAAAATCACATATTCCCTAATCCATGTCAAATTTCCCCGTTTTCATTTTAATATGCATGTCATAAGTAATAATTTATGTCCAAATCAAAGGTATATGCCTAGTCAAGGAAATAATCCTTGTAGTCACAGTCACAGTCATAGGAAATGTCCATAGTCATATGCGATGTTCATAGTCCAAAAGGGAAAATAATTCCCATAGTCATAAGTCATTGTCATAGGCAATGTTTATATGTCCCAAAATCAAAGGCTTATGTTATAGTCCAAAGGCATATGCTTTCAAAGGCCACAGTTCTATAGTCATAGTCACGGTTACAGTCTTATTTGTCCTCGAATCATAACAGTTCTTAATTCAGTCCAAGAGTATAAACACAGATTCGAAGAGAGAGAGAGAGATTTGGCATATTCCTTTAATTTCATGTCACAAATAAAACAAAATATTCAGATCTAGAAATAACCAACTTACAGAAAATAGATCTAGAAAAGAAGGAAAGCGTGGCTATGATTCGTGCGTCGTTGCTTGAAACTTGTTTGAGCTAGCCTTTGAATTCTTCACTTGAAACTTTGATTTGAATCCCTCCTTAAAAGTCTTTTAGCAGCATCTCCTCGTCTTGAATCATATTTTATTTTATTTATTAATTTAATTAAAGAGGAGAGGAAGAGGCCATGAATCTAAGCAGCATAAGGATAGAAGAGAGAGGTGCAAAGAGGAATGGAGACTAGGGCTGTTTATATAGCTGCTCAAGACCTTATCGTACACGCAGCGCTGAGTCAGCATTGAACCCAGTTAAGAAAATAGTCCAGGTACGTAGATGAATCTAGCCAAACCTTATCATACACGCAGCGCTGAGTCAGCATTGGGTCCCACAAGCTATTTTGGCGTAGAAATTTGAATTTCGAATGAATTGTTTTGGCGTAGAAGTTTGATTTTCGAACTTTTGAATTTCTGGAATTTATTTAACTGTTTTATTCACATGAAATATTCTTATATGTATACAATTCCTCTAACGACCATTTTACGCGTATATATATACGCACAACTTTCATTTTATTTTCAAAATTCAAATGATGTTGCCATATTTCATTGACTGTAGCCTTATCTTGAATTTTATCTTTCGTATACACATATTTTTGCATATATATATATATTTATATTCTCATATGTATATATATATTTTCTTTATTTCCTTATATGTACGTTCTTATCCTTTCAAATTTTGAATTTGTATACATACATATATTTGCATGTTCAGTTGGCCCTCTCTAAAACAAAGATAAAAAATTACGCCGCCGCCGGGGTTCGAACCCCCGACCTCCATGCTACAAATCCAATGCCTTAACCAACTGAGCTACAGAGGCTTTTGTTAATAAGTCTTAGAACAATAATAATTATTGTTCTCTCCTTACTTCTCTTTTTCATGTTAGTTACAATACTTAAATTAAACAACTGCATTGATCTTTTTCTTTTAATTTTTCTTTTAAAAATTAATTATACTTTAATTTGAGAACCTTAATGTCACAGAATTATGGGGTGTTACAATATGTTTGCGCAAACTCTGCTAAGCGCCGATCTAGAAGCTGAGTCGTCTCAATAGCTTGACGACGATTGTGCTCCTCAAGCTATGCCACCCTAGCTCTCAACTCCTCGATCTCTGCGGTGTCAGCTCTACTCTGTTTAACCTTGCCTGCTTACTGGTGGACTGTAACAATCATTTAAAGTAATTTTAATCATGTACTATGGTGGCTTGATGATTAACATATAATGGTTTAACTAGAATAAAAATAGAACACTCATATTTGATCTAATTATTAAATACCAAGTGAAAATTAAACTAAGGTAAAACCAAATGAACCCCACAAAATCTATAAAACAAAGAGGATCAAACATTACATTTTGACAAGTATATACAATGTAGTTATATCAATGTGAAGAGGAGATTGGCATTTGATGGAACATTGCACTGAAAATTAAATTGAAAATTAAATTAAGGTAAAAAGCCTTTACCACTTCATTTCCAAATCGATAACGTCTATTCCGCGTCATCGGATCTATCACTGACTGGAAGATGATGTCCTCCTCGTCGGTAGTGAGCTGCTCCTGTCCAGTCTCAGCTAGACGTTGTTGACGTTGCTCCATAAACTTCTCCTGCATGCAACACCAAATAAGAATGTATCTAAAATTAATATCATGATATATTATATTACTATAATTTAACAATTACTACAAATACTTCTACATATAATGAAATCTTACGTGACTCTTCCTAGATTTGTCGCCATGCCATGTGTATATGGTGTTCCCTTCTGAATCGAGACTCTCGATGACATTCGTACAGGTGAACACATCCATATATGAGACTGGAACTTGTCCCTCGGCCTCCTGAATTTGATTATTACACGCAATTATTACATTTTCAAAATTATATAATATATAATTTTTATATAAGTCGTATTTAATTTTTTTTTACCAATTCCTGTCGATACTGCTAAAAGGACTTCGATCCTCCTTGATGTGTGACTGGATTTTTATTCTGATTTGCGATGTTTCTTTCTGACTCCGTCTGTTCATTCAAAATTTGATACATTACTTATTGAGTAAATATTTTTTATATTTTAAAAAAAATTAGTACACTAACCCTCGCTTCATCACTGTCCCAATACTTTAGAAATCCTTCCCAAACGGCTGCTCCCATCCATGGAGGTTTTTTCTTGCTTTTCTTCATTGGTGATATGCCATCTTTATAACATTTTCTCATTTTCTGCACCCAGTACGTCCGAGCCAACCGTAAATCATCCATCCCGAAATCCACCTCAGCATGTATTTCACGTTAAAGAAACATTACTATTAAGTATGTAAGAATTGGACTGGAATAAAACACACACAATTAAGGACATAGTCATTTTTCAGATAAGTAAGCCAACACTTAAAAAGGGCAATCAGATTGACATTCTAAGTTTTCTGTATGAAGTATTAACACTATTTGAAATGGTAAAAGAGATAGCTATTTTAAGCTTCACGTATTATAGGAGATTTTTCATTTTAGTGCATATAATAACCAGTTTTGTAGACGGGTTCAACGGTCATGAATTGATCTTTCTATAACAATCATATTGGGTGCACCATTAGTCATTATTAGGTTTGCTGTAAAATTATAAACATCGGATTTTATGTTAAGTGCCGCACATGTGCACCAAAAAACTCTTTCAATGGATCAAATCTAAAATAACAATTTAATATTTAATATGTTATATACAAAGAGCATTTTGTGAAGTTCGTAATCAAAAAAAAATTTGGTGCTTAATAAAGATGATAAATGTAAAGTATACCATTGAGTAAAAGAAATTAAAATGCAAAAAGTATATAAGAAAATACTTACTAGCACATCCTGCCAAATGACTTCCTGTATGTGAGGTGGGATTAGATCCCACTTAGGCCAACATCTCGACATTCAAGCCCTATATGCAGCTCTCGAAATGTCCAAAATAGCCCTCGAAGGTTGCAGATCGAAAATCCTGCGTTAAATATAATATACATGAGTTATGGTAAAAATAATAATTAATATTCTAAATAATGAATAATTTTTACCCTGTACTCGTAGGAACCAAGGAGATGACTGGACGCTAGAGGGTTACGATCCAGAACCCTCTCCCGAAGAATTCCCTCTAAATGACATACCTATCACATACAAACCATTTTAATAGATAACAACAACATCATATTCAAATTTATTTTACGGCTAACTTACACAAACGATATAAGCATCTAAATAAACGAGATAAAACACAATGAAATCGTTTATACCTGTATTTCATTGGGTCTCATATTCCAAGGAGTAACATAGTACATTTTAGATTTAATATAAATAGGAAAAACAGAGTTACATGAATTGCATATGACATAAAAGATGTAAAAAACTGATCATAATATTAGAAAATTAAACAGAGTTACATGAATTGCAGAATGTACGTCGTATACTCCATAATTACGTTACAACTAGACAGATAATACTCAACATGATCCACATTAGTCATCATCTTCTTCTGATTCAGATTTGGCCTCAGATTCTACATTATCTTCCTCCGCACACTCAAACGCTTCTACTAAAACATTTGTCTCATCGGCTAGAGGACCAAAATCAGCATGGTCGTTTTCAATTAGAATTTCATTGTTCTGTTCGAGTTCTGCCTAATAGGCTCCTTCGTCTGAAATATTCTTCCCGTCGAACGTAAATCTAGCCTTTGTTTTAAAACTGCTGACCAATCTGCTTTATCTCTTTTTAGAGACGGGTAAGGAGCGTAATAAGCTTGAAATGCTTGTTTGGCTAGTACAAAAGGACCATACTTGTAATAGTGCAATGTACGCTTAATTTCAGTCAGAATATAATCCTTATGCATATTAATCCCGGATCCTGAAACAGTGCTAAATCAATCACATCTAAATAGAAACACCTCCTCCGCGGGTCGTGAGAAATATGTCAGTTGCAATACTTGTGTTAACATGCCATAAAAATCATTAATGTGATTTTCAGGATCGTCACTGCCTTTAACAAATACACCGCTATTGTTCGTTAATTTTTCAGCACCGTATTCTTCGGTGTTAAATTTATATCCATAAAAAAAAAATTGGATATGTCTTGACCAATCTTTTTGTCCCATTGCAAGATGTTTCAACCCTTTATCAACAACACAATTTTTGGGTTCATAAACATAATTTGTAAACCAAGCAGAAAATTCTTTACTGATATCTCCATTTGGATGTTCACGTTCATAAACGCTGTAAGTAGAAATAAAATTTTACATTAATTATCGTAAATAAGAAAAAATGTAGAAATGAACAAAGCACTAATTGGTATTTCATATTATCTAACAAACGGTGCAACTTCAGCACAATTTAGAAGAATATAAGTGTGTGCTTCATGGAGATCTTTATCGTTTAGCCATAAGTCTACATATTTCCCAAAAGGTCGGCCATGTTGTTTAAAAATAGAAAAAACTATTTGGGACGATTCTTGTACGTCTCCTTCGTCATTTCGAGGAACATTTTGAAAAGATATATTCACATGATCACTGAAATTATGAGAGAAAAAGAACGAAGCTTCTTCTTCGATGTAATATTTGCATATCGAGCCTTCAACTCGTGTTTTTGTCTCACTTTTTTCTTCAAGTGATTCAAATAACTATACAAAATTAATTTACATTATTTCATAATTTTAAGTGCAATTTAATTAATGAGTCACATGTTTATATTTACCTCTCAAACGGATACATCCACCCACTTTTAAAGGTGAATAGGTAAATGCTCCATTACATTAAAAAAACCTGGTGGGAATATTTTCTCCAATTTGCAAAGCAATATTGGAATATCTACTTCAAATTTACATAAGCGTTCCACTTTTAAAGTAGTCAAACAAAGCTCTTTGTAAAACAAACTAAGCTCCGTTAATACCTTCCACACTTTTAACGGCAGTAGTTCTTTGAACATAACGGGAAATAAATGCACCATCATTATGTAGCAATCGTAACTTTTCATTCCGCTCAATTTATCATTTTAGAAGTCAACACATCTACGAAGGTTTGATGAAATCCCATTAGGAAATCTTAACCATTCAACCCATTTTAACACAACTTTAACCCGATTATTATCTAATTCATAACATGCTTTGGTTTTTTTACTCTCATTTGGTTTCATATGAAGCTCGGGACGTTTGCATATTTCTTCTGTATCGCGCCTTGATTTCAAATCATCTTTAGTTTTTCCTTTAACATTCAAAACTGTGTTAAAAACATTATCAAATACATTTTTCTCATTGTGCATCACATCAATATTATGACGAAGCAGAAGATGTTTCCAATACGACAACTCCCAAAAAATAGACTGTTTACACCAATTGTGATAAATTGATTTGCCTTCAATTTCTGTTTAAACTCCGGTTTCATATATCTTTGGATGATTTTCAACCATTTCATATATTTCTTCACTAGAGCATAGCGTTGGAGGTTGTCTGGTTTCTACTCTATTAGCCAAAAAGTTTTTCTTTTCTACTCTGGAAGGATGGTTTACATGGAGAAAACATCGATGGCAGTCAAACGATGAAATTTTCTTACCATGCGGTAAGGAAAATGCTCGTGTCTCTTCCATGCAATATGGACATGATAGAAAACTAGTAGTACTCCATCCTGAAAGCATTGCATAGGAAGGAAAATCAATTATAGTCCACAACAAAGAAGCAAACATACGAAAAAATTTCTTCTTCGAATCATCGTATGTTTCTACTCCTACATTCCACAATGTTTTTAATTCTTCAATTAACGGTTGTAAATAAACATTAATTCCTTATGTCGGATCGTTGGGGCCAGGAACAACAACAGCAAGAAACATATATTGTGTTTTCATACATATCCATGGAGGTAAATTATAAGGTGTGATGATAATGAGCTATGATGATTATTTAGAACCAAAGTGGGAAAATGGTGAAAAACCATCCGTACATAATCCTAGTCTAACATTACGACTCTCCGCTGCAAAATTCGGATAAGTTTTATCGAGATGCTTCCATGCTTCCCCATCGGCCGGATGGGTCAACGTACCTTCTTCCGATCTCACCTTATGTCATCTCATATGAGATGCGGTTACAGAAGACGCATACAATCTTTGAAGCTTTGGAGTAATGGGTAAGTAATGCATACGTTTGAATGGAACTTCCTTTCCCTTTTTCTTTCTTCATTTATATTTTCTTTATTACATATTTTACAATTTCGAAGGTTTACGTCATCTTTCCGAAACAACATGCATCCTTTTACACATGTATCTATTTTCTGATAAGGTAAACCAAATGCCGACATAAGTTTTTTTAACTTCGTAGTGATTTTCACACATTAAATTATCCGGTGGCATGTGCCTTTTTGTAGCTTGTACAATAGCTGTAAACCCAGCTTCAGTGATGTTGTATTTTGACTTCATCGCAAAGTATTCTGCGATTACCGATAGTTGAGTGTCATTTTACAACCATCCCAAATAGGTTTCTTAGAATTATCCAACAAATCAAAAAAATTCTTAGCTTCAATATTCGGTTCTTCATCATTTTCATCATCGTCATCAATTGCATTCATAGGAAACATTGATCGTGTTGCGTCTTCGATCATATATTCAATACGAGGCGTACTAATATTTTCATCAACAACACTTTCTACCTTGGTCTCTATAGGAGTATTTGATACAACTTCTCCATGACGATCCTAAAAATAATACTCGGGTACGAATCCGTTTTTGCACAAATGGACTTTCACAACATCGGGTAACAAATACTTCAAATGTCTACACTTGCTACATGGACAACGAATTTCAGGATCACTTCTGTTATTACTTAAAGTGAATTCAACAAAGACATTTATACCATTATAAAAATCTTCTTTTATTGAACCTCTCTATCCTCTCCTTTGATACATCCAACTCCTCCGATCAGCAAAATAATCAATCATTTTTCCTATTTGACAAATTTAGTCATAAGGTCAAGAATTAATAACGGTTGAAAGCAAATAACATTTTCACTAAGTTGAAAAAAATTAATAGCGGTTGAAAGCAAAGAAGAAGGGTGATTTAGTAATATATATTTTTAGCAAAACAGTGGTGTACATAAAGTAATTTTTGGTGTATGAATAGAATTCGCCTTTACATAATTCATGACATTTTAACCATGTTTCTCAATGTTTGACGGTCGTTTGCAAATTTGATTAAAATTTCTTTGTTATGGGGAATACATAAATATATTTAAAGGATGACGAGCAAGATATTTATTTTTTATATGTTGAGTAAGTTATATGTGCATTATTTATTTATATATGTACAATATTTCTTATAATATGAAATTCAGAATATAGTAATGTAAAATAAATAGATTTTTTTTTATCAACCTCTTACGGTTTTTACTTGCATTAAAGTAATCTTCTTTTACAACAAACTATAGTTTTTACTTGCATTAAAGTAATCTTCTTTTACAACAAACTATAGTTCTATTAGACGCGCCCAACACGAATTTGGTTAATATTTACTTCATTTGTTCAGTACTATGCTATTCTTGTTGACTTCTCGTAGTGCTTAAAAATGGATATTTAACATCCCTCTCAAACTATTTAACTTTCAAGGTGATACAATTTAACTTAAAAATGGATATTTAATATCCCTCTTAAAAATGGATATTTAACTTTCCGCTTAAACTGTATGACAGTTAAGACCCGTTTAACAAAAATATCATACACGCCTTTATCTCATATCACAATATTGCTATGACAAATATTGTTTCTTAGGGTTTTCTGCTTTTGATATGATAGTGTTCTACGCTTGGTCCTAATTGAAAGTTAAGATGGAGCTTGATTTCTTTAGCACATATAAGTTTTTTAAGGCAATTTTTCATAGTAATCTTTTAAAATAATAAGTAATGACTAGATTTTACATGGTCAGGCATCCTACTTCCTATTATAAAAGGAGTAAACATTTACAATTGTATACTACTTTGTCTCAAATGATTCAACAAAATTTCGGCAGCATTTCCCTTTTGTTTCCTGCATTGTACACATGTACGTAGGAAACAAAAAGAAAAATTAAACCAAAATTTTGTGAATCTTTTGAAACGAAGTAGTATACAAAATATACATGCTTACTGCGTTTATAGCTTGTCCAATACAAGGACAAATCCAACAAATATTGTACCAGATGAATATAGATGGTCGTTTTTTAATTTGACAAAAACAACTATTTATATAGCGATCTTGTACAACATCCGTCTGACGGGGCCGATAACACTCTAGTGGATATTAGTCAATTAGATGTGGGCATTTTACGATAAAAATACGTTTCACCGCAACACAAAAATATTTTATCTTCTCACATCTGCTTGACATTTCAATCAACTTAAAGCCAATAATTTACCATTATCGTCGTTTCAATAGGCACAACTAGAATTTAGACTCATGATCTTTTTTGTGTATTTAGTCAAAATTTGCACGATGTACTATTCCTATTTCATCCATTCATTTTTTTGTATGTCAACTAACACATACAAGAATGACAAGCGCAAAAAGGTGCACATGTACATAAATATCCTAAATTATACGACGGCAAAAAACAAGCCAAATGAGAACATATCCATAAATATCCAAACATTGCACATTACTATTCAATTTCACAATAGCATGAAATGTGCACATAATAGGATACTATTGCCCACTACTATGCTTTTGGAATCAATTACCATCAACAATTAACCATAATTTTCGATTTAGGACATAAATAGGTTTAGGAAAAAAATTAGATTTTTAAGTAAATAAAAAGATTATACCTGAAATTGCTTGCCCAAGAGGTTAGAGATGAAGCCGAGGAAGATTATACGCGAAGAAATCAAAGATGGGGGGGGGGGGGGGGGGGGGTGGGGGGGGTGACTTGATTTTGGGTGTGGGTTAGGGTAATTTTCGTAGTTGGAAATAAATGGGCAAAGAGTGAGAGTGTAGAAGAAAAGGGGAGGCTCGACAGAAATAATACGCATATTTGCGACGGCTTCCGATGGCCGCCGATGGCCGTCGGAAGCCCCCCCGTCGGAAGTCATCGCTAATTACTAAAATTCTTGTAGTGAAACTCCCGTGCGCAATTCTTTTAATTTATATATATATATATATAATTATAACTATATATAAATATAAACTATTCGACGATTCCTCTAATGTATTTAACACGCCAAACAAAATGTTTTATTGGCATAACACATCTACATGTTTTGTAATGTCAAATAAGATGTATTTTATTTACATGACATTTTGCTAATGACAAATACAAAGATAATTTTTATTTTTATTATTTGTATGCAATTTCTATTTTTAACTTTAACAAATAAAAAGAAATATTTTATTTGTATATATAGTTTCAATGTATAACATAACCTATAAAAATGTCTTTTTATTTTGTACACAAATTCTAATGTATAATTTGACAATAAAATGTCACTTTGATTTGCATACAAATACTATTGTAAAATTTAACAATAAAAATGTCACTTTAATTTACATACAAATTCTATTGTATAATTTAACAATAAAAATGTCACTTTAATTCGCATACAAATTCTATTGTATAATTTAACAATAAAAATGTCACTTCAATTTACATACAAATTCTAATGTATAATTTGACAATAAAATGTCACTTTGATTTGCATACAAATACTATTGTACAATTTAACAGTAAAAATGTTACTTTAATTTACATATAAATTCTATTGTATAATTTGACGATACAAATGATTCTTTAACATACGTACAAATCCTAATGTATGTTTTGACAATAAAAATGATTCTTTAACTTGCATACAAATTCTATTTCAACAAAATGCATAAAAGTGATACATTCTTTTTTGTTGACAATTCTATTTCAACAAAATGATTAAAAGCGATAGTTTCATTTTGTTAACAATTCTAGTTTAATAAAATGAATATAAGTTTTAATAAAATGAATATAAGTGATGATTACTTTTATGTTGACAATTCTAGTTTAAAAAAATGATTAAAAGTGATAATTTCATTTTGTTAACAATTCTAGTTTAACAAAATGAATATAAGTGATCTTTTCATTTTTGTTAACAATTCTATTTCAACAAAATTAATATTTTTGCCCAAAGACAAACCTATTTAACAAAAATGTTAATTTTGTTTTACCTCAAATCTATTTAACAAAAATATAATTTTTGTTTTCAACCAATATATTTTGACAAAATGTAAATTTTTGTCTCCACTATTATATTTTGACAAAAATGAATATTTTGGTTCAACTAATCTATTTTGACCAAAAATGCATATTTTGTTTTAACTAATCTATTTTGGCAAAAATGTATATTTTTTTTCAACTAATCTATTTTGACAAAAATGTATATCTTGATTCAACTAATCTATTTTGACAAAAATGTATATTTTAACAAAATGAAAAAAATGACAATTTCATTTTGTTAACAATAACCCAATTCAACAAAAATGATATTTTGTTTTATCAATTCTAATACAACAAAAATGACATTTTATATTTAACAATTCTAATTCAATAAAAATGACAATTTCTATTTTGACAATTCTAATTCAATAAAAATGACAATTTCTATTTTGACAAAAACATATTCGAACTAAATGATATTTTTATTAACAAATCATATTCTTATCTAAATGACATATTTATTTACAAAATATGTTTTCTAACTAAATGACATATTTATTTATGTACATTTGTATTCTAATGACAAATAAAAGAATAATTTATTTGCATACATTTTTCTATGTATTCAAATGACAAATAAAAGAATAATTTATTTGCACACATTTTTCTATGTATTCTAATGACAAATAAAAGAATAATTTATTTACACACATTTTACTATGTATTCTAAAAACAAATAAAAGAATAATTTATTTGCATACAGTTTTCTATGTATTCTAATGACAAATAAAAGAATAATTTATTTGCATACATTTTTCCATGTATTCTAATGATAAATAAAAGAAAAATTTATTTGCATACATTTTTCTATTCAACATAACATATGAAAATGATAATTTTATTTGTTTACAATTTCTATTTCAACTTAACAAATAAAAAAGATAATTTTATTTGTTTACAATTTCTATTTAACAAAAATGATATTATTGTTTTAACACAATCTATTTAACAAAAATGTTATTTTAGTTTTAACATAAATCTCCTTAACAAAAATATTATTTTTGTTCTAACTCAATTCTAATTAACCAAAAATGTAGGTTTTGTTCTAACTCAATTCTAATTAACAAAAATGTAATTTTTGTTCTGACTCAATTCTAATTAACTAAAATGTAATTTTGGTTCTAACTAAATTCTAATTAACCAAAAATGTAATTTTTGTTTCAACCATTATATTTTGATAAAAATGCCAATTTTGTTTCGACTGTTACATTTTGATAAAAATTGAAATTTTGTTTCAACTGTTCAATTTTGACAAAAATTTGGTTTCAACTATTTGGTTTCATCAAAAATGATATATTTTTGTTTCACTATTCTCTTACAATAAAATGTCCTTTTTATCCCAACTATTTGGTTTCAACAAAATTGATATTTTTGTTTCAACCATTACATTAAAAAGAAATTGATATTTTTGTTTTACAAACCTTTTGTTACAACAAAAATGATATATTTATTTTCAACTATATTATAACAAAAATGATATATTAGTTTTCAATAATTTTATTATAACAAACATGATATATTTTTTTCAACAATTTTATTATAACAAACATGATATATTTGTTTTCAACAATTTTATTATAACAAACATGATATATTTGTTTTCAACAATTTTATTATAGCAAACATAATATATTTGTTTTCAATAATTTTATTACAACAAACATCAATCCCAGATCAAATCATGTATACAATCACTAGAATTTAACATCGTATGATTAATACCACAATCATGATTAATTAATTTTTAATTATATATATGTGTATATATAGTAGAATTCTCATAGTGGTTTTTACTCCATTCCCGTCTGCTTCATGCTGCAGTGTTCGACAAGAAGTTTCCAACGAACTTCGTTTCATGTGATTCTGTGTCCATTTGAATGAGATATGGTCATTTAAATATCAAATGATTTATTAAATAATTAATTAATAATTTAAATTTCCGTAATTACATCACCCCTGGCTAATCACGTTTTCCTTCAACATCGTATTCTTCCACCGTTGTTCTTTCATAAAAGAAACCCATCCGCTCAAATTGAAATCCTCCTGCGCATGGCCTAGACCTGATCTGACATCGCCGCGAGGCGCGCCGTACTCCCCTCTGCCGACGCCAGCAAGGGCAGCCATTCTGATTGTCTCCTGGCATTCGAAGTTGGCTGCGAATGGAACGGGTTTAGGACCCGAATTCTCTCCAAGTGTTACATAATAGACAATCATAACCGTTCATTTTCAAGATCATGACCTTATCTTCGATTTTTGTTATATGAGTTGGTTGAATTAGTGTGTAGATTCCATGAAAATTGAAGAGAATCGATTGAGCATTTCTGGCCATACAAGAAAGGAAGGCGGCGGCTAATAGAATGGGAATTAGGGTTTTGTTAGGTTAGGTATATATAATAAAATATTATTAAATTTCTAGTTTGTAAATAAACCCATTAATTCTCAATAGCTCCAAATCTAGTCCAACGAGAGTTGTCCCTAACCAAATACCCCAGTTCCGGACACAATGGGCTAGGTCCCGTCATCCATTTGATCGTTTTCAGCTTGTTTTTTTCAAATTAAAATATAAACTATTTAATTATTTAATTTGATCGTATATTTAAATTTACCGGGGCCACATACGAACTCCAAAAATTCCCGAAAAATAAATCTAGCTATGTTTTGACGATACGGTCCTAACAAAATTAATTTTGTCGAACTTGGAGACCGTTTGAAAAATGGCCATTTTCTAGTCGATCTAATTTGACTGAAATTGACAAAACACGTTTTCTTTTGCCATACTCACATATTAATTCCAAAAATTATGAAAATTGGAATCTTGCAATAATTTGACATTCCGGATCCAACCAAAGTAGTCTCGTCGAAAACGGAGGTCGTTTGTAAAATGACTATACATTATATTAAAAAAAAATATTCCATAGCTATTATTTTGAATATTTAACTGGCCGTAACTTTTTATTCCCGCTATAAAATTCAAATTTTTCAGATTCGTTAGAAAGATATTTTTAAATAGATTTAAATATTTTTGGTTATACTGAAATCCAATTTATTTTGAATGCTGTACATTCATTCAAAGTTCAAATTCAAATTTTCAAAATGTCGCGCTATTTCTAACTCCTTTTAAAATTAAAATAAATATATTTGTTCTAACTTCGATTTAAATAAATTTTTAATCGTTATTATTTAAAACAAATTATTTTAAATATTTGAAATTCACTAAAATTCCTAAAATAAAAATTTTAAATTGGTTCTAAAATTCCGAGTTGTTATAATCTCCCTCACTTAAAATCTTTTCGTCCTCGAAAAGGAATGGAGCTGAAAGTTGTTTAACTAACCTATCTCAACTTTCATTTTTTCATTGGTTCCAATAATTTTATTAGTTGAACTAATAATCACAAAACACAATCATCAATCGATTAGTTAATTAGCTTTAAAAATAGAACTTTTACATATTCAAAAATCATGTTTTCTAAAATCGGACTACATATATAATCACAAATACGTTAATTATAAGCTTGTCACTCTCAACTCATTCTAGGGCATTACTAACCCCATCTCTAATGAGTTTTCTCATTTTAGGATCTATTGATCCTATCTCTAATGAGCATTCTTTTATAGGATATTATTAATCCTATCTCTGATGAGTCTTTTGTTCAGTTCTAACGAGTTGTACCCCAAAGATTTGAATTAACCAAAGCTCTGATACCACGTGTAATGACCTGAAAATTTAAAATAAATTATTTTAAATATTCAAAATTCACTAAAATTCCTAAAATAAATATTTTAAATTGGTTCCAAAATTCCGGGTTGTTACAATCTCCCTCACTTAAAATCTTTTCGTCCTCGAAAAGGAATGGAGCTGAAAGTTGTTTAACTAACCTATCTCAACTTTCATTTTTTCATTGGTTCCAATAATTTTATTAGTTGAACTAATAATCACAAAACAAAATCATCAATCGATTAGTTAATTAGGTTTAAAAATATATACAACTTTTACATATTCAGAAATCATATTTTTTAAAATCGGACTACATATATAATCACACATACGTTAATTATAAGCTTGTCACTCTCAACTCATTCTAGGGCATTACTAGCCCCATCTCTAATGATTTTGCTCATTTTAGGATCTATTGATCCTATCTCTAATGAGAATTCTTTTATAGGATATTATTAATCCTATCTTTGATGAGTCTTTTGTTCAGTTCTAACGAGTTGTACCCCAAAGGTTTGAATTAACAAAAGCTCTGATACCACGTGTAATGACCTGAAAATTCCCCTCGAGGGAAATCGTTAGATACACTAACTTTGGGCATACAATACATCAAAACAAATAACATAAGACTTTTATAAACATTATAATAATGTTACATCAGAGTACATAATATATCAGAGTACATCGATAAATAATAATACAGCGGAAGATTAAATTACAATAAATGTAATCCAATGTAGTGGAAATGAATAAACTAGCACTGCGAAAGACTACCAATGCTCTGGACACAGCTCTAAGCTTCGATCCAGAATCCTACTCAATATATCTGCAAAATAAGCTACTCGACTGCCCGTGTAGAAAATATGGGCACTCGAGTCTGCAAGTGAAACAAACTATGAGTCATTCATGGGACTGGTATGAGAAATCTTACTTAACTTATATAATAATAAGGCTAATTACAGGACCACGCCGCTAACGCGGAACGGGTTTACTCCATTGGATTGCCAGTGCATAAATAAAGCAAATCGTTAAACAATGCAATGCTTTTTAGAAAAATGAAACCATTATAAGACTCACGTACCATCACACAATACAACACAAACCGGAGGATGGATTTTTACCTATAATGGTAAAAAATGCTTGATCGATAAAACGAATTTGGTACTATTATTAGTGTACATATGTTTCAAAAACATTTCAATCATAATGTATCAATCATAACGGCATAGCTACCATATACTATGTCACCATACTAGATTTATAGTCAAAACTGCATGGTGTCGTATTGGAAGTTGGATTTCCATCATGAGTCAAGGCTAGGGACGATCTCCTTACCAGTTCGAGACACTCTAGCAAATGTCTCAGGATGCCCCATAGTGAACCGTTGGATCCTGCAGGGCCGGTCCATAAATACTTTAGTGGATTGGCAATTCCTGAACATATGCTTCCCGATCCTATCGAACCTATAAATTGGTCGCTATCAACCAATATAACCGAGGCCTCGTAATCCATCATCCACATAAGTAAAATGTCAGGGCTTGCAAAACCCTGATACCACTTCTAGCTAGAAAGGAACGTGTGCACTCTCTGCATTCCCTTGTCGACTTTTGACTCATACCAGGGAGCGAGGATCGCGAAGTAACGCTATACACAGGGCTATGCCTAAACCGGCCGTGCTTTGATCATCAACCACAAGGCTCTGCTTTCAACAAAAGCCTCGATATTTGCATCTTGGCATGCCACATTGACAATTCACGCCATGCGATCAATAACTATCAATATATAACCTCTGAGCTCGTACGTCTCAGAGAAGGGTGTTAGGAAAGAGAATAAATTCTCCGCCACCAAGCAGATATTTATTAAATAGAAATCAATTCACACAGAATGAAATTCAACGTCAGACACACATCCATTTACAAGTCCGCTTTGGGTCTGAACGAAATCGGAGACACCTTATTCCTCGTCCCATATGTCCAATACGGAAGAGAGGTGTCGCTTATCCGGACAATCAACAAGTACGTCTGGACAACTACCACTGTAACCGTATCCTAGGAACAAATCAATCTAGGGCACCAGTAGTCATCCATTCGATGTGAAGATCGCCGGTCTTCAATCACCGTCTTCAAAATCTTCGATTTAAATCGTCGTATAATTATTTGAAATGAGATTGAACTTGGTCTTTTCAAATAATTCTCGCATATATATAATTTAAACCATTTCATATCATTATATTATTTTATAACGATTTATCGCTATTTTTATTTATATAAAAATAGCCCAATTCAATTTAACGATGTTTCGAGTTAATAGGCGGCCCTGGCGTTGTTTTTACCTAAATTTGATTTGCATATTTCTCGAAATCTAACCGTTAGATTTTAACGAATTTTATATCGTTCAAAAGATCTTCCCAAAAAAGACCTAACGGTTCTAATTTTGGGGAAATCCGACGGTCGGATCTTTCGGTATCATCGTTTAAATTTACGATTTCGAAACAGGAACTACCGTGCGTGATTCGTTAAATTTTAATTTATATATATATATATAAAAACTATCCGACAATTCCTCTAATGTATTTAACACGCCAAATAAAATCTTTTATTGGCATAACACATCTATACGTTTTGTAATGTCAAATAAGATGTATTTTATTTACATGACATTTTGGTAATGACAAATACAAAGATAATTTTTATTTTCATTATTTGTATGCAATTTCTATTTTTAACTTTAACAAATAAAAAGAAGTATTTTATTTGTATATATAGTTTCAATGTGTAACATAACCTATAAAAATGACTTTTTACTTTGTACACAAATTCTAATTTATAATTTGACAATAAAATGTCACTTTGATTTGCATATAAATACTATTGTAAAATTTAACAATAAAAATGTCACTTTAATTTACATACAAATTCTATTGTACAATTTAAAAATAAAAATGTCACTTTAATTTACATACAAATTCTATTGTATAATTTAACAATAAAATGTCACTTTAATTTACATACAAATTCTAATGTATAATTTGACAATAAAATGTCAATTTGATTTGCATACATATACTATTGTACAATTTAACAATAAAAATATCACTTTTATTTACATACAAATTCTATTGTATAATTTGATGATACAAATGATCCTTTAACTTACATACAAATCCTAATGTATGTTTTGACAATAAAAATGATTCTTTAACTTGCATACAAATTCTATTTCAACAAAATGCATAAAAAGTGATACATCCATTTTTGTTGACAATTCTATTTCAACAAAATGATTAAAAGCGATAATTTCATTTTGTTAACAATTCTAGTTTAACAAAATGAATATAAGTGATGATTGCTTTTATTTTGACAATTCTAGTTTAACAAAATGATTAAAAGTGATAATTTCATTTTGTTAACAATTCTAGTTTAACAAAATGAATATAAGTAATCTTTTCATTTTTGTTGACAATTCTATTTCAACAAAATTAATATTTTTGCCCAAACACAAACCTATTTAACAAAAATGTTATTTTTTTTACCTTAAATCTATTTAACAAAAATATAATTTTTGTTTTTAACCATTATATTTTGACAAAATGTAAAATTTTGTCTCCACTATTATATCTTGAAAAAATGAATATTTTGGTTCAACTAATCTATTTTGACCAAAAATGCATATTTTGTTTCAATTGATCTATTTTGACAAAAATGTATATTTTGACGAAAATGTATATTTTGTTTCCACTAATCTATTTTGATGAAAAACTGGCTGTTTAAAACTAAAAAAGCATCTGGAAATAAAAATGGCGGACTTCCATTTTTTTCCTAGCGCCTCCACTTCCTAAAACCTATATGCATCTCCGCCTTTCTTCGTCTCATCTCTGGCCAGGAAAGGTAAATCCAAGCCACTTCTCCCGTCCTCAATTACCACCAGATCTGGAAGTCGCGCAAACTCCATGCTCTCGCACTCTGACAATGATGTTGGCCTAGAAGATGCTGCTTCGCCTCCACCGAGACCAGTTTATACCCTGCCAGATAATCATCCTTTGAATAAGCTTATTGCGGACATAAATGTTGTAGGCCTAGTGAGCTTGAAACTGACAAAGCTAGGAGTTGCGCCCTCCTGTTCTCCATCTGCAGTGAAAGAGTCTCCATGCTTGTTTGGGCGTGGTATGTATGTCAACCTGTGTGATAATTTGGGTAAGACTACAAACGAAGTGACAAACGAATTGTCTGGGAAGACTACGGACTTCGGGACTACTGATTTGGGTCCAAATGTGGATCGTGCTGATCATGTGAAGTCTGTCTGTGATGGATTGAATGGAATACATACTAAATATACTGATATAAACCGACTCCAAACAAGCATACCACATGTTTGACAGAATACCCCAAACAACCAGAACAATGTTACAACAACCCAATTACCTTCCAACCTCTTCTCCTCGCTCTCTCCAACCCAGCATACCTCATCCTTTGCAATACCAGTTAACCCTGAAGCATCGATGACTTCCCCAAATGCTCCGAAGAGTTGGACGACACTGTTTGAGTCTCTTCCAAAAGTAGCAGGGGATTACAAGCCGGTGGTTTTTGATATACTTCATTCTGAATCCGGATCTGTCCCTCCTCAGGAAATACATGTAGAAGCTGCTAACTTCTGGGACAATCACCTTGTCAGTTTTTTCCTGGATGCTAAGTCACCTGCTGTTGATATGCGTACAACCTGTCGAACTTCATGGCAAATCCGCACCTCAATGAAAATAATGTATGTTGATGGCCTATACTATTTTAAGTTCTCATCTGCTGAAGAGCGAATACGTGTTCTAGAAGCAGCTTCTGCTATTATTGGAGGAAGAACGTTTATAGTGACATCGTGGAATGCTACGATAGACAGAGTACATGAACAAGTCCTATCTATTCCTGTCTCGGCTCAGTTCAACCACATCCCTTCTGTACTACAACCACTTCTAGGTCTAAACTGTCTTGCTTGTCATATTGGTAAACTCAAATGTTTTGACGTTAACACCGTTGCAAGGAGAAACTTAGTTTTTGCCAAGACCCGATTAAAATTACCCCAGATAAACCATTGCCTACTCAGATCAAAGTTAAAATCGACAATCGAGTACACTATGTGGATGTTAAGCACAGATGGAAACCGGATATCTGCACAATATGTATATCTTTTGGTCATTTCCCTAAAGCCTATACACTTGAAGATAATGTCCCACCCCCGACCAAGATTCCACTTCCTAAGCCTCCTACACGTGTTTGGGTTCCTACCGGTAGGAAGTTTCCTCCGGTTGTGGAACCTCCTGTCCTCCCAGATGTCCCTCCATATCCATACATCCCTTGGAACGAGACGGAGTTTGCTTGGGTGCATGCCCCTTCTGGGATGCACCATGATTGTGATGATATTTTTTTCATATTTATAGATGAAGCAATAGAGGATAGAAGTTGTATTTTCAATGAGCCAGTGGATGGAAAATTGAATATCCGAACTGATGGAGAAGTTGGTGAGAACAATGAAATTCTGTTGCAGGATCCTACATGGGATAGAGACCGTCGTTTAGCTACTATTAACGTTGATGATTTAGCTCTACGCTTTTGGACCCATAAGCGTAACATGACTCCATTCACAGGCCTTCTACGATGATGATCCTGATGGTATTGTTCTTTAGTTTCATGTAGCAACCCTTATGAACTCTGTTATGATGTCTATGTTTGTTAAATTAAGTAATGATAGCGTCTGGACACTTCAAACCAGGATATTACTCCGTGCATGTGCGGAGTACTAGAACCCTTATCTATAATAAAGGTGTTTGCGGTCACTATAAAACTGGTTAGCCTTGCCAAAAAAAAAAATCTATTTTGATTCAACTAATCTATTTTGACAAAAATGTATATTTTAACAAAATGAAAAAAAAATGATAACTTCATTTTGTTAACAATAACCTAATTCAACAAAAATAATATTTTGTTTTATCAATTCTAATACAACAAAAATGACATTTTATATTTGACAATTCTAATTCAATAAAAATGAAAATTTCTATTTTGACAATTCTAATTCAATAAAAATGACAATTTCTATTTTGACAAAAACATATTCTAACTAAATGATATTTTTATTAACATATTTATTTACATACATTTGTATTCTAATGACAAATAAAAGAATAATTTATTTGCATACATTTTTCTATGTATTTTAATGACAAATAAAAGAATAATTTATTTGCATACATTTATCCATGTATTGTAATGACAAATAAAAGAATAATTTATTTGCATACATTTTTCTATGTATTCTAATGACAAATAAAAGAATAATTTATTTACATACATTTTTCTATGTATTCTAATGATAAATAAAAGAAAATTTTATTTGCATACATTTTTCTATTGAACATAACAAATAAAAATGATGATTTTATTTTTTTACAATTTCTATTTCAACTTAACAAATAAAAATGATAATTTTATTTGTTTACAATTTCTATTTAACAAAAATGATATTATTATTTTAACACAATCTATTTAACAAAAATGTTATTTTTGTTTTAACATAATTCTCCTTTACAAAAATGTTATTTTGTGTTTTGACACAAATCTATTTAACAAAAATGTTATTTTTGTTCTAACTCAATTCTAATTAACCAAAAATGTAATTCTTGTTCTAACTCAATTCAAATTAACAAAAATGTAATTTTTTTCTAACTCAATTCTAATTAACCAAAATGTGTAACACCCTACCTCCGCTAGGGTCACTCACAAAGGGAATGCACTAGGTTTGGTGAAGCATTATCGAGGTAAACATGCACAGAAATATTACAAGACAGAACATATATATATAAAACAGCGGAAGTAAAACAAATTTCATTACCTTATAAAATAAGGTCTAAAGCCTTTTACATCAGAATACATCAAAACCTATCTTGCAATAGTAAAGAAGCATAAAACCTTTTCATAAATTATTCCCCAAATAAAACAGTAAGGTAGCCATAGCCAAGAAAAGTCCAAGCCATGCATGATGACCTTCAAGCAGAGGAAGTCCGAACTAAATAACAGTATTTCCTCCCTGAAAACCTGGGGGGGAAATGGAAGACAAAGAGGCAAAAGAAAACGGGGTCAGTCATAAAGACTGGTAAGTCCTATCTACTTCCAGCATAAAAACAGGTAAAGGTAACATGACATGCATAAACCGAAAGTAAACATAAGGATGACAACAAGATAGATAAGCTAAACCAAGATAACTGGATGAACTACTGTAGCAAGGTAAACCAAGGTATCATGATAAACTACGGTGTCAAGAGTCAAGGTATCACATCGTCAGGTTTCTATCAAGTATACTATCACAAGGTATCTATCATGTATAACATCCCACGGTATCTATCATGTATATTTGCTCTGCACCTCTCGTACTAGTATCCCAACCCGCGTCATGTGTCAACTATGAATGTCCCTTGCCCAATGTCATGTAATGGTCCATGTCAACCTAATATATAGCATATGTAGGTTTTCCCCAACTTGTATGTTTCTTTCCATGTATAAGTTCAGTCCTTTGCCGTAGGCCGTACGGGCTTTCCCATGTAAATCTATACCACCTCAACGTAGTGCCATTTTATCCTCGAAGTGGTTTTGGACTGCTACCCTTGATCTCGTTATGTTTTCTTACCATGAACTATCGCGTGTTCACTTAGGATTTACGCCACCTAGGACCACTAGGGATTATGCTACCTAATGAACGTTTCCGTGTCTCGGTTTGGGTTCAAGCCACCTAGGACCACTAGGGATTATGCCACCCGTCAACCGCGCCCTTTATCCCGCGTATGTATCGTGGATCGTTTTCCATGTCTAGACGCACATGTTCCTCAATGTGCCATCCGAGTTCCGTGCCAGGGCAAATCAAGAAATACGGAACTCGGTCGGGAGCTTTAAGTCGTCTGCTGATGTAGATATCAAGGTCTGTTTTTGTACCCATGGCTATGGTCCCACCTGACCCCTCCCTCAACTACTGAAAGGCAATCCCAGAAAAATCATGTATGAGAACCACATCCCGGCCCCACTATAGCCCCACTTTCCTATGGGCCAACCTCACCCATGACTCGATAGTAAGCACATGGTCTGTTGGGGGTTCCCTGCCTTTCCGTTCGTGCACGATTGACTAAAGATGGTAGGTAGTCGGCGATGTGCTATCCAGGGCAAAATCAAGTATCGTCGACTCCACGCTAATCCATCCCAGTCTTTAGGTCGCTCGCATAGCAACCAAGGCATACCCTTGGCTCTTCTACCGCAGACCTTAACCCCTGTGAGGCCGGGTTTCATGGACCATCTGCCACCTCACACAGGGATACCAAGAGTACCCTCACGTCCCTCGAAGCTACCGCTTCGTCACCCAGTTCGTTGGAGCCTTTATCTAAGTCAGATAATTTGCTCCTCCTCGTGTTTTAAGCGATGACCTACCGTACCGGGTTACTCATCTATTCATGAACTAGTCCCATGTCCTTGGCTAAGAATTATTACTTAGTTACACTTAGCTTCATTTCTCCGTTACCCTTGATTAACTACGATTTTCTACCTAGTTCCTCTACTAGTGTTTTGCTTATTGGGTTAAGTGTTGTTATTCAAGTTCATGGCTTAGCCCGCCTATGAATCATGTCAAGCTTGGCTAAGTATTCAAGTCCAAGACCTAGCCCTACAAGTTGGTTAAGTATATCAAGAAGCTCATGACTTAACCCTATTCAATCAACAAGTCAATTTGGTTAAGTACTTGTTTATCTTAACCCTGTCAGGTTATCGTGTTAGATTGGTTAAGCACAGAATATCTTAACCTCATCGGATTATCGAGTCGGATTGGTTAAGTATAGGTTAACTTAACCCCATCCACTAATCGTATTATAATGGTTAAGTATATTTAAAAGGTCTTATGACTTAACCCTATCAGGTCCGCATATTAGATTGGTTAGGTATAGGTTACTTAACCTCATCAAATCATCATGTATAATTGGTTAAGTATAAGTTACTTAACCCCATTAAATTATCTTGTTAAGTTGGTTAAGTATTGGCTACTTAACCTCATTGAATTACCAAGTTTAGATTGGTTAAGTGTTTAATTTAACCCCATCGAAGTACCGTGTTTAGATTAGTTAAGTGTAGGTTACTTAACCCCATCCAATTACCGTGTTTAGATTAGTTAAGTCTAAATTTATTAACCCAATCTAATTACCAAGTCGGATTAGTTAAGCGTGAATTACTTAACCCCATCCCCTAATTGTCTTGTATGGTTAAGTGTCATTAAGAAATCAAGCCCGGTCCCACTTAACCTACCCATTCGTGTCATATCGGTTAAGTGTCATTAGTCAAATTTACTTAACCTTATCATGTGGCATTAATTTAATTAATGCACTCTCAACCTCTCACATTAGACCTTGTTGTGGTTACTAGTTAAGCCGGGCGGGTCCGGGTAGTTTTACACCACAACCTAGTCTAACCTCGGGTCTTAAGTGCGACATGACCAACTTCTCACATTGGATCCTATTGTTTGTAGCCACTAGTTAAGCCGGGCGGGTCCGGGTAGATTTATGCTACAAACTCAACCCAACCTCGAGTTGGCCACTTTCATGTTTGGTCTAGTGTTATATTACACTTACAACCCCCGTGTCTAGTTTCAAGTCCCATGTTTACCCTACGTGTCATGTCCCCATTTTGGTTCAACTTACATGTCGTGTTCACATGTAACCTCAAGTCAAGTTTTCGCGTCATTCTCATGTTTGTCTATCCTACCCCAAATCGTGTTTTCACTTAAGTAAAAGCGAGTCAACGTAGTAGGTATACTATGGCTACATATAGACCCCAAAACATGCACAATTGCTACAAAAGTGATTGGCTCCACACATGCATGGTATCACAAAGGGGTTTGGCCTCAAACATGTATAGTGTCATATAGGGATTGGCCACAAGCATGCATAATGTCATAAATGATTTGGCCACAAACTTGCATATTATTATAACGGGATTTGGCCATAAACATGCATAACATAGAAAGGGGAATTGGCCTCAAGCATGCGTGACATAAAAAGAGGATTGGCCACAAACTTGCACATTATCATAAGGGGTTTTGGGTTCATTTACATGCATAAGCCCCAAAGTCAAGTCTTTGCCAATGTTTCACAAGTCAAATGGTTCCCAAAGGTTCATGCTAGCATTCCATAGATAAAGATTCAAACTTGCAAGATAAACTAGGTTAATCATAACATGAATAGCATGATTTAGTCGCTAAGCATAGCGAAAAGTCATAGGTTCAAGCAAAAGAGGCATGACAAGGTTCATATAGGCTAGCATACTTAGTTTAATCTCGTTTTATTTCATGCCATCATTAAAACTACCGTTTAGATCTAGAAGTAGCTAGAACTTACATAGCGTGGCTTAGCGAATTAGCATGAATCGTCTTGACGAAGAAAGGTGGCTCCTTTGAAGAAGAACCGTCATGAAACCATCGTAGCAACGTTGATTTGGCCTCTATTTGGTGTAGCAAGCTTGCACCTTTTGATTTGGATCTAGTTTGGATGCATAGTCTCTTGGAGTTGGAGATGGAGTCCATGATCACTTGGCATTTGGGCAGCACTTCGTGGCATGAGTGATTTGTGAGGGTTTAGGGTAGGCTTAGGGGTCTTTTTATAGAGATTAGGAGTAGTTTAGGTCGTAGGATAAACCCTAGGATAGATCTGAACCCTCAAAAATCGTCACAAGCCTCCAAAACCGAGCGAACATGACAAGCAGGTGCACCAGGTCGGGGTTCTACAGGGGGGTCGACCCAGGGGTCGACACCCATGTCGACCCCCTGGGGGGGGGGTCAACCCTAGGGTCGACACCCCTGTGGGTCTGGCAGGAATTTTCCCGCCTTCTCTTTCTGGGCTGAATTTCAAATCTGTTTTCGGATTTGAATTTTCGTGAAACTTCGCGAGGCCATATCTCGGTCATACGGACTCCGATTTACGAAATTTCGGACTCTATTTCGCGTATTTTTCCGAGACGAACGCAATGGCGAAACCCGTTTATCCGAATTCAGATTTTATAATTTAATTCTGCCTTGATTCTTGTCTTAACACGTTGTTTAAAATTCGGGTTGTTACAAAATGTAATTTTTGTTCTAACTAAATTCTAATTAACCAAAAATGTAATTTTTTTTCAACCATTATATTTTGACAAAAATGCCAATTTTGTTTCGACTGCTACATTTTGACAAAAATGGCAATTTTGTTTCATCTGTTACATTTTGACAAAAATTTGGTTTCAACTATTTGGTTTCAACAAAAAAGATATATTTTTGTTTCATTATTCTCTTACTACAAAATGTCCTTTTTATCCCAACTATTTGGTTTCAACAAAATTGATATTTTTGTTTCAACCACTACATTCAACAAAATTTGATATTTTTGTTTTTCAACCCTTTTGTTACACCAAAAATGATATATTTGTTTTCAACTATATTATAACAAACATGATATATTTGTTTTCAACAATTTTATTATAACAAACATGATATATTTGTTTTCAACAATTTTATTATAACAAACATCAATCCCAGATCAAATCATGTATATAATCAATAGAATTTAACAACGTATGGTTAATACCACAATCATGATTAATTAATTATAGTCATATTGTTAGATCAAAATTTGACTCTAACACCCAAATTGTCGTATTTTGAGCATAGGATATGAAGAAATAACTGAAAAATATAGAAAAAGCGAGACAACAAGATTTTTATAGTGGTTCGGCGTTAACGAGCCTATGTCCACTTCATATTTTCTCATTTCATTCATGGATTACAATTACAGTGAATATTCTCTCCAAATTCATTGATTTTTATTGAGGAAGATGATAGTTATTCATGCCAAAAGTCCCTTGAAAATGCCCTCTGAAGGTGTATTTATAGCTGTAGAAAAGCTCCTGCGAGGACTGGTTCGTGATGGGGTACGTGGCAGGCGATCCAGAGAAATAGGAGAGCCAGTAGCCTTGAGAATAGGTCAAAACAAGCTGCGTGTGAACAGGTCCGAAGGTCGGATCGCGGTCATGGGTCGGATCGCGGTCATGGGTCGGATCGCGGTCATAGGTCGGATCATGTAGGCAAGGTCGGATCGGATCGCGTAGGCAAGGGCGGATCGGATCGCGTAGGCAAGGTCGGATCGGGCGGTCATATGCCAGCTTACACCCATTCACGGAAATGGGCGTAACTTTCAAACCGTAAGTCCGATTGAGCCAAACCAAAGCTCAAACTGAAGCTAATTCAAAGGGCTACGAGAAAATGAGGTGAATAGATCAGAATGAGGTCATTTGATAGGGGTTTCAGGCCAGTTTATACTGATGTTGTGATTTTGACCAAACTGCCTTGTGTCTTCTGATGATGCTTCCAATGCCGAAGAGCGATGTTATCCAGAGATTCCATATGAGACAGCATTTACCCAGAGGTATGTCAACATGATCTTTGCTTTGGGTAGCCTGGTCACAAAGCAGGCTAACATTTTGCCCCCCAAAGTACATCTTATCGAGGATGAGATGTGCTTTGAATGTGTTGAGCTAAATCTTTCTGGAATAGCATTTGTCCTTGAGAAGGCTTTATCCAATTGTTGCATTGCTTCCATTGGAGCTAATCAGGCTAAGTTCTATGAGAGGAGTATTCGAGACGATCAAGAAATTGTTTAAACCTTGTCAAATCAAAAGATCTAATTCATCCGTCAGAAGTCATGCTAAATTGTCGGCTCCCGAGCGTGATCCTACACGCATAGGTCGTCGCCAAACAACATCATCACTCTATGCAAGCCAAGCGCGTGGTAGGGTTGGACTTTCTTTTACATATGAGTCAGTGTATGAAATAGCCAACCAAATCATGGGGCAATGTAAGAATCTTTGGGCTCTGAGCTAACAACTGGACTATTGGGACGAAGCATATCAGATTCAACGTACGAATTTGTCATTTGTACTCAAGTTCGAACTATCTTGGTATCTTGATATTAATCCAGGATCTTAAAATCGCATTGAATTGTAACAGTAAGAAATTCAAAAGCCATGATCACTTTGGATCGTAGTCGAGAGAATCCACAATTGTTACGGATCATTTCTTAATCCAATATTCACATATGAAGTAGTCAGTAAGGGATGTTGTTAAAATTATGTGGACCAGTGCCTATAGGATCGTCACCATCGCTTGGTAGTAGATAGGTTTGTCACACCTTCCATTCGGTGTAGTTTGAGTTTTTAAGTTCACATTCGATTCACAAGCTAGCTCGCTTGGTCGGCAAAGATGAGTAAGATTGTACTCCGGAGGCATGACGTACATGTTTTGAATCCCATTTCATGTCAGGATTGTCTTCAAAGTTAGTCTATGAACCGACACTTGTGCTCTCAGTGCCATTGGAGGACAAGCGAGGTCAGTACTTATGCCCCCAGTATCGATGGGGGTTGAGTTGAGTCAATAAGGCATTTAATCTTGAAGATTTTATACTTCCTGTCGTTGCATCTGGTAAGAGTTGCAGGTCAGCAATCTTAGTCGACCCAGATCATTCTGTACTGTTTCTCAATTTAGCAAAAATCGGAATGGTATATGCAAGTGGTTGAACCACATTTGCTTTGATATCATCTCTTCTCTTTAGTCAGATAGTGAGGATTGCCTCATCGGGCATCACCGACTTCGGTTACTCTTATCAGATCAGTTGCAGAGTCAAGTAAGGTTGTTGAATGCGAGTGAATAAATGTCGTTATGAAGTTAGTTGGGCTCCACCGTTTATGCTTCAGCATAGTCCGAAATGGTTATCACAGTCTTATTGAGTCTCATTCTCATGCTCGGTTCAATTGTGCTTGACAAATAAGATCATGGGCTCGATAAGTGGTATAGATTCTCTTTGGAATTGCACATTCTTGTCGTTGTTTTCCAGGGCTTTTCCTTTGTCCTTATCGTTTCGGGAATCAGAAGGTACTCCATTCTTTAGTCAGGAAGGCCTCTAGGTCATTCGTCTCGACGCTAACACCTTTTTGTCATGAAAGTCTATCCACTTCAGGGTTGAATTCATCAAAATCTCTGAGCAAGTCTTGTTATAGAGAAAATTTAAAGTCCGGGGGAATAACAGGGGATCCTGACGTCCCACGTGTGAGGGCTGTAATTGTTGTTATCCACATCAACTAGAGGAGTACCGCCCCTCGAGAGGTGCCGAATTAAACTGGCGAGCAGATCACCGTCAAAGAATTGCTGCACATTTTCAAGATCATAGATCGTGCCCCCAGTATTGAATCTGAAATTACAAGGGGGTCTTTGTGGATTTCTTATTTCCGCATCGATGTTACTCCCAAGTCATGGGTCGATTCATTCGACTCGACCGGGCTTCTGTTCTTCGAATTGTTGCGTTCCATCTTGGAGTTGAGCGTACTCTAGCGCTTGAGTACCCATTCGAGCTGGAGCTGAACTTGGTCGTGAATGACCTAAGTTTATTGTGATTCTTGCATTCTCATCTAGGAAGTTGCAGGTAGCCGTTCTATCGCCCATGTTTCCATCTACGACGTTCTGAATCGAAGCTGCACGTTGTGTGACTGCTGATTGGTTCGTTTTCATCTCGGGTGTTCCCACTTGCTTTCTGCATGAAGGGAGAGGTTGGAGGCGAAATAGCTGCATCTTGTCCAATTGCTGTATGGGATATATCTAGCCTTATATGAGCTTCCCGTTCTAGAAGTCGGTTGGGACCAGCAGATGGACATTCTCTTTGCATTTGTTTCTTGGTCCTCAAGGGGGCTTGTTAGGATCACAACACAAGTTAAACATAGGCACTTAAGTTATGCCGTTTGTAAATATTTTCAATAGCCATAGCCCCAGTTATAGGGTAAGTGCGAAAGACATGCGGTCGGATCACTTCCCTTTCAAATTCAGACATGTATACATGAGAAGAGGAAGTCACTTTTAGAATTCAAGCGATCATACTATCCAAGCATGGAGTAGGACGTGTTTGGACGGTACAAGAAGCCTGTAATTCATAAATGTCCAGAATTCCACGATTACGTCGAATCGTATTAAGGCCAAGGAATCAATGATCGCTCAAGATCGTACTAAGGTAGGGTAGACATCAAAAAATCTTAGGGCCTCGCCAGGTCCTTCCAGTTGCGAGTATGAAGTTGTATAACATGTCGCTGAACAATTCACTATCCAGGCTTCTTTTCTGTCGTTGCCGTGAGTCGCACAGGCAGCTTAGAATTATACGCCTACATCATCCTTCTGGGCGCGACCCTTTAGTTATTCCCTACTGGTCTGCTGTTGTTGTGCGAGTTCGGATCTTGCATTTTGTCCAGCTTTGTTTTGTGAGCCTGTACTTAGTGAATGAAATTACATTTCTTTTTATACTGCTGTGTTCGTGTGCTGCCCCCCATTCCCGGAAACGAGTGGTTCGAGCTCCATTTTCATTCTTGGTCCCAGTCGTGTGACGGGATAGGATCCCTTGAGTGGCATATGTTGTCATGCATTTATACTCTCCTGATCCTTCAGCGGAGCAGAAATTATGGGGGTTGCTGAGTCTCCAGCACCTTTCTCAGTGCTTAATCATAGACGCTTTTATACTCTCCTGGCGGTTGCCAAGGTTAGAGTTCGAACTCAGCTGTTCTGTCGCTCCCCGATCCTTCAACGGGGTAAGAGTTCTTTCTCGGCGCTCAATCGGAGACGCTTTTATACTCTCCTGGTGTTCGCCAAGGTTAGAGTTCAGACTCAGCTGTTCAGTCGCTCCCCGATCCTTCAGCGGGGTGAGAGTCCTTTCGCATTATCCTGTATCTGCGAGCATTCCATAATTAGTTATGCATTTAAACATTTGAAACGCAAATAAGCAAATAAGTCATGAAACATTATAAGTTATCAGTGCAACTTATAAGTGAAAGTGCAGTAAAGTAGTATGTATGTATAGTTATGCCCCCAATCAATCATTAACTTAGTGCCTGGCCAGGTCTTGTTGAGGATTGATTAGGACCATAACTGTGTTGCCCCCATGTCCGGACATGGAGGATTTGGGATCAGCTTCCATCCTGCCCCCCCGATCCTTTAACGGGGGAGGAATTTTCCCGTGGCGCTAAGTCTCTAGCGCTTTTATACTCTCCCGATCCTTCAACGGGTTAGAGTTGTTGGGGCGCTGAATCTCTAGAGCTTTTATACTCTCCCGATCCTTCAGCGGGTTAGAGTTCGAGCTCGGTTCATGATCTGCTCAACAATCCTTCAGCGGAGCAGAAGTTCTCAGCGCTAAATCATAGACACTTTTATACTCTCTCTCGACTCTGGAGAGTTAGAGTTGGGACTCAGCCGTTCCATCGCTCCCCGATCCTTCAGCGGGGTAAGAGTCCTTTCTCAGCGCCAAATCATGGACGCTTTTATATTCTCCTGGCGGTCGCCCAGGTTAGACTTTTGCTCAGGCGGCTCCGATCATGGTACACTGCCATGCCTTGTGGACATGATCTTCGCGTCCTTTATACTCTCTCTCAGCTCTGGAGAGTTAGAGTCACGGATCAAGCGGTCTGCAATCATGCACGCTCATCAAACTCGTCCTAGGTTTACATTCTAATCCAAGCTCCGAGGATTAAAACCAGTCGGACAAGCAGTTGGAGCATTTGCCAAGGCTTTGAGTTCTTTCGAACAGTCTACGGGAGGAATGGTTGGCACCAGACTTCGGGTACCTGCATTATTCACACCGCACGAATTAGTCACGTCAGTAACTCGGAAAGCATGTGAAAGCAAATTTTATGATTGAAAAGTAAGCAAATTAAGAGGCAGTGTTGCCTCCTTTATTTGAATTCATGTAATCTGGTGGCGTCGAGCCATGTAGGCGGTCACACCGCGTCCATCTAGAGTCGGACTATGACTTTGTAACTCAATGATTTATGTTCAATTGTCTTGTGGTCTGCCACGTGTGTGCCAAGGATTGGATGGTCATCCCGGATCCACCTTGAGCTATACAGCATTCTTTAGACGAAGAGCGTGGCTTTGTAAATGAGCAGTTCAGTCGAGCTTGTTATAGTATTGCTCTATGGCTCTATATGCGGGTGTTACAAGTTTGATCGGTAGCAAATCCTAGATACCTACACCATCCACATATTAATTCATCTGAGTTAATTACATCAATAACTCATAAATCATGCAAATATAAGATTCATGGTTATAGAATAATCCTGTTAAAGGAATGAGTATCATTCTGAGTGAAAAATGGCGTTGCATATTCATTGCAGGTCCATTTTACTTCTCCCTATCTCTGCCAATAAAGGGCTGCCAAAGTCCTTTAGTTGATGAGGGGTATCTTTTCAGATTATCATGGGGGTGGCAGTCCCAAAAAATGAATAGACCTTGGTCGGGGTCTTGAGATGGCAAAGGCGGCTAGGTAGGTACTATAAGCGAGTGATGAGGTCGCATCTCCTTCAAATCATCCTTTTGCCACTGTTCTGAGGGTAAGGATGGAGTGTCAGGAAGTCATGACTGGATTGCTAATGGTAGCACATCTTTGCATTGGTGTTAGGTTGTAAATTAGCATGAGAACAATGGATTCATGCTTATAGAAATTTTTGCACTTTCCATGCTAGGAAATAGGATATTACTGCGGGTGGGATAATCATATCACATAAATTCGCTGATATACCCTCGATCCCATATCGGGGACAAGGGTTGGTGCGCCGACAATCAACCAGCATTCATGCGTAAGCGTTCTAGATCTTCAACTCGCTAACTTTCAGGCAAGACTAAGTCAATTGGCCAGGCAAATTCTTGATGTATCAGCTCTGAATTAGATGATGTAATCTCAAGCAATTTATGCTCAATTCTGTAGTTGCCCCCAGCCTTAGGGGAGTGAGTCACTTGGCAGATAATCGATGAAAAGAGTGGAAGTATGAGTCTTCACTTTCTAACTTCAAAACGCCGTTCGCCAGAAGTTTCATTCATGTACATCTCCCATCTAATGGGTGGCTGACTGGTGATTTGGTCAAATCATTCAGGGTGGTAAATTCGGTAGTTGCACTCGTTGGTGTTTGTTTTGGGACAACCTTCCAAGAGAAATAGGCAATGTCGAATTGCATGTCATATCTCGAGGCATAAAGAACGATTGCACGCCTTTCACTTCACCTTGTTAGATGCATTCTGTGCTGTAGGAAGTTTATCATGGAGTTAACCATGACTCTCTTCCGGGTTTGGTCTCCAACGTTGGATCAACTTCCATTTCATCAATGGTTGTATTTCATAGTGTCTTGATGGGGATCATCTCTATCTTTTCTGGATTATTGGAACTTTCTTATTCGACCAGATGATTCGACTTTAGATCTTGTGTATGAAATATGAGGTATGTTGTAACGTTTCAATCCATCCAATAACTCTTCTGCCCATTCTAGGTAAGCTGTGAGTTGTGGTTTCTCCGACTGGAATTCCTTTCGAGTCGTCCTTCGGGGGTTATCTGCAAAACTTCGGCGTTGGATTGCTGATCATTTCTTGCACCGTCTGTATACAACTTCCAGGTGCTTGATTTCATCTTTCATTTCGAATGGCAACTCCATATAAAATCCCGCAATAGTGAACTTACTGCATTTGTCTTATTTGCTTGACAGGAGCACACTTCAAGTTTATACTCAAGAAATGACTCATAATTTAGGATAAAATCCCGCAAATATTAGCACTGGTCCAAACGAACACATCCAGGCACGCCTACAGAAAGCATATAAGTTCTCTCGTTCGAAAGAGGTCTAAAGGAGATCCGATGTGAAGACCTTAGTCAGGTCGGCGTCACCAGTCAGAACACGTGCAATTGCGTTATTAGATGTCACCCTTCTTCATCCCGAATCACCATCCTCTCTGGAATCTATGTCTTCGGGCAGGTCGTTTGGCAATTCCTTCTGCGATGCTCCCATTATTCGCAACATTGACACCTCCTTCACACTCCATTTCATCTGGAGGGGAAGCGTCTTTGGGTTTCACGCAATCTCTGTTGCGTAGCATATTCCATCCTTCCTAATCAGTCGACTTCTCCAATAACTTGGTCACCATAGACCAGTCTCACTTCATCTTTGGTTGGGATATTTAACGGTTAACACCAAGATGCTATGTAAGCTCTGAATTCCGCTAGACCTGGTTGGTTGAGACCACGATCAGATAAGCTTGTATGCAATAGAATGGCTTGCAAGGCTTCAAGTAATGTTCATACATTCTGTCATAACTGTTGTATGAAGTGGATAGCTAATGGTTGGTTCATATTTGTGTTGATCTCAAGTTCTCATCTCTCAACCGAGATCGTATGGTGGCTGGTGAGCAGTCAAATTGCTATCGCCCGGGCAAGGATCCATATGCCCGATCATGGCCCACGGTGGTTCAATTGGTACCTAACTCTGGGCACCAAAGTACATTGATCTACCCTTCATTCTATGGAAATCATTCTTCCTTGATGCAATTGACGACAAATAGGCATTGCAAATGTTAGCTAAGCTTTTCAAGGAGTGAACTGTGGGACATATATTTTTCACCACGCCATTCAAGCGAAGGGTAACTTTGTAGTGCTAGGAGCCTTTCTTCCCATTGGATAACCCATCATTGAGAATCATGGCCATTGGGATCTTCTGAGTCACCTTTAGAGTAGTGTCTGGATCGTTCTATGTCAATGGCATCTGGGACTCCGCCTGTTGGACATGTTTAAGCCACATAACTAGGTGATCACCACTCATTCAGGAACATCATCGGTTGCATTGGTGAAATCTATACACCATCGGAGCTCTGGAAGAGGAGGTTGCCAGGAGATAATCTTTACCTCGTATATCATCATAGCCAGCATGCTGAATCTTTTCTATATCCCCTCACATTGAATAACATCAGTAAATAGGTGTTATGGCTCTAGGAAGAACTCCCGTCGTTGCCAATTTGCTGTCGATTTCCTCAGGCTATCTACTGAATCTTGGTTGTTAAGCGTTTGTGATAATTGTCTCCAAATTCATATTACGAGCCGAAGGCGAGCCGTGCTCCGAACCGAAGGCGAGGCCGTCAGCGGGTCCGGGCGCAGCGCCGGCGGGGGTCCGGGGCCCTGCAGTCCCGCACGATTTTTTCGATTTTGGAAGATGGAGCCTTTTCTGAAATGATCTGAAAATTGTATTTTTTCCAAAAATTGTCACTTTTTTGGATCAGGTCGTGGCCCTTGTTCGTCGTCATTTTTCCGGGTCGCGGTTCGCTACTGTCCTCCGGTTCGCGGTTCGTGACAGTTCTCTAGACTCGGTTCGGTTCGTGGTCTTCTCCAGTTCGTGGATATGTTCACAACAATTGCTGCAGGTCGGGTCGTGGAAGTATCACCGGGTCGGATCGCGACTTCCTTGCTTGGTCGGGTCGTGGGTTCATCTTGAGACCGGATCGTGGTCTCCCCGCGATCCGCGATCCCCTCGACCTGCTCCAGCACATTTTCTTTATTATCCTCATTTGGTCGTGAAGCTTGTGAACCCTTAGCTTTTTTTCGAAGGTATGAAGCTCTGATTTTCTAAAATCAACGAAATATTCAAAAATGGTAGAAACGCGGACTGTTTTCTTTGAACTTTCAAATCCAAATAGTAGAATAGCAATCCGATAGGTTGAGAATTCGTTTCTCAGTGAAAGCACCAAAATGTTAGATCAAAATTTGACTCTAACACCCAAATTGTCGTATTTTGAGCATAGGATATGAAGAAATAACTGAAAAATATAGAAAAAGCGAGACAACAAGATTTTTATTGTGGTTCGGCGTTAACGAGCCTACGTCCACTTCATATTTTCTCATTTCATTCATGGATTACAATTACAGTGAATATTCTCTCCAAATTCATTGATTTTTATTGAGGAAGATGATAGTTATTCATGGAGAAGTGTTAGCCATGGCAGCCATGGACAAGGAGATGCCAAAAGTCCCTTGAAAATGCCCTCTGAAGGTGTATTTATAGCTGTAGGAAAGCTCCTGGAAGGACTGGTTCGTGATGGGGTACGTGGCAGGCGATTCAGAGAAATAGGAGAGCCAGTAGCCTTGAGAATAGGTCAAAACAAGCTGCGTGTGAACAGGTCCGAAGGTCGGATCGCGGTCATGGGTCGGATCGCGGTCATGGGTCGGATCGCGGTCATAGGTCGGATCGTGTAGGCAAGGTCAGATCGGATCGCGTAGGCAAGGGCGGATCGGATCGCGTAGGCAAGGTTGGATCGGATCGCGGTCATATGCCAGCTTACACCCGTTCACGGAAATGGGCGTAACTTTCAAACCGTAAGTCCTATTGAGCCAAACCAAAGCTCAAACTGAAGCTAATTCAAAGGGCTACGAGTATATGAGGTGAATAGATCCGAATGAGGTCATTTGATAGGGGTTTCAGGCCAGTTTATACTGATGTTGTGATTTTGACCAAATTGCCTTGTGTCTTCTGATGATGCTTCCAATGCCGAAGAGCGATGTTATCCAGAGATTCCATATGAGACAGCATTTACCCAGAGGTATGTCAACATGATCTTTGCTTTGGGTAGCCTGGTCACAAAGCAGGCTAAAACACATACACATATATATATAATATTAGAATTCTCATAGTGGTTTTTACTCCATTCTTGTCTGCTCCATGCTATTGTGTTCGACAAGAGGTTTCCAACAAACTTCGTTTCATGTGATTCTGTGTCCATTTGAATGAGATATGGTCATTTAAATATCAAATGATTTATTAAATAATTAATTAATAATTTAAATTTCCTTAATTCAATCACCCCTGGCTAATCACGTTTTCCTTCTACATCGTATTCCTCCACCGTTGTTCTTTCAGAAAAGAAACCCATCCGCTCAAATTGAAATCCTCATGCGCACACTAACTGAGATGGCCTGGACCAGATCTGACATCGCCGCGAGGAGCACCGTACTCCCCTCCTCCGACGCAAGCAAGTGCAGCCATTCCGATCGTCTCCTGGCCTCCGAAGTTGGCTGCGAATGGAATGGGAATGGGACCCGAATTCTCTCCAACCATTACATAATAGACGATCATAACCGTTCATTTTCAAGATCATGACATTCTCTTCGATTTATGTTATATGAGTTGGTTGAATTAGTGTATAGATTCCATGAAAATTGAAGAGAATCGATTGAGCATTTCTGGCCATACAAGAAAGGAAGGCGGTGGCTAATAGAATGGGAATTGGGGTTTTGTTTGGTTAGGTATATATAATAAAATATTATTAAATTTCTAGTTGGAAAATAAACCCATTAATTCTCAATAGCTCCAAATTCAGTCCAACGAGAGTTGTCCGCAGCCAAATACCCCCGTTTCGGACCCAATGGACTAGGTCCCGTCATCCCATTCGATCGTTTTCAGCTTTTTTTTTAAATTAAAATATAAACAATTTTCTTATTTAATTTGATCGTACATTTAAATTTACCGGGGCCACGTACAGACTCCAAACATTCCCGAAAAATGAATCTAGCTATGTTTTGACGAAACGGTCCTAACAAAATTAATTTTGTCAAATTTCAAGACCATTTGAAAAATGGCCATTTTATTGTTGATCCAATTTGACTGAAATTGACAAAACATGTTTTCTTTTGCCATGCTCACATATGAATTCCAAAAATTATGAAAATTGGAATATTGCAATAATTTGACATTCCTGATCCAACCAAAGTGGTCTCATAAAAAACGGAAGGTCGTTTGTAAAATGGCTATATATTTTATTAAAATATTTGTATAAATTCCATAGCGACTATTCTGAATATTCAACTAGCCATAACTTTTTATTCCCGCTATGAAATTCCAATTTTTCAGATCCTTTAGAAAGATATTTTTAAACAAATTTAAATATTTTGGTTTTACAGAAATCCGTTTTATTTTGAATCATGTACATTCATTCAAAGTTCAAATTCAAATTTTCAAACTACCGCGCTATTTCTAACTCCTTTTAAAATTAAAATAAATATATTCGTTCTAACTTCGATTTAAATAAAAATTTAATTGTTATTATTTAAAATAAATTATTTTAAATATTCAAAATTCACTAAAATTGCTAAAACAAAAATTTAAATTGGTTCCAAAATTTCGTGTTGTTATATATGTTCTTGTTGATGTGTGATATTTGTGATGTTATATTTATTTCGTTCACAAACAGCAAGTCCCCCGTTGATTTAGGAAAGTCACTGTGGATTAAAATGATACATGCTCGATAGTGTAGGTTTAGCAAATAAATCTGAAAAGATTTGGGATGTGGGTTAAATGATATACATTTAGAATAATATTATTTTAAAAAAGGGTTGGAATTATGTATATCTATATCATTTGACCATATGTTTGAGAACTGAATGCGGGTATTGTGGCTAAAAAATTACTTTTTGAAAATTTTAAAGTATGTGTCCGTTAGATCCAAAAGTGGCTCTAACACCCAAATTATATGAATTAGTAGAGATCTATATCTAGAAATGCAAGAAAACACAAAAAACGTACAAGATTTATAATGGTTCGGCGTTAACGAGCCTACGTCCACATTATATTTAGGATTATATGTTAAATTCAAGTACAATCAATGGTCTCTCTGAATCTCACTTTTGCAATGTTGGTTCGTTCAATGATTTCGAATTAATACTGATTAGGAACAATGAAGAGACAGTAATGGTGGAGACAACACTTAAAACCGCCGACAGATCCTGAATAAGGCCAAGTTTGGGGCTATTTATAGGTGATATCTGTAGACGGATTGTGGTCATACGTGGCACAAATTCCAAGGATCTCGGACTGGTTCATAACTTGATGGAGAAATGGTCAATGTGAAGGTTGTAGACATGTGTCGTGAGATCAGAGCCTTTCGGATCGTGGAAGACCGAGTCACTACTCTCGCTCTTTGGCTTCTGTAGTTGGATCGTGGGAATGGTTCAAGTGTGGATAAGATCGCCATAAGGTTGTCACAAGCTGGGTTGTTGCAGTCGCTCCACGATCCGCATAGAGCGGGGGATCACGAACCAAAATGAGGAGGAAAGCAGGACCGGATCAAGATAACTTCTCAAACGATACTTCATGTTGGACTTGTACATGTGTCTAAGTGGTTGGGTTCAAATGCTAGCCAACATTTTGCCCCCTCGAAGTATGTTTTATCAAGGATGGAACATGCTTTGAAAATACTGAGCTATCTTTTCATGAAGTGAAGTAAATCAGTAGTCGTGTCTGTCTGAAGTGTCGTACTGCTTCAGGAAGTTGCATCCTTTGGCGGGTATAAATATCAAGTTGAATCCTTCGATCAGTTCTTTATTCGTTGGCTGATTCCATACTTTAGAAAATTCTACGATCGACTAGTTACATAAGTTTTCCTTTCCCCCTCTCCTTTTTTCTTTCTTCTATCTCTCTCTCTCTTTTTTTAAGACCGGGTCATTGTGATATAGTGTGACCAGGGTGGATACAACATGCCTATGATCAAGCGGGCCGCCTTCTGTACTGCGGTGGACTTTCTTATGAGTCCGTGGTCCATGGGTCCTCACGAGGCCGAATAAAACAAAAATGGGGAGACGAAAAGCCCACCATTCAGATATATAAGTTGGGCGCCTCTCCCTCCTTTCCTTTCCTTCTTCCTTTGCCGCCGCCAGCTCTTTAGCCAAAACCCTAACTTATCTTTTACTAAAAATCAACGCTACCCCACAAACAACAGGTAATGGCGATCTGATTACTTCCATCTTTATAGTGTTTATTCTTTTTCATTTCTTTCCATTCCTTTTTCACCAATAAGGCAACGGTGATGATGAGAGTTTGGGTATGGCGACGGTGTTGGTAAGTTTCTAGAGGAAGACAGGTGATGGAGAGGAGGAAGACTGGTTTCACTAGGATGGTTCGTGTATGGGACAACGGCATGGTTATAGAGAGATGGTAGGAGAAAGGATGAAGACAAAGTATTAATTTGACTAGTGGGTCGGGTCGTGGGGATGAAGGAGCATTGGTTCGTGGAGGTAGGAAGTAAAGCGGATCGTGGGGGTTTGTCACGATCCGTCTGGCTAAAACTAACGGGTCAAGAACTTTAACATTCCACGATCTGATGTCTCTTCACGAGATGGGGCCTGCTTCACGAACCAGCGACGCATCATGATCCGAACCCTGTTTCACGAGCTGGTTTGATGAACGATCCGACGCGCATGTTGACTAGAAAATAACTTTAATTCTGATATACCAATGGACAGTTAGGTTAGAGACTTCGAGATGAATCTTTTGAACTGAACAACAACATAACCTAGCAGCGAACAACGACCAATATCTATTTATTTGATTAACTTCACGCTTTGCTTATTGTATGCACAGGCACACACTTGCACTTACACACACGGGGAACGGGTACTTGTGTTCTAACTTCTCATGTTTTCTCGCCAACACAATTATGTCAGATAGACAGTCAACCGAAATGATAGAGAGAGATACAGAATCAGAGTCATCAAAGCAGTATGATCCCAATGTGCTTCCCACAGATTCAGATCGGGAAGATTCCGACCCCGATTATGAGACCGACACCGATATTGAATCGACGACTTCTGAAAGTACATCTCTTGAAGACGAGGAAGAAGAAGATGATCGGGCTCCCGACGAGATCCCAGGCATTGAGGAATTTGAGTAAGAGAAACTCATTGATTCTCTGGCCTCCAAATTAGATGACATAAAGATTAAGAAAATATGTTTGAGACACGAGATCCCTTGGGACGAAGTGAAGACTCTGGAAGGGGGAGATAGACCCCATTCTTCCCCGAAGGGTATATGGCTGTCAGTAGGCTAATGTGCTGGGTAGGCGCTATTCCTCCATTTCCACCAATCGTTGTTAAGACCTTAAGACGATTGTGCAATTCCCCTATACAACTTCATCCTAATGCCTACGCAGCCTTGTACACTTTATGCATTGCGTATGCGGAAATTTTATAGACCGAGCTCACTTTCAAAGATTTGAAATTCTATTATCTCTTCAAACACCGTTCCATAGCGACTCCAAACTTTTCTTTCTTCGAATCAGTTGCCAACATGAAGGTTTTATCGGAGGGTCACAGCAGCATAGGGGATCCTAAAGCTGATTGGTTCTATATAAAACACCAAGACAGGTGTGCAAGGTAGTGGCTAAAGTCAAGTGAGCTTTAAGCTTCAAGATGCGTGACCAGAGTGCGTAACCAAAGCACTGACATGTTTCTTTTCTCTATACAGATCACAGCTTCCCAAAAACGGAAGGCTCGGTGTATGATGATCGGCTGTCCCGCCTTCTCAAGAGAAAATCAGACTTCCTGAAAATCAAGAAATGTATCACTGACGAGAATCGTCACAAGCACCGTCTTCTGGATATAAGGTTCGGAATTAGTGCGAGCGGTATTCCATACAAATACGTGCCTCTGACTGAGGGAGAAGGGACTTCGGGGGTCACGAAAACCACTGAACTTCGTAAGAGACCCTCACCAATGATCGATCAGGATGATGAGGATTTGAACGTATATAAGGGAGGTGAGGTTCGAGCTGATGAGCCAAAGGAAGTTTCAGTATCCAAGGGACAATCTCCGTCAAGGACTTCACCACCGCATGAGCCTCCCGTTCATGATGAACTAACAGGGGAACAGATATTCAGAGAACTGAGCAAGATCCCTCTACCAGACGACATTTACACATAAGAAGATTTCAAAGAGGAACCATTCTTTCCCATCTCTGAGGAAGTGAATGTTTCGGTTGGGGAAAAAGAAAACACACAGACAAGCCAGACTCCAGGCCTTGGTCTGTTAGGGGGGATCACACGGGATGCACAAATCGCTTACACCACGCGTCACAACACTTCTACATCACCAATATTCATGATTCTGATACACATTTGTTTTGTTTGCAGGGAAAATGCCTCGTAAACAATCTTATTCTTATCGCTCTCTCCGAGCGAGCACACCGAGGCTCCTTTCTGATCCTGAGCAGGCTCGTAGTGATAACCGAGGGAGAGATAGTTATCGACCCCGTGACTCTTATCAAACTCATTCTACGCAGTCTCGTTCTCTACCAAGGCAAGATGTTGGGAAATCCCATAGTCATCCAGTGCCATCGGCGGGAGGTAAGCAGCTTCCCAAAGAATTGACTCCCCAAAAAAGTACACCCTCTCATAGCAAGTCTTCCAAGAAACACCATGAGCCAAAAGATAAAAACAAAGATCCGAGCAAGGATTTAGAAAAGGAGAAAATAGCTATTGTCCCTCATAGGCAGCGTGATTTTGATAGTACCGCTACGCAAGATGTTGTTTACACCTCCGAGAATCAAATCATGCTGGAGCGTTTGCGGAAGCAGTTTCCTGACGTCTTCGAGGGAGAATGGTGTTTGTTCCAGACCTTGAACCGGTTCCCGAGGACTGGGATGTGGAGGTCATAGGGCGAGTGAATCACGTATCCAAACAATATAGGGCGATGAAGAAGCATGTCGCCACTCTTTCTTCTACCATTCGCCACCTAGAGATGGAAGCAGCTAGAAATAGAGCGAAGATTGACAATGATAGTAAGGCCAGGAGCAATATGGAAAAGGAGCTAGAAGATACACAAGCTCAGTTTGCTTTAGCTCGGCGAGACGCGGAAAATTACAAGTCAGAGCTTGAGAGTGCTAGGAAGCGTTCTCACTATGACGACCCTAAACCCCCGTATGACCGTGGCAACAGTAATCTTTGGAATATAACACATAAAAGAGTCTGAAACAGTAATAGAAATGATAAAGTCTAGCTCTAGCTTCATAGCTATCCAAAAGAGTCTGCTAAAACCTGAATACAAGGCTGCTCGTGTAGAAATAAGGACACCCGAGTTTGCAAAGTGAAACAAACACCGAGTCAGTCATGGGACTGGTATGAGAAATCTACTTAACTGGTTAAACAACAATAATATGGAGAATGATAGGACCACGCCGCTAACGCGGAACGAGTTTACTCTAGTGATCGCCAGTGCACGAAATGAGGTAAATCATTAAACAACGCAATGCTTTTTATAAAAATGAAGCCATTATAAGACTCATGTCCCATCACACAATGCAACGCAAGCCGGAGGATAGATTTTTACCATATAATGGGAAAAATATGCTTGATAAGGATAATACAAATCATTTGATATTATTACTAGTGTATAAATGTTTCAAAAACAATTTCAATCATAAGTATTAATCATAGATGGCATGGGTACCATATATCATGTCGCCATATATATTTACAATCAAAACCGCACGATGTCATATTTGGAAATTGGATTTCTGTCATGAATCAAGGCAAAAGATAGTCCTTACCGAATTTGAGACAATCTAGCCTACCATGTCTCAGGGCAAGTACTCTGTCAAGCCCTTGGATCCTCAGGGCCGGTCCACACAGAGTGGATTAAACGTAAACCCTGGACAATACGTCTCCCTACCCTATGGGGCGTAAATGAGCCAAATGACTCCATATCCAAGGAGCCTCACATTCCAACAACCACACAGGTGAAAATAATAGAAATGTCAGGGCTGGTAGGTCACTAACACCACCATAGCTAGAAAGAGACGCATGTCCTCCCTGACGTCCTCTCTTGTTTCTGGTTCATACCAGGGTGTGAGGCACGCGAATTAACGCTATACACAAAGCTATGCCACACATGCCATGCTTTGACCATCAAACATAAGACTTTGCTTTTCAACAGAAGCCTTGATCATCTGCATCTTAGCATGCCACATAGGCAATTCACGCCATGCAACTGATGTTTATCAATCACACAAAATGAAATCCAATGTCAGACACACAGTCCATTTTCAAGTCCGTTCTGGGTCTGAACGAAATCAGAGGCACCGTATTCCTTGCATATCCATACAATCAATAAGTACGTTCGAACGGCTACCACTTTAGCCCCTTCAAGGTAGCTACTCCAATCATGAGCCTCAGTAGCACCCATCCATTCGATGTGAAGATCGTCGGTCTTGTACCGATTTCGTATCTTCGACTTCTAATCGTCGATCAATTATTTGAAATGAGAATTAACTCGGCCTTTTCAAATAATTCACGCATATCTGGCATTTTACAGTTATAGTTTGTACAGTCCATATCAGTCTTCAGTTCAACCTGAAATATAGTCGTCACCTTAAAAGCCTCTTGCTTGTATGGTACATCTCCAACCTCGTCACATAAGCTCCAAGTGCTTATGTTGTATATGGTGAAGTGTTCTATCTTCAAGAAGTATGCCATGTAGTGTAGTTCAAATTTAATTGTTACTATCCTATGGCGACATTTATGATTTCACACAGAACAACCAGCACTCCGCATCCAATTGCATTCACAGGAGTTGATATAATAAAATTGTGCAGCCAACTCATTAAGGTTTACCTATTTGTCGGGCACGCAAATAAATTCTTTACTCAACAGCTAATCCATTTTCCTGTTCGGCATTTGTATATATATGTGCAAATCTAAGCTAAAAATAATATTTATAGTGAACAATGGTTTATTTCTATACATGGTTATTTTTAACACTTCCTATACATGTTAAAAATAATATTTTCCACTTACAAATATTTATTTCAACAAGTGGTTATTTTTAACACATCATGTTTCGTATAAAAATAATATTTTTAGCGAACTAAAATATATTTAAACGCATGACTATTTTATTTAGTTCATATACATGTTAAAAATAATATTCATAGTAAACAAATATTTATTTCAACACATGGGTATTTTTATCATCAAAAATATTTATTCAACACGTGAATTTTATTCAACACATGAATTTCTATTCAACACATGAATTTTATTTATTTCATACTTATGTTAAAAATGTTATTTTTATCGTTTATTGAATTTATTCTATACTTGCATATTTTTCAACACGTAAACATATTTTTCAACATATGAATATTGTTTCAACACATGAATATAGTTTCAACACATGAAAATTCTCGACACAAGAGCATTATCAACACATGACTATTTTTATTGGTTCATATACTTGATAAAAATAATATTTTTATCGATCTAAATATTTATTCAACACATGAATATTTCCTATATGTTATTTAAGTGATAAAAATGTGATTTTTATCGTTTAGAGATTTTATTAAACATATGAATATTTTCAACACAAACCATCATAATCAACCATTCGTAATTATCAACCATTCGTAGTATTCAACCATCGTAATTATCAACCATTCACAATTATCAACCATTCGCAGTATCACATATTTCACGCCAATCACAATCAATAAATATCGTCCATGGTTCGTGGATGAGGGGAGTATATATATATATATATTCGTCTATAAATATATTTCTATTCCATTCCATCTCGCTTTTCAACACATATATGATTTATACAATGCTTGTATAATTTATACATCGCTCATATAACTTATACAACAAATGTACATGAGGTATACAATGCGTATATAATTTATACTTCGCTTATATAATTTATACAACACATTTCCATTCACATTTCAGTTTAGAAATCTCACATTGTTTTTCGCGATGCTAAAAATCATAGGAAGCTCAGAAAAATCCTTGGAATCTTCTAGAATGTAGAGAGCGTCCTTACGGTCCCGATTCCTCTTGTTTCACTGAATTTCGACCACATAAAAAAAAAGATTTGATTTTTTTAAGTTTGCAACACTTTTAAATGTTAAAATCAGTTTAAACTAGCCAAAGCTGTACCCTTTTAGCGAAGGTTCGAAACTAGGGTTTTGAACTACGCGGAATCCGAGGCACTTCGCCGAAATTGAAATATACCACGTCGAGGAGCATCAGGAGGCGCGCAAAACGTTGGTTCCCACATCCAGTTCTGTGGCGTCTTCGAGGCAGGACGGCGGTCGGAAGTTGGAGACTTCGGAGGCGCGAAACTCGAGGAAGACACGAAGATAGGGGGCGTAGGTGGTATGGATTTGAAGAGGAGGTGGAGGTCTTCGAAAATTGCTAAGGGGCGGAGGCTAATGATGAAGGGATCGACTAAATTTTGGCCAGGAAGATAGTGAGCAGTTTCCGCCGTCGGTTACAAGGGGGGCGAGGGTTTTCTGAGATTTTTTTATATTTTTAATTAATGAATGAATTATTTGATTGGCCCATTATTTATATAAATTCTAAAATAGGGTTTTCTCAAAACGAACTCCAATCCAAACCCAATGACTATCGCCCCTAGCTAAATACCCCCTTTTCGAACACAATGGGATATGTTTCGTTAGCCAGATCGACTGTTACAGTCAGTTATTCTTCAAATTAATTTACAAAACATTCGATTTTCGATTTAAACGTACATTTTAATTTGCCGGGGACACATACTGATTCTAAAAATTCCAGAAAAATTTATCTAGCTATGTTGGAACGATACGGTTCCAACAAAACTGATTTCGTTGAATTCTGAGACCGTTTGTAAAATGGCCATTTTCTGGTCGATCCATTTTGGCTGAAGTCAACCAAACACGTTTTCCTTTGCCACGCTCACATATTAACTTCAAAAATTATGGAAATTTAAACTTAGCAATAAATCGACATCCCGGATCCAACCAAAGTGGTTTCATCGAAAACAGAGGTCATTTGCAAAATTGCTATTTTCAGGGGCTTTTATATTATTTAAAAATGGGATTTTTAAATTCTAACCAAATTTCTGCTCAAATTAACCAAAATAAAAAATTTAAATTGGTTCATATTTTCCGGGTTGTTACAATCTCCCCGGCTTAAAACTTTTCATCCCCGTAAAGGAACGAAGCTGAAAGTTGTTTTACTATTCAACTCAACTTTCACTCTGGCTGAATTTATGTTTCATTTACATATTGGTTTCAATAAATTTTTTAGTTAAACTAATAATCAAACAACACAACCAACATCCAATTTGTTGATTAACTTTTCAAATATATATATTTTATATATTCAAAAATCATATTTCTAAAACCAGACTATATATATATATGTATATAATCACAAATACATTATTTATAAACATATAACTCTCAACTCATTCTAGGGCATTCCTGAACCCATCTTTAACGAGTTATTCTGATTCTGCTATACTCATACTAGGACCTTACTGATCCTTCTATAATGAGTTATTCGTCCTAGAACTCTACTGGTTCTATCTCGGACGAGTACGTTAATATGTTATATTCCGGAGCTAAGATTAACCAAAGCTCTTATACCACGTGTGACGACCCCAAACCCCCGTACGACGGTGGCAATGGTAATCTTTGGAATATAACACATAACAGAGTCTGAAACAGTAATAGAAATGATAAAGTCCAGCTCCAGCTCCATAGCTATCCAAAAGAGTCTACTTAAACCTGAATGCAAGGCTGCCCATATAGAAATAAGGGCACCCGAGTTTGCAAAGTGAAACAAACATCGGGTCAGTCATGGGATTGGTATGAGAAATATACTTAATTGGTTAAAATAATAATATGGCAAATCATAGGACCACGCTGCTAACGCGGAATGGGTTTACTCCAGTGATCGCCAGTGCACGAAATAAGGTAAATCATTAAACAACGCAATGCTTTTTATAAAAATGAAGCCATTATAAGACTCAGGTCCCATCACACAATGCAACGCAAGCCGGAGGATAGAGTTTTACCTTATAATGGCCAAAATATGCTTGATACGAATAATACAGATCATTTGATATTATAACTAGTGTATAAATGTTTCAAAAACAATTTCAATCATAAGTATTAATCATAGACGGCATGGGTACCATATATCATGTTGCCATATATATTTACAATCAAAACCACACGATGTCGTATTTGGAAATTGGATTTCCGTCATGAACCATGGAAAAAGATAGTTCTTACCGAATTCGAGACAATCTAGCCTACCATGTCTCAGGGAAAGTACTCTGTCAAGCCCTTGGATCCTCAGGGTCGGTCCACATGGAGTGGATTAAACTTAAACCCTGGACAATACGTCTCCCCGCCCTATGGGGCATAAATGAGTCAAATGACTCCATATCCGAGGCGCCTCGCATTCTAATAACCACAGAGATGAAAATAATAAAAATGTCAGGGTAGGTAGGTCACTGACACCACTATAGCTAGAAAGAGATGCATGTTCTCCCTGACGTCCTCACCCATTTCTTGTTCATACCGGGGTGTGAGGCTCGCGAATTAACGCTATACACAAAGCTATGCCACACAGGCCATGCTTTGATCATCAACCACAAGACTTTGCTTTTCAACAAGATCATATGCATCTTAGCATGCCACACAGGTAATTCACGCCATGCAACTGACTTCTATCAATCACACAAAATGAAATCCAATGTCAGACACACAGTTCATTTTCAAGTCCGTTCTGGGTCTGAACGAAATCAGAGGCACCGTATTCCTTGCATATCCATACAATCAATAAGTACGTTCGAACGGCTACCACTTTAGCCCCTTCAAGGTAGCTACTCCAATCATGAGCCTCAGTAGCACCCATCCATCCGATGTGAAGATCGTCGGTCTTGTACCGTCTTCATATCTTTGACATCTGAGAATTAACTCGGCCTTTTTAAATAATTCACGTATATTTAGATTTCAAATCTATTCTGTCCACGGTCAAATTATTCGACATCCACATTTCAGTTCATTAGTATAATTTTCAAGTCAAACACATTCAACCATCAAATATCAAGCAAACCAAGTAAAATTGGTTTATTTCCATTCCATATCACTTATAATATTTTTTAACAATTTTTTGCTATTTTTATTTATTTAAAATAGCTCATATTAATTAAAAGACGTTTCAGGTCGTGTTGTGGCACTGGCGCTGTTTTTCTTTAGATTTGTTTTACATATATATGAAAATCTAACCGTTGGATCTTAACAAAATTTATACCATTGGAAAGATCTCTCAAAAGCGAACCCAACGGTTCTGGTTTCGTGAAAATCCGATGGTCGGATCTTTCGGTATAATTGTTTAAAGTTACGATTTCAAAGCGCGAACTACAGCGGCTCGATTCATTTTAATTGAATTTATATATATATATATATATATAATCCATTCGGCGATTTCTAAATCGTTTCTACTTCAAATATTTCACTAACGCCTTTAAATTTCCGAAAATTTTGCCATAGTTTCTCTTGTACGGAGAGGGGTTTGGAAGTTTATTGGGCCGTATTAGGTACCCAATAAATCCTAAAATGCATACACATAATTATAGTGACATATAATCTTGTGTCCTTAGGGGAGCGTGTTCAGATCATGGCTTCAGAGGATAAATTCTCTTCCCCTAAAAACGGATTTTTTTGCCTTACCAACTAGAGCGACTTGTTTATTGTCAACTCCAGACCCGTGTGTGGTTTTTTATTAATCTGGCACTTTACAGTTATAGTTTATACAATACATATCAGTCTTCAGTTCAACCTGAAATATAGTCATCGCTATACAAGCCTCTCGCTTGTATGGTACATATTCAACCTCGTCACATAAACTCCAAGTGCTTATGTGGTATATGATGAAGTATTTTATCTTCAAGAAGTATGCCATGTAGTGTAGTTCAAATTTAATTGTTACTATCATATGGCGACGGTTATGATTTCACATAGAACAACCAGCACTCTTCATCCAATGGCATTCACAGGAGTTGATATAATAATAAAATTGCGCAGCCAACTCATTAAGGTCTACCTATTTGTCGGGCATGCAAATAAATTCTTTACTCAACAGCTAATCCATTTTCCTATTCAGCATATGTATATATATGTGCAAATCTAAGCTAAAAATAATATTTCTAGTGAACAAAGGTTTATATATATACATGGTTATTTTTAACACTTCCTATACATGTTAAAAATAATATTTTCCACTTACAAATATTTATTTCAACAAGTAGTTATTTTAAACACATCATGTTTCATATAAAAATGATATTTTTAGCGAACTAAAATATATTTCAACGCATGACTATTTTATTTAGTTCGTATACATGTTAAAAATAATATTCATAGAAAACAAATATTTATTTCAACACTTGTGTATTTTTATCATCAAAAATATTTATTTAACACATGAATTTCTATTCAACACATGAATTTTATTTATTTCATACTTATGTTAAAAATGTTATTTTTATCGTTTATTGAATTTATTCTATACATGCATATTTTTCAACACGTGAACATATTTTTCAACATATGAATATGGTTTCAACACATGAATATAGGGTCAACACATGAAAATTCTCAACATAGGAGTATTGTCAACACATGACTATTTTTATTGGTTCATATACTTGATAAAAATAATATTTTTATCGATCTAAATATTTATTCAACCTATGAATATTTCCTATATTTTATTCAAGTGATAAAATTTTGATTTTTATCGTTTAGAGATTTTATTCAACATACGAATATTTTCAACACAAAACATCATAAACAACCATTCGTAATTATCAACCATTCGTAATTTTCAACCATTCGTAATTATCAACCATTCACAATATGACATATTTACACGCCAATCACAATTAATAAATATCGTCAATTGTTTGTGGACGAGGGAAGTATATATATATATTATATAAATATATTTCTATTCCATTCCATCTCGCTCTTCAACACATATATGATTCATACAACGCTTGTATAATTTATACATTGCTCATATAGCTTATACAACACATGTACATGAGGTATACAACGCGTATATAATTTATACTTCGCTTATAAAACTTATACAACGCATATCCATTCACATTTAAGTTTAGAAATCTCATATTGGTTTTCGCGATGCTAAAAATCGTGGCAAGCTCAGAAAAATCCCCGGACTCTTCTAGAATGTAGAGAGCGTCCTTACGGTCCAGATGCCTCTTGTTTCACTGAATTTCGACCACATAGAAAAAAGATATGATTTTTATAAGTTTGCAACACTTTTAAACGTTAAAATCAGTTTAAACTAGCCAAAGCAGTACCCTTTTAGTGAAGGTTCGAAACTAGGTTTTGAACTGCGCGAAATCCGAGGCACTTAGTCGAAATCGAAATATACCACGTCGAGCAGCATCAGGAGGCGCGCAAAACGATGGGTCCCACGTCCAGTTCGGTGGCGTCTTCGTGGCAGGATGGCGGTCGGAAGTTGGAGACCTTGGAGGCGCAAAACTCGAGGAAGACACGATGAAAGGGGGAGTAGGTGGTATGGATTTGAAGAGGAGGAGGTAGGCTTCGAAAATTGCTAAGGGGCGGAGGCTAGTGATAAAGGGATCGGTCGGATTTTGGCCAGGAAGATGGTGAGCAGTTTCCGCCGTCGGTTATGAAGGGGCGAGGGTTTTCTGAGATTTTTTTATATTTTTAATTAATGAATGAATTATTTTATTGGCTTATTATTTATATAAATTCGAAAATTGGGTTTTCTCCAAATTAACTCCAATCCAAATCCAACGATTATCACCCCTAGCTAAATACCCCCTTCCGAATACAATGGGATATGTTTCGTAGGCCAAAATCGACTGTTATAGTCAGTTATTCTTCAAATTAAAGTATAAAACATTTGATTTTAGATTTGAACGTACATTTTAATTTGCCGGGGCCACATACTAATTCAAAAAATGCAGAAAAATTTATCTAGCTATATTGGGACGATACGGTCCCAACAAAACTTCGTCGAATTCTGAGACCGTTTGTAAAATGGCCATTTTCTGGTCGATCCATTTTGACTGAAATCAACCAAACACGTTTTCCTTTGCCACGCTCACATATTAACTTAAAAAATACTTCAAAAATTATGGAAATTTAAAATTAGCAATAAATCGACATCCCAGATCCAACCAAAGTGGTTTCGTCGAAAACAGAGGTCATTTGCAAAATTGCTATTTTTAGGGGCTTTAATATTATTTAAAAATGGAAATTTTAAATTCTGACCAAATTTCTGCTTAAATTAACCAAAATAAAAATTTTAAATTGGTTCAGATTTTCTGGGTTGTTACATTCATACAAAGCTCGGCTCAAATAGCCAAGAACGTTTGGCTTTGAAGAAAGAAGTGGAGGATCTCAGGACAATCAACACCGAACTAAAAACAGCACAGGAACATTTTGCTACTGAGAAGGCTGTCTGGGAGAAAGAGAAAGCGAGCTTAAAAGACAATCTCGCTCTTGTTGAAAAAGAGAAAGCATCTTTGAATGATCGGCTTATCCAAGTCGAAGAGCGTGCAGCTCTTGCTGAAAGTAACGCTAATAACGCTCTTGAATCGGCTTCCACCACTGCTGATGAGCTTGCCACAACCAAAAAAGAGATAGTGGGCTTCGAAGAACTGCTATTCGACTTCATTGGCCAAGTTATTAAGACCCGAGACATCTCATGGATACAGGATTATCACATTACTTTGGTCAATGTGGTGGATATGATCGCTGAGGGCAAAAAGCGTCGATTGAAAACCGAGGAAGTTGATGAAAAATAGCTCATTCAGACTTATCTCAGAGGTGAAGAGCCTGAGGCTTTAGAGATAGGCAGACGTCTGATCCAATAGGAAATTGAGAAAGAGAGAGCAAAGCTCAAGGGCAAGGATAAAATTGACGAAGGCTCTAGCTTGGTTGTGGATCTTAAGGCCTCCTAAATCAAGGAATACAATCCTGATGATCCGTTGATTTCCTTGGCTCCAACCCCTTCAGTTGTCGACGTTGCTATTATAAATCTAGGCAAGGAGTCGACTGAAGTTATCTCCATATTCTCTCCACAATTCGTCAAAGAAGTTATAACTTGTCATCATACCGCCGTACAGACAACTGAGATGACCACATTATCTCCCAAATTGCTAACATTTACTTCTCATGACATAGGTGGCAAGCCGATCGAGATGGATACGGAAGAGAAAGCAAAGGCAGAGAAAGCCAGTGTCCCTTCAAGTACTGGTGCTGGAGTCCCTGAGGTTCCAAAGCAAACCGAGGACGCAACAAGAGAGAAGGTTATTGTTGCACCTAGCACCGATGCTCCTACGAATGCTGAAGTTATTGGGGCTTTGCAAGACACTGATGGTGGTCATGGAAATGAAGAGGATGATGTAGTCATCCCAGAAGAAATCAAGGATGACGATACCGAGACCTTGGCTGATATGCAGGCTAAGAAAGAGAAACAATTGGTTTTAAAGAAGGAGGAGCAGGACCCTCTTTATGTTCCTCCTATTTCAGAGGTTGACCCCAAGACCGGGTTGGTCATAAACTTCTCCTCCAGATCAATAACTTCACAGCTTGCCTCCCAGTCTTCTAATTCTCCCCCAGAGTCTCTTATTGATAAGAGGAAGAGGAAGAAGAGTGATCGCACTGATGCTGACAAAGAGGAGTTAGAGAAACACGAGAAGGAAAAGAAATAAAAATCGTCTCCTAAGTGTAAATAGAGTGCACTTATTAGTTCATATTTTGCTTTTAGGCTTTCCTTCATATTTTGCTTTTATGCTTTCCACTGGCCAAGAAATGTAGTTGTGAGAATGGCCCTCACTTTTGTCTAGCTTTACCCTTGTAATTCTGCATTTAGTTACTGAAAATTCATTTCTTTTGTATCTTCGCATACCTGCAAGTTTACCATGTCTAAAGAGTTTATTATTTTGAATCACAAAACTTAAAAAATAATCATAACTGAAACAATCGTAACTAAATACTGAAGTCATGAATGATAATCAATGAAAAGTTCGTGCGCTAAGTAAACACTTAGTGTTCATAAATGCAAAGTGTCATATGTATATGCCCCCAATCAATCGTTAATATGGTGCCTGGCCAGGGCTTATTGAGGATTGATTAGAGTCATATGTGTGCTGCCCCCCATTCCCCGAAATGAGGTGTTCGGGCCCCTTTTTCATTCTTGTCCCCAGTCATGTGATGGGGTAGGAGCCCTTGGGTGGCATGTGTCATTGTGCCTTTATACTCTCTCGATCCTTCAGCGGGGTAAGAGTTATTGTGGTGCTAAGTCTCTAGCGCCTTTATACTCTCCTGATCCTTCAGCGGGTTAGAGTTCGAACTCGGTTCTCAGTCTACTCACCGATCCTTCAACGGGGCAGGAGTTCTGGGGGTGCTAAGTCTCTAGCGCCTTTATACTCTCCTGATCCTTCAGCGGGGTGGAGTGTTATCGAGGTGGTTTTATCGTGGTGCATCTTAACGCCTTGGGGATGTTATCTTCGCGTCCTTTATACTCTCTCCCTAATCTCGAGAGTTAGAGTGCAAGCTGTAGTGTGATTTACCTCGCTGCACATTTTGGAGCTTTAGTTACCGTTAGCCTTTCAATCTAATAGATGGCGTTTTGAATTAGGTGTTTTGTAATCGCTGCATAGTTTAAAACAAACCTCAAAATGGTAATGATTTATTTTAATTAAAATAAAAGAGCAGACAAGAAACAGTGCATTAAAGGTAAATGACACGCAATATTTTTATAGTGGTTCGGTCGAATCTTGACCTACGTCCACTTTATAATCTTTTGTTCAAGTAATTAGACTGTTCTAGGAAAGTCGAGCCTTTTTACATGGTCCAAAAACAAAAGAGTAAAACCGACAATTTCATGTCAGATAAGGCCGCAAATGATGGGCATTCCACACTCTGGGGATTTCATCTCCATCCACGGTTGCTAGCTTGAAGGTTCCATTATCAAGCCTTCATAAAATGGAGTACGGTCCATCTCATTTCGAGCCCGTATGTACTGGGGGTGGAAAGATGCGCTTCAGAACCAAGTCTCCGGGTTCAAAGGTTCGAGCACGGGCTTTCTTGTTGTAATACCAAGCAACCTATTGCTTGTGCCTCAAGGCGCGTAGATCGACTTCATCCCTCTTTTCTTCAACGATATCCAGAGACTCAAGGAGCATCTCGTTGTTGGTCATTAGGTCATAATAAGTGATTCGATGAGATGTTACTTCTAACTCGACCAGAATGACCGCTTCTGCTCCAAAAGCGAGGGAAAATGAGGTGTGACCCGTTGCCGACTTGTATGTTGTCTTGTAAGCCCATAGTGCCAAGGGTAATTCATCAATCCACATGGATTTGGCCCGCTTCAACCTTTTCTTCAGAATAGATTTAATCATTTTGTTCGTCGCTTCGACCTGTCCATTCTATTGCGGATGTGCCACAAAGGTATATCTTTTCTCAATGTGATACCTTTGTAAAAAATCTCGAAACTCGTTGCTATCTAGCTGGGTTCCATTATCGGTTATGATGACGTTTGGTATCCCAAATTGGCATATAATGTTCCTGACGACAAAGTTGATCACTCGCTTGGTTGTGATCGTGGTCAATGTCTCAGCCTCGACCCATTTGGTGAAGTAATCCACAGCCACTATAGCGAATTTTGCTCCACCCTTAGCTATGGGGAGGCTTCCAATAATATTGATTCCCCAAACAGCAAAGTGCCACGGGCTCATCATCGTCTTCAACTGGCTAGGAGGTGCCTTAGGGATCATGGAAAACTTCTGACACGCATCACAATGTCGCGCATACTTGGCTGCATCCTTGTTTATGGCGGGCCAGAAATAGCCGTATCGCAATATCTTCTTTGCCAATGTTTGCCCTCCAGTGTGGTCGCCACATCACCTTCGTGGACTTCTTTCGGTACACGCCTCACGTCGTCATGGGTGATGCACCGGAGGAGGGGCATCGAGAAACCTTGTCTGTATAGGACTTCGCCTTGCGACACATATCGGGAAGCCTTTCGGATAACTGCATTACTCTCGCTTTTCTTTGTTGGAAGCGTTCCATTTATCGAAAATTTCTTTAGAGGGGTCATCCACGACTTCCTCTCAGGTTCAATCTCTAGTACGGGATCAATTTCCATCTTATCTATACTAGGAGACTGTAGCACTTCAATCGAGACTAGCTCCGTATCTTCAGGATTATCAGTGCTAGTCATCTTCGCTAACTTCTTTGCCTTTTGATTCTCCGTTCGAGGAATATGAGATATGCTATGGTGATCAGAACCGCCTAGCAACTTCTTCACTCTTTCCAAATATGATATCAGCCTCGGAATTTGGGCCTGAAACTCTCCAGTGACCTGGTTCACGACTATCTTGGAATCGCAAAAGATGTCCAGCTTCGTGATATCCAACTCCTTTGCGAGCTTTAGCCCAGCAATTAGGGCTTCGTACTCAGAGTCGTTATTAGTGGCGTGGAACTCCAATCTATTAGCGTAGTATATTAGCCGTTTCTCTAGGGTTTCAAGCCCCACTCCGGCACCAGATCGTCTGTCGTTTTGAGCTCCATCAGTGTACAATTTCCAGGCACTGGGGTCAAGGAGTAGTTTTGGTGGGTCAGCTTCTTCACTTACTACATAATATTCTGGAATGGTAAACTTTGCTATGAAGTCTGCAAGTACTTTCCCCTTATCATCGTCGGGGATGGAAGTTCAAGTCAAACTGACTTAATTCAATATTCCACTTAAGCAGTCTTCCTGATGCTTTTGGCCTTTGCAGACTTGTTTGAGAGGGTGGTCGGTGTACACAGTAATGGGATGAGCCTAGAAGTAGTGGTGAAGTTTTCTAGATGCGATTAGTAAGCTATACACAAGCTTTTCTATTTTTGGATAATCCGCTCTACGACCGCTAATTTCTTACTCACATAGTACACCAGTCGTTGCACCTTATCTTCCTCTCTTACCAAAGCCGAACTGATCGCGTGGGAAGACACTGCCAAGTACACAAACAAATCCTCTTGATCCACAGGCTTAGACAGTATTGGTGGTCTTTCCAGATGATTCAACAAATTTTGGAATGCTTCTATACAATCAGGAGTCCATTTAAAGTTGTGCTTGCCTCGGTTTATCAGCTCGAAAAAGGGGATGCATTTATCTGTAGCTTTGGAGATAAATCTGCTCAGCGCTACCACTTTTCCCGCAAGGCTTTGCACATCTTTAATCTTCTTTCGTTCTTGAATATTTCGAATTACTGTAATTTCATCTGGATTGATTTCAATTCCACGCGATCTGACGATGAACCCTAAGAATTTTCCGGATGCTACCCCCAATGAGAATTTCAATGGATTTAGCTTCATCCCTTATTTCCGGAGAATCTCAAACATCTCTGCTAAATCAGCAGTATGGTCGGATGATTGTCTGGACTTTACCAACATGTCGTCGACGTATACCTCCTTCGTTTTCCCGATTTGGTTGTAGAACATCCTATTCACCAATCGCTAATACATAGCACCGGCATTCTTCAGACAAAAAAGGCATCACTACGTAGCAGTATAATCCCAGATCGGTAATGAAGCAGGTATGCTCTTGTTCCGGGACGTGCATAGGGATTTGGTTGTACCCTCAGTAGGCATCCATAAAAGAAAGAAACTATGACCCGCCATCGAATCTACGAGCTAATCGATTCTAGGTAACGGAAAGCTATCCTTTGGGCAGGCTTTGTTTAGATCTGAGAAGTCAATGCATGTGCGCCAATTTTCATTGGCCTTCTTCACCAAAACCGGGTTGGAAATCCAATCAGGGTATGTAAAATCTTTAATAAACCCATTACTTATTAGCTTTTCGACTTCTTCCTTCAAGGCAACAGACCTCTCTGGGCCAAGCATTCGCCTTTTCTGTTTGCCAGGAGGATGTTTCGGGTTGATGCTTAATGAATGACTCATAATCGAGGGAGATATTCCACACATGTCCGCATGGGTCCAGGCGAATACGTCCAAGTTAGCTTTCAAGAAATTCGTTAATTCTTTGGCTCGAACAAGATCCAACTGGGATCAAATCTTCAGGACCTTCCCTGGGTCACTATCATCGATTGGTACATCCACAGTTGCTTCATTGGGAGTCACCATTCTTCCCCCAGGCTCTTCATCCTCTCTGGGATCTATATCCTCGGGCAACTCTCTGGGCGACCCTCCCAGAGTTACTTTCTTTAGTTTCTATGATGTTTCCTCACTTGGATGGGAAGAAGCACCCTTTGTTTCCACATCTCTTCCTTTGCGGAGCAACTTCAGCTCCGCTATGTAGCATGCTCGTGCAACAACTTGATCTCCTCTAACTATACCTACACCGGCATCCGTTGGGAACTTCAACAATAAGCATCATGGTGCGATATATGCCCTGAATTTGGCTAGGGCCGGCTGACCCAAAAAGGCATTGTACGGCAAGTCAATATCCAGAACCACAAAGGGGAGGATCCTCACTCTCTGGCGTTCTCCTTCCCCAAGGGTTACTGACAATTCCACATATCCTATCGGAGTGGTCGAGGCTCCATTAAATCCACGTATCCAACCCTCGCATGGTTTCAAATCCTTTGGCTCGAGTTTCATTTGGTCGAATGTTTTCTTAAACAGAATGTTAACCGAACTTCCATTGTCCACTAGAACTTTATGGACTATAGCTAGGCCGATGGTAATGGTTATTACTAATGGGTCTTCAGTTAGGGAGTGGACTCCAATACTTTCTCGATCGCGAAATATAACGTCATCAAGCATCGTCTTCTGTTGCTTAATCGGGGCATTATCCTCGGGATTGCTACATTCTCCTACTTCAAGATGCTGTTTTGTCGCGTTCACGTACTGATCCATCGCTCTGAAACTGTGCCCTTCCGGATGAATCCTACCAATTATGGTATTGATAATGATATTTTTCCTTTTTGCTGAGCCGTTGGTTTGGCAGCAGGCTAGCTTTGGTTCGGGGCTTGTGCGGCTTGCCCCTGTCCCTAGGAGTCACCTTATATTCATCAAGCTTTCCATCTCGGAGTAGCTTTTCAAACACATCTCTCAGATGACGAAATTCATTTGTGGTGTGACCATGAGTTTGGTGAAAAAGACAAAATTTCCCAGTCTCACGTTCCTTCTCCGTCGAATCTCTTAGAGGAGGCCTCTTATACTGGAGAACATTGTACATATCCAGAAAGATATTTTCCAGAGTATCGTTTAATGGTGTAAAACTCTCAAATGGCCTAGGTTTGGATCTTCTCTAAGAGTTATTTCCTCGGTTTCTCTTTCGATTATTGTCATTATCATTCCCCGATTGGCGACCGTTGCCTTGATTTTTGTTCCCGACATTGACTTCAACTTTTCTTGAGCTATCTCCCGTCTGCTTGATGGCCACATTACTTTGGATATCCTCCTTATCAGTAGCCTTCCTCTTTCGGTTGGCATAAATTTTCTTATCAGTAGCCTTCCTCCTTATCAGTAGCCTTCCTCTTTCGATTATTGTTATTATCATTCCCCGATTGGCGACCGTTGCCTTGATTTTTTTCCCGACATTGACTTCAACTTTTCTTGAGCTATCTCCCGTCTGCTTGATGGCCACATTACTTTGGATATCCTCCTTATCAGTAGCCTTCCTCTTTCGGTTGGCATAAATTTCCTCTCGACACAAGCGGATGTTGGCCTTTTCATAAAATATTTCTCTAGTTAACGGTGGTTTGCCGGCCAGGTATCTTCAAAACTCAGTATCCTTATCCACTCCGTCAATCAAAGCCATCAAAATAATTTGTTCATGGGGATCTCTAACCTCCATGACTGCTAAATTGAAGTGATCTAGATAGGACCTTAAAGATTCGTCCGGACGTTGCTTAATGAGGGATAACTCAATGTCATATTTAGATCTCTGGGTATGTAGCCGGAACTGATTTACAAACTGTTCACTTAATTCCCTAAAACTGGAGATCGATCGCACTGGCAAACGGGTGAACCACATTAACAATTTGTCCTCCAGGAATATCGGGAATGCCTTACACTTCACAGCATCTGAACCGGCAGCTACACTCATATACCATGAATATCTCATCAGGTGCTGGACTGGATCAGCCCTTCCCGCATAACGGTTCATAGTGGCATGTTAAATTTCCTTGGGAATCAAACCTCTAAAATATCATTGGTAAAGGGCGAATGACTGCGGCCTATACCCCAATCTTCGGTTCTTTGTCCGTGACTTTCCACCATCACTTGCCTAATCATGGCTTCGACATCTTCATGGGTCAGGGTGGACTCGGGGTCAGCACTTCTTGCCCTGCGAGCCTCCCCAGCATTTCTTTGACGTGTTGCTGCAAGGTATGAGTCCTGAGCAGAACTCCCCTGCCCCCTATTGCCGCGATCAGTCATGCGGCGAGCAAGAGGAATGGGTCGATTTTGAGCAAGATCAACAATGTCTCCATTCCTAGGCGGTAGGACGGGCTCATTTAAGTTACGATTATTGGTTTCCTGATTAAGCGCCTTTATATTCTCAGCCCTTTCCAATGGATGCCACCACCGGTTTCTGCGAGGTTCTTCAGACAGGATGTGTGTTCCGGGGATAAAGGGTGAGCTGGAGGTGGAAAAACCTGCCTTTGAATATCGTTAATGCGTCTGCATAGGGCAGTAATATTCGGACGCAGCAACGAGCTCTCCTGCATTTGAGCGGCCAATTCATCAGTTTGCATGTCCAATGCTTCAAGTATGCGAGCCAGATGTCCTTCGGTTACTGGAGCAGAAGGGTCGAACTGGTTATCTTCATCTTCTATTATATGCAAGGAACTCGAACCAGGTTGAGCAGAAATTCCAGTACGAGCGGAACGAGCCATAATTTCCTTCTCAGGTCGGGTAGTAGTCTGATTGTCACATCGGATCGTGGTCCCCCTAGGCTGCTGGCTCGTGGTTTCCTCTTGGCATCGGTTCGTGGTGGTCCACTGGGTTTGGATCGTGGGAGTATTAGCTGAAAGGAGGGTGGAGTTATCTTGGGATTGGGTCGTTATGCCTTCAACTGCACGGTTCGTGGCACCCGCTCCAGTTCGGACCGTTCCTCCATCTCCACGATCGGAGGACTCCAGTTCAACCGCGACCTGCTCCTGCATGTTGTCTTCACGAGCTTCGTTTGTAGCTTCGTCGGCCTGCAAAATTCGTACTTCCTTAGACTTCTTTCCAGCCATAATACTTTGGATTTGCTGGAATCTTCAAAAATTGAAACAGTGAAGTTGTGGACTGTTATCTTCGAACTTGACTATCCAAACATTAGAACAACAATCTAAAACGTTGAGACTTTGTTCTCAATGAAAGCACCAAAAATGTTAGACCCAAAAGTGTCTCTAACACCCAAATTATCTGAATTGGCAGAAATCTATATCTAGAAATGCAAGAAAACACAAAAAACACACAAGATTTATAGTGGTTCGGCGTTAACGAGCCTACATCCACTTTATATCTAAGATTATACATTAAATTCAAGTACAATCAATAATCTCTATCAATCTAACTTTTGTAATGTTGGTTCATTCAATGATTTCGAATTAATACTGATTAGGAACAATGAAGAGACAGTAATGGTGCAGATCACACTTAAAACTGCCAAAAGATCCTGAAAAATGCCAAATCTGGGGCTATTTATAGGTGATATCTGTAGACGGATCGTGATCACATGTGGTGCAAATCCCGAGGATCTCCGACTGATTCGTAGCTTGATGGAGAAATGGTCAATATAACGGTTGTAGACAGGTGTCGTGAGATCCAAGCCTTTCGGATCGTGGAAGACCAAGTCGCTACTCTAGCTCTTTGGCTTCTGGAGTTGGATTATGGGAATGGTTCAAATGTGGGCAGATTGGATCGCCATAAGAGTGTCACGAGCTGGGTCGTTGCAGTCGCTCCATGATCCGCAGAGAGCGGGGGATCACGAATCAAAAATGAAGAGGAAAGCAGGACCAGATCAAGATAACTTCTCAAACGATACTTCACGTTGGACTTTTACATGTGTCTAAGTGGTTGGGTTCAAAAGCTAACTAACAGTATCTATTTTGAAATTTAATTGGAATATTTTGTTTGAATTAAGATTTGAAATATATTATCTTAGTTTTTATGAATTTAAGAAAATTTGATTTATGGAAAGGATATAATAAGGTTTTATAAATTAGATTTGTTGTTTGAGATAATATTATTTTCAAAAGTTTATAAGGTTATTTTGATTTATTAAATTGATATTGATATTTAATTTACATTTTAAATATAAATCAATATTTCATATACTTAAACTTTGAATTTATTAGTTAAAAACTTAACAAACTTAATGAATGGTTTTAATAAAATGTAAAATTAGATTTGTTGTTTTAAAAGTTAATATATATATATATATATAAGAAGTTGATTAAGGATTTTAAGGTTTGAATTTTAATTTTGTTCAAATTAATTGAATGGGATTATTTTTTAGTAAAGCCAACTGATTTTTAGAGTGGTCTGTAACACTTCTCATTATAACAAACAATGAGTACAAAATATAACAGGAGATTGGTAGATTGTCTGTCTACTATAGACATTTCTATCCTTAACTACAGTTGAATTGTAATCTAACACCGCATAGGGTGTGATCGGTTATAAAATAGCTAAGGGCAGAAATAAATTAATCCATCATACATCATAAGCTCGAAACAAAGTTACATAAACGGAATACCCATACATGTTGATTCACGAGAATTTCGATTAATGACAACGAAGAGAAGAGCAATGGAAATCATGTCATGAAGCTAAGTTTATATATATATATATATACACACTATGTCGTGTTAGATTCATGTTAAAATCTATCCTCAAAGTATAACACGATTGCATGAATTTTTAGTCTTATATATATATATATATATATATATATATATATATATATGTGTGTGTGTGTGTGTGTGTGTGCGCGCGCTCTCTATAAACCGGCTGATACTGGACTAGTTCTGTAACCAGTTGACTGGTTACAGACCAGAAGTCCAGTAATGGCTAGTTCCTGAGCATATTTAAATATATATATATATATATATATATATGAATTTCATTCTTAACTAGTCGAATAGTGACTTTTCTACCAGTCGACTGATCAAAGATTAACAGTCATTTTTATGAAGAGTCACCTTCTTTCACGAAGAGATTCTTCTTCAATTATGAACAAAAACGGATGTAACTCTTCGTTGAAACTTTTCATGAAAGAATGCTACTCTTCTATAATTATATAAGTACTACAAACATGTTTTCCAAATCACCGATTCTCACATATTCTCTCTAATTTCTGATTTTCACTTCTATACTCATTGCATTCTAAAGATCTCTTAAATTCAAGTTACTTGTTGAATCTTTGATATTATTTCAAATCTCTTGATTCAACAAGCAACATACTTTCTTCAATCTTCACATACAATTCAAATACTTGAGGATACTATTATAAGAATGGTGTAATTCATCGTGACTATTCCGTGTTGATTAGAGAGCACATTCAAAAGTCAAAACACTTGTAAATTGTGAAGTCCTATGTGGGTCACTACAAGAAAAACAGCATATAACGATGGCAGTATCCGCTTCTAACCCGTCGCTAAATTGCAATTAGCGACGGATTTCTTGTATAACACAGTGGTCGGTAAAAAACCATAACGGTAATTGTATCAGATTTAGCGATGGAATATAACACGAGTTTTTCGACAGTTTTACGTCATTTTACTATTTTTATAATAAAAACATAATTTTATTTATTAATTTATTTCTATTTAATTACCGAGTATTTACTGACGGATAAGTAATTTATAATAATTTATTATTTATACAAAAATGTCGGTAAAGCCTAGCTAATTAGCAAGGGATTAGCAACAAAATATTTTTTGGATCAAACATTTTCTGTAGGTAATCCATCTCTATTCCCTTTCTATTCTACCAATAAACATTCTTTCATGTTTCTTGCTTATAGCTTTACCAATTACTATCGTTCTACTATCAATAATAAAATAAATAGCATAACCCAACAAAAATAAATAAATAATGCAATTATGAAAACAATACACAAATTTATTACTATTTAACAAAAAATAGTACAATATAATACACGTCATTGACAATCAATTCAATACATATACAATTGTACTCTCAACTGTTAAAAAACCAAAATAAATTATATATTCACATCATTTATAAAGTCTCTTGACAAATATAAAAGATATGTGCCTCTAAGTACATTTTTTCTCTCTCTCAACACGACCATACTTGAAACATTGTTTCTATGGACCATCGCCTACAAACCATACCTGAAGCAACAAATATAAAAATTTGTTTGCTAATCATTAAAACAACAAAGGCAATGCAGTTGTTTGCTTAAAAAAATCAACTTTAACCACGGTCTAGTACATCTGAGCTTTACCAATATCCAATTTCAATTACATAATGATACTCCATCCTATCAGATCTGAAATAACTAATAGTTTGCTGCTCATAAAAACAAATAAGGTAGGAGCAGTAGGTTATAAATATAGCCAAGTTTAACTTTAAATATCATATGACATGGGAAAAAACACATTGTTGTGCGATAATAGTTTCTACAAATCGACACTATAAAGCATCAATAGCATATAAAATGATAATGCAACATCACTTGGTGTGCAGGGATAGGTTAAATCATAGTTTTAAAACTTATTAAGATACGCTATATATTTTATGAAGTGGAAATTGTAAAGGTCCATGCAATGCTTACCTAGTGAGAAAGAAGATCCGCAAGGATTAGATATGCACTTATGTATGGCTGATTGAATATTGCTTTATTATCTTTGCACCTAATGTTGTGGTTCAGATCTGTAAAGAATTGTAATCATTAGCTACATATACAAAGTAGTGATGGTTCAGTGGTTTCTTGTATTACTTAAATTAGTTGAGCTAGGCCTGTTTAAGGGTCATGAAAAACTTCTACTGATCATTCACAGACCCAATCAGGTAGAGAAAAAAATGAAAAACCCAAATAGGGACATGTCACCCGAATGGCTCATTAAACATTTGGTAATTGAACACAAATTTTGTGATGTATTTTAGTTAAAAGAAAGTTTTAGTAAATATGAGAGAATGCATTTTCGGCTCATCTAAACATTATAAAATTACTTTAACATTACCATTCAAGACAATCAAACCAACTTATTTACTTGAACTGATTTGTAGAAATATTTTTAACATAAATTTGGTAAATAAACCATATATCTATAGACTAAATAAAACATAAATGAACTAGGTCATGAAAGTTACAAACAAAAGAAGGAAAAAAGATAACTCACTGTCTGTCAGCGCCTTGGAATTTTCTAGTATTGTTGGATGGAAAGTTACAACTGAAAAGGAATTGAGAAATATGTAAACCATCTGCTACGAATCCATAACTAGAATATGCTGCCAAAGATATAGCAACTTCAATCTCTAATCTCTAAATCTCTGCTCAAAGTTAAACAAATATAAGTTACCTGAACCGAAATGAAATATATATGGTGTATTACACTATTACTACAACAGAAAACATTGTCACAATTAATTTTATTCCAAGGAACTATTACTAAATAAAAACATTCTCATAAGTATTTTATTTTGAACATTTTGTATTACTTAAATAGAGGACTGTTGATATTAATTGTCAAGAGTTGAATCATTTTTGGTGGCATTCATTTGTTGTTTCTCTTTTTACCCCATAAAACTCCATATTGGATACACATGGAAAATTTGCGCGAAAATACTTTTTTCCTCTAGCATCCATTATTTCATATGATATACGTACGTGCTATCATATACTTATAGTAATCCCATATCACACAATGCAACGCAACGCAAAAATAATACTTATTTTAAAAGTTAATATATATAAGAAGTTGATTAAGGATTTTAAGGTTTTAATTGTAATTTTGTTTAAATTAATTGAATGGAATTATTTTTTAGTAAACCCTACTGATTTTTACAGTTATCTGTAACACTTCTTATTATAACAAACAATGAGTACAAAATATAACAGGAGATTGGTAGATTGCATGTCTACCACAGACATTTCTATTCTTAACTATAGTTGAATTGTAATCTAACACCGCGTAGGGTGTGATCAGTTATAAAATAGCTAAGAGCAGAAATAAATTAATCCATCATACATCATAAGCTCGTAACAAAGTTACATAAACTCAGAACCCATACATGTTGATTCACGAGAATTTCGATTAATGGCAACGAAGAGAAGAGCAATGGAAATCATGTCAAGAAGCTAAGTTTATATATATATATATATATATAGAGAGAGAGAGAGAGAGAGAGAGGGAGAGAGAGAGTCATGTTAGGTTTATGTTAAAGTATATCCTCAAAGTATAACACCCCCTACGAATTTTTAGTATTATATATATATATATGTGTGTGTGTGTGTGTGTGTGTGTGTGCGTGTGTGTGTGTGTGCTCTATAAACGACTGATACTGGACTGGTTCTATAACCAGTCGATTGGTCACAGACAAGAAGTCCAGTAACAGCTTGTTCCTGAGCATATTTATTATTATTATTATTATTATTATTATATATATATATATATGAATTTCTTTATTAACCAGTCGACTAGTGACTTTTCTACCAGTCGACTGATCAGAGATTAACAGTCATTTTTATGAAGAGTCACCTTCTTTCATGAAGAGATTCTTCTTCAATTATGAACAGAAATGGATGCAACTCTTTGCTGAAACTTCTCATGAAAGAATGCTACTCTTCTATAATTATATAAGTACTACAAACATGATTTCCGAATCACCAATTCTCACATATTCTCTCTAATTTCTGATTTGCACTTCTATACTCATTGCATTCTAAAGCTCTCTTAAATTCAAGTTACTTGTTGAATCTTTGATATTATTTCAAATCTCTTGATTCAACAAGCAACATACTTCCTTCAATCTTCACATACACTTCAAATACTTGAGGAATAGATCATAAGAAGGGTGTACTTCATCGTGACTATTCCGTGTTGATTAGAGAACACATTCAAAAGTCAAAACACTTGTAAATTGTGAAGTCCTGTGTGGGTGCCCAGGTGTGGACATCATTGTTAGTGCTCGGGTGTATTGAGACCTATTCCTTTCGGGTTAAGAGAGGGCGTGATAGTGAATTCCGAAGAGGAGCTTCGGGATTGGACATAGGGCGGGAAGTCCAAACCAGTATAAAAATCTTGGTGTCTTTTACTTACTGCATTTTAATTTGTTATATATCTATATAGCTTACATTTACCAGCATAACTATTGTAGTTCACTAGTTAGTTTATCGTATGCCATTCCGCTATATTCATATAAAGATTCTGCTTAAGTCATACACATCGACTTTTTTAATTGGTATTAGAGCAAGGCCATCATTTAATAGTAAAATAGTTATCTGATACATAGTTAATATGGATAATAACACTAGTACTAGCACTAATATTGGATATACTGAAAGCCAATCTATTGCAAGACCACCCTTTTCTAATGACATGAATTATAGCTATTAGGCTACACAAATGAGAATATATGGAAGCTAATAGTTTTGATGCTTGGAACATTGCATAAAAAGAGTATACAAACTCACTACTCTATATACGGAATGGTCTGCAAATGAAATAGCAGAGACTACCACCAGTGCTAAAGCTATGAATATGTTGCATTATTCCTTAGATAGAAACGAGTTTAACCGGGTTTGTTTGTGCAACACAGCATATGAAATCTGGAGAACACTCAAACTAACTCATGATGGAACAAGCAAGGTCAAACAAAGCATGATATCCATGCTTAAAAACCAATTTCAAAATGAATGAGAATAAGTCTATAAATTACATGTACTCACGATTTCAAAATATTTATCATTCTCTATTAGGATTAGGAGAAAAATAATCTGATTTTGATATAGTCTAAAAAATATTAAACTCTTAACGGATGAGTGGGAAAGAAAGGTGTTAGCTATTGAAGAGGCTAATGATCTTTCTACCATAAAACCCAAAGAGTTAATCGGTAATTTTAGGGCTGTTACGGTAACGATAAATTTACCATTACCATACCATTACCAGTCTATCGGTAACCATTTTTGTACCAGTTAAAACGGTATGATAACAGTAAATTTACCATTTTTAACTGTAAATTATCGGTAATGTTTCTTCAATACCAGCGGTAACGGTAATTTTACCAGTTAATTCAAAACATAAGTATACCCATCTGATATGCTTTATTATATGCACGTAGAACTAGATAAATGATTATATTTAGTTCAATAATCAGATGAAATATTTCCAAATACCTTACTTTCTTTTTCATTTATGTTTTTTGTAAACTAACACTACATATAATATAATAAAGATGCATCATGTACAAAAAATTTGTTAAGATATAAACTTTGATGGACAAATGATAATTTACCATACTAGTGTAACGGTTACCAGATTATCGGTATACCAGTCACCGGTATACCAGTTGATCGGTAACGGTAACAGTAAGCAATTCTGGCTTACCAGTAAAAATGGTACGGTAACAATATTTGTCAAACGGTAATGGTAACCATTACCATAACAGCCGTAGGTAATCTCATGTCCGATGAAGTTAATTTGCAGGAAAAGAAAGCACTTGTACATGACAAGAAAAATTTAGCTTTCCATGTTGAGAAAGAAGATTCAGATGAAGAAGATATTGCTTTTGTAGCAAAGAATTTCAGAAAATTTCTAAAATATAGAAAAGGCCAAAGCAAGAATATGAAAAAGAATTCATCAAAAGAGCCAGACCCTGTAACAAACTAGAAAATCAGAACCAATTTAAAAATATTATTTTGGCGATTTTAATGAATTTTGAATATTTAAAAAGAATTATTCTAAATAATAATGACGAGAAATTTATTTTGAATAGAATTAGAATGAATATATTTATTTGAATCGACGTTAGAATCTAAATATTTATTTTTAATTATAAAAGGAATCGAAAATGGCGCGGTTGTTTAAAAATTTGATTTCAAATTTCAAATGAATGTACAAGATTCAAAATAAACCGGATTTTAGCGAAACCAAAAATATTAGAATTTATTTGAAAATATCTTTCCAACGAATCCGAAAAATTGAAATCTCATAGCGGGAATTAAAAGTTATGTCTAATTGAAAATTCAGAATAGTAGCTATGGAAAATATAGCCCTTAAAAAATGAAAATTTTTCAAACGACCTCCGATTTCAACGAAACCACTTTTGTTGGATCTGGGATGTCAATTTATTGCTAGATTCCAATTTTCATAATTTTCTAACTCAATATGTGAGCGCGGCAAAGGAAAACGTGTTTTGTCAGTTTCAGTCAATTTGGATCAACCAGAAAATGGCCATTTTTCAAACGGTCCCCAAATTTAACGAAATTAGTTTTGTTAGGACCATATTGTCAATACAAAGCTAAAAATAATTTTTTTGGAATTTTTAAGTCCGTATGTTGCCCCGGTAAATTGAAATATACGTTTAAAATTGAATATATAGATTTATATTTTAATTTTGATGAGAACTGATCGAAACGATCAAACTGACTTACGATACATTTCCCATTGTGTTTGGAATAGGGGTAATTAGCTAGGGGCAATAATCGTTGGGTCTCGTTTGGTGTTCAAATAGAAAGTCAACCTTTTGGGATAAAAATAGAATAAAATAATTATATATATATATATACATGTTTATACTTATACCCTCACTGTTCTCATTATCCCTATTCCTTAAAAATCGTTTCCTCGATTCAGAGAAAACCGCACCATCCCATCGCGCCTCCTCCATCACCTAACGTGTGAGGCCGGCCACCCCACGTCGCCATTCCACTCTCCTCCGTCCCCCTTTGTCGTTGCCTCTCCCTCCTCCTTCGATGAAAACCGCACAGCACCAAACGTCGTCGCCACAGCCCTGAGCCGCCATCGCCTGACCCCCTTGATCGTCGCTGCGCCTCCTCAACCCCGCTGACCCCCTGTGCCATCATCAAACACTCCCCTCTCTCGTTGAAAACAAAGTAAGTTTTTTATTATTTAATTTGTTTATTTATGTTCTATATACAAAGTATAGATCTGATTTTATATGAATAACCAAGTATAGATCTGATTTTATTTATGAATAAAAACTGAAAAGATTATATTTTTATCATGAAGAAAGATGAGATGTTTTTGTTTGTGTAAAGATATGATTTTTTTATATGCATAACAACCATATAAAAATGTGATTTTTATTCATATGAAGTAGAGATAAAAATGTGATTTTTATTCAAATGAAATAGAGATAAAAATGTGATTTTTATCATGTATGTAGCAAAGTAAGAATAAGATTTTCATTTGTTTGAATGACATAAAAAGATTAGATTTTTAATAGAAGAAAAATTAGATTTTTCATTATAGAAAAATTAGATTTTCATTTTGAAAGTAACGATATAAAAATTCGATTTTTACATATATGAAGTAGCGATAAAAAAAATTCGATTTTTACATATATGAAGTAACGGAAAAAAATCAATTTTATACATATATGAAATAATGATAAAAAATTCGATTTTTACATATAAGAAGTAACGATAAAAAAATCGATTTTTACATATATGAAGTAGCGATAAAAAATTCGATTTTTATATATATGAAGTAGAAATAAAAATATGATTTTTATTTATTGGAATGAAGCGATAAAAATATGAATTTTATGTATGAACAGCGTGAAAGGGATGCGTTGGAATTTTGAACAAATCCAAATAGTTCAGAAAGAAAGACCGACGAAGTGGTACCCAAAGGTGAGAACTTCTCACTTTTATTTTATTTTCTAGTTAAAAACATATACTAGGATGCAGACGGTGCTTAGCAGCAACTAACACCTGTCGCCCACAGACCACGGATGACTTGTTTGTTAGTTTGATTTTGTTGAAAGTTGACTGTGTGATGCAAAATGGAATAAAATATTTTATAGTTAAAAATATAATTTTTAACGTGTATATGAATAAAATAAATATTCATAAACAAATCGGACGATTTGTCTATGTACACTGATTTGACTGATATTGATTGGGACAATAAATTTTTCACATCGCCCAATTGCACAAATAAAATTCGTTATTTGTTGATTGAAACCCCATACGGGTGTTGGGATGATATTTGACATACACTAATCCCAGTTGTTTAGTTGTATGTCAATCGATAGGTTGATAGACTGTTGTATGCGTTAAATATTTATATTTGATGCTTATGCAGTGTAGAACGCACTTTGGATGATCATTGACTGTGTTTGATTGTTGTTGTATACATGTATTGTATGAAATCCATATAAATCAAATTATATGGTAATTGACTGTGTCTGATTCCAATTCAGAAAGAATGAATATTTTAAAATAATGAATATTTTAAAATAATATTAATTAATAGATCAAAATATGATACTGATGTTCGATTTGGGATGGACACGAATAGGGCTGTTACGGTAACGGTAAATTTACCATTACCATACCATTACCAGTCTATCAGCAACCATTTTTGATTGAAATCGGTATACCAGTTAAAAACGGTATGGCAATGGTAAATTTACCATTTTTAACTGTAAATTATTGATAATATTTCTTCAATACCAGTGGTAACGGTAATTTTACCAGTTAATTCAAAACATAAGTATACCCATTTGATATGCTTTATTATATGCACGTAGAACCAAATAAATGATTATATTTAGTTCATAATCAGATGAAATAATTCCAAATACCCTTACTTTCTTTTTCATTTATGTTTTTTGTAAACTAAAACTACATATAATATAATAAAGATGCATCATGTACAAAAAATTTGTTAAGATATAAACTTTGATGGACAAACGGTAATTTACCATTACCAGTGTAACGGTTACCAGATTATCGGTATACTGGTTGATCGGCAACGGTAAAAATAAGCAATTCTGGCTTACCAGTAAAAACGGTACGGTAACGGTATTTGTCAAACGGTAACGGTAACCGTTACCATAACAGCCCTAGACACAGATATATTTAAATATATATAGCCTTGTTGACTAAATAATGCCATTTTGACTTGAACGATATTTATATCGATTTTATTGATTTTTATAATGAATATAGGAAAGGAATTGATTTCAAAATATAATATTTTGAAAATATTATCATTTATATATTAATGATATGGAATATCCAATTTTGATTTAAAATTGAATATGAAGTTGAAACTGTTTTGAAAACGAGTTTAAAACGATTTATAAAATATGTTTTAAATGGAAATCGACGAAATATATTATATATATATAATGGCCTGAATATAATGCACCGCGCTGCGGTAGTTCGCGAATTTCGACCATTCGAACGGACATTACGGGAGATCCGACCGTCGGATTCTCCTAATACTGGAACCGTTGGGTTCGTATTGAAAATAGCTTTATAAAGAATACAAGAAATTAGAAATCCAATGGTTGGATTTGGAATTATGTCGAAATCAAATTTGAAAAAAGGTCGCTGTAAGTGCAGTTCGTTGCCGTTTATGGAAATCGACTGTACGGGCCTTGATAAAATTATTAAAAATATCAATAATTAGTGTAAAATCATAAGAAATGATTTGGAAAGAATTGGGATGAAAATTTCCATTTTTGAAAGGATAAAAATATTTTTTTATCGAAATGAACTAGTTATGAACTAGAATTATGAAATCATATATTTTTAAATAATTAAATTGGATTTGAAATGGTTTAAAAATAACCAGAATTTCCAATATATGAATTGGAATGGATTTGAATCAAAATTATCTTTGGAATATTTTGATATTGGATTCTGTGATTAAATGGATATTGTGGAGGAATTTGGAAGATATATATATCGTTTGTTGATTTCAGAATCTGATATTGAATATAAGCCAATATATTTTCTATTCAGAGCCTTATATTTAATATCAAATGCGATTTTGGGTTTGTCGTGAACAGTGTCTTCATTAACACTATTCTTGGACTCAGTTTAGAAATGATTAAATCTTTTTATTTGGATTTAATGAAGTATACTAATTAATTAATATTTAAATGGAATTGAATTGAAATTGGTTTATGGGTTTATCATGAACGTTGTTTTAAATAACACTTGTTCTTTAACCCGATTAACAATGGAATGAGATTTTGGTTGTCGGGAATGGTATCTTTAACAATACTGTTCTTAGACCCAATGAAGTTAAGAAAATCAGAAACTAACTGGAGATTAGTTAAGTTGAATGATTTCCTGGGTATTGATCTGATGTTCGTTTCGGCCTTTAGGGTTAATACTTAGGGAATTGTTCACTTGCTAATTTACGGTTAAAGGACGACGAAAAGGAATGTGATTTTGGGTTTATCGTGAACCGTGTTTTAAAGGACATTAGTTCTTTAACCTAGTTAAATATAGGATATGATTTCCCAAGTTGAACAATCATTGATATTGATTTTTGGGAAGATTAAAACCAGGTGGAGTTTTAATGAATCTTTAATTAGACTGAAATGATCAAGAATGGAGTATCCCCAGTTTTGCTCCAGGCGATAGTTAAATCTTTAATTAGATTTGAACGTGAAATGTTAATTGAATTTACTGATAACACCATGGTGTTAGATATGAAGTATTACTAGTTTTACTTCATAGGATGAATAGTTTGGGATTGGTAAATTTAGACAAATGATTACTTTGGTAAGGTTCGTTAATCCCGACTAGTTTGGATAAACCATAATTTGGTTTGAATTGATATTCAAAGGAAGATTAAAGAATAAATTTAAAGAATTTATCTTTGATAAAATTAATGGGAACCTTTCCCATAGTAAAAGAATATTTGAATAAAGGAATATTCTGGATTGGAATGAGGTGCATGTTGTGTTTATATAACACTAGTTTATTATATACGCGAGTTATTCAGAATGACCGGGTTTATCCCATTCTGAATAACTGATTCAACGATGTGTCTAGGATGAAGACGGTGGTTGAAGACCAGAGGTCTTCACATCGTTTGGATGATTACTGATGTCTTGATTGGGTTGTACACCCAAGACAAGGAAATAAGTGGTGATCGTCCAGACGTACTTGGAGATCGACCGGATATATGAGGACCTCTCTCCTCTATTGGACGTACGGGACCAGGAATAAGGTGCCTCTGGTTTTGTTCAGACCCAGAACGAACTTGTAAGTGGATGTGTGTCTGACATTGGATTTCATTCTATGTGATTGATATACATCGGTTGCATAGCGTGAATTGCCTGTGTGGCTTGCTGAGATGCAAATGATCAAAGCTTCTATTGAAAAGCCGAGTCTTGTGGTTGATGATCAAAGCACGGTTTTAATATAGCATAGCTTTGTGTAGCGTTGATTCGCGAGCCTCACACCCCAGTGTGAACCAGAAACGGGAGAGGACTTCAGGGAAATGGACATATGCTGGTTTCTAGCTAGGAGTGGTGTCAGCGTTTTGCAAGCCCTGACGTTTTACTTGTGTGAATGATGGATAGCGAGGTGCCTCGATTATATCGGTCGTTCTGGGACCGATGGTAAGGTCTTTATACAGACCAATTTTATGCCCCATAAGGCATACTAGCATATCGTTTACGGTATTATTAACCCGCTAATTGTGGGCCGGCCCTGATGATCCATGGGTCACTCGAGCTCTGATCCTGAGGCTCGGGCTAGAGTGTCTAATGAAGCGGTAAAGACGATCCCTTGCCTTGGTTCACAGATGGAAATCCAACTTCCAATACATGACTTTGCGGTTTTGATTGTAGAGCCTAGTATGGCGACACAGTGGGATGGGGCATTTATGCCGTCTATGATTGATACATTTATATTTGAAGTTGATTTCTTCACTTATATTAATAATAAAAGATGAAATTTCACGTACCAAGCATATTTGGCTATTATAAGGTAAAACTCTATCCTCCGGCTTGCGTTGCATTGTGTGATGGGATCTGAGTCTTATAATAGTTTCATTGTTCTTTATTTAGCATTGCGCTGTTGGTTTTATGCACTAGTATTCTTGAGGGTAAACCCTTTCCGTGTTATACGGCGTGGTCCCTTGATTTACCTTACTTTAAAATCAAATTAACAATTGTTTTAGTTATCACACCAGTCACATGACTTACCTGGAGTTTATTGTTTTAACCTAAACTCTGTGTGCCCTTATTTTCCATGGGCAGCTTGTAGTTTTAGGTTTTGCAGATTAATATTCATAGGATGCTGGTTTACAGCTGGAATGATATTCAGAAAGCTTTGTATCCGTTTATCTCTTTCAGTTTTGTTTTGTATTATTTTCAGCTGCATTGTAAATCTCTAATATTTATCGAATGTATAATATTTATTTATACTCTGTTATATTCTTGCATTCTGATGGAATTGTTGTAATAAGCAATGAAATGTTCTTCAGTTTGTGTTCCAATCTATCTTGTCCTCAAAGCAATCCATTCTTCCTCTTTTCTTTGGAGACCGGGGAAGTTTCGGGTCCTTACAGGCCCAGCCCTAGTGGAATGCTTTAATTGTCACAAAAACGGACATTATCAAAAGAATTGTCCAAAACTGAAGAAAAATCACAATAAAAAGGAAAAAATCAAAAAGATGAGCATTTTCAGTCACTTAGGATAATTCAGATTCATCATCTTCTGGAAGTGATGGCGATAGTGACAACGAACAAGAAAATGTATGCTTCATGGCAAAGGATACTGAGGTTCCACTTAATAAGAACAGAGGAAAATGGATTTTAGACAGTGGTTGCTCAAAACATATGACAAGAGATAAAGAGATGTAACTAATATTGTCTGCTCAAAAGGAGGAACTGTCACATTTCGAGATAATTCCAGAGGATATATCATTGGCAAAGGCGATGTGAGCAATTACGGTATATCTAATTCACCTCTTATTTCTGATATTTTATTAGTCAAGAACTTGAAACATAATTTATTAAGTATTAGTTAATTATGTGATAAAGTTTTTAAAATATCATTTTCTAAAAATAAATGTAGTATTTTAGATTTAAATCAAAATCTTATTTTTGAAGGATACCAAGACAAAAATATTTATAGTTTGAATATGGTAGTCAATACTAATCCTATTATGTGTTTATTAGCCAAAGACAATGATCTTTAGTTATGGCATAAATGATTTTGTCACATTAATTTTGAAATGATAAACAAGATTTCTAAGAATGATCTTGTTAGAAAATTGAAAATTTGTGCGATGCTTGTCAACTTGGAAAGTTAACTAAATCTTCTTTTAAAGCTAAAAAAGTTATATCAACACTACAACCGCTTGAATTACTACACATGGATTTATTCGGACCAAGATAGGTTCAGTTCATAAATCAAAGTAATTATGTGTTGTAATTGTTGATGATTTTGCAAGATATACGTGGACTAAGTTTTTAAAGAATAAAAGTGATACTTTTGATATCTTTATATATTTTGTTAAACAAATTCAAAATTTAACTAATTTAAAAATAAAGAATATACGAAGTGATCATGGAGGAGAATTTGAGAATGAGAAATTTGATTCATTTTGTCAAAAGAAAGGAATTTTTCATAATCTCACTTATATCTTGGTTTACCAAGAAATAAAATTGCGTTTCATTGTCAACATGTGAAGCTGAATATATATCTGTTGCTCTAGCTTGTGCTAAAGTAATATATATGCAACAAACACTAAAGGATTTTAACGTTAATATTCAATTCCACAATCTATTGCGACAACACAAGCGCAATAAATTTATCTAAAAATCCGGTAAACCATTCCAAAACTAAACACATTTATATAAGACATCATTTTTTCAGAGATAATATTGAGAAACAAATCATAAATTTAGAGTTTGTAAACTCAGAAAATCAAATTGATAACATATTTACTAAACCCCTTTTAGAGAATTCTTTCTTAAGACTTCGAAGAGAAATAGGAATTGTTTCTTTGAAAGATCTCTGAAAATTTATACTACTTATTTGATTACTTTGCAATCATATTGTTTAAGATCTTTTTAATCGATGATAAAGGGGTAGATTATATTTTCTATTCTCATAATGATGGATTTACTTAGTTTGTATTAAAAATATATGCGCTAACATTTTGTTGGTGAACTCGAACGGTAAGGTTATATATTTATGAACTAACAAAATGTTGCAGAGATTCAGAGGGAGCTACATATGTATACAAACATATATTAGGGGGGAGAAATTTTATATTTTCAACAAGAATGCAATATGTTGTCATCAATCAAAAATGGGGAGAATCACTAGTAAAAACAGGGTATTTGTGTATAATATTTTGCATTATTTGCATCTGCTCCAATGTGGATGCAAATGTAATGGGCGCAAATGTTAAAAAAAAATTGATTCTGCTATTGGACAGATGCAAATTTGACATATTTGCGTCCGTTATAGCATACATAGGATGAAAATACCACTGCATTTGCGTCTGCCTTACTGTTGCACTAGATGCAAATTGCTGTGTTTGGGTTTTACCTTTCAGTGCACTTGCGTCCATTTTACTGCTACAATAGATGCAAATTTGTTTTATTTTTATTTCAAAAATGACCCTTTTAGGCTTACCATAAGAGCCAGGCAATATCCCAAAATTTAATATAAGAGGCAGACAATGAAGGTAGCAGCATATTGGCAAGAATACGAAACAGACTGGACCAATAGCGCAATCACTACTACACTAAGTAAGTTTCAATGCAAAAGCAATTATTCAACATGACAAGTAACTACAATTACTATTATAGTTTAAATGATAAAATTACTATTACAGTCCATTGGTTAACAAAGAATATAATCATATAAGAATAACAGTTCATTGATTAACTACAATTACCATTGGCTGGAAGTAACTGCAGGTAAGACTGGACCAATAGTTCCTTTATCTGTGCATGATAAGTAACTGCGGATTGAGAAGCACCAATTATGGTACCATTGGCTCCTACAAGAAGCAAGTGAGATCATTTAATGGTCCATTTCTGACAACAACAACTGAAAACTAAACTATCTTAATGATATATGAAACTGTCTCAATAATATACAAAAGCATCTCATAATATACGAAACTAAAAACTAAATTGTCACAGTAATTAAAAGAACAGATTTTTATATTACCTAACTAAACTGAAAACTGTTCTAAAACAAACTTTACAACAGCAACTGAAAACATTTTCAATAGATTTTGAAACATTTCACCAAATGTTTGTATGAGTTTATTTATTGTTGTATGGTCACATCTTGCGTGTGAATGGGAATAACCTGGAAAAAATCGTGCTCAATTCTGACATAGGCAAGAAAACAATCCTATTAAATTAACATTTCTGACATAGGCAAGAAAGTGCAACTATGGCACTAAACTATAACGGAGTTCTTCTCAGAAACTTGCCACTAAGGTAGTGAAGCAACTTTAAGTCTGCAAATTTTCAATGAGTCGGGTATTCTGTGAATGTAAATCATTGGATGTGTCCCTACAGGTGTTCAATACCAAAACTTGGATATAGGCATGAAAATTTTGCATATTCAGTTTAAAATGCAGGTCCTGTCTCATGGATTTCGAGAAAACTAATCTTACAAGAAAAGCATCATTTTTGTAAAGTATGATTTTAGTCAGTTTCTGGAACATCTGGGTTTGTGCAAATGAAGTTTATGATGGTTTTGAGTATGCATGTGATTTTGCGCCAGAATATTATATATAAATAGCGTTTTAATATGCAGAAGTATTTAGAATATAACAAAGTCTTATGTGTTTGTTTCTTCGTTGTGTTATAATTTTAGTTCCACTGAGTTTTTCATTTTTGTGTAGCTTTAAACATGGATATAGAACTCAAGTGACTGACTTAAAAAAGAATAGACTCAGATACATGTGTGTCAGCTATCGAAAGTAAATTGACAATGTAACAACCCAGAAAATCCGAACCAATTTAAAAATTTTATTTTGGCAATTTTAATTATTTAAAATGAATTATTTTAAATAATAACGACGAGAAATTTATTTTGAATAGAATTAGAATATATATTTGTTTGAATCGACGTTAGAATATAAATATTTTATTTTAATTATAAAAGGAATTGAAAATGGCGCGGTAGTTTGAAAATTCGATTTCAAATTTCAAATTAATGTATATGATTCAAAACAAACCGGATTTTGGCGAAACCAAAAATATTAGAATATATTTGAAAATATCTTTCGGACGAATCCGAAAAATTGAAATTTCATAGCGGGAATAAAAAGTTATGCCCAGTTGAAAATTCAGAATAGTCGCTATGGAATTTTGGCCCTTAAAATTGGAAGTTTTGCAAACGACCTCCGTTTTCGACGAAATCACTTTTGTTGGATCCGAGATGTTGAGTTATTGCTAGTTTCCAAAATTCATAATTTTTGAAATCAATATGTGAGCGTAGCAAAAGAAAACGTGTTTTCGCAGTTTTAGTCAATTTCGATCGACCAGAAAATGGCCATTTTTTAAAAGGTCTCATAATTTGACGAAATTAGTTTTGTTAGAACCGTATAGTCAAAACATAGCTAGATTTATTTATTTTGGAATTTTTGGATTCAGTATGCGGCCCCGGAAAATTAAAATGTCCGTTTGAATTCAATTTATATTTATTTATATTTTAATTTAAATGAAAACTGATCGTAACAGTTGAATTGGCTTACAAAACATATCCAATTGCGTTCGGAATGGGGGTATTTAGATAGGGACGATAGTCGTTGGGTCTCGTTTGGAGTTCGAATAAAAAGTCAATCTTTTTGGGGAATTAAATTAAATAATTAATTAATTATATAACCTCCTCCTTATTTCTCTCTCTCTCTCTTCTCTTCAGATCCGTCGCTCAACAAAAAAAAGAAACCGCGATTGCTCCTGTCGCTCCCCCCTACGGCACCTCCCACCGCGCCGCCGTGCACCAGCCACCACCACCACCTTCCACACCTCCTTCCCCCTCCAATCCACTTCCCCCTTCGGCCATTCAAGCCCGCAACCCCCTTTTGCCATTCATGAACCCTAGCCCCAAATCAGGGACCGCCGCCACTGTGGGACCCCTCCGCTAGCCGTGACTCCCTTCCGCCACCCATGACGCCACGCCGATCTCTCCTCCAACAACCACAGTAAGTTTTTTTATATTGAATTTATTTTCAGTTTTTTTTCTATGAAATGAAAAAAATCAGTTTTTTTTAATGAAAAGCAAAAAAAAAAATTAGATTTTTTTTTTATGAAAGCATGATAAAAAAATTGAATTTTTATTTCTATGAAAGCATGAAAAAAATCACTTTTTTTTTATGAAAGCATGATAAAAATATGATTTTTATATATGTATAGAATATAAAAATATGATTTTTGTATATGTAGTGAATTAAATATATGATTTTTAATGTATACATAACAATATAAAAAATATGATCTTTAATGTATACATAGCACTGTAAAAATATGATTTTTATCGTATGTTTGAAATATTTTTATGAGGATAAAATTGTGATTTTTATAGTATCAACATCAGTATAAAAATGTGATTTTTATAATATCAACATCAGTATAAAAATGTGATATTTATAGTATCAACATCAGTATAAAAATGTGATTTTTATAGTATCAACATAAAAATGTGATTTTTATAGTATCAATGTGATTTTTATAGTATCAACATCAGTATAAAAATGTGATTTTTATAGTATCAACATCAGTATAAAAATGTGATTTTTATAATATCAACATGAGGATAAAAATGTGATTTTTATAGTATCAATATCAGTATAAAAATGTGATTTTTATAATATCAACATCAGTATAAAAATACAATTTTTAAATAAATAAACATCATATTAAAAAGGTGATTTTTACTATGAACAGCATAGAAAAGATTGCGTTGGAATTTCGGGCAAATCCAAACGGCTCAGAAATTCAGAGTAAACTGAAGGAGTGAAACCCCAAAGGTGAGAACTCCTCACTTTAATTTTCTTTATACAGTTATTTATTATGTAACTGCATATATGAACTGTTCCCCGTCGTCCACAGACCATGGACGACTTGTTTTTTGATTGTGTTGTGCAAATTGATTGTGATTGTGTATATGAAGTAAATAAAACATTCATATGTTGAATAAATTGTTTAAACGATAAAATTCACATTTTTTTTCGTATCTATGAAGTAAATAAAATATTTATATGTTGAATAAATTGTTTGAATGATAAAATTCACATTTTATCATATATATGAAGTAAATAAAATATTCATATGTTGAATAAATTGTTTGAATGATAAAATTCACATTTTATCGTATATATGAAGTATATGAAATATTCATATGTTGAAAAAAATTATTTGAACGATAAAAATAAAATTTCTATCATGTATGTGAAGTTATAAAAATAGTCATACGTTGAAATGAATTCTAGTTTGTTAAAAATAACATTTTTAACACATATATGAGTATATAAAATAGTCATACCTTGAAATAAATACTATTTTGCTAAAATTATCATTTTTAGCTTATATATGGGATATATAAAATTGTCATGCGATGGAAATATTATTAGTTCGCTAATAATATTATGTTTGGCTTATATATGCGTTGTGTGAAACTATATATGCGTTGAATGAATATATATATATAAAAGCGTCATATGAAATATATATATATATATATGGGCGTTGTATGAAAATATACATATACGATATATTGAACAGGTCAGAGAAGGAAGGCTAGAGAAGAGGAATAAAATTGTATGCCTGACAAAAAGGTACATATTTACCCTTTTGTTTGGGGTATGATGATTTTATAAGCTGCTTGGCTGTTTCTTTTTGGATTGGAGAGGCCTGTATGGCGATTTGGGGATTTTCCCGGTGCACCCATACAGGGGTGGTTATGGCGAAATTTTTCGAAAATTTAGGGTTTTAGCCAAATTATTAGAAAAATTAGAAAGTTCTTAGAAACTGAAAAGTTGAAGAGCTTGAGCCAGAATAGCAATTGAAATCGTTTTCAAACGATTTATAAAATACGTTTTAAATGGAAATCGACAAAATATATATTATATATATATTTAGAAAAATTTAGGTATGAATAGAATGCTCCGCGCAGCGCATTCACGAATTTCGACCATAGACTTCGAATGGACGCTACAGAAGATTCGACTGTCGAATTCTCCTAAAACCGAAACCGTTGGGTTCATATCGAAAAGAGCTTTCTAACGAATATAAGAAATGTGAAATCTAATGGTTGGATTTGGAATTATGTTCAAATCAAATATGGATAAGGTCGTTTTAAGTGCAGTTCGATGGCTATTGATGGAAATCGACTGTAGGAGCCTTGATAAAATTATTAAAAATATCAATAATTAGTGTAAAATCATAAGAAATGATTTGAAAAGAATTGGGATGAAAAATTCCATATTTGAAAAGATAAAAATATATTTTTATCGAAATGAACAAGTTATTAACTCGAATTATAATCCGATTATTTTTAAATAAATAAATTGGATTGAGAAATGGTTTTAAATAACCAGAATTTTCCAACGAATAAATTGGAATGGTTTGGAATGGAAATAATATTCGGAATATTTCGATATTGGATTTCATGATTATACGGATATTGTGATGGGAATTTGGAAGATATCGATATCGTTATTCCCGATATGATATCTATTGGTTTCAGGATTTGATGTTGAATATAAGTCGATACTATCTCTATTCAAAACCTTATATTTAATGTCAAATTGGATTGATTGATTGTTTGGATTGTGCTCGAACAGTTTATGAGCTAGATATGCTTTTACATTTAGCATTGGGTTTGGAAGAAATACTGGTAGGCTAACATCTTATGAAACACTTCACGATTTGACTATGAGATGTGTAGCGATGTTGTTACGTTCATTTCAAATTTAATGAATGATTGTGAAATGATATTTTTCTTAAGTGAAAAGAATGTATTCCCGATTTTGGACAGGGAATGTTTTATAAAAATGTTTTATAAAACAGAAAGGATTTCGAGGGCAAAAACCCGATGATTTCGAAATGATTTGGAAATGTATTATGGTTTTACATTGTAGTTCATCACATATTCGATTAGTTTCTATTAATGATGTATCTGTTTGGTGGCGGAGAATTTATTCTCTTGTTTAACACCCTTCTTTGAGACGTACGAGCTCAAAGGTTATGTGATTAATAGTGACTAATCATATGTGTGAATTGCTGATGTAAAGTACTATATTTTGAAAGTACTTATGATTATTATGTTGCGAAATGATTTTCCCTACTTGGGACATGAAATGATTTGGTATGTGGCTAAAGATTTGGTAACCCGGTCTACTAAAAGCATAGGTGGGATCCAGTGCCTTAGGGTGAGTGGTTAGTGTGTAGCCTGCTCCATGTGTTGGAGGTGCATATATATATATATATATATATATATATCGAGTTTCTTAGGTACGTGCCCTTTGCCTTGTCCAAGCGAGAGCCGTATCGTTACAGACAATATATACATACTTGTCAGCTATGTGACTACAGGCTTGAGTTCCAAGTTTCGCAAGCAGTGAAGCTCCATAAGTGTATTGCTACGGCTTAATTGGATACACAAATTATTGAAGACCTTGTAAACCAAAAAAATTGTGGACCAATTGAAGAAGTTTTGCACAAATGAAGATTTAAGCTCTGATACAATTCAAGAACGTTTGGTTTTTTGGCTTTAGCAAACTTGACGAGTAATAATGTAATGTTTCATGGATCCTATAGTAGACAACTCATTATATGTTATAATAAAATTATAGTTGCTGAATTTGTCCTTCACTTTTTAAATATTTCATTATAGGAAAGTAAGTTATTTAAATTTCATGACTTTGCATGGACTCCACTGTTTAGGTTATAAGTACAGGAGCAATGACATATTGAGAATTCATGACTAGTTCAAGGGATAAAACCTCTTGCAACAACAAGATGATAGGCATTCACAGCTACCAGATAACATCGACGAGGAATGGAGATGGTTGATATTTCAGTAACAAAATGTTTTGCTATATGGCTGGACAAAAAATGCAGCACTAGCACCGGTAGTACCATTGACTTAATGAGGTATTACTCAGTATTATTGCAACCTTGTATTCAAATTATTTCCAAAATATAAATTCTAAGCATTGGCCTGAGCCATCCCCATAGAGCCTAGCTGAAATAATTATTCAAAAAAGCATAAACTTTATGCACTTAAACTGTATTCTAAAATTTTATTGATTAAACTCAACTGGAACTTTGATAAGTGACCAAGGACATTTTAACGTTCTCTATTGTGCAAATATTCACTATATTTCAATTTTATAGTTTTAATATATTCTAAAAAAACATCATTGATTAAACTATATGATCAAATGTGCTTAAATTATAGGACTGCTATATGTCAGTTTTAAAATTTTCATGTTTATTTATTCTTACAATGTGTTGCAGCAAACATTCGCTACAACTGTGCTTTAAATAAATATTTCATGCAATCATATGTTTAATTGCAATGAGTGGGAGAATACTTTAATGTTATGTTCTATTATTTAAGACCTTTAGGGTGGTGGCTATCTGAATTCGAAAGCATATGCAGTATATATATATATATATATATATATATATATATATATATATATGTGTGTGTGTGTGTGTGTGTGTGTGTGTTTATATATGTGTGCAGACATGCACTCATACATATGAAAAGCTTTATCGTTATTGTTGGTGGGGAAATAAGCACAAAAAAATAGCGACAGAAAGAGAGTGTTGAAATGGGATGGCTAACTAAGCCATTGAAGAAATGGCAGCATAATGCAGAACCTATATCCTATATACCAATGTAAAAAAATATGGACAGCTTCGTTCTACGTTTATAAGAAGAGCATTGATATTGCTAACATCATAGCAAAATTGAAATAATAAAATTACTTTCAGTGGTAAAGAGGAATGCTAGCAATCGGCAAGTGATTTTGAAAATCTTAGTCCATTTTTACAGGACACAATCATAGAGAAATTGAATGTGTTGTGGAATTGATGCGCTTGCAAAAATAGTCCGACGAGTATGTTGGAATAAATTCGTCGCTGATTGTATAAAAACTCTGAGGCACGATGTGGTGATCGCTATCCAAAAACAGTATTTGCCCTCTTATATTGTGTGCACGAGTAATGGAAAATCTATTTGAATAGGTGCTTCTATTCAGAAAAGTCGCAATTCTTTGAACAGTAGCGATAGTTTCTTTTTAGAAATAGTCGCAGCTCTTCGTACCTGTCGACTGGTCAATAAGGTACCAGTCGTGTAACAACCCGGAAAATCTGGGCCAGTTTAAAATTTTTATTTTGGCAATTTTAGCGAATTTTGATTATTTAAAATGAATTATTTTAAATAATATCGACGAGAAATTTATTTTGAATAGAATTCGAACGTATATATTATACGCGTCGTCGTTAGAATATAAATAATTATATATAATTATAAATAGAATTGAAAATGGCGCGGTAGTTCGATAATTCGATTTCAAACTTCAATTGAATGTACCGGGTGCAAAACAATCCGGATTTTAGTGAAACCAAAAACATTAGGATCTAATTGGTAATATCTTTCCAACGAATCCGAAAAATCAAGATTTCATAGCGGGAATCAAAAGATATGTCCAGTTGAAAATTCTGAATAGTCGCTATGGAATTCAGGCCCTTAAAAATGGACATTTTGCATACGACCTCGGATTTCGACGAAACCACTTTTGTTAGATCCGCAGTGTCAGGTTATTGCTAGGTTTCAAATTTCATAATTTTTCGAATCAATATGTGAGCGTGGCAAAGGAAAACGCGTTTGACCAGTTTCTGTTGAGTTTAATCGACTGGAAATTGGCCATTTTTCAAACGGTCTCAGAATTCGACGAAACTAGTTTTGTTAGGACCGTATCGTCAATACGAAGCTAGAAAATATTTTCGGGAATTTTTAGAGTTCGTATGTGACCCCGGTAATTTGAAATGTACGTTTAAAATTCAATATACTGATTTAAATGTAAATTCAAAGGAAACTTATCGAGACGATCGAATCAGCTTGCGGTACATATCCCATTGAGTTCGGAATGGGGGTGAAACGCTGTGGACGACAGGCGGTGGGCCTCGTTTCGAGGTCATATGAAAAAGTCAACTTTTAATGAATAAAATAATAAAATAAATAAAAAATTAAATTCTCTCTCCCTTTCTCCCCTTAACTACCAGGCCCCCCCACGATTTATTTCAGATTCAAAATAAAAAAAGAAAAAAAAAGAAAAAAAAAAAACCCTCGATGACGAATCGCGCCACCGATCAGCCTCTGTCGCCGCTGCCAAGGGGAGCCCCGCCTTCTCCGCCTCCTCACTCCCCTATCCTCCTCTCTCTTCCCTGCTCGAACCCCTCTAGCTCTCGAACCCGCAACCCTGTAGCCGCCCTCCTCTGGCGCCGGAGCTCCGCCTCCTCTACCCACTGCTTCACCCACCTCGAAGCCTTGCCTCTTGCCTCCGACGATCGGTGAAACGCCCCCTTTTTTATCTGTAAGTTTTTTTATTTTTATTTTTATTTTTAAATTCTTAAAAACTGAATTTTTATAAAATATAAAACTGGAATTTTTAAAAGTATAAAACAGATTTTTATAAAAGAATTTTTAAAACTGGATTTTTTTGTAAAGAAAGTAAAAACTGATTTCTTTTAAAAGAATTTTAAAACTGATTTATAAAAATATAAAAACTGATTTTTCTGAGATTTTAAAAACTGAATTATAAAGGAATATAAAAACTGATTTTAAAATGATTTATAAACTAGAAGAAGATTAGAAATTTATAAGTAAAAATCATATTTTTATATATTGAAAGCCGAAGTAAAAATCATATTTTTATATATTGAAAGCCGAAGTAAAAATCATATTTTTATATATTGAAAGCCGAAGTAAAAATCATATTTTTATATATTGAAAGCCGAAGTAAAAATCATATTTTTATATATTGAAAGCCAAAGTAAATTCGATTTTTATATATTGAATAGCATAGTAAAAATTCTATTTTTACATATGTAGAGAATACGGGCGAAAGCGACAAAAAGGCGAGGTCGACGAAGAATTCTGCAAAAGAAGAGTCAAGATGATTGGATAGCTATATGTGAGAACTTCTCACCTTCCAATTTATTTTTCTAGTTATATATATATACTAGGATGCAGACGGTGCTTAGTAGCACCCGACACAATCGTCCACAGACCATGGACTTGTTTGTTTGGCTGTTTGGTTATTGATTGTGATATTGGTTTGAATGTGGTTTGTGGTGTGAAAAATCGAATCGATAAATTGGTTAGGATTAGACGTGCGCCGTTATAAGGCGAAGGAGTAAGGCTAGGTTAGACACTTACTCCAAATCTTGTGGTTTGCATAATAAAATTGATATGATTGATGTGTGAATGGCGTGGGCCTTCACTAGACCGGGGATAAGGCTAGGCCTCGTCCCGTTTCTAGTATCGTGCCGTTATGCCGCCGAAATTTTCTAAAATATGTTAGAAAAATAAAAATATCATTTTATTGTAAGAATGAACTGAATAGAAATTCATATGTTGGAATAAAATGTTTAGTCGTTAAAAATATAATTTTTTTTACGTGAATGTGAATAAATAAATATTCCTTTACAAACCGAACGGTTTGTTTATGTACACTTATTTGAAGGACATTGATTGGGTCGATAAATTTTACACATCGCCCAACTGCACAAATAAAATCTGTGTTTGATTGTTTGAAACCCCACACGGGTGTTGGGATGAAATTTGAAGTTCACTCATCCTGATTGATTAAATATGTCGATCGATTGATTGACAGGCTGTTATAAGCGTTGAATATCTATATTTGATGCTTATACAGTGTGGTGCACTTTGGTTGATGGTTGATTATTTTTCAATGCTATGATATACATGTGTTGTATGCAAATCCATATAATTAACGTTATATGGTGATTGATTGGGCCTCATTCCAATTTGAAAAATAAAGAATATTATAAAATAAAAGTTCATGTGTTGACAGTACTCATTCATTGAGATTGGTCATGTGTTGAACGAAATATTTTAGTAATAAAATTTACACCTTTATCGATATAAAATAAAAGTTCATGTGTTGACAGTACTCATCCATTGAGATTGGTCATGTGTTGAACGAAATATTTTAGTAATAAAATTTACACCTTTATCGATATAAAATAAAAGTTCATGTGTTGACAGTACTCATCCATTGAGATTGGTCATGTGTTGAACGAAATATTTTAGTAATAAAATTTACACCTTTATCGATATAAAATAAAAGTTCATGTGTTGACAGTACTCATCCATTGAGATTGGTCATGTGTTGAACGAAATATTTCGATAATAACAACTATTTTGAAAAAGAAATATTTGAAATAGAATATTTGAAAATAGAAATTTATGAAGCCGTGTTGATTAGATTGACGCCATTTTGACGTGAACGATATTTATATCGATTAAAACGATTTCGAAATGAATTGAATTGAAAACGAATTCAAATTGAATTGAAAACGATTTCGAAATGAATTGAATTGAAAACGAATTCAAATTGAATTGAAAACGATTTCGAAATGAATTGAATTGAAAACGAATTCAAATTGAATTGAAAACGATTTCGAAATGAATTGAATTGAAAACGAATTCAAATTGAATTGAAAACGATTTCGAAATGAATTGAATTGAAAACGAATTCAAATTGAATTGAAAACGATTTCGAAATGAATTGAATTGAAAACGAATTCAAATTGAATTGAAAACGATTTCGAAATGAATTGAATTGAAAACGAATTCAAATTGAATTGAAAACGATTTCGAAATGAATTGAATTGAAAACGAATTCAAATTGAATTGAAAACGATTTCGAAATGAATTGAATTGAAAACGAATTCAAATTGAATTGAAAACGATTTCGAAATGAATTGAATTGAAAACGATTTCGAAATGAAATGAATTGAAAACGAATTCAAATTGAATTGAAAACGATTTCGAAATGAATTGAATTGAAAACGATTTCGAAATGAATTGAATTGAAAACGATTTCGAAATGAATTGAATTGAAAACGATTTCGAAATGAATTGAATTGAAAACGATTTTGAAATGAATTGAATTGAAAACGAATTCAAATTGAGTTGAAAGCGAATTGAAATGAATTCAAATTGAATTGAAATTTGAATTGAATAGAAATGAATTTTAAAGCGAATTTATAAAGAAGAATTCAATTTTGATTTGAATTGAAATGGAAGTTGAAATTGCTTTTGAAACGAATTTTAAAACTATTTATATAATTCGTTTTAAATAGAAATCGACGAAATATATATTATATATATTATATATATAATATAATGGCCTGAATAGAACGCGCCGCGCCGCGGCAGTTCGCGAATTTCGACCATTTATTTCAAACGGACATTACGGGAGATCCGACCGTCGGATTCTCCTAAAACCGGAACCGTTGGGTTCGTATCGAAAAGAGCTTTCTAACGAATATTAGAAATTTGAAATCTAACGGTTGGATTTGGAATTATGTCCAAATCAAATTCGAAAAAGGTCGCTGTAAGTGCAGTTCGATGGCCATTGATGGAAATCGACTGTACGGGCCTTGATAAAATTATTAAAAATAGTAATAATTTATGTAAAATCATAAGAAATGATTTAGAAAGAATTGGGATGAAAAACTCCATATTTGAAAAGATAAAAATAGATTTTTATCGAAATGAACTAGTTTTGAACTAGAATTATAATTCTATTTATTTTTAAATAAATAAATTGAATTTGAAAAGGGTTTTAAAAATAACCAAAATTTCCAATGATTGCATTGGAGTGGATTTGAATCGAAATTGTCTTCGGAATATTTCGATGTTGGAATTCGTGATTATACAGGTGTTGTTATGGAAATTTGAAAGATATATATTTATATCGTTATTTCCAATACGACATTTGTTAATCGTAGAATTTGATATTGAATATAAGCCGGGATATTTTCTATTCAGAGCCTTGTATTGAATATCAAATGTGATTTGGGTTTGTCGTGAATGGTGTCTTCACTAACACTGTTCTTGAACCCAGTTGAGAAAAGATTAAATCTTTTTATTTAGATTTAATGAAGTGTACCAATTAAATAATATTTAATTGGAATTGAATTGATATTGATTTTTGGGTTTATCGTGAACAGTGTTTTAAATAACACTTATTCTTTAACCCGATAATTAATGAATGTGACTTTGGGTTTATCGTGAACCGTGTTTTTAAATGACACGGATTCTTTAACCCAGTTAACGATTAAAACTAAGTGGAGTTTTAATGAATCTTTAATTAGATTGAAATGATCGAAAATGGAGTATCACCAGTTTTGCTCCAGGCGATAGTTAAATCTTTAATTAGATTTGAACGTGAAATGGTAATTGAATTTACCGATAACACTGTGGTGTTAGATATGAAGTATTACCAGTTTTACTTCATGGGATGAATAGGTTGGGATTGGGAAATTAAAACAAATGATTACTTCGGTAAGGTTCGCTAATCCCGACTAGTTTGAATTGATATTCAAAAATAGATTAAAGAATAAATTCAAGAATTTATCTCTGATAAAATTAATGGGAACCTTTCCCTATGAATGTGAAATTTAGAAACTAACTGTCGGTTAGCCAAGCAGAATGGTTTTCTGGATATTGATCTGATGTTGGTTTCGGCCTTCGGGGTTAATATTTGGGGAATTATTCTCTTGATTAATTTACGGTTAGTGACTAATGAATTGGAATGAGGCGTATGTTGTGTTTGTGTAACACTTTTATAAAATATACGCGAGTTATTCGGGAAGACCGGGTTTATCCCATTCTGAATAACTGATACGACGATAAGTCGAAGATGAAGACGATGGTCGAAGACCGGAAGTCTTCACGTCGTTTGGGTGATAACTGATGATCTTGATTGGGCTGTACACCCAAGAAGATGGAAACAGTTAGTGATCGTCCAGACGTACTTGGAGATCGATGGATATGCGGGGTACTAGGTGCCTCCGGTTTCGTTCAGACCCAGAACGGACTTGTAAATGGACTGTGTGTCTGACATCGGATTTCATTCTGTGTGACTGATATCGGTTGCATAGGATGGTTTGCCTGTGTGGCATGCTAAGATGCAAATGATCAAGGCTTCTGTTGAAAAGCAAAGTCTTGTGGTGATGATCAAAGCACGGCCTTTGTGGCGTAGCTTTGTGTAACGTTTACCTCGCGTGTTTCACACCCGGTATGAACCAAAAACGGGAGACGGACCTCAGGGAGGACTTGCGTTTCTTTCTAGCTAGAAGTGGCGTCAGTGGTTTTACACGCCCTGACGAGTTTGACTTATGTGGTTGTGGCTGTTGCGAGGCGCCTCGGTTATATCGGTTTCGGCCGATGCATTCTGGTCGGCTGACGGACCAGACTTACACCCCATAGGGTGGGGAGACGTAGTGTTCAGGCATAATAATCCACATCGGTGGACCGGCCCTGTCGCTCCAAGGGGCAGTTGCGGCTGTTCCTGAGGCTCGGGCTAGACAGTCTCGAATCGGTTGAGGACTATCTTTTGCCTCGGTTCATAGAAGGAAATCCAATTTCCAAATACGTGACTTTGCGGTTTTATTTGTAAACCTATATATGGCGACATAGTGGTATGGGGCATTCATGCCGCCTATGATTGATACTTATGATTTGAAGTTGTTTTATACACTATGCACTTATAATAGTATCAAATGATTTGTTTTAATCGTATCAAGCATTCTTTGGCTGTTATAAGGGAAAACCCTATCCCCCGGCTTGCGTTGCATTGTGTGATAGGACCTGGGTCTTATAACAGCTTCATTTTTCTTTATTTAGCATTGCGCTGTTTGTTTTATGCACTAGTATTCTTGGGAGGAAACCCGTTCCGTGTTATACGGCGTGGTCCCTTGATTTACCTAGCTTTGAAAATAAAGATTAATAACTGTTTTAGTTCTCACACCAGTCACATGACTGACCTGGAGTTTATTGTTTTAACCTAAACTCTGGGTGCCCCTATTTTGACACGGGCAGCTAGTAGTTTTGGTTTTGCAGATTTATATTCACAGGATCCTGGTTTACAGCTGGAACGATATCCGGAAAGCTTTGTATCCGTATATCTCTTTCTAGTTGTGTATTGTATTATTTTCCGCTGCTATGTATTTAAATGTAATTTAAATCTCTGATATTCCTGTGTAATATTCATTTATACTCTGTATATTCTTGTAAGCTGATGCATTGTTGTAATATACAATGAAATGTTCTTCTGTATGCGTTCTGTTTTGTCGTGTTCTCAAACGATAGGGCGTTTCGAACGGCCTGGATCGGTTTAGCGACTGGTTCGGACCGAGCGAAATTCCTTGCCGTCACAGTTGGTATCAGAGCTTTGGTTTACAAAGCAGAGAACAAGGCACATTAGAACCATACGAAAGAATTCATCAGATATTGGATTAGTAATATCCAATTAGAATGACTCGTTAGAGATAGGATCAGTAGTATCCTAGAACGAGTGTGAAGAGTATATTTTTCAAATGAAAACAATTTTTGTTTTGAAAATTTAAATCAATTATTCGTATTTGATTATCTATTTATATTGAGTTGGACAGTCCAGTATATATAGATTTTGCGTATACGTCTGATCCGCGTGTATTCGAAATTTTAATATACTGGATAGATATAGAATCACACTTTAGTCGCCCGGAGATGATTCAGATGATGAGGCCTCATCATCAGTGTTTATATTCGAGTGACGAAAGTGAGATTTCTATATATTTCCTATTGACTGGTGTGAGAACCAAAATTTAGATAGGGCCTATTGTTGTGATTTGGTATCAAAAACATGATTTTTGTATATATATCAAAATTATGAATTGGAAACTCTAATTCACTAATTGATTGATGTTTGTGTTGGTTGTTTATTTGTTTGCTAATTTTTAGCCATTTACCCTAACTAAATCAAATATTGAATTGTATTGAAAATTGGTCGCATTTGCTTGCATATACATATACTTATATTGAACAGGTCATAGCAAGGAGGCTAGAGCCAGAGAATAAAATTTGTTTGCCCGACAAATAGGTACATGTTTACTACATAATTTCCTGTTTTGTTTGGGTGATGATGATTTTGTGAGCCTATTGGCTAGCCGCTTGGCTTTTTCTTTTTCTTTTTGAGATCTGAAGGACCGGGGAAGCTATTTGAAATTCCCCGATGCTCCCGGTGCAGGGGAGGTTATGGCGAAATTTTTCAAAAATTTAGGGTGTTAGCCAAATTTTTGAAATTTTAGAAATTCTCAGAAACTGAAAAGTTGGGGAATGGAAGTCAGGTCGAGCGTAGAGTTGATTAATCAAACCACTTTCGACTTTGTTCCTTTTCGGGGACGAAAAGTTTTAAGTGGGGGAGATTGTAACAACCCGGAAAATCTGGGCCAGTTTAAAATTTTTATTTGGCAATTTTAGCGAATTTTGATTATTTAAAATGAATTATTTTAAATAATATCGACGAGAAATTTATTTTGAATAGAATTCGAACGTATATATTATACGCGTCGTCGTTAGAATATAAATAATTATATATAATTATAAATAGAATTGAAAATGGCGCGGTAGTTCGATAATTCGATTTCAAACTTCAATTGAATGTACCGGGTGCAAAACAATCCGGATTTTAGTGAAACCAAAAACATTAGGATCTAATTGGTAATATCTTTCCAACGAATCCGAAAAATCAAGATTTCATAGCGGGAATCAAAAGATATGTCCAGTTGAAAATTCTGAATAGTCGCTACGGAATTCAGGCCCTTAAAAATGGACATTTTGCATACGACCTCGGATTTCGGCGAAACCACTTTTGTTAGATCCGCAGTGTCAGGTTATTGCTAGGTTTCAAATTTCATAATTTTTCGAATCAATATGTGAGCGTGGCAAAGGAAAACGCGTTTGACCAGTTTCTGTTGAGTTTAATCGACTGGAAATTGGCCATTTTTCAAACGGTCTCAGAATTCGACGAAACTAGTTTTGTTAGGACCGTATCGTCAATACGAAGCTAGAAAATATTTTCGGGAATTTTTAGAGTTCGTATGTGACCCCGGTAATTTGAAATGTACGTTTAAAATTCAATATACTGATTTAAATGTAAATTCAAAGGAAACTTATCGAGACGATCGAATCAGCTTGTGGTACATATCCCATTGAGTTCGGAATGGGGGTGAAACGCTGTGGACGACAGGCGGTGGGCCTCGTTTCGAGGTCATATGAAAAAGTCAACTTTTAATGAATAAAATAATAAAATAAATAAAAAATTAAATTCTCTCTCCCTTTCTCCCCTTAACTACCAGGCCCCCCCACGATTTATTTCAGATTCAAAATAAAAAAAAAACAAAAAAAGAAAAAAACCCTCGATGACGAATCGCGCCACCGATCAGCCTCCGTCGCCGCTGCCAAGGGGAGCCCCGCCTTCTCCGCCTCCTCACTCCCCTATCCTCCTCTCTCTTCCCTGCTCGAACCCCTCTAGCTCTCGAACCCGCAACCCTGTAGCCGCCCTCCTCTGGCGCCGGAGCTCCGCCTCCTCTACCCACTGCTTCACCCACCTCGAAGCCTTGCCTCCTGCCTCCGACGATCGGTGAAACGCCCCCTTTTTTATCTGTAAGTTTTTTTATTTTTATTTTTATTTTTAAATTCTTAAAAACTGAATTTTTATAAAATATAAAACTGGAATTTTTAAAAGTATAAAACAGATTTTTATAAAAGAATTTTTAAAACTGGATTTTTTTGTAAAGAAAGTAAAAACTGATTTCTTTTAAAAGAATTTTAAAACTGATTTATAAAAATATAAAAACTGATTTTTCTGAGATTTTAAAAACTGAATTATAAAGGAATATAAAAACTGATTTTAAAATGATTTATAAACTAGAAGAAGATTAGAAATTTATAAGTAAAAATCATATTTTTATATATTGAAAGCCGAAGTAAAAATCATATTTTTATATATTGAAAGCCGAAGTAAAAATCATATTTTTATATATTGAAAGCCGAAGTAAAAATCATATTTTTATATATTGAAAGCCGAAGTAAAAATCATATTTTTATATATTGAAAGCCGAAGTAAAAATCATATTTTTATATATTGAAAGCCGAAGTAAAAATCATATTTTTATATATTGAAAGCCGAAGTAAAAATCATATTTTTATATATTGAAAGCCGAAGTAAAAATCATATTTTTATATATTGAAAGCCAAAGTAAATTCGATTTTTATATATTGAATAGCATAGTAAAAATTCTATTTTTACATATGTAGAGAATACGGGCGAAAGCGACAAAAAGGCGAGGTCGACGAAGAATTCTGCAAAAGAAGAGTCAAGATGATTGGATAGCTATATGTGAGAACTTCTCACCTTCCAATTTATTTTTCTAGTTATATATATATACTAGGATGCAGACGGTGCTTAGTAGCACCCGACACAATCGTCCACAGACCATGGACTTGTTTGTTTGGCTGTTTGGTTATTGATTGTGATATTGGTTTGAATGTGGTTTGTGGTGTGAAAAATCGAATCGATAAATTGGTTAGGATTAGACGTGCGCCGTTATAAGGCGAAGGAGTAAGGCTAGGTTAGACACTTACTCCAAATCTTGTGGTTTGCATAATAAAATTGATATGATTGATGTGTGAATGGCGTGGGCCTTCACTAGACCGGGGATAAGGCTAGGCCTCGTCCCGTTTCTAGTATCGTGCCGTTATGCCGCCGAAATTTTCTAAAATATGTTAGAAAAATAAAAATATCATTTTATTGTAAGAATGAACTGAATAGAAATTCATATGTTGGAATAAAATGTTTAGTCGTTAAAAATATAATTTTTTTTACGTGAATGTGAATAAATAAATATTCCTTTACAAACCGAACGGTTTGTTTATGTACACTTATTTGAAGGACATTGATTGGGTCGATAAATTTTACACATCGCCCAACTGCACAAATAAAATCTGTGTTTGATTGTTTGAAACCCCACACGGGTGTTGGGATGAAATTTGAAGTTCACTCATCCTGATTGATTAAATATGTCGATCGATTGATTGACAGGCTGTTATAAGCGTTGAATATCTATATTTGATGCTTATACAGTGTGGTGCACTTTGGTTGATGGTTGATTATTTTTCAATGCTATGATATACATGTGTTGTATGCAAATCCATATAATTAACGTTATATGGTGATTGATTGGGCCTCATTCCAATTTGAAAAATAAAGAATATTATAAAATAAAAGTTCATGTGTTGACAGTACTCATTCATTGAGATTGGTCATGTGTTGAACGAAATATTTTAGTAATAAAATTTACACCTTTATCGATATAAAATAAAAGTTCATGTGTTGACAGTACTCATCCATTGAGATTGGTCATGTGTTGAACGAAATATTTTAGTAATAAAATTTACACCTTTATCGATATAAAATAAAAGTTCATGTGTTGACAGTACTCATCCATTGAGATTGGTCATGTGTTGAACGAAATATTTTAGTAATAAAATTTACACCTTTATCGATATAAAATAAAAGTTCATGTGTTGACAGTACTCATCCATTGAGATTGGTCATGTGTTGAACGAAATATTTCGATAATAACAACTATTTTGAAAAAGAAATATTTGAAATAGAATATTTGAAAATAGAAATTTATGAAGCCGTGTTGATTAGATTGACGCCATTTTGACGTGAACGATATTTATATCGATTAAAACGATTTCGAAATGAATTGAATTGAAAACGAATTCAAATTGAATTGAAAACGATTTCGAAATGAATTGAATTGAAAACGAATTCAAATTGAATTGAAAACGATTTCGAAATGAATTGAATTGAAAACGAATTCAAATTGAATTGAAAACGATTTCGAAATGAATTGAATTGAAAACGAATTCAAATTGAATTGAAAACGATTTCGAAATGAATTGAATTGAAAACGAATTCAAATTGAATTGAAAACGATTTCGAAATGAATTGAATTGAAAACGAATTCAAATTGAATTGAAAACGATTTCGAAATGAATTGAATTGAAAACGAATTCAAATTGAATTGAAAACGATTTCGAAATGAATTGAATTGAAAACGAATTCAAATTGAATTGAAAACGATTTCGAAATGAATTGAATTGAAAACGAATTCAAATTGAATTGAAAACGATTTCGAAATGAATTGAATTGAAAACGAATTCAAATTGAATTGAAAACGATTTCGAAATGAATTGAATTGAAAACGATTTCGAAATGAAATGAATTGAAAACGAATTCAAATTGAATTGAAAACGATTTCGAAATGAATTGAATTGAAAACGATTTCGAAATGAATTGAATTGAAAACGATTTCGAAATGAATTGAATTGAAAACGATTTCGAAATGAATTGAATTGAAAACGATTTTGAAATGAATTGAATTGAAAACGAATTCAAATTGAGTTGAAAGCGAATTGAAATGAATTCAAATTGAATTGAAATTTGAATTGAATAGAAATGAATTTTAAAGCGAATTTATAAAGAAGAATTCAATTTTGATTTGAATTGAAATGGAAGTTGAAATTGCTTTTGAAACGAATTTTAAAACTATTTATATAATTCGTTTTAAATAGAAATCGACGAAATATATATTATATATATTATATATATAATATAATGGCCTGAATAGAACGCGCCGCGCCGCGGCAGTTCGCGAATTTCGACCATTTATTTCAAACGGACATTACGGGAGATCCGACCGTCGGATTCTCCTAAAACCGGAACCGTTGGGTTCGTATCGAAAAGAGCTTTCTAACGAATATTAGAAATTTGAAATCTAACGGTTGGATTTGGAATTATGTCCAAATCAAATTCGAAAAAGGTCGCTGTAAGTGCAGTTCGATGGCCATTGATGGAAATCGACTGTACGGGCCTTGATAAAATTATTAAAAATAGTAATAATTTATGTAAAATCATAAGAAATGATTTAGAAAGAATTGGGATGAAAAACTCCATATTTGAAAAGATAAAAATAGATTTTTATCGAAATGAACTAGTTTTGAACTAGAATTATAATTCTATTTATTTTTAAATAAATAAATTGAATTTGAAAAGGGTTTTAAAAATAACCAAAATTTCCAATGATTGCATTGGAGTGGATTTGAATCGAAATTGTCTTCGGAATATTTCGATGTTGGAATTCGTGATTATACAGGTGTTGTTATGGAAATTTGAAAGATATATATTTATATCGTTATTTCCAATACGACATTTGTTAATCGTAGAATTTGATATTGAATATAAGCCGGGATATTTTCTATTCAGAGCCTTGTATTGAATATCAAATGTGATTTGGGTTTGTCGTGAATGGTGTCTTCACTAACACTGTTCTTGAACCCAGTTGAGAAAAGATTAAATCTTTTTATTTAGATTTAATGAAGTGTACCAATTAAATAATATTTAATTGGAATTGAATTGATATTGATTTTTGGGTTTATCGTGAACAGTGTTTTAAATAACACTTATTCTTTAACCCGATAATTAATGAATGTGACTTTGGGTTTATCGTGAACCGTGTTTTTAAATGACACGGATTCTTTAACCCAGTTAACGATTAAAACTAAGTGGAGTTTTAATGAATCTTTAATTAGATTGAAATGATCGAAAATGGAGTATCACCAGTTTTGCTCCAGGCGATAGTTAAATCTTTAATTAGATTTGAACGTGAAATGGTAATTGAATTTACCGATAACACTGTGGTGTTAGATATGAAGTATTACCAGTTTTACTTCATGGGATGAATAGGTTGGGATTGGGAAATTAAAACAAATGATTACTTCGGTAAGGTTCGCTAATCCCGACTAGTTTGAATTGATATTCAAAAATAGATTAAAGAATAAATTCAAGAATTTATCTCTGATAAAATTAATGGGAACCTTTCCCTATGAATGTGAAATTTAGAAACTAACTGTCGGTTAGCCAAGCAGAATGGTTTTCTGGATATTGATCTGATGTTGGTTTCGGCCTTCGGGGTTAATATTTGGGGAATTATTCTCTTGATTAATTTACGGTTAGTGACTAATGAATTGGAATGAGGCGTATGTTGTGTTTGTGTAACACTTTTATAAAATATACGCGAGTTATTCGGGAAGACCGGGTTTATCCCATTCTGAATAACTGATACGACGATAAGTCGAAGATGAAGACGATGGTCGAAGACCGGAAGTCTTCACGTCGTTTGGGTGATAACTGATGATCTTGATTGGGCTGTACACCCAAGAAGATGGAAACAGTTAGTGATCGTCCAGACGTACTTGGAGATCGATGGATATGCGGGGTACTAGGTGCCTCCGGTTTCGTTCAGACCCAGAACGGACTTGTAAATGGACTGTGTGTCTGACATCGGATTTCATTCTGTGTGACTGATATCGGTTGCATAGGATGGTTTGCCTGTGTGGCATGCTAAGATGCAAATGATCAAGGCTTCTGTTGAAAAGCAAAGTCTTGTGGTGATGATCAAAGCACGGCCTTTGTGGCGTAGCTTTGTGTAACGTTTACCTCGCGTGTTTCACACCCGGTATGAACCAAAAACGGGAGACGGACCTCAGGGAGGACTTGCGTTTCTTTCTAGCTAGAAGTGGCGTCAGTGGTTTTACACGCCCTGACGAGTTTGACTTATGTGGTTGTGGCTGTTGCGAGGCGCCTCGGTTATATCGGTTTCGGCCGATGCATTCTGGTCGGCTGACGGACCAGACTTACACCCCATAGGGTGGGGAGACGTAGTGTTCAGGCATAATAATCCACATCGGTGGACCGGCCCTGTCGCTCCAAGGGGCAGTTGCGGCTGTTCCTGAGGCTCGGGCTAGACAGTCTCGAATCGGTTGAGGACTATCTTTTGCCTCGGTTCATAGAAGGAAATCCAATTTCCAAATACGTGACTTTGCGGTTTTATTTGTAAACCTATATATGGCGACATAGTGGTATGGGGCATTCATGCCGCCTATGATTGATACTTATGATTTGAAGTTGTTTTATACACTATGCACTTATAATAGTATCAAATGATTTGTTTTAATCGTATCAAGCATTCTTTGGCTGTTATAAGGGAAAACCCTATCCCCCGGCTTGCGTTGCATTGTGTGATAGGACCTGGGTCTTATAACAGCTTCATTTTTCTTTATTTAGCATTGCGCTGTTTGTTTTATGCACTAGTATTCTTGGGAGGAAACCCGTTCCGTGTTATACGGCGTGGTCCCTTGATTTACCTAGCTTTGAAAATAAAGATTAATAACTGTTTTAGTTCTCACACCAGTCACATGACTGACCTGGAGTTTATTGTTTTAACCTAAACTCTGGGTGCCCCTATTTTGACACGGGCAGCTAGTAGTTTTGGTTTTGCAGATTTATATTCACAAGATCCTGGTTTACAGCTGGAACGATATCCGGAAAGCTTTGTATCCGTATATCTCTTTCTAGTTGTGTATTGTATTATTTTCCGCTGCTATGTATTTAAATGTAATTTAAATCTCTGATATTCCTGTGTAATATTCATTTATACTCTGTATATTCTTGTAAGCTGATTCATTGTTGTAATATACAATGAAATGTTCTTCTGTATGCGTTCTGTTTTGTCGTGTTCTCAAACGATAGGGCGTTTCGAACGGCCTGGATCGGTTTAGCGACTGGTTCGGACCGAGCGAAATTCCTTGCCGTCACAGTTGGTATCAGAGCTTTGGTTTACAAAGCAGAGAACAAGGCACATTAGAACCATACGAAAGAATTCATCAGATATTGGATTAGTAATATCCAATTAGAATGACTCGTTAGAGATAGGATCAGTAGTATCCTAGAACGAGTGTGAAGAGTATATTTTTCAAATGAAAACAATTTTTGTTTTGAAAATTTAAATCAATTATTCGTATTTGATTATCTATTTATATTGAGTTGGACAGTCCAGTATATATAGATTTTGCGTATACGTCTGATCCGCGTGTATTCGAAATTTTAATATACTGGATAGATATAGAATCACACTTTAGTCGCCCGGAGATGATTCAGATGATGAGGCCTCATCATCAGTGTTTATATTCGAGTGACGAAAGTGAGATTTCTATATATTTCCTATTGACTGGTGTGAGAACCAAAATTTAGATAGGGCCTATTGTTGTGATTTGGTATCAAAAACATGATTTTTGTATATATATCAAAATTATGAATTGGAAACTCTAATTCACTAATTGATTGATGTTTGTGTTGGTTGTTTATTTGTTTGCTAATTTTTAGCCATTTACCCTAACTAAATCAAATATTGAATTGTATTGAAAATTGGTCGCATTTGCTTGCATATACATATACTTATATTGAACAGGTCATAGCAAGGAGGCTAGAGCCAGAGAATAAAATTTGTTTGCCCGACAAATAGGTACATGTTTACTACATAATTTCCTGTTTTGTTTGGGTGATGATGATTTTGTGAGCCTATTGGCTAGCCGCTTGGCTTTTTCTTTTTCTTTTTGAGATCTGAAGGACCGGGGAAGCTATTTGAAATTCCCCGATGCTCCCGGTGCAGGGGAGGTTATGGCGAAATTTTTCAAAAATTTAGGGTGTTAGCCAAATTTTTGAAATTTTAGAAATTCTCAGAAACTGAAAAGTTGGGGAATGGAAGTCAGGTCGAGCGTAGAGTTGATTAATCAAACCACTTTCGACTTTGTTCCTTTTCGGGGACGAAAAGTTTTAAGTGGGGGAGATTGTAACAACCCGGAAAATCTGGGCCAGTTTAAAATTTTTATTTTGGCAATTTTAGCGAATTTTGATTATTTAAAATGAATTATTTTAAATAATATCGACGAGAAATTTATTTTGAATAGAATTCGAACGTATATATTATACGCGTCGTCGTTAGAATATAAATAATTATATATAATTATAAATAGAATTGAAAATGGCGCGGTAGTTCGATAATTCGATTTCAAACTTCAATTGAATGTACCGGGTGCAAAACAATCCGGATTTTAGTGAAACCAAAAACATTAGGATCTAATTGGTAATATCTTTCCAACGAATCCGAAAAATCAAGATTTCATAGCGGGAATCAAAAGATATGTCCAGTTGAAAATTCTGAATAGTCGCTATGGAATTCAGGCCCTTAAAAATGGACATTTTGCATACGACCTCGGATTTCGACGAAACCACTTTTGTTAGATCCGCAGTGTCAGGTTATTGCTAGGTTTCAAATTTCATAATTTTTCGAATCAATATGTGAGCGTGGCAAAGGAAAACGCGTTTGACCAGTTTCTGTTGAGTTTAATCGACTGGAAATTGGCCATTTTTCAAACGGTCTCAGAATTCGACGAAACTAGTTTTGTTAGGACCGTATCGTCAATACGAAGCTAGAAAATATTTTCGGGAATTTTTAGAGTTCGTATGTGACCCCGGTAATTTGAAATGTACGTTTAAAATTCAATATACTGATTTAAATGTAAATTCAAAGGAAACTTATCGAGACGATCGAATCAGCTTGTGGTACATATCCCATTGAGTTCGGAATGGGGGTGAAACGCTGTGGACGACAGGCGGTGGGCCTCGTTTCGAGGTCATATGAAAAAGTCAACTTTTAATGAATAAAATAATAAAATAAATAAAAAATTAAATTCTCTCTCCCTTTCTCCCCTTAACTACCAGGCCCCCCCACGATTTATTTCAGATTCAAAATAAAAAAAAAACAAAAAAAGAAAAAAACCCTCGATGACGAATCGCGCCACCGATCAGCCTCCGTCGCCGCTGCCAAGGGGAGCCCCGCCTTCTCCGCCTCCTCACTCCCCTATCCTCCTCTCTCTTCCCTGCTCGAACCCCTCTAGCTCTCGAACCCGCAACCCTGTAGCCGCCCTCCTCTGGCGCCGGAGCTCCGCCTCCTCTACCCACTGCTTCACCCACCTCGAAGCCTTGCCTCCTGCCTCCGACGATCGGTGAAACGCCCCCTTTTTTATCTGTAAGTTTTTTTATTTTTATTTTTATTTTTAAATTCTTAAAAACTGAATTTTTATAAAATATAAAACTGGAATTTTTAAAAGTATAAAACAGATTTTTATAAAAGAATTTTTAAAACTGGATTTTTTTGTAAAGAAAGTAAAAACTGATTTCTTTTAAAAGAATTTTAAAACTGATTTATAAAAATATAAAAACTGATTTTTCTGAGATTTTAAAAACTGAATTATAAAGGAATATAAAAACTGATTTTAAAATGATTTATAAACTAGAAGAAGATTAGAAATTTATAAGTAAAAATCATATTTTTATATATTGAAAGCCGAAGTAAAAATCATATTTTTATATATTGAAAGCCGAAGTAAAAATCATATTTTTATATATTGAAAGCCGAAGTAAAAATCATATTTTTATATATTGAAAGCCGAAGTAAAAATCATATTTTTATATATTGAAAGCCGAAGTAAAAATCATATTTTTATATATTGAAAGCCGAAGTAAAAATCATATTTTTATATATTGAAAGCCGAAGTAAAAATCATATTTTTATATATTGAAAGCCGAAGTAAAAATCATATTTTTATATATTGAAAGCCAAAGTAAATTCGATTTTTATATATTGAATAGCATAGTAAAAATTCTATTTTTACATATGTAGAGAATACGGGCGAAAGCGACAAAAAGGCGAGGTCGACGAAGAATTCTGCAAAAGAAGAGTCAAGATGATTGGATAGCTATATGTGAGAACTTCTCACCTTCCAATTTATTTTTCTAGTTATATATATATATACTAGGATGCAGACGGTGCTTAGTAGCACCCGACACAATCGTCCACAGACCATGGACTTGTTTGTTTGGCTGTTTGGTTATTGATTGTGATATTGGTTTGAATGTGGTTTGTGGTGTGAAAAATCGAATCGATAAATTGGTTAGGATTAGACGTGCGCCGTTATAAGGCGAAGGAGTAAGGCTAGGTTAGACACTTACTCCAAATCTTGTGGTTTGCATAATAAAATTGATATGATTGATGTGTGAATGGCGTGGGCCTTCACTAGACCGGGGATAAGGCTAGGCCTCGTCCCGTTTCTAGTATCGTGCCGTTATGCCGCCGAAATTTTCTAAAATATGTTAGAAAAATAAAAATATCATTTTATTGTAAGAATGAACTGAATAGAAATTCATATGTTGGAATAAAATGTTTAGTCGTTAAAAATATAATTTTTTTTACGTGAATGTGAATAAATAAATATTCCTTTACAAACCGAACGGTTTGTTTATGTACACTTATTTGAAGGACATTGATTGGGTCGATAAATTTTACACATCGCCCAACTGCACAAATAAAATCTGTGTTTGATTGTTTGAAACCCCACACGGGTGTTGGGATGAAATTTGAAGTTCACTCATCCTGATTGATTAAATATGTCGATCGATTGATTGACAGGCTGTTATAAGCGTTGAATATCTATATTTGATGCTTATACAGTGTGGTGCACTTTGGTTGATGGTTGATTATTTTTCAATGCTATGATATACATGTGTTGTATGCAAATCCATATAATTAACGTTATATGGTGATTGATTGGGCCTCATTCCAATTTGAAAAATAAAGAATATTATAAAATAAAAGTTCATGTGTTGACAGTACTCATTCATTGAGATTGGTCATGTGTTGAACGAAATATTTTAGTAATAAAATTTACACCTTTATCGATATAAAATAAAAGTTCATGTGTTGACAGTACTCATCCATTGAGATTGGTCATGTGTTGAACGAAATATTTTAGTAATAAAATTTACACCTTTATCGATATAAAATAAAAGTTCATGTGTTGACAGTACTCATCCATTGAGATTGGTCATGTGTTGAACGAAATATTTTAGTAATAAAATTTACACCTTTATCGATATAAAATAAAAGTTCATGTGTTGACAGTACTCATCCATTGAGATTGGTCATGTGTTGAACGAAATATTTCGATAATAACAACTATTTTGAAAAAGAAATATTTGAAATAGAATATTTGAAAATAGAAATTTATGAAGCCGTGTTGATTAGATTGACGCCATTTTGACGTGAACGATATTTATATCGATTAAAACGATTTCGAAATGAATTGAATTGAAAACGAATTCAAATTGAATTGAAAACGATTTCGAAATGAATTGAATTGAAAACGAATTCAAATTGAATTGAAAACGATTTCGAATTGAATTGAAAACAAATTCAAATTGAATTGAAAACGATTTCGAAATGAATTGAATTGAAAACGAATTCAAATTGAATTGAAAACGATTTCGAAATGAATTGAATTGAAAACGAATTCAAATTGAATTGAAAACGATTTCGAAATGAATTGAATTGAAAACGAATTCAAATTGAATTGAAAACGATTTCGAAATGAATTGAATTGAAAACGAATTCAAATTGAATTGAAAACGATTTCGAAATGAATTGAATTGAAAACGATTTCGAAATGAATTGAATTGAAAACGAATTCAAATTGAATTGAAAACGATTTCGAAATGAATTGAATTGAAAACGAATTCAAATTGAATTGAAAACGATTTCGAAATGAAATGAATTGAAAACGAATTCAAATTGAATTGAAAACGATTTCGAAATGAATTGAATTGAAAACGATTTCGAAATGAATTGAATTGAAAACGATTTCGAAATGAATTGAATTGAAAACGATTTTGAAATGAATTGAATTGAAAACGAATTCAAATTGAGTTGAAAGCGAATTGAAATGAATTCAAATTGAATTGAAATTTGAATTGAATAGAAATGAATTTTAAAGCGAATTTATAAAGAAGAATTCAATTTTGATTTGAATTGAAATGGAAGTTGAAATTGCTTTTGAAACGAATTTTAAAACTATTTATATAATTCGTTTTAAATAGAAATCGACGAAATATATATTATATATATTATATATATAATATAATGGCCTGAATAGAACGCGCCGCGCCGCGGCAGTTCGCGAATTTCGACCATTTATTTCAAACGGACATTACGGGAGATCCGACCGTCGGATTCTCCTAAAACCGGAACCGTTGGGTTCGTATCGAAAAGAGCTTTCTAACGAATATTAGAAATTTGAAATCTAACGGTTGGATTTGGAATTATGTCCAAATCAAATTCGAAAAAGGTCGCTGTAAGTGCAGTTCGATGGCCATTGATGGAAATCGACTGTACGGGCCTTGATAAAATTATTAAAAATAGTAATAATTTATGTAGAATCATAAGAAATGATTTAGAAAGAATTGGGATGAAAAACTCCATATTTGAAAAGATAAAAATAGATTTTTATCGAAATGAACTAGTTTTGAACTAGAATTATAATTCTATTTATTTTTAAATAAATAAATTGAATTTGAAAAGGGTTTTAAAAATAACCAAAATTTCCAATGATTGCATTGGAGTGGATTTGAATCGAAATTGTCTTCGGAATATTTCGATGTTGGAATTCGTGATTATACAGGTGTTGTTATGGAAATTTGAAAGATATATATTTATATCGTTATTTCCAATACGACATTTGTTAATCGTAGAATTTGATATTGAATATAAGCCGGGATATTTTCTATTCAGAGCCTTGTATTGAATATCAAATGTGATTTGGGTTTGTCGTGAATGGTGTCTTCACTAACACTGTTCTTGAACCCAGTTGAGAAAAGATTAAATCTTTTTATTTAGATTTAATGAAGTGTACCAATTAAATAATATTTAATTGGAATTGAATTGATATTGATTTTTGGGTTTATCGTGAACAGTGTTTTAAATAACACTTATTCTTTAACCCGATAATTAATGAATGTGACTTTGGGTTTATCGTGAACCGTGTTTTTAAATGACACGGATTCTTTAACCCAGTTAACGATTAAAACTAAGTGGAGTTTTAATGAATCTTTAATTAGATTGAAATGATCGAAAATGGAGTATCACCAGTTTTGCTCCAGGCGATAGTTAAATCTTTAATTAGATTTGAACGTGAAATGGTAATTGAATTTACCGATAACACTGTGGTGTTAGATATGAAGTATTACCAGTTTTACTTCATGGGATGAATAGGTTGGGATTGGGAAATTAAAACAAATGATTACTTCGGTAAGGTTCGCTAATCCCGACTAGTTTGAATTGATATTCAAAAATAGATTAAAGAATAAATTCAAGAATTTATCTCTGATAAAATTAATGGGAACCTTTCCCTATGAATGTGAAATTTAGAAACTAACTGTCGGTTAGCCAAGCAGAATGGTTTTCTGGATATTGATCTGATGTTGGTTTCGGCCTTCGGGGTTAATATTTGGGGAATTATTCTCTTGATTAATTTACGGTTAGTGACTAATGAATTGGAATGAGGCGTATGTTGTGTTTGTGTAACACTTTTATAAAATATACGCGAGTTATTCGGGAAGACCGGGTTTATCCCATTCTGAATAACTGATACGACGATAAGTCGAAGATGAAGACGATGGTCGAAGACCGGAAGTCTTCACGTCGTTTGGGTGATAACTGATGATCTTGATTGGGCTGTACACCCAAGAAGATGGAAACAGTTAGTGATCGTCCAGACGTACTTGGAGATCGATGGATATGCGGGGTACTAGGTGCCTCCGGTTTCGTTCAGACCCAGAACGGACTTGTAAATGGACTGTGTGTCTGACATCGGATTTCATTCTGTGTGACTGATATCGGTTGCATAGGATGGTTTGCCTGTGTGGCATGCTAAGATGCAAATGATCAAGGCTTCTGTTGAAAAGCAAAGTCTTGTGGTGATGATCAAAGCACGGCCTTTGTGGCGTAGCTTTGTGTAACGTTTACCTCGCGTGTTTCACACCCGGTATGAACCAAAAACGGGAGACGGACCTCAGGGAGGACTTGCGTTTCTTTCTAGCTAGAAGTGGCGTCAGTGGTTTTACACGCCCTGACGAGTTTGACTTATGTGGTTGTGGCTGTTGCGAGGCGCCTCGGTTATATCGGTTTCGGCCGATGCATTCTGGTCGGCTGACGGACCAGACTTACACCCCATAGGGTGGGGAGACGTAGTGTTCAGGCATAATAATCCACATCGGTGGACCGGCCCTGTCGCTCCAAGGGGCAGTTGCGGCTGTTCCTGAGGCTCGGGCTAGACAGTCTCGAATCGGTTGAGGACTATCTTTTGCCTCGGTTCATAGAAGGAAATCCAATTTCCAAATACGTGACTTTGCGGTTTTATTTGTAAACCTATATATGGCGACATAGTGGTATGGGGCATTCATGCCGCCTATGATTGATACTTATGATTTGAAGTTGTTTTATACACTATGCACTTATAATAGTATCAAATGATTTGTTTTAATCGTATCAAGAATTCTTTGGCTGTTATAAGGGAAAACCCTATCCCCCGGCTTGCGTTGCATTGTGTGATAGGACCTGGGTCTTATAACAGCTTCATTTTTCTTTATTTAGCATTGCGTTGTTTGTTTTATGCACTGGTATTTTTGGGAGGAAACCCGTTCCGTGTTATACGGCGTGGTCCCTTGATTTACCTAGCTTTGAAAATAAAGATTAATAACTGTTTTAGTTCTCACACCAGTCACATGACTGACCTGGAGTTTATTGTTTTAACCTAAACTCTGGGTGCCCCTATTTTGACACGGGCAGCTAGTAGTTTTGGTTTTGCAGATTTATATTCACAGGATCCTGGTTTACAGCTGGAACGATATCCGGAAAGCTTTGTATCCGTATATCTCTTTCTAGTTGTGTATTGTATTATTTTCCGCTGCTATGTATTTAAATGTAATTTAAATCTCTGATATTCCTGTGTAATATTCATTTATACTCTGTATATTCTTGTAAGCTGATGCATTGTTGTAATATACAATGAAATGTTCTTCTGTATGCGTTCTGTTTTGTCGTGTTCTCAAACGATAGGGCGTTTCGAACGGCCTGGATCGGTTTAGCGACTGGTTCGGACCGAGCGAAATTCCTTGCCGTCACAAGTCGACTGGTATGTACATAAGGCAATGTGGACGAAAAGTCGTGTCTATCTATGGACAGTAGCATTTTACCTTGACCAGTCGATTGGTATAAATACTGCCAGTCAACTGGTAAGGTTGTAAAACTGCATCAGATTGATTTTGCTACAAAACAAAAACAGTTCAAAGTGCAGGAAGCCCATTGACATTCATTCCAAGGCCCATCTAATCACGAGACCCCAAGAGACCTAAGGCCCATCTTTTGACCTTTAAATATTAATATCCATGCCAGTGCTATGCTCTTGCCTTATCATGCTCTCCCTTCCTCTTTCTTTTGATATAATATATCATGTGTTTACATATATAGTGATAAGCACATGTATAATTCATGATGTGGGACAAAAGAATTTGCCCCTTCTTCATTTATTTCAAATTTCCTCTAACAATCCTCCACCAAATTTTAAATAAATTCCTCTTGTTATTTTATATGCAGAAAAATTTGTGCATAAGTGTAGATGTCTTACAGACTTGAATCTATATGTAGTTAAGACCCATCGGAGTATATCAAGATGGAGTGGTTGACTAAGCATTGAACCATCGACCTTATATGATCTACTGGATGCGATTATCACACTCATTTTCATATTTTCCAGATAGTAGTTTGCCCGACCCATGGACTGGCTTTGGGTCTGTATCTTCTTTCATGAAATGCCTTTAGAGATCAATCCAAAATCTAGCAGAGGGAGGCACTACCTTCGTTGCATTCATATAGGTGGTTTATCAGAAGTGCCTTATAACACACACCTCAACAATATATCTGTTATAAGCATATTAAGTTCTAAGCAGAACATTCTCTCTTTGTCATTTTTAATGCCAAACACTTTTTTCTTTGGAATGTATGATAATACTTAGTTTTTTAGACTAAATATTATAATGCTTCCAACTGCAAACATATGAAGTACTTTTGCTCTTTGAACTCAAGATAACAAATTTCTTTATTATGTTGAGTTGAGTTTCTTTCATTGGCGATTGTATTGTATAGGCTTTAAACCCATTTCCTATAATGTTTTTATCACTAAGTTCCTTGCAAGTCCTTTAGTAAATGGATCTACCAAATTCTGGCAAGATCTCACAAAATCTATGGTAATTACCCCTTCAGTGAGCATTTGCCTAACCAAACTATGCCTTAGACCAATATGTCTAGATTTACCATCATAAACTTGGTTGTAAGCTTGTGACAATGTAGATTGACTATCACAATGCACAGATATTGGTGGCATAGGTTTTGGCCACATAGGAATTTCTAATAACAAATTCCTTAACCATTCTGCTTCTTTACTACTAGAAGCCAGTGCTATAAACTCAGCAGCCATGGTTGAATTAGCAATACATGTTTGTTTCTATGAGGCCCAGGATATTGCTCCCCCACCAAGAGTGAATATCCATGCAATAGTTGATTTATTATCTTCACTTCCAATGTTCCAACTAGCATCTGTTATCCTTCTATTACACTTGGATAACCGTTGTAATGTATACCATAATTTATGGTACATTTTAAATACTTTAAAATTCTATGTATTGCATTCCAGTGGATATTACTAGGGTTACTAGTATATCTGCTCATTTTTCCAACAACATAGGCAATATTTGGTCGTGTGCACGTCATTGCATATGGCAAACTTCCAATAACTCTAGCATATTCCAATTGCTCTATAGCTCTTCTAGTATTAGTGTATAACTGTATACTTGGATCAAACGGAGTAGACATAGGTTTACAATCGAATAGATTGAACCTTTTCAAAATTTTATCAATGTAATGAGACTGGGTAATTGATAACCCATCTTTTGTTTTCATGATTCTTATTCCCAGAATCATTTCAGCTACTCCCATATCTTTCATGTCAAAGCATGAAGATAGATATCTTTTAGTTTCTTCAATACTTGATGTATCTGTTCCAAATATAAGCATATCATCCATGTAAAGACATATAATTACACCTTTACCTGAATGAAACTTGCTGTAGACACATTTTCAGATTCAAAGATCCTAAAACCATTGGATATAATAATTTTATCAAACTTCTCATGCCATTGGTTTGGTGCTTGTTTAAGACCATAAAGTGATTTAATAAGTTTACATACTTTATGTTCTTGTCCAGGCATTACAAAACGTTCTGGTTGAGACATATATATATATATATATATATATATATATGTATGTATATACATACATACATATATATATATATATCTTCATCAAGTTCTCCATTTAGAAATGCAGTCTTGACGTCCATTTGATGAATTTCAAAATTATAGATAGAAGCTAATGCAATTAAAGTCTTAATAGTTGAAATTCTTGCTACTGGGGCATATGTATCAAAATAATCTATTCCTTCTTTCTGTGTGAATCCTTTGGCAACTAATCTTGCTTTAAAATTTTCAGTTGTGCCATCCGCTTTTAACTTTTACTTAAATATCCATTTACATCCAATTAGTTTAGAACCAGGAGGTAAATCTACTAGTTTTCATGTTTTATTCCCATAACAGAATCCATTTCATCATTTATGGCTTATTGCCAAAATGATGAATCTTGAGATTTCATTGCCTCATTATATGTTAAAGGATCAGATTCTAAGTTTGTGGATATCATTAATTGATGCTCTACATTTTTTCTAGATCCTTCAACAAAATATACGACGAAATCTGGCCCAGAAGATTTTTCTATCCTTCTTAGTTTACTTCTCCTAAGAGAATCATCATTTTCATCGATATTTCCATTAGTATTTTCTACATGTTCAATAGTTGGTTCACTAACCTCCACCATTTTATTAATAGGTGTATTGACCTCCACTGTTTCATGAATCAGTTTATGTTGAATAGATGTGAATTTATTCTCATAAAACACTGCGTCCCTTGATTCTATTACTGTATTTACTTCAATACAGCCATTAGGTTCTATTACTAGAAACATATATCCTCTGCTATGTTGAGCATATCCTAAGAATATGCACTCGATAGCCTTTTATCCCAATTTCCTTATTTTTGGTTCAGGTAATCGGACAATAGCTCTACATCCCCAAACTCGATAATAATCAAAATTTGGTTTTCTTTCCTTCCAAAGTTTGTAAGGAGTAACCTTACTTTTCTTATGAGATATTTTATTCAGAATATAACATGCGGTAAGTAAAGCTTTACCCCAGAAACTAGTATTAAGTCCAGAATTACACAACATTGCATTTACATTTCGATAAGGGTTCTATTTTTTCTTTCAACCACTCCATTTTGTTGTGGAGTATAAGCAATAGATGTTTCATGTATAATTCCTACTGATTCACAATATTCTGGAAATTGATATTCGCCTCCCTTATCAGATCTAAGTGTTTTTATTCTAGAATCTCACTGTTCTTCAACTTCAGTTTTATAAGACTTAAATGAATTTAGCACTTCACATTTAGCATGCATAAGATAAACATAACAATATTTTGAATAATCATATATTAATGTGGCAAAATATTTCTTTCCGCCTCTAGTAGGGGTACTATATATGCATATCACATACATCACTATGAATAAGTTATAACAATTTTGTTGCACTTTCTGCTTTAATAGGAAAGGGTTTTCTTTTGGTCTTAGTTAATGAACATTTCCTACATCTATCTAGCATATTATTTTGGTGTTTTGGAATCAGATTCAATGATATCATATCAAGCATACGTTTATGATTAACATGTCCTAATCTATTGTGCCATAATGAAAATGAGTTAACAATATAAGCAGAATTCATACTTTTATTTATATCAACATTCGGTTTAAACATACAATCGCACATGTACCCTTTTCCTACAAATACACCACCTGTGGTCAACACATATTTGTCTGACTCAAAGACTTGTTTGAAACCAAACTTATTAAGAAGACTTCCCAAAACAAGATTCTTCCTAATTTCAGGTACATAATATAGATCATTTAAAGTTAGAACTTTTCCGGATGTGAATTCCAGATCCACAATCCCCTTCCCTTTGACCTCCCCATTGTTGAATTTCCCATGTATAGGTATTCTTCATCTTTGGTCGGTTCCAACTTCTTGAATTGATTCTTATCTATGCAGATATGCTTAGTAGCACCAGAATCGATCCACCAAGAATTGGCTTGTTCAGTCATATTCACTTCTAATATGACTGTTGCAAACTTTTCTTTTTCAGATTGATGCTTCTTTTTCCAAAAGCGACAATCCCTTTTGAAATGTCCCGGTTTACCACAAAAGTAGCAACCATTTTTGCTTTTCTTGTTTTGGGAATTATTGTTGTTCTGCCCTTTCCTCTTCTTATTAAAAGAGTTATTCGAAGCATTATTTGCTTACTTTTCCTCCACCATATGGACTTTTGATGTATCAACAACTGTTTCATCTTGAGCATCTTTCTATCTCAGTTGTTGTTCAACTTGCAAATATTGTGCAAGGCCATTTAGGCTCATATCCTCCTTCTTGTGTTTCAATAGTTTCCTTTGATCTTTCCAAGAAGGGGGTAATTTGTCAGTTATCGATGAGACCTTAATCTCCTCATCCATATTTAATTTATGTTGACTGAATTGGTTAAGTATGTGCATGATTTTATTGAATTGCTCTACTATTGAACGATCATCGGTCATTTTGTAATTTTAAAATTTATTAGCTAGAAATTTCTTATTAGTTGCATCCTCCATAAGATAATTTGCTTCCAATGATTCCCAGACATCTTTTGCAGTGGGGTTATTGTAGTACATATCGAAGAGTGTATCCGTCATTGCATTGCATATATTCCCCATGCAAATATAATCATCTTGTTCTCATTTGATCTGATATTGTGTTTGTGCAATCGTTTCATCCTCTATTTCTACTGGCTTTGGCGTAGTTAGAACATATACCACTTTCATTCTAGCGAGCAAGAAATGCATCTTTTTCCACCATCGAATCTCTCTATCTTTGTAAAAGCAACGGCAAATTCCTTAAGACTGTGAGGAGCCATTGCCAAAATACTGTTTTAGATTGTTGGAATAAATTCGTCGCTGATTGTATGAAAACTCTGAGGCACGATGTGGTGATCGCTATCCTAAAACTGTATTTGCCCTCTTATATTGTGTGCACGAGTAATGACAAATCTATTTGAAGATACAATGAAGCAGATATCGAATATCTTTAATCAACATCGTTGCACAAACATGACGATTCACTATCTGGATTTATCGCTGCAGTAACAAGATATTGAAATTATAGTCTGCAGAACTGTAACTTTTATACTTTATTATAGAGTTGGTAGATCAGAGATAATAAGATGTTAGAGAAGAATTTCAAGTGTTCTAAAATTGTAGTTTAGCCTGGTTTTTATAGAATTGAGGAGGTATAGGTGCTTCTGTTCAGAAAAGTCACAATTCTTTGAACAGTAGTGACTGTTTCTTTTCAGAAACAGTCGCAGCTCTTCGTGCCAGTCGTCTAGTCAATAAGGTACCAGTCGACTAGTATATACCTAGGGTAATGTGCACAAAAAGTTGCGTTTGTCTATAAATAGACAGTAGCATTTTTACCTTGACCAGTCGACTGGTAATGTTATAAAACTGCAACAGATTGATTTTGCTTAAAAACAAAAACAGTTTGAAGTGCAGGAAGCCCATTGACATTCCAAGGCCCATCTAATCACGAGTCCCGAAGAGCTCCAGGCCCATCTTTTGACGTTTAAATATTAATATGCATGCCAATGCTATGCTCTTACCTTATCTTGCTCTCCCTTCCTCTTTCTTTTGATATACTATATCATGTGTTTACATATATATAGTGATAAGCACATGTATATTTCATGATGTGGGACAAAAGAATTTGCCCCTTTTTTCATTTATTTCGAATTTCCTCTAACAGAGTATTGATGGTTGAGTATGAGGTCATCAGCTTTTTTTAGAGAATGTACTTGTTTTGATGATCCAAATATAAAGTCAACCAATGAGTATTATTCATAAATTTTAAAAACCCGACGATAGCAGAAAACAAATATAATATTGCACCTTGTAAAAATTCATGCATTGTTTTAAAAAAAAAATGTGTATTGTAGGTGAAAATTCAAAAGTTGTAGCAATGTAAAGCAGAATTAAAACATTCAACCACCCAAACGAAAGGAAGGTCCTTTAGTAATATGTGCAAGAATGTTCTATAATTTCTGTTTGCTAAAAATCTTGTCATTCACTAGAAATCTTGTTAACTTGAGGATGAAGGATGCACATTTGATTTAAGTACGTACAAGAATAAAAGCTTAATTGTAGATTATAAGGGATCAGGGAAAAACATTTGAACAATAGATTTACACATCCAGTTAGAGTAAAAAGCATAAAACACATAGGTAGATTAGTCAGTGCCTTGGAACTGCACTGGTTAGTCATTGCAGAGTTATTATTTATTAATAGTGTGATGCTATTCACACCCCCATTTAGACTACTGGTCTCCTTTAACAAATTAATAGATTGTATTATCTTTGACCTACTTCCTACCACCACTTTATTTCTTTTCACTCAGTCAATAACAGTCGTACTGTCTCTTCTCTTCTCTTCTCAGACAATGTAAATTCTTAGATATCAAACCCTAAACCATAAGAAAAAAAAATAATTTTTTTTTGGCTGAGCAGAGGATGGAAGATAAAGACAAAAAGATGTTAGTTTTCTATATTATGCTGCATAATCTATTATGTTGTTATAGATTTTTTTTTTAAGGGTTTTGTATTAATTTTTGTAGGAGCTTTGTTTCACCCTTCTCTCTGCTTCAAGTTTGGAAGACATTAATTTTGATAACGTTGTAATAGAGAATGACATTGTAAGTTATTGAATTTTGGGTTTTCTTCATACAACAACAATTTATATATCAAAATTTACAAAAAAATTCATTTTAATTATTTCTATTTTATTTTTGTAGGAACGTAATGTGATTGACAATGATAAACTTGATAACTATGTGGATGATAACAATAGGCCGCAATATGATCAGTCAAATGCCGTTGAAGACACAAAAGTTGATTTGACAGATCATTCTACAACTGATGAAGTATGCAGTTTGTACTTAATTTACAATCACTATTATTCATGTAAAACTGGAAGTATGTTAAATTTTTTTGTTAAACGATGTGATTTCGGTTATTTGATTCGCAAAACATGCTGATTCGTTGATGTAAAACAACAAGGAAAAAGTTGAATACTGTTGTAGAGCGATTTGATGGTGTTAATCAGCTGATTGGACGCTTGAAATTGGGTTGATAATTTAGGGAAATCTTCAAGCTTGTAGAGCGATGGAGAAAATTTCAGGAAGAAGACGTTTTTTTTTGGAACGATGAAGATTAAACGCAGAGGTGGTAGCCGATTAGAAATTGAATAATTTAGGTGGTGTAAAGGAGTGAGAGGCATAAAAAAGAGGTGGCCTTTAGTATAGGTGGCCAGAAGTCTAAACGAGGGTGTGAATAGCAGCACACTTTTAATATCATTGTTGTTTTGTCATCTGTTGCCACTCCAGTAAAGCATATTTACTTCCTGGTCATTCCAATTAATCATTAAGCAGAAATATTGCAGAAAATTTTCACAATAATTTTCTTAGTTTTCATTGTTTTTTAAAAGCAACACACACATTCACCATTAGGCATCTCAACGGGGAGGCTATCATAAAAACCAGACCCGATTCTGGTCCGAACTCATAGGATATTACAAAAATCAAGTCCACCCATTAGGCTTTTTATGCCCACTGAATAATACCCATATACCAAACTCATAATATTTATATTAAGACCATACTTCAAAATAGTATACAGACTACTAATCACAATTTTACACATTTTACACCACTATGTGCAACATTTAAATTTGGCATTTTAAGGGCCTGCATACACCATGGACTTGTTGTCTACCAGAAGTCTCCATTAAAAGAACAAACAACATATATAAGTAGGAAAGTAGTAATAATTATTTTTGTGCTTGTAAATAAGTAATTTAGTAGCGAATAAGATAAAGCACATCACTGTAATATAAATTCGTTTCAGAGTAAAGAGACATTCAATCATCTATTTATAACAAAATAGCAATGCTATAGAAATGTAATATCAGATTAATGTTCAAAATAATGAAAATTTATCTATCTTCTGGTAGTAGTCATTCAAGTTGTAAGAATCAGGGTAATGTTGTGCATATATTATTAAAAAAAACTAAGGAAATTACCTTGAAGAGGGCTAATGTTGTGCCCTCCACCTCTGACATGGGTCTTTTTGAGCCATTAAGGACATAAATTGGAACAATCAAGATTAGGCTGCAATCTCAACATATGTATGACAGATATAGCTTAAAAAAAACCATCCGACTTTAAAAACATTTTGACATAAAAGATATTCGTAAGACCAATCCACACATAAATACAGACGGTTTTTACCTTATGATAACCCAAAACATTTTTGAAAACAATATTATTTTGATATTATGATAATGTCTAGATACAAATAAATAGCAATCTAGCAGAACGCTTGCATCTCACTCTCCACATATATAGTATACAATCAAAAGCGCGGGTGCTTATTGGAAATTGGATTCCGACTATGACAAGGTATGGAACCACCTACTGATAGTGTATCTCTTGAGGGGAATACACTGGGTTTAACAGGAACGTCTTGCAACCCGACCCACACATGACTGACCACTCATTTCTCTTGAGTGTATCGAATATATTGTCACCAACGGTTGGGAGCTACCCACCATTTCCCGAAAGTGACAGCATTGATAGATTAAAGAAGAAAACGGAATTTCTGTAGATAGGTGACAATACACCCTAATAGAAGCGACCCACATAGCCGTGCTGCCTACCCGATTTTTGTCATTTCCCAGTTGTGAGGCTTGAGGCTGAACTTACCCTTGGATATACCACATCTTCATTCACTTTGAATGCCACATCGTCAAACCTGCCAAATCACAAATTGATTTCCCCAAAAATATACCGGGTATAAAGCTAAGAGAAACGAACTCCTCCGCCACCAAACGTAAATATGTTTGAGGAGATCAACTTACACAATTTATTAAGCATACTCTGTCAGACATTCGTCCATACAAGTTGTCCTGGGACTGGACAAACCAAAGGCCCTATTTTGTAAATCCATCTTAGGAAATTTCTACCTAGGATCGACAAAATAGCCCTTGCATAAACTCCGTCTTCAACGGTCTTCAATAATCTCTGAATCAAAACGTATATGTCGAATCGAAGTGGAATTAAGATTCCGGTCTCTTCCAAACGATCACGAAAAAGGTCCAGGTTTAATAGTTGGTTATTTAACTATCAAATATAAAATAAAATAAATAGATTTATTCCAATTGGATCTGCTAAGCCTTATTTAAAAAATCTAAATTATTTAAAATTCAAATATCAACTTTGTATATAAATTTATTTGAAAATATAAGTATTACTTAACTTAGAAAATTATATTATCAAATCTGATGTGATAATTTCATACTTGAATATCCATTTTATAACTGAAACGATATTTAACTCTTACACTTATCATGAACACAAACTAATATGAATTATCGAATAATGGTGAAATCGATCAAGTTGGGGTATTTTTAATTAACCTCTCAGACCTTGAATTAAGATAATTCTTATCGTCAAGATTCGTAGAAGTTCGATATCCAAAATATTCGACAACCAGTACTTGTAAATCCAGTTGAATTCCAAATCTCAAATCATTTCGAACAACGTTGTTGTTTTGAACCATTCATCAAATTAACTCATTTTTAAATCAGGAGAGTTAAATCCAAATGATCGACTTTATTTCCTTTTCTTTTATAACCAAATTATTGTTTTTTCTTACTCAATTAAATGGTTAATTAATTTTAAAAAAACATTATTCTGGGGTAATTTATCTAGATTTAAACTGCTATTTAATTACAACATTAACTTATCAAAACTGTTACTTAACTTTTCACAATTCATTTAAGGAAACGAATAGTTTTAAATGATCTTAGTTAATATTTCCTTTTCATATTTATAATCAAATTTATTTAAAATAGCCCGCATAATTGTTCCTTAAAAATAATTTGAACCCAATTACCAAAACTTAAGTTCAATTCTGAGTTACTTTACAGAAATTGGGACAACCCGCCCCGCACCAACCGACATTTACTCCAAGGGTGTGCTGTACACATGTCCAGTTAGCATGGGAAGGTCGTCAGAAAAGGAAAGGAAGAAGACGAAGAATCAACAAGGAACCTGTAAAATGTCTCACAGCGCATAGAACAAAATATAATAATAACATACTTGACATAAAACAGGTGAGACAGTGCATAAGCTGAAAACAAGCTATCATAGCAGCGTAAAATCCAAAGTACAGCTTATGATCCAAAGCCAACATTATTACAACTTTTAAAAACTGTCTCAAAAAGCTAAACAAGAAAGGTACACTACTAATGCCCAAAGTAGTGACCAGCAACGATACAGGGAGAATATCTATATATCATACGTGGAAGCATCCTGTTCGCTCCCGAATCTGCTACTCACGCATCAGCAGCTAACCTGTCTCTAGTCTGCTCGTGTGAGCACCCAGAGTAATAAGAAGAGACATAAAACTCTGGGTCAGACAAAAAGTCTAGTATGAACGATAAGCCGCTAAACAATAACAGGTATACTAAACCATACCTGAACCTGGACCTGCAACCAAAGAGTTAGCACTACATACTGTACAACACTCTAAGGTGCCACTGAATAAATGGTGTACAGATAACGGGGGTGGGGGTGTGCATGTCATAGTGATGGCAAACAATCAAACATAACAACCATCCTCACATCTCTCACTCAGTGCGTAAAGCATACGATATCCACCAACTCGATAACCCAATACTTTGCTATGATCACTTTGCCCCCATGAAGTCACAAAGGCTTCACTGCATTGATCCATAGCCACTAATCCTTCGCTATGTCCACTTTCCCCCATGGAGTCGTAGACACCCCACTGCACTAGCTCATAGCCTTACTAATCCTTTAATATGTCCACTCTGCCCCATGGAGTCACAAAGACCCCACTACACTGGCTCATAGTCTTACTACGATCACTTTGCCCCTCGAGTCGTGATGACTCTACTGCACGGATACGTAATCCTGCTACGATCACTTTGCCCCTCGAGTCGTGATGACTCTACTGCACTGATACGTAGCCCATCATCCCTTTTCAGTGGTGAATCGAAGTTATGAACGTCGACAACTCCTTAGCACACGTCCCGCAGCAAAACCCAACCAAGAAGTGAACTCATTGGTTCTCAACTGGATCCTGAGCTCTAACTTCCATTTGGACTAACTTTGCATCTCGGGTTATTGGTCATCACTGCATCGGTTCGGATCTCCCCCTAATCATTAGTTCGGTTCGGATCGAAATGCTCCTCCCTTAAGAAATCAGATCGGTTCGGAATCTCCAGCACAAACTTTCCTTTTTGCTCCAGATCGGATCGGGGACTACACTCCCTGGCAAGCTGCTACGGATCGGATCGGAGGGTACCATCGGTTTGGGTCGGAGCACAGGCTTCTTCCCTTTTCTTCCAACGTCAGATCGGAGGTCCTCTTAGGATGATGGATTAAGTCGGCCTTCTTCAGAGCACACCAGGTCGGATCAGAGTTTCCAAGTCGCGTTGCCATACAAGGTTAACGGAGAGGATCAGAGTTTCTGAACTTGCGTGGGAGGTGGTTCAGATCAGGACCTTTTCTCCGTTCTAATCCGGATCGGCCAATTTCCTGCACTCTTTCCAGCAAGCAGTTTACGCCACTCGACGGCGTTTTCGACCATTCCAACTATTCTAATCAATCACAAAGCATAACATACAGTCATAGCAACATGTACAATCAACCACAAACACCAAAACAACAATATTATAGGTTAAAATGGATCAAACATAGCCAAAACCCCATATTTTCCTTTAAGCATGTTTTAGGCATAATTAATGATAGGATTAGCAAAACTTAACCAAATTAACCCAAATTCATATCAGAGGTCCAAAACATTATTTAAGAATTTATAAATATTTTTCCAGAATTTTATCATGTTTAAATTCGCTAATTAACACTAATTACCCTTAATTAGCCATAATTAGTGAGAAACTATGCAAATCACTCACCTTAGCCACAAATAAACATTATATCTAAAATAAATCTCTGTTTGGGCGTGAATAACAATGCAAATCAGCAGCTCTAATCTTGATTTGGTGAAGATCTCCCTTGATTTGATGTTGCTAAGCTTAATCCTTGCTTAGAAAGTGATTTGGAGGTGATTTAGAGGTTGAAGGCCATTTTTAGGGTTTCTAAGAGGTAAGTGGAGGCTAGAAAATTGAAATGGAATGAATCTCTAACCCTTTTCTGCCTCCCCATAACCCTAATCCCGAAATGGGTTATGGGCCCATTCACTAATCACCCTATTTGGCCCGGTTAAGCAGTTTTTCACCTTCTAAACCTTATTTCAGCCATATCTCCCAAATGGTAAGTCCGTTTGGTATTATAACCACTCTACGAAAAGGTAAACCATCAAACGAATCTAATGATAGTGGTTTCGGGTCAAAATTCCTTTCCAGTCAAAAGTTATGGCCAAAACAGTACCAGCTAGGGGCAAAACGGTCATTTAAAAATCGGCAAAAATCATGATCATGGGAAATGACCCCAATAGGCGCCTCCTAAAGTTACATGACCTTACGCCTTCATATAAGAAAGAAATAAATATTCTACGACCCTCCAATGCGTAGAATGCGGGTTGTTACATTCCCCCCCCCCCTTAAGAAATTTCGTCCCCAAAATTCCCTGACTAAAACACAAAAAGGATCCCGCATGCCTATCAACCATAAAACAAAAATCAAACATGCAAAACAATCAAAACAAGTCTATCCTAGCATGCTAAATAACTAAATTGCAAAGTAAATCTTACGAGGTAAAGAGTTCTGGATACGTCTTCCTAATGCTCTCCTCTGTCTCCCAAGTACAGTCATTCTCGTCTTTGCCCCACTGAACCTTGACTAGCTTCACCGCTTTCCTTCGAAGTCGCTTCGTATCGTGCTCGAAAATACGAATCGACTTGCGGTTCCCAATCGCTTCGGGTTCCACTTCGAAGTCCTCTAACCGATCAGGTGAAATAGTCAAATCTGGGTGTGTACGAACTTCCTTACCTGGGAAACATGAAATACGTTGTGAACTCCCGTCATCTTTTCTGGTAAGTCAACTCTATATGCCAAATTCCCAACTTGTTCGAAAACTGGGAACGGGCTAACAAATCTTGGTGCCACTTGCCTCTCCTTCCGAATCGTATCACGCTCTTCAATGGAGAAACCTTGAAAACACCAAGTCACCAATGGAGAATTTTAAGTCTTTTCTCCTCTTGTTAGCATAACTCTTCTGCCTATCCTGGGCAGCCTTCATCCGTTGTTGAATGATCTTAACCTTATCTGAAGTTTCCCTCACCACATCTGGTCCAAGCATAAACTTCTCGTCAGTCTCTATCCAACATGATGGTGAGTTGCACGGTCTTCTATACAAAGCTTCATATGGAGCCATACCGATACTGGATTGGTAGCTATTATTATATGCAAACTCTACTAGATGCAAATGGTCATCCCATGATCCACCGAAATCCAATATACAAGCTCTCAAGAGATCTTCCAATATACGATTCACCCTCTCTGTCTGACCATCGGTTTGAGGATGATACGAGGTACTGAGATATAATTCCGACCCTAGAGCCTCTTGTAAGCTCTTCCAAAACCCACTAGTGAACAACGGGTCTCGGTCACTCACAATGCTTTTAGGTACTCCATGAAATCTCACTACCCACTTCATATACAATTCTACTAACTTAGTTGTCGTTCTGGTCAATTTGACTGGTATAAATCTTGCACTCTTAGTCAGTCGATCCACAATTACCCAAATGCTATCATGTCCCGATCTAGTCCTTGGTAAACCATCAATGAAATCCATCGAGACTTGCTCCCATTTCCATTTGGGAATTTCTAATTGTTGCAACAAACTACTAGGCTTCTTTTACTCGGCTTTAACTAGCTGGCAATTCATGCACTTGGATATAAACTTCCCAACGTCTCTTTTCATCCCTTCCCAGTAGTAAGTCTGCTTCATGTCTCGATACATCTTATCACCACCGGGGTGTATAGTCAGTTTTGAGTGATGACATTCCCTAAGCACTTCATCTCTCAAACTATTCACGTTGGGTACAATTAGTCTTCCATTCTTTCTAAGCCATCCTTCTCGATCAAGCCCATACAAATTCATCTCCTCACCGTCGATGTTCATCTCTAACTTGGAGATGATTTCCAATAGGTTAGGATTGTCCCTCTGACTGGAACCAATACGCTCAATCAAGGTGGGTCTGATCGTCAAACTAGCTAATATCTCTGGATCCAATTCGTACTTTGGTCTGAAATCATACCCTGCGATATACTCCAGTTGCTTCCATTCAAGAAACATAGCCCCTAAACTGGCATGTCTCCTACTCAAGGCATCGGCTACCGTATTGCCCTTCCCAGGTGTATATGCGATATAAAAATCATACGAGGCCAAGAACTCTAGCCATCTCTGCTGACGGAGATTCAGATCCTTCTAAGAGAAGAGATACTTTAACGATTTATGATCGGTAAACAACTCAAATCTCTCTCCTAAGAGATAATGTCTCCACATCTTCAATGCGAACACAATCGCTACCAGTTCCAAATCATGGGTAGGATACTTTTCCTCATGCGGCTTTAGTTGCCGACTCGCATAAGCTACAACCCTACCTCCTTTTATCAATACAGCACCTAGTCCAGTACCACAAGCATCCATGTATATCGTCATTTCCTCATTCCCTTTAGGAATGACTAATACTGGCGCACGCGTCAACTTTTCTTTTAGAATCTTGAATGCATTTTCACACACTCCATCCTAGATGAAGGCTTGATTCTTCTTAGTCAACCGAGTCAACGGTGCTGCTATCTTGGAGAAGTCCTGGATAAACACGATAATATCCAGCTAACCCCAAGAAGCTTCTTACGTCTGCTGCATTCTTGGGCGTAGACCAATCCTGTACCGTAGCCACCTTCGCGGGGTCCACGGCAATACCATTCTCTGAAACAACATGGCACAAGAATCTCACTTCCCTCCTCCAGAAGTGACACTTAGAAAATTTCGCTTTCAATTGGTGTTTTCTCAACACCTCCACACTATCCTCAACTGTCCCTTGTGTTCTTCCTCTTTCCTTGAGTAAACAAGGATGTCATCTACGAACACAAGAACAAACTTATTCAACTGATCTCTGAATACTCAATTCATAAGATCCACGAAGTATGCTGGTGCATTGGTCAACCCAAATGGCATGACCAACCACTACAAGAATCCATATGGCGTCCTAAATGTCATTTTCGGAACACTCTCATCCGCTACTCGTAGTTGATGAAATCTTGTTGCGAGGTCCAACTGGGAGAACGCTCTTGCTCCTTCCAGTTGATCAAACAAATCATCTATCCGCGGTAGAGGATACTTATTCTACCTCGCCACCTTATTCAACTCGCGATAGTCCACACACAACCGAAGGGAACCATCTGCCTTAGTGGCAAATACAATTGGTGCTCCCCACTCAGAGACACTTCTTCTAATAAACCCCTTCTTAAAAAGATCGCTTACTTGCACCCCGAGCTCTCGCTGCTCCCTTGGTGCCATACGATGAAGTGGCATCACTATAGGTCTGGCATCTTTCACTAAATCAATACGGAACTCAATCACTCGATGTGGTGGAAGTCCGGTCACTTCCTCGAAGATGTCCGGATACTGGCCAACCAGGGGCACATCTGACAACTCATCATACGGGATGTCGAGGGAATTTATAAAACTAGTCATTACCCCATCACTAGGTAGACTACCAAACACTACCCTCCGCCCATCATCCGCTCTAACTGTCACCAAAAGGCCCAAAACAAAGCAATCATAAACATACATCCATGACTCGATAAGACCAAATTTCTGCAAATCATACTAAGGTTAGTCAAACCACCAATCGGGTTCGTCACAACCAACGGTCTATCGATTATCTCGAGTTCCAGTCCCAACCTATCTGCCAGGTCACTAGATATGAAGGAACGGGAAGCCCCAGTATCAAACAAAACTCGAATAGGTACATCATGAATAGAAAGCATACCTTGAATGACAACATTCTTTCCTTTCTCCGCCGCAGTTGGGGCATTCGATGAAGAAGGAATGGCACCGATAGCATATGCTTTCACAATCTGCTTCTCTTTAAGAGGTTGTGGATATTTATCTTTATGATGTCCCATTTGGCTATAGTTGTAGCACTTCCTATCCGCTGGCTTGGCCCGACACTCTTTAGCATAATGGCCCTTCTTACCACAGTTGAAGCACTCAACATCTTTCTTGCTCTTTTTCTGGCCATCCTTAGTTTGGTTCTGCTTCCTCTTATTCTGAGTGTTATTCTTGCCTCCACTGCCTGCTTGCGGCTTCAGCCCTTCTGCAGATGCAACCTCAGTCTTTGACTTAGGGTAAAGACTTTATGATCTCAAAGCTTTCCCAACAATCGATTCAAAAGTCTCATCGATGTGGTTCATAAGCCTTTCTCCCTAGTATCCATCCAAACCAGTAATGAACTTCTCATTCTTCTTCTCAGGATTATCGATAAGGGATAATCCATATTTCGACAAAGTGTCGAACTCAGCAATATGGTCCGAGACTGCTCTACCATTCTGTTTAAGCTCTAAGAACTTCCTAAACAATTCCAACTTCTGAGCAGCTGGGATAAACTTGTCGCTAAAGCGAGCCTTAAACTGATCCCAAGTAACCTGATCCTCTGGAGTGGCTATCTTAATAGCATTCCACTAATTCATCGCTTGCCCTTGCAGCTGACGAGACACTAGCCTTCTCTTCATCGCATCCTTGATACCCAAATCGTCGAAGATACGATCACAGCTATCCAACCAATCCTGAACATCTGTAGCCGACTCCGTTCTGTGGAATGGCTTCCCACCACGGTTAGTGTAATCCTTGGACAGCTTGGCAAAATCGGCCCTAGGCGCCTGCACTACTGGACCACCACCATTTCCGGGATTGGGAACTGCCCCTTGCACATCCCTAAGCATATCTCTCATGAGGTCAGTAAACATCACCCTCATGTTAGCAGCATTCCCATTATTGGCTCCTCTGCCAGCACCTCTCGCGTATCGGCTCATCGTTTAATCTGTAAAGAGAAAACAATTAACCATCTCCATAGTGGTGCTAGTGCAGTGTAACTTCATCCTTAGCTATACTAATAGTATATATATATATAGCTTTTAAAAACCAAAGTAATCACAATACGCTCTCTCATATACGTACTATCTCTCCCTAGTGTCTTTCCCTAGGTTAACTACGCAACCTAGAGCTCTGATACCAAATGTGACAACCCGCCCCACACCAACCGACATTTACTCCAAGGGTGTGTTGTACACATGTCCAGTTAGCATGGGAAGGTCGTCAGAAAAGGAAAGGAAGAAGATGAAGAATCAACAAGGAACCTGTAAAATGTCTCACAGCGCATATAACAAAATATAATAACAACATACTTGACATAAAACAGGTGAGACAGTGCATAAGCTGAAAACAAACTATCATAGCAGCGGAAAATCCAAAGTACAGCTTATGATCCAAAGCCAACATTATTACAACTTTTAAAAATTGTCTTAAAAAGCTAAACAAGAAAGGTACACTACTAATGCCTAAAGTAGTGACTAGCAATGACACAGGGAGAATATCTATATATCATACGTGGAAGCCTCCTGCTCGCCCCCGAATCAGCTACTCACGCATCACCAGCTAACCTGTCTCTAGTCTGCTCGTGTGAGCACCCAGAGTAATAAGAAGAGACATAAAACTCTGGGTCAGACAAAAAGTCTGGTATGAGCGATAAGCCGCTAAACAATAACAGGTATACTAAACCATACCTGAATCTGGACCTGCAACCAAAGAGTTAGCACTACATATTGTACAACACTCTAAAGTGCCACTGAATAAATGGTGTACAGATAACGGGGGTGGGGGTGTGCATGTCATAGTGGTGGCAAACAATCAAACATAGCAACCATCCTCACATCTCTCACTCAATGCGTAAAGAATATGATATCCACCACTTCGATCACCCAATACTTTTCTATGATCACTTTGCCCCATGAAGTCACAAAGGCTTCACTGCACTGATCCATAGCCACTAATCCTTCGCTATGTCCACTTTACCCCATGGAGTCGTACACACCCCACTGCACTGGCTCATAGCCTTACTAATCCTTTACTATGTCCACTCTGCCCCCATGGAGTCACAATGGCCCCACTGCACTGGCTCATAGTCTTACTACGATCACTTTGCCCCTCGAGTCGTGATGCCTCTACTGCACTGATACGTAGTCCTGCTACGATCACTTTGCCCCTCGAGTCATGATGACTCTACTGCACTGATACGTAGCCCATCATCCCTTTTCAGTGGCGAATCGAAGTTATGAACGTCGACAACTCCTTAGCACACGTCCCGCAGCAAATCCCAACCATGAAGTGAACTCATTGGTTCCCAACGGGATCCTGAGCTCTAACTTCCATTTGGACTACCTTTGCATCTCGGGTTATTGGTCATCACTGGATCGGTTCGGATCTCCCCCTAATCATCAGTTCGGTTCGGATTGGAATGCTCCTCCTTTAAGAAATCGGATCGGTTCGGAATCTCCAGCACAAATCTTCCTCTTTGCCCCAGATCGGATCGGGGACTACACTCCCTGGCAAGCTGCTTCGGATCGGATCGGAGGGTACCATCGGTTCGGGTCGGAGCACAGGCTTCTTCCCTTTTCTTCCAACGTCAGATCGGAGGTCTTCTTAGGATGATGGATTAAGTCGGCCTTCTTCAGAGCACACCAGGTCGGATCGGAGTCTCCAAGTCACGTTGCCATACAAGGTTAATGAAGAGGATCGGAGTTTCTGAACTCGCGTGGGAGGCGGTTCGGATTGGGTCCTTTTCTCCGTTCCGATCCGCATCGGCCAATTTCCTGCACTCTTTCCAGCAAGCAGTTTACGCCACTCGACGACGTTTTCGACCATTCCAACAATTCTAATCAATCACAAAGCATATCATATAGTTATAGCAACATGTATAATCAACCACAAACACCAAAACAACAATATTATAGGTTAAAATGGATCAAACATAGCCAAAACCCCATATTTTCCCTTAAGCATGTTTTAGGCATAATTAATGATAGGATTAGCAAAACTTAACCAAATTAACCCAAATTCATATCAGAGGTCCAAAACATTATTTAAGAATTCATAAATATTTTTCCAGAATTTTATCATGTTTAAATTCGCTAATTAACACTAATTACCCTTAATTAGCCATAATTAGTGAGAAACTATGCAAATCCCTCACCTTAGCCACAAATAAACCTTAGATCTGAAATAAATCTCTGTTCGGGCGCGAATAACAATGCAAATCAGCAGCTCTGATCTTGATTTGGTGAAGATCTCCCTTGATTTGATGTTGCTAAGCTTAATCCTTGCTTAGAAAGTGATTTGGAGGTGATTTAGAGGTTGGAGGCCATTTTTAGGGTTTCTAAGAGGTAAGTGGAGGCTAGAAAACTGAAATGGAATGAATCTCTCACTCTTTTCAGCCTCCCCATAACCCTAATCCCAAAATGGGTTATAGGCCCATTCACTAATCACCCTATTTGGCCCGGTTAAGCAGTTTTTCACCTTCCAAACCTTATTTCAGCCATATCTCCCAAATGGTAACTCCGTTTGGCTATTGTAACCACTCTACGGAAAGGTAAACCATCAAACGAATCTAATGATAGTGGTTTCGGGTCAAAATTCCTTTCCAGTCAAAAGTTATGGCCAAAACAGTGCAAGCTAGGGGCAAAACGGTCATTTAAAAATCGGCAAAAAATATGATCATTGGAAATGACCCCAATAATCGTCTCTTAAAGTTACATGACCTTACGCCTTTATATAAGAAAGAAATAAATATTCTACGATCCTCCGATGCGTAGAATGCGGTTTGTTACAGAAATATAACTTAGCAGTCCCAACGGTACATAACAGTTCTTATGACAGACAACATCCAATTTATCAACCCAATTTGCACAAATAACTATGTAGATTTAATACAATATTATCAATTGATAATATGATATCTCAACATCATTTATTAACTAAAAAATATATCAAACTGATGTAATAGCAAAACAACGTTTATTTCTGCTAATAGGGTGTCCAACCATTCAGTCAATCAAAATTGTAGTGGAGCAATGTTTAGTTCTACTGATAGGTGTCAATAAAAGTATTTAATTATGATCGACTTAATTAGATGCAACTTAAATAATGATTTAATTAATAGGACAAACTACTCCGAATTTACAGAATTACTGATCATTACCGGTGCACTATTAATAATTTACACGTTAGTTAATTTAAGGGCTAAATTCACGTTCGATAAATTCAAATCATGTTTAATTATTTAGTAAATCATTTTACTTAAAATTCGATAATTCATCGAGTTACACCATCGAATTGGTCCATTACACCTATACGGACCAAACTACTCAAATACATTTATCTTATATGTATATTCATTAATATATATATCTATATATACATAACATTTAACTAAAATTTATATTAGAATGATTCTTTTCACTATTTTTTATGTATGGGCTTAGCCTGGCTCATTAACAATGCATCCATTTAAATCCCGGTATACACAAAGTAACCCAGTGCCTATTTCATTCCCACTCTTCCCTTTCTCTCTGCTCTAAGTACCTGCTGCTACTACCCCGCTTCAAGTACACGCATGGACATACCAACCCTTAAAACGTTATATATACACACACACACACAAATGGGCCCAAGCCCAAGCATGAGAACATACCCAGTAAACAAAACCACATGCACAAATTAATGTGCCACCTTTAGGTTGCCAATGCTCCCCTTCCATTATCTCCTTCCCTTAAGTTTTCCTTTGTTTCGATACTTTTTTCTTTTCTTTTTTATAGGACTGGGCCGAGCCCATAGCCCAAAATCGGGCCAACACAGTAAACTGATGCAAGAAACACTCCTAGGCAATCAATCTTTTGCCATCCCACTTAATTTCATATTGGTTCCTTCCTTTCCTAGTTAGTTGTCTGCTACCCTCCTTCTTGTTCCTTCTCCTGCACCAAATATACCTACTCTTCTCCAAAGCTTTTCTTGTTCAGACTTTCGTTTTACCTTCTTCCCTTTTTTTACAGCTAGAAACCTTGGCCGAAGCCCATGATATATTAATCTGTACGCATCAATGTAAACCGCTGCCACTATTTTCGTTCCAAGCAATGAAGTGCCCAACAACTCTTCATCCCTCCTTTCCATTCTGTTCTTTCTTTTCCTTGCTTCTTTGTTGCCTTACAAATCCTTACTGCATATTCTTCTTTCCACTTTTCTTACGGTTATTTTATACTTTATATATTTTCTTTTTATTAACTGATGCATTCATCCCAATTCCTATGCATCATGCATTTGATCCTTCCATGCAGTGGTTATACTGCTTCTTCGCCTTTCCTATTTTGTTATTTCTTTCCTTTTTTCTCTTAAAACATGGGCCAACGCCCAAAGTCCATCCTCACCTATACAAACAAAAATACGCCTGTGCCCCTTATTTATTTTGCCCATTCTTTCTTTCCTTTGTCACTTGCGTTTATGTCCCTTGCATTCTTTTTGTCTACACACCATTTTTTTTAATAATCCATCCCCAGTATTCCAATGCCACAACCACCATCTTCATGCATGACGTCCTATATCCAATTACTACTCCCTGTATCAACTTCCTTCTTGTCAAACTAGGATATTGGCACAACTTAAATGTACCTCTTGTGCGTCATTATCTTATATATGTAGTACATACAATGTTTGCAATCAGTAAATACATGCCTGCACCAATTTCATTTTTCCCTCTGCCCTGCTCCGTTCTTCCCTTCACCTTATTTACTTTCTCTATTTTTCTACACATAGGTGTATCGGTGCACGTGCAACACCACCGAGCAACCATCCATTCGCCGAGATCACCTCCACAAGTGTGCCCTCACCTCCAGATCTCATCTGCATTCCCCATTTGTTTCCTTACATTTAATTTCTTTACTGTCTCCTCCCCTTTATTTCTTTTCCTCTTAAATTTAAAACCCAGGCAAAACAAGATTTGCCAACCCAGTCACCAGTGCATACCTAACTTATATATCATTTATATATATATATATACACACATATGATCCATATGTCATTCGTCCTCCCTCCAACCGCCATTCACGCACCGTGGGTTCAAGTCGTCGGTTGCACTATTTCGACATCATCCCACCTGGATCAGCAATGGGTACCACTGTAGGTTGCATGGAGACAAGTGGTGTGTAACACCCCGTATTTTCTGTGAACGTATAAGTAACAAATTGAAGTATACTTAATTTTTAGGAGAAGAATTAAGGGAAATGGGTTGCTCCATTGCATTCGGCTTGAAATTCTGCTTGAGATAGAGTCCGAGTTTGCGTAAAACGGATACCGTATGAAGGAGATATGGACGAACGAAGTTAGGCAGAAAAACCAGAAACAGGCCAGAAATGCACTGGCGCACTTGTGAAGTGCCCCAGCACAAAAATACACTGGCGCACTCGGGAATGCGTACATCTCGAGCCAGAAACCTGCACAGGGTTCTAGAGAGTTCTAATGACGATTTTTGATGTGCTGGACGGACCTGATGGCTTCTAGGGTGATCTAATAGTTCTGAAACACTCTCTACACCTATAAATATGTGATTAACCTAACCCTAATTCATAGAATATTGTCTATGACACAATTATGCTACCAAACTCTCTCTTAAACGCTAGCCGCCGCCTCTAAATCTAATCTAAAGTGTTCATTCACAATTCAAATTAAAGTTTAGAGCTGCAACAACAATCGAAGAAGATTAATCAGCGTTTCTGCATCAAATTCAATTTATAATCCTTTTCTTTAGCCACGTAAGGCAAGTACAGTTATTTTCCGATATAAACGTTAATTATGATTGTGGCATGAATTGTAAATCTGAATCTGAGGTTATGTCTGTTCTGTTCTATTTAGATCTATCTTATTCTGTATCTCTTTCTTCTTTCTGTTCCATAGCCAGGCTACTACGAGCCTGCGCCGAATCTCATAAGAGATTAACGCATGAACGCTAAATTTTGGGACAAATAATGAATAATGCATAATTGGACATGAAACTGTTGCCCATGAGACTATTATTGCCTATGACAATGATTCATGACTATGAGACTATTTCCTATGACTATAATTCATGACTACGAGACTATTGCCTATGACTGTGATTCACGCCTATGAGACTATTGCCTATGACTATGATTCACGCCTATGAGACTATTGCCTATGACATTGAATAAGAAACTATTGTGATTTGTCGCCCACGACTATTGTAGTTAGTTTCTTACGCCTATTCCCTTAATGATACTAGATATCATATTTAGTATGTAACTTTGCTAGTTTATTCTTATTCACTGTTATGTACATCGAGCCTAGCGGGGCCATTATCATTGTATTTGGTTCATTATTTCCTGCCTATTCTTCCTTGTGCTTATCTCCTATTCCTTTTGCTAGGGCCATTTCATGAGTACTTAGAGAACTTGTTGAAACATTGGGCGTAGCTTAATTAAGTTAATAAATATGTTCGCATAATTTGAATTGGCTATGATAGAGAATGATTTACATGCATATTAGTCTTGGACAAAAATGGTAAACTAGAATATAAAATCTAGTTTTGACATGAACTGTAAATGTGAATATTAAGGCTAAGATTTGGGGCATATATTGTATTATGAATTATGACCTTGATTTAGGCATGTAAGTTTAGGCTAAATCAATGATTAGGCAAGATAGGTAAATAGAGTTTTAGATATATATAATCTGCTAAATCTGGTATCTGCTAAATCTGTTAAATGCCTAATCCGTTATCCGCTAAATTTGTTATATTGCCTAATTTGCTAGTTCTGCTATATTGCCTAATCTTCTAGATATGTTCATCTGCTAAATCTGTCATCTGCTAAGTCTGCTGAAAATGCCTAATCTGTTATATGCTAAATCTGCTAAATTGATTAATCTGCTAAATCTATTAAGTCGCCTAATCTGCGAAATCTGTTATCTGCTGAGTTGATATATTTAGTCTGTTATCGACATAATCTGAATTGGATATAGCTATGAATAATTGACATGTATATTAGACATGGGCATAAATGGTAAATTATTAATTAATTGGCCGCAAAGATAAACATGGCTAACTCAAGGTTAGAATGAGTTTGCGGCGTAATCCTGCTTGGAACCGCCCGGCACATCCAGTGGCCGCAAACAATAGGTTCTAATGTGAGAAGTTAGTCACAACGTGCTTGAAACCCGAGGTTAGACTCAGTTTGTGGCAGAAACCTGCCCGGAACCAACCGGCCTAACCAGTAGCCGCAAACTGTCAGTCTAATGTGAGAGGTCTGGGCATTAATATTTAATTAATGAAAATCTGAGATAAATATGATGTCTAAAATGTGTTGGGTGGACAGGGTTAAACCAATTGGACTAATAAAACTAATAAACCCGTTTCATGAATCTGTAGGCCCAGTACAAAGTTAGACCAATCTGTAAATCTATATGTCTGATCCGTTAGTCTGAAAAATTATTAACTTGATTTTCTGATCTGTGAACTAGTTGACCTGAACTCTGTATGTCTGAACTTGTAAACAAGTTAATCTGAAATCTGTTAGTCTGGGGGCACAAGGTTAGGAGGGAAAATTACTTGTGTCATCTGTTGTCTGGGACCCATATTAGTCAGTAACCCTTTCGGGTATCAAAACTTTGACCCAACAGTAGGTAGGGTCCGGGCACGCTTACTGAACTAATTATTAGCGGTTCATTCTGATAATGGCGAGGGGTGTTGATGGTGCGTTCCAACCGGGTCATGTGCGTGCATGGATCCCGGTCTTCCTCTGAGGATGTAAGACGTCGTGACATCTGTAAATAGGTCTGTGTCATTTGAACGTTGCCACTTTGGGGAGTGATACACCCTTTTGTGGGGCTGGTACAGGGTATTTATGTATTAGGGAGCCGATCGTTTGGGGTAGTGTTTTAGGGCACACTTAGTTCTGTCTATTTCTGTTGGTACCGTCTGTTTCAGTTGGGTGGCAACACTTGTCTGTTTCTGCGTGGTACCATCTGTTCGGGTGGTAAAGGCCCATTTACTAGTGTATTAATTCTAACATTCTGCTTCCGTAGGGATTATTCTGTTTCCGTTTCTGTCTCTGTTCGGGTGGTAAAGGCCCATTAATAGCATTCTGTTTCTGTACTTTCTATTCGGGTGGTAAAGGCCCATTATTAGCATTATGTTTATGTACCTTCTTTTGGGTGGTAAAGGCCCATTATTCTGTTTCTGTTTCTATTTAGACATTAGGGGTAACACCTAATCCTGTTATACTAGTATTAGTGCAGAGAAGTGAAAAGTAATATCATCATGTTTCTTCTGTTTAACCTAAGTATATTTGTTATTCCTATTTCCTGTTATCTCTCGTCCAGTTTTATTTGCATGCCATGACATTATTATCTGTTCATAACTGAAAGTCACTGGACTTGCCAGACTTTATGTCTGACCCTTGTTGTTTCGCCTCTTTTCTTTCGTCCCCCCCCCCCCGGGTTTTCAAGGAGGGAATACTCTAGCTTGATCCGTATCTTTCTTCCTACTTGGAGTGCTTGAAGTGCGTGAAGTATGGCTTGTCTTTTTCTGGCATCTTTGGTGGGGATTATGATTTTAAAGTTTTGTACTCTGATGGCTTTTGAACAAGAATGATATATATGTACTTGAGTTTTTGATAAAGTTGTAACCAAATTGATTTCTGTCCGCTGCAATAAAGTTATAAAGTTTTTCAAGTATTATTTTTATATCTGTCTTGTAATATTCTATTCTGTTTACTAAAATGCTCCATCAAAGTTAAGGCATTCCCTTTGTGAGTGACCTTAACGGAGGTGGTGTGCTACACTTGGTATCAGAGCTGAAGGTTACCAGATTAGATAGAAGTTTTTGAAAACTATTTTCAAAAAGGTTTTAAAAGGAAGTATTTTCAAAAGTAAAGTTTATTTTGAAAAACATAATCCCCAAAACCAGATATCTTTCTTCCGATTCTTTGTTTCGAATCCCTTCCCCTTTCCCTTTTTAATCTCTTCTTTCGTGTATAGATGCTTTTTTCTAAGATACGTAAGAACTTCCGTACGGTGGGCGGAAAATCGCTTCATGGGACTGAGACGGTTATCAAAACTAGAAGGAAGGGGAGGACTTGTTGGTACCTTTGAGGTAGGAAAATTTCTGAAAAGGTTTAACTTCCTTATCTGATTAGTAAGAAGAACTCTTTCGGATTCTAGCATTTTGATTCTATAGTTAAGTCTTTGCACTTTAATACTAGTATTGTTTCTGATTCCGCTGTAGACTCAAACCCCTAAGGGTTAGGACTCATCTGTTTGTGATAGATTGGGGATTGAGAGTTATATGTGTTAGGCGTCAAGTAGGACGCATACATTCTGGTTTTTATCATGCTTAGTTCGGTAATCTGATCTGTACCAGTAGTATGTAAATGTCTGAATATTTCTGATAAGGTTAAGATTTCCAGTTTTGACATTTTCTAAAGAGGGTAATCCTCTGGGTGTCAATCTGATGTTGGTTTCGGTATTTGGGGCCGATACTTAGGGAAATTATTCCCTCAACCATGGTCTAATGGAAACGAAGTTTTTGTTTCATCTTTACTCGCTTCCATCATTCGACTGTATCCTATCGATCGAATCTTTGAACTTTAGGTAGAAACTATTGGGTGTAAACATGTGTTTGAGACATGTTATGTTTGATGGTTGCAAGTGGATGCAAGTGTTTGCTAGTGGCTGCTCGTGGATGCATATACACACACACTAGGCACTAGATCGGCCAAAAACACTCTCATACTGCATATGGATGTGTGTGAATTTTTTTTATCCTTATGAATGCAAAATGGTTGACTCAGCACATGGATGTTGCATATGAATGAATGGTTGCACACTCATATAGAAATGATATGTATCAAATAGGAAAATTGCATATATGTTGGACTCATGGCACTGACATAATTCGCATTAAGGAGGTCAACTGAATCAGTAGACCGCCTGATCTTTGCATTAGATGAGAAACATATACACACACTTTTCCATATGTTCATACAACATTAGAAGTTTCTAAGGACAATGGATGCTTGTGGACGATGGTAGAGTAGATGGGTGATTGGATGGTAGGACACATTCTTCTTAACTTGAAGATTTCGGGGACGAAATCCTTTAAGGAGGGGAGAATGTAACACCCCGTATTTTCTGTGAACGTATAAGTAATAAATTAAAGTATACTTAATTTTTAGGAAAAGAATTAAGGGAAACGGGTTGCGCCAATGCGTTTGTCTCAAAATTCTGCTTGAGATAGAGTCTAAGTTTGTGTAAAACGGATACCGTATGAAGGAGATATGGACGAACGAAGTTAGGCAGAAAAACCAGAAACAGGCCAGAAATGCACTGGCGCACTTATGAAGTGCGCCAGCACAAAAATACACTGGCGCACTTGGGAAGTGCGCCCATGTCGAGCCAGAAACCTGCACATGGTTCTAGAGAGTTCTAATGACGATTTTTGATGTGTTGGACGAACCTGATGGCTTCTAGGGTGATCTAATGGTTCTGAAACACTCTCTACACCTATAAATATGTGATTAACCTAACCATAATTCATAGAATATTGTCTATGACACCATTATGCTACCAAACACTCTCTTAAACTCTAGCTGCCACCTCGAAATCTAATCTCAAGTGTTCATTCACAATTCAAATTAAAGTTTAGAGCTGCAACAACAATCGAAGAAGATTAATCAGCGTTTCTGTATCAAATTCGATTTATAATCCTTTTCTTTAGCCACGAAAGGCAAGTACAGTTATTTTCCGATATAAACATTAATTATGATTGTGGCATGAATTGTAAATCTGAATCTGAGGTTATGTCTGTTCTGTTCTATTTAGATCTATCTTATTCTGTATCTCTTTCTTCTTTCTGTTCTATAGCCAGGCTACTACGAGTCTGCGCCGAATCTCATAAGAGATTAACGCATGAACGCTAAATTTTGGGACAAATAATGCATAATTGGACATGAAACTGTTGCCTATGAGACTATTATTGCCTATGACAATGATTCATGACTATAAGACTATTGCCTATGACTATAATTCATAACTATGAAACTATTGCCTATGACTGTGATTCACGCCTATGAGACTATTGCCTATGACTATGATTCACGCCTATGAGACTATTGCCTATGACATTGAATAAGAAACTATTGTGATTTGTCGCCCACGACTATTGTAGTTAGTTTCTTACGCCTATTCCCTTAATGATACTAGATATCATATTTAGTATGTAACTTTGCTAGTTTATTCTTATTCACTGTTATGTACATCGAGCCTAGCGGGGCCATTATCATTGTATTTGGTTCATTATTTCCTGCCTATTCTTCCTTGTGCTTATCTCCTATTCCTTTTGCTAGGGCCATTTCATGAGTACTTAGAGAACTTGTTGAAACATTGGGCGTAGCTTAATTAAGTTAATAAATATGTTCGCATAATTTGAATTGGCTATGATAGAGAATGATTTACATGCATATTAGTCTTGGACAAAAATGGTAAACTAGAATATAAAATCTAGTTTTGACATGAACTGTAAATGGGAATATTAAGGCTAAGATTTGGGGCATATATTGTATTATGAATTATGACCTTGATTTAGGCATGTAAGTTTAGGCTAAATCAATGATTAGGCAAGATAGGTAAATAGAGTTTTAGATATATATAATCTGCTAAATCTGGTATCTTCTAAATCTGTTAAATTGCCTAATCCGTTATCCGCTAAATTTGTTATATTGCCTAATTTGCTAGTTCTGCTATATTGCCTAATCTGCTAGATCTGTTCATCTGCTAAATCTGTCATCTGCTAAGTCTGCTGAGAATGCCTAATCTGTTATATGCTAAATCTGCTAAATTGCTTAATCTGCTAAATCTGTTAAGTCGCCTAATCTGCGAAATCTGTTATCTGCTGAGTTGATATATTTAGTCTGTTATCGACATAATCTGAATTGGATATAGCTATGAATAACTGACATGTATATTAGGCATGGGCATAAATGGTAAATTATTAATTAATTGGCCGCAAAGATAAACATGGCTAACTCGAGGTTAAAAAATGAGTTTGCGGCGTAATCCTTCCCCGAACCACCCGGCACATCCAGTGGCCGCAAACAATAGGTTCTAATGTGAGAAGTTAGTCACAACGTGCTTGAAACCCGAGGTTAGACTCAGTTTGTGGCAGAAACCTGCCCGGAACCAACCGGCCTAACTAGTAGCCGCAAACTGTCAGTCTAATGTGAGAGGTCTGGGCATTAATATTTAATTAATGAAAATCTGAGATAAATATGATGTCTAAAATGTGTTGGGTGGACAGGGTTAAACCAATTGGACTAATAAAACTAATAAACCCGTTTCATGAATCTGTAGGCCCAGTACAAAGTTAGACCAATCTGTAAATCTGTTAAATCTATATGTCTGATCCGTTAGTCTGAAAAATTATTAACTTGATTTTCTGATCTGTGAACTAGTTGACCTGAACTCTGTATGTCTGAACTTGTAAACAAGTTAATCTGAAATCTGTTAGTCTGGGGGTACAAGGTTAGGAGGGAAAATTACTTGTGTCATCTGTTGTCTGGGACCCATATTAGTCAGTAACCCTTTCGGGTATCAAAACTTTGACCCAACAGTAGGTAGGGTCCGGGCACGCTTACTGAACTAATTATTAGCGGTTCATTCTGATAATGGCGAGGGGTGTTGATGGTGCGTTCCAACCGGGTCATGTGCGTGCATGGATCCCGGTCTTCCTCTGAGGATGTAAGACGTCGTGACATCTGTAAATAGGTCTGTGTCATTTGAAGGTTGCCACTTTGGGGAGTGATACACCCTTTTGTGGGGCTGGTACAGGGTATTTATGTATTAGGGAGCCGATCGTTTGGGGTAGTGTTTTAGGGCACACTTAGTTCTGTCTATTTCTGTTGGTACCGTCTGTTTCAGTTGGGTGGCAACACTTGTCTGTTTCTGCGTGGTACCATCTGTTCGGGTGGTAAAGGCCCATTTACTAGTGTATTAATTCTAACATTCTGCTTCCGTAGGGATTATTCTGTTTCCGTTTCTGTCTCTGTTCGGGTGGTAAAGGCCCATTAATAGCATTCTGTTTCTGTACTTTCTATTCGGGTGGTAAAGGCCCATTATTAGCATTATGTTTATGTACCTTCTTTTGGGTGGTAAAGGCCCATTATTCTGTTTCTGTTTCTATTTAGACATTAGGGGTAACACCTAATCCTGTTATACTAGTATTAGTGCAGAGAAGTGAAAAGTAATATCATCATGTTTCTTCTGTTTAACCTAAGTATATTTGTTATTCCTATTTCCTGTTATCTCTCGTCCAGTTTTATTTGCATGCCATGACATTATTATCTGTTCATAACTGAAAGTCACTGGACTTGCCAGACTTTATGTCTGACCCTTGTTGTTTCGCCTCTTTTCTTTCGTCCCCCCCCCTCGGGTTTTCAAGGAGGGAATACTCTAGCTTGATCCGGATCTTTCTTCCTACTTGGAGTGCTTGAAGTGCGTGAAGTATGGCTTGTCTTTTTCTGGCATCTTTGGTGGGGATTATGATTTTAAAGTTTTGTACTCTGATGGCTTTTGAACAAGAATGATATATATGTACTTGAGTTTTTGATAAAGTTGTAACCAAATTGATTTCTGTCCGCTGCAATAAAGTTATAAAGTTTTTCAAGTATTATTTTTATATCTGTCTTGTAATATTCTATTCTGTTTACTAAAATGCTCCATCAAAGTTAAGGCATTCCCTTTGTGAGTGACCTTAACGGAGGTGGTGTGCTACACTTGGTATCAGAGCTGAAGGTTACCAGATTAGATAGAAGTTTTTGAAAACTATTTTCAAAAAGGTTTTAAAAGGAAGTATTTTCAAAAGTAAAGTTTATTTTGAAAAACATAATCCCCAAAACCAGATATCTTTCTTCCGATTCTTTGTTTCGAATCCCTTCCCCTTTCCCTTTTTAATCTCTTCTTTCGTGTATAGATGCTATTTTCTAAGATACGTAAGAACTTCCGTACGGTGGGCGGAAAATCGCTTCATGGGACTGAGACGGTTATCAAAACTAAAAGGAAGGGGAGGACTTGTTGGTACCTTTGAGGTAGGAAAATTTCTGAAAAGGTTTAACTTCCTTATCTGATTAGTAAGAAGAACTCTTTCGGATTCTAGCATTTTGATTCTATAGTTAAGTCTTTGCACTTTAATACTAGTATTGTTTCTGATTCCGCTGTAGACTCAAACCCCTAAGGGTTAGGACTCATCTGTTTGTGATAGATTGGGGATTGAGAGTTATATGTGTTAGGCGTCAAGTAGGACGCATACATTCTGGTTTTTATCATGCTTAGTTCGGTAATCTGATCTGTACCAGTAGTATGTAAATGTCTGAATATTTCTGATAAGGTTAAGATTTCCAGTTTTGACATTTTCTAAAGAGGCTAATCCTCTGGGTGTCAATCTGATGTTGGTTTCGGTATTTGGGGCCGATACTTAGGGAAATTATTCCCTCAACCATGGTCTAATGGAAACGAAGTTTTTGTTTCATCTTTACTCGCTTCCATCATTCGACTGTATCCTATCGATCGAATCTTTGAACTTTAGGTAGAAACTATTGGGTGTAAACATGTGTTTGAGACATGTTATGTTTGATGGTTGCAAGTGGATGCAAGTGTTTGCTAGTGGCTGCTCGTGGATGCATATACACACACACTAGGCACTAGATCGGCTCAAAAACACTCTCATACTGCATATGGATGTGTGTGCATTTTTTTTATCCTTATGAATGCAAAATGGTTGACTCAGCACATGGATGTTGCATATGAATGAATGGTTGCGCACTCATATAGAAATGATATGTATCAAATAGGAAAATTGCATACATGTTGGACTCATGGCACTGACATAATTCGCATTAAGGAGGTCAACTGAATCAGTAGACCGCCTGATCTTTGCATTAGATAAGAAACATATACACACACTTTTGCATATGTTCATACAACATTAGAAGTTTCTAAGGACAATGGATGCTTGTGGACGATGGTTGAGTAGATGGGTGATTGGATGGTAGGACACATTCTTCTTAACTTGAAGATTTCGGGGACGAAATCCTTTAAGGAGGGGAGAATGTAACACCCCGTATTTTCTGTGAACGTATAAGTAACAAATTAAAGTATACTTAATTTTTAGGAAAACAATTAAGGGAAACGGGTTACGCCGTTGCGTTCGTCTCGAAATTCTGCTTGAGATAGAGTCCAAGTTTGCGTAAAACGGATAACGTATGAAGGAGATATGGATGAACGAAGTTAGGCAGAAAAACCGGAAATAGGCCAGAAATGCACTGGCGCACTTGTGAAGTGCGCCAGCACAAAAATACACAGGCGCACTTGGGAATTGTGCCCATCTCGAGCCAGAAACCTGCAAAGGGTTCTAGAGAGTTCTAATGACGATTTTTGATGTGCTGGACGGACCTGATGGCTTTTAGGGTGATCTAATGGTTCTGAAACACTCTTTACACCTATAAATATGTGATTAAACTAACCCTAATTAATAGAATATTGTCTACGACACCATTGTGCTACCAATCACTCTCTTAAACCCTAGCCGTCACCTCTAAATCTAATCTCAAGTGTTCACTCACAATTCAAATTAAAGTTTAGAGCTACAACAACAATCGAAGAAGATTAATCAGCATTTATGCATCAAATTCGATTTATAATCCTTTTCTTTAGCCACGAAAGGCAAGTACAGTTATTTTCCGATATAAACGTTAATTATGATTGTGGCATGAATTGTAAATCTGAATCTGAGGTTATGTCTGTTTTGTTCTATTTAGATCTATCTTATTCTGTATCTCTTTCTTCTTTCTGTTCTATAGCCAGGCTACTACGAGCCTGCGCCGAATCTCATAAGAGATTAACGCACAAACGCTAAATTTTGGGACAAATAATGAATAATGCATAATTGGACAAGAAACTGTTGCCTATGAGACTATTATTTCCTATGACTATGATTCATGACTATAAGACTATGAAACTATTGCCTATGACTGTGATTCACGCCTATGAGACTATTGCCTATGACTATGATTCATGCCTATGAGACTATTGCTTATGACATTGAATAAGAAACTATTGTGATTTGTCGCCCATGACTATTGTAGTTAGTTTCTTATGCCTATTCCCTTAATGATACTAGATCTCATATTTAGTATGTAACTTTGCTAGTTTATTCCCATTCACTGTTATGTACATCGAGCCTAGTGGGGCCATTATCATTGTATTTGGTTCATTATTTCATGCCTATTCTTCCTTGTGCTTATCTCCTTTTTCTTTTGCTAGGGCCATTTCGTGAGTACTTAGAGAACTTATTGAAACATTGGGCGTAGCTTAATTAAGTTAATAAATATGTTGGCATAATTTGAATTGGCTATGATAGAGAATGATTTACATGCATATTAGTCTTGGACAAAAATGGTAAACTAGAATATTAAATCTAGTTTTGACATGAACTGTAAATGGGAATATTAAGGCTAAGATTTGGGGCATATATTGTATTATGAATTATGACCTTGATTTAGGCATGTAAGTTTAGGCTAAATCTATGATTAGGCAAGATAGGTAAATAGAGTTTTAGATATATATAATCTGTTAAATCTGTTATCTGCTAAATCCGTAAAATTGCTTAATCCGTTATCCGCTAAATTTGTTATATTTCCTAATTTTCTAGTTCTGCTATATTGCCTAATCTGCTAGATCTGTTCATCTGCTAAATCTGTCGTCTGCTAAGTCTGTTGAAAATGCCTAATCTGTTATATGCTAAATCTGCTAAATTGCTTAATCTGCTAAATTTGTTAAGTCGCCTAATCTGCGAAATCTGTTATCTGCTAAGTTGATATATTTAGTCTGTTATTGACATAATCTGAATTGGCTATAGCTATGAATAATTGACATGTATATTAGGCATGGGCATAAATGGTAAATTATTAATTATTTGGCCGCAAAGATAAACATGGCTAACTCGAGGTTAGAATGAGTTTGCGGCGTAATCCTACCCGGAACCGCCCGACACATCCAGTGGCCGCAAACAATAGGTTCTAATGTGAGAAGTTAGTCATAACGTGCTTGACACCCGAGGTTAGACTCAGTTTGTGGCAGAAACCTGCCCGGAACCAACCGGCCTAACCAGTAGCCGCAAACTGTCAGTCTAATGTGAGAGGTCTGGGCATTAATACTTAATTAATGAAAATCTGAGATAAATATGATGTCTAAAACGTGTTGGGTGGATAGGGTTAAACCAACTGGACTAATAAAATTAATAAACCTGTTTCATGAATCTGTAGGCCCTGTACAAAGTTAGACAAATCTGTAAATCTGTTAAATCTGTATGTCTGATCCGTTAGTCTGAAAACTTATTAACTTGATTTTCTGATCTGTGAACTAGTTGACCTGAACTCTGTATGTCTGAACTTGTAAACAAGTAAATCTGAAATCTGTTAGTCTGGGGGCACAAGGTTAGGAGGAAAAATACTTGTGTCATCTGTTGTTTGGGACCCATATTAGTCGGTAACCCTTTCTGGTATCAAAACTTTGACCCAACAGTAGGTAGGGTCCGGGCATGCTAACTGAACTAATTATAAGCGGTTCATTCTGATAATTGCGAGGGGTGTTGATGGTGCGTTCCAACCGGGTCATGTGCGTGCATGGATCCCGGTCTGCCTCTGAGGATGTAAGACGCCATGACATCTGTAAATAGGTCTGTGTCATTTAAAGGTTGCCACTTTAGGGAGTGATACACACTTTTGTGGGGCTGGCATAGGGTATTTATGTATTAGGGAGCCGATCGCTTGGGGTAGGGTTTTAGGGTACACTTAGTTATGTCTGTTTCTGTTGGTACCGTCTATTTCTGTTGGGTGGCAACACCTGTCTGTTTCTGCGTGGTACCGTCTGTTCGGGTGGTAAAGGCCCATTTACTATTGTACACCTAATTCTAACATTCGATTTCCGTAGCGATTATTCTGTTTCCGTTTCTGTCTCTGTTCGGGTGGTAAAGGCCCATTACTAGCATTATGTTTCTGTACTTTATGTTCGGGTGGTAAAGGCCCATTATTAGCATTATGTTTCTGTACCTTCCGTTAGGGTGGTAAAGGCCCATTATTCTGTTTCTGTTTCTGTTTAGACATTAGGGGTAACACCTAATCCTGTTATACTAGTGTTAGTGTAGAGAAGTGAAAAGTAATATCATCATGTTTCTTCTGTTTAACCTAAGTATATCTGTTATTCCTATTTCCTGTTATCTCTCGTCCAGTTTTATTTGCATGCCATGACATTATTATCTGTTCATAACTGAAAGTCACTGGACTTGCCAGACTTTATGTCTGACCCTTGTTGTTTCGCCTCTTTTCTTCCGTTCCCCCCAGGTTTTCAAGGAGGGAATACTCTAGCTTGATCCGGATCTTTCTTCCTTCTTGGAATGCGTGAAGTATGGCTTGTCTTTTTCTGGTATCTTTGGTAGGGATTATGATTTTAAAGTTTTGTACTCTGATGGCTTTTGAACAAGGCTGATATATATGTACTTGAGTTTTTGATAAAGTTGTAACCAAATTGATTTCTGTCCGCTGCAATAAAGTTATAAAGTTTTTCAAGTATTATTTTTATATCTGTCTTGTAATATTCTATTCTGTTTACTAAAATGCTTCATCAAAGTTAAGGCATTCCCTTTGTGAGTGACCTTAACGGAGGTGAGGTGTTACATGGTGGAAGGGTGTAAATTGCTTCAGGCTTACGAACGGATCATAATGCAGTTAGATCTCCTGCTGGATGCGAAGAACTGCAAGAAAGCCTGATGACATTAGCTCGGATAGTAGTGTATATGTGTATGAAGTTGCTGCTTTAGCGATCCGCTTATGTTCAAGTGAGGATGACGCTACATGGTTGTGCATTGGGCAACAGAGTTGCTTTTTTTTAATTCAGGCAACCCGAGAGTTAAAAATCCATTTGTGTGGTCCAAATGTCAAAACTGAAACCAATTTATGACTCATGATTTCCTTAACCAAAAGTACAAGGGAATGACAGACACCGGCGGATCTAGGGAGGGGCTAGTGGGGTCACTAGACCCTACTAGACTTTCTCTAATTTATTTTTTACCAGTTGTTATATCAAGCTTTGCTTTGCTGACCTCTTCCTTTATAGTTCTTCCTTCATCAAAACCAGAGGTGGATCTCTTTAATTAGCTCATCTTGCTTGTTGAATTCTTCTCTAGGCTATAAACTATTACTTTAGTATTATATTTGTGTATTCTTGGCCCCCACTGCTCTCGTACCTTGGCTCCACCACTGATGACAGAATTCAATAACAAAGAAGTAACACATTTCCAAACAAGTATGTATACTTAAACAACTTGCATCATACAGTACTATTATGGGGAAAAATAAAGTGTATTCGCATATTTAGTTCATTATCTTATACCCTATGTTTTCATATTTATTACCAGATTTCAAGTTTTTGGTTGGCTGCCATCTTTTTTTCCCCAAGGTTTAACATGATTAAATCAACAAATCCATACATCCAATAGCGTACATATATAGTTGTATCACACTCAATAGTAATGGTTTAAATGAGAAAAAAGAGTTTACTCACGCGTAATGGTCACGGTTTCATACATTTCCGTCTTCTACGTTTACACAAATGCTCACACTAATTTGTTTTCTATCCTCTGTTATTTGACATGACGATTTAATCAACCTAATGCCCTCATTTATGAATACATCCTATATATTTTCTAATCATCAGAAATAAAAGGGAAGAGTGTTTACTCACATTAGTTTTGGGACCGTTTTTAGTTATATCCAGTTTCTAGTTTGATATGCTTTGCTACTGCCATGTTCCTCTCGAGTTTTGAGTTTGCTTTGAGTCAAAAGTGTGAGTGAACTTGTGAGGTATGTTTATGTATTTATAGGTGAAATACATGATAGATTGTAGCTTAGTATAGGCTAGGATAGGTAGAGTTTAGGCTGACTTTAGATAGGGCATTGATAGATAGTCTGCAAGGATGTAAGCTGAACTATGTTGATTGAAAAGAAATGCATGGCTTCAGTCATTTCTAAACTTACATCGGCCATGCATGTACTGATGTACATCCATGTGAAGAAATATGTTTTAAAGGCTCACTTAGCTCTTAAGCAATACATGTTACCTTTTCTTTGGTAGGTAGGCTGACTCTAACTTGATGGAGCTTCTTCTAGTGTATCATGTCCAGCCAGACAACACGCATATGCATTGTGATTAAATATACAATTGCTTAGCTCTTAAGCAATTCAGAGTTGTCTCCTTCCTATACCTATGGTTCATCTATTTACTGAAATGATGTGAAAGCATCTAGCATTGGAAATGAAGGCTATTTCGATCTCTTAGTTGCTACACATAAGGATATGCTAGGTATTGGCCTTAGATTTGACAGACACATGGGTGCAGACCATGTGCATTTATTTGTTAAAACTCAAATGTTATGCTACCAAGTCATGAACTATGTTATTTAATGATCTATGTAGTAGATTATCTAGATATGGCATAGCTTAAGCTGCTTATAAGTTAGCTTAGGAATAGTTTAATTCTCATGGTTGCTATATGTACATGTTTTCATATATATGAAGTAATTCCCCATTTGCTTTAGCTATTTATTTTAACAGGAGTAAAAATTAAAATAAACATTACTTACTTTACATATATATACTGGTTACATAAATTTTAAACCATTAAAATATATACATACTTAAAGTTTTCCTCAATATTTATTATTCACAGTCTATTATTTAAATCCATTATTAAAATAATCCAAAATAAATTGTATTATAGAAGCAGTCAAAATTGGGGACATTACAATATATCCCCCTTATAAGAATTTCGTTCCCGAAATTAAAGAGTATGAAGAGATTCAAGTTCTGTTTATATTATAGACTCATACACACATATGGGTTATCCCCTAACAATCACAATAAATAAGGCATCCAAAACAACATGTTACATACCAAAACATCCATAATAAGAAAAACAGACAACAGAACCATTCATCAGTTCCTGACCATAAATCGGTAAGAAAATAATCCTCAAAGTATTAACCTTAAAGACTGAAATCGACATTAGATTAATAATTAGAAAATCATTTAACTTAACCAATCTCTAGTTCGGTTCCAATTTCTTAACTCCAGTTAAAATTTCAAATTCCAGAATCCAAATTTCTGATTTTTATTTCAACCCAATTTGAAACGGCATATCCTTATTCCATTTTAAATTCAAAACGTTTGAATTTTTCAAAACATCTTGTCTTCTCAAACCATTTTCCAAATTTTTTTCTTATTTGTATATCTCTTTCTTATACAAATTCAGTTTGGTTTAATATATAACCATTTCCACGTTTATATTCTTATTAGATTATAATAGCAACAATCGACACATCAGTATATAATAATAATTTCAAAATAGTATTCTTTTATAACAAAAATATAATTTTGGGAAAAATTATTTCATTTACTCAGCTTTTAAAACATTGATACTGTGTCGAATTACTCTATTCAAGTGTTTACAAAAACTTTTCAACACAATGTGCACCCTGCATCGACCAGAATTTTTAAGCCACTCGACAAACTAATCAACACAATATAAAAACATTTTTATATTAATTAACAAATACGCATTCATATATACATACTCAAACTCAATCTAGGGTATTACAGACCATATCTCTATCGAGTTAAGCCACAGAGCCCAGGTTACTACTCAACCTTTAGCTCTGATACCAACTGTAATGACCCGCAAATCCGTACCATTTGACTCGACCGAATACAACACACGTCCAACCCAAATTGCACAAAAATATGAATCATTAATACAAAGAAGATAAAGGATGAGAAATAGAAAGATAGAAAATTAGACTAGAAGAAAATAGACAGGAGGTAGAACTAAACAATAACACAGAATCTCACAATCGCAGCGGAATAAAATATAATATATAAATAATCATTTTGAAATACAACTGTAATTTCACTTAAATACATCATCAAAGTACATTACATAAAACACAGCGAAATAAACTCTATATGTCTAACACTAAAGCCTCCTGCTCCAAGCTCCTTCAGAAAATCTATAAAATCCTGAACTATTGGACTGGCCGTACAAATTTGGGCACCCAAGAGTTTAGGGAAAACATAGAAGAATAAACTCTGGGTCAGTCATGGGACTGGTGTGAGTAAACAATTAAGAACAGCTTGATTTTAACCTTCGAAAACAATTTTGAAAGAAAAGATAATCGTATGACCAATCCACACATAAATACAGACAGTTTTACCTTACGATAACCCAATTTTTTTTGAAAACAATATTATTTTGATATTATGATAGTGTCTAGATACAAATAAATAACAATCTAGCAGAACGCTTGCACCTCACGCTCCACATAAGTAGTATACAATCAAAACTGCGGGTGCTTATTGGAAATTGGATTTCGACTATGACAAGGTACGGAACCACCTACCAATAGGGTATCTCCAAAGGGGAATACACCGGGTTCAACAAGAACGTCTTGCAACCTGGCCCACACATGACCGACCACTCATTTCTCTTGAGTGTATCGAATATATTCTCACCAATGGTTGGGAACTACCCACCGTTTCCTGAGAGGGACATCATCGATATATTAAAGAAGCAAAAGGAATTTCTCTAGATAGGTAACAATACACGCTAATGGGAGTGACCCACATAGCCATGCTGCCTGCCCGATATTTTTCATTTCCCGGTTGTGAGGCTTAAGGCTGAAGTTACCCTTGGATATAACACATCTTTATTCACTTTGAATGCCACATCGTCAAACTCGCCAAATCACAAATTGATTTCCCCAAAAATATCTCGGGTATAAAGCTAAGAGAAACGAATTCCTCCGCCACCAAACGTAAATACGTTTGAGGAGATCAACTTACACAATTTATTAGGCATACTCTGTCAGACATTCGTCCATACAAGTTGTCCTGAGGCTGGACAAACCGAAGGCACTATTTTGTAAATCCATCTTAGGCAATTTCTACCTAGGATCGACAAAATATCCCTTGCATATACTCCGTCTTCAACGGTCTTCAATAATCTCTGACTCAAAACGTAAATGTTGAATCGAAGTGGAATTAAGATTCCGGTCTCTTCGAAACGATAATTGAAAAGTTCCAGATTTAATAGTTGGTTATTTAACTATCAAATATAAAATAAAATAAACAGATTTATTTCTATTGGATTTGCTAAGAGTTAATTTAAATAATCTAAATTATTTAAAATTCAAATGTTAACTTTGTATATAAATTTATTCGAAAATATAAAGGTATTACTTAACTTTAAAAATTATGTTATCAAATCTTGTGTGGTAATTTCATACTTGAATATCCATTTTATAACTGAAACGATATTTAACTCTTACACTTATTCTAAGCACAAACTAATACGAATTGTCGAATAATGGTGAAATCGATCGAGTTGGGATATTTTTTATAAACCTCTCAGACCTTGAATCAAGATCACTCTTATAGTCAAGATTCATAGAAGTTCGATATCCAAAATATTCGACAAACAGTATTTATAAGTCCAATTTAGTTCCAAATCTTAAATCATTTCGAACAACGTTGTCGTTTTGAACCATTTATCAAATTAACTCATTTTTAAATTAGGGGAGTTAAATCCAAACGATCAACTTGATTTACTTTTCTCTTATAACCAAATTATTGTCTTTACTTACTCAATTAAAAGGTTAATTAATTTTAAAAAAAGCATTATTCTAGGATTATTTATCTAGATTTAAACTGCTATTTAATTACACCATTAACTTATCAAAACTGTTACTTAACTTTTCACAATTCATTTAAGGAAACGAATAGTTTAAAATGATCCTAGTTAATATTCCTTTTCATATTTATAATAAAATTTATTTAAAATAATCTGCTTAATTGTTCCTTAAAAATAATTATCAAAACTCAAGTTCAATTCTGAGTTACTTTACAGAAATATAACTTAGCAGTCCCAACGGTACATAACAGTTCTTATGACAGACAACATCCAATTTATCAACCCAATTTGCACAAACAACTATGTAGATTTAATACAATATTATCAATTGATAATATGATATCTAAACATCATTTATTAACTGATAAAATATATCAAACTGGTGCAACAGAAGAACATCGTTTATTTCTGCTAATATGGTGTCCAACCATTCAGTCAATCAAAATTGTAGTGCAACGATGTTTAGTTCTACTGATAGGTGTCAATAAAAGTATTTAATTATGATCGACTTAATTAGATGCAACTTAAACAATGATTTAATTAGTAGGGCAAACAACTCCGGATTTACCAAATTATGGATCATTACCGATGCACTATTAACAATTTACATGTTAGTTAATTTAACGACTAAATTCACGGTCGATAAATTCAAATCATGTTTAATTGTTTAGTAAATCATTTTACTTAAAGTTCGATAATTCATTGAGTTACACCATCGATTTGGTCCATTACACCCATAAGGACCAAACTAGTCAATCACATTTATCTTATATATATTCATTAATATATGTCTATATATATTTATATATACATAATATTTAACTAAAATTTATATTAGAATTCTTCTTTTCACTTTTTTTTATATGTATGGGCTTAGCCCGGCCCATTAACAATGCATCCATTTAAATCCTTGTATACACAAAGTAACCCGGCGCCTCTTTCTTTCCCACTCTTCCCTTTCTTTCTGCTCTAAGTACCTGCTGCTACTACCCCGCTTCAAGTACACGCATGGGCATACCAACCCTTAAAACGGTTTATATATATATATATATATATATATATATATATATATATAAACACACACACACACACACAAATGGGCACAAGCCCAAGCATGAGAACCTACCCAGTAAACAAAATTACATGCACAAATTAATGCCCCACCTTTAAGTTGCTGATGCTCCCCTTCCATTATCTTCTTCCCGTACGTTTTATTTTTGTTTCAATACTTTTTTTTCTTTTTTCTTTTTATAAGACTGGGCCGAGCCCATAGCCCAAAATCAGGCCAACACAGCAAACTGACGCACGAAACACTCCTAGGCAATTAATCTTTTGCCATCCCACTTTATTTCATATTGGTTCCTTCCTTTCCTAGTTAGTTGGCTGCTACCCTCCTTCTCGTTCCTTCTCCTACGCCAAATATACCTACTCTCCTCCGAAGCTTTTCTTGTTCTGACTTTTGTTTTACTTTCTTCCCTTTTTTTATTAAAAACCTGGGTCGAAGCCCATGATATATTAATCTGTACGCATCAATGTAAGTCGTTGCCTCTATTTTCATTCCAGACAATGAAGTGCCCAACAACTCTTCATCCCTCCTTTCCATTATGTTCTTTCTTTTCCTTGCTTCTTTGTTGCCTTACAAATCCTTACTACATATTCTTCTTTCCGCTTTTCTTACGGTTATTTTATACTTTATATATATATATATATATATATATATATATATTAACTGATGCATCCATCCCAATTCCTATGCATCATGCATTCGGTCCTTCCATGCAGTGGTTATACTGCTTCTTCGCCTTTCCTATTTCGTTATTTACATTTCTTTCCTTTTTTTCTTAAAATATGGGCCAGCGTCCAGAATCCAACCTCACCCATACAAACAGAAATACGCCTAGGCACCTTATTTATTTTTCCCATTCTTTCTTTCCTTTGTCACTTTCTTTTCTGGCCCCTTGTGTTCTTTTTCTCTACACACCATTTTTTTAAATAATCCACGGCCCAGTATTCCAATGCCACAACCACCATCTTCAAGCATCACGTCCCATACCCAATTACTACTCCCTGTATCAACTTCCTTCTTGTCAAACTAGGATATTGGCATAACTTAAATGTACCTCTGGTGCATCATTATCTTATGTAGTACATACAGTGTTTGCAATCAGTAAATACATGCTTGCACCAATTTCTTTTTTTTCCTCTGCCCTGCTCCGTTCTTCCCTACACCTTATTTACTTTCTCCATTTTGCTGCACATGGGTTTATTGGTGCACGTGCACACACTACCGAGCAACCATCCATTCGTCGAGACCACCTCCACAAATGTGCCCCCACCTCTAGATCTCATCTGCATTCCCTATTTCTTTCCTTGTGTTTAATTTCTTTACTGTCTCCTCCCGTTTCTTTCTATTCTTCTTAAATTAAAACCCAGGCAAAACAAGATTTGCCAACCCAGTCACCAGTGCATACCTAACTTATATAACATTTCTATATATTTATATGATCCATACGTCATTCGTCCTCCCTCCAACCACCATTCACGCACCGTGGTTCTCTAGTCGTCAGTTGCACTGTTCCGTCATTGTCCCACCCGGATTAGCAAAGGGTACCACTATAGGTTGCATGGAGACAAGGGGTGGAAGGGTTTAAATTGCTTCAGGCTTACGAATGGATCATAATGCAGTTTAGATCTCCGGCTGGATGCGAAGAACTACAAGAGAGCCTGATGACGTAAGATCGGATAGCAGTGTATATGTGTATTAAGTTACTACTTTAGCGATGCGCTTATGTTCAAGTGAGGACGACGCTACAAGGTTGTGCATTGGGCAATAGAGTTGCTTTTGTTTTAAATTTAGGCAACCCGAGAGTTAAAAATCCATTTGTGTTGTGCAAATGTCAAATTTGAAACCAATTTATGACTCTTGATTTCCTTAACCAAAAGTTCATGGAAATGACAGATTTCAATAACAAAGAAGTAACACATTTCCAAACAACTATGTATACTTAAACAACTTGCATCATACAGTACTATTATGGGGAAAAATAAAGTGTGTTCGCATATTTAGTTCATTATCTTATGCACTCTGTTTTCAAATTTATTACCAAATTTCAAGTTTTTGGTTGGCTGCCATCTTTTTTTTCCTAAGTTTTAACATGATTAAATCAAAAAATCCATACATCCAAAACCATACATATATAGTTGTATCACACTCAATAGCAATGGTTTGAATGAGAAAAAGGAGTTTACTCACGCATATTGGTTACTGTTTCATACATTTCCGGCTTCTAGGTTTACACAAATGCTCACACTAATTTGTTTTCTATCCTCTGTTATTTGACATGCTAATTTAATCAACCTAATGCCCTCATTTATGAATACATCCTATATATTTTCTAATCATCAGAAATAAAAGGGAAAAGTGTTTACTCACATTAGTTTTGGGACTGTTTTTAGTTATATCCAGTTTCCTGTTTGATATGCTTTGTTACTGCCATGTTCCTCTGGAGTTTTGAGTTTGTTTTGAGGAAAAAGTGTAAATGAACTTGTGAGGTATGTGTATGTATTTATAAGTGAAATACATGATAGATTGTAGCATAGTATAGGCTAGGATAGGTAGAGTTTAGGCTGACTTTAGATAGGGCATTGATAGACAGTCTGTAAGGATGTAAGCTGAATTATGTTGATTGAAAAGAAATGCATGGCTTTAGTCATTTCTAAACTTACATCGGCCATGCATGTACTGATGTACATCCATATGAAGAAATATGTTTTAAAGGCTCACTTAGCTCTTAAGCAATACATGTTACCTTTTCTTTGGTAGGTAGGCTGGCTCTAACTTAATGGAGCTTCTTCTAGTGTGTCATGTCCATGCAGACAACACGCATGTGCATTGTGATTAAATATACAATTGCTTAGCTCTTAAGCAATTAAGAGTTGCCTCCTTCCTATGCCTTTGATTCATCTGTTTACTGAAATGGTGTGAAAGCATCTAGCATTGGAAATGAAGGCTATTTCGATCTCTTAGTTGCTACACATAAGGCTATCCTAGACATTGACATTAGATTTGAAATGCACATGTGTAACAACCCGTATTTTTATAACATGTTAAAACCATAAATCAAGGCAGAATTAAATTTTAAAATAAGAATCAAGGGAAACGGGTTATGCCATTGCGTTCATCTCGGAATTCTGCATGAAATAGAGTCCAAATTTTCGAAAATCGGATTCCGAATGAAGAATTTATGGCCTGTAGAAGATTCAACAAATTTCAGGCAGCATAGGACCAGGCAGGTCGACCTAGGGGTCAGGTCGACCATAGGGTCGACCTACCCCCCAAGTCGACCATATGGTCGACCTCCCCCCTTACAGGTCAACATGGTCGGCCGGTTTTGGCCCAGAACCCATTTATGAAGCCTGAGACGTGTTTTGATGGTCCGGATTGATTCTAAGGTTAATCTAAGGGCCCAAAATAGTTGCTACCCGATAAATACGTCCTAAGACCAAGCCTAATTCATACAGATCATTCTTACACCGCTATGCTGCTAATTTACCCCTTGAACCATGGCCGTCGCCTCCAAATTAAAGCTTAAGCATTCAAACTCGATTCAAATCAAAGATCAACGCTTCTACAACAATTCAAGAGAATAGATCTGCGACACCGCAATGTTCTACGAAAAATTTCTAGACTTGACTTCTGCATCTAAATTTCTTAGACCGCGATCTGTAAGTTCCAGTTACTTTTAGATAAAAACTATAAATCTAATATGGGCATGTTAAATTGGAATTGATTTATGTATGATTCATATCTATTCTTGTTTTCTTCTTGGATCTTGACTATTTGGAATATTGTCTACTATTGTTAATGGCACGAGACTATGACTATGACAGTGAACATAAGATTATGCCTATGCCGATGACTGTGAACATAAGATATGACTACTCCTATGACTGTGAACATAAGACCATGACTATGCCTATGACTGTGAACAAAAGACTATGTCTATGTCTATGCCTATGACGGTGAAAATAAGACTATGCCTATGACTATAACAGTGAACATAAGACTATGCCTATGCCTATGACTGTGAATATAAGACTGTTGCCTATAATTATGACAAGGACAATTGTGGCTAATCACCTATGTGGTTATTGCCTAGGATTATGACTATGAAAATTGGATCTAAGCTTGATTTTCTATTCAGACCAATTTTCTTTATTTCTTGATTTTGGGGATTTTTCTATTTAAGTTAGATCTGTCCGTGTTCTTGAATTTAGATTATTATTCAAACCTTTTTCATGTTCATAATGTTATGCCTGCGATGTTTTAATCAATTTATTCAGTTAGGTCATGCCTTGGAAATAAATTGATAATAAAGCAATGTTTATTATGTTGATCTATGCCTGTGGTTCTATTTTATTATCATATTGAATTGGGAATTAATGAATAAGTCCATTCATATGTATATGAACTTGGAGTATAACCCATGATGACAAGTTGTGTAGTTTATCATGTTATGCAAGTTTTAGGTTGTGAAATCACATCACATATGTGACCAAATGTTAGATCTACATGTTTATGTGTATATGTTAAACCTATGTCATGTTTCAAGTTCACACTTATTCATATGTTCGTGATTGATTTGCAAGTTCACATGTATGTAAGTTGATTTAGTCTATGTGGCAAATTCACATATATGTATGTTGGTTTAGTCTACGTTGCACGTTCACACCTATGATATTCATGTTGATTGTTTTGCAAGTACATACCTATGGTGTTCATATTGACTATGCCAAGAATGCCAAGTCTACACCTATGTCATGTTAATGAATTTCTTTATGCAAATTTTGTGTAGGTTAAATTAGGCTAAGTTTTCAGCCTAATATTATGCCAAAAAATCATATGGACGGAAAATTAAGCTAAGATTGTTAGCCTAATATTTAGACGGGGTAACGTTGGAAAAAATTGGTAATTATAGGAAACTTGGTATGAAACTCGCCATTAAACTTGACATGAACATTGTTATAACTTGAATCTCGATGTGGGCATGAAACTTATCCTTGAAACTTGACACGAACTTGACATGAATCTTGAACATGGACATGACACTAGAATGAACTTGAAAATGGCCAAATCGAGGTTGGGTTGAGTTTGCAGTGTAACTCTGCCCGGAACCGCCCGGCAAATCCAGTTACTGCAAACAATAGGATCCAATGTGGGTAGTTGGTCATATCGCGCTTGAAACCCGAGGTCAGACTGAGTTGTGGTGTAAATATGCCCGGAAACGCCTGGCATATCCGGTGACCACAACAATAGGTCTGATGTGAGAGGTTGGGTTGCATTAATGAATTAATGCCACATGATACGGTTAAGTCATGAACATGAAAGACAACCCTTAACCAACTTGACATGCTAGACTTATCAGGGTTAAGTCATGAATTTAAATGACAACACTTAACCTATTGGACGAAAACCCTAGCTACGCTGTCCATTTCAGCAGTAACCCATTAGATGTATCACGGTATCCTGGAACTAGTCAGGGTGGGGCACGATTACTGGGCTGATTGTAAGCGACCAGAATGACGGCTGTGTTGGTGCGCCAGCGTATGTTCAGGTGGGCTATTGTCGTGCACGTGGTCCGGAGTTGAAAAAGAAGGCATTGGGCATCAGTAGGTTTATCTGTGAATGCTCGATTCGTGTCAGTGGTTGGCACCCTAGGGCTTGATACACCCTATGGTAGACCTAGCACATGTGACTACATTCGTGATATGGTCGTATGGCACAGACACATGACGAGCTAGAACTTGTAGGGAGCCGATCGACTAGTGTATTGTTTCGTTGGACCTAGTAATGGGTCATTTCATGATATTGGGCCAAGGGATCATTTCATGACTTATATAAGACATGGGTTTGGGATTCTAGTACAGTTGATGCAGCGAACCTTGAATATGTGATGCTATACTTGATTTATACTTGATTTATCATGTTATCTTAGTCTATCTTTCCTAACTTGACAGCATCCTTATGTTTAATTTCAGTTTATACATGTCATGTTACCTTTATCTGTTTTTATGCGGAAAGTCAATTGGACTTACCAGTCTTTATGACTAACCCGTTTTCTTTCGCCTCTTTTTCTTCCGTTTCCTCCCCAGGTTCTCAAGGAGGAAACTCAAGCACTTAGCTTGGATTTCGCTTGCTTTCGGTTCAGCTCATGTATGGTTTGATCTTGAGCTATGCTATGGCTGCATTTCTGCTACCTTTGGGGAATTAAGCTACTTTTGCTGTTTTAAGATTATGCTTCTTTATTTAAGCAAGACAGAATTTGTTGTAATGGAAAATAATGAGCTTGCCTATTTGATGTAAAAGGTTTGACTCTTTTTGAAATTAATGAAATTTATCTTTTGATTCTTCCGCTGTTTTATTTATGTTCTGTCTTGTAATAATTCTATGATTGTTTACCTCGATAACGCTCCTCCAAAACTAGTGCATTCCCTTTGTGAGTGACCCTAGTGGAGATGGGGTGTTACATTTGGTATCAGAGCAGAAGGTTACCAGATTGGGAAAAAGTTTTTAAAACCTTCTAAAACTCTTTTCAAAACCTTTTACAAAGAAGCATTTTTCAAGAAAAGTCCAGCTTTGTTTAAAGGCTATTCCCCAAAAGCCATTAGCAGTATCCTTTGTTTCCTCGTTTGAATCTCTTTTCCTTTCTTTTCTACATCTGTAGTCACAGTAGTTTTTACCTGCGACTAATCTTCTTTCTAGCTTCGTAGAGGGTTTTCCGTACGATGGAGATAGTTTCCGTGAGGCTTGTTAACATGTTACATAGGGAAGGTATGAGTGATAAGTTAAGGCGGATGAGTCTCAGAACGAGAAGAAAGACTTCCAAGAAAGGAGGCAAGAATAACAACAATAAGGATAACAAGACACGTGAGAAAAGAAAATGCCACTTCTGTGGTATTGAGGGCATATAGTCCAGGATTGTAGAAATAAGAAGATGAAGATGGGAGCATGCTTTTGGTGTGGTGATACTGGACATATCAGCAAGAACTGCCCTAAGAAGCAAGGGCAAGGCCCGCAGGCAGGGCCTTCTGGGGGTACATCTTTAACTTCTTCCCCTTGATGCTTTGTTTTATCTTGCTTATCTTCTCAATCCTATCTTGAGAACCTTAGGTAGAACCCTTTTGGATGTAAATATGTGATTGAAACATGTTATGGTTGATGTTTGCAAATGGTTGCAAGTAGTTGCTCGTGGTTGCATAACACACATTAGGCACTAGATCGGCTCAGACACATTTTCATATTGCATATGCATGAGTGTTTATACTTGTTTATGGATGAAATTGAATGTGAATCATGTGGATGCTGCATATGGATGGATGTTTGCGCACACATATAGTGTTTATGTGACTAGGACTATTTGCATACATGTTGGATTCATAGCACTAGACATATTTTGCATTAAGAAGATCAATTAGGCCTGATCATTTGCATTAGATAAGGAACATATACACACACTTTCTGCATATGTTCATATAGCATTAGAAATCTTTTAAGGACAATGGTTTCTTGTGGATGATGGTTGAGTAGATGGTTGATTGGATGATAGGATGCATTCTTCCTAACTTGAAGATTCCAGGGACGAAATCCTTTAAGAAAGGGAGAATGTAACAACCCGTATTTTTGTAACATGTTAAAACCATAAATCAAGGCAGAATTAAATTTTAAAATAAAAATCAAGGGAAATAGGTTACTCCATGCATTCGTCTCGGAATTCTACATGAAATAGAGTCCAAGTTTTCGAAAATCGATGTCCGGATGAAGAAGTTATGGCCTGTAGAAGATTCAGCAAATTTCAGGCAGCACAGGACCAGGAAGGTCGACCTGGGGGTCAGGTCAACCAGTGGTAGACCTACCCTCCAGGTCGACCATATGGTTGACCTCCCGCCCTTACAGGTCGACCTGGTCGGCCTGTTTTGACCCAGAACCCATTTTTGAAGCCACATACGTGTTTTGATGGTCTAGATTGATTCTAGGGTTAATCTAAGGGCCTAAACTAGTTGCTACCCCGGTAAATACATCCTAAGACCAAGCCTAATTCATATAAATCATTCTTACACTGCTATGCTGCTAATTTACCCCTTGAACCATGGCCGCCACCTCCAAATTAAAGCTTAAACATTCAAACTCGATTCAAATCAAAGATCAACGCTTCTACAACAATTCAAGAGAATAGATCAGCGACACCGCAACGTTCTATGAAAAATTTCTAGACTTGACTTCTGCATCTAAATTTCTTAGACCACGATCTGTAAGTTCCAGTTACTTTTAGATAAAAACAATAAATCTAATATGGGCATGTTAAACTGGAATTGATTTATGTATGATTCATATCTATTCTTGTGTTCTTCTTGGATCTTGACTATTGGGAATATTGTCTACGATGTTGAAACTATTGTTAATGGCATGAGACTATGACTATGACAATGACGGTGAACATAAGATTATGCCTATGTCAATGACTGTGAACATAAGACTATGACTACGCCTATGACTGTGAATATAAGACCATGACTATGCCTATGACTGTGAACATAAGACTATGCCTATGCCTATGACTATGACGGTGAACATAAGAGTATGCCTATGACTATGGCGGTGAACATAAGACTATGCCTATGCCTATGACTGTGAATATAAGACTATTGCCTATAACTATGACAAGGACAATTGTGGCTAATCACCTATGAGGTTATTGCCTATGATTATGACTATGAAAATTGGATCTAAGCTTGATTTTCTATTCAGACCTATTTTCTTTATTTGTCTTGACTTTAGGGATTTTTCTATTTAAGTTAGATCTATCCGTGTTCTTGAATCTAGATTATTATTCAAACCTTTTTCATGTTCATAATGTTATGCCTACGATGTTTTAATCAATTTATTTAGTTAGGTCATGCCTTGGAAATAAATTGATACTAGAGCAATGTTTATTATGTTGATCTATGCCTGTGGTTCTATTTTATCATCATGTTGAATTGGGAATTAATGAATAAGTCCATTCATATGTATATTAACTTGGAGTACAACCCGTGATGACAAGTTGTGTAGTTTATCATATTATGCAAGTTTTAGGTTGTGAAATCATATCACATATGTGACCAAATGTTAGATCTACATGTTTATGTCTATATATTAAACCTATGTCATTTTTCAAGTTCACACTTATTCATATGTTCATGATTGATTTGCAAGTTCACATATATGGAAGTTGATTTAGTCTATGTTGCAAATTCACATATATGTATGTTGGTTTAGTCTACGTTGCAAGTTCACACCTATGATAGTCATGTTGATTGTTTTGCAAGTACACACCTATGGTGTTCATATTGACTATGCCAAGAATGCCAAGTGTACACCTAAGTCATGTTAATGAATTTCTTTATGCAAATTTTGTGTACGTTAAATTAGGCTAAGTTTTTAGCCTAATATTATGCCAAAAATCATGTGGACAGAAAATTAGGCTAAGATTGTTAGCCGAATATTTAGACGTGGTAACGTTGGGAAAATTTGGTAATTATAGGAAACTTGGTACGAAACTCGCCATGAACTCGACATGAACATTGTTATAACTTGAATCTCGATATGGGCATGAAACTTATCCTTGAAACTTGACACGAACTTGACATGAATCTTGAACATGGACATGACACTAGAATGAATTGGAAAATGGCCACCTCGAGATTAGGTTGAGTTTGAAGTGTAATTCTGCCCGGAACCGCCCGACAAATCCAGTTACTGCAAACAATAGGATCCAATGTGGGTAGTTGGTCATATCGCGCTTCAAACCCCCACCTCCGTTAAGGTCACTCACAAAGGGAATGCCTTAATTTTGATGGAGATTTATAAGTAAAAGCCACAGATAAACTCAAGACAGATATAAGTACACATATTTTAAACAGCGGAAACCAAACAGACTTTTATTTCATCATTATGTGTTCAAAACCAAACATTCCATAATTGTCTCAAAATACTTCCAACATTACAACATCATCACTGTCTTGATAATTAAAGAAGCAGAAAACATAAATAAAGTGACAAAAATCCCAATAGTGATATCCAAAGCCACAGTCCGAGCAAAAGAGACCCAAATCATACATCTACGTTCTCGAAGCTTGTACAGAGCCTGACTGAGCTGAGTTGTTTCCTCCCTATGGACTTGGGGGGGAACGAAAGAAAAGAAGATGAAAAGAAAATAGGGTCAGACATAAAGCCTGAGTAAATCTAGTAACTCTTCAGTATGTGAATAAGAAATGGGCATGATAGATATATAATGAAAATAGGATGGTGTTACAAGCTAAGGGAATGTCGAATGTACTATCGCATCCATACTATATCTCTGCATCTACTTGAGTTTATTCTAACTGGCACCCCATGGTGAGGATGAAGTGATCCCCATTTTCGAAAGATCGGCTCCTACTCGCGTTAACATGTGTCATACGGCCCCCAAGAATTGTAGATACCTATGCTGGTCCCACCATGGTGTGTATCAAGACCCATGGTGGCGGCCCCGACACAAATTCTAGAAGGAATAGGTTACACTACTAGTGTTCCCAGTGCCCTGGTTGTCTGCTCCGGAGTGTGTGCACGCCCGCACCCCGTTAGACTTGCACTGTGCACCCACCGCCGTCATTTTGACCACTTACAATCAGCCCAGTAATCGTGCCCCACCCTGCCTAGTTTCAGGGTATCGTTGATACCTAACTTGGGTTACTGCTGAAACGGGTTTCACGTTACCAGGATTTTCTAGTTAAACATGTTAAGTGGTTAAGTGTCTGTATTTACCTAACCCCCACCCCTCAATTCTTATTAACATGTTGAATTTGGTTAAGTGTTATAGTTGACTTAACCCTACCATCTGTCCTTAACCTCTTAGGAGCACCTGATCACTCACATTAGACAGGTATTGCTATGGTTACTAGATATGTCGGTCGGTTCCGGGCAGGTTTACACCGTAGCTCAGTCTAACCTTGTGTCTTTATTGGGCTCAATGCTTAACCACCCACATTGGATAGGTATTATTGTGACTACTGGACAGCCGGGCGGTTCCGGGCAGGTTTACATCACAACTCAATCCAACCTCGGGTTGAGCACGTCGTGTTTTCTAAATTTACATATTTTATTATTTCTCAAATATATATGTAAATGTCATATCTTTTATTTTTGGGTATAACAATTCATACCGCTTTAAATGTCATTGTCATTGGCATGTGCCAAACACGCCAACATATATTTTCTTATTTTACACCCAACGTTATTACCCTCGTTTATACTTTCACAACGTTATAACAAATGTTGGGTTTGACACAATTCAGCCCAAATTTATAAGCTTAAGAAAAAGGGGAAATCAAGAACATGTAATATTTGACAACATATAGGGGTGTGTGGCACATGAACTTGCAATTTAGTGATACTAACATAAATGATGGGTCATGCGAACTTGCATTCAAATCAAAGTACAACTAAGTAGGTGACATATGAAATGGCATAGTTTAGGCTTACACAACTTGTGTTTAAATATGTTTAACTTTGCATAATGTCAAACACAAAACTAGCATGATGTATATTCACCAAAAGGTCCAATTATAACATTTAATCACATAGCCTGTTTCAACATGAACTTGCATAGTTTTTGAAACCCAAACGATACTTTACATAGATCCAAATACACTTGCAAATAAACATGAACTTGCATAGTTTATGAAACACAAACGATACTTAACATAGATCCAATTATACTTGCAAAGAGACATGAAAATGATATCATAGGTTTTGGGTCATGTAGGCATAACAGGTTTCAAATCTAGAACATGTTTACATAAATTCTAATTTAGACTAAGGGAATATACATAGCCCATGCCATCGCCATATACATAAAAGGATCAATCTCTAATTTTTGCCACAAACTTGCAAGTGCCATTGTTTTCATATACAGTTGTTCAATAGGCTTGCATCAATCAATTTATGCCACAAACATCAATACACAAGTCATAATAGAACCACTGCAATACATAGAATTTTATACAATATAATTACACAATTCTATTTTCATTCACATCGAATCACATCACAATTCATATTCATATTCTGAAAGGTCACTATACTTACAACGAATGCAGAATCTTGAATTCTGGATTCTGAATTCTGAAATTGGGATGCGCTCCTTTGGGTAGACTAATGTTGCGTTGATAAATTTGATTTAAACTTTAACCTTCTTCTTAGTTTGATCCGTCTCTAAGCTTTTCTCTTGACGGCTATGTTTAATTCCTCCCTAGCAGCATGACGACTCCTTTCTCATTTTTTGTGTGAATTTTTAGTTGAGACTTAGGGTATATTTATAGATTTTTAAGTTGTTTTGAGCCATCAGATGAAGACAGGAGGAATCTAGGCCATTCAAAGTTCAGAGAGCCAATCAAGAGGTGACACGTCAGCCCTAGTGACACACAGGGCCTCAGAAATTCGAGCCAGAGCCAGACCTGGCCAGCTAGGTCGACCAGGCAGGTTGACACCCAGGTCGACACTATGGTCGACCTGGGTGGGACCAGGTAGACACTATGGTCGACCTAGGGTTACCAGGTCGACACCATGGTCGACCGTATGGTCGACCTGGTCTTTGGGCGGGAATTTTCCCGCCCAGCCCAGTTTGAACCTGAATTTCGAATTTTGAATTTAAAACTAAGCTGCTTGAATTTAAATTTGATTCTAAAACTTCCGAAGGCCATAACTCCTTCATACGGAGTCCGATTCGTGCAAAGTCGGACTCTATATCAAGCAGAACTCCAAGACGAACGCAATGGCGTAACCCGTTTCCCTTAATTATTTCATTTAGAATTAATTATACTTTAATTTGTGAAGCTTAGTGTTATAGAATTCACGGGGTGTTACATTCTCCCCCCTTAAAAGGATTTCATCCCCAAAATCTTCAAGTTAGGAAGAATGTATATCCTACCATCCAACGGTCCATCTACTCAACCAACAAACACAGGCGTCCATTGTCCTTAAAAGACTTCTAATGCTTCATGATCATATGCATAGTGTGTGTAAATGTCCTTATCTAATGCAGAAATCAGGCGGTCTACTGATTCAGTTGACCTCCTTAATGCGAATCATATAAGTGTCATGAATCCATTATGTATGCAAATTTTCCTACTTATAATTCTACATGATTGCACAACTGTTCATACAAATGCGACAACCATATGACAACATATCAAGTTTCAACCATATACAAATGAGAATACATATATGCATATGCAATATGAAGTGACTGTGCCGATCTATACCCTAGGGTGTGTATGTATATGCATCCACGAGCAACCACTAGCAATGACTAGCAACCACTTGCAGCCATCATCCATAACATGTTTTCAAATACATGTTTGCATCCATTTGTTTTCTACCTAAGGAGTTAGGAAAAGGACCGAGGAGATATACCTAAAAAGATAGATAAAGCATAGCTTAAAGAAAAAGAGAGATGAAAGGTGTACCCTCAAAAAGAAGAGGGTAGGCAGCGCGTATTCTGTCCTCAGTTTCCCAAGTCGCGTCTTCCTCGGCGTCGCTCCACTGGACTTTAACGAGTTTGACTTCGCGATTGCGTAGCTTTTTCACTTCAGTTCCTAAGATGCCGGTTGGAACTCTCCTCACGATTGCTTCACGTTCCACTTCGGCTTCTTCTAGAATGCTAGGTTCCACCACTTCCGCAGACTCATGCAAACACTTCCGGAGGTGAGAAACATGAAAGACGTTGTGAACTCCGGCCAGTCTCCCAGGTAGCTCTGATCTATAGGCCATCTTTCCAACCTTCTCGATGATAGGAGAAGGTCCTACAAATCTTGGTGCTAGCTTTCCTGTGGATCCAAAACTAACGATGTTCCTTAAAGGTGATACCTTAAGGAAAACCCTGTCCCCAACCTCAAACTCAAGGTCGGTCCTTCTTTTGTCAGCGTAGGATTTCTATCGGTCTTGGGCAGTCTTCATTCTCCTACGTATCAAGTCTACTTTCTCCGAAGTCTCTCGAATCATATCTGGCCCAAGTATAAGCTTATCTGTAGACTCCCACCAACAAGTTGGTGATTTGCATGGTCTTCCATATAAGGCTTCGAAGGGTGCCATACCGATGGTAGCTTGGTAGCTGTTGTTGTAGGCAAATTCCACTAAAGGAAGGTGATCCTCCCAAGTCCCTCCAAAGTCAAGAACGCAAAGTCTCAAAAGATCCTCTAAAATTCTATTCACCCTTTCCATCTGGCCATCGGTTTGAGGGTGATAGGCCGTGCTCAAACATAACTGTGTGCCTACAGCTTCCTGCAGACTCTGCCAAAACTCGCTTGTGAAGATAGGGTCTCGGTCACTAACAATGCTGGAGGGTATCCCATGGAGTCGAACTATTTCCTTGAGATAAAGAGATGCTAGAGATGAGGCAGTCCTTTTACTTTTGATAGGTATGAAGTGGGCGCTTTTAGTAAGCCTATCCACTATTACCCAAATGCTAGTGCTGCCTCTTCTCGACCTAGGTAGTCCATCAATGAAGCCCATTGAAATGCTCTCCCACTTCCACTGTGGGACCTCTAAAGGATGAAGTAGTCCTCCGGGCTTCTTCTGTTCTGCCTTGACCCATTGGCAGGCCATGCACTTAGAAACAAAATCTTCCACGTCTTGCTTCATGCCGCTCCAAAAGAAAGTCCTTTTTATATCCTTGTACATCTTATCACCACCAGGGTGTATAGTCATCTTGGAATGATGTGCTTCCTCGAGAACCTTCTTTTTCGACTCCCTTTCTTGTAGGACGCATAATCTTCCGTCTCGCCTCAGCCAACCCTTATTATCGATGGCGTACCTACTGAGGTGACTAGAAGTCTCACCCCTAATAAGTTTATCAATCACATCAACAAGCTGAGGGTCTTCACGTTGTGCAGCCCCTATTGAGTCTAAGAGAGTAGGGAGTACTTCGAGAGATGCTAGAAAACCCGGTACAAAATCTGAGGAGGGCCTAAAGTTAAAACTGGCTATATACTCCAAGCTTTACCTTTCCACGAGGAGCGGACTTAAGGTCAGTTTCTTTCGGCTCAACGCGTCTGCTACTACGTTGCCTTTGCTAGGAGTATAGGAAATTTCAAAGTCATACGAGGCAAGAAACTCCATCCATCTTTGCTGCCTCAAGTTAAGATCCTTCTGCGAGAAGAGATATTTCAACGATTTATGGTCAGTGTATAATTCGAACTTCTCACCTAGGAGATAATGGCGCCAAGACTTAAGCGCAAAGACGATGGCGGCTAACTTAAGATCGTGGGTTGGGTAGTTCTTTTCATGAACTTTCAATTGTCTTCCCTCCTTTCTTGAAGTCTGTTTTCTTTGCTTGTAGACCTTCTTTCTTCTCTTCCACCTTAGTTTCTTTCTTTTCGTGGTCTTCCTCGTGTAGCAATGCCATGTCCACCAAGCTTTCATAAGTCGCTCCCGTGGATACATGAGTCATGGCAAGGCTGTGTAGAGGCTCATTCAAACCCTTGACGAAGCGAAGTGCCTTCTTGTGTTGGGTGTTTACTAAGTCTAACCCAAATCTGGCCAGCTGATTAAATTGATTAACATATTCCCTGATCGTCATGCTCCCCTATTTCAGAGTTAGGAACTTCTCCATTTGTAGGCTTCTTTCAGCTTGGGAGAGAAATTTCATTTCAAACCTTGTCCTGAAATCTTCCCATGTTTCCACCGCCCTCTGAGCATTGGTAACTTCCCACCAATAGGAAGCTTCATCCTTAAGCAACCATACCGCTAGTTGTATCTTTTGCCTGTCATCAACTCCGAAGATGACAAACAGATCCTCAGTCTCCTTTAGCCAGTTTCTTGCCCCTACAAAGAATTCTGTCCCATAAAAGTCTTTTCCATCCATAGCCTTAAAGTCTCTACAGGTTTTTGCGAAGGCATTTCCACGAAGAGGTGGAGGAGGAGGAACCGTGGCCACTGGAGGAGGGATGTCTGCTGGGCCCGCGCCATTGGCCCTTGCTTCTAAGTACCTACTAAACCAGCCGGGAATCGGCACTCCTTCCGGGAGGTTAAGGTCTCCACCCATGCTGAAACAAAAAGGGAAAAATTCAAAACAAAGGATAGAGAGAGATAGATGGGGCACATGGCTTTGGGGGATTTTGTATTTTATAAATATAACACTTTTCTTGAAAAATGCTTCTTTAAATTTTCTTTTTGAAAACATTTTCAAAAACTTTTATCTTATCCGGTAAACCTATGCTCTGATACCAAGTGAAACACCCCACCTCTGTTAAGGTTACTCACAAAGGGAATGCCTTAATTTTGGTGGAGGTTTATAAGTAAAAGCCACAGATAAACTCAAGACAGATATAAGTACACATATTTTAAACAGCGGAAACCAAACAGACTTTTATTTCATCATTATGTGTTCAAAACCAAACATTCCATAATTGTCTCAAAATACTTCCAACATTATAACATCATCACTGTCTTGATAATTAAAGAAGAAGAAAACATAAATAAAGTGAAAAAAATCCCCATAGTGATATCCAAAGCCACAGTCGAGCAAAAGAGACCCAAATCATGCATCTTCGTTCTTGGAGGGGGGGGAAGAAGACGAAAAGAAAATAGGGTCAGACATAAAGCCTGAGTAAATCTAGTAACTCTTCAGTATGTGAATAAGAAAAGGGCATGATAGATATATACTGAAAATAGGATGGTGTCACAAGCTAAGGGAATGTCGAATGTACTATCGCACCCATACTATATCTCTGCATCAACTTGAGTTTATTCTAACTGGCACCCCTTAGGGTGAAGTGATCCCCATTTTTTAATGATCGGCTCCTACTCGCGTTAACATGTGTCATATGGCCCCCAAGAATTGTAGATACCTATGCTGGTCCCACCATGGGGTGTATCAAGACCCATGGTGGCGGCCCCGACACAAATTCTATAAGGCATAGGTTATACTACTGGTGTCCCCAGTGCCCTGGTTGTCTTCTCCGGAGTGTGTGCACGCCCGCACCCCGTTAGACCTACACTGTGCACCCACCGTCGTCTTTTTGACCGCTTAAAATCAGCCCAGTAATCGTGCCCCCCTCCCTAGTTTCAGAGTACCATTGATACCTAACTTGGGTTACTGCTGAAACGGGTCCCACGTTACCAGGATTTTCTAGTCAAACATGTTAAGTGGTTCAGTGTCTGTATTTACCTAACCCCCACCCCTCAATTCTTGTTAACATGTTGAATTTGGTTAAGTGTTATAGTTGACTTAACCCTACCATATGTCCTTAGCCTCTTAGGAGCACCTAACCACTCACATTAGACAGGTATTACTACAGTTACTGGATATGCCGGTCGGTTTTGGGCAGGTTTACACCGTAGCTCAGTCTAACCTCGGATATTTATTGGGCTCAATGATTAACCACCCACATTGGATAGGTATTGTTGTGACTACTGGACAGCCGGGCGGTTCCGGGCAGGTTTACATCACAACTCAATCCAACCTCGGGTTAAGCACGTCGTTTTTTCTAAATTTACATATTTTATTATTTCTCAAATATATATGTAAATGTCATATCTTTTATTTGTGGGTATAACAATTCATACCGCTTTAAATGTCATTATCATTGGCATGTGCCAAAAATGCCAACATATATTTTCATGTTTTTCACCCAACGTTATTACCCCCGTTCATACGTTCGCAATGTTATAACAAATATTTGGCTTGACACAATTCAGCCCAACTTTATAAGCGTAAGAAAAAGGGGAAATCAAGAATATGTAATATTTGACAACATATAGGGGTGTGTGGCGCATGAACTTGCAATTTAGCGATACTAACATAAATGATGGGTCATGTGAACTTGCATTCAAATCAAAGCAAAACTAAGTAGGTGATATATGAAATGGCATAGTTTAGGCTTACACAACTTGTGTTTAAATATGTTTAACTTGGCATAATGTCAAACACAAAACTAGCATGATGTATATTCACCAAAAGGTCCAATTATAACATTTAATCACATAGCCTATTTCAACATGAACTTGCATAGTTTTTGGAACCCAAACGACACTTAACATAGATCCAATTACACTTCCAAATAAACACGAGCTTGCATAGTTTATGAAACACAAACAATACTTAACATAGATCCAATTATACTTGCAAAGAGACATGAAAATGATATCATAGGTTTTGGGTCATGTAGGCATAACAGATTTCAAATCTAGAACATGTTTACATAAATTCTAATTTAGACTAAGGGAATATACATAGTCCATGCCATCGCCATATACATAAAAGGATCAATCTCTAATTTTTGCCACAAACTTGCAAGTGCCATTGTTTTCATATACAATTGTTCAATAGGCTTACATCATTCAATTTATGCCACAAACATCAATACACAAGTCATAATAGAACCATCGCAATACATAGAATTTTGTACAATACAATAACACAATTCTATTTTCATTCACATCGAATCACATCACAATTCTTATTCATATTCTGAAAGGTCACTATACTTACAACGAATGCAGAATCTTGAATTCTGGATTCTGAATTCTGAAATTGAGATGCGCTCCTTTGGGTAGACTAACGTTGCATTGATAAATTTGATTTAAACTTTAACCTTCTTCTTAGTTTGATTCGTCTCTAGGCTTTTCTCTTGACAGCTATGTTTAATTCCTCCCTAGCAGTACGACGACTCCTTTCTCATTTTTTTGTGTGAATTTTCAATTGAGACTTAGGGTATATTTATAGATTTTTAAGTTGTTTTGAGCCGTTAGATGAAGACAGGAGGATTCTAGGCCATTCAAAGTTCAGAGAGCCAATCAAGAGGTGACACATCAGCCCTAGTGAGGGCCTCAGAAATTCGAGCCAGAGCCAGGCCTGGCCAGTCAGGTCGACCAGGCAGGTCGACACCCAGGTCGACACTTTGGTCGACCTGGGGGGGACCAGGTCGACCTGGCGTGACCAGGTCGACACCATGGTCGACCCTGTGGTTGACCTGGCCTATGGGTAGGAGTTTTCCCGCCCAGCCCAGTTTGAACCTGAATTTTGAATTTTGAATTTAAAACTGAGTTGCTTGAATTTAAATTTGATTATGAAACTTCTGAAGGCTATAACTCCTTCATACGGAGTCCGATTCGCGTAAACTCAGACTCTATCTCTAGCAGAATTCCGAGACGAACGCAATGGCGAAACCCGTTTCCCTTAATTCTTTCATTTAGAATTAATTATACTTTAATTTCTGAAGCTTAGCGTTATAGAATTCACGGCAAGTTACGAAACCCGAGGTCAGACTGAATTGTGGTGTAAATCTGCCCGGAACCGCCTGGCATATCCAGTGACCACAACAATAGGTCTGATGTGAGAGGTTGGGATGCATTAATGAACTAATGCCACATGATAGTGTTAAGTCATGAACATGAAAGACAACACTTAACCAACTTGACATGCTAGACTGATAGGGGTTAAGTCATGAATTTAAATGACAACATTTAACCTATTAGGCGGAAACCCTAGTTACGCAGTCCATTTCAGCAGTAACCCACTAGATGTATCATGGTACCCTAGAACTAGGCAGGGTAGGGCACGATTACTGGGCTGATTGTAAGCAACCAAACGACGGCTATGTAGGTTCAATAGTGTAGGTTCAGGTAGGCTATGGTCTTGCACGTGGTCCGGAGTTAAAAAAGTAGGCATTGGGCGTCAGTAGGTTTATCTGTGCATGCTTGATTCTTGTCGGTGGTTGGCACTCTAGGGCTTGATACACCCTATGGTGGACCTAGCACAGGTGACTACATTCGTGATAGGGCCGTATGACACAGACACATGACGAGCTAGAACTTGTAGGGAGCTGATCGACTAGTGGATCGTTTCGTTGGACCTAGTAATGGGTCATTTCATGATATTGGGCCAAGGGATCATTTCATGATTTATATAAGACATGGGTTTGGGATTCTGGTACAGTTGATTTAGCGAACCTTGAATATGTGATGCTATACTTGATTTATCATGTTGTCTTAGTCTATCTTGCCCATCTTGACAACATCCTTATGTTTACTTTCAGTTTATACATGTCATGTTACCTTTATCTGTTTTTATGCTGAAAGTCACTTGGACTTACCAGTCTTTATGACTGACCCGTTTTCTTTCGCCTCTTTTTCTTCCGTTCCCCCCCCCAGGTTCTCAGGGAGGAAACTCTAGCACTTAGCTTGGATTTCGCTTGCTTCCGGTTCAGCTCATGTACGGTTTGATCTTGAGCTATGCTATAGCTGCATTTCTGCTACCTTGGGGGAATTAAGCTACTTTTGTTGTTTTAAGATTATGCTTCTTTATTTATGCAAGACAGAATTTGTTGTAATGGAAAATAACGACCTTGGCTATTTGATGTAAAAGGTTTGACACTTTTTGAAAGTAATGAAATTTATCTTTTGATTCTTCCACGGTTTTATTTATGTTCTGTCTTGTAATAATTCTATGTTTGTTTACCTCGATAACGCTCCTCCAAAACTAGTGCATTCCCTTTGTGAGTGACCCTAGCGGAGGTGGGGTGTTACAACATGGGTGCAGACCATGTGTCTATGCTACCAATTCATGATCTACGTTATTTAATGTTCTATGTTCTAGATTATTTAGATATGGCATAGCTTAAGCTGCCTATAAGTTAGCTTAGGAATTGTTTATGTCTTATGGTTGCTATATGTACATGTTTTCATACATACATACATACATACATACATATATATATTAAGTAATTCCCCATTTTCTTTAGTTATTTATTTTAACAGGAGTAAAAATTAAAAAAAACATTACTTTACATATATATACTGGTTAAATAAACTTTAAACCATTAAAATATATACACACTTAAAGTTTTTCTCAATATTTATTATTCACAGTTTATTATTTAAATCCATTATTAAAATAATCCGAAATAAATTGTATTACAGAAGCTGTCAGAATCGTGGACGTTACAATTTGCAATGGGAATACGAATTGAGATCGTTGGCTGACCATTTTTGCAGTTGTGGCTCAGATAAGGACTTAGCTTTTGATGTATTATGGCGACTACCTACTATATCTAGATTGAATGAAATCATAGCTATATGCATGCTTATAATTAATCCAATTAATGAATACCAGATGATTTAAAATTATATGTCCATGTAAGAAAATATGGAATTTAGATATTATATGGGTAATTGGCAAGCCATTAAATAAACACAAAAGCTTAATGAACTTTTTGCATAGAATCAGGGTTCTAGCGACCACAAATCAAATGCAATTATTATCATCATGAACATGGAACCTTGAGGCTTTGAATAACATTTAAACCCTTCTATGTTATTTATCTTATTATGACGAACATCTGCCGCTGATTCCAGAATTGCATTCACATATTTATGAAACTTTTCGTGAGAATCTGATAGAATAGAATGCACTGTAGCCTGTCAAAAAAAGTCATACAATAGTATCATTTTGGTTAGACACATGTATGTGTACATATAAAGTAACATAGAAAGATAGACGATTAATAAACCTGAATGACTGAAGCAGGGCCTGATGTCACGTTCATCAATAATTCCATTCCATCCCTAAACTGTAAGACTTGCATATGTGAGAACCATATAGGTAAAAGTAACTATTGAGCATATAGTTTTCTCCACATCATCTCACTGTTCAGCAGTTAAACAAGATGTTAACATTCAAAAGAAAATATTCTGCTAAGGGAGTAAAATAGTTTGTTTATCTTACATGGTTAAGAGAGCCACGAGGATCCGAAATGGCTAACCATCCAAGACGCCAACCTGGAATCATCCATCCTTTTGATAATGATCCAATTATTATTGTTGGATCCAAATGAGTAAAAGGACATCATGGGGATAAATTTGCAACCACCGAAAACAATACGTGCATAAACTTTGTCCGCTATAACGGTAAAATTCATCGATGCAGCTATCATGGCATTCTGCAAAATAGTATTTCCTCTATGAATTACTGTACCACATTGATTGATAATTGTAATCTAGTTACAAATTTGCTAACGTCAGAAGTACAAAAATAATCATGTAACTTGATTGCAGAATGTCAGATTGTGTCAAGAAATAAGGCTACATCGTGAATGACTGTGGTGCACCACATACCACTTAAGCACTAATATACCTATATGTTGATTCATATCTTTAAAGTGGAAGTAACCATTTAATAAGTCCACTTTGTAGAAGTGTAAATAACTATTATAGTGAAATACAAATATTTTCATGATATATTGTTTAGTGGATGAAAATGAAGGGAAAAAATAATGTAATGTAACGACCCGAGGATTTTCGGCTCTGAAAATCGATATAAATACCTTTGCGTAACTCATGTCAACCTTCCAAACACTAAAAACACCGGAACGTTATTAGAAAGAAATTAGAGTGTGGGATAAGAAAGAAAGAAATATTAGAATAGAAGAAGAAGAACAATAACACAACACAGAATCAGAGACTCACATCGTAGCGGAACAAAATATAATACAGAAATAAATCTTTACTAAGAGCTTTAAAAAAAAAACTTACGCTTATCAGAGTACAGCGCACATCTGGACAGTTATAATAACTTGTCCTCATATACAACACACAGCGGGATAGTAGCTATAAAATATCATACGTCTGAACTCTTCTAACTCGTCTCTTCACAGCATTTGATAACCTGAACCTGTACACCCCGGGCTAACTCGAGCATTTACAAAACACCGGGTCAGTCTGGTGAACCAGAGTGATAAAAATTCACACAGTAATTAAGGGCATCACACAACCGGATTTCAAAGTTAAAATCTTTTCGACAGAAAAGGATAATTGTAAGACCAAATCCGCACATAAATACGGACGGTTTTTACCTTACGATAATTCAAAACGTTTTGAAATCAATATCTTTTCTGATATTATAATAATGGCTAAATACAAGTAAATAGAATCTAGCGGAACGCTTGCATCTCACGCTCCACATATATAGTATACAATCAAAACCACAGTCGCTTATTGGAGATTGGATTCCGACTATTACAAGGTATGGAACCACCTGCCGATAGTGTATCTCTAGAGGCGAATACACTGGGTTCAACAAGAATGTCTTGCAACCCGGCCCACACATGACCGACTACTCATTTCGCTTGAGCGTATCAAATGTATATCACCAACGGTTGGGACCAGCAATGGTTTACCGAAAAGGGACAACATCGAAATATAGATTAAAGAAGAAAAAGGAATTTCTCTAGATAGGTAATTATACACCCTAATGGGAGCGACCCACATAGCCATGCTGCCTGCCCGATTTTTGTCATTTCTCGGTTGTGAGGCTTGAAGTTTAGACGATCTTTTGGGATATTTGGTCATCTTTCACATTGAATGCCACATCGTCAGATCCGCAGATATCAATAATGGACGTCCACAAAAATACTCTATGGTTTAGCTAGGAGAAGGTGTACGGCTGTGACGGCCCGCCCCGTACCAACCGACATTTATTCCAAAAGTGCGTTGTACACATGTCCGACTAGCATGGGACGGTCGCCGAAGAAATGAAAGAAGACGAAGAATCAAAAAGAAACCTGTAGAATGTCTCACAGCGCATAGAACAAAATATAATAACAAGATACTTGACATAAAATAGGTGAGACAGTGCATAAGCTGAAAACAAACTAACATAGCAGCGGAAAATCCAAATACAGCTTATGTTCCACATCATCATTATTACAACTTTTCAAACTGTCTCTAAAGGTAAAAACAAGATAACGGAGGTACACTACTAATGCCCAAGTAGTGACCACCAACGACACAGGGAGAATATATATATATATATATATCATATGTGGAAGCCTCCTGCTCGCCTCCGGATCAGCTACTCGTGCATCAACAGCTAACCTGTCTCTAGTCTGCTCGTGAGAGCACCCAGAGTAATAAGAAGAGACATAAAACTCTGGTTCAGACAAAAGGTCTGGTATGAGCGATAAGCAACAAAACAGAACAATAACATGTATAATCCAATCATACCTGAACCTGGACCTGCAACCAAAGAGTTAGCACTGCATACTGTACAATACTCTAAGGCGCCACTAAACAGATGGTGCAAAGAATACGGGGGTGGGTTTGTGCATGTCATAGTGATGGCAAACAAATCAAACATAGCAACCATCCTCCCATCTCTCACTCGGTGAGTAAAGCATACGATACCCACTACATTGGTCACCTATCCATTGGGCCATGACGGAATCCAATCCCGTACAACTATCACTACAAGCCCACTATTCGTCTCTTAGTGGTGAACCAAAGTTATGAATACCGACAACTCCTTTGCACACGTCCCGCAGCAAAGCTCAACTCAGGAAGTTGACTCGTTGGTTCCCAACTGGATCCTAGGCTCTAACTTCTTATTTGGACTATCTTTGCATCTGGGGTTATTGGTCATCACCGGATTGGTTCGGATCTCCTCCAAGCCATCTGTTCGGTTCGGCCTTCAATTCCTAGTCGTCAACACGGTTCGTGAATTAACACTCTCCACTGGATCGAATCGGGTACCTCGAGCTCCTTCATAGTGCATAGGTTTGGATCGGTCGTCTTCACCTCCTGGCGGATCGGATCGGGTTCTTCAAGTCCAATCGCCACGCTTCGGTTCGGAGGTGGCCATGCGGGTCGGATCGGAGTGGTACATGCCACAAAAGGCGAATCGGGTCGGAAGCTCCTATTATGAGCAGTTCGGTTCATGCTTCTATCCGATCCGATCGGTTCGGGTGCTCTCCTGCAGTTTGTCCAGCAAGCTATTTACGCCATTCGACGGCGTTTTCGACCACTCTAACTATTCTAATCAATCACAAAGCATACCACAAAGTTACAGCAACAAATAGAAGTGACCACAAACACCAAACCATCAATATGATAAGTTAAAATGGATCAAACATAGCCAAAACCCATATTTTCCCTTAAACATGTTCAAGCATAATTAATGATAGGATTAGCAAAACTTAACCAAATTAAACCAAGTTCATATCAGAGGTCTAAAAAATCATTTAAGAATTTATAAATATTTTTCCTGAATTTATCATGTTTAAATTCGCTAATTAACACTAATTACCCATAATTAACCATAACTAGTGAGGAACTATGCAAATCACTCACCTTGGCCATAAATAAAACCTTTAGAACTGAAACTCTACTGTTTGGGCGTGAATACCAATGTAACACAGTAGCTCTAATACTGATTTGGTGAAGATCTTCTTTGATTTGATGTTGATTAAGCCAAAACTCGATTAGAAGTTGATTTGGGTGTTGGAGGCCATTGTTTGGGTTTCAAGAATGAAAGTGGCGGATGACAAATGAAAATAAGATCGTTCTCTAACTGATTTCAGGCTCCTCATAACCCTAATCCCGAAATTCCCCATTGGGCCTAGCTGTTAATCACCCGGTTAAGCCCAATTAAGTTGTTTTTCACTATCTGAAACTTGTTTCAGCCATATCTCCCAAATGGTGAGTCAATTTGGCTAATGTGACCAATCTACGGAATTGTAAACCATCAAACAAATCAAATGGAAGTGGTTTATGGTCAAAATTCCTTTCCAGTCAAAAGTTATGGCCAAAACAGTATTAGTTAGGGGCAAAACAATCATTTAAAAATCGGGAAAAATCGTGAACATGGGAAATGACCCCAATAGTCGTCTCCCAAAGTTACATGACCATACGACTTCGTGTGTGAAAGAAATAAATATTCTACGATCCTGCGATGCGTAGAATGTAGGTTGTTACATTCTCCCCCCTTAAGAAATTTCGCCCCCGAATTTCCCTAACCAAAACACACAAAGGGTTCTGCATGCCTTTCAGCCATAAAACAACAATCAAACATGCAAAATAAGCAAAACAAGTCTATCCTAGCATACGGAATAACTAAATTGCAAAGTAAATCTTACTAGGCAAAGAGCTTTGGATACGACTTTCTTATGTCATTCTCTACTTCCCAAGTACAGTCATTCTCTCGCCATCGATTCCCATCTCTACCCTAGAGGTAATTTCTAATAGGTTGGGATCATCCCTCTGACTGGAACCGATCCACTTAATCTAGATTGATCTAATCATCAAGTTATTAGCGTTCCTGAATCCACTTCACATTTAAGTCTGAAGTCATAACCCCTGATATACTCTAGTTGCTTCCATTCCAGAAAAATAGCCTCTAAACTGGCATGTCTCCTACCCAATGCATCAGCTATCGCACTAGTCCTGTACTACGACATTCGTCTATACTGTCATCTTCTTAGGTAATCCAACCCTATACGCCAAATTTTCAACCACATTCCAAATGTCCTTTCAAGTCCAACTTGAGTCCTTCCTACATCCGTACTGCACGTCCAACGTACATTCACCTCCTAGAGGCAAACTAGACCCATCCAATGAACCTAGGTACTCCACTTATACTCGTACTGCACGTCCAACGTACATTCACCTTCTAAAGGTGAACTACACTCATCCAATGAATATAGGTACTCTACCTTTGATTCCAAGTCCAACTTGAAGCTTCTATATCCGCTGAATCTTCAAGGTCAACGGACGCTCCACAATGCCCAACATACTTAAAGTCTAACGTAAATATCTTACACCCTTCATATCACCATGATCAACGAACTTATACTATTTCCATTCAACAGGATCCTACAGGTGATACTCAAGAGAAGAGATGTAGGAGCAAACAAAATAACCATAGCATCCATCAAACAAATCCTATCTATCACCTGCTAAAGCCATGAATACGTCGATACCTGTATGTCTGGTCCAACCAACATCAATAACTAATAGAAACTCTGCCTCCAAACGGACTACCATACATCCAACATACGTTTATCCTCGAAGGATAAATAGATCACGTCCAACTGATCCAAGGTAAGTGGGCGTCCCTAGATAACCCTGCTTTTAGTCCGCCTGAAACACTCGAGTCCCACCCAAGTCTATCTATTATCTTGCTGCCCTCTCGAGTCCAACTCAAGCCAATCCAATTCCTTGCAGCCTTCTCGAGTCCAACTCGAGTCAATTTATTACCCATAAACTCAGACCCAGTCTTGAGTATCCATTACCTACCGACCCTAGTCCAACGTGAGTCGTCTCCCTATTCGTTGCATCTCTAAGATCAACGAACACCCATTTTCTTTTATGAGTTCAAGTCCAACTTGAATCGTCCTAATCTTCGTTGCATCTTCCATGATCGACGAATACATCCTATCTCTTCAAAAAGAACATCAACATAAGGTCCTAAACAATCCATTACTTTGCATCTTTCTCGAGTCCCACTCGAGTCATCTCATAACCCTATCGAGTCTAACTCGGGGCAGTTCATACCATCGAATAGTCTTACCCTGTCACAGCTACTCATTACTCCTCGAGTAAACCAAGATATCATACAATGAAAATCACAACAACTACTTATCTCTCACGCAAACTGTCCTAGTCGACTTCGACATTCCCTGAGTACAAGACCCAAAGGCCTAAACCAATATCAGACAAGAACCCAAGGAACATCTCCTCCGAATTCGGAGAATCCACGTGAAGTGATACCAACAAAACAACTAAGCACTGAAGCACTCATTTGCCTCCCAGAGACAATTAGAACTTATTACAGCGATAACCTCTCAGCTTACTTAACTCCAGTTATTATCGCCATCACTAGGTAGGTACCTAATACCACCCTATTCCTTTAGAGTAGATTGACTCCCCAAAGTAATGCTAAACCCAGTAAAGCCCAAAACAAAGTAATTACAAACAACATACATCCATGACTCGATAAGACCACAGTACGGCAAATCATACTAAGGCTAGTCGAACCACCAATCGGGTTCGTCACTACTACAGGTCTATCGACTAACTCAGGTTTGTCAAACAAAACTCAATCAAAACATCTTAAATAGAAATCATACCTCGAATAACGACACCTTTTCCTTCTGCGCCGCAGTTGGGAGAATTCGACGAAGAAGGAACAGCGTTGATAGCATACGCTTTCACAATCTGCTTCTCCCTAGGAGGTTGTGGACATTCATTCTTGTGATGTCCCGCTTGGCCACAATTAAAGCACTCCCTTTCCCCAGGCTTTTCCCGATAATCTCTGGCATAGTGGCCCTTCTTGCCACAGATAAAGCACTCGCCATCTTTCTTATTTTTCTATTTCTGACCATCCTTAGGTTGGCCCTATTTCCTCTTATTCTGGGAATTATCTTTGCCTCGACTGCTTGCCTGCAGCTTTGTCTCCTCTGTAGGTGTAACAGCAATCTCGGTCCTTGGTTTAGGGTAAAGACTCTATGATATTAACGCTTTCCCCACAATCGATTCGAACGTCTCATCGATGTGGTTAATAAGTCTTTCCCCCAAGTATCCATCCAAGCCAGTTATGAACTTCTCGTTCTTCTTCTCGGCAGTATCTATAAGGGACAATCCATATTTTGATAGAGTATCGAATTCAGCAATATACTCCGAGACTGTCCTACCATTCTGCTTAAGCTCCAAGAACTTCCTAAACAATTCTGACTTCTGATCAGCTGGAATAAACTTATCACTGAAATGAGTTCTAAACTGATCCCAAGTGACTTGATCCTCTGGAGTTGCTGCCTTAATAGCATTCCACCAATTCATTGCCCGTCCTTGCAGCTGACGGGATGCTAACCTTCTCTTTATCGCATCCTCGATACCCAAGTCTTCGAAGATACACTCGCAGTTATCCAACCAATCCTGAACATCCGTAGCCGACTCCGTTCCGTGGAACGGCTTCTCACCAAGACTAGTATAATCCTTATTCAGCTTGGCGAAATCGGCCCTAGGCACCTGCACTACTGGACCACCACCATTACCAGCATTGGGAGCTATCCTCTGAACATCTCTAAGCATCTCTCTCATGAGGTCAGTGAGCATTGTCCTCATGTCAGAAGCATTCCCATTATTGGCTCATCTACTGGTACCCCTTACGTATCGGCTCATCGTTCAATCCACACAGAGAAAACGATTAACCATCTCCATAGTGGTGCCAGTGTAGTGCGACTTCATCCTTAGCTATACTACTAACATATATATATATAGATTTTGAAAACCAAAATAACCAGAAATACGTGCTCTCATATACGTATACTATCTCTCTCTGATGACTTCCCTAGGTTAACTACGCAACCTAGAGCTCTGATACCAAATGTGACGGCCCGCCCCGTACCAACCGACATTTACTCCAAAAGTGCGTTGTACACATTTCCAACTAGCACGGGACGGTCGCCAAAGAAAGGAAAGAAGACGAAGAATCAACATAGAAACCTGTAGAATGTCTCACAGAGCATAGAACAAAATATAATAACAACATACTTGACATAAAGCAGGTGAGACAGTGCATAAGATGAAAACAAACTATCATAGCAGCTGAAAATCCAAATACAGCTTATGTTCCACATCATCATTATTACAACTTTTCAAACTGTCTCTAAAGGTAAAAACAAGATAACGGAGGTACACTACTAATGCCCAAGCAGTGACCACCAACGACACAGGGAGAATATCTATATATATATCATACGTGGAAGCCTCCTGCTTGCCTCCGAATCAGCTACTCGTGCATCACCAGCTAACCTGTCTCTAGTCTGCTCGTGAGAGCACCCAGAGTAATAAGAAGAGACATAAAACTCTGGGTCAAACAAAAAGTCTGGTATGAGCGATAAGCAACAAAACAGAACAATAACAGGTATAATCCCATGATACCTGAACCTGGACTTGCAACCAAAGAGTTAGCACTACATACTGTACAATACTCTAAGGCGCCACTAAACAGATGGTGTAAAGAATACAGGGGTGGGGTTGTGCATGTCATAGTGATGGAAAACAAATCAAACATAGCAACCATCCTCCCATCTCTCACTCGGTGCGTAAAGCATACGATACCCACTACCTTGGTCACCCATCCATTGGGCCATGACAGAATCCAATCCCCTACAACTATCACTACAAGCCCACTATCCGTCTCTCAGTGGTGAGCCAAAGTTATGAATACCGACAACTCCTTTGCACACGTCCCGCAGCAAAGCCCAACTCATGAAGTCAACTCGTTGGTTCCCAACTGCATTCTGGGCTCTAATTTCTTATTTGGACTACCTTTGCATCTTGGGTTATTGGTCATCACCGGATCGGTTCGGATCTCCTCCTGGACATCGGTTAAGTTCGGCCTTCAGTTCCTAGTCGTCAACATGGTTCGTGAATTAACACTCTTCACTGGATCGGATCGGGTCCCTCAAGCTCCTTCATAGTGCATCGATTCAGATCGGTCGTCTTCACCTCCTGGCGGATTGGATCGGGTTCTTCAAGTCCAATTGCCACGCATCGGTTCAGAGGTGGCCGTGCTGGTCGGATCAGAGTGGTACATGCCACAAAAGGCGAATCGGGTCGGAAGCTCCTAGTATGAGCGTTTCGGTTTGTGCTTCTATCTGATCCGATCGGTTTGGGTGCTCTCCTGCAGTTTGTCCAGCAATCTAATTATGCCATTCGTCGGCGTTTTCAACCATTCTAACTGTTCTAATCAATCACAAAGCATACCACAAAGTCATAGCAACAAATAGAAGTGACCACAAACACCAAAACATCAATATGATAAGTTAAAATTGATTAAACATAGCCAAAACCCATATTTTCCCTTAAACATGTTCAAGCATAATTAATTATAGGATTAGCAAAACTAAACCAAATTAAATCAAGTTCATATCAGAGGTCTAAAACATCATTTAAGAATTTATAAATATTTTTCTAGAATTTATAATGATTAAATTCGCTAATTATCACTAATTACCTTTAATTAACCATAACTAGTGAGGAATTATGCAAATCACTCGGTGAAACTTTACTGTTGGGCGTGAATACCAATGTAACACAACAGCTCTAATACTGATTTGGTGAAGATCTTCTTTGTTTGATGTTGATTAAGCTAAAACTCGATTAGAAAATGATTAAAAGTTGATTTGAGTGTTGGAGGCCATTGTTAGGGTTTCAAGAATGAAAGTGGCGGTTGAAAAATGAAAATAAGATCGTTCTCTAACTGATTTCAGCCTCCTCATAACCCTAATCCCGAAATTCCCTATTGGGCGTAGCTGTTAATCACACGGTTAAGCCCAATTAAGCTGTTTTTCACTATCCGAAATTTGTTTCAGCCATATCTCCCAAATGGTGAGTCCGTTTGGCTAATATGACCACTCTACGAAATTGTAAACCATCAAACAAATCTAATGGAAGTGGTTTTTGGTCAAAATTCCTTTCCAGTCAAAAGTTATGGCCAAAACAGTATTAGCTAGGGGCAAAAACGGTCATTTAAAAATCGGGAAAAATCATGAACATGGGAAATGACCCCAATAGTCGTCTCCCGAAGTTACATGACCATATGACTTCGTGTGTGAAAGAAATAAATATTCTACGATCCTGCGATGCGTAGAATGTGAGTTATTACAACGGCCTTCTCTACCATCGACAGAAATACGTTTGAAGAAATCAACGTACGCGATCCCTTTGGAAATACTCTGTCAGACACTCGTCCATACAAGTCATCCAGGAATAGGATGAACCGAAGGTACTCTCCTACTGCATATCTTATAGGAATCACCCTATGAATCAGTAGCGAGTAGTCCGTGCAACCAGTAGATTCCAATCACGACAGAACCATAGCTTATCTCTGGTAGCTAACCAAAGATTATTAGCAGTTCTTCCGTTCAATGAAGATCCACAGTCTTCAATGCTCCATCTCGATCATCTTCTGATATCTTCATGTATTTGTTGGTCGGAATGGTTTTCGAATATAAACTCGATCCCGGTATTTCCATACCAACAATCGTATGAGACAGATTTGATAGTCGGTGATTTTACTATCAAGATAATCAGTGATTCAATCATGATAATCTAGTGAGTTCACTGGTTCAGTATTCAACATCACTTGGCCTTTTTATTTTCAAACTAATTTACTTCTACTTAATAAAAACTTCTAACTCTTTTAATACTTTAGAAAAATACGCTAATTGAATTCTTATTTAATATCTAATATACTCAAAACCATTCCTTTATAATAATTAGTAAAATAACTTATAACCATATTCAGTTCTCACTTAATTCTCTTTTAAAAACATTTGCTACTACATTCTTTATTATTTAAATTTGGGAAATCCATTCAGCTTGTTATTCATAACAGCGTTACGTAATATCTTTTATCCCGTTCTTGAAACAATAACTAATATTTGTTGGTATAGAACAAAACTAACTTTACATTTCCTTTACTTCAGATCTCTCGTTTTATATTTTCCAATTTTCACCAACGTTGCATTATTATTTCCCTAATGGAAATAATAAATTATCAATAACCCCTCTTATGATTACCAACTAATATTATCTTCAGATAATCCTGAAGTCGTTCAAGTTAGGGTATTTTAATTACCTCTTAGACCTTGATCAACAACGTTCTTATCCTTAGATTAATATAAGTTGTAATCAAAACCCAATATTCCATTCCAGTCTCGAAACAGATTTCATTTAACTATTCAAAATATAGTTTCATAAATCTTCTTTCTTAATTCCAAGATTAAGTAATTTCTTATAAACAACACCCTTTTAACTTCACCTCGTTAAACAAATTTCTTTATAGTTCGGACTTGGTTGTACAACCCCATATCCCACTCCTTTACCCAATTTCACTTTTACCAATCTCCTTTCAAATCTATCCTATCATTCCATGCTTTGGAAATCTTACCTGAATTTTCCCCTTTTTACTTAATCTCCTTTTTAAGTAACGTTACTTCGAAATTAACGCTTTTACGATTTAAACCTCATTTACATAACCCTGGTTTATTATAAACCCTTTTCCTCTAAATCTCCTTTCACTTAATTCAAATAATTAAGTAAACGCATTTATTTCAAGCTATTGTATTTGCCTGGAATTCCTTTTTAACTACTTTCTAAAATTTCGGGTTTTAAATATAAAACTCATTCATAAACTTCTTTCTCCATTCATTTGGATTCCATTTCACCTTCGATTACTTTTTAACTGCTTTTCCATTAAAAGGTAATTTTCTACATTATTATTAACTAAAATAATTATTTATTTCAATCATTTACCACTTTCGGTAGTTAATTTCTTTATTACTAGAATAAATAGTAAATTCCTTTATAAAAATATTATTAAAGTTAAAACAATATTCTTAAACTATTTTATTGCGTAAATTTGAAACAAGCTAATTTAATAGTCGATTCCAGTTAAAACGGTCGATTTTGTCAAGTTAAAACTCGCTTATCTCGTTAACCGATTCCAATTAGTTCTTACTTTAAATTAATTAATAATATAATTAATTTAATTAAATACCATTTAATTACCTCTTAACAAACCAATTTTCCAAATTTAACCATTCGATTTATTTCTTATTCTCGTATTTATTAATCTGATTAACATCGGAATTGACTTTATGAAATCAATTAATAATAAATCAAAGTCTTAAATAAATAAAATATTTATTTATTTCTCTTTAATAACTTTTATTCAATATAATACATTTCAAAGTCTATCTTCAGTTAAAAAATAAATTTTAGAACTTCACCTCTGTCGATTTGCCTGACGATAAATCAACATTAATAAAACGATCGATTTTATAGGCCATAGGTTGCCAAATATTCAACCAATACCGCCCATTGGTTTAAACCAAACAGATGTTGAATATTCAGTCAATAATCAACAATCAAATCAATTACCCTAAACATGACAGTTCATATGTTGATAATATGAAATAAATAATATATTGAGGAATCCCGTTGGATCCCTCTAATCTGTTCTTCCCTGTATCCAAAATGGTTATCACAAATCAGATCATTAAATCACATTTAACTGAAAATAAATAATGACCATTTAACATCAACCAATAAACAAAACAACCAAATCAGTTCAAACAATTCAAATCATTAAACAAGTTTATTTTATAAACGTGACCAACAAGGTAAGTTACCTTTATTGGAACTAATCATTAAAATAACTATTTGGTATTTCACTGAAATTAACGACGGTTTAATTTCATCATTTAAATAATTATAATACTAGCAAACAATCAACCATAGCAAACGGAGCACACAAAATAAAAACCCAATTTATAGAAAATATAAATGGGATAACCGAGTGAGTTTAACTCACCTTGATTTGATTTCGTTGTCAACGCCTTATTTTAATTAAATTAAACAGTCGTTTAATTTAATTAAATATTCCGGTTGATTCCAATTCTGCCCGGTTCCTGTTTCAGAATATTCTGTCCTTCGATACGGTTCCAGTATCTCTGTTTTGATCCAATTCTGACAATGTACGAATTATGAATAATATAAGTTTACATTTTTAAATTAATAATAAATTCCTTGATTTTATTCTTAATTACTTTATTTTGTTTTAATAGGCAAATCCTTTAGTGTCTGTTTTCTTTGCCAATGGCCGGTTACCCTCATCATTGCTTCCTGATGGCCATCCCTTTTCTTCTTGTTCAAACTTCTCTGCATGATTAAATTGAAATGATCAACTTCTTTAACTTATATTTTAAACTTTAACTAAATTACTTCTTACCCATATTTTAATAATATAGTTAAACCCTAATCACTAATTAGTATAAATAATTACATTTATGAGATGAAATCATCGGATCGATTCCTTTTCTTATCATTCCCTTTGTTTTTTTACAACTCATCCTGCAAGCAAATTAACATTTTAAGTTAATATTTAATGAATAAATTAAAGTTCCCAATTACAATTAAAAACTAATTTAATTAACTACCTTAATTGAACTAGAATTAATATAAGTTCATTACGGTTTTCCCCTTTTTCTAGAATTCAGGTAGACCTCCCTATGTTGATTGCGTGCCTCCTAGTTTTGTGCTCCTGTTCCACGACATTTTAAAATTTAGGCTAACAAGATTTTAACTTTAAGTACTTAATAAATATTTAACTTAAAACTGGTTATTGCTATACTGAGAAACATGGACTGATCCTTCTTCTGATTCTCGTTATATTTGCTCAACCCCAGAATCGCGTTTCCTTCCTGTTTCGAAATGCAGAACAACACTTCACACCAAGACTTAGGTTGTCGCTCCTTCCCTAATCTACCATCCGTTGATCGGACATCTCCAGAAGAGCCGCCTGAGTCTCCTCGATGTTCGCCCCAAACACCTCATCACCAGGTTCGGTCGTGCGTCCTCCAGAAGCCACGAACCGCGCTGCTATCATGGCAAGATCCTGGCCACCAAAAATCACAGAATAAGATTGCCACCATTGGATATGACAGCCTTGCCTAGCCGAATATTTCAATTGTTGGAAGTTTCACGAGATAGGGTTTGGTTTGTGAGATCGGAGGGAGAAACTTGGATGAATTCCATCCATTCAATGATTAGTGGAGGCGTAGTTGACTATAGATCAACGAAAATAAGGGTTTTGACTATGGAAATTTTGTTGTAAGGTGTATTTATAGTGTGGCACTTTAAATAAACTATTAATTACGAAACTTCACCATAAAGTAACACGCAGAAACCACCACAAACAACTTCTGTTTTCTGATAAAAATGCTAATCTTAGTATAAAAAGATATTCCGGACCCAATGGGACAAGTTTCGTCGAATTCCGATATCGTTTGAAAAAAAATTCCATTATAAAACCAGAAATAAACACGCGTTTAAATTTTCCACGATCACTAAATAAATCCAATCAACTTGAAATTTTGGAATCCTACAATAATTAATTAATACGAACCCAACGGCACCAGTTTCGTCGCATTCTGAGACTTTTCCCCAGTACGCTATTTTTATATGCACCGCATTGCCATTCTGGACACCAAATTAACCAGTCTCCAAAAATAACAAACTATATACCTATCCTGACTCTAATCGACGATACGAACTCAATGGAACAAGTTTCACGGCCTAATTCGATCGTCTTCTCAAGTTACACTTAAATATCTCTTTATTAATTTAATTATGCATTATAGAAAATGAACGGACGTTTATGGCTACCGTGGTCACATACGACTTCAGTTTTCCACACAATTCAACACCGTACAATAATTTAACGTTACGGTTCTAATGAAACTATTTCGTCGAAAATGGAGTCCGTTTCCAAATGGCTATTTTAAATGCCTATATTTTAATAACTATTTCCGAAGCGACTATTTCAAAATTTTGATTTGGCCATAACTAACAAACTATAAAACGAAATCCGAATTTTTCTCTTCCATATGAAAACTATAAACAATACGCTTCCAACGTTTCTTGTTTTATAAAAATCTGACTTAAAACGGATCTTGTATTCACAGTTGAAGTACAAAACTCCATATTACAAACTACCGCGCTATTTCGAGCTCGTTTTATAATTATATATAAAATTAACGTTCAAACTTCGTTTTTGTAAAAACTCGAATTTTTATAACATGTTAAAACTATAAATATGGGAAGAAATAAATTTTAAATTCAGAATCAAGGGAAATGGGTTTCGCCATTGCGTTCGTCTCGAAATTCAGCTTGGAAACGAGTCCGAGTTTTAGAGAACCGGAGTCCGTATGAGGGAGATATGACCCTCCGAAGTTTCAGGAATTTTCAGAATCACAAACAACTCGAAATTCGAATTCGAAATTCGAATTCAAACCCCGTAGTAGGCAGGGCGGGAAAACTCCCGCCCATAGGCCAGGTCGACCTGGGGGTCGACCATAGTGTCGACCTCCAAGGGACGAGGTCGACCATAGTGTCGACCTGGGGGTCGACCTACCTCCCGAACCACTTTTCTGAACCAGATGCATTCTGATGTATTTAGACTCGTTTTCTCTCCAGATTCGTCTTCCTAATCCTATTTAAACAGACATCTAGCCTCATTCTCTCCACACCATTTCTTTCTGTCCTTATGCTGCTTCTAAGATAATTAAGTAAAAAGGAAGATAAAGGAATGATCCTTCTCCATCAAGACTATGCTTAGGGATTTGCAAGTTGGGGGATTTCAATTAGAACACGGTCGATCAAACAGAGATTCAACAGTCAAATTCTTCTTTCTAATTCTCAATCCACGCATTGTAAGTTCAAGTTACTTTACGATAAAAGTTGTGAATTTAATATCCATGTTGTAAATTGGAATTGGATCTATGTATGGTAATTGATTCGTATCTATTCTTGTTCGTCTTGGATCTTGACTTTCGTGAATATTGCTTTGGACCTATTCATGTTGTAAATCAAACTCTCTCGTGTCTATAACCTTAACATGCCTATGACGTTGAAACTATTGTTAAGGGACAAGGACTATGACTGAGAACATAAGACTGCCTATGACTAATACGACCATGCCAATGGCTATGACGGTGAACATAAGACTGCCTATGACTAATATGACCATGCCAATGACTATGACGGTGAACATAAGATTGCCTATGACTAATAAGACTAAGCCTATGCCTATGACGGTGAACGAAAGATTGTTGCCTATGACTATGACAAGGACAACTGTGGCTAATCAACTATGACTCTTTTCTATGAGAATTATTCCCTATGATTATGAACATAAGGCCATTATCTAGGACCAGGACTTTGAAACTGTTAATTGCCTATGACTATTGCCTAGAACTACTTTGGATAATTATCCATGACTATTGTGATTAATCGCTTAGGATTCTTAGTTACAAGATTTCTACCTATGACCATGACTATTGGGGTTAATTACCTGGCACTGTTATAGTTGATTGAAACCCATGTTGTATACCGAATCTGCAGTTTGTTGGATCTCATACCAAGGGTGTGACTTGCTTAGTTTATTCGCTGTTATGTACACCAAAACCAATGGATCCATTATTCTTGTATTTGGCTTGCCTTTGCATGCCTACTTTTTATGTCAGCGTTTACCATGACTATCACCTTATCTTGCTAGATTTGAAATCCTATATGCCAGTGATGTTGTAACCAATTATCTCAAGTTATGTCATGCTTGTCTTGTAACCCCTTTTATTGCTTTATGCTGGTCCCTTTTGCCTATCATAGTATTGATGTTATTCCCTCTATTTTGAGATTTGGATTTATTTGTAGTATAGGTCGATTCACGTTCACGTGCTATGGGAATACGATTTGGGTAGAATAGGCAAAAACATGAATTGGTTATGAACATGAATTATGAACTTGATAAGAGGAAAACCTTTAAACATGAACGCTGTAATAACTTGAACCTGGATATGCACACGAACTTGACATCGACTTGACACGAATCTTGCCTTGAAAACTTGACACAAACTTGACATGAAACTTGAACATGGTCATAACACTTCGAATGAACATGAAAATGGCCAATTCGAGGTTGGGTTGAGTTTGCAGTGTAAATCTACCCGGAACCGCCCGGCAAATCCGGTGGCTGCAAACAATAGGATCCAATGTGAGTAGTTGGTCACATCGCACTTGAAACCCAAGGTTAGACTGAGTTGTGGTGTAAATCTACCCGGAACCGCCCGGCATATCCAGTGACCACAACAACAAGTCTAATGTGAGAGGTTAAGGTGCATTGATGAATTAATGCCACATGATAGGGTTAAGTCATGAACCGCTTGAATATACTTAACCAATTTGACACGATGATTTGATAGGGTTAAGTCATGAACCACTTGAATATACTTAACCAATTTGACACGATGATTTGATAGGGTTAAGTCATGAACCGCTTGAATATACTTAACCAATTTGACACGATGATTTGATTGGGTTAAGTCATGAACCGCTTGAATATACTTAACCAATTTGACACGATGACTTGATAGGGTTAAGTCATGAACCGCTTGAATATACTTAACCAATTTAACATGATGATTTGATAGGGTTAAGTCATGAATCGCTTGAATATACTTAACCAACTTGACATATGATTCGTAGGGCTAAGTTATGAACTTGAACGACAACATTTAGCCAATTTGACATGACACGTAGACGGGTTAAGTCTCGAATTTAAATGAAAACACTTAACCTGCTGGACGGAAACCCTAGTTACGCGGTCCTTTTCAGTAGTAACCCACTAGATGTATCATGGTACCCTGGAACTAGGCAGGGTGGGGCACGATTACTGGGCTGATTGTAAGCGACCAGAACGACGACTATGTAGGTGCGCCAGTGTAGGTTCTAACGGAGTGCGGGCGTGCACACACTCCGAAGAAGAAAAAACAGGCATTGGGCGTCAGTAGGTTTATCTGTGCGTGCTTGATTCGTGTCAATGGTTGTCACCATAGGGCTTGATACACCCTATGGTGGACCTAGCACAGGTGACTACATTTCGTGATTGGTCCATATGACACAGACACATGAACGAGCTAGGACTTGTAGGGAGCCGATCGATTAATAGATCGTTATGTGGAATTCATTAGGTAGCGTAATCACTAGTGGTCCTAGGTGGCGTAAACCCTTATCGAATCTAGAAAACGTTCAATAGGTAGCATAATCCCTAATGGCCCTAGGTGGAATAAATCCTAGTTGAACACGCGATAGCTCATGATAAGGAAACATAGCCAGAACAGGGGTGGCAGTCCCAACGATTTCAAGAATGGTGGCACTACGTTGAAGTAGTATAGAAATACGTGATGAAACCAGTATGATATATGACAAGGGACTGTACATATACATGGAAAGGATGATACGTGTTGGGATACTAGTACAGTTGGTGCAGAGAATTTAGGAAATCAGAGCAAATAGATATCATTTTAATGGTGAAGCAGAGAAACCTTGCGATGATAAAAATCTTGCGAAACTATACTTAGTTCATCCTGAATGGGAACCTTGCAATGTTATACATGACAGAAATCCTATGATGTTATTCTTAGTTATCGTGCCTGTAGCTTATCTTGTCATCATGCTTGTGTTTACTTTCAGCTTATTCATGCCACGTTATCTTTACCTGTTTTTATGCTGAAAGTCACTAGGACTTACTCAGTCTTTATGATTGACCCAGTTTATTACGCCTCTTTTTCTTCCGTTCCCCCTCCCCCCTCCCCCCGGATCACAGGGTGGGAACAAAGCTTAGTTCGGATCTTACCGAGCTCCAAGGCTATTTCATGAAGGCTTGGATTTCTCTTCGCTATGGCTTTCCTTGCTGCTTTATTGGGGAAAGACTTATAACTATGGTTTTATGCTTCTTTACTATTGCAAGACAGATTTCGACGTAATGGATTTAGTAGTATTTTGATGTAAAATGCTTTAGACCTTTCTAGATTTTAAAGCAATGAAATTTGGTTCTTCTTCCGCTGTTTTATATGTTCTGTCTTGTAATATTTCTGTGTATGTTTACCTAGATAATGCTCCACCAATGCTAGTGCACTCCCTTTGTAAGTGACCCTAGCGGAGGTGGGGTGTTACATTTGGTATCAGAGCAGAATGTTACCAGACTGGGCAAAATTTTCTTAAAACCTTCTGAAACTATTTTCAAAACTGTTTACAAAGAAGCATTATTCAAGAAAAATCTTGTTTTATTTAAAGGCTATTCCCCAAAGCCATATGCACTATCTTTTGATTATCTCCTTCAGTCTCTTCTCCCTTTTCTTTTTCACCATAGTTTGTAGGCATGCGACACATGTCGGAGGGCAAAGTAGTGCCCAACCTCCATCTGTAGCCGCAGTAGTTTTACTTGCGACTAATCTTATCTCAAGCTTTGTAGGGTGCCGAGCGATGGAAGTAGCTTTCGAGAAACTTGTCAACAAGCTATACAAGGATAGTAGGAACGAGGATAAGGAACACAAGTCTAAGTATGAGAAACTTGTTGACATGGCTTAATCCACGAAGAGGAAAAAAGTGAAAGGAAAGAGGCCAAGTGAAAGAATAATAAAAACCCATGACAAGAAAGAACATTGTTGGTATGGTAAAAAAGGGACATGTAATAAGTATCATAGGACAAAGTCAAGGACAAAGAACAAGATCGTCGAAAGGGAAATTGTATGCTCTCACTACTAGCATACCTAAGACAGGTGGTAACGCTTCTGCTAAAAGTTTAGCTGCTCTTTTCTATCATACTGTGGGAACTTTGTTTTTATATACATCGCATCCTTTTAATTCTGCTTCGATAGTTGAGACTCTGCACCTTAGTACTAGCATAGTAGAGGATCTCATTGTTTTTCTCTCAAATCATGTTGGGGAATCAGCTCATTTATTCATGACTTGTTTGGATTTGAGAATGTCTATGCTAAGCAATGCTTATGTTTTTGGACTATGGGTTGCTTCTAGGGATGGAGTGGTTGTCCAGAAATGGTACCATTCTCGAGTATGAAAAGAGGGTAGTTAGACTCTTGACTTGCCCCGGTAATGGCCTCGAAGTCTAGTGTAACCCTTAGGGTTCTACCATGCTTAGTTACCTAGAATCTCTTGATATATTTATTGATTCGCTCGAGTAGTGTTCGCCACCAAGGCGAATGGTTCGTTTCGCTTATGCATGAGTTATAGGAAATCACCTTAGTAAGTACATTTGACAACATGGTTGGCATTTGTTTATTTTCAAGAGAAAATTCATTTATGTGGAATACCTTCTAGTAAGTGAATGAGATCCGAAATTCACTAATGAATTTTGGAGAGCTTGCACGAAACCATGAGTACGCAGTTATGTTTGAATCGAGTATACTAGAAAGAGAATAAGCGAAAGTGGAACGAGAGGCGACAGTGGAATGAGTTCCAACTCATATTCTGGGAACAAGAATTAAGGAACTACGAAATTGTGAAGTTAAAGACGGTCAAAGCACAATGGAGTTAAGCTCAAGGAAATACGACTTAGAAGATTGAAGACTAGATACGCGCATCATATCTCTTTTTAAGAGTATATCCTTGATCCCTCTTTTCCTGTAGAGCTTACTTGCATGCTATCTTTTATATATAACCTCTCGGTCATATTCTCAATCCTATTTATATTGCAAAACCCCATAGGAATCATCTGTTAGTAATACATGTTGGGGCTTGAGGGTGTCCGTTGGATTGAGTAATTCTTTTGGTGTTAGCCTGATGTTGATTTCGGTCTTCGGGGCTGGTGGTTAGGGAGTTCTTCTCCAAATCAGTATATACGTGACATAGATTTCCAGTTTTGACATTGCCTAAAGGGCACAAGGTTTTTACTTGCTTCTATCATTCGGCTATATCTTTAGGTAGGAACAATTGGGTGAAACATGTGTTTGAGACATGTTATGATTGATGGTTGCAAGTGGTTGCAAGTGGCTGCTAGTGGTTGATCGTGACTGCATAACACACATTAGGCACTAGATCGGCTCAGACACATTTCCATATTGCATATGCATGAGTGTTCATACTTGTTTATGGATGAAATTGGATGTGTTATCATATGGATGATGCATATGGATGGATGTTTATGCATACATATAGTGTTTATGTGACTAGGACTATTTGCATACATGTTGGATTCATGGCACTAAACATATTTTGCATTAAGAAGATCAATCAGGCCTGATCATTTGCATTAGATAAGGAACATATACACACACTTTCTGCATATGTTCATACAGCATTAGAAATCTTTTAAGGACAACGGATTCCTGTGATTGATGATTGAGTAGATGGATGATTGGATGGTGGGACACATTCTTCTTAACTTGAAGATTTCGGGGATGAAATCCTTTAAAGAGGGGAGAATGTAACAACCCGAATTTTTATAACATGTTGAAACTAGAAATCAAGGCAGAATTAAATTTAATACTCAGAATCAAGGGAAATGGGTTGCGCCATTGCGTTCGTCTCGAAATTCTGCTTGGAAACGAGTTCGAGTTTGTGAGAATCGGAGTCCGTATGAGGGAGATATGACCCTCCGAAGTTTCAAGAATTTTCAGAATAAAAAACAGCTCGAAATTCGAATTCAAACCCCGCAGCAGGCAGGGTGGGAAAACTCCCGCCCATAGGCCAGGTCGACCTGGGGGTCGACCATAGTTTCGACCTCCCAGGGACCAGGTCGACCATAGTGCCGACCTGGGGTCGACTTGCCTCGCGAACCACTTTTCTGAACCAGATGCATTCTGATGTATGTAGACTCGTTTTCTGTCCAGATTCTTCTGCCTAATCCTATTTAAACAGCCCCCTAGCCTCATTCTCTCCACACCATTTCTTTCTGTCCTTATGCTGCTTCTAAGATAATTAAATAAAAAGGAAGGTAAAGGGCTTCTCCTTCTCCATCAAGACTACGCTTTGGGATTTGCAAATTGGGGAATTTCAGTTAGAACACGGTCGATCAAACAGAGATTCAACAGTCAAATTCTGCTTTCTAATTCTTGATCCACGCACTGTAAGTTCAAGTTACTTTTAGATAAAAGTTGTAAATTTAATATCCATGTTGTAAATTGGAATTGGATCTATGTAGGGTAATTGATTCATATATATTCTTGTTCGTCTTAGATCATGACTTTCGTGAATATTGCTTTGGACCTATTCATGTTGTAAATCAAACTCTCTCGTGTCTATAACCTTAACATGCCTATGACGTGGAAACTATTGTTTAGGGACAAGGACTATGACTGAGAACATATGACTGCCTACGACTAATATGACCATGCCAATGGGTATGACGGTGAACATAAGACTGCCTATGTCTAATATGACCATGTCAATGACTATGACGGTGAACATAAGACTGCCTATGACTAATAAGACTAAGCCTATGCCTATGACGGTGAATGAAAGACTGTTGCCTATGACTATGACAAGGACAATTGTGGCTAATTAGCTATGACTGTTGACTATGAGAATTATTCCCTATGATTATGAACATAAGGCCATTATCTAGGACCATGACTTTGAAACTATTAATTGCCTATGACTATTGCCTAGAACTAGTTTGGATAATTAACCATGACTATTGTGATTAATCGCTTAGGATTCTTAGTTACGAGATTTCTACCTATGACCATGACTATTGGGGTTAATTACCTGGGACTATTATAGTTGATTGAAACCCATGTTGTATACCGAATATGCAGTTTGTTGGATCTCATACCAAGGGTGCGACTTGCTATTCGCTATTATGTACACCAAATCTGCTTAGTTTGTTGGATCCATTATTCTTGTATTTGGCTTGCCTTTGCATGCCTATTTTTTTATGTCAGCGTTTACCATGACTATCACCTTATCTTGCTAGATTTGAAATCCTGTATGCCAGTGATGTTGTAACAATTATCTCAAGTTATGCCTTGCTTGTCTTGTAACCCCTTTTATTTCTTTATGCTAGTTCCTTTTGGCTATCATAGTTTTGATGCTATTCCCTCTATTTCGAGATTTGGATTTATTTGTAGTATAGGTCGATTCACGTTCACGTGCGATGGGAATACGATTTGGGTAGAATAGGCAAAAACATGAATTGGTTATGAACATGAATTTTGAAATTGATAAAAGGCAAAACTTGAAACATGAACACTGTTATAACATGAACCTGGATATGGACACGAACTTGACATCGACTTGACACGAAACTTGCCTTGAAAACTTGACAGGAACTTGACATGAAACTTGAACATGGTCATGACACTTAGAATGAACATGAAAATGGCCAACTCGAGGTTGGGTTGAGTTTGCAGTGTAAATTTGCCCGGAAGCGCCCGACAAATCCAGTGGCTGCAAACAATAGGATCCAATGTGAGTAGTTGGTCATATCGCGCTAGAACCCGAGGTTAGACTGAGTTGTGGTGTAAATCTGCCCGGAACCGCCCGACATATCCAGTGACCACAACAACGGGTCTAATGTGAGAGGTTAAGGTGCATTAATGAATTAATGCAACATGATAGGGTTAAGTCATGATCCGCTTGAATATAATTAACCAATTTGACACGATGATTTGACAGGGTTAAGTCATGAACCGCTTAAATATACTTAACCAATTTGACACGATGATTTGATAGGGTTAAGTCATGAACCGCTTGAATATACTTAACCAATTTGACACGATGATTTGATAGGGTTAAGTCATGAACCGCTTGAATATACTTAACCAATTTGACACGATGACTTGACAGGGTAAAGTCATGAACTGCTTGAATATACTTAACCAATTTAACACGATGATTTGATAGGGTTAAGTCATGTACCGCTTGAATATACTTAACCAACTTGACACATGATTCGTAGGGCTAAGTCATGAACTTGAACGACAACACTTAGCCAATTTGACATGACACGTCGACTGGTTAAGTCTCGAATTGAAATGACAACACTTAACCTGTTGGACAGAAACCCTAGTTTAGCGGTCCTTTTCAGCAGTAACCCACTAGATGTATCATGGTACCCTGGAACTAGGCAGGGTGGGGAACGATTACCGGGCTGATTGTAAGCGACCAGAACGATGGCTGTGTAGGTGCGCCAGTGTAGGTTCTAACGGAGTGCGGGCGTGCACACACTCTGGAGCAGAAAAAGCAGGCATTAGGCATCAGTAGGTTTATCTGTGCGTGCTTGATTCGTGTCGATGGTTGGCACCATAGGGCTTGATACACCCTATGGTGGACCTAGCACAGGTTACTACATTTCGTGATTGGGCCGTATGACACAGACACATTAACGAGCTAGGACTTGTAGGGAGCCGATCGATTAATAGATCGTTGCGTGGAATTCGTTAGGTAGCGTAATCCCTAGTGTTCCTAGGTGGTGTAAACCCTAATCGAATCTAGAAAACGTTCAATAGGTAGCATAATCCCTAGTGGCCCAAGGTTGCATAAATCCTAGTTGAACACGCGATAGCTCATGATAAGGAAACCTAGCCAGAACAGGGGTGGCGGTCCCAACGATTTCAAGAATGGTGGCACTACGTTGAAGTAGTATAGAAATACGTGATGAAACCAGTACGATATACGGCAAGGGACTGTACATATACATGGAAAGGATGATACGTGTTGGGATACTAGTACAGTTGGTGCAGAGAATTTAGGAAATCAGAGAAAATAGATATCATTTTAATGGTGAAGCAGAGAAATCTTGCAATGATAAAAATCTTGCGAAACTATACTTAGTTCATCCTGAATGGGAACCTTGCAATGTTATACATGACATAAATCCTATGATGTTGTTCTTAGTTATCGTGCCTGCAGCTTATCTTGTCATCATGCTTATGTTTACTTTCAGCATATTCATGCCATGTTATCTTTACCTGTTTTTATGCTGAAAGTCACTAGGACTTACTCAGTCTTTATGACTGACCCAGTTTGTTTCGCCTCTTTTTCTTCCGTCCCCCCCCCGGATCACAGGGTGGGAACACAGCTTAGTTCGGATCTTACCGAGCTCCAAGGCTATTTCATGAAGGCTTGGATTGCTCTTGGCTATGGCTTGCTTTGCTTCTTTATTGGGGAAAGATTTATAACTATGGTTTTATGCTTCTTTACTATTGCAAGACATATTTCGATGTAATGGATTTAGTAGTATTTTGATGTAAAAGGCTTTAGACCTTTCTATATTTTAAAGCAATGAAATTTGGTTCTTCTTTCGCTGTTTTATATGTTCTGTCTTGTAATATTTCTGTGTATGTTTACCTAGATAATGCTCCACCAAAGCTAGTGCATTCCCTTTGTGAGTGACCCTAGCAGAGGTGGGGTGTTACAGTTTTATTATCGAATTAAATATTAAAATCCATAAATACTCCAAATATAATATTTAAAATAATAAATTAAATTAAATATTTGATGGCAAAAAATATGGGATGTTACAGTGAAAGAGGAGCTTAAGCATACATGAATTATCTATTAATATTTACTATCTTAAGTAACTCATCCATTATAAGTAAGCATAATTTACTATTAATGTTTAACTAGAAATTCGATTAAAATGGCAGTAGTCCAAGTAAAAGATTTTTTTTGCATGAAATAGGTAACAACTTTAGATTGTGTACAAACCAACTTTACAAATCAAATAATCAAATGTTAACACTTAATGCAATCGTCGGTTAACCAAAACAAACAATATTGAATACATTACTTATATTATTCAAATATTTGTTTTCTAAACAACAGTAAAATTGATTAAAACATCATCTGATATAACGTAATTCAAAATTAAATTTAATCTACAAATATTTTAACACCATGCCTGAAATGTTTGGAAATGACAACACAAATATAAATCTTTTAAATGTTAAACCAATAAAGCAACATAGTATATAAATCATGCCAACTATCATATTCTTTTGCTACATGAGTAGTTTATAATTATCACATAACTTTTCCATAAAGCATTCATTTGAAAATCTTGAAGTTTTTCATATATATTTAATAGTAAATAAAGTATATATGTTATACGGATAGCTCTTAAGCATGATTTCGTCAACATGATGTCCCTACTTCTTATTGCTCACCAAATCCCAGTTTCATCAATGTATGGTTTCTATCACTGTGTTTCCATTATGCAGGCTCCTGATAATAATATTGTATCATTATTGAATCAAATACAGTCATTATCTGGGATAAAGTACATAGAAACTTAGAAGTTAGAAATAACATATCACAAAATTTTGGTTCTTAAACCATGTGGTTTAGGAGTGGTCTTAATTATTAATACTCAAAAGTCAATATTATGTAGAATTTCTAAGAACACTGGAACCGAATTGCAATATTCATAAAGTGAATTTGCTAACGGAGCAAGGAAAGAGACTTTTCCCCAGCTTGTTAATAGAGCGAGGAGAGATCAACGAAATAAAATATTTAATAAGTCCATAAACTTTAACATATACACAAGATGTATGAATCAATACAAGTACTACTTCTTCAAATGAAATAAAAAAATAACCCTCTAGTTATATTTATAGGAAACACATGATTCCTCAAATCCATGCAAATGTTTTGTGCTAGCTTGTAAAGTGATCGAAACATTTAAGAGGAAACAGTAGAGGTGGGATATCCATTGACAAACATTATTAAAATTAAAAAATATATTGTAAAGAAAACACATAAAATTTATGCTTACCTTTAAAGAAAAGTCATAAAATTTGTAAATCAACAATATAACGTACTAAATAGCTTATAGTACAGAATATCAAATCATCATTTAATGCCTCTTATATTGACATTTTTCACGATTATATATGTGATAAGAATGAAAATTCTAATAAAACTATCTCTTATCCAGTAATCAAATTTTGGATTTTTCCATATCAACAATAATTTCGAAAGTGAGTTTTTGCTGAAGTAAATATAACATCATAATTATTACTTAAGGGCGCTTTCAATTTTATAGTTTAATTTTTAACTATTTCACTTTGAAAATATGTAGCTGGTGATAAGCCCATCACTTTGTGTGACTATAATTTGATAGCTTGTTGCTTATATATAACCTTATATTTTAAAGATCTAGAAACGGAACAAGCTACACATTCAAGATAATTTGTGATGATTATTCTCTAATAGATATGGACATCTATTTATTCTAGCTCTACCTAAAATAATAGTCTAGTATTGATATGGATTAGAAACGATGGTGTATGTAGGAAAGTGTGATAATATAGTGAATATGCAATAAATTTAACTTTTCAGGATTACGTATGAAAATGATTGTGATAATACAAACATTGGTTTGGTAAATTTATGAAAGAGGGCTAATTTTTATTTTTGTAGGGCTGCTAGTTATACATGTTATTATTACTAGTTGAAACAACAATTGAAATAAACACAACACAAGCAAGTTTATTACTTGAATCAAATCAAAGTATTCAACATAACTAATGCAAAATTTATTAATATACACTAACTGAAAATCATTAGAAATATTCAACAATTATGGTGAAATTATATTAACCATGGCAAGGCAGTTCAAAGAACTAATTATAAATTGAAGTCTATATAGATTTATACATAGATCATGGAAAACTAACCTTTCACATAAAACTTCCTCCTGCTGTCTTGCATGCGGCTTAAAGAATTGATTTTTTTTTTTTGCTTTCCTCAACCTGTTTCGTTTTGGGATAAGGAGATCTAACTAGGGTTTTATTTGATTCGAGAGAATTCACTTTAGGTCGAGATTGGAGATTCACATTTAGGGAATTAAAGAATACGAAAAGATTCAAGACTACTTAAGTTTAGCAATTACGCCTAACTTTAGGAAAAAACTGGATTGAATATAGGTTTAAATTTCCCCTTATCGTTTTAGAAAAAGTGCGCCAGTGTTATCGGTTTTCCTCCACCATACGCGCTCTCGAGAAATTTAATAGATTATACGTTGCATCTGATTTTGATAGGGTAGACGCGTATAATTTATTCTCTCGTCTATTTGTGTCCAATTATACGATGACTAGACGCAAATAGTTGTGCTAAATTTTCATTCCTACCCTACCACGTCGGTTCGTAGACAACAACTGATGCAAAGCTTGGATTAATATTTTCTTTTACTTATTTTCTTCTTCTTTTGGTTAGAAACTGTTAGATCCAAAATTGGCTCTAACACCCAAACTAGTAATGATTCTACTCAAATGAAATAAAAAAAACAAAGAAAGCACGCAATTTATAGTGGTTCAGCATTAAATAGCCTACGTCAACTTTCGACTCTTTGAATTGATGATTTGAATGCAAGTACAACAATAACACTCAGTCAATTTTCACTCATACAATGTATTGTTTCACTCAATTTCCTCCACAATATGCTTCAAAAGGTAATTGTAATCTGAATATGTTGACGAAATTCGGATTGCAAAGGAGTTTGAGTTCTGCAAATGTAAAAAGATCCTTCCAAATGTCCCTTGATGGTGTATTTATTGGTGGAAAATGCTCCTGGAATGGCTTCGGTTCGGACCCACGTGACACCAATCCCGTTACTATCGGGTTCAGATGGGATATGATAGTGACAGCACACCAGGTTAGTGGCAAACATGGGTAGAACGTGGGTATAACCGCTCCGAATATTAAGGAAAACGTGGAGTGAAACTGTCGTGATTCTGGGTTCGGATCGCGGGTGCTAGCAATCAGGGGATCAGATTGGTTTTGTCCCCTCCAATCCGATTCGACCCGTATTCTTTCTTTCTTGGCTTTACGCCAGTCTCCCCCTTTCCAAAGAAATTAGAACAGATCCGACTTGTAATGAGAAATCATTCTTCATTTTTTGATCTTTTAATCTTTGCGTAACCTAGTTCACAAAGTAGGCTAACATTTTGCCCCCTCAAAGGACGCTTCTATTGAAGATGGAGCGTGCTTTGACATTATCCGTACACTAGTCTCTGAATTTGAACTGTTGAATCGTTGCTTCCATTCGCATGTAGGAATGCGTTGTGTCATGAAGTTGTGTCTCTTGCAGCCTATAAATACACCAAAAAGTTCACGGATTTCCTTCTTCGTTTCAAACAGTTTTGAGAACTCTGATTGATGTCCAGTGACTCCTCCAGGTAAGCTCTTTGTTTATTTTTATTTTCCTTTGAATTCAATTCGTATGCCAAGTCAATGTGCATGATTCCATCGGGGTTCGATCTTCGATCTCCGATCCGAACAACTTCTTTTACATCCCACTAACATTGTATTAATGGGCCAAATATATATACATGGGCTTGCAATTCGGTCCGAGCTGGGTGAAAGCCCGGGAAAACAAAGAGCCACTGTAAATCCAAATATGTCCGCCGTCTCTCCTCTTCTTCTTCCTTTTCTTTTATTACCTTCATCCTCCAGATTTTAGAAGAAAAGAAAAGAAGAAACCCTTGTTTTCAATACTTCACTATTCCCTTCAATTCTCGAATCAATTACATAGGTAGGTTGCAAAACTTTAGTTAATTCCTTTTTAATTGATTTTGATTCAAATCCGTGGATGATTTGGACAATCTAAGCATTGTACTTAGCTGGCCTTAATTCCATAACCCTCTCCCTCCCCCTCGCCATCATCGTTAATGGCCTCATCGCTATCTCGAGGCAGTAACGGAGGGGATTAGGATCTAATGTTGAACGTGCCAGCAAGTAAGTGCTTGGCTTTGATTCAGTTTTGGCATGGGATTGGGTTCGGTGTTGGTTAGGGGAGAGAGAGGATGAAGAAGAAGAAAAGGGAAAGGTCTGGGATTGGTTTAGGTGAAGAGGTATAAGAGTGAAGAGGAGAGGGGGTTCCACCTGACCGGGTCGGGTCCATGTGAAAAATAAAGTGACGGATAAAATCGTGGTGTGCCCAACTAGGTCGGGTCGGAGCGGGAAAAATGGTCATGGAAATAAATGGGCACTCGGACCGATCCAAATCACTTAAAGTACCAACTTCCGAGCTGAACCAATCCCTTCTGCTTTGGGCCACACATGGTCCGAACCCTTTCCTCTATGGGAGTCCGATCCGATCCAAATTTATATATTTCCGAACCGAACCGGAACCATTCAATTTAATGCACGAGAAATGTCCAACTTGCTCAATCAATGTTTGCTGTGACTTACAACTTAATGAATAGTTAGGATAGTGCCTTATGAACATGAGCAAACTTTTAAAACTATTCTGAACATTACTGCTTTGCTAAACCTTTGCATTTTGCTCTTATGTGTTTACTTTGCATCTTTGCACACATCGCACACACTTTAGTTCACACATGTGCACAGGGGGATACAGGCTATTTTACTCTAACTTATGTTATTGCTTCTTCAGTAGTTTAGCGACCATGGCAGAGAGACGTTCATCTAGATTAGCAGAAAAGGGAGAAGTCATAGAAACATCCGAGAAACTCACTCTTGATGACATATCCTCTTTGTAACGGCGCGATTTTCAATGCCTTGAAAGTCGTGTCATTATTGAAAGAATTTTGAAGATGAGATAGAAAAGATAGAGCTAATAGAATAGAAGAATAAGAAGACATCAAAATCTCACAGCGGAATTTCACAAATACATAATATATTACATCGTAGAGTCTGATACATCATAGTACACATAATAATACATCATCATCATAGTTCAACAACATAATTATACATTACCACACTATAACAACATAGATACTGAACTTGGTAATTAAAATAGATGTGGCACTAGGGTCTTGCACTTGTACTTCATCAGGTTCCACATGCCTACCTGAATTCGCTTGTATACTCATAACAAAATATTATGAGTACCCAAGAGTTTAGGAAACATAGAAAATAAACTCTGGGTTAGTCAGAGGACTGGTGTGAGGAAAAAATAGTTATAAAGATGTAAACAGGGAGATAAGTAATAAGGTTTCATGTTGACCGATTTATTTACTTTAGAAATCATTAGGCCAAACCATAACTAGCATATGGATAATGACCCAAATATTTTATATCAAAACGTTTGATATTACAATAGTTTGTATCAAATAAATAGTTACCTAGTGAAACGCTTGCGTCTCACATTCACTATATAGTATAAAATCAAAAAGTCGCAAAGCGCTTATTGGAGATTGGATTCCAACAGACAAGGTATGGGAGCACCTGCCGATCAGTGTACTTTAGAGAGGATACACTGGGGTTCAACAAGAACATCTTGCAACCTGGCCACACATGACTCTCCACTCATTTAGCTTGAGTGTAATGAATATATTATCACTTCTACGGTTGAGCTCGATTTACCATTTCCGAAAGCTATAGCAGTGAAAGAGATTTAAGAAGTTAAATATGGAAGTCCTCTAGATGGTGATAATATACCCTGCTTGGGTATGACCCAACTAGCCATGCTGCATAGCCCAACTTTTGTTATTTCCTGGTTGCGAAGTTTGAGGTCACGTTTCTCTTCTGACAGATTATTTCTCTAATTTTTTTGAATTCCACATCGTCCGATCCGTCAGAAGTACTCATTCGATTACCCAAATATATTACAGGCAATAAAGCTAAGAGAAACGAATTTCTCCGCTACCAACGTAATATACTTACGTAAATTCGATGTGTAGAATCTAACTGATATACGTTGTTAGACACTCATCCATTCGGGTTTGTCCTGGGACTGAACAGAGCAAAAATATTCTTGTATATTGTCGTCTTCAGTATTTTGGCATGCGTCATATACCTCAAGTCGAAGTGGAATATTTGTTCCGGACTCTTCGAAACGATGTACGAATCTCTTTTACAATCAATGAATGTTTATCGGTTTAGTTATAATTATTATTCAATTTACATTATTTACCATCATACAAATAGTATTCATTTAACTAGTTCATATCAGAATGATTTAATTTTATTTTAAAAATAAACACTTTAAGGTGTATGCGTTTCACACAGTGTTTCGTTCAGCGAGTAGATAATGCATGTGCTTCGCACACGACATTTTCACTTCATTTATCATCGCTGTTTAGACGATGTTTTCATACTCCACTTTCCCTTTTAAATTATCCCCTTATGTTTATTTAATTATAAGTAATTTAAATTTATAATTTAAATTAATTATTCGCTTGTTGTTTAAATTTCAAAACTGATCGAACTTCTACAGTCGAATTTTTCGTTTTGATCTTCTGCTTCTTCTTTCCACTTGCCTTCAATTAATTAAATAAAAACTCTTCTTTATAGTTAATTAATTAATTTATTTTTAAATTTTATTTATTTTCAAATTTTAAATTTAAAACTGTTTAAATATAAAATCTCGTTTAGATTTGCCAAAGTACCGGTTTCTATTGAAGTACCAGTTATCGGACACAAAAATCCTTGCCACGACTATGATTTTTGTTTGCCAAGTTTAAATCGGAAGTACCACTTTTGAATATCGGAAGTACCGCTTCCCAAAGTACCAGACCCTCCTACGCACGTCGTTCACCTCATTTTTCTCGTGCGCCACACCATTGCCAAACACCCTGGTACTTTGCCAAAGTACCAGTACCAAGCCCCTTGCCACAACCATCGTTCTCCTCATTTTTCTCGTGCGCACACCGTACCCCTCTTCTTCTTCCCTGTTGATGTACACAGTCCCCCCCACCGTGCACATGCACAGTCGATCCAACCGCCATACGGCCTCCAACTTGATTGACGTAGACCCCACCTCACCTTCTGAAGCCGACGCCGCCACCAGACCTGACCATCTCCAAATCTATAGTGTTTTCACTGTGGTTTCACTTTCTTCTTCGAATGGGTTCATCGGAGAATCCATCTCGTTCTCTCCCCTCAGTCCATCGGAAATGCCTGCACCTCCTCCGATCAACTCTCCGACCATTCCAACTCCTCCCCTCCGAGTTCCAGCCCATTCAATCAACCGAGGGTCCCACATGACGTCTTCAAATTCCGTGCTCCCAAAAACAGACAAAAACCCTATATTTGATTCGTTCTCCTAATTTATGCAATGGAAAAATTAGTTTATGTTTTTCTGATGATCCATGAACCCCTACGCTCCTCCCTTCCTTTTGCCCTGGAGTTCGATGGCGCCAATCATCGGAAATTCCTCCAATCCCATTTTCCATCCATCCCCAAAATTCTCGAGTTCCACATTATTAAAAATCATGGAATTAACTTCAAATATCATGGTTTTCTATCCTAATTCCATTTATGTAATTAATCAGAATCTAGTTTTACCTTGTTTGAATTTCCGAGTTTACATAGGGTCACCAGATGATATACCGTTTTCTGTTTTTGATCATACAGAATTTTGCAAATGTTTTTTCTTTGATTTTATATGCTAATGTATGATAAGTATATACTATATCCTAGGATTTTCACCAATCTAGTGTGAAGCATCTGTTTTTTATTTACTTCCAGGAATCAGATGCACATGTTCTATGTTTGATAGAAACACAGTACAGGTTTCACTAAGGCCCTTTAATCATCAAAGTTGCACAAACATCCTACTATGAAATATCAGTTTATACAGATGTGAATCAAAGTGTTCTAGCATCATGTAATGTGTGTTGACAGTAAACACATAATGATTAGCAACAGAGTATCAAAACTTGATCAAAGTAATTAACTATACAGTAGATGTTTTCCTCACCTTAATGCTCTCCAAGATTCCAGTAAAGATCTTCAGAAATTTTAATGTGAACTTTAGTTTTTTTGTGAGCAAAATGTGAGAGATTTTAAGAGGTATTTATAGTTGAGCTCAGGTTTTAAAAACCAATTTCCTGCACATGCTCCTATAGTAAATTTCATCTTAGCCTTAACCCTTTCCTTCTAGTTACCTACGACCATTCATGAAAACTATGCAAAAAAAAATTTATTTTATTAAGGTTCAATAGCCGATAGACTTGTACTAGGTTCTCTCTTCTAAAAGCTTGAACATACCTTCATTAAATGCATGTATCCTCTTTAGATTTAAAAGCATTATAAAATGAGTTTTTCTTTGTCTCCTTCTTGGTTGATATTTCTTTTATGCAGGTTTGCACATGCAAGCTTAACTTGAGATTTTCTTTAGGTGCTTTAGGGATGGTTTGGTAAATCTTAGTTTACTATTTTGAGTATCACTCATTAATTGTTTTTGTCTTTATGTGACTTTGTTTTTGTCTCATGTACTAAGATATTTGTTTTGGTCAAAAGGAACAAATGTTTTTATGTGCAATTTGTTCATGTTATGACCGAATTGTCTTCTTGCCAAAATGATACTTGTTTTTGTTGTTTTGTTATAAGGTCCTTCTTTATTTTTTTAAGGTGCACAAAATACCTTTTTCTTACATATCATTCATGTTATAAGGATTTTGTTTTTATAGATCCTTGGTTTGTTAAAATGGTTAAACTATGAACTATTATATTTTTATATGAATTACCACTTATGGTTCCTTTTTGAATGCAGTATACTTGTTTTATATTTTCAAAACCTAAGATCAAACAAGTATATGCAATATTTTCTCTATTTTTCCATACATATGTTTATATATATATATATCAAAAATCACTTTAGTTTTGTTTTAAATAGCATTTCTCATTTTAATTCCTTATTAAAATCAATTGAAAATAGTCGGAAAAAGTTGGGACATTACACTCTTCCTCAAACCCTGAATGGGATGATGAGGGATCAGATTATAAAATGGAAGCGCACAGTAGTGAAGCATCTTCCGGGAGTGAAGTTTCTCTTGGTGAGGAAGAGGAAGGAGAGATAGGAGATGATTGTGCTCCCGTCGCGTTTGAAACTGCCACTATATTGGAGTTACCCAAAGACTATGTTGAGTCGACGATCGATGATGATAGACTCGTCCTAATATGTCTAAAGCATGGGATATTGAAAAGAGTTACCCAGGTGCCATCGAAAACTGATCACCCCCACAATCCACCGGAAGGATTTATGGCAATTACCCGATTAATGTGTCTGGTTGGGGCAATTCCTCCATTTCCGACTTTTGTCGTCGATTTTCTAAGACAGATGCGAATTGACCCCATGCAATTACATCCCAACTCTTATGCTTATTTATACCCCTTGTATATAGCATACAAAGTGCTTTTAGGTATAGAACCTACCTTCGATGACGTCCGCTTCTTTTATAATTTCAAACATCGGACTCAAAAGACTCCCTCCTTCTCATACTTTGAATCAATTCCAAAAAGGAAAGTTATTACTGTTCCATATAGCAGGAAGGCTGGTGATTCTAAACCCGAATGGTTTTATATCAGACAGCAACCGGGATGCACCAGGAGGTGGACCAAATCAAGTAAAGCACCAACTTTCTAGATTTCAACTTTAAATGCTCATGCCAACACATTAATTTTCTTTCTTTTTAATTCGCAGTTGATAACCCATAACAAATATCGGGTCAATTATACTTTGACCATTTGCATCAGCTGCTCAATGGTGACCAAAAGTTCTTAACCATCGACGAAGTTCTTAAGGATGAGTATCTCCATCATCACGGGTTACTATCTGTTACCCGTAGTATAGGTCACGGGATAGGTACATATGCGTACATACCCCCGGTCGACATTATTCCTGAGACGGGTGAGGGCTCGAAAGGTCCAATGATACCTCTTAGGACTCCTCCTTCTCCATCCTCAACTCAGGACGATGAATTAGCCAACATAGCTAAAAAGCACAGAGAAGGGTATACCATTCCTGATGATGCCATTTCCCCTGAAAAGTCAACATCCCCTAAAGTGCTGCCACTAGACGCTTCTCAAGGAGATGCTCCTACTACCGATGATTCCACATTTAAGGGTATAGGAAATCTTCCCCTGCCCAAAACTATTGACACTTCAGAGGACTTCAGAACGAATCCTTTAACCTTGACTTCTTCAGAGGAGACTACTCCCGTGAAGACCAAAGAGCCTACTCATGCTACTCTGGCTTCAGGCTTGGGTTTGTTGGGGGGAACGTCACTTAGGATGCACATAACACATTAGCAACGCACGTCACAACACTTATGTCTTATGTGAACGTCAATTCTGAACTCCACTTATATTGTTGCACAGGTACAATGTCGAGCCCTTACTATGATGTCGAGAAGATTCGCTGTAGCATGTCCAGACGTCCTTCTGACATCGAGCATGATCGCTGTGAGAACTGGGGCAGAGATGACAGAAGGCCTCATGATTCTCATCGACCTCACACTTCACGCTCTCGTTCTCCTATTCAGTCGAATTCGGATAGATATAAGAGCCACCGAAGTCATCGTGGGGGAGACACATCACAATCCAAAGACCGAATTTCTCCCTAAGATAAATATAATCAAGAAAAAAGTCCACCGAAACACACTGATTCGCGAGACAAGCACAATGCTTCTGAGAAGCGATCTGAAAAAGGCGATGCAGCCATCGTCCCTGCTAAGCGGAAACATATTAAACTATCATATTGCAAACCCCACCACTGGACGCTGATTCCGAAATGAAACTGGCATATCTGGAGAAGCAGTTCCCAGATCACTACTGTAAGAATTTAACTTTCTTGCCCGCACTCGAGCCTATTTCTTCAAAATGGGCAGATGAGGCTAAGTCAACGATCGACGCAGTAGAGAAACAGTACTCGGAGATGTACAAGTATTCATGCAATCTCTCCAGAATCATTCGGGCCTTAATTACAGACGTCGATGCAATGAAGAAAGTTGTAGATTCCGATGAGAATGCTTTGAAAAATCTGGAGAAGGACTTAGAAGATACACAGGCTCACCTTGTCATTGCTCAATGAGATGTCAACAATTTCAAAAAGCAATTTGAGGAATTACAAAAGCGTTATCATGACCTACTGGAATCTCACAGCCAAGAGCGTTTAGAGTTGAAGAAACAAGTTGAAGATGCTAAGTCAGACAGTGCCAAAGTGCAACTAGCTTATAATACTCTTGAGTAAGAAAAGGCTGAGTTAGCGAGGAAGAACGCCGAGTTAGAGAAACGAAATGCTGACTTGGAGTCCAAGTTAATGGAAGCCCAGACTAGAGATGCTTTAGCTGAGAGGAATGTGGATAGCGCTATTAAGTCTGCTGAAGAAACTCATAAACAGCTATCAGAGGCTCAAAAAGAATTGCATGGCTTTGGCAAACTGATGATTGAATTATTTGCACACATAATCCATCGTCGAAACATCTCTTGGATCAAAGACTATCCGACTACCTTAGTCCATGTATGGAATCAGATCATCGAATGGGAAAAAGATGAACTTAAGGTAGACTTCGTTGACAAAGACAAACTCATGGAGAAGTATTTGAAAGATGATGAACCGACACGTCTGGCCGTGGGGCGTCGCCTTATTGCTGCTGCCATGGAGGAGGAGAAACGCCAGGCCAAAGAAAAGAATATCCTTGAAGTTGGTTCCTCTTCTGTTACTGCCGAAGCTACTGGAGTTGAGGAATATGATCCCAAGAATCCTGAAATTCCTAGAGCATCTCTTTTATCTCCTATACCTGAATCAGCATCAGAGGCGGTAGCTGCCCCAATTGAGAAATCATCAGAAGGTATTTCCAACTTTTCACCCCAATTTGTCAAGGCAGTCTCCACCTTTCGTCACACCATTGGGCAATCGATCGAGGATTCCTTGTTTTCTCCTGAGTTGGTAGATGTTGCTTCTGATTCTGTAGGTGCTGAACCAACCGAGAAGACTGACGATCATCGGGGAACCACCATTGGGGAAAAATCCATCGAAGAGACTTAGGGAGGACAGGATAAGGCTACCATCGTTGAGTCTAGAGGAGGAGCTGAAGGTAAAAAGGAGGAAGCTACCGATAAGACTCCCATACCCCCTAACGCCGACACTTCTCATGATGATGAAATGATAGACCCTTTGAAAGTTGACGGTGGTAATGATGGGCATGAAGAAGATCCTGATGTTGCTATAATTGGGGATTTAAAAAATGCTGATGACATGACTTTGGCTAAAATGAAAGCCGAACAAGACAAGCGCATGCAGCCGAAAGTCGAGGAGATAGACCCCGAAAGCCTTAAGCGCTTTGTAGTGGTGGATGCTGGATTGAGGTTAGTTGTAAAGCTTTCAACTAGGTCAATTACAGAGGAGCTTGCTAAAAAATCTTCTCTTGATCCCAGTGCTCTGACTCCTGGGAAGAAATCTATCGACTCTGGTATCTCAATTACAGAAAAGAAGAAACCAAAGCGTCTCATGTCTGATGCAGAAAAGAAGCTAAAAAGCTCTTAAGGCTGACAAGAAGTCCAAGTGACAATGCGCTTTTTTTTATTTTGATATTCCATTGGTCCACTATTGTTGCAGTGAGTGCGTCCCTCGCATCCTTTGCTCAGCTTTCCTATATAAACTCACGTGTTTGTAAATAAAGTGGTTTGTTACCTGTAATGTCTGATATTCGTAAATTTAGCATTTAAGTAAAAATGCAAACGAACAGCATGCTATATCACAGTTATATAATAAAGTCACTACTAAGGGGAACATGTGTACATATATATGGCCCCAATCAATCTTGGATAACTGATTAAGACTTATTCAAGATTTATTAAATTCAAAATCCAGTTGCCCCCAATTCTCTGACGGGGCCATATTCCTATCATCATTGATGCTTATTCTTTTTAGCATCTTTATACTATCCTGTCTCATAACCAGGTTAGAGTATTACTGAGGCGGTCTCTTATCAGGGTGCACCTTCACGCCTCATGGGACGCCATCTTCCCGTCCTTTATACTCTCTCTCGTTTCATGAGAGTTAGAGTTAAGAATGTCGTCTTTCCATTCTTTGCATCTTATCATGCAAGAGGTCATTTTGTCCGCTCCTGCACAAAGGTTATCTCCAACTTTCCAAATCTAATTTAATGATTTGTGTTTCATAGTCATGATAGAATAATTGTTGAATATAGAAATTATGCAGGAAAGTAAATGACGCATGATATTTTTATAGTGGTTCAGCTAAGTCATAGCCTACATCCACTTCATAATCCTTTGTTCATATAAACAGACTTTTTAAGGCAAGTCGTGCCTTTTTACATAGCCTATATAAAAAAAGGAAGACATTTCGTATTTAGCTCAGGTATCGTCGCAAGTGTGTAGCATTCCAAGCTCTAGGTATCTCTTCACCGTCCACGGTCGTTAGCTTGAATGCTCCTGTATCAAGCTTCCTTTGGATGGCGTATGTCCCTTCCCATTTCGGATCCAATTGGGTTGAAGGCGGGAAGACTCGTTCCAATACTAAGTCTCCTGGTTCAAAGGTTTTGAAGCGAACTTTCCAGTCATAATAATGTGCCACTTGATGTCGATGTCCTGAGGCACGCATGTCTGCTTCGTCTCTTTTTTCTTCAACTATATCAAGAGACTCTAGGAGGAGAGTTATATTCATCATCGGGTCATAGTATGCTACTCGATGAGAAGGGACTTCTAGTTCTATCGGGATTACTGCTTCTGACCCGAAGGAGAGTGAAAAGGGAGTATGGCCAGTGGCCATCTTAAAGGTTGTCCTGTAGGCCCACAAAGCTAGTGGCAACTCATCTACCCTCTTGGCTTTGGCCCGCTCCAACCGCTTTTGGAGAATAGATTTAATGACCTTGTTTGTTGCTTCAACCTGACCTCTTGACTACGGGTGAGCTACAGCGGTGTATCATTTATCAATCTTGTACTTCTGGCAGAAGTTTCTGAATTTGACGTTGTCGAACTGTGTCCCATTATCAGTTATGATCGTCTTCAGTATCCCAAATCAACTGATAATGTTTCTGACCACAAAACTAATCACCTTCCTTGCCGTGATCGTGGTTAAAGGTTCAGCTTCCACCCATTTCGTGAAATAGTCCACGGCGACAATCACGTACTTTGCTCCCCCTTTGGCAATAGGTAGCACTTCAATAATATCAATTCCTCACATTGCAACCGACCACGGGTTTACCATTGACTTAAGCTGAGTTGGAGGTGCTCTGGGAATTTTGGCGAATCTTTGACATTGTCACAGCATCTTGAATAATCAGCTGCGTCTTTATTCACGGTAGGCCAAAAATATCCATACCACAACACTTTATTTACTAGGGTTTGGACACTGGTGTAGTCTCCAGACTCACCTTCATGTACTTCTTGTAGTACACGTTTGATGTCGTCATGTGCGATACACCTAGTATGGGCATTGTAAATCCTTGGCGATAAAGGACGTCGTCCAGTAAAACGTATCTTGCAGCCTTACGTGTTACAACTCGTCTTTCACTTTTCTTCAATGTGAGGGTTCCACTCTTGAGAAAATTCTTGATCGGAGTCATTCATGATTCTCTCTCTGGATCAACTTCTAAAGCTAGTTCCACCTCCATCAGGTCGAAGCTCGCTGATTCCAAAACCTCTATCGGAACCATTTCAATTTCTTCGAGGTTATCAGAACTTGCTATTTTGCCAACCGATCTCCTTTCTAATTCTCCGTTTTTGGAATGTGCGTTATGCTATAACGCTCCAAAATAACCAACAAATCCTTTATCATTTTGAGATAAATAACGAGTCGAGACCCTTTAGTAACAAACTCCTACCGTACCTGGCATACAACTATCTTGGAGTCGAAGCATATATCCAGTTTCTTCACTCCTAGTTCTTTGGCGAGTTTCAGCCCGGCAATCAGGGCTTCATACTCGGAATCGTTATTAGTAGCAGCAAATTCTAATCGTAATGCGTAGTAAATAAATCGTCCTTCAGGAGTGATTAAAAACACTTCCGGTGCCGGACCTTCGATCATTTTTGGCTCCATCCATATATAACTTCCACGGACTAAGCTCTAATTCCTGGTCTAAAGTAACCACCTTGTCACCCACTGTTTCCTCTTCAGGAATCGTGAATTCGGCTATGAAGTCGGCGAATGCCTGCCCCCTTATTGATCTCTGTGGCTGAAAATTTAAATCGAATTGACTCAACTCGATGTTCCATTTAAGTAACCGCCATGATGCTTTGGGTTTTTGCAACACTTGCCTTAAAGGTTGATCGGTGTATACAACTATCGGGTGAGCCTGAAAGTAATGACGAAGTTTACGGGAAGCAATCAGGAGGCTACAAGCAAGTTTTTCTATCTTCAGATAATTATGTTCTGCAGCAGCTAACTTCTTGCTCACGTAGTATACAGGCCTATGTACTTTCTCTTCTTCACGTACCGACGCTGTACTGACGGCATGAGATGATACTGCTAGGTAGACAAATAAATCCTCATGTTCCACGGGTTTTGATAATATTGGAGGCTTTTCTAATAAGTCTTGTAAATTCTGGAAAGCCTCCACACAATCAGGAGTCCACTCAAAATTATGTTTTCCTCGTTTTATCAGATCGAAGAAAGGTACGCACTTATCTGTGGCTTTAGAGATAAACCTGCTCAATGCAGCAACTTTTCCGGCTAGGCTTTGAACATCCTTAATTTTTCAGTGGTTCTTCAATATTCCTTATTGCTGCTCTTTGACTAGGATTTATCTCAATCCCTCGAGATCTCACGATAAACCCAAGGAATTTCCCAGATGCGACCCCAAATGAGCATTTTACGGGGTTTAACTTCATTCCATACCTTCAAAGAATGTCAAACATTTCGGCTAAGTCCCTTGTATGGTCGGAAGATTGTCTAGACTTCACAAGCATGTCGTCCGTATAAACCTCCATGGTTTTTCTGATTTGATTATAGAACATGCGGTTGACCAGACGTTGATACGTGGCTCCTGCATTCTTTAATCCAAATGGCATTACCACATAACAGTATAACCCTAAGTCTGTGATGAAACTTGTGTGCTCCTGATCTGGTATGTGCATGGGAATTTTATTTTACCCCGAGTAGGCATCCATAAAGGATAAAGCTCGTGTCCGACTATTGAGTCTACTAGTTGATCAATCCTGGGAAGAGGAAAGCTATCCTTCGGACAAGCCTTGTTCAAGTCAGAGAAGTCAATACATGTACGCCACTTCTGGTTAGATTTTTTGACCAGGACAGGATTTGATATCCAGTAGGGATACTTCGAATCCTTAATGAACCCATTATCCTTCAATTTCTCTACCTCTTCCTTCAAAGCTACTGACCGCTCTGGGCCTAACATCTGTCTCTTCTGCTTGACTGGCGGGTGCTTTGGATTGACAGGTGGGTGCTTTGGATTAATGCATAAAGAGTGGCTCACAATAGCAGGCAAAATCCCACACATGTCAGCGTGAGTCTAGGCAAACACATCTAAATTTGCCCTTAAGAAATCAACCAACTCTTTCGCTCGAATTGGATCTAGTTGCGAGGCGATCTTTAATACTTTTGTCGAAACTTCCTCATCAATAGGCATATCTATTGTTGTCTCATTGGGAGTCGCCTTTCTGTCCTCGGGTTCTCTATCCTCTCTGGGATCTATATCCTTGAGCACATCTGGGGGCGACTCTCTTGGGGTTGGACCCCTTAATTGCTGTGCTGAGTTTTCCTTCGAAGGGGGAGAATCGTCCTTAGATTTTATATTCAACCCCTTTGTTAGCATCTTCAACTCCGTCATGTAACAAGCTCGTCCCGTAGCTTAGTCGCCTCTCATCAACCCTATTCCTACGTTAGTCGGGAATTTAAGCAGCAAGCACCAAGGTGCAATACATGCCTTAAACTCAGAGAGGATTGGTCGGCCTACGAAAGCGTTTGTAACACCCCACGTCCATTAATGTCACACACAAAGGGAGTGCATTAACTTCCATGGAGGTTATAAGTGAATATAGAACAAAAAAATTACAACAAGACAGACAGTAAATTGTACTTGGAAATCTAAAACTTCATTTTATTGCAGCGGAAATTAAACATGTTTGTTACATCATAAAACCATAGATCATAACCAAGTACAATATCCATCTTCATAAAAACAAAATACATAATCCCATTACATAAATAGCCATTAAAAAGATAACAAGCTGGACTTTACTTCAACGGTCCAGGCTTTCCAAAGAGAGATGAAGCAATTCAATCAAACTCCACTAGAGCATGGCCCAACCTGAGGACCTGGAGGGGGAAAAAGGATAGAAATAGAGGGGGTCAGACATAAAGTCTGGCAAGTATGATAATTCTAACAATACTATTATCAAAATAACTAGACTAAGGCATAAGCTGAAAGACAAGTAAATGTCTATGAACTCTTAGGAAGATAAAGATAGCGTTTAAGATAACGTTAAAGATAACGGTAAAGGCACACCTAATTACTAACGAATGATTACTACACTGCACCGCACATTACTACACTGCACCACACCAGTCACCCTATTGTTTGATCCTACTTGCTTCACACAGAAGCTTTATAAATAGCCTTACGTACCCCTAGCTGACTACATAGGTGCCATCTGCCCCTATCTCCACTAGGTGTACCCCACTACCCACTTTTGATCGGCTCCCTACTCGTAGATACCCGTGCTGGCCCCACAGTGGGGTGTATCACTCCCCTAAAGTGGCAACCCGATACAACTTGAGAATGCACGGCTTATACCTACACGATGCAACAACGTCTTACCTACCAGCCCGGGTCCACACACGCATACGAAACCCGCTGGACTTGCGTTGCCACCGCTCCCCGTTTTGGCCTCTTACAGTCGAACCCAGCATGCGTGTCCCGTCCTCGACTTGGGTCGAGCCCACAAAGATACGTTTGGGATACTGGTCGAAATGGGCCCCCACAAGCTACCCTCCTAAGCTTGTCACTAGTATATCCCACTTAACCCTCTTAGTCATGTTCATTTACATGTGTGTTTGGTTAATTCTTACTAATCGTATTTCACATGCCACTAAGGGCACCCCCTAGATTCCTCATGCCATCCAAGGCACCTACTTAACCCCCATGTACCACCTTACATGTTTATCAGGTTAAGTATTTCTTAATTCATTCAGGCCATAACCTCATAAAGACCTCTCACATTTGACTGGCATTTATGGCAGCTGGATTTGCCGGGCGGGTCCGGGCAGTCTTACACCATAAAAGAGTCTAACCTCATGTCTTTACAACCGTAATGCTTTAGTTTAGGCCTAGGACCTCTCACATTGTGCTGACATTTGTGACCACTGGATTTGCCGGGCGGGTCCGGGCAGGTTTACGTCACAAACGAGTCCAACCTCGTGTCCTAAGCATTGATTAACACTTAAAATCTTTTACCCCAGTTTTAATAATTCCCTATTCAAATTATTAATTAAGTCAACTTTTAATGATGTCCATAATTGACTCAATTATGGCCATCCACGTATGGCATGCAAAATCATATCAATTGCACCCTAACTTTTTAATATTAAATCCTTAATATTACCCCTACCCCACGTTTATACGTTCGCTTATTCAACGCATAATATAGGCTAGACTTGTATAGTCTAACACCTAGCGCAAAGATAAATTATCACAACATATAGACAATTAAAATAAATCTAATCATAATAGGGGTGAAACTTGCATAAACTACACATGTTAAGGATCAAAAGGTGTCGACTTGTTAAATGTCTCAATTTACATGATATGATCATAGCCCAAATCTATACATAAATTTGCATATGGGGTTTTTAGGCAACATAATGATGGTGTGAACTAGCATAGGATATCACATATGTCATAGCAAAATTCAAGATTTCATAATAGATGTGTTGGCATATGTTCATAACTTTTCTAATCAATCTAACTTGCATATGTGACTTGTCATATAGATCAACATAACCCAAACATGATGATTTAATTAATATGAACTAACTAGCATAGATGGTAACATCATGGCCTTTTTAACATGTATGATTCATCACAACTTAGCATAGAAACTTTCAACATACATAACATCATCATAGCATGATTTACAACATATAAGATATCATCATCACATAACATTGGATTTACAATATACATGATAGCAAAAGGGGTTTACAACAACATATATGATAATTCACATCATCTACTCATAATCCATTCATAACTCAACCTAATTAAAATGATAATAATCTTGTTAAGATCATCATACTCACAATTTAGAGAAGAAAAGAGAGAGTTTTGCTTTGCTTTAGGGTTGAGAGAATTAGAATTGAATTTGCTTTTCTTCTTTCTTAGTTGGCGGCGGCTCCATTGATTTCCATGGCGACGGTAACTATTCTATTTTAATTAGGTTTAGGGTTAGCATTAGGATGTATTTATAGGTGTAGGAAGTTATTTAGGACCATTAAATTAACCCTGAACCATGAGAACCAATCAAATGCAAAATCTGCATTTGAGCGAATCGGCCCACGAGTTGACAGCCAAACACCCTTGATTAACCCCTAGTCGACCCAGCGGAGCTCGGGTCGACCTCAAAAATGGGCCGGTTCGGTTATTTCCCCTCCCAATTCGCTGTTTTGAACTTTTTCGCATATTTATTTATTTAATTTTTAGTTTATATATATATATATATCAATATATATATATTTCTCTGCGCAACCCATTTCACTTAATTCTTTTCTAAAAATTAAGTATACTTTAATTTGTGAATTTTAATGTTATAAAATTACGGGGTGTTACATTCTCCCCTCCTTAAAGGATTTCGTCCCCGAAATCTTCAAGTCAAGAAGAATGTATATCCTACCATCTAATCGTCCATCTACTCAACCATCAAACGCCAGCATCCATTGTCCTTAAAAGACTTCTAATGCTTTAATGTTTCTATGCACAGTGTGTGTATATGTCCATATCTAATGCAAAATTAGGCGGTCTACTGATTCAGTCAACCTCCTTAGTGCAATTCATGTTAGTGCCATGTGTCCAATATGTATGCAAAAGATTCCTAATGATACATATTAATTCTATATGCGTGCACAACCATCCACCCGAATGCAGCAACTATATGATAATACAACCATTATACATCCATTTTACTAAATACATCCATATATATGCAATATGAAATATGAAGTGATTGAGCCGATCTGGTGCCTAATAGTGTGTGTATATACATCCACGAGCAACCACTAGCAAACACTTGCATCCACTTTGCATCCACCATACATAACATGTCTCAAACACATGTTTCAACCATAGGATTATCCTAACTAAAGGTCAAAGATACTAGCGAGAGGATATACCAAAGATAAGATAAGTACAAGCTAAGCGATAAAGGAGAAATTAAAGGACATACCCGCAAAAAGAAAAGGGTATCGTGGACGCGTCTTCTCTTCCGTCTCCCAAGTAGCGTTGCTCTCATCATCTCCCCATTGCACTTTGACTAGTCTGACCTCTCAATTCCTCAACCTCTTGATCGCCGACCCAAGAATGCGCGTTGGAGCTCGTCGAATTGTCGCATCACGCTCTATCTCCACCTCTCTAAGCAAGCTCGACTCTACCACTTCCGCGGTCTCGTGCAAGCACTTCCTCAAATGTGACACATGGAATACGTCATGTACACCACTAAGTCTCTCAGGCAACTCCACTCTATACGCATCCGTCCAATCCTCTCCTTAATAGGAAACGGCCCTACAAACCTTGGTGCTAATTTCCCAACGGACCCAAAGCGAACAACGTTTCGTAATGGAGACATTTTGACAAAGACCATGTCCCCAACTTCAAACTCGAGTTTTGTCCTCCTCTATCCGCATAAGATTTCTGCCAATCTTGCGCTGCTTTCATCCTCCTTTGAATCAAGTCGATCTTCTCCGAATTCTCCCTAATCATATCGGGCCCAAGTAAGATCTTATCCGTAGATTCCCACCAACATGTAGGTGAACGACAAGGTCGTCCATAAAGAGCTTTGAAAGGTGCCATACCAATGCTGGACTGAAAGCTGTTATTATATGCGAACTCAACCAATGGAAGATGGTCTTCCCATGTACCCCCAAAGTCTAGGATACATAGCCTCAACAGATCCTCTAGAATGCGATTCACCCTCTCGGTCTGGCCGTCCGTCTGAGGACGATATGCGGTGCTCAAACATAACTGAGTCCTTACCGCCTCTTGTAAGCTTCTCCAAAATTCGCTAGTGAAAATAGGATCACGGTCGCTCACTATGCTACAAGGAACACCGTGCAAACGAACTATTTCTCGGACATATACAGTAGCTAACCATGGAGTAGTCCTCTTACTCTTCACGGGAATAAAATGGGCGCTCTTAGTAAGTCTATCTACTATAACCCAAATTCCCGTATTACCCTTCCTCGATCGCGGTAATCCATCCACAAAATCCATCGAGATGCTTTCCCATTTCCATAGTGGAACCTCCAATGGGTGAAGCAACCCACCGGGTTTCTTTTGCTCCGCTTTTACTTGTTGGCACACCAAGCATCTAGCGACATACTCGGCCACGTCTTTCTTCATGCCGTCCTAAAAGTAAACTCTCTTCATGTCTTTGTACATCTTGTCCCCGCCGGGATGAATGGTCATCTTCGAACGATATGCTTCGTAAAGAATAGTCTTCCTTAGGTCATCGTCTTTTGGTACACAAAGTCTACCGTCCCTACGTAACCAACCCTTGTCATCTAGGGTATACCTACGGAGATGGCTTGATGACTCCCCTCCTTTGAGCTTTTCTACTAACTCAACTAACTGTGGGTCGTCTCGCTGTGACTCGCCAATCCGTCCCAAAAGCGTAGGTCTGACCTCCAAGGATGCTAGCAAACCGGGTACAAAGTCAACGGAAGGTCTAAAGTCAAACATCGAAATGAATTCTAAGCTTCGCCGCTCAACAAACAAAGGACTTAAGGATAATGTTTTTCTACTTAAGGCATCTGCCACCACGTTACCCTTGCCAAGGATATATGCTATCTCAAAGTCGTAGGACGCTAAGAACTCCATCCACCTTTGCTACCTTAAGTTCAAGTCCTTTTGAGAGAATAGGTATTTTAAAGATTTGTGGTCAGTGAATAGTTCGAATTTCTCGCCAAGAAGATAATGACGCCAAGACTTAAGCGCGAAAACAATAGCGGCCAACTCTAGGTCATGTGTGGGGTAATTCTTCTCATGCGCTCTCAACTGCCTTCCACCATAGGCTATTACCCTGCCCTCTTGCATTAAGACTGCGCCTAGTCCTGTCCCACAAGCGTCAGTATAAACGGTAAATGGCTTACCCCCGTTTGGCAATACTAAGACTGGGGCTGAAGTCAAAGCTTTCTTCAAACGTAGGAATGCATCATCACAATCTACGTCCCATGTGAAAACTAGGTTCTTCTTCGTCAAGCGTGTCAATGGAGCTGATATCTTTGCGAAGTCTTTGATAAACTTCCTATAGTAGCCAGCCAACCCCAAGAAACTTCTCACTTCGGTAGCATTTTTAGGGACCTTCCAATCTTGGATGGCCACCACCTTCGCGGGATCCATAGCTATCCCTTCTTTGGAAACCACGTGTCCTAAGAACTCCAACACTTCCCTAAGATGTAGGGCATGCTCTTCTTCATCCTTAGAAAAGATCAAGATGTCATCTACAAAGACTACCACGAATTTGTTAAGGTACTCCCTAAACACCATACTCATCAAATCAACAAAATATGCTGGGGTGTTTGTCAAACCGAAGGGCATCACTAGCCATTCATAGAAACCGTCCGGAGTCCTAAAGGCAGTCTTGTCTATGCTATCCTCAGCCACTCTCAACTGATGGAACCCGGTGGCTAAGTCCAACTGCAAAAACACTGAGGCGCCAACTAACTGATCGAAGAGATCGTCAATCCTCGGCAGTGGGTGTCTGTTCTTCTTAGTAAGCTTATTAAGTTCTCTATAGTCCATACAAAGTCTAAGGGACCCATCCGCCTTCGTGGCAAATACTACTGGAGCACCCCACTCCGATATACTTCGTCTTATGAACCCCTTCTCAAGCAACTCCTTCACTTGCTTACTGAGTTCCCTCTTTCACGTGGAGCCATGTGGCATACTAGCAAAGATACTGGTTTCGCATTATCCACAAGATATATTCGAAAATCTATCTCCCGCTTCAGAGGCAAGCCCTTCACCTCCTCAAACACATCCGAATATTCTCGGACCACTCTAACAGATCGTAGATTTTCCTCAGACGCGTCAAGCGATTCTAGATAACTTAGCATAACCGAATTTATGGGATTACAAAATATTTCGAGAGTGTTGCCAAGGCGAGTCACGAGCCTAACTACTCTCCTTTCACAATCAAGAACGACCCCATTTCTGGATAACCAATCCATTCCTAAAATTAGCCCGTAGCCCGTGAAGCCCAACACATAAGCGTCACATCTAAATTCAACGCTAAGTATGGAAATTTTCAAATCCAAACACATCATAGACAAATAAGCTGAGCCCCCAATTGGATTCGAAACAACTAAGGGATCCTCTACTAAACTGGTGTTTAAGTGCAGTGATTCAACTAATGATGTAGGCATAAACGAATGTGATGCGCCCGAATCGAATAAGGTACGGACAGGATGATCAAACAGAAAAACTAAGCTTTCAACAGAAATGGTTCTACCTCGTTCTTGCAGCGGTGGGACCGCGAGAGCCTAAACTTGTCCCCTTGCCTGCCCTGGTGCCATAAGAGCCTGCACCTGTCCTCCCGAGGTAGCTCCTGCCCTCTGCCCCTTCTTTGGGCAGTCCTTCACTAAATGTCCCGCATCGCCACAATGAAAACAGCCTGTCTTCTTTTTCTTTCGGCAATCCTTGCTGAGATGGCCTAGCGTCCCACAGTTAAAACATTTCTTCTTTCCCTTGCCGTTATTGTCTTTACCACCCTTCTTGTTTTGCTGTTGTGGTTTCTTCTGATCCCCCTTCTTCTCAGGTGCCTTATCAGCTTTAGCGCTTTTTTCCTCATGCATAAGCGCCATTTCTACTAACTTCTCAAAGGTGGCCCCCACAGGGATGTGGGTCATAGCCAACCCTTGCAATGGTTCATTCAAGCCATTCACGAACCTCAGCGCCTTCTTCTCCGGCGTGTTCACTAAGTCCAAGCCAAACCTTGCTAACTGATTAAATTTATTGACATATTCTTTCACTGATGAGCTTCCTTGCTTCAATGTCAAGAACCTTTCCATATATAGATTTTCTTCCGCCTTTGAGAGAAACTTCGCCTCAAACCTATGCCTGAAATCCGCTCAAGAGTCAACAGGACGCTCCCCATTAGTGACCTCCCACCAAAACGAGGCCTCTCCCTTCATCAACCAAGCTGCTAATCGAACTCTCCTCCCTTCTTCTACTTCAAAGATTTCTAGCAATTCTTCCACCTCCTTAATCCAATCTCTAGCTTCCAAAAACATTTCTGACCCTTGAAATGGTTTTCCACCCATAGCCTTGAATTCCTGGCAAGTCTTTGCAAAAGTATCTACGCAAGGAGGGGGAGGAGAAACGGGTGCAACTGGTGGTGGAGGAACATTGGCTGGACCTGCAGCGGCCCTAGCCTCTAATAACCTCCTATACCATCCTGGTATCGTTACACCGTCGGGTAGATTAGCCATGCTAAAACGAAAAAGGATAGAGTCAGAATGGAGAATTCGAAAGATAAAGATATGGGCTATTGGGGATTATGTTTTTTTCTTAAAAACTTTTCTCTTTAAATTTCTCATTAAAACATGTTTATAAAAGCACTTCTTCCAAAAATAACTATTTTTCTAAAGTATTTTTATCTGTTTTGCTAACCTTAAGCTCTGATACCACGTGTAACACCCCACGTCCATTAATGTCACTCACAAAGGGAATGCATTAACTTCCATGGAGGTTATAAGTAAATATAGAACAGAAAAATTACAACAATACAGACAGTAAATAGTACTTGGAAATCTAAAACTTCATTTTATTGCAGCGAAAATTAAACATGTTTGTTACATCATAAAACCATAGATCATAACCTAGTACAATATCCATCTTCATAAAAACAAAATACATAATCCTATTACATAAATAGCCATTAAAAAGATAACAAGCTGGACTTTACTTCAACGGTCCAAGCTTTCCAAAGAGAAATGAAGCAACCCAATCAAACTCCACTAGAGCTGGGCCCAACCTGAGGACTTGGAAGGGGAAAAAGGATAGAAATAGAGGGGGTCAGACATAAAGTCTGGCGAGTATGATAATTCTAACAATACTATTATCAAAATAACTAGACTAAGGCATAAGCTGGAAGACAAGTAAATGTCTGTGAACTCTTAGGAAGATAAAGATAGAGTTTAAGATAACGGTAAAGGCACACCTAATTACTAACGAATGATTACTACACTGCACCGCACATTACTACACTGCACCACACCAGTCACCCCATTGTTTGATCCCACTTGCTTCACACAGAAACTTTATAAATAGCCTTACGTACCCCTAGCTGACTACATAGGTGCCGTCTTCCCCTATATCCACTAGGTGTACCCCACTACCCACTTTCGATCGGCTCCCTACTCGTAGATACCCGTGCTGGCCCCACAGTGGGGTGTATCACTCCCCTAAAGTGGCAACCCGATACAACTTGAGAATGCACGGCTTATACCTACATGATGCAACAACATCTTACCTACCAGCCCGGATCCACACACGCATACGAAACCTGTTGGACTTGCGTTGCCACCGCTCCCCGTTTTGGCCTCTTACAGTCGAACCCAGCATGCGTGTCCCGTCCTCGACTTGGGTCGAGCCCACAAAGATACGTTTGGGACACTGGTCAAAATGGGCCTCCACAAGCTACCCACCTAAGCTTGTCACTAGTATATCCCACTTAACCCTCCTAGTCATGTTCATTTACATGTGTGTTTGGTTAAGTCTTACTAATCGTATTTCACATGCCACTAAGGGCACCCCCTAGATTCCTCATGCCACCCAAGGCACCTACTTAACCCCCATGTCCCACCTTACATGTTTATCTGGTTAAGTATTTCTTAATTCATTCAGGCCATAACCTCATAAAGACCTCTCACATTTGACTGGCATTTATGGCAGCTGGATTTGCCGGGCGGGTCCGGGTAGTCTTACACAATAAAAGAATCTAACCTCGTGTCTTCACAACCGTTATGCTTTAGTTTAGGCCTAGGACCTCTCACATTGGGCTGACATTTGTGACCACTGGTTTTGTCGGGCGGGTCCGGGCAGGTTTACGTCACAAACGAGTCCAACCTCGTGTCCTAAGCATTGATTAACACTTAAAATCTTTTACCCTAGTTTTAATAATTCCCTATTCAAATTATTAATTAAGTCAACTTTTAATGATGTCCATAATTGACTCAATAATTGGCATCCACGTATGGCATGCAAAATCATATCAATTGCACCCCAACTTTTCAATATTAAATCCTTAATATTACCCCTACCCCACGTTTATACGTTCGCTTATTCAACGCATAATATAGGCTAGACTTGTATAGTCTAACACCTAGCACAAAGATAAATTATCACAACATATAGACAATTAAAATAAATCTAATCATAATAGGGGTGAAACTTGCATAAACTACACATGTTAAGGATCAAAAGGTGTCGACTTGTTAAATGTCTCAATTTACATGATATGATCATAGCCCAAATCTATACATAAATTTGCATATGGGGTTTTTAGGCAACATAATGACGGTGTGAACTAGCATAGGATATCACAAATGTCATAGCATAATTCTAGATGTCATAATAGATGTCTTGGCATATGTTCATAACTTGTCTAATCAATCTAACTTGCATATGTGACTTGTCATATAGATCAACATAACCCAAACATGATAATTTAATTAATATGAACTAACTAGCATAGATGGTAACATCATGGCCTTTTTAACATGTATGATTCATCACAACTTAGCATAGAAACTTTCAACATACATAACATCATCATAGCATGATTTACAACATATAAGATATCATCATCACATAACATTGGATTTACAATATACATGATAGCAAAAGGGGTTTACAACAACATATATGATAATTCACATCATCTACTCATAATCCATTCATAACTCAACCTAATTAAGATGATAATAATCTTGTTAAGATCATCATACTCACAATTTAGAGAAGAAAAGAGAGAGTTTTGCTTTGCTTTAGGGTTGAGAGAATTAGAATTGAATTTGCTTTTCTTCTTTCTTAGTTGGCGGCGGCTCCATTGATTTCCATGGCGACGGTAACTATTCTATTTTAATTAGGTTTAGGGTTAGCATTAGGATGTATTTATAGGTGTAGGAAGTTATTTAGGACCATTAGATTAACCCTGAACCATGAGAACCAATCAAATGAAAAATCTGCATTTGAGCGAATCGGCCCACGGGTTGACAGCCAAACACCCTGGATTAACCCCTAGTCGACCCAGCGGGGCTTGGGTCGACCTCAAAAATGGACCGGTTCGGTTATTTCCCCTCCCAATTCGCTGTTTTGAACTTTTTTGTATATTTATTTATGTAATTTTTAGTTTATATATATATATATATATATATATCAATATATATATTTCTTTGCGCAACCCATTTCACTTGATTCTTTTCTAAAAATTCAGTATACCTTAATTTGTGAATTTTAATGTTATAAAATTACGGGGTGTTACAGCGTTGTAGGGTGACTCTACATCCAAAACTACAAATGGCAAGATCCTCACTCTCTGGCGATCTCCCTGTCCTAATGTCACTGGTAATTCTACGTAGCCCATCAGAGACGTTGACGCCCCATTGAAGCCCTGTATCCATCCTTCGCAGGGCTTTATATCTTTTGCTTCAAATCTCATTTGTTATAAGCTTTCTTGAAGAGGATATTGACTGAACTCCCATTGTCCACCAACACTTTATGGACTAATGCAGGGCCGATGGCCGTCGTAATTACACGTGGGTCTTCAGTTGGTGATTGAATTCCGATATCATCTCTACTACGGAATATGACAGTCGTCTGACATCGTCTTTTGTTGTTTTACTCGAGTAATGTCTTCGAGGTTACTGCATTCCCCTACCTCAAAGTGCTTGGCAGCATTAACGTACTGATCCATTGCTTTGAAACTATGGCTAGCTTGATGGGGTCCAGCAATAATGGTATTATTGACAATCCCTTTACATTTATGTTATGCTGTAGGTTTGGAAGTAGGCTGACTTTGGTTCGGGGCTTGCCCTCCTTGCCCCCTGTCCCGTGGAGCAACCTTGTACTCATCTAACTTCCCTTCCTGCATCAGCTTTTCAACTACATATCTCAAATGATGGCATTCGTTAGTGGAATGGTCGTGGGTTCCGTGGAACAAACAAAACTTCCCGTTGCAATCTCTTTTTCAGTGAAGTCTCTAGGTGGTGGCTTTTTGTATTGCAATATGTTGTATGTGTCCAAATAAATGTTCTCCAAGGTATCATTCAATGGCGAATAGTTTTCGAAAGTTTGGAATCGAGGTCTTTTGCTAGAATTGTTCCCTCGGTTCCTACTCCTCCTGTTACCGTTTCCATTCTTATTGTTATTATCTCTGTTCCGGTTGCCAGACTTCAACCTTCCCTGAATTGTCTCCGGATTGTTTCACAGCAATATTACTTTGGAAATCTTCCCTCGAGGCCCCTACGGACTTTCTCTTCCTATTCGCATGAGCTTCTTCTCGCCTTAAGCGAATATTAGGATTTTCGTAGAATAATTCCCTAGTGGGGGGTGGTTTCCCGGATAGATAATCCCCAAATTCTGTGTTTGGGTCAACTCCTCCTATTAAAGCCATCAGAATAGTGGGTTCATGAGGGTCACTAACTTCGGTGATAGCCAGGTTGAAGCGGTCCAAATATGATTTCAGATATTCGTCCAGAGCCCGTTTAATCCTTGACAACTCTATGGCGCTTTTGGATTTTCAGGCGTGAAGTCAAAACTGGTTCATAAAGCACTCACTTAATTCTGTGAAGTTTGATATTCACCGTGGAGGGAGTCAGGTGAACCACATTAATGCCAAATCTTCTAGATAAATCAAAAAGGCCTTGCATTTGTAGCGTCTGGAGCTGTTGCGGCATTCATGAACCATGCATACCTCATCAGATGTTGTCTTGGGTCCGTTCTCCCTGAATATCGATCCATTTGTGGCAAGTTGAATCGCTGAGGAACTGGAAGTCCAATATATCATCTGTGACGGGAGTATGACTTCGCTCATTGCCCTAGTCCTCATTAGTGTATCGTCGGCTTTCGGACATGATCTGACGCACCATTGCCCACACATCGGCATTTGTTAATGTTTGCATAGGTTCTCTAAGTTAGATATTTGGATTACGCCTGGGTTCCTGATTAGTGGATAACCTCCTATTTCTAGCGGTGGCTGCTCTACATTGCTCCCTATGCTCCCGGTCGATCTCAAGAGGAAGGGGCTGGAGAAGTTGTTGTTGCGAAGGATTAGTAATATTAGGATCCCCGGGTAGAACGTGGGATCCATGCATAGGCATTAGCATAAGCTCTCTCAAGCTCGAGTCATCAGGCCCTAACACACGAGCGGCGTCTTCGCGGGATCCTAAAGATCCAAAAGTTAACTGATCAATGTTCTGAGGTTGCTTAAGCGACCTTCTTTCACGAGGATGTCCCTCATCTGAAGAAGATGAATAATCTGCAGCAAGGCGGCGTGTTAGGGAAGGTGTCTTTTGCCTCTGGAGCCCCTTGAGTTCCCTACTCATGGTGATCATGTTCTCTTGCATGTAAAGACTGTCACGCTTATGGGCTTCCAATGCCTCCCTAGTACTCTGGAGCATGTCAAGAAAGCATGAAAAATATCCTTGTGTGACGGGTGCAGATGGGTCAAGCTGATCATTAGTTATAGCGACTAGAATCGGAGCATTGGTAGGAGCTCGAGTAGAAGTTCCAGCTTCACTTTGGTTCGGGTCAGATCGGAGCACAGTGGTACGGCTGGACCGGTTCGGATGGGGAGAGTGGGTGACCTCAACATCATTAGATCGGCTCGGATCGGTGTCTTTTGTTCGATTTAGACCTTCCTGACCGGAGCGGCCTGCTCCAGAGTCTTGACCACGCGACCTCGTCACGACCATTGTTTGCTGATCTTTGTTAACTTCATTCTCTCGATTACTTTGGATTTCTTTGCCTTTTCCTTTGGCCATAATCTCTAATTCTTCAGTGATTAACCAGTAGATACCTAAGGATGTCGAAAACAGAGGATTAACTTCTTTGAACTTGATGGTGCAAATAGTAGAATGATAATCCCAAAAAGCGGAGAATTCAAAAATTCTCAGTGAAAGCACCAAAATGTTAGATCCAAAATTGGCTCTAACACCCAAAATAGTAATGATTCTACTGAAATGAAATAAAAAAAGAAGAAAGCACACAATTTATAGTTGTTCGGCGTTAAATAGCCTACGTCCACTTTCTACTCTTTGAATTAATGATTTGAATGCAAGTACAACCATAACTCTCACTCAATTTTCGCTCACACAATGTACTGATTCACTAAATTCCTCCACAGTATGCTTCAAAAGTTGATTGTAATCTGAATAAGTTAATGAAATTCGGATTGCAAAGGAGTTTGAGTTATGAAAATGAAAAAAGATCCTTCCAAATGTCCCTTGATGGCGTATTTATAGGTGGAAAATGCTCCTGGAATGGCTTCGGTTCGGATCCATGTGGCACCCATCCCGTTACTATCGAGTTCAGATGGGGTATGATAGTGACAGCACACCAGGTTAGTGGCAAACATGGGTACAACGTGGGTATAACCGCTCCGAATATTAAGGAAAACATGGAGTGAAACAGTCGTGATTTTGGGTTCGGATCAAGGGTGCTAGAAATTAGGGGATCGGATTGGTTTTGTCCCTCCAATCCGGTTCAACCTGTATTCTTTCTTTCTTGGCTTTGTGCTGGTCTCCTCCTTTCCAAAGAAATCCGATCCGACTTGTAATGAGAAAACATTCTTCATTTTTTGATCTTTTAATTTTTGTGTAGCCTAGTTCGCAAAGTAGGCTAACAGAAACAAATGCAAATTGTACTATTTGCATCTTTTGTTTATACAATAGATGCAAATGAAGAGATGCAAAAGACAAGCTTTGTAGTAGTGAATGTTGATTCACGAGAATTTTGATTAATGACAACGAAGAGAAGAACAATAGAAATCATGTCAAGAAGTTAAGTTTTTATATATATATATATATATTGAGTTTTTTTAGATTTATGTTAAAATCTATCCACAAAGTATAACACGATTGCACGAATTTTTAGTCTTTTATATATATGTATATGTTCTTTATAAACCAATTGATACTGGACAGGTTCTGTAACTAGTCGACTAGTAGGAAACAGACCAGTCGACTGGTTACAGACTAGAAGTCCACTAATGGCTAGTTCCTGAGCATATTTAAAAACATATATGAATTTCATTCTTAATCAATCGACTAGTGACTTTTCTACCTGTCGACTGATCAGAGGTTAGCATTCATTTTTATGAAGAGTCACCTTCTTTCATGAAGAGATTCCTCTTTAATTATGAACATGAATGGATGCAACTCTTTACCGAAACTTCTCATGAAAGAATGCTACTCTTCTACAATTATATAAGCACTACAAACATGTTTTCCAAATCACCAATTCTCACATATTCTCTCTAGTTTCTAATTTACACTTCTATACTCACTGCATTCTAAAGCTCTCTTAAATTCAAGTTACTTGTTGAATCTTTAATATTATTTCAAATCTCTTAGTTCAATAAGCAACATACTTCCTTCAATCTTCACATACACTTCAAATACATGAGGATAAGATTATAAGAAGGGTGTACTTCATCGTGACTATTCCGTGTTGATTAGAGAACACATTCAAAAGTCAAAACACTTGTAAATTGTGAAGTCTTGTGTGGGTGCTCAGGCGTGGACATCCTTGTTGGTGCTCGGGTGTATTAAGACCTATTCCTCCGGGTTAAGAGAGGGTGTGATAGTGAATTACGAAGAGGAGCTTCGGGACTGGACATAGGGTGGGAAGTCCGAAACAGTTTAAAAATCCTGGTGTCTTTTACTTACTGCATTTTAATTTGTGATATATCTATATGGCTTACGTTTACCTGCATAACTATTGTAGTTTAATAGTTAGTTTATCATATACCATTCCGCTATATCCACATAAAGATCCTTCTTAAGTCATACACATCGACTTTTTCAATACATTCCCCACCGGGGGATAGTACTTGAATTCCTCAACTCTTTTGGCCTTCCAGCATTCAGTGGAGATGCTCGATTTTAAACAGATTTATTTTGAGAACTAAAGTCTTGAAAATCATAGAACTTCAGCCTTACCAGAAAACCATCATAGCTAAGTTAACTAAGATGCAGAGAAATGAATAGGATGCAGAGGGTTAAAGAAATCTCAAAACTCGGCTATCAACCGGCAACCAGATACAACACTAGGTGGCACAATGCAATCTCCAACTTCAACTTTGCCACATATTGACAATATTCATCTACCAGAAATAGATCTAACACAGTATAGATAGTGGTTCACATATAACAAAAACCAATGACATCGTTGCTACCTCAAGACAAACACACTAGGTCGGCACATAATCACTAAGACAATTCACCCTCAAAGCAGACCAACAACCTACAAGCAAGCTTACACTGTTAACAACAAGCACCACACACAAAACTTAGTATACAAAAAGGGATTACTCAGCTGGGCGCAAGAATCCAAGCCAGATTCAAAGAAGAATACCATCCTCGAACGATGCGGAGATCCGATATCAGACATGAGAAAGAGATCCAATAAAATCAGAGATCCGTAAAGCAAGACACAGGGAGAGGGGACCAGCTAAGCATGTTACTTAAACAACCTATTCAATGTTGTCTGAAGGTTTACACATGAGAAATGGCGAAAGAAGAAGAGAAGAGCTCACGAGGCCAGGGTCAAGGGGATTCATCAGGAGGCGACTGAAGCAGTGGTGAAAGGACAAGACAGAGCAGTAGACAAATGGAGTTGTATTTTGGAGGTCGAATTAAAGTAATCGACAATTTGATAATAGATCTAGATCTACCAGTAGAGGTACTAAACCACAATAGAGAAAGCTAAGGAATGGTTAGGGATTGGAGGAAGAAGCAGGGTTAGATCAAAGAAGGAGACGTTGACCAATAGAGGAAGGAGGCAGAAGGAGTAATAGCTCAAATCGCCATTGAAATTTCGAAGGCTAATTCCATCTTAGTTTAAATGAAAAAAATTGAGTCAACTGACATAAAATTTTATTAAGCTCAATGGTTTAACTGATTTAAATGATTAATTTATATTGTCCTACTTCTTTAAATAGATGTGCAGATTATTGGGATTCTTATAGATTTGTTAGTAATGTTAGTAAAAGATACGTTTTGGATTCTTTAATCACTATCATATGCTGGTTCATTTGGTTAGAAAGAAATCAGAGATTTTTTCATGCTAATTCTGTATCTATGGATAACTTAGTTATTAAGATAGTTTATTTTTGCTTGGATTGGATGTCTAGTTCACAATACAAGTAATATCGGAAATTGTGCTTTAAAAGTTTTTTGAGTAAAGTTAAATTTAATTTGAGTCTATTTATTAGAATTAGCAAAAATTTTCAAAATAGATTTCGTATTGGTTGGTAATCTATTTTATCAGTGTTTCCTTCTATCTTTTTTCTACACATATATGTATGGTTTATATATATGTAGGTTTATATATATGTTCTATTATATATATATATACATATATATTGCCATATATATATGTGTGTGATAAATTACTAATAGTTTGTTGAGTTTATAGCAGATCCAGGTTGTTGATTAGGAGGAAGTACTTAGTGGATAGCTGGATGGTTCGATAGTAGCTGTTGGATGGGATGCTTTTATTGTGTAGTCTTGGAGTGATGTATTTGGATGTTATGTTTCTCTTTGGCTACTTTTTTGTGTATTGTTTGTATTGGAGTAGATATACTTTAATATCGGGTGGTGGCCTTGCTGGAATTCGATATTGAAGTAGGATGGGCGGTGGTTTATCCGGAGCTCATCTATCTACCTCCTTTACATATTTACAGTAGAGTCTGGTATTATGTAGTTGGACTTTGTAGTTTCTGACTTTATATTTTTATATATATGTGTGTGCTCTCTTCTTTTCAGAAGATCACACATTTTTGTTTTCAAAAAATTTGAACTTTTGGAAATTTATTTAAGTATAAAAAACTAAAAACGTGAAATTTAAACGTTGATTTAAAACAAATGAAACGAAATGAATTTGGAATCTAAGTTTAAAACCAATTTGAAGTTAATGGCTTAAAAAAATTGTAATTCAATTTGTAATATAACTTGTCACTTTTTTTTAAATTGAAATTTATATCATTATAACACTTGAGTTTTAATTTAAATTGAACTGAAACTAAAAATATGAATTAACGTTAAGTCGAATTATAAAAATATGGATATTTAATTTGGATTGGATTAGTTGTTATAATTATTTATGTTATATTAAATTATTTTATTTAAATCAACATCTCTTTTATTATTTATGTCAATAACTAAAAATACACTTTACAGCTATTTTAATAAAATTATTTTATATATTTCATTTAACTATGGTATAGCTTATACTGTTTTAATCAAACTATTATAAACTAAATGTAACAATTAAATATTTTATAAATATGAAGTCATGTTGTTTTATACAAAGTTTATCTGTTATATATCTAACTATTTTTACCAAACTAACTATTTTAAAATAAAAGTGTATATGTCCAATCCGAGTATTTAAGTCCAAAATGATTGAATATTAACAATCAATTGAATAATGATATTTGTGACTTGGAATCTAAAATTGAGTGCGAGTTTTAATTATGAATCGATTTGTAAGCATGAAATCTAAAATTTGAAACTATATAGAAAAATTGAATCGTTTTGAGATTTTGATATATAAAATCAATACTTGAAGTTAATTGAATTACGATACAGGAAAATGATTTCAAATTTAATGAAAATGGTGTGAAGTAAACATTTTGTTGTTAAAGAGACAGGAGTCGATACTGTCATCCTACCTATACCAATATCATTTGAGCAATCATGAACATGGTGGATAATCCAGAATGAAGTAGAATGAATTTGGCGAACGTTACTGGATTGAGAAAGAGAACGAAGATGGATTGCTTTGATGTTCAGATAATAACTAAAAAATGGCTAAATTAGGAGTTATACCATAACCAAGTAGGTAGGCCACCCCCATCGCCAACACTTCTTCAAGTTATTATTACTATCCCAGTTCCGCGTTTGATTGTTTTGGTATACATCTTCGATTTATGGAACCACTACTACAAAAATGGGCATATTCAACACTAATTTGTGTGTGTTGCATGAAAAGTGAGGCGAAAGCTATGATTTCTATGATCTTTTACAACAATATTAATATGTTGTTGCATTAGATGTGAATGCACTGTTGTGGTGGGAATTTTAGTGTTTTGACGTGCAACACTAGTTAAAAGCGTAGCTTTACATATATAGAATCTAGCTCAGTGGTCCTCTCAGCATAAACAAAACCCCCACCAATGATGACTCATTAATCAAATGTTTTAAACCAATCTATGGTTCTGATGATTCTAAACATTAGCCATCATCCAATTAATGACAGCCATCTCATTGCATTCTTTTGATGAAATTTTGGCGCGATCTTCCCCCTTCATGAAATATTGTAAACATAATCTGGTCTTAAATCGTTCTTCTTCTCTGTCATCTAATTGTTCTTTCCCCCTTTTTAACAAAAATCTACACCTAAATTCACGTCAATATTCCTCCTCTCCTCGATAGCAAATTTTATTCCGCAAAGGTTGAAGCTTTGAAACACTTTCTAGCTTTGATTACTCAAGGCGTTGACATCGCCAATATTTTTCCCTCAGGTTTAGTTTGGGTAGAAATGCGAATTAGTTGCGCTTAATATAGATTAGATTATGAGTAATTAGTAACTAGTTCATATGTTACACTTTGGAAAACTTATTCACTTATGAGTAATTAATTGCGTGGACATCCCAAACTTAGGAAAACCCATTCGCTTATGAGTGTTTAGTCGGTGAAAGATTAGACTATGAGTATTAGTTGCGCTTCGACCATTGATTTGGGAATTGGGATTATGCTGAGGTATATTCAAAAATTATACCCAACAATAAACCAAAAAAAGAAGATGGCGCCGGTGGGTTTGCCATCTGGATATAGGTTTCATCCAACTAACGAGGAGTTTGTTAATTATTATCTTAAAAGGAAGTTTCATTGTCTCAACATTGAGCTGGATATTGTTCCTGATGTAGGGATCCTAAGAGGTACCTTTTTGGGCCATGAGATCGGAAGTACCCAAATGGGTTTCGAACGAACAAAGCAACTGGAGCAGGATACTAGAAATCTACTGGAAAAGACAGGCAGCTTTCTTATCAGAATCGGGTTATTGGCATGAAAAAGACATTGGTTTATTATAGAGGTTGAACTAGTTAAGGAATGAGGACTAACTGGGTTATGCATGAGTATCGGCTTGATGATAAGGAATGCGAAGATACTATGGGTTTGCAGGACTCGTATGCACTATTTATAGTTTTCAAGAAAAACATTGTGTGCACCGAAATAGAGGACCATGGACAATGCAATAACACAGCAGTAATGGAGAGACCTTAAGCAATCACTAGTGATAATATCAATAATGATCAGTATCAAAACATGTCTCCTAATGTTGGTCCGATGAGCTCATCTTCGTGCGTGGATGAATATGACAAAGATGATGCATGGTTGCATGGGTGAATGTATGGTTATGAAAAACATGTTTTCAGTTTTTAATACGTTGATTATGAAATAAGAAGAGTCTTGACAAGTACACTAACATACCATGCAGAAACCTTTGAAGTAAGGGTATTTTTATATAAAGGTAAATCAATTTACTGTCTAAATTGATTTGCAACTTGGGTTCATTTACATTAACATATAATTGTATGCTTGAGGTTTTATGATACAGATACATGTGTAGCACTGCGGTGTGTTTTTGTAGAGGCTTTGGAAACTACCAATTTCACAATCTGAACGAGTCGTTCACCCATATCTAATCTACTATACGAACAGGTATTTTCCATTTGATTTTGGAAACTACCAATTTCAATGTTTCGATTTTGGGAACGTATGCTCAGTTTTGCAAACTGAGCTCACTTCAGGTATGCATCCATATTATGCCTTACTACATATGATAAAGCAGTCGTATAAAAAAGTATAATAATGCAGCAAAAGTATCATAAGGCAGCAAAAATTATAGTAGCATCAATTCATACCAGATCAGGGCAGCAAAAGTTAACTTAATACATACATACATTAGCAAAAGTTATAGTAGTATCAGGGCATCAAAAGTATCATAAGGTAGCAAAAGGTAACTTAATACATACATATATACACATCCAAAAAAAGGACATTATAGTAGCATCAGTTCATACCAGATCAGGGCTTTGCCGGGTTATGGAACTTCTAACATATTCATTAGGGCTTTGCGGCTGTGGAAGAGCCGGTCCGAATTGAGCAGCCACATGTGATGGACCCGCAGCATCAGGACAACAGGTGAGGTAGTTTGGCCAATCATATTCCTGATCAACTTCCAAATCTACCCACTACTCATTCCTCTAGTTCATTGGGGCTTGGTTATCAGCATGTATATCATGGGTGGCTTCAAGAAATAAGCTTGGCAAGGGGTAGCAAAGCAGCTTCATGTATCATTGCATTAAATCTTTCATCTGAATCCATTTCCACTCCGTGATTACACAAACACGAAACCACCTGTTCCTCCTTATTGCTCACAAATGGAAGTTCAGGTCTTGTTCCAGGATGAGCATGGGTACAACGTTGAACCTTAATGAGGTAAACCTTGTTATTGAATTGAGCAGCAAAAGTATTAATATAGCCAATGCCTTCATAAAATTACATTATCAGGTAGAAAGATGTATGGTCATACTAAGACTAGTTACAATCGTCAATTGTAGCACACGTCCCGTTGGCTTCATTATTCCTTCAACAGGATGAACATTACTCTTTAGGAACTCGGGAAAGCCATCAACTTTAGCCCATGATTCCACTTCTAACGCTGGTTCAGGATCAAATTTGCTTGCAGGTAAATAGCTCCACCAAGTTTTGTAAAAACTTTCAACATTAACACATGATCATGCTTACTGTAAGTTGGGCATGATACTAGAAAAGAGTTATTGGGTATTACCCGCATAGGCCACGAATTATAATTCAGAGTCACCTAAAGCATGTGATGCATAGCTTCAACATTCCAATGTCCTTTAAGAACAGTGGCAGTGATGTATAGCGACGAGTCCTCCATTGATTTTTTTTTAACTTTCGAAGATTGGGGTTTAGGGGATATGGAGTTGATGATGTTTTGAAGCTTGAAAGGGTATGCAAGGGACCCACTGGATGGTGTTGGTAAATGTGCGAATTGGAAATTTTTGCAATGAAGACGAAGCATACTCAATTCGGAGGTGGCACGTGTGACCAATGGTGAATGGTCAACTGTTATAACTGTATGCAAAGCATTTATAAGTTAAGATGGCCAGATAGTTAATTTCTATGATATATTTATAGGATATACATGCACAAATGCATTTATCAAATAATAACTTGTGAAAATCAAATTGCAGGATCTGAATTGACGAGGAGAGATATAGCCAGCAAGTGAAGGACCTGAAATGACGTGGAGAGATACAGTTTCTGGTTCATGGCATTGTTACTTTGTAGAATGCATTCGATCGTATGTGTTGGCACTTGTATTGAAGGTGGTATGTGTTGGCACTTGTAGTATGCAGATTATTTGAATTGTACTTTTAAATTATCTATTTGATCGTATGTGTTATATTTGAAGAATTGGTATGGTATGTAGAATATTTTTGATGGTTAGAATGTGATAACGAATATAACGGATGTGTTACTTCTATGTACAAAACTGGTATTGCAAAATTTATAATTAAAGCTTTGTATTTTCCTTCTTTTACTATTGCATTTGCTTTTTTCCTTATGTTGAATTTCAAGATAATGGTGTTGCATTCCATAATACAGTGGTGTTGCATAACATAAAATACCACATGGCACGTAGACCCCATAGCTGACGTGGCATGTGACACGTGTGCAGCTGACATGGAAAGCTGACATTTCGTATGACATGTAGGCAACTGACATGGAAAGCTCACTTGGCCTCGCTGTCGTGACCTGGTAGCCAAGATCTAGCTAATGTTCAAGCAACGCTGAATATTGTTGCATTACATGCAAATAGTGTTGCATTATGTCTATAATACATCACTTTCTTTCTATGCAGTAGATGAGCTAAAGCATTGCCTTAGAGGTCTAAGGCAACGGCCACGGATGTCGCGCCCTTCTGGCGTTGCCTATTTGAAAAAAAGGGAAAATGCAATGTATTTTCGATCTAAGGCCACATAAAACCTATGTCGAATTTGCCCACTTTTGTAGTAGTGAGTGTTGACCGTGGTGGGAGGTAGTTGCGGCTATGCATTACCACCGATCTGGGAATGCAACTGGAGGAATCCTACCTTGGGTATTTCCTCATGTACTTTGTCATATTTATCTTAATTGAGTCCCCTATGTTTTTGATTTGTTGTTGTTTTCTATATAGTTCCCTCTCGTAACACTAATGCATTGAAATTACGACATTATATAGAATATAATGATTATAAACTGTGCAAATGTAAAAATGTGATCCAACTTATGCCATTTTCAATAGTATATTTACCGTAGACAATATTATAATATCATATTTTATCATATATGTTTAGTTTAATGTATCCTTAAAGGATGGGAATCCCTCACATATTTTAGGTTACTGATGCATTACCTTAAACACTTCACCTGAGATAGATTTACTTCCATAAGGATGTTGGTCCTAGCTCGAGTATTTTGTTTTGTTTTATGCTCGGATCAGATTGAGTACTACAACATTTGAGATAGCACCTTTCGGAGCTGGGGACTTACTCGCAATGCAATCATTGTTACATTAAGATCTAAAACAAAGATTCTTTCTTGAACAAACTATAAAATGGAATTCCTTGATTTGGTCTCGACGAGGAAACTAAAGCAAATCAAATAAGGACACGTGGAAACCCGTGTGAAATACAAGGCCATCTTTCATGGCTAAATACTCTTCGGTGACTAATAGCGAAGTAGTACCATGAGGGAAAGGTTAAAAGAACCCCCCCAACGTTGTAACAACCCGGAATTTCAGAAAATTTAAATTTTTTATTTTAGTTATTTTAATGGATTTTGAATATTTAAAATGATTTATTTTAAATAATAACAACTAAAAATTTATTTTAATTGAAGTTAAAACGAATACATTTATTTTAATTATAAAACAAGCCTGAAATGGCGCGGTAGTCTAAAAATTCGATTTTAAACTTTAACTGGATGTTCAGAATTCAAAATAAATCGGATTTCGGTAAAACCAAAAATATTATAATCTGTCTAATCATATCTTTCTAACGAATATGAAAATTTTACATTTCATAATATATATTGAAAGTTATGTCCAGTTGAAAATTTGAAATAGTCGTTATGGAATTTATATATATTTTAATATAATATATAGCCCTTAAAAATAACCATTTTGCAAATGACCTCCGTTTTCAATGAAACCACTTTTGTTGGATTCGAAATGTCAAATTATTATCATATTCCAATTTTCATAATTTTTGGAATGGATATGTGAGCGTGGTGAATTTAAACATGTTTGGTACTATTAGTTTGAATTTAATCGACTAGAAAATGACAATTTCTCAAATGGTCTCCAAATTGGCGAAATTAGTTTTGTTAGGACTGTATCGTCAAAAAACACGTTGCTAGATTTATCTTTTTGGAATTTTGCAGTCAGTACATGGCCTTGGTAAATTAAAATGTACGTTGAAACCAATTTTATACATTATATTAGTTATATTTTAATTTTGATGAAAACTGATCGTAACAGTCGAATTGGTTTACGGGACATATCCCATTGTGTTCGGAATTGGGGTATTTATCTCAGGACGACAGTCATTGGGTTCAATTTGGAGTTCAAAATAAAAAACTAACTTTTTGGAATTTAAATTAAATTTAATATATAATTATAACTCAACCCCCCTTCTTTTTCTCTCCCGTCGTTGATTTGGGAAAAAAAGAGGAAAAAACGCCGTTCTCTAACCCTAGCCACCCCCTCCAACCGCCGCCTCACCACCGTGCCCCCTAGCGCCGTAGCGCCTCCCCCCAGCCACCGCGCCGCCACTCCCTCCTCTGACCTCCTCCTTCCCTCTCCCCTTCAAAAAAAACCCCAAACCCATATAAAACTGCCGCCCCTGACCACCAACGGCCAGCCGCACCCCTCTGCCACCTACCCGACCACCTGCACCGCCCCTAAAACCCCCACCTCCGACCGTGGGTCCCCCCAATCTCCAATTTCCCCTTTTACACTAATTTCAGTTTTTGCAAATAAGACCTTGACGTTCTTTAGCCAGTAACTCTCCAACCGTGCGTTTCTGGCCAAAATTCCACAGTGCCAAAGTCGAAGAGCACGATTTTCACTTCAATTTAGGTTTATGGAAGTCATATTTTGGATTGCGGAGCCGCTTGAAAGACGCATCCAAAATCTGTTGTTTAAATACTATCTTTTCGCAAATTCTGGTAAAATGGAGCACTTTTGGAAGAAAGGCCACTAAGCGAAAGTTGTCCGAAATGGCGCGTTTAAGCTAGGATAAAAGACGGCGTGAAGACTGGAGCTCATTTGCAAATTCTGGAACCAGAACAACGAATCAGAATGCCAGAAAACAACGGCGGAGTGGATCCTAATGTGAGAACACCTTCTCACTCAAGTTATTTTACAGTTAAATATATTCTAGGTTGCAGACGGGGCTTAGTAGCCCCTGACACTATTTATTTTTACAAACCACGGTTGTTTGTTTGGATTGAATTTTGGAAAAATTGACTGTATCGTGTTGCATTGAATGTGATTGATGATTGTGTATGGCGCGAGCCAGTATCAAGAGAGGGGTAATACTAGAGATTACTCCGGTTCTAATATCGTGCCGTTATAATTCCGAAATTTTCTAAAATAAATATTTATTCATTAAAAATATAATTTTTATTGTGTATGTGAACTATATAAAATAGTCAAGTGTTGAAATAAATATTTAATCGTTCAAAATATATTTATGGGAAGATTAAAAATAAATTTCACAGAATTTATCTTTGATAAAATTAATGGGAACATTTCCCTAAATATGTGAATATTTGAATTAAAGAATATTCTAAACTGGAATGAGGCATATGATGTGTTTTTATAGCACTTGATTATTGATTATAAAATACGAAAGTTATTTGGAAAGACCGGGTTTATCCCATTCTGAATAAACTGATACGACGACTAAAAGTCGACGATGATGATGGTGGTTGAAGATCGGAGTTCTTCCCATCTTTTGGATGATTACTGATGCCTTGATTAGGCTGTACATCCAAGACAAGGTAATAATTGGTGATCGTCCAGACGTACTGGGAGATCGACCGGATATGCGGGGGATTCTCTTCCATATTGGACATATGGAACGAGGAATAAGGTGCCTCTGGTTTTGTTCAGACCCAAAAAGGACTAATAAATGGATGTGTGTCTGACATTGGATTTCATTCTATGTTGATTGATCTCTATTAAATATATAACTGTTTAGTGGTGGATAATTTATTATCTTGCTTAACACCCTTCTCTGAGACGTACGAGCTTATAGGTTATATATCGGTAAAAATCAATGGTACGTTGTAGATTGTCGAGTGTGGCATGTTTGATTCCCTGAATTAAATAATCATTGAGTAATGATTTATGAGATTAAAACTAAGTGAAGTTTTAATGAATTTTTAAATAGATTGAAATGAGAATGTGATAATATAAATTATCAAATTTGGGAAATGATCGAGAATGGAGTACCACCATTTTTTACTCCAGGCGACAGTTAAATCCTTAATTAGATTTGAACATGAAATGGTAATTAAATTTATCGATAATACCATGGTGTTAGATACAAAGTATTACCAGTTTTGCTCCATGGGATGAATAGGTTAGGATTGGGATTAATGAATAAATGATTACTTCGGTAAGGCTCGATAATCCAGGCTAATTTATAAACCTTAATTTGGTTCAGAAATGATATCCAAAGGAAGATTAAAGAATAAATTTCAAAGAATTTATCTTTGATAACATTAATGGGAACCTTTCCCTAAATATGTGAATATTTGAATTAAAGAATATTCTGAACTGGAATGAGGCGTATGATGTGTTTTAATAGCACTTGGTTATTGATTATAAAATACGAAAGTTATTTGGAAAGATCGGGTTTATCCCATTCTGAATAAATGATACGACAAATAAAAGTCGAGGATGATGATGGTGGTTGAAGACCGGAGTTCTTCACAACGTTTGGATGATTACTAATATCTTGATTGGGATGTACACCCAAGACAAGGTAATAAATGGTGATTGTCTAGACGTACACCCAAGGAAAGCATTGCATTGTTTATAAAAAGTTTTTGCATTGGTGTTCTTGGAGAAAACCTGTTCCGTGTTATACGGCATGGTCCCTTTATTTAATCTACTATAAAGTAAAGTTTTAAATAACTTTTTTAGTTCTCACACCAGTCCCATGACGGACCTAGAGTTTATTATTTTAACCTAAACTCTGGGTGCCTCTATTTTCTAAACGGGCACCTAGTAGATTTGGTTTTGCAGATATTATTTTTCACAGGATCTTGGATTTACAGCTGGAGCTATATTCAGCAAGCTTTGTATCCGTGTATCTCTTTTAGTAGTGTTATGTATTATTTTTTCGCTACTTTGTAATTTAAATCTCTGATATTTTTCTTATGTATATTATTTATTCATACTCTGTTATATTCTTGTACTCTGATGTAATTGGTAATAAGCAATGAAATGTTCTATTGTTTGTGTTCTGACTTGTCGTGTTCTCAACTCTATCCGGGCTTTCCAATAAGGGCGAGTGTAACGACCCGTGTTTTTGCCCGTCAAATATTTAATTTAATTTATTTATTTTAAATATTATATTGGGAATATTAATGGAATTTAATATTTAATTCGTTACTGAAACGAAGTTGAACGTTATAATTTATATATAATATAAATTCGAGCTTGAAAATGGCGTGCAGTTTGTAAATTGGAGTTTTGAACTTCAACTGAGAATACAGGATTCGATATAAGTCGGATTTCTATGAAACAAGAAACGTTAGAACCGTATTGACGATAATTTTCATATGAAAGAGAAAAATCCAGATTTCGTGTTGTTGATAGTAAGTTGTGGCCAAATCAAATTTTGAAATAGTCGCTATGGAAAATCGTTATTAAATTATAGTCCTTTAAAATGGCCATTTTGCAAACGGATTCAGATTTCGACGAAACCAGTTTCATTAGAACCGTATCGTTAAATTATTGTATGGTGGTGAGTGGCGTGGAAAACCGATGTCGTATGTGGTCACGGTAGCCATAAACGCCCGTTCAATTTCTATAACGCGTAATTAAATAAATAAAGGGACATTCGAGTGTAACTAGAGCAGACGATCGAATTAGGCCACGAAACCAGTTCCGTTGAGTTTGTAGCGTCGATTATAGTCAGGATAGGTATATAGTTTGCTATTTTTAAAGACCGAGAAATTTGGCGTTAAAAATGGTAGTGCGGTGCGCGGTAAAAACAGCCTACCGGGGCAACAGTCTCAGAATGCGACGAAATTAGTGCTGTTGGGTTCGTATCAACAAATTATTGTAAGATTTCAAAGTTTCAAGTTGATTTGATTTATCTAGTGATCGTAGAAAAATTAAATGCGTGATTATTTCTGGTTTTATAAAGGAAAATTTTTCATATGACCTCGGATTTCGACGAAACTTGTCCCATTGGGTCCGGAATACCTTTTTACACTAAGATTAGCCTTTTTATCAGAAGACGGGAATCGTTTGTAGTGATTTTTAACGTGATTTCTCACCAACGAAATATTCACACATTATAATATTATAAAACTATCCCACCATTTCACTTTTTCTCTTTGCTTTGCTTACGTCCTCCCAGTTAGCTTGCGCCCCACATTTTTCAATTGCTTGCATCCCAATCCATATACAAACCGTGATAGCCAAGGATTATTTTGAAATCTTCACCCAATGGACAGCTACTCTATTTTCTCTGCACAGCTATAACCTAGACAGCTTGCTCCCCACGTATTTCTCTCCTATATATTGACTTCTCTCCATTCGTTCTCTTGTGGTAAGTACAACCGAAGCTTTCCTCTTATTTACAAACTCTCCTCTCATTAAAAAAAAGAGAGAGAAGAAGAAATAAGGAACTGGAGCGAGAAGAGGAAGAACGCAGTAGGAGGGGGACGTGGGAAACTGTGGTGTGGAGGAAAGAAGCGAGACTTGAGTGGAAGGCGGAGGGGACTGAGGCGTTTCAGTCGGGGCTGGTGGATGGTGGTCCGGTGGGTCATCAAAGCCGCGGCAGTGTGAAGAAGGACGGTGAAGTGATGGACCAGTGGTGGAGTATGTTTTCAGTGATGAATATGGTGACATTGTTTTGAAGAATGGTGGAGGAATGAGGGTAGTGGAAGGACGCGGTCATGGAAAATGTGGTGGAGCTGTTGTCTGTATGTTTCGAAAGCAGGAGAAGGCACGGTTTGTTGTGATGCTTGGAAATAACGAAGAGAGGTGCGATGTGAGGAATTGAAACCGTACGTGGGTGCGGTTATTCAAGCAACAGTATTTCGGTGTTGAGCTGTTGTGAAAACAAAATGGGAACGTGGGTATTGGGTGCAGGTTTGAGGACAGAACGAAGTAGTTAAGAGGGTCCGGACTTGGGTTTTTCTATTTCTGAAGCAATCGGCAGATCATATTGGTGATAAGTGTAGGAATCAGGGTACAAGGAAGTTCGGACAGAACAAAACAAAATGCTGAAGGAATAGCCAAGGCAACAAAGGAAAGAATGACCAAACGGTTTGAATTCATATTTAAGCGTAATTAAGTTGTTAATGAAGGGATTAAACTTAAATATGTTTTATTGAGTGGGACGTGAATCTTGACAGGAATAAAAGCCTGGATGTGTTTTCAATGCTGACCGCGTACTGGAATTTGGGAACGAACGAAAAGCAATAGGAATCGGCTTCATTTATGAAAAGTAATTAGCTAATTAAATTTTTAATTAGGGAAATTTTATTTTAGATTAAAACCGTAAATAATTTATATCTATGACATATGCATGTTATCAGAAATTGGCAAAATGAAAGGCATCAAACCGTATGGGTGAACGCTGCTGGTGGGATTGTTTTGGACAGAAGTGAGAACTGCTGAAATCTATTGTTAAATTAAAACATTGGTTTAATTTAACGGGAAACTGAATCGCTTAGCGACAACGAAATCAAGGTGAGTTAAACTCACTCAGTTACCCTTTTTATATTTTATATAAATTGGGTATTTTTATTTTGTGTGCTCTGTTTGCCAATGGTTGACTGTTTTGCTGGTTATCTATTTATCTGTTGATTTAACCAATGAAATTAAACCGTGTTTAATTTCAGTGAAATACCAAATCGTTATGTTAACGATTGGATCCAACAAAGGTAACTAACCCTGTTGGTCACTTTTATTTATAAACGTGCTAAATTGTTTGAATTGTTCTGTTATTTGGTTGATGTTAAATGGTTGTTATTTATCATCAGTTAATTGTGATTTATTGCTGTTTATTAACGAAATATTCAACATCTGTTTGGTTTGAACCAATGGGCGATATTGGTTAAGTGTTTGGCAGAGTATGGCCTTTAAAAATCAATCGGTTATAGATAGTGATTCACCGTCAGGCGAATCGATAGAGATGAAGTTATAAGAATTATTTTATAATCAGAGACAGATTTTGGAATATATTATTTAGGATAAAAGTTATTTAAGAGAAATAAATAAATATTTTATTTATTTAAGACCTTGACTTGTTATTAATTTATTTATAAATGAAATGCAGATGTTAGTCAGATTTACACATAGAAGGATAAGAAATGAATCAAACGGTTAACTTTGATAATTGTTTTGTAAAGAAAACATTTAAGGGATTTATTTAAATTATATATTTTTAATTAATTTTAAGTGAGAATTAATTGGAATCGGTTAGTGGAATAATCGAGTTTTTGAGTTAATTCAATCGACCGTTTGAATTGGATTTGATTATCAAATTAATGTGTTGTGACTAAAATAGTTAAATGAATATTGTTCGAGTTAAATAGGTTTTTAAAGAGATTTACTATTTATTTAGTTAACAAAGGAATTAATTACTTTTACACTAGCTAGTGAATTAAGGAATTTTTATTCTGATTAAGGAAAATTTATAAAAGTTCTTTTTAAACGAAGATGCATTTAAGAAGATGACGAAGGTGAAATGTAATCCAATTGGATGGGGTAAGGAATGTATGGACGGGATTTATATTTGAAAACCCGAGCTTTATATAACAAAGTTATAAGAGAATTTTAGGCAAAGGTAATGACTTTAAATTTAAATGTCACTTAATTATTTGAATTAAGTTAGAGAGAATTAAGATAAGAAGGTTTTGAAATAAACCAGGATGTTATAAATGGGATTTAAAGTGTTAAAGTGTAAATTTTGCATTAACACTACTTAATAATGGATTAAGTACGATCGAAGGATTGAAATGAGAATTTCCAAAGTAAGGAATGGTCGAATAGATTTTAAAAGGGATTGGAAATAAGGAAATTTGGTTAAAGAAGTGGATTATAGGGTTGTTTATCCAAATTCAAGTTATAAGGGGAATTGTTTTGAGACTGGAGTGGAATTTTGGTGTTTGGGTTACAAATGATATTTACCTGAGGATAAGAACGTTGTTTGATCAAGGTCTGAGAGGTAATTAGAATACCCCAACTTGAACAACATCGGGATTGTCTGAAGATAGTATTAGTTGGTAATCGTAAGAGACGTTAGTGAATATGTTTTGAAAATCTAAACAGCGATTTTAGCGCTGTTGTTATAATATATGTTTTGTGAATCTAATAGCGATTTTAGCGTTGTTGCTATGGTAAATGTTTTGTAAACTTAAACAGCGATTATAGCGCTGTTGTTTTGTAATTCTAAATAGTAATTATAATGCTATGGTTATGACATACGTGCTAAAAAATCTAAACAACGTTATAACATATGTGATATAAAATCCCTTACTAAAACTAATGGATTTCCCGATTTAAATAACAAAGAATGGTGTAACAAATATGTGGGAAGGGAGAATTAAGTGGGGAATTGAATAAGGTTATAAGTTATTTTACTAAGTATTATATCGTAATGGATTCTGAAGACATTTGTATATAAAAATATAGTTACCCAAGATAGAGTCAGTCAAACATAGTATTCAAGATGAGTTGCCATTTTGTACGACTGCTAGCGTAATTCACAGGGCTGCGGAGAGCCTACGGCGGTCGGATGTTTCCTGAGGGAATCAGGCGTAACCATTGTGATCGCCGCGATCTAGAGTCAAGCGAATGGAGTTATGTAAAATTAGAGTTAATCGGTTAGAGTTAAATCGAATTAGAGTTATTCAAATATCGTATTTTTAAATATTAACAGAGTTAGAAGTTTTGATTTAACAAAGTAAATCAGTTGTTAAAGGCCAAGTGATGCTGAATACTGAACCAGTAAACTCATCTGTTTGTCATGATTGAAACACTGTATATTTTGATAGTTAAAACACCGACTATCAAAACAGTCCAATACGATTGTTGGTATGGAAAGACCGGGATCGAATTTATATTCGAAAACCATTCCGACCAACAGATACGTGAAGAGATCAGAAGATGATCGAGTGGTGCTGTGAAGACCGTTGATTTTCATAAACGGAAGAACCACTAATTTTCTCTGCCTGGCAACCAGAGATAAGTTGTGATTCTGTCGTGGTTGTAATCTACGGATTGCAAGGACTTCTCGCTACTGATCCATGGGGTGATTCCTATATTGGATGCAGTAGGAGAGTACCTTCGGTTCATCCTGTTCCTGGATGACTTGTATGGACGGATGTCTGATAGAGTATTTCCAAAGGATCACGTACGTTGATTGCTTCAAACGTACTATAGTTGTTGGCGAAGAATTGCCAATCTCTTAGCTGCTGCTAGAGTATTTTTGGGGTCGTCAATTAGTGATATCTTACGGATCTGACGATGTGACATCCAAAGTGAATGACGACCAGATGATCAACAGTTATTCTGGCCTCAAGCCTCATCAACCGGGAGATGACAAAAATCGGGCAGGCAGCATGGCTATGTGGGTCGCTCCCATTAGGGTGTATAACCACCTATCTAGAGAAATTCCATTTGCCTCTTTAATCTGTTTCGATGCTGTCCCTTTTCGGGAGGCGGTTGCTGATCCCAACCGTCGGTGGTATACATTCGATACACTCAAGCGAAATGAGTGGTCGATCATGTGAGGGTCGGGTTGCAAGACGTTCTTGTTGAACCCAGTGTATTCGTCTCTAGAGATACACTATCGGTAGGTGGTCCCATACCTTGTCAAGGTCGAAAATCCAAACTCCAATAAGCGCCTGCGGTTTTTGATTGTATACTATATATGTGGAGCGTGAGATGCAAGCGTTCCACTAGATTGTTATTTACTTGTATGTAGACATTATTATAATATCAGAAAAGATATTGGTTTCAAAACTGTTTTGGTTTATCGTAAGGTAAAAACCGTCCGTGTTTATGTGTGGATTTGGTCTTACGATTATCCTTTTCTTTTGAAAAGATTTTGAACTTTAAAACAGGTTATGTGATATCCTTTATACTGTGCGAGTTTATCTCACTCTGGTTCACCAGACTGACCCGGTGTTTGTAATGCTCGGGTTAGACCGGGTTGTGCAGGTCCAGGTTTTCGGATGCTGCGATGTCCAGAGTCGAGCTGAAGAGGTTCAGACGTATTATATGTATGATATTACTACTATTCCGCTGTGATGTATATGAGGACAGGTTCTCATCACTGTCCAGATGTGTACTCTGATATTGTAAGTATTTTCAAAGCTATCAGTAAAGATTTATTTCGGTATTATATTTTGTTCTGCTACGATGTGAGACTCTGTGTTGTGTTGTTTCTTCTTCTTCTTCTTCTATTCTAATATTTCTATCTTATCTATTCTCACCCCCTAACTTCTTTCTATTAATGATCTGGAATGTTCGATGTCTGAATGGTCAACATGATAGTTTGAGTATGAGTGTATATCGGAGCTGAAGGTTAAGTAATTACCTTGGCTCTGTGGCGTGACTCAGTAGAGATGGGGTTAGCAATACCTTAGATTGAGTATGAGTGTATATATATATGAGTGAACATATTTGTAGATTTTATAAAAATTATTTTATATTGTGGCGATTTATTGGTTGAGTTGTTTATGAGCTCTGGTCGATCAGTTTGATCCACTGTATCGATAGGGGTTTCTATACACTCAAGCACGATAAACCGTCGCAGTATGTTTTGAAAGAGGGAAAATAATATAATTTTACCCAAATTATATTTGAATATAAAAGAATGATTAGTATTTCAAGTATTATAGTATATTGGATGTGTTGGTTGATTATAATTGAAATGGTTATATAAATAACTAATTAGAATTCGTATAATATAAAAGCAGATTTATTAAATCTGAAATCTAAATCAGAATTGGAATTAAAATTCCTAAATGTGGGAAAGGTGCTTGCGAATGAACTTTGATTGAATATATGAGAATTTTAAAATCCTAGGAGATTATAATTTGTTTTACGAGCATTGTGTTTGGTATTTGAAATGGATTTCAAAATGAAAGTGTTTAGAACTAGTTTTGAAAGTGACATGGTATTGAACTCACTTCGATAGCTGGAAAATAGATTCCGATGATGATCCGGACATCATCGGTGTTCATTTTCGAGTTGTAAGTGACGGATTACTACCAAAAATCTTGTTTTGAATTGCTTTGAGAAAAACAAGTTGTTTTAAATCTTGAAAAGAAATATTTAATTTTTGAAAGAGATGAACTGCTTAAAAACTGCCAGGAAGATTGTTTGAACAAAGACAAAATTTAATAGAAATTTGTGAAAGCAAATATAAATTGAATTGAAACCAATTAACTGGAAATTAGATCGAGATATAATATATCAAGTAGAATCAGATTTTTGAATTGTGAGACAGGGATCTGAAATGGTGTTGAACTGGTAAGTTAAGAGTTGAAATTGATGGTGGATGGAAATTGAGTTAAGAATGGGATTTGGCTTGGAGTCGTGAAGGATTTGGTTTTGAAGATAAAATTGGAATTTTGGTTGGAGAATGCATTTGTATATGCTGAAAAGGCAGCAGATGGAAAGAATATAATGATATGCCCGACAAAAAGGTACACGTTTATTTTTATTTGGATTTGGAGATTTGTGAGCCGATTTGGCAAGCCGCTTGGCTGTTTCATTTTCTTTTGGATTGGAGGAGGCTTAGAAAGGCGAGTTGTAGTTGTACCGATTGAGCCTACAAAGGAGGTGCTGGCGAAAATTTTCGGAAATATAATGTGTTAGAAAATTTTCAATATTTTTGAAAATATTTATTTATAATATTGAATTGATTTTGATTTAAACAAAATTGGATTTGAAAGTTAGTGAGTTTATAACGTTCTTTCTTACCTTCGCAATTTCGAGGACGAAATTATTTTAAGGGAGGAAGAATGTAACGACCCGTGTTTTTGCCCGTCAAATATTTAATTTAATTTATTTATTTTAAATATTATATTGGGAATATTAATGGAATTTAATATTTAATTCGTTACTGAAATGAAGTTGAACGTTATAATTTATATATAATATAAATTCGAGCTTGAAAATGGCGTGCAGTTCGTAAATTGGAGTTTTGAACTTCAACTGAGAATACAGGATTCGATATAAGTCGGATTTCTATGAAACATGAAACGTTGGAACCGTATTGACGATAATTTTCATATGAAAGAGAAAAATCCAGATTTCGTGTTGTTGATAGTAAGTTATGGCCAAATCAAATTTTGAAATAGTCGCTATGGAAAATCGTTATTAAATTATAGGCCTTTAAAATGGCCATTTTGCAAACGAATTCAGATTTCGACGAAACCAGTTTCATTAGAACCGTATCGTTAAATTATTGTACGGTGGTGAGTGGTGTGGAAAACCGATGTCGTATGTGGTCACGGTAGCCATAAACGCCCGTTCAATTTCTATAACGCGTAATTAAATAAATAAAGGGACATTCGAGTGTAACTAGAGCAGACGATCGAATTAGGCCACGAAACCAGTTCCGTTGAGTTCGTAGCGTCGATTATAGTCAGGATAGGTATATAGTTTGCTATTTTTAAAGACCGAGAAATTTGGCGTTAAAAATGGTAGTGCGGTGCGCGGTAAAAACAGCGTACCGGGGCAACAGTCTCAGAATGCGACGAAATTAGTGCCGTTGGGTTCGTATCAACAAATTATTGTAGGATTTCAAAGTTTCAAGTTGATTTGATTTATCTAGTGATCGTAGAAAAATTAAATGCGTGATTATTTCTGGTTTTATAAAGGAAAATTTTTCATACGACCTCGGATTTCGACGAAACTTGTCCCATTGGGTCCGGAATACCTTTTTACACTAAGATTAGCCTTTTTATCAGAAGACGGGAATCGTTTGTAGTGATTTTTAACGTGATTTCTCACCAACGAAATATTCACACATTATAATATTATAAAACTATCCCACCATTTCACTTTTCCTCTTTGCTTTGCTTACGTCCTCCCAGTTAGCTTGCGCCCCACATTTTTCAATTGCTTGCATCCCAATCCATATACAAACCATGACAGGCAAGGATTATTTTGAAATCTTCACCCAATGGACAGCTACTCTATTTTCTCTGCACAGCTATAACCTAGACAGCTTGCTCCCCACGTATTTCTCTCCTATATATTGACTTCTCTCCATTCGTTCGCTTGTGGTAAGTACAACCGAAGCTTTCCTCTTATTTACAAACTCTCCTCTCATTTAAAAAGAGAGAGAGAGAGAGAGAAGAAGAAATAAGGAACTGGAGCGAGAAGAGGAAGAACGCAGTAGGAGGGGGACGTGGGAAACTGTGGTGTGGAGGAAAGAAGCGAGACTTGAGTGGAAGGCGGAGGGGACTGAGGCGTTTCAGTCGGGGCTGGTGGATGGTGGTCCGGTGGGTCATCAAAGCCGCGACAGTGTGAATAAGGACGGTGAAGTGATGGACCAGTGGTGGAGTTCGTTTTCAGTGATGAATATGGTGACATTGTTTTGAAGAATGGTGGAGGAATGAGGGTAGTGGAAGGACGCGGTCATGGAAAATGTGGTGGAGCTGTTGTCTGTATGTTTCGAAAGCAGGAGAAGGCACGGTTTGTTGTGATGCTTGGAAATAACGAAGAGAGGTGCGATGTGAGGAATTGAAACCGTACGTGGGTGCGGTTATTCAAGCAACAGTATTTCAGTGTTGAGCTGTTGTGAAAACAAAATGGGAACGTGGGTATTGGGTGCAGGTTTGAGGACAGAACGAAGTAGTTAAGAGGGTCCGGACTTGGGTTTTTCTATTTCTGAAGCAATCGGCAGATCATATTGGTGATAAGTGTAGGAATCAGGGTACAAGGAAGTTCGGACAGAACAAAACAAAATGCTGAAGGAATAGCCAAGGCAACAAAGGAAAGAATGACGAAACGGTTTGAATTCATATTTAAGCGTAATTAAGTTGTTAATGAAGGGATTAAACTTAAATATGTTTTATTGAGTGGGACGTGAATCTTGACAGGAACAAAAGCCTGGATGTGTTTTCAATGCTGACCGCGTACTGGAATTTGGGAACGAACGAAAAGCAATAGGAATCAGCTTCATTTATGAAAAGTAATTAGCTAATTAAATTTTTAATTAGGAAAATTTTATTTTAGATTAAAACCGTAAATAATTTATATCTATGACATATGCATGTTATCAGAAATTGGCAAAATGAAAGGCATCAAACCGTATGGGTGAACGCTGCTGGTTGGATTGTTTTGGGCATAAGTGAGAACTGCTGAAATCTATTGTTAAATTAAAACGTTGGTTTAATTTAACGGGAAACTGAATCGCTTAGCGACAACGAAATCAAGGTGAGTTAAACTCACTCAGTTACCCTTTTTATATTTTATATAAATTGGGTATTTTTATTTTGTGTGCTCTGTTTGCCAATGGTTGACTATTTTGCTGGTTATCTATTTATCTGTTGATTTAACCAATGAAATTAAACCGTGTTTAATTTCAGTGAAATACCAAATCGTTATGTTAACGATTGGATCCAACAAAGGTAACTCACCCTGTTGGTCACTTTTATTTATAAACGTGCTAAATTGTTTGAATTGTTCTGTTATTTGGTTGATGTTAAATGGTTGTTATTTATCATCAGTTAATTGTGATTTATTGCTGTTTATTAACGAAATATTCAACATCTGTTTGGTTTGAACCAATGGGCGATATTGGTTAAGTGTTTGGCAGAGTATGGCCTTTAAAAATCAATCGGTTATAGATAGTGATTCACCGTCAGGCGAATCGATAGAGATGAAGTTATAAGAATTATTTTATAATCAGAGACAGATTTTGGAATATATTATTTGGGATAAAAGTTATTTAAAAGAAATAAATAAATATTTTATTTATTTAAGACCTTGACTTGATATTAATTTATTTATAAATTAAATGCAGATGTTAGTCAGATTTACACATAGAAGGATAAGAAATGAATCAAACGGTTAACTTTGATAATTGTTTTGTAAAGAAAACAGTTAAGGGATTTATTTAAATTATATATTTTTAATTAATTTTAAGTGAGAATTAATTGGAATCGGTTAGTGGAATAATCGAGTTTTTGAGTTAATTCAATCGACCGTTTGAATTGGATTTGATTATCAAATTAATGTGTTGTGACTAAAATAGTTAAATGAATATTGTTCGAGTTAAATAGGTTTTTAAAGAGATTTACTATTTATTTAGTTAACAAAGGAATTAACTACTTTTACACTAGCCAGTGAATTAAGGAATTTTTATTCTGATTAAGGAAAATTTATAAAAGTTCTTTTTAAACGAAGATGCATTTAAGAAGATGACGAAGGTGAAATGTAATCCAATTGGATGGGGTAAGGAATGTATGGACGGGATTTATATTTGAAAACCCGAGCTTTATATAACAATGCTATAAGAGAATTTTAGGCAAAGGTAATGACTTTAAATTTAAATGTCACTTAATTATTTGAATTAAGTTAGAGAGAATTATGATAAGAAGGTTTGGAAATAAACCAGGATGTTATAAATGGAATTTAAAGTGTTAAAGTGTAAATTTTGCATTAACACTACTTAATAATGGATTATGTAATGACCCGGATCCTTATGGGTTAATTTTAAATATTTAATATGGATTTAAATATTGGGGTGGATAATATAAATGGAATTTTATATTATGTTATTAGTTTAATAATCAATTTCAATTTATTTTCGAGTATATTAAATTATCAGAATACGAAAATGGATTTAGTTGAATTCAAAATTTGATTTAAATACAGTTCAAATAATTAATAGGGAATTTTATTTGAATTTATAACGATAATAATATTTACTTATTATCAAGGAGAATAAATTGTCTGAAATTAATTTATATTGATTTAAATTAATATCTCCTTCAGATGATCGAATTGGACTTCGTGACCTATCCCAGTGTGTCCGGAATAGTGGTATTACTCTAGGAAGGACAGTTGTTGGGTTCAGTAAGGAGTTCGGAGCCAAGGGTTATTTAAATTTAAAGGATACAAATTAAAATAAAAATAAAATATCTTTGTTGTGTGGTCAGAATAAAAGCTACAAGGCAAAAACCAAAACGTAACCGTGGATCAATTATTTCCACCAACTAAAACCAAACCGTGTCCCCTTCCACTCCACAAGTTAATGGTCTCGTTGTCCCTGTTAGAAGCCGCACCTTTCCTTATAAAACCAACGAGAACCTTTCCCCTTTTCATTATATATCTCCAACAAATGAAAATCGAATTGGTATTTCCCTCAAATTAAAAACCCGAGGCCATCTGTTTTTCCATTCTCTTCAATTCAAGTTGCGATCGATGTGTGAGCTCCCTGAAGCTTGCAAGTGTTCAAATGGGTTCCTGTAGGGCTCGGGGTTTAAAGTTCAACGCTGGTGGCATCGCGAAAGGGTAGGGGGCACGTAGATCAATACTAAGGAGGGTGACATGGAATTGGAAGAGCACGGCGAGTTTCTAGCAGGGTGCGATTTTGTTTAGAGTTCGGTGGCGTTACTGCTGTGAGCGCGAGCTAGGGGGTGTGAGCCGATGATCTGTATACGGAGGATATGGCGTTGAGTGGTGGTTCGGTGGAATAAGGGGGAGTCAGTGCGATCATGAACTGGATTAAAATGGGGACTTCAGTCGTTGATGTAGCAGAGGGACGAGATTTCAGGGAAGGCCGAATTGGGATTGGGTGCAATTGCTTTTTGGGTGGAGGAAGTAATCAAATTGGGTGTGGGGAAGGTCAGATTTATTTTGAGGAATAAACTGGAGTGGTGCAAATGTACTAATATTGATTTGGGAAGATGCTGTGTAAATAACAGCATTTAAATTTATCAATGATGCTTGGGATTTTTGGGATGAGGACTGGCGTGACCAGAAAATGGTCTGGTAGTGGTAGGAAGAAGTTCGAGATCGATGGTGAAGATGTATTAGCTTGTAAACATGAATTAAGGTAAATATTTTAGTTAAATAATTTATTTTTATTTCATTTAAATATCTCGATAGTTTAAATAATGAATATAAACTGTTAAATTTATGCGAGATCTTATAGAGTGGAATCAGTCGAGAAATGCGTGGCTCCAGGATACGTAATTCAGCGTTTGAGAATTTATATCAGAATGGATCAAAATAAAATATCAAGTGAGTAAATCTCACTCACCATTTAATTAGAATTATTTTTAGTTGTTAAAAATAATTATTGTTGCTTGTTTGAATATTGTTTGGTTGATTTAAATATATTAGTTATTTAGGACTATTATATATATATTGGGTTGATGATTGGTTGGATTCCCGCAGTATCATTAGCGGATGCCCGCGGTACCATAGCGGATGATTACCCTATACGCCCGACGCTATGATTAGTGGATGACCTTCATACCGCGATATCTGCCTTGAAGCAGGATGGGTATTACTATGTTGACTAACGTTTGTGGATGCAGGAAAACAGGTTGGAGGAATCCAACTGGATTCCTCAAAAATATATTATCTGTTTGTTGTTTGTTTGATTTTATATATATATTCATATATGATGTGTTAAAAATCAAATGATTGAAAATTGGTTGATTTGATTGTTTAAAATATCCCTGGGGCTTGAATATTGACTTATAAAAATATCGAAAAAGGGTATTTGAGATTTAAAAAGGGAATTCTATTTTTATAAATAGAATTTGAATTTTAAATGAACTATAGAAAATATTAACTTGTTTTGAATATATATGAACGAGTATTGAATTTATAAACGTTGTTTATAAATGGAAAGTATGGGATTTGAATTGAATTTATAAACGTTGTTTATAAATGGAAAGGTGGGATTTGAATTGAAATTATAAACATTGTTTATAAATAATGCAGAGAATTCAATTAGAATTTGAATATAGAATTCAAATGGACTTAAACTATAGAATTTGAAATATAGAATTCAAATGGTCTTTAACTATAGAATTTGAAATATAGAATTCAAATGGACTTAAACTATAGAATTTGAAATATAGAATTCAAATGGACTTTAACTATAGAATTTGAAATATATAATTCAAATGGACTTTAACTATAGAATTTGAAGATAGAATTCAAATGAAGTTTAAATAAAGAGAATTCAAATAGAATTGAATTAGAATTTGAATACAGAAGTCGATAAGGGAACGAGAGTATTAGTATAATTAGAATGTGTAATATGCAAGTTAAAAATATATTTGAACATGTCATGTTCAAATATGAAGGTGAAATAGACTGAAGAGTTAAGTAACAAATTTATTTAACAAATTTAGTTAAAACGATTAGTATAGTTGGAAATAGATTGGACAGGTATAAATATATAGGAGACAGGTTTGGAATAAAGTGTTAGAAGGTATATAGATAGAATGCCCGACAAAAATGTACATATTTAATTCATATATGAGATTTTATGCGCCGTATCGGGAAGCCGCTTGGCTTTTTCTTTTTCTTTTTGAGATAAGAAGGACCGGGAAAGCTATTTGAAATTTCCCGATGCTCCTGGTACAAAGGAGGTTATGGCGAATTTTTCTGGGAATTTAAGGAGATAGAATATTTTTAAGATAATTTGATAGTTAGAAATCAACGTATCGAAATATATAGAAGTCGATAAGAAAACGAACTTAGAAATAGAATAGTATAATCAAAAAGGGAAGTATAAGAATAAAATCTCGTTGGAATAGAAAGAGAAAGTGTTTATGTGTTTAAATGTGAATAATCAGTTGTATGGTATTGATTATTCGAGTAAGTAGTCTTGTCTGTTTTGACGTTAAATGTTATTCAGTCAAGGTCTGAGAGGTAATTATACCCCAACTTGATTGATTTCATGATATACCGATAAGTAGCAAGATTCAGGCTCAAAGATCAATGTGGAATAAGAATTAGTTAAATACTGTATTTGGGTTGTCGTAACGATGTTTTACACAACATCTGTTTTAACCCAAATATGTGCAAAGCTTGGAAATAGAATAATGAACGTTTCCTAAGTATAAGAAATAAACGAGTCGGAAAAAGAGATAAGTAATTGGAGTATTTTCCAATTATAAATAAAAGATATTTTCTAAAAGTTTAGGAAATAAAAGTAGGCGATATATGGAAATGTTTTCCAAATAACGTATAAGGCCAATATGGTTATTGAAAATATTTGGTTAACAAATATTGATAAGAAATAGAGAAGAGATTTAATTAATGGAATATTAATTAAAGGTTCAGTGATTGTTGGATGTTTGGATGAACACTTGTTTTATTCGATAATTAAATCATCGACTATCGAAACACTTGTTTTTATTCGATAGTTAAATCACAGACTATCGAAGTTTTAACCATCGTTGTCAATATGGAGAGACCGGTTGGATTATTATCCGAAGAACCACTCCGTATTGGCAGTAGCATTGCGAATCAGATTATATAAAGATAATCGAAGACGAAGTAGAGTGCAAGGACTTTTTCTATTAATAGAAATAGTACCTTCGATTCATCCTATTCCTGGGTGATGTGTATGGATGAATGTCTGACATATTATTTCCAGAAAGGTCACGTACATTGATTTCTTCAACCGTACCAAGAGTGGAAGCGGAGAAGGAAACTTCTTTTAGCTAACACGTAATGTACTGTTGAGGACGTCAATCGGTGATTCGATGGATTTGACGATGTGGCATTCGAAGTGAATCTGGTGTGATGATAAAGCGTAGCCTCTGGCCTCATCAACCGGTAAATGACAGAAATCGGGCAAGCAGCATGGCTATGTAGGTCGCACCTATTAGGGTGTATAATCACCTGATCTAGAGTTTCATTTACTTCTAAAAATCTATTGTCGATGCTGTCCCATTTGGGAAACGGTTGCTGATCCCAACCGTTGGTGATATACATTCGATACACTCAAGCGAAATGAGTGGTCGGTCATGTGTGGCTGAGTTGCAAGATGTTCTTGTTGAACTCGGTGTATTCTCCTCTAGAGATATACCAGCGGAAGGTGGTTCCATACCTTGTCATAGTTGGAAACCCATTACCCAATACGTGCTTGCGGTTTATGATTTGTATATATATGTGGAACGTGAGATGCAAACGTTCCACTAGATTGTTATCTACTTGATTTAGATATTATTATAATATCAAAGGTGTTTTGATATAAAGATTATCGTTCATTTCAAAGGGATTTTGAAAGTTAAATCAAGTGTTTGGATTCTCATGAGGGAAAAACCCGTTCCGTGTTATACGGCGTGGTCTTATGAGATATCATTTAGTTTCTGAAACTGTTTCAAACTGTTTACTCATACCAGTCCCATGACTGACCCGGAGTTTATTTTGTTTTGTTCTACCTAAACTCTTGGGTGCCTAAATTTGTACGGGCAGTCAAGTAGTTCAGGATTTTTCAGATATATCTTAAGGAGCTTGGAGAAGGAGGCTTCAGCGTTATCTAGTTATAATGGTTCCGTTGTGTTGTAAGTGTTGTATTCTGATAAGTGTATGTTATACAGTGAAGATTTTGTATTTCAAAGATATGATATATTATATTTTGTTCCGCTGCGATGTGAGATTCTGTGTTGTTATTTCTGTTCTTCTTCTATCTCTTTCTTCTAAAAAAAAATGTTTCGTATTTTCGTAATATTTAGGTTGGACGTATGATGTATATAGTCAACTCTGATGTTACAGAAATCTGGGTCGTTACAGTTGGTATCAGAGCTTAGGTTGAGCGAATACCTAGGCTTGTTGGAATGTGCTCATTAGAGATAGGATCAGTAGTATACTAGAATGAGTTGAGTGTATATATATACGAGAGAGCGTATTTGTTATTTGATATAAAAACTGTTTTATATTGTGTTGACTAGTCTGTTGAGTGGATTATAAATTTTGGTCGAATCGTGGGACGCCATGATGTCGATAGGAGTTTATAAACACTTGAACAGAAGATTGGACACGATATTGTTTTAAATCGTTAAGTTGATTGTTAGGATTATAATCAAATTAGATTATAAAACGGGAATAGTTATATATATAACCAATGGAATTTGTATAAGAATGAAATATATACAAATGAGATGAAATTGAAATTGAATTCCAACCAGAATTCAGAATTTAAAATCCTGGGAGTTTGGAAAATATTTTTCTAAATGGAGTTTGAAAGAAATATAGCACTGGACTCATTCAGTAGTTGGGAAATAATTCTGATGATGGTCGCAACATCATCAGTATTCATTTTCGAGTTTCTAAGTGATGAATTGCTGCCTTAGAAAAGTTTTGATGGAAATTTGTTTGAAAAGAAACAAGTTGTTTGAAAATTCAAATGTTTTGAATTTGAGATAGATATGAATATATGTATATATTTATATTACTTCAAAGGAATTTTGAAATGAGAATTGGAATATAGATTTCAAATAGAAGTAAAATAAAGGAATTTGAATATATATATATATATATAATTCAAATAGAAGTGAAATAGAATATGAATTCAAGGGAATTCAAAGGAGTTTGAATAAAGAAAATTCCAGTAGAAATTGTATAAGAAAAATTTAAATGGAATTTGAATTCAAAGGAATTTAAATGGATTTGAATAAAGAAAAGTCAAATAGAGATTTGAGTATTAGAATTCAAATCGAATTTGGTTAAATAGAATTTCAAAGAAAATATAAAGTTTGAAATAGAATTTGAATTCATAGGAGTTAAAATAGAATTTGAATTCAAAGGATTTCAAATAGAAATTGAACAAAGGAATTTAAATAGAAATTGAATAAAGGATTTCAAATGGAATTTGAATAAGGGATTTGAAATGGGTTTTGAATAACGGATTTCAAATAGAAATTGAAGATAAGAAATTCAAATGGAATTTGAAGATAAGGAATTCAAATGAATTTGAATAGAAGAAAATTCAAATAGAAATTGAATAGAAGGAAATTCAAATATAGAGTTTGAATAAAAAAAAAATTCAAATGGAATTTGAATATTGTAAATATATAGGATTTGAATAAAGAAGTGAAATAGATCGGGAATAGTATGTTGAAATGGAAAAATGGATTTGATATATATTGAAAATATATCAGAATGGAGTTGAATTTATTATAAACAAAGTTAAAACGTTTATATTTATAAATATAATTAAAACGAGCTTGCCATAGCACGTCAGTTCGTAAATTGGCGACTCAAACTTCAATCAATTATACAGAACTCAATTGAAGTCGGAATTCTTTGAAACAAGAATCGTCGGGACCGGTTGAATAATAGTTTTCTAATGAAAGAGAAAAATCTGGATTTCGTTGTATAGATTTTGAGTTATATCAAAATCAAAATTTTAGAAAAGCAGCGCCAGAACCATTATAAAACCATAACGGTTTAATTAAATAAATAAAAGGATTTTAAGGAAATAAAATCCGAACTGGCATTAGAAAAATCCAGACGGGAGATATAAAATAAATATGAACTCCAGTGAAGTAAGTGAAATGATTTTTAAGACAAAAATCATATTTTAAATGGTTAAATAGAATTAACTAAATGGGAGAATAATTAGTTAAAGGAAATTTGAATCGAAATTGGATTTTTGGATAAGTGAAAGAGATTGAGAATTTATATTCGAAATCGAATATATAACTCGAGTTGAAAATATAATTAGATTAGTTTATAATTAAGTTGACATATATTTGAACAAGTTATATTCAAATAAATAAAAAGGGTAAAATAGGCAAAACGGTTAATTAGCAACTAGTTTATGGGAATTTGAATGATTGAAAATTAAATTTAACTTAAGTAAGTTAAATGGATCAAAATGAATAAATTGAGTAAAATCAATGTGAATGAAATATGAATTGGGTTTGAATAAAGGAAAAACCAAAAGAGTTAAAAAGGAAATATATTTGTAACACAAATACAAAGGAAGTTATGTGCAAACAAATAGAAGGAGAGATATTTGTAAAAACATTAACAAATAGAATTTAAAAAGGGAATATTTGTAAAACATTTACAAATAGATTCAATGGAAATATTTATTTATAGAAAATAAATAGAATGTTATAAATGAGATATTTATTTGTTAAATAAATAGAATTAAGCAAAGGAATATTCAGAAGATGAATAGAAAAGGGAAATCTGTTTTAACAGATAAATAGAAAAGATTAATTTATAAATAACAGTTTATAAATTAAATTAAATATTTATCATTCGATAAATGGAATATATAAGTCTGAGCTTATATAGAGAAGAGATATTGGTTTTTAACACCGATGGTTTTAAATAGAAGGGGTATACAACACTTGTATAAGTGAAGTAACGTTATTAAAGAGAACATTTATAAAGTAAAGAACCTTTACTAAAAGTAAATCTTTATAAATAAATAAACGTTATCCAATAAGAGTTATTCGAATAGGATAAGTCGATTAGAGTTAGAAATAATCGATTTGAATTAGAATAAATCGATTAGAGTAAGAATTAACCAGTTAGAGTTAATCAGTTAGGGTTAATCCATAGAGTTAATCGAATATTAGTTATTCAATTAGAATTTATCAAATATTCGTTATTTAAATTTAGAGTTAACCAGATAGAGTTAATTGAACATAGTTAACCGAATTAAATTTAATTGAATGTTAGTTATTCAATTAAAGTTGATCGAATATAGTTATGGAGATAGAGTTTGTCAAACATAGTTACCCAGGATAAGTTGCCATTTCGTACGACTGCTAGCGTAATTTGCGGGGCTGCAGATAGCCTAGGGCGGTCGGATGTTTCCTGGGGGAATCAAGCGTAACCATTGTGATCGTTGCGATCTAGCGTCAAGCGAATGGAGTTAAATCAAATATTAGTTTATTCGAATAGAACTAAAAGAGTTATCGATTATTAGTTAATCGAAAGGAGTTATCAAATATAGTTTATTCGGAAAGAGTTATCGATTATTAGTTAATCGAAAGGAGTTATCAAATATAGTTTATTCGGAAAGAGTTATCGATTATTAGTTAATCGAAAGGAGTTATCAAATATAGTTTATTCGGAAAGAGTTATCGATTATTAGTTTATTCGAAAGGAATTATCGAATTTGGTTATTCGGAAGGAGTTGTCGATTATTAGTAAATCGAAGGAGTTATCGATTATTTGTTAATCGAAATGAGTTATCGATTATAGTTTAATCGAAAGGAGTTATCGATGGAGTTAATCGAAATGAGTTATAGAATATTGGTTATTCGAAGGAGTTATCGAATTTAGTTATTCGATGGAGTAATCGAAAAGAGTTAAATCCAATAGAGTTAATTGATAAGAGTAAATTGAATAGAGTAAATCGAATATAGTTTATTCGAAGAAAGGTTTTCGAATCTAGTTATTCGAAAGAGAGATTATCGAATATAGTTATTCGAAGGGAGGAGTTATCGAATAGGGATTTATTCGAAAGAGAGTTACGTAAGGAAGTTTGAAATGTTGAGTATCAACATAAATAAGTTTTGAAAAGATAAACGGATTTGTAGCACTTTTCTACCTTAGCAATTTCGAGGACGAAATTATTTTAAGTGGGGAAGATTGTAATGACCCGGATCCTTATGGGTTAATTTTAAATATTTAATATGGATTTAAATATTGGGGTGGATAATATAAATGGAATTTTATATTATGTTATTAGTTTAATAATCAATTTCAATTTATTTTCGAGTATATTAAATTATCAGAATACGAAAATGGATTTAGTTGAATTCAAAATTTGATTTAAATACAGTTCAAATAATTAATAGGGAATTTTATTTGAATTTATAACGATAATAATATTTATTTATTATCAAGGAGAATAAATTGTCTGAAATTAATTTATATTGATTTAAATTAATATCTCCTTCAGATGATCGAATTGGACTTCGTGACCTATCCCAGTGTGTCCGGAATAGTGGTATTACTCTAGGAAGGACAGTTGTTGGGTTCAGTAAGGAGTTCGGAGCCAAGGGTTATTTAAATTTAAGGGATACAAATTAAAATAAAAATAAAATATCTTTGTTGTGTGGTCAGAATAAAAGCTACAAGGCAAAAACCAAAACGTAACCGTGGCTCAATTATTTCCACCAACTAAAACCAAACTGTGTCCCCTTCCACTCCATAAGTTAATGGTCTCGTTGTCCCAGTTAGAAGCCGCACCTTTCCTTATAAAACCAACGAGAACCTTTCCCCTTTTCATTATATATCTCCAACAAATGAAAAACGAATTGGTATTTCCCTCAAATCAAAAACCCGAGGCCATCTGTTTTTCCATTCTCTTCAATTCAAGTTGCGATCGATGTGTGAGCTCCCTGAAGCTTGCAAGTGTTCAAATGGGTTCCTGTAGGGCTCGGGGTTTAAAGTTCAATGCTGGTGGCATCGCGAAAGGGTAGGGGGCACGTAGATCAATACTGAGGAGGGTGACATGGAATTGGAAGAGCACGGCGAGTTTCTAGCAGGGTGCGATTTTGTTTAGAGTTCGATGGCGTTACTGCTGTGAGCGCGAGCTAGGGGTGTGAGCCGATGATCTGTATACGGAGGAGATGGCGTTGAGTGGTGGTTCGGTGGAATAAGGGGGAGTCAGTGCGATCATGAACTGGATTAAAATGGGGACTTCAGTCGTTGATGTAGCAGAGGGATGAGATTTCAGGGAAGGCCGAATTGGGATTGGGTGCAATTGCTTTTTGGGTGGAGGAAGTAATCAAATTGGGTGTGGGGAAGGTCAGATTTATTTTGAGGAATAAACTGGAGTGGTGCAAATGTACTAATATTGATTTGGGAAGATGCTGTGTAAATAACAGCATTTAAATTTATCAATGATGCTTGGGATTTTTGGGATGAGGACTGGCGTGACCAGAAAATGGTCTGGTAGTGGTAGGAAGAAGTTCGAGATCGATGGTGAAGATGTATTAGCTTGTAAACATGAATTAAGGTAAATATTTTAGTTAAATAATTTATTTTTATTTCATTTAAATATCTCGATAGTTTAAATAATGAATATAAACTGTTAAATTTATGCGAGATCTTATCGAGTGGAATCAGTCGAGAAATGCGTGGCTCCAGGATACGTAATTCAGCGTTTGAGAATTTATATCAGAATGGATCAAAATAAAATATCAAGTGAGTAAATCTCACTCACCATTTAATTAGAATTATTTTTAGTTGTTAAAAATAATTATTGTTGCTTGTTTGAATATTGTTTGGTTGATTTAAATATATTAGTTATTTAGGACTATTATATATATTGGGTTGATGATTGGTTGGATTCCCGCAGTATCATTAGCGGATGCCCGCGGTACCATAGCGGATGATTACCCTATACGCCCCACGCTATGATTAGTGGATGACCTTCATACCGCGATATCCTGCCTTGAAGCAGGATGGGTATTACTATGTTGACTAACGTCTATGGATGCAGGAAAACAGGTTGGAGGAATCCAACTGGATTCCTCAAAAATATATTATCTGTTTGTTGTTTGTTTGATTTTATATATATATTCATATATGATGTGTTAAAAATCAAATGATTGAAAATTGGTTGATTTGATTGTTTAAAATATCCCTGGGGCTTGAATATTGACTTATAAAAATATCGAAAAAGGGTATTTGAGATTTAAAAAGGGAATTCTATTTTTATAAATAGAATTTGAATTTTAAATGAACTATAGAAAATATTAACTTGTTTTGAATATATATGAACGAGTATTGAATTTATAAACGTTGTTTATAAATGGAAAGTATGGGATTTGAATTGAATTTATAAACGTTGTTTATAAATGGAAAGGTGGGATTTGAATTGAAATTATAAACGTTGTTTATAAATAATGCAGAGAATTCAATTAGAATTTGAATATAGAATTCAAATGGACTTAAACTATAGAATTCGAAATATAGAATTCAAATGGACTTTAACTATAGAATTTGAAATATAGAATTCAAATGGACTTAAACTATAGAATTTGAAATATAGAATTCAAATGGACTTTAACTATAGAATTTGAAATATAGAATTCAAATGGACTTTAACTATAGAATTTGAAGATAGAATTCAAATGAAGTTTAAATAAAGAGAATTCAAATAGAATTGAATTAGAATTTGAATAGAGAAGTCGATAAGGGAACGAGAGTATTAGTATAATTAGAATGTGTAATATGCAAGTTAAAAATATATTTGAACATGTCATGTTCAAATATGAAGGTGAAATAGACTGAAGAGTTAAGTAACAAATTTATTTAACAAATTTAGTTAAAACGATTGGTATAGTTGGAAATAGATTGGACATGTATAAATATACAGGAGACAGGTTTGGAATAAAGTTTTAGAAGGTATATAGATAGAATGCCCGACAAAAAGGTACGTATTTAATTCATATATGAGATTTTATGCGCCGTATCGGCAAGCCGCTTGGCTTTTTCTTTTTCTTTTTGAGATGAGAAGGACCGGGAAAGCTATTTGAAATTTCCCGATGCTCCCGGTACAAAGGAGGTTATGGCGAATTTTTCCGGGAATTTAAGGAGATAGAATATTTTTAAGATAATTTGATAGTTAGAAATCAACGTATCGAAATATATAGAAGTCGATAAGAAAACGAACTTAGAAATAGAATAGTATAATAAAAAAGGGAAGTATAAGAATAAAATCTCGTAGGAATAGAAAGAGAAAGTGTTTATGTGTTTAAATGTGAATAATCAGTTGTATAGTATTGATTATTCGAGTAAGTAGTCTTGTCTGTTTTGACGTTAAATGTTATTCAGTCAAGGTCCGAGAGGTAATTATACCCCAACTTGATTGATTTCATGATATACCGATAAGTAGCAAGATTCAGGCTCGAAGATCAATGTGGAATAAGAATTAGTTAAATACTGTATTTGGGTTGTCGTAACGATGTTTTACACAACATCTGTTTTAACCCAAATATGTGCAAAGCTTGGAAATAGAATAATGAACGTTTCCTAAGTATAAGAAATAAACGAGTCGGAAAAAGAGATAAGTAATTGGAGTATTTTCCAATTATAAATAAAAGATATTTTCTAAAAGTTTAGGAAATAAAAGTAGGCAATATATGGAAATGTTTTCCAAATAACGTATAAGGCCAATATGGTTATTGAAAATATTTGGTTAACAAATATTGATAAGAAATAGAGAAGAGATTTAATTAATGGAATATTAATTAAAGGTTCAGTGATTGTTGGATGTTTGGATGAACACTTGTTTTATTCGATAGTTAAATCATCGACTATCGAAACACTTGTTTTTATTCGATAGTTAAATCACAGACTATCGAAGGTTTAACCATCGTTGTCAATATGGAGAGACCGGTTGGATTATTATCCGAAGAACCACTCCGTATTGGCAGTAGCGTTGCGAATCAGATTATATAAAGATAATCGAAGATGAAGTAGAGTGCAAGGACTTTTTCTATTAATAGAAATAGTACCTTCGATTCATCCTGTTCCTGGGTGACGTGTATGGATGAATGTCTGACAGAGTATTTCCAGAAAGGTCACGTACATTGATTTCTTCAACCGTACCAAGAGTGGAAGCGGAGAAGGAAACTTCTTTTAGCTAACACGTAATGTACTGTTGAGGACGTCAATCGGTGATTTGATGGATTTGACGATGTGGCATTTGAAGTGAATCTGGTGTGATGATAAAGCGTAGCCTCTGGCCTCATCAACCAGTAAATGACAGAAATCGGGCAAGCAGCATGGCTATGTAGGTCGCACCTATTAGGGTGTATAATCACCTGATCTAGAGTTTCATTTACTTCTAAAAATCTATTGTCGATGCTGTCCCATTTGGGAAACGGTTGCTGATCCCAACCGTTGGTGATATACATTCGATACACTCAAGCGAAATGAGTGGTCGGTCATGTGTGGCTGAGTTGCAAGATGTTCTTGTTGAACTCGGTGTATTCTCCTCTAGAGATATACCAGCGGAAGGTGGTTCCATACCTTGTCATAGTTGGAAACCCATTACCCAATACGTGCTTGCGGTTTATGATTTGTATATGTATGTGGAACGTGAGATGCAAACGTTCCACTAGATTGTTATCTACTTGATTTAGACATTATTATAATATCAAAGGAGTTTTGATATAAAGATTATCGTTCATTTCAAAGGGATTTTGAAAGTTAAATCAAGTGTTTGGATTCTCATGAGGGAAAAACCCGTTCCGTGTTATACGGCGTGGTCTTATGAGATATCATTTAGTTTCTGAAACTATTTTAAACTGTTTACTCATACCAGTCCCATGACTGACCCGGAGTTTATTTTGTTTTGTTCTACCTAAACTCTTGGGTGCCTAAATTTGTACGGGCAGTCAAGTAGTTCAGGATTTTTCAGATATATCTTAAGGAGCTTGGAGCAGGAGGCTTCAGCGTTATCTAGTTATAGTGGTTCCGTTGTGTTGTAAGTGTTGTATTCTGATAAGTGTATGTTATACAGTGAAGATTTTGTATTTCAAAGATATGATATATTATATTTTGTTCCGCTGCGATGTGAGATTCTGTGTTGTTATTTCTGTTCTTCTTCTATCTCTTTCTTCTAAAAAAAAATGTTTCGTATTTTCGTAATATTTAGGTTGGACGTATGATGTATATAGTCAACTCTGATGTTACGGAAATCTGGGTCGTTACAGATTAAGTTCGATCGAAGGATTGAAATGAGAATTTCCAAAGTAAGGAATGGTCGAATAGATTTTAAAAGGGATTGGAAATAAGGAAATTTGGTTAAAGAAGTGGATTATAGGGTTGTTTATCCAAATTCAAGTTATAAGGGGAATTGTTTTGAGACTGGAGTGGAATTTTGGTGTTTGGGTTACAACTAATATTTACCTGAGGATAAGAACGTTGTTTGATCAAGGTCTGAGAGGTAATTAGAATACCCCAACTTGAACAACATCGGGATTATCTGAAGATAGTATTAGTTGGTAATCGTAAGAGACGTTAGTGAATATGTTTTGAAAATCTAAACAGCGATTTTAGCGCTGTTGTTATAATATATGTTTTGTGAATCTAAAAGCGATTTTAGCGTTGCTGCTATGGTAAATGTTTTGTAAACTTAAACAGCGATTATAGCGCTGTTGTTTTGTAATTCTAAATAGTAATTATAACGCTATGGTTATGACATACGTGCTAAAAAATCTAAACAGTGTTATAACATATGTGATATAAAATCCCTTACTAAAACTAATGGATTTCCCGATTTAAATAACAAAGAATGGTGTAACAAATATGTGGGAAGGGAGAATTAAGAGGGGAATTGAATAAGGTTATAAGTTATTTTACTAAGTATTATATCGTAATGGATTCCGAAGACATTTGTATATAAAAATATAGTTACCCAAGATAGAGTCAGTCAAACATAGTATTCAAGATGAGTTGCCATTTTGTACGACTGCTAGCGTAATTCACAGGGCTGCGGATAGCCTACGGCGGTCGGATGTTTCCTGAGGGAATCAGGCGTAACCATTGTGATCGCCGCGATCTAGAGTCAAGCGAATGGAGTTATGTAAAATTGGAGTTAATAGATTAGAGTTAAATCGAATTAGAGTTATTCAAATATCGTATTTTTAAATATTAACAGAGTTAGAAGTTTTGATTTAACAAAGTAAATCAGTTGTTAAAAGCCAAGTGATGCTGAATACTGAACCAGTAAACTCATCTGTTTGTCATGATTGAAACACTGTATATTTTGATAGTTAAAACACCGACTATCAAAACAGTCCAATACGATTGTTGGTATGGAAAGACCGGGATAGAATTTATATTCGAAAACCATTCCGACCAACAGATACGTGAAGAGATCAGAAGATGATCGAGTGGTGCTGTGAAGACCGTTGATTTTCATAAATGGAAGAACCACTAATATTCTCTGCCTGGCAACCAGAGATAAGTTGTGATTCTGTCGTGGTTGTAATCTACGGATTGCAAGGACTTCTCGCTACTGATCCATGGGTGATTCCTATATTGGATGCAGTAGGAGAGTACCTTCGGTTCATCCTGTTCCTGGATGACTTGTATGGACGGATGTCTGACAGAGTATTTCCAAAGGATCACGTACGTTGATTGCTTCAAACGTACTATAGTTGTTAACGAAGAATTGCCAATCTCTTAGCTGCTGCTAGAGTATTTTTGGGGTCGTCAATTAGTGATATCTTACGGATCTGACGATGTGACATCCAAAGTGAATGACGACCAGATGATCAACAGTTATTCTGGCCTCAAGCCTCATCAACCGGGAGATGACAAAAATCGGGCAGGCAGCATGGCTATGTGGGTCGCTCCCATTAGGGTGTATAACCACCTATCTAGAGAAATTCTATTTGCCTCTTTAATCTGTTTCGATGCTGTCCCTTTTCGGGATGCGGTTGCTGATCCCAACCGTCGGTGGTATACATTCGATACACTCAAGCGAAATGAGTGGTCGGTCATGTGAGGGCCGGGTTGCAAGACGTTCTTGTTGAACCCAGTGTATTCGTCTCTAGAGATACACTATCGGCAGGTGGTCCCATACCTTGTCAAGGTCGAAAATCCAAACTCCAATAAGCGCCTGCGGTTTTTGATTGTATACTATATATGTGGAGCATGAGATGCAAGCGTTCCACTAGATTGTTATTTACTTGTATGTAGACATTATTATAATATCAGAAAAGATATTGGTTTCAAAACTGTTTTGGGTTATCGTAAGGTAAAAACCGTCCGTGTTTATGTGTGGATTTGGTCTTACGATTATCCTTTTCTTTTGAAAAGATTTTGAACTTTAAAACAGGTTATGTGATATCCTTTATACTGTGCGAGTTTATCTCACTCTGGTTCACCAGACTGACCCGGTGTTTGTAATGCTCGGGTTAGACCGGGTTGTGCAGGTCCAAGTTATCGGATGCTGCGATGTCCAGAGTCGAGCTGAAGAGGTTCAGACGTATTATATGTATGATATTACTACTATTCCGCTGTGATGTATATGAGGACAGGTGCTCATCACTGTCCAGATGTGTACTCTGATATTGTAAGTATTTTCAAAGCTATCAGTAAAGATTTATTTCAGTATTATATTTTGTTCTGCTACGATGTGAGACTCTGTGTTGTGTTGTTTCTTCTTCTTCTTCTATTCTAATATTTCTATCTTATCTATTCTCACCCCCTAAATTCTTTCTATTAATGATCTGGAATGTTCGATGTCTGAATGGTCAACATGATAGTTTGATGTTGATTTTCGGCGTCGAAAATCCCAGTTCGTTACAGCGAGTTTGGGTCGTTTCAATCGCGGAGTGAAATAGAACATGAAACCATGAGCTCCCAAGCAGTGGGAGGGGAATGTGAAAGGTAATTTGGTGATCCAATCTGCCTGAATCATACATTCATCCATTTATTTCTATCATTTGTTTATGTTTTATTGAAATTTTAGGTATTAGACTTCCGTTGTTTAAACTCTAATGTATTGCATTATTTTATGCCATTAGGAGATAATGTATCATTTTATGTTTGTGTTTTTATGATTAATTCTTATTAAAACCTGTAGCAATGACAATCTATTATTTCAAATGATTTGAGTTGGTTTTATTGCCGACTAAAATGGTTGGAAATAGTAGGTCGTTACAGTTGGTATTAGAGCTTTGGTCTAATCAATGACTCAGCTTATAGGTTTTAAACTCATTACAAATATAATAATACCTTAGAATGGATGGAATCGTCATTAAAATCATTTCCGGAGAGAGCATACTTCAAAAATATAATTTATTTTAAAATTTAAATCATTTTCCAGATTTTCTTCCACTCAAATCCATCTTCCTTGTTGGAATTTCTTTGATTATGATCTCTTTAGGTCTAAATCCCTATCTTGTATTATATCCATCTTTGAGTTTTCCAAGATTAACTAAAGAAATTTAACTATAAATTTATAGTAAATTAATAACCTAGTTTATCAACTACTGAATCTGAAACAAGTATTTTGAAATTACCAAAAAATAAAATGACTTTAAGGGAAAACTAAAACATTAATAAATGAATTTTCAAGGATATCTATAAAGAATTTTGTGTATCAAAACTAAAGATCTTATATTTAGGAAACCGAGTCAAATCTGACCTATAAAATGATAATTTGTAAATAAATGGATTTATTTACAGTGAAATGGTATTTAAATATATTTCGTTACTCTATTTCATGTAAAGACCACATAATTGAAATTTTACATGGATTAGTTCTTAACGTCCCATTATGCGATAATATCCAATTTTAAGAAAATTCTTTAAAATGTTCATTGAATGCATAAATTTATAAGAAATGGTTTGTAACAACTCGGAAATTCTGAGCCAATTTTAAAATTTTATTTTGGCAATTTTAATGAATTTTGAATATTTAAAATGATTTATTTTAAATAATAACGATGAGAAATTTATTTTCAAGAGAATTAGAACGTATATATTTATATAGATCGTCGTTAGAATATAAATATTTTATTTTAATTATAAAAGGAGCAGTTTTAGTTGATTATAATCGACTGGAAAATGACCATTTTTCGAACGGTCTTGGTCGGTTTAGCGATCGATTCGGATCGAGCGAAATTCCCAGATATTACATTTGGTATTAGAGCTTTGGTTTAAGAGATCGAGAATAAGACACATTAGAACCGAACGAAAGAATTCATCAGAGATTAGACTAGTAATGTCCAACAAGAATGGCTCGTTAGAGATGGGATCAGTAGGGTCCTAGAACGAGTGTAAAGAGTGAAAATTTTGAAATAAAAATTTGAAAACAAGTTTTCTTTTGAAAATTTAAACCATTTTTTACGTATTTGAATATTTTATTTGTATTGAATTTGGACAATCGAGTATATAGAGATTTTGCATATACGCGTCATGAACGTATATTCAAAGTTTTAATATACTGGATAGATATAGAATCGCACTCTAGTAGCCCGGAGATGTTCTGATGGTGGTTCAAAACATCATCAGCATTTATGTTCGAGCTTCGTAAATGACATATCTATATATTTCCATTAGACTAGTGTGAGAACCGAAACTAGATAGGGCTTATTGTTGTGAATTGGCATCAAAAACATGATTTTTTGTATATGTATCAAAGTTATGAATTTGAAAAGCTAATCAACTATTTGATTGATGGTTGTGTTGTTTGATTATTGGTTGGATGTTTTTAACCATTTAGGCCAAATTGAATCAAATATTGGAATGTATTGAAAATTATTTGAAAATGCATGCATGTATATATATGTGTGTGAACAGGTCATAGCAAGGAGGCTAGAGAAGAGGAATAAAATTGTTTGCCCGACAAATAGATACATGTCTACAAATTTATTGGGTTTGGACGATTTTATGAGCCGCTTGGCTTTTTTTTTTTGGATTGGTGAGGGCCATGGGAGGCTATTTGAAATATCCCGAAGCTCCTGGTGCAGGGGAGGTTATGGCGAAATTTTTTGGAAATTTAGGGTGTTAGCCAAATTTTTGAAGAATTTGATAAGTTCTTATAAACTGAAAAGTTGAAGAACTTAAGCCGTAAAGAAAATAATGAAAGTTGATTCGGTTAGTTAAACAACTTTCAGCTTCGTTCCTTTTCGGGGACGAAAAGTTTTAAATGGGGGAGATTGTAACAACCCGGAAATTCTGAGCCAATTTAAAATTTTTATTTTGGCAATTTTAATGAATTTTGAATATTTAAAATGATTTATTTTAAATAACAACGACAAGAAATTTATTTTGAAGAGAATTAGAATGTATACATTTATATAGATCGTCGTTAGAATATAAATATTTTATTTTAATTACAAAAGGAATTAAAAATGGCGCGGTAGTTCGAAAATTCAATTTCAAATTTCAAATGAATGTACAGGATTCAAAATAAACCAGATTTAAGCAAAAACAAAAATATTAGAATCTATTTGAGAATATCTTTCCAACGAATCCGAAAAATTTAAATTTCATGGTGCCCAGTTGAATATTTGGAATGGTCGCTATGTAATTCTGGCCCTTAAAAATAGCAATTTTGCAAACGACCTTCGTTTTCGATGAAACTACTTTTGTTGGATCCGGGACGTCAAATTATAGCTAGATTCCAATTTGCATAATTTTCTGAATCAATATGGGAGCGTGGCGAAATTAAACGCGTTTGACCAGTTTTAGTTGATTTTAATCGACTGGAAAATGACCATTTTTCAAACGGTCTTGGTCGGTTTAGCGATCGATTCGGATCATGCGAAATTCCCAGTTGTTACATGGTTATAAAAATAATTTCCTTGTATAGATCAAAATTAATTATATTTCATAAGTAATGTTTTGAAATTGTAAAATTCTTAGCCAAATATGTATGAAATACAAAATTGATTTTTGAATGATTATAATTGGAATAATAATTTGATTTTTAGTGGGATACTTTTGAATTTGCTAGGGAATAATGATTTGAGATACATATAAATTAAACTTATGAGAAGAAATGGATCTAGATGAATTTTGTAAGTATAACTTAAAATTTATAAAATGATTATGGCTCATTTGAGTTAGAAATTTTGTTAATTAAAAATAATTTTAAGCTTTGATAACATTTATAATAGTAAGAATAATATGGTTATAAACCTAGTTTAGTAAGATTGAGTTGAGTATAAACTAAATTATTATGTAACTTATATATACAAATGGGAACTTAATTAAATATATTCTTAATTATAATTTAGGAAAACATAAATTTTATGACCTGTTTGCCAAGTTAATAAAATAAATTGGTATTCTTTTAAAATTGAGTACAGTTATTTGAAAGTTAGGAATAAATATTAATGATAATTTAAACTTTTGTAATATTAAGAATGGAAAAAATATAGTGATTTGAATCTAATTTATTATGACTAAATTAAAGATATACCTAATTGGTATATTTTATTGCACATAAAATTTTAAACTTATAAAAAAGTAAATTTAAGTTTGAACTTTAGGATTATCAAAAATATGAATTTAGAATTAAGAAAAATGGTAACTTATGTGAAGTGCAAATATATGAACCATATCTAACATATGCTTTTGAGAATATTATCTTATATGATTTCCCATTTCAAATTTTAAGCTACTTGTATTTAGATAATGATTGGAATCAAAATAGGACAAAACAAATAAGTGGGGAAGATATATAGTTTTCTTGTTTGAAATCTTATAATACGAAATGTTTTAAAATATATTACTTCATTATATATATATATATATATATATATATATATATGTATATATATATATATATGGAACTTAGTATATATCTTTTGACTTAAATATAAGAGTCTCAAGTATTTATTTGACGTTTAAGATTGGACTATTGAGTACGTAAAGATATAGGACATACACCTTACTAACATATGCACTAAGTTCTATATGTACTAGATGGATATAGAATTGAACTCTGATCGCTTGAAAATGATTTTGGTGATGACCACGCTATCATCAATACTTATTTTCAAGTTTTGAATGTGAGAAAGATATTTACTTTCAGTAAAGACATTGAGTTGATACTTAAAACTATTTTGATAAATTTTTTAAAACGTTGAACGGAAAAATAATGAATAAGAAATGAAAATGCTCTTTGGTATATCAATATGAACTTTTTTTTTGAATTTGCTCAGGAGGAAAACTGACCAAAGTCGTAAAACTCTCCCTAATGCACCTAGCCTGGTCCACAAGAACCACATACGTGGTTGATCTTAGCGTATGCACATGGTAAGCTCTTAGCATGACATTCTGGGTTTCAAACCCACGCCATTGTTACTATAAGGTTATGTCCTTAACCGTTAGGCTAGTGCCACAGAAATCAATGTGAAATTTAAGAAATGAAAAAAATTATAAATAAATTTACATCTTTATAAATTAATTGAAAACATAAGTTAAATTTGTCGAGATTGTTTTAAAAATTAAATTGTAGTTCTGATATTGTTAATGACTTGAATGAGGTGTTCCACTAATGGATTAGATATTAGAGGAAGATATGAAATACACGTTGAAACCAATTTAAAAGTAATTAAATTATAAACAATCTGTAACAAACCGGAATTCAGAACAAATTTAAAATTTTTATTTTAGCAATTTTAATAGATTTTGAATATTTAAAATGATTTATTTTAAATTTATTTTTATCGAAGTTAAAACTAATAAATATATTTTAATTTTATAACGAGCCTGAAATGGCGTGGTAGTTTAAAAATTCGATTTCAAATTTCAAATGAATGTACAAGATTCAAAATAAATCGGATTTCAGTAAAACCAAAAATATTTGAATCTATTTAACTATATCTTTCAAACGAATGTGAAAAATCCAGATTTCATAATCGGAATAAAAAGCTATGTCCAGTTTAAAATTTGAAATAGTCGCTATGGAGTTTATATATATTTTTTATATAATATATGGCCCTTAAAAATAACCATTTTGCAAACAACCTCCGTTTTTTTTGAAACCACTTTCGTTGGATCCGGAATGTCAAATTATTGTTAGATTACAATATTCATAATTATAGGAATTAATATGTGAGCGTGGTAAATTTAAACGTGTTAGGTACTTTCAGTTTGAATTTAATCGACTAGAAATTGACCATTTTTCAAATGATCTACAAATTCGACGAAATTAGTTTTGTTAGGTGTGACGATCCGGACTTCCCCGTAAAGGAAAGCCCGTATTGAGTTGAGTATTCGACAAATCAGAACATAAGCAGAAGAATATTTCATTGCTTATTGCAATAATTACATCAGAGTACAAGAATATACAGAGTATGAACAAACAATATACATTTGATAAATATCAGAGATTTACAAATTACAATGCAGCGGAAAATAATACAAAACACAACTAAAAGAGATACACGGATACAGAGCTTTCCGAATATCATTCCAACTGTAAACCAGGATCCTGTGAATATAAATCTGCAAAACCAAAACTACTAGTTGTCTATATGGAAAATAGGGGCACCCAGAGTTAGGTTAAAACAATAAACTCCAGGTCAGTCATGTGACCGGTGTGAGAACTAAAACAGTTATTAATTTGATTTTAATGTTAGGTAAAACAAGGGACCATGTCGTATAACTTACCAGTGCATAAAACAAACAGCGCAATGCTAATTAAAGAAAATGAAGCTATTATAAGACCCAGGTCCCATCACACAATGCAACCCAAGCCGGAGGATAGGGTTTTACCTTATAATAGCCAAACAATGGTTGATACGCGAAATTAATCTTTTATTACTACTATAAATGAAGAAATCAACTTCAAATATAAATGTATCAATCATAGACGGCTTAAGCGCCCCATCCCACTATGTCTCCATAAATAGGATTACAACTAAAATCGAAATGTCACGTATTGGAAATTGGATTTCCGTCATGAGTCTAGGCAAGGGATGTACTCCTAACTGCTTTGGGACACTCTAGCAAATGCCTCAGGACTACACACTCTGGGCAACCCTGGATCCTGCAGTGCCGGTCCACACAAGTGGATTAGTTATTCCTGAACATATGTTTCCTGGTCCTATAGGACCTATCCATCGGCTCCATAGAGACCGATATATCCGAGGCGCCTCGCATTCCAGTAACCACATAGGTAAAAATATAAAAATTCCCGAGCTTGCAAAACCCTGACACTACCCATAGCTAGAAGGAAACGTCATGCACTCACTACGTACCCATATCCTGTTTTTGACTCATACCGAGGTGTAAAGCTCGCTAATTAACGCTATACACAAAGCTATGCCCTTTAAGGCCGTGCTTTGATCATCAACCACAAGACTCTACTTTTCAACAGAAGCCTTGATCATTTGCATCTCAGCATGCCACACAGGCAATTCATGCCATGCAACTGATATCTATCGATATATAACATTTGTGCTCGTACGTCTCAGAGAAGGGCGTTAAGAAAAAGAATAAATTCTCCGCCACCAAACAGATATATATTTAATAGAAATCAATCAACACAGAATAAAATCCAATTTCAGACACACATCCATTTACAAGTTCGTTCTGGGTCAGAACGAAACCGGAGGCACCTTATTCCTCGTCCCATATGTCCAATACAGGAGAGAGGCCCTCGCATATCCGTCAATCTACAAGTACGTCTGGAGGATCACCACTTATTACCTCGTCTTGGGTGTATATCCCAATCAAGACATCAGTAATCATCTAAATGATGTGAAGACCTCAGGTCTTCAACCACCGTCTTCATTGTCGACTTATCGTCGAATCAGTTATTCAGAATGGGTATAAACCCGACCTTTCTGAATAACTAGCATATATAATAAACAAGTGCTACACAAACACAACATACGCCTCATTCCAATTTAGAATATTCTTTTATTCAAATATTCACATCATTAGGGAAAGTTCCCATTAATTTTATCAAAGATAAATTCTTTTAAATTTATTTTTTAATCTTCCTTTGGATATCATTTCAAACCAAATTAAGGTTTATCCAAACTAGTCGGGTTTAGCGAACCACACCGAAGTAATCATTTATTTTATTTCCCAATCCCAACCTATTCATCCCATGGAGAAAAACCGTTAGTACTCCATATCAAACACCATGGTGTTATCGTTAAACTTAATAACCATATCTCATTCAAATCTAATTAAAGATTTGGCTATCGCCTGGAGTAAAACTGGTGGTACTCCATTTTTGATCATTTTCTTGAATTGATAATTTTAATTATCACTTTCACTTTTCAATCCAATTAAAGATTCATTAAAACTCCACTTAGTTTTAATCTTCTCAAAAATCAATATTAATGATTATTTAACTTTGGGAAATCATATCCTGTCTTTAACTGGATTAAAAAACCAATGTCATTTACAACACGGTTCATGATAAACCCAAATCCTCTTCCATAAAATGGAATCTTCACGACAAACAAATCAATATAATCGATATCAATTTCCATATCCGACTAATAATATAAATGGAATAACGACACAGCCTTTTAAATTCCATATACATTAACAGTCTTCCTCCACAGAAGCTCATTTCGATTATTACCAAATCGATTTCCATTCACTTCTAATTTAATATATTAAATTAGAAAACTTTCCTTTGGAAATCCCATTTAGTCTTAATAAAAGATTTATATATTTCAAATCACATTTCACTGCAAATCAGGTTAAAGAACGAATGCCGTTAAAACACAGTTCACAATAAACCTAATTCAAATTTCCATTTTCAATTCCAATTAAATGTTAATTAATTGGTAATTCTTCTTTAAGTCTTAATTAAAAGATTTATTCTTTTCACATGGGTTTTAAGAATGGTGTTAATAAAGACACCATTCACGACAAACCCAAAATCCAATTTCAATTCAATTCCAATTAAATACTAATTAATTGGTAAACTCTTCTAAATCTTATTTAAAAGATTTAATCTTTTCTCAACTGGGTTTAAGAACAGTGTCATTTAAAAACAATTCACGGCAAACCCAAAATCCAATTCAATATTAAATACAAGGCTCTGAATAGAAATTATATCGGCTTATATTCAATATCAAATTCAGAAATCAACAAATATCATATTGGGAATAACGATATATATATATTCCAAATTCCCCCACAATATCCGTATAATCACGGAATCCAATATCGAAATATTTCGAAGATAATTTCAATTCAAATCCATTCCAACTCATATATTGGAAATTCTGGTTATATTTAAAACCATTTCAAATCCAATTTATTTATTTAAAAATATTGGATTATAATGCTAGTTCAAAACTAGTTCATTTTGATAAAAATATATTTATTCTTAACTAACGTGGAATTTTTTATCCAAATTCTTTTCAAATCATTTATTATGATTTTACACAAATTATTAATATTTTTAATAATTTTATTAAGGCCCTTTAAGTCGATTTCCATAAACGGTCATTGAACTGCACTTACAATGACCTTTTCCAAATTTGATTTGGACCTAATTCCAAATCCAACCATTAGATTTCAAATCTCTTATATTCGTTGGAAAGCTCTTTTCGATACGAACCCAAGGTTTTGGTTTTAGGATAATCTAACGGTCGGATCTCCCGTAACGTCGATTCAAAGTCAATGGTCGAAATTCGCGAACGGTCGCTGCGCGGCGCAGTCTATTCAGGCCATTTAATATATATAATATATATATTATATATATTTCGTCGATTTGAATTCAAAACATATTTTATAGATCGTTTTAAATTCGTTTTAAAAACGATTCCAACTTCATTTTCAATTTTATATAAAAATTGAATTTTCCATATCATTATAATATATAAATGATAATATTTTCAAAATATCAGATTTTGAAATCATATCCTTTTCGGTATTAATTATAAAAATGAATAAAGTCGATATTAATATCGTTCACGTCAAATGGCGTAAATCTAATTAACACGGCTTCATATTTTTCAATATTTTCGTGTCCATCCCAAATCGGACATCAAAATCATATTCTGATCCTTTGCTGAATATTATTTTAAAATATTCATTCTTTCTGGATTGGAATCAGACATACTCAATTACTATATAATGTTATTTATATGGATTTCATACAACACATGTACATAATAGCAATGACAATCAATCAACCATCATCCAGAGTGCATTCTACATTGTATAAGCATTAAATATAAATAATTAACGCTTACAACAGTCTGTTAACCAATCGATTGACATACAACTAAACAAGTAGGATTAAAGTACGTCAAATATCATCCCAATACCCGTATGGGGTTTCAATCAACAAACAATGAATATTATTTGTGCAGTTGGGTGATGTGTAAAATTTATCATCCCAATCAATATCAGATAAATGGGTGTACATAAACAAATTGTTTGGTTTGTAAATGAATATCTATTTTATTCATATACACGTTAAAAATTATATTTTTAATTATAAAATATTTATTTCAACACATAAATATTTTATTTCACATTTCACATAACAATAACGATCAATTTCCACAACATAATACAATCAAACAAGTCATCCATGGTCTGTGGACAACAGGGAGAAGTTCATATATGCAGTTGTAAAATAAATAACTGTACAAGAAATTATAGCGAGAAGTTCTCACCTTTGGAACCCACTACGTCATTCATTGTTGTCGCTCAGATTCGCTGTTTTGATTCCAACGCAATTTATTTTACGAAATTTATATTAAAAATCATATTTTTAATAAAGTGCTATTTATTTAAAAAATCACATCTTTATTTCACTACTTCATATGTAAAAAACACGTCTTTTTATCGTTGTTATGTATATAAAAATCACTTCTTTATCTCGTTGTTATGTATATAAAAATCACTTCTTTATCTCGTTGATATGTATATAAAAATCGCTTCTTTATCTCGTTGTTATGTATATATAAAAATCACTTCTTTATCTCTTTAAAAATCGAATCTTTATATCATTTCATACATATAAAAATCACATATTTAAAATGAAGTTATTAGAATAAAAATCATATTTTTATATTCATACCATTCATGTAAAAATCACATTTTAATACCGCCATGTTTATAATAAAAATCATATTTTGTTCTTCCCATAATAAAAATCATACTTTATGTTATAAAAATCATATCTCTATGTTATAAAAATCATATCTTTTCTTTTCTAAAAATCATAACTTTCATATAATAAAAATCCAATTTTTATATTAATAAAAATCATGTATTTATACCTCTAAAATCATAGCTTTATTATTGTTCTATTCACATAAAGATCAAATTTTTATTTATGTTGTATATATAAAAATCTGATTTTTAAACAATGCTTATATATATATAATCAGATTTTTAGATCTACTATATATATATATATGTGTCTTTATATTATAACAAAATTAGAAACACTCACATTTTTTTCCTAGGGTTGCTGGCCAACAGGGCATCCACGGTGGAGAGAGGGGGAGGAGGTGACCAGGAAGGCGGCGTTGGGGCTGTGGGGTGGTGCAGCAGCGGTCGCAATGGTTGGAGGTGGGTCTCGTGGCGGCGGCTGCTGCTAACAAGGGGCTAGGCTCGATTTGGCTGAGGGGGGAGGTTTTGACGTCGGAGGGAGGGAGGATAGCCGGGGGGTGATCGGAGGAGGAGGGGGAGCGAATCGACGCAGCAGTGGCTCGGTGGATGGCGACAGGTCTGGGAATCCGGGTTTTATTCTTTTTTTATTTGTTTTGGCCGTTGACTAAAATGAGAGAAGGAAAGGGAGGGCTTATATATAAATAAATTTTTTATTTAATTTAGTTCCAAAAAGTAACTTTTTAATTCGAACTCCAAATCGAACCCACCGACTATCGTCCTAGCTAATTACCCCCTTTTCGAACTCAATGGGATATGTTCCATATCCTGTAACGACCCAGAAAATATGAATCAATTTAAAATTTTTAAATTGGCTAAAATAATGGGTTTTAAATATTTAAAATAAATATTTAAAATAATAGCGATGAAAAGTGAGTTTGAATCGACAATTGAATATAATTAATTCTAATTATAAACAAGGCCTGCAATGGCGCTGCAGTTTCAAAAATTGAATTCAAACTTTGTCGAACTGTACCGGGTGCAAAACAAAACGGATTTGAGTGAAACCAAAAATATTTAAATCTGTTAGTGAATACCTTTCTAACGAATTTGAAAAGTCGAAGTTTCATAGGGAAAGCAAAAGTTATGGCCAAATGAATTTTCAGAAATGTCGCTATGGAATTTATACAGCCCGTGAAATTGGCCATTTTGCAAACGACCTCGGAATTCGACAAAAACACTTTTGTTGGATCCGGGATGAGAAGTTATTGCTAGGTTTAAAATTTCATAATTTTTGAAGCTAGTATGTGAGCGTGGCAAAGGAAATAGTGTTTTGGTCAATTACAGTTAAATTGGATCGACCAGAAATGAGCCTTTTTGCAAACAGTCGCAGAATTCGACGAAACTAGTTTTGTTGGGACTGTATCGTCAAAACATAGCCAGATTTATTTTTCTGGAATTTTTCAAATCAGTTTGTGGCCCTGGCAAATTGAAATGTGCATTTAAATCGAATATTGAATGTTTTATATTTTAATTTGAAGGAAAACTGACTGAAACAGTCGAATGGGCCTACGAAACATATCCCATTGTGTTCGGAATGGGGGTAAAACGCTAGGGACGACAGTCGTTGGGTTTAGATTGATGGTCGTGTCAGAAAACCCCTTTAAAATCCACCGGCCAATCATAATTTTTATAATAAAAAAAAGAAAAATCTTTTTTTCTCTCCCCCCGATCGAAGGCGGAAACCGCTTTAAACCTTCCCCCACATTTTCCGATCAATCCACGCCAAATTAGCTCGTGCCATAGTTGAACTTTTTGAAGATCTTCTCGAGATCTTCAAATCCATATAAAGTTTGGAATTTTTCGTGGCCTGTGGAGTGAGAATCGACGCCTAGAAGTCGATGACTTCAATTCGCCGCCGCCGCCGCCTGGGACCACGAAACTGGCCCCACCTCCTGGTGCACGTGCGCCTCTCCTAGCCCAACAAGGTGGCGCTGGCTGATCAAAGCAACAATCAACGGATTGGAAGATAAATTGCGACCTAGTTTTGAAGATTTTCAGAGAGGTACGGCCATAATAATTTTCAACAGTTTTAACACCTTTAAACCGTTGCAAACTTTGAAAAATTATATCTTTTTCGGGTATTGACGAAATTCAGTGAAATAAGAGACAGTGGACTCGTGTGGACGCCTTCTACATCCTAGAAGAGACCGCATATTTTTCTGAGCCTTCTGCTATTTTTGGTGGAGTGGAACCCAATGTGAGATTTCTAATATATAAACGATATGGAAAACGACGATGTATAAATTATATAGTCGATGTATGAGTTATATCAGTGTTGTACACCCCTTGTATAAGCGTTGTATAAGTTGTACGTTCGATGTATAAGTTATATATGTGTTGTAAAAATTATATATGTGTTGAAATAGAAGTGAATTGCTATATATAAATATATTATATATATACGCCCCTCGTCCACATACCATGGACGATATTTATTGGTTGTGATTGGTGTGAAAATTGATTGATAGTGAATGGTTGATTGGAATTGTTTGTGGTTGATATTGATTGATTGTGGTTGAAAATACCCGTTTGTGGTTGAGAAATATTTGGTTGAAACCACATAGGATTAGTTTGTGGAAATGAAATAAATATACATGCCGCCTGCGTGCGAACTAGATGCATGATTCCCCATTGTCCAAAACCGCGAGGTTTTAAGGTAGAGCGAGGAGTCGTACTAGGGACGGTCCCGGTTTTAACTAGACTGCCGTTATGCTGCCGAAATTTTGAATAATATTCATGTGTTTGAATTATTTTCATTTGTTGAAACGATATTCATTCGTTGGATAGAAATTCATGTGTTCAATGGTGTTCGTGTTTTAAATATAAAAATCATATTTTTATCATCTATATGAAATGTATAAAATAATCTCGTTTTGAAATAAATTGTTTTATAATAAAAATCACATTTTTATCATCTATATAAAATGTATAAAACAATCTCGTTTTGAAATGAATTGTTTTACAATAAAAATCACATTTTTATTATATACATGAGTTGTTAAATATAGTGAAGTGTTGAAATAGAAGACAGTTTGATAAAAATATCATTTTTATCAAAAGTATGAAATTCATATGGTTTTGAAATCGAAGAATCGATAAATATATTTAAATAGAATTGAAATATATCGAAAAAATGACGCTGCAGTTCGTATTTTGAAACCGTGATTTCAAACGATTAGTACGGGAGATCCGACCATCAGGTTTTCCTGAAATCGCAATCGTTGGGTTTGCTTTGGAAAAATCTTTCCAACGGCACCAACTTTGTAAAAATCCAACGGATGGATTGTCTGGAATGTTTAATTCAAATCAGAAGAAAAATAGCACCAGAATCGATTATATATATATATACATATATATAATTATAATTAATCGAATAACGACGCAATAGTTCGTATTTTGAAATCGAAACTTCAAACGATTATACCGGGAGATCCGACCGTCGGATTTTCCCGAATCTTGAACCGTTGGATTCGGTTTGAAAAGATCTTTCTAATGATATAAATTTTGTGAAGATCCAACGGTTAGATTTTCAGATATGTGTAAATCAAATCTGAATAAAAACAGCGCCACGGTCGCGTTATGGCGCGGAGCGTCGTTTTAAATAAATTGGCTATTTTAAAATAAATAAAAATAGCGATAAATCGTTATAAAATATTATAAACGATATGGATGTGATTTAGAAATTAACTGAAGGTTGGCTAAGTCGAATGGTTTCCTGGGTGTTGATCTGAAGTTGGTTTCGGCCTTCGGGGTTAATATTTGGTAAATCGTACTCTTACTGATTGACGGTTAGTGACTAATGAATTGAAATGATGCATGTGTATGTTAGTGTTGCACTTGTTTATTATATACACGAGTTGTTCAGAAAGACCAGGTTTACCGCATTCTGAATAACTGAATCGACGATAAGAAATCGAAGATGAAGACGATGGTCAAAGACCGGAGATCTTCACCTCGTTTGGGTGGTAACTGAGGTCCTGATTGGGAGGCATCCCGAAATATGGATAATGAGTGGTGATCGTCCAGACGCACGTGGTGATCGATGGGTTTGCGAGGTATATAGTGCCTACGGTTTCGTTCCAACCCAGAACGGGCTTGTAAATGGACTGTGTGTCTGACATTGGATTTTATTATGTGTTGATTGGTCTCTGTTAAATATACATCTGTTTGGCGGCGGAGAATTTATTCTTTTGCTTAACGCCCTTCTCTGAAACGCACGAGCTCAGAGGTTGTGTATCGATGGACATCAGTCGCATGACATGAATTACTAGTGTGGCATGTCTAAGTGGCAAATGATCAGGGCTTCTGTTGAAAAGTAAAGTCTCGTGGTGAGGATCAAAGCACCGCCTGTGTGGCGTAGTGTAATGACCCGGATTTTGAGCGACTTTGGTTATCGCCATAAACACGATGATGACTAACCAAACATCGAAAAAATCCCAGATGATTAACGAAAGAAATTAGAGGGTGAGGAAAGATAAGATAGAAAATTAGAATAGAAGAAGAAGAAGAACACAACATCAGAGTAACACGAATCTCACAGCGGAACGAATAAATATATTTCATAATATAACTTTGAAATACAAATCTGTACTTGAATATACATATCATTATCAAAGTACAGCACTTACAACACAGCAGAAATAACTATAGCTATATAATCCTGAAGCCTCCTGCTCCAGCTCTTCAAGTATCTGTAAATCCCGACTACTTGACTGCCCGTACAAATTTAGGCACCCAAGAGTTTAGGGAAAACAAAACAAAATAAACTCCGGGTCAGTCATTGGACTGGTGTGAGTAAAACAGTTTAAACCAGTTCAAGCAGGTAATCGATATCTCATAAGACCACGCCGTATAACGGAACGGGTTTTTCCCTTATGAGAATCCAAATACCTTTATATCAAAACATTTTTTTGATATTATAATAATGTCTATCAACATAATATAATAATCATCTAGCAGAAATGCTTTCATCTCACGTTCTACATATATAGTATACAATCAAAACCGCAAGCACGTATTGGGTAATGGATTTCCAACTATGACAAGGTATGGAACCACCTTTCGCTACTGTACCTCTAGAGAGGAATACACTGGGTTCAACAAGAACATCTTGCAACCCGGCCACACATGACCGACCACTCATTTCACTTGAGCGTATCGAATGTATATCACCAACGGATGAGATCAGCAACCGTTTCCCAAATGGAACAGTATCGACAATAGATTTTTAGAAGTAAATGAAACTCTAGACCAGGTGATGATACACCCTACTTCGGTGTGACCGACTTAGCCATGCTGTCTGCCCGATTTTTGTCATTTACCGGATGTGAGGCTAGAAGCTACGCATTATCATCACACCAGATTCACTTTGAATGCCACATCGTCAAATCCATCAAATCACCGATTGACGTCCTCAACCATACATTATGTGTTAGCTAAAAGAAGTTTCTTTCTCCGCTTCCACTCTTAGTACGGTTGGAGAAATCAATATACGTGATCGTCTGGAAATACTCTGTCAGACATCCGTCCATACAAGTCTTCCAGGAACAGGATGAACCGAAGGCACTATTCTGTGAATAGGATAGCCCTTGCATAACACCGTCTTCAATTATCTTTGGAATATATGATTCGCAACGCTTATGCCAATACAGAGTGGTTCTTTGGATAATAATCCAACCAGTCTCTCCATATTAACAACGTTAAAATGGTCAAAACTTCGATAGTCTGTGATTTATCTATCGAAGAAAAACAGGTGTGCAAACAACGATATCATTTCCAAATGGAAATTTATATCGATCAAACATCATTCAACCTTTATCTCTTTATTTCATTAATTTACTTATCTCTTGTTTCCCTATATTCAATATTTATTATTTTCTAAATTTGGAAAATATACGTTATTAACAATGGAAAACATTTCCATTTCTTGTTTTCTTTATTTGAAAACATTTCTGGTTTCTTATTTGGAAAACATTTCCAAAGCTTCTTCATTGGACTTAGACAGGTGTTTTAAACAAACCATCGCGATGCCAACTCAAACCATTTCCTTTATTGCCGAACCTTAACCATTTCTTAGTTAAATACGAAGCCAATCAAGTTGGGGTAGAACTACCTCTCAGACCTTAACTGAAAAACATTTCTAACTTTGAAATAGGCAAAGTTCACTTTGTATTTCTTTAACTAACTTCCTTACTTAACCTTTCTTTCGAGTAACTATATTCGATTAACTCTTTTCAATTAACCCTATTCGATTAACACCTTTGGATTAACTCTACTTGACTAGTGCTATTAGATTTACTCTATCGGACTAACGTTATTAGATTAACTCGTTTCACTTAACTCCTTTCGAATAAACTATATTCGATAACTCCTTTAACCCTATTCGAATAAACTATATTCGATTAACTCAATTGATTTTATTCGAATAAACTATATTCGATTTATTCCTTTTACTTCTATTCGAATAAACTATATTCGATTGACTCCTTTCCTTTAACTCTATTCGAATAAACTGAATTCGATTAACTCCATTTGGATAACTCTAGTTCGATTTAACTCTATTCAATAAATTCTAGTTCGATATAACTCTATTCAATAAATTCTAGTTCGATATAACTCTTTCGATTTACTTTAATTGATTAACACTAACTGTTAACTCTAACTGGGTTACCCTAACCAATTAACTCTAACTGGATAACCCTAATGGTTTAACCTAACTGATTTACTCTAACCAATTTACTCTAACTGGTTAACCCTAACTGATTAACTCTGGTTGATTAACTCTAATCAATTAATCCTATTTGATGAAGCTAAACTATATTTGAATACCTCCTTTAAACTTTATTCGATAACTCCCTTTATTCTATTCGAATAACTAATTCGATTAACTCCTTTTGCTATTCATTTATAAAGATTTACTTTTAGTAACGATTCTTCACTTTACAAACGATTTCCTTTTATTCTAACTTATCCTTTGATTTTATAAATATTTCTTTTGTAAAAACCCTTTTCCTTTTCTATATAAAATCCATCGATTTTATATAAATAAATCATTTTCAAAATACACTTTGAAAAATCCCCTTTTCCATATCCAGTATTTCTTATGGTATTTAACATACCATATAACAACGATAAATATCGTCCAAACACACATAATCAACAACAGATTATATATCACAATATATGAATCACAGTAAAATAAATGTTGAGGAATCCAGTTGGATTCCTCCAACCTGTTTCCCTGCATCACAGATGTTAAACAATATAGATAGCATCACTTTCAGTTCCATATGATATATTCTGTTAAACAGAATCAATATAGAAATTTAATTAACTAGCTAACAGTTCAATCAAACAGTCAACAAACAGTCAATCAACCAATATTTAACAGTTCTAAAAATACAACATGATATTATAAACTGTTCAGAGTTAGTGAGATTTTACTCACATTGGCGCGTTAAACGTTAAGTAACGGTTTGCGATATTTGATTTCGACGGACAATTTATTTCGCCATAAATTGTAACAAGCTCTGTTTCTCTCCCGGTCAGTCTCATTGTGTTGCTCCCGTCCATACGATCCTGTCGGATCTTGTTTCGATGAATTCCGTCTACGTATGACCAAGTTATAGCATTACGAAGTTTAAACACCTTTAAATAAGTAAAACTTGAATTGATAATAAAACTTGGGCCTTAGCTTTATTATTCCGGCCCATCCTCTCTAGTTAAAACCCAAACCCGCCTGGATATTCTTCTTCCACGTTATACAGAATCGAACTCCAGTAATCAACAACCCATTTTCGATTCCTTCCAGAGACAAAACTCCCACTTCGAACCATGAAAAAAAATCCGACAAGAGTACTGTTCGCTCCCTCATCTGATGCGCTTCTTCACTATGCCAATTTAGTTCCGCTCGATCTGGTGTCTTGCTGCGTTGGACTATCCAGCTCCACGCGCTATTGGGAAGTACGGCGACTACTTCACACCAAGTTCCACCACAGTGATCAACTAGGTGCTAAATTTCATCAGGAATCTAACCCTAATACCCAAATCGAGGATTGAGGCTCAAATCCTTCGCAATATACAACCCTAGGTTGCCGCTTTCAAACAACCATCGAACTAAAAGTAGTTCGAACTCCAGATTTCTTATACCAGCACAAGGAGGGACTCAACAGGGATTCAAACATATATGATTTAGGATTTTTAGAATTTGTTTTCTATTTCTTTTTTATTTTTCTTTGATCGAGTTTTCCTCAGAAGGAAAATAAGCAGCGGTGCTCAGTTTGACCAAGAGGGAATGAGATTAGGTTTTTGACTGTTGAGCAGGGTTATTTATAGAAGCTTTAGATATTTTAGATATTTCCTTGATATTTTATTTATTCATTTTATATTCATTTCTACCTTCTAAAAATCCGTGTGGTCACACACGATACCCAAAAATCGCCAACCTGGACATGCAGCTAGATTTCGACATTGCAGACCCAACGAAACTGGTTTTGTTGAATTCCGACATCGTATGCTCACACAGCGTATTTTTAACCATCAAAATACTGACTGTTTTCCACTCTAAAAATCCGTGCGGCCACACAGTGACTCTAAAAATCACGAAACTGGAAATCTAACAACTATTCGACATTGCGGATCCAACAGAATTAGTTTCGTCGAATTCCGACTTTGTTTGCAAAAGTGGCTATTTTTAACGCTCTAAATAGCCTATTTAAATAAATAAATATATTTAAATATAATTGAATTTAATATTTAAAATTAAATATTAACGTCTATATTCATAGTGGCATACCATACAGCTTCAGAAAAACCTTATATGGATTCTAACTCGATATTTCAAATCTGGGTCAACCCGATATTCGATTTATATTGAAATCCCTTTTTAAAATATAATTAATTCCTTTATAAATTATAAAGGAATTCCACAGCGACTTTTTCTGAAATTTGATTTGGACGTAAATCAAAATCTACACGATGAAATCTCGATTTTCCCCTTCCACTAGAAAGATATACTCCACCAGCTCCTAACGTTTCTTGTTTCACAGAAATCCGGCTTAAAACGAATCCTGTACATTCAGTTGAAGTTCGAATCACCAATTTACGAACTGCAGTGCCATTTCGAGCTCGGTTTTAATTATAATATAATTATATGTTCAAACTATCGTTCAAATAATATATTCGTTATTCTACTTCAATTCTAAACTGAATAAAATATCACAGATGATCCAGTTCACACCATATCGTCATTTCAGCCAATTCTGATTATTTCAGAATTAAATATATTATTTAATTTATTATTTTTAATTAAATATTCACCATTATTTAATTCCACGGCCATTTAATTCACTAAACCACCATTTATATAATTAAATAAATTAATTATAATACCTCTGCCAATGCGGGTCATTACAATCTTCCGCACCTAAAATAATTTCGTCCTCGAAATTGCTAAAAGGTAGAGAACGACCCTATCGACTAGTTAGAACATATTTGTTCACTTCTTAACTTCATTTTCAACTGAACCAATTTAATTTCAATTAAATTATTAATTAATTCCTATTATCGAAAATTTTCAAAAATCCTGAAAATTTTCTAACGCCTTAATTTTTTTTTAAATTTCGCCAGCACCTCCTTTGTACTGGTCAATCGGTCAAACACCCACTCGCTTCTCTGGGCCATCTCCAACCCAAAAGAAAATCAAACAGCCAAGCGGCTTGCCAATTCGGCTCATAAATCTTATATCCAATAGAAATATAAACTTGTACCTTTTTGTCGATATATCATTATATCCTTTCCACCTGTTATCAATTCAGCGGATACAAGGGTCATCCCAATCAAATTCCAATCTGCTTTTATCCACAACACAACCATTCGCTTATATCCGAGCCAAATATCATTTCAAATTGAGTTTCTTCTTGATTCCCAACTCTTAACTTGATTATCACATTACACTTCAAATTTGAATCTCACAATCCAATTTGTCTTGATATCATTCTAATTCAATCTCAGTTACCACTTTACTGGCTTTACTTTTAATTCAATTTTTGCTTTCACAAAATCTATAAAATTTGTTTTTAATTCAAACAGTCTTTCCCAAGGAGTTTTCAAACAGTTTACTCTTTTCAAAAATCAAATTTTCCTTTTGAACATGTCACTGAGCCCTTAATTAATATTCCATTAGTTAAATCCCTTCTCTATTTCTTTATCAATATTTGTTAACCAAATATTTTCAATAACTATATTGGCCTTTTATGTTATTTGGAAAATATTTCTGAATATCGCCTTCCTTTATTTTCTAAACTTTAGAAAATATATGCTATTTATAATTGGAAAATATTCCAATTACTTATCTCTTTTCCGATCTCGTTTATTTCTATACTTAGGAAATATATATTCTTTATTATATTTCCAAGCTTACACTTATTTGGGTTAAAACGGATGTTGTGTAAAACATCGTTACGACAACCCAAATACTATATTCAACTAACTCTTATTCAACATTAATCTTCGAGCCTAAAATATTACTATTTATTTGTTAATAATGAAATCAATCAAGTTGGGCTATAATTACCTCTCAGACCTTGACTGAATAACATTTATAACGTCAAAACAGATATGACTACTTACTCGAATAATCAATACCATACAACCACTTATCCACTTTTTAACACGTATACACTTTCTCTTTCTATTCTTACTAGATTTTATTCTTAGTCTTCCTTTTTGATTTTACTACTCTATTTCTAAGTTCGTTTCCTTATCGATTTCAATCTATATATATCGATACGTTGATTTCTACTTATCAAATTATCTTAAAAATATTCTAACTCCTTAAATCCCGGGAAAAAATTCGCCATAACCTCCTTTGTACCAAGAGCATCGGGATATTTCAAATAGCCTCCCATGGCCCTCACCAATACAAAAGAAAAAGCAAAGCGGCTAGCCGATACGACACAAAAAATCTCATATATGAATTAAATACATACCTTTTCGTCGAGCATTCTATTTATATACCTTCATACCTTATCCATACCTATCTCATGTATATTTATACCTGCCCAATCTATTTTAACTATACCTGATCGTTTTAACTCAATTCGTTAATTAATTTGTTAATTAACTCTTTAGTCTATTTCACTTTTATATTTGAACATGACATGTTCAAATATATTTTAATTTGCTTATTAACTAATTTGAATCCAAATTTCAAATTTAAGTTCTATATTCGATTTTGAATATCCATTTACAAATCCAATTTACCTTTCAAAGTTCAACTTCAAATTCAAAACTCGATTAACTAATTCCTCTTTGACTTAGTTAATTCTATTCAATTTCAATTCAAATTTTATATCGCTTCTATTATTCAAATTCTATAGTTTAAATTCCACTAGAATTCTATATTCATATTCTATATATTCAAATCCTATATTTTAATTCCATTTGAATTCTATATTCAAATTCCATTTCAATTTCTATATTCAAATTCCATTTCACTCTCGATATTCAAATCCTATATTTGTATTCCTTTATATTGTCTATATTCAAATTCTATATTTGAATTCCATTTGAATTTCTATATTCAAACTCTATTTCAATTCCATTGAATTTCATATATTCAAACTCCCTTTGAATTCCTATATTCAATTACTATTATTACTCTACATGAATTCTATATTCAATTTTCCATTATTTAAATCTTCTTTATTCAAATCTCAATTTGAATTTCTATATTCAAACCCCCTTTGAATTCTCTTATTTAAATTCTATGTTTGAATTTCCTTTATTCAAATTCCTTTTCAAATTTTCTTTATTCATTCTTTAAATAAGTCTCGATTTCAATTCCTTTTGAAATCGATATTTCTACCTTTGGAAAATAGATTTCCCTTTCAATTTCACACTTGTATTTTTATTTCTGAATTATCCAATGATAATTCTTTTCACTTCATTTATAAACTTCGTTTATAAAAGAACTATTTATAAACTTCGTTTATAAAGGAACTTCTCGTTTTATTTCTTTTAAAACAAGTTAATATTTCAAACCTAATTAAAAATTCAAATTCTATATTTTAAATCACATTTTGAAATTCAACACAACTTGTCTTTCCCAAAAAAAATTCAAAACAATAACTCTGGTAGTAATTCGTCACTTACAACTCGAAAATGAATACAGATGATGTAGTTGTCATCATCAGAATCTATTTTCTAGCGATCGAAGTGAGTTCAATACTATAAAACCATTTCTAAACATTTCCACTTTGAAATTCATTTCAAAATATAATTCACACTGCTTGTAAAACACTTTAAAATCTCCCAGGATCTTAAATTTTACTTATTTTTAATCCAAATCCATTTACAAACACTTATCCAATTCTCCAGAATTTTAATTTAATTTTTGGTTAAAATTTCAGATTTAACTCATCTGATTTCACGTATTTCACTTATATGAATTCTGATTAGTTATTTACATAACCATTTAATTTATAATCTTTACTCGATTATAATAACAACCAATATATTCAATATATTAAAATTTTGATATATATATATCTTCTCTATATCAAGATATACCTTGGGTAAACTTACTTTAATTTACCATCTTTTCAAAACATATCGTGCCGACTCATCGTATTCGAGTGTTTATAAACTCCTACCGACACAGTGGATCAAACTGATCGACCAGAACCCATAAACAACTAAACCAATAAATCTCCATAATATAAAACAATTTTTTTATATCAATAACAAATACGTTCACTCGTATATGTACACTCAACTCAATCTAGGGTATTACCAACCCTATCTCTACCGAGTCACGCCACAGAGCCAAGGTAATTCACTTAACTTAAGCTCTGCTACCAACTGTAATGACCCGGATTTTGAGCGACTATGGTTATCACCATAAACACGATGATGACTAACCAAATATCGAAAAAATCCCGGATGATCAACGAAAGAAATTAGAGGGTGAGGAAAGATAAGATAGAAATTAGAATAAAAGAAGAATAAGAACACAACATCAGAGTAACACGAATCTCACACAAGAACGAATAAATATATTTCATAACATAATTTTGAAATACAAATCTGTACTTGAATATACATATCATTATCAAAGTACAACACTTACAACACAGCGGGAATAACTATAGCTATATAATTCTGAAGCCTCCTGCTCCAGCTCTTCAAGTATTTGTAAATCCCGATTACCTGACTGCCCGTACAAATTTAGGCACCCAAGAGTTTAGGGAACACAAAATAAAATAAACTCCGGGTTAGTCATGGGACTGGTGTGAGTAAAATAGTTTAAAACAGTTCAAGCAGGTAATCGATATCTCATAAGACCACGCCGTATAACGGAACGGGTTTTTCCCTTACGAGAATCCAAATATCTTTATATCAAAACATTTTTTGATATTATAATAATGTCTATCAACATAATATAATAATCATCTAGCAGAAACGCTTTCATCTCACGTTCTACATATATAGTATACAATTAAAACCGCAAGCACATATTGGGTAATGGATTTCCAACTATGACAAGGTATGGAATCACCATTCGCTAGTGTACCTCTAGAGAGGAATACACTGGGTTCAACAAGAACATCTAGCAACCCGGCCACACATGACCGACCACTCACTTCGCTTGAGAGTATCGAATGTATATCACCAACGGTTGGGATCAGCAACCATTTCCCGAATGGGACAATAGCGACAATAGATTTTTAGAAGTAAATGAAACTCTAGATCAGGTGATTATACACCCTACTTCGGTGCGACCGACTTAGCCATGCTGCCTGCCCGATTTTTGTCATTTACCGGATGGGAGGCTAGAAGCTACGCTTTATCATCACACCAGATTCACTTTGAATGCCACATCGTTAAATCCATCAAATCACTGATTGACGTCCTCAACCATACATTATGTGTTTGCTAAAAGAAGTTTCCTTCTCCGCTTCCACTCTTGGTACAGTTGGAGAAATCAATATACGTGATCGTCTGGAAATACTCTGTCAGACATTCATCCATACAAGTCATCTAGGAACAGGATGAACCGAAGGCACTATTCTGTGAACAGGATAGCCCTTGCATAACACCGTCTTCAATTATCTTTGGAATATATGATTCGCAACACTTATGCCAATACAGAGTGGTTCTTTGGATAATAATTCAACCGGTCTCTCCATATTAACAACGTTAAAATGGTCAAAACTTCGATAGTCTGTGATTTAACTATCGAAGAAAAACAGGTTTGCAAACAACGATATCATTTCCAAATGGAAATTTATATCGATCAAACATCATTCAACATTTATCTCTTTATTTCGTTAATTTACTTATCTCCTGTTTCCCTATATTCAATATTTATTATTTTCTAAATTTGGAAAATATACGTTATTAACAATGGAAAACATTTCCATTTCTTGTTTTCTTTATTAGTAAACATTTCTGGTTTCTTATTTGGAAAACATTTCCAAAGCTTCTTCATTGGACTTATATAGATGTTTTAAACAAACCATCGCGATGCCAACTCAAACCATTTCCTTTACTGCCGAACCTTAACCATTTCTTAGTTAAATACGAAGCCAATCAAGTTGGGGTAGAACTACCTCTCAGACCTTAACTGAACAACATTTCTAACTTTGAAATAGGCAAAGTTCAACTTTGTATTTCTTTAACTAACTTCCTTACTTAACCTTTCTTTCGAGTAACTATATTCGATTAACTCTTTTCAATTAACCCTATTCGATTAACTCCTTTGGATTAACTCTACTTGACTAGCGCTATTAGATTTACTCTATCGGACTAACGCTATTAGATTAACTCGTTTCACTTAACTCCTTTCGAATAAACTATATTCGATAACTCCTTTAACCCTATTCGAATAAACTATATTCGATTAACTCAATTGATTTTATTCGAATAAACTATATTCGATTTATTCCTTTTACTTCTATTCGAATAAACTATATTCGATTAACTCCTTTCCTTTAACTCTATTCGAATAAACTGAATTTGATTAACTCCATTTGGATAACTCTAGTTCGATTTAACTCTATTCAATAAATTCTAGTTCGATATAACTCTATTCAATAAATTCTAGTTCGATATAACTCTTTCGATTTACTTTAACTGTTTAACACTAACTGTTAACTCTAACTGGGTTACCCTAACCAATTAACTCTAACTGGTTAACCCTAATAGTTTAACCTAACTGATTTACTCTAACCAATTAACTCTAATTGGTTAACCCTAACTGATTAACTCGGGTTGATTAACTCTAATCAATTAATCCTATTTGATGAAGCTAAACTATATTTGAATACCTCCTTTAAACTTTATTCGATAACTCCCTTTATTCTATTCGAATAACTAATTCGATTAACTCCTTTTGCTATTCATTTATAAAGATTTACTTTTAATAACGGTTCTTCACTTTACAAATGATTTCCTTTTATTCTAACTTATCCTTTGATTTTATAAATATTTCTTTTATAAAAACCCTTTTCCTTTTCTATATAAAATACATCGATTTTATATAAATAATTCATTTTCAAAATACACATTGAAAAACCCCCTTTTCCATATCCAGTATTTCTTATGGTATTTAACATACCATATAACAACGATAAATATTGTCCAAACACACATAATTAACAACAGATTATATATCACATCATATATCACAATATATGAATCACAGTAAAATAAATGTTGAGGAATCCAGTTGGATTCCTCCAACCTGTTTCCCTGCATCACAGAGGTTAAACAATATAGATAACATCACTTTCAGTTCCATATGATATATTCTGTTAAACAGAATCAATATAGAAATTAAATTAACTGACTAGCAGTTCAATCAAACAGTCAACACACAGTCAATCAGCCAATATTTAACAGTTCTAAAAATACAACATGATATTGTAAATTGTTCAGAATTAGTGAGATTTTACTCACATTGGCGCGTTAACCGTTAAGTAACGGTTTGCGATATTTGATTTCGACGGACAATTTATTTCGCCATAAATTGTAACGAGCTCTGTTTCTCTCCCGGTCAGTCTCATTGTGTTGCTCCCGTCCATACGATCCTGTCGGATCTTGTTTCGCTGAATTCCTTCTACGTATGACCAAGTTATATCATTACGAAGTTTAAACACCTTTAAATAAGTAAAACTTGAATTGATAATAAAACTTGGGCCTTAGCCTTATTATTCTGGCCCATCCTCTCTAGTTAAAACCCAAACCCGCCTGGATATCCTTCTTCCACGTTATACAGAATCGAACTCCAGTAATCAACAACCCATTTTCGATTCCTTCCAGAGACAAAACTCCCACTTCGAACCATGAAAAAAAATCCGATAAGAGTACCGTTCGATCCCTCATCTGATGCGCTTCTTCACTGTGCCAATTTAGTTCCGCTCGATCTGGTGTCTTGCTGCGTTGGACTGTCCAGCTCCACGCGCTATTGGGAAGTACGGTGACTACTTCACACCGAGTTCCACCACAGTGATCAACCAGGTGCTAAATTTCATCAGGAATCTAACCCTAATACTCAAATCGAGGATTGAGGCTCAAATCCTTCGCAATATACAACCCTAGGTTGCCGCTTTCAAACAACCATCGAACTAAATGTAGTTGAACTCCAGATTTCTTATACTAGCACAAGGAGGGACTCAACAGGGATTCAAACATTTATGATTTAGAATTTTTAGAATTTGTTTTCTATTTCTTTTTGATTTTTCTTTGATCGAGTTTTCCTCAGAAGGAAAATAAGCAGCGGTGCTTAGTTTGACCAAGAGGGAATGAGATTAGGTTTTTAACTGTTGAGCAGGGTTATTTATAGAAGCTTTAGATATTTTAGATATTTTCTCGATATTTTATTTATTCATTTTATATTCGTTTCTACCTTCTAAAAATCCGTGTGGTCACACACGTTACCCAAAATTCGCCAAACTAGACATGCAGCTAGACTTCGACATTGCGGACCCAACGAAACTGGTTTCGTTGAATTCCGACTTCGTATGCTCACACAGCGTATTTTTAACCGTCAAAATACTGACTGTTTTCTACTCTAAAAATCCGTGCAGCCACATAGTGACTCTAAAAATCACGAAACTAGAAATCTATCAACTATTCGACATTGCGGATCCAACAGAATTAGTTTCGTCGAATTCCGACTTTGTTTGCAAAAGTGGCTATTTTTAACGCTCTAAATAACCTATTTAAATATATAAATATATTTAAATGTAATTGAATTTAATATTTAAAATTAAATATTAACGTCTATATTCATAGTGGCATACCATACAGCTTCAGAAAAACCTTATATGGATTCTAACTCGATATTTCAAATCTGGGTCAATCCGATATTCGATTTATATTGAAATCCCTTTTTAAAATATAATTAATTCCTTTATAAATTATAAAGGAATTCCACAGCGACTTTTTCTGAAATTTGATTTGGACGTAAATCAAAATCTACGCGACGAAATCCCGATTTTTCCCTTCCACTAGAAAGATATACTCCACCAGCTCCTAACGTTTCTTATTTCATAGAAATCCGGCTTAAAACGAATCCTGTACATTCAGTTGAAGTTCGAATCGCCAATTTACGAACTGCAGCGCCATTTCGAGCTCGGTTTTAATTATAATATAATTATACGTTCAAACTACCGTTCAAATAATATATTCGTTATTCTACTTCAATTCTAAACTGAATAAAATATCACAGATGATCCAGTTCACACCATATCGTCATTTCAGCCAATTCTTATTATTTCAGAATTAAATATATTATTTAATTTATCATTTTTAATTAAATATTCACCATTATTTAATTCCACGACCATTTAATTCACTAAACCACCATTTATATAATTAAATAAATTAATTATAATACCTCTGCCAATGCGGGTCATTACACGTAGCTTTGTGTATAACGTGAAATCGCGACCCTCACACCCGGTATGAACTAGAAACGGGAGAAAGGACCTCAGGGTGGACATGCGTTTCTTTCTAGCCAGAAGTGGCGTCAGTGGTTTTACACGCCCTGACGAGTTTGACTTATGTGGTTGTTGTTGTTGCGAGGCGCCTCGGTTTGATTGGACGATCCGGGTCCGATGGAGTCATTCGTTGGCTCACTTACGCCCCATAGGGCGGGGAAATGCATTGTTCAGGAATTTTAATCCACATCGGTGGACTGGCCCTGATGATCCAAGGGCCCACCTGAGTCTGGGTCCTGAGGCCCGGGCTAGAGAGTCTCGAAGTCGGTAAGGACTATCTTTTGCCTTGGTTCATGACGGAAATCCAATTTCCAAATACGACATCGTGCGGTTTTGATTGTATACCTATATTTGGGGACATAGTGGCATGGGACGCTCATGTCGTCTATGATTGATAGTTATGATTAGAAATTGTTTTTGAAACATATAAACACTAGTAGTAATATCAAATGCTTTTGTTTCATTCGTATCAAGCATATTTTGGCCATTATAAGGTAAAACTCTATCTTCCGGTTTGCGTTGCATTGTGTGATGGGAACTGAGTCTTATAATGACTTCATTTTTATAAAAAGCATTGCGATGTTTAAAAGAAAGATTTGTTTTAGAGCACTGGCGATCCAATGGAGTAAACCCGTTCCACGAAAGTGGCGTGGTCCTGTGATTAGCCATATTATAAATGTGTTGAGTAGATTTCTCATACCAGTCCCATGACTGACTCGTAGTTTGTTTCACTTTCAAACTCATGTGCCCCTTTTTCTACACGGGAAGCCTTGTATTCAGGTTTTAGCTAGCTCTTTCTGGATAGCTGGAGCTGAAGATGGATTCTATTATTTATCTCTTTTTATGTTGTTCAGCTCCTATTGTACATATTTTGTTTGTTTCCGCTGTAGACATTTATGTATAGTTGAATTGTATTTGTACTAAGTATGATCCTATATACTGTGTAACTTTGATGATTTCTTTTATCTAGTATATTCTATTTTTCATTATCTGGTGTATTTATTTAATTCTGCTATACTGTTATCTGTTTCTGTGTTGTATTCCAAAGATTACCCTTGTCTCCGTCTGCACGGGAAATGGGGTCATCACAACGTGGTATCAGAGCTTTGGTTGAGCTTAGTTCTGGAATGTAACATATGAACGAACTCGTCAGAAATAGAACCAGTAGTGTTCTAGGACAAGTAACTCAGTACAGATAGGATCAGAAATATCCTGGTATGAGTACAGCAGAATCAGAACAACTCGTTAGAGATGGGGTCAGAAGTGCCAAAGAACAAGTCGAGCGTAATATGTTTATAAATAACTTATTTGTGATTACATATATAGTATGGTTTTACAAATATAATTTTTGAATATACAAAAGATATATATTTGAAAGGTTGAAAAGTTAAAAACAATTTGATTGTTGTTTGTGTTGTGTGATAGTTAATTTAATCAATAAGAGGATAATGGTAGAATTTATTCATTTAAATCACACATTGAACTAATTAGAAAATAGATAGAAATATATACACATGTGCATTATATATGTTTAAACAGGTAAATGGATAGCTGTTAAGTAAAGATTTTATTTGCGTGCCTGACAAATAGGTAAACCTTAATGAGTTGGATGCGAAATATTATTATATCAACTCCTGTGAATGCCATTGGATGCGGAGTTTTGGTTATTCTGTGTAAAATAATAAACGTCGCCAAAGGATAGTAACAATTAATTTTGAACTACATTACATGGCATACTTCTGAAGATAGGCATACTTCATCATATACCACATAAGCATTTGGAGCTTGTGTGACGAGGTGGAAGATTTACCATACGAGCGAGAGGCTTGTATGGCGATGACTATATTTTACAGGTTGAACTGATGACTGATACGGACTATTTAAATTGTAACGATTAAATTGCCAGATTTACAAAAACCCCACACGGGTCTGGAGTTGACAATAATCACGTCTCTCTAGTTATTAGATACGGCACATGGACTATTTATTTCCTACGCGGGACGAGGTGACGAGGATTTATCCTCTGGAGCATTTAAAATACACACTCCCTAAGGCTTTGATAGGGTGATTAGAATTTATTCTCTGGAGTTATTATCAATACACGCTCCCCTGTAAACACCAGAATATATCACTGTAAATATGTGTATGCTTATTAGTATTTATTGGGTACCTAATACAGCCCAATAAATTTCCAAACCTCTCTCCGTACAAAGGAGGTTATGGTGAAATTTTTCGAAAATTCCGGGTGTTAGCAAATTTTTTTAAGAATTTGATAATTCTTAGAAACTAAAAAGTTGGGGAATTGAAGCCAGATTGAACGTAGAGTTGATTAATCAATCCACTTTCGACTTTGTTCCTTTTCGGGAACGAAAATTTTTAAGTGGGGGAGATTGTAACGACCCGGAAAATCTAAACCAATTTAAAATTTCTAAATTGGCTAAAATAATGAATTTTAAATATTTAAAATAAATATTTTAAATAATAGCGATGAAAAGTGAGTTTAAATCGACAATTGAAAACGAATATAATTAATTCTAATTATGAACAAGGCCTGAAATGGCGCTGCAGTTTCAAAAATTGAATTCAAACTTTGTCGGACTGTACCGGGTACAAAACAAAACGGATTTGAATGAAACCAAAAATATTTAAATCTGTTAGTGATTACCTTTCTAACGACTCTGAAAACTAGAAGTTTCATAGCGGAAAGCAAAAGTTATGGCCAAATGAATTTTCAGAAAGGTCGCTATGGAATTTATATAGCCCGTGAAATTGGCCATTTTGCAAACGACCTCAGAATTCGACGAAACCACTTTTGTTGGATCTGGGATGTGAAGTTATTGCTAGGTTTCAAATTTCATAATTTTTGAAGCTAGTATGTGAGCGTGGCAAAGGAAAACGTGTTTTTGTCAATTACAATTAAATTAGATCGACCAGAAATGGGCCTTTTTGCAAACGGTCTCAGAATTCGATGAAACGAGTTTTGTTGGGACCGTATCTTCAAAACATAGCCAGATTTATTTTCTGGAATTTTTCGAATCAGTTTGTGGCCTTGGAAAATTGAAATGTACGTTCAAATCGAATATTGAATGTTTTATATTTTAATTTGAAGGAAAACTGACTGAAACAGTCGAATGGGCTGACGAAACATATCCCATTGTGTTCGGAATGGGGGTAAAACGCTAGGGACGACAGTCGTTGGGTTTAGATTGGTGGTCGTGTCAGAAAACCCCTTTAAAACCCACCGGCCAATCATAATGTTTATAAAAAAAGAAAAATCTTTTTTTCTCTCTCCCCGATCGAAGGCGAAAACCGCTTTAAACCTTCCCCCTCATTTTCCGATCAATCCACGCCAAATTAGCTCGTGCCACAGTTGAAATTTTTGAAGATCTTCTCGAGATCTTTAAATCCATATAAAGTTTGGAATTTTTCGTGGCCTGTGGAGTGAGAATCGACGCCTAGAAGTCGACGACTTCAATTCGCCGCCGCCGCCTGGGACCACCGAACTGGCCCCACCTCCTGGCGCACGTGCGCCTCTCCTAGCCCGACAAGTTGGCGCTGGTCGATCGAAGCAACAATCAACGGATTGGATGATAAATTGCGACCTAGTTTTGAAGATTTTCAGAGAGGTACGGCCATATTAATTTTCAACAGTTTTAACACCTTTAAACCGTTGCAAACTTTGAAAAATCATATCTTTTTCGTGTATTGATGAAATTCAGTGAAACAAGAGACAGTGGACTCGTGTGGATGCCTTCTACATTCTAGAAAAGACAGCATATTTTTCTGAGCCTTCTGCTACTTTTAGTGGAGTGGAACCCAATGTGAGATTTCTAATTTATAAACGATATGGAAAACGACGATGTATAAATTATATAGTCGATGTATGAGTTATATCAGTGTTGTACACCCCTTGTATAAGCGTTGTATAAGTTGTACGTTCGACGTATAAGTTATATACGGGAGATCCGACCATTGGGTTTTCCTGAAATCGCAACCGTTGGGTTTGCTTTGGAAATATCTTTCCAACGACACCAACTTTGTAAAAATCCAACGGTTGGATTGTCTGGAATGTTTAATTCAAATCAAAAGAAAAACAGCGCCAGAATCGATTATATATATATACATATATATAATTATAATTAATCGAATAACGACGCTACAGTTCGTATTTTGAAATCGAAACTTCAAATCATTATACCGGGAGATCTGATCGTCGGATTTTCCCGAAACTTTAACCGTTGGATTCGTTTTGAAAAGATCTTCCTAATGATATAAATTTTGTGAAGATCCAACGGTTAGATTTTCAGACATGTGTAAATCAAATCTGAAGAAAAACAGCGCCACGGTCGCGTTATGGCCCGAAGCATCGTTTTGAATAAATTGGCTATTTTAAAATAAATAAAAATAGCGATAAATCGTTATAAAATATTATAAACAATAAGGATGTGATTTAGAAATTAACTGAAGGTTGGCTAAGTCGAATGGTTTCCTGGGTGTTGATCTGATGTTGGTTTCGGCCTTCGGGGTTAATATTTGGTAAATCGTTCTCTTACTGATTGACGGTTAGTGACTAATGAATTGAAATGATGCATGTGTATGTTAGTGTTGCACTTGTTTATTATATACACGAGTTGTTCAGAAAGACCGGTTTTACCCCATTCTGAATAACTGAATCGACGATAAGAAGTCGAAGATGAAGAGGGTGGTCGAAGACCGGAGATCTTCACCTCGTTTGGGTGGTAACCGAGGTCCTGATTGGGAGGCATCCCGAAATATGGATAATGAGTGGTGATCGTCCAGATGTACATGGTGATCGATGGGTTTGCGAGGTATATAGTGCCTACGGTTTCGTTCCGACCCAGAACGGGCTTGTAAATGGACTGTGTGTCTAACATTGGATTTTATTCTGTGTTGATTGATCTCTGTTAAATATACATCTGTTTGGCGGCGGAGAATTTAATCTTTTGCTTAACGCCCTTCTCTGAAACGCACGAGCTCAGAGGTTGTGTATCGATGGACATCAGTCGCATGGCATGAATTGCTAGTGTGGCATGCCTAAGTGGCAAATGATCAGGGCTTCTGTTGAAAAGCAAAGTCTTGTGGTGATGATCAAAGCACCGCCTGTGTGGCGTAGCTTTGTGTATAACGTGAAATCGCAAGCCTCACACCCTGTATGAACCAGAAATGGGAGAAAGGACCTCAGGGAGGACATGCGTTTCTTTCTAGCTAGAAGTGGCGTCAGTGGTTTTACACGCCCTGATGAGTTTGACTTATGTGGTTGTTGCTGTTGCGAGGCGCCTCGGTTTGATCGGACGATCCGGGTCCGATGGAGTCATTCGTTGGCTAACTTACGCCCCATAGGGCGGGGAAACACATTGATCAGGAATTTTAATCCACATTGGTGGACTGGCCCTGACGATCCAAGGGCCCACCTGAGTCTGGGTCCTGAGGCTCGGGCTAGAGAGTCTCGAAGTCGGTAAGGACTATCTTTTGCCTTGGTTCATGACGGAAATCCAATTTCCAAATACGACATCGTGCGGTTTTAATTGTATACCTATATTCAGCGACATAGTGGCATGGGACGCTCATGTCGTATATGATTGATAGTTATGATTGGAAATTGTTTTTGAAACATATAAACACTAGTAGTAATATCAAATGCTTTTGTTTTATTCGTATCAAGCATATTTTGGCCATTATAAGGTAAAACTCTATCTTCCGGTTTGCGTTGCATTGTGTGATGGGAACTGAGTCTTATAATGGCTTCATTTTTATAAAAAGCATTGCGATGTTTAAAAGAAAGACTTGTTTTAGAGCACTGGCGATCCAATGGAGTAAACCCATTCCACGAAAGTGGCGTGGTCCTGTGATTAGCCATATTATAAATGTGTTGAGTAGATTTCTCATACCAGTCCCATGACTGACTCGTAGTTTGTTTCACTTTCAAACTCGGGTGCCCCTTTTTCTACACGGGCAGCCTTGTATTAAGGTTTTAGCTGGCTCTTTCTGGATAGCTGGAGCTGAAGATGGATTCTATTAATTATCTCTTTTTATGTTGTTCAGCTCCTATTGTACATATTTTGTTTGTTTCCGCTGTAGACATTTATGTATAGTTGAACTGTATTTGTACTAAGTATGATCCTATATACTGTGTAACTCTGATGATTTCTTTTATCCAGTATATTCTATTGTTCATTATCTGGTGTATTTATTTAATTCTGCTCTGCTGTTAACTGTTTCTATGTTATATTCCAGTGATTACCCTTGCCTCCGTCAGCATGGGAAATGGGGTCGTCACATATCCCAATTCTACTATTTCAATCAGTTTCCGTTAAAATTAAAATATAAATTAATATGATAGTCAAACTTGATTTTTAACGTACATTTTGATTTACCGTGGCCACATACTGACTCCAAAAATTCCAGAAAAATAAATCTAGCTATGTTTTGACGATACGGTCCTAACAAAACCAATTTCTTTGAATTTGGGGACCGTTCGAAAAATGGCCATTTTCTGGTCGATCCAAATTGACTGAAATTGACAAAACACGTTTTCTCTTGCCACGCTCACATATTAATTCCAAAAATTATGAAAACAGTAATCTAGCAATAACTTTACATTGTGGATCCAACAAAAGTAGTTTCATCGAAAACGGAGGTCGTTTGCAAAATGGCTATTTTTAAGGCCCGTATATATATTCAAATATATATAAATTCCACAACGACTTTATTGAATTTTAAACTGGACGTAACTTACAATTTATAAAACGAAATCTTAGATTCTACATCCGTTAGAAAGATATTGTTCATCAGATTCAAATATTTCTTGTTTCGTTCAATTCTGACTTATATTGAATTTTGTATATTCAATTGAAATTTAAAATCAAATGTTCAAACTGCTGCGCCATTTCAGGCTCGTTTTATAATTAAAATAAATTTATTCATTCTAACTTCGATCTAAATAAATTTTTAGTCATTATTATTTAAAATAAATCATTTTAAATAATCAGAATCCATCAAAATTGCTAAAATAAAAATTTTAAATTGGTTTCGATTTTCCGGGTTGTTACAATCTCCCCCACTCAAAAACTTTTCATCCTTGAAAACGAACGGAGCTGAAAGTTGTTTAATCAATCAACTCAACATTCATTCTGGCTTTAATTCTTCAACTTTTCAGTTTCAAAGAATTTTCAAATTTTTCAAAAATTTGGCTAATACCTTAAATTTTCGATTTTTTTGCCACAACCTCCTTTGTACGGGGAGTACTTTAAAACCGCAACTAGCCAAGCAGGGCCCCCATCATCCGAAAAGAAAAAGAAAAAGAAAAGGCCAAGCGGCTAGCTAATCGGCTAATAAAATCATCCAAACCCAATAAATTAGTAAACATGTACATATATTTCGGGCATACAATTTTATTCCTCTTCTCTGGCCTCCTTGTTATGACCTGTTCAATACACATGTATGTACATGTATGCAATTTCCAAAAAAATTCAATTCAATTCAACATTCGATACAATTTGGCAAAATTTACCTTTCATTCATGTATTGGTTTTATTAGTTAACAAACTATCATACAACACAACCAACAATCAATTAGTTGATTCGCTTTTCAAACATATAATTTTTTGTATATACATGAAAATCGTTTTTTGTGTGTCAAATCACAACAATAAATCCTATCTAGTTTTGGTACTCACACCAGCCAATTGGAAATATATAAAAATCCCACTTTCGAAACTCGAATATAGAATCTGATGAAGATATATCAATCATCAGAATCATCTTCGGGCGACTAGATTGTGATTCTATATCTATCATGTATATTTGAGGCTTCGTATACACGTGGATCAGACGTATATTCAGAATCCCCATATACCCGATAGTCCAAATCAATTTAAAATAAAATATTCAAATATGTATTATATGGTTTAAATTTTTAAAACAAAATTTGTTTTCATTTTTATTTTTAAAATAACACTATTCCACTCATTCTAGGATACTCCTGATCCCATCTCTAATGAGTCATTCTTATTGGATATTACTAATCAAATCATTGATGAATTCTTTCGTTCGGTTCTAATGTGTCTTGTTCTCGATCTCTGTAACCCAAAGCTCTGATACCAAACTGTGACGACCCGAACTTCCCCGTAAAGGAAAGCCCGGATTGAGTTGAGAACTCGACAAATCAGAACACAAACAAAAGAACATTTCATTGCTTATTACAATAATGACATCAGAGTACAAGAATATACAGAGTATGAACAAACAATATACATTTGATAAATATCAGAGATTTACAAATTACAATGCAGCTGAAAATAATACAAAACACAACTGAAAGAGATACATGGATACAGAGCTTCCGAATTTCATTCCAGTTGTAAACCAGGATCCTGTGAATATAAATCTGCAAAACCAAAACTACTAGCTGCCTATGTGGAAAATAGGGCACCCAGAGTTTAAGCTAAAACAGTAAACTCCAGGTCAGTCATGTGACTGGTGTGAGAACTAAAACAATTATTAATTTGATTTTAAAGTTAGGTAAATCAAGGGACCACGCCGTATAACACGGAACGAGTTTCCTCCCAAGAATACTAGTGCATAAAACAAACAGGGTAATGCTAATTAAAGAAAATTAAGCTATTATAAGACCCAGGTCCCATCACACAATGCAACGCAAGCCGGAGGATAGAGATTTACCTTATAATAGCCAGATAATGCTTGATACACGAAATTAATCATTTATTATTACTTAATTAAAGAAATCAACTTCAAATATAAATGTATCAATCATAGACAGCATAAGCGCCCCATTACACTATGTCGCCATAAATAGGATTACAACTAAAATCAAAATGTCATGTATTGGAAATTGGATTTCCGTCATGAGTCTAGGAAAGGGATGTACTCCTAACCACTTGGAGACACTCTAGCAAGTGCCTCAGGACTACACACTCTGCGCAACCCTGGATCCTGCAGTGCCAGTCCACACTTACGTTAGTGGATTAGTTATTCCTGAACATACATTTCCCGGTCCTATAGGACCTATCCATCGGCTCCATAGAGACCAATATATCTGAGGCGCCTCACATTCCAACAACTACATGGGTAAAAATATAAAAATGCCTGGGCTAGCAAAACCGTGACACCACCCATAGTTAGAAAGAAACGTCATGCACTCACTGCATTCCCTTATCCCGTTTTTGACTCATACCGAGGTATGAGGCTCGCGAATTAATGCTATACACAAAGCTATGCCCTTTAAGGTCGTGCTTTGATCATCAACCACATGACTCTTCTTTTCAATAGAAGCCTTGATCATTTTCATCTCAGCATGCCACACAGGCAAGTCATGCCATGCAACTGATATCTATCGATATATAACCTCTGAGCTCGTACATCTCAGACAAGGGCGTTAAGCAAAAGAATAAATTATCCGCCGCCAAACAGATATATATTTAATAGAAATCAATCAACAAAGAATAAAATACAATGTTAGACACACATCCATTTACAAATTCGTTCTGGGTCTGAATGAAATCAGAGGCACCTTGTTCCTCATCCCATATGTCCAATACAGGAGAGAGGCCCTCGCATATCCGTCGATCTCCAAGTACGTCTGGATGATCACCACTTATTACCTCGTCTTGGGTGTACAGTCCAAATCAAGACATCAGTAATCATCTAAACGATGTGAGGACCTCAGGTCTTCAACCACCGTCTTCATCATTGACTTATCATTGAATCAGTTATTCAGAATGGGTATAAACCCGGCCTTTCTGAATAACTCGTGTATATAATAAACAAGTGCTACACAAATACAACATATGCCTCATTCCAATTCAGAATATTCTTTTATTCAAATATCCACATCATTAAGTAAAGGTTCCCATTAATTTTGTCAAAGATAAATTCTTTAAAATTTATTCTTTAATCCTCCTTTGGTTATCATTTCAAACCAAATTAAATTTTATCTAAACTAGTCGGGATTAGCGAATCACACTGAAGTAATCATTTATTTTATTTCCCAATCCCAACCTATTCATCCCATGGAGAAAACTGTTAGTACTCCATATCTAACACCACGGTGTTATCGGTAAAACTTAATTACCATATCTCGTTCAAATCTAATTAAAGATTTGGCAATCGCCTAGAGTAAAACTTGTGGTACTCTATTTTCGATCATTTTTTTGAATTGATAATTTTAATTATCACATTCACTTTTCAATCCAATTAAAGATTCATTAAAACTCCTCTTATTTTTAATCTTCCCAAAAATCAATATTAATGATTATTTAACTGTGGGAAATCATATCCTGTCTTTAACTGGGTTAAAGAACCAATGTCATTTAAAACACTATTCACGATAAACCCAAATCCTCTTCCATAAAATGGAATCTCCATGGCAAACAAAACAATATAATCACTCCATATCCGACTTGTAATATAAATGGAATAACAACAAAGCCTTTTAAATTCCATATATATTAATAGTCTTCCTCCACAGAAGCTTATTTCGATTATTACCAAATCGAATTCCATTCAATTCCAATTTAATATATTAAATTGGAAAACTTTCCTTTGGAAATCCCATTTAATCTTAATATTATATATTCCAAATCACATTTCACTGTAAATCAGGTTAAAGAATGAATGTCATTAAAGCACAATTCACAATAAACCCAATTTACATTTCCATTTCCATTTTCAATTCTAATTAAATGTTAATTAATTGGTAATTCTTCTTTAAATCTTAATTTAGAAATTTATTCTTTTCACATAGGGTTTAAGAATGGTGTTAATAAAGACACCATTCATGACAAACCCAAAATCCAATTTCAATTCAATTCCAGTTAAATATTAATTAATTGGTAAATTCTTCTAAATCTTATTTAAAAGATTTTATCTTTTCTCAACTGGGTTTAAGAACAGTGCCATTTAAAACACAGTTCACTACAAGCCCAAAATCCAATTCAATATTAAATACAAGGCTCTGAATAGAAATTATATCGGATTATATTCAATATCAAATTCTGAAATCAACAAATATCGTATTGGGAATAATAATATATATCTGTATCTTCCAAATACCTCTAGAATATCCGTATAATCACGGAATCCAATATCGAAATATTTCGAAGATAATTTCTATTCAAATCTATTCCAATTCATATATTGGAAATTCTTGTTATTTTTAAAACCATTTCAAATCAAATTTATTTATTTAAAAATATTGGATTATAATTCTAGTTCAAAACTAGTTCATTTGATAAAAATATATTTTATTCTTCACAAACGTGGAATTTTTCATCCAAATTCTTTCCAAATCATTTATTATGATTTTACACAAATTATTAATATTTTTAATAATTTTATTAAGTTCCTTTCAGTCGATTTCCATAAACGGTCATCGAACTGCACTTACAGCGACATTTTACAAATTTGATTTGGACCCAATTCCAAATCTAACCATTAGATTTCAAATCTCTTATATACATTGGAAAGCTCTTTTTGATACGAACCAAAGGTTCCGGTTTTAGGAGAATTCGACATTCGGATCTCCCGTAACGTCAATTCGAAGTCAATGGTCGAAATTCGCGAACGGTCGCTGCGCGTCGCATTCTTTTCAAGCTATTTAATATATATAATATATGTATTATATATATTTCATCGATTTCAATTCAAAACGTATTTTATAAATCGTTTTAAAAATGATTCCAACTTCATTTTCAATTTTAAATCAAAATTGAATATTCCATATCATTATAATATATAAATGACAATATTTTCAAAATATCAGATTTTGAAATTATTTCCTTTTCGGTACTCATTATAAAAGTGAATAAAATCGATACAAATATCATTCACGTCAAAATGGCGTTAATCTAATCAACACGGCTTCATTTTCAATATTTTTGTGTCCATCCCAAATTGGACACCAAAATCATATTTTGATCCTTTACTGAATATTATTTTAAAATATTCCTTATTTTAAAATATTCCTTATTTTAAAATATTTGTTCTTTCTAGATTGAAATCAGACACAGTTATTTATCATATAATGTTATTTATATGGATTTCATACAACACATGTACATAACAGGAATGATAAACAATCAACCATCATCCAGAGTGCATTTTACACTGGATAAGCATTAAATATAAATAGTTGATGCTTACAACAGTCTGTCAACCAATCGATTGACATACAACTAAACAATTGGGATTAGTGTATGTCAAATATCATCCCAATACCTGTGGGGTTTCAGTCAACAGACACTGAATATTATCTGTGCAGTTGGGCGATGTGTATTGTTTATTATCCCAATCAATATCAAATAAATGGGTGTACATAAACAAATCATGTGATTTGTAAATGAATATTTATTTTATTCATATACACGTTAAAAATTATATTTTTAACTATAAAAGATTTATTTCGACACATGAATATTTTAGTTACATTTCACATAACAATCACAATCAATATCCACAATACAATACAATCAAACAAATCGTCCGTGGTCTGTGGACGACGGGAAGCAGTTCATATATGAATTTATAACATAAATAATTGTACAAGAAATTATAGTGAGAAGTTCTCACCTTTGGGATCCACTCCGTCATTCTTTGTTGTCGCTCAGATTCGCTGTTTTGATTCCAACGCAATCTGTTTCATGAAATTTATATTAAAAATCATATTTTTCATACAGTGCTATTTATTTAAAAAATCACATTTTATTTTGCTACATCATATATAAAAATCACATCTTTATATCATTGTTATGTATATAAAAATCACTTCTTTATTTCGTTGTTATGTATATAAAAATCACCTCTTTATCTCGTTGTTACGTATATAAAAATCAATTCTTTATCTCCTTGTTATGTATATAAAAATCACTTCTTTATCTCTTTAAAAATCAAATCTTTATATCGTTTCATACATATAAAAATCAATCTTTAAAACGAAGTTATTTAAAAAAAATCATATATTTATATTTATACCATTCATGTGAAAATCACATTTTTATACCGCCATGTTTATATTAAAAATCATATTTTGTTCTTCCCATAATAAAAATCATAACTTTATGTTATAAAAATCATATCTTTATGTTATCAAAATCATATCTTTTCTTTTCTAAAGATCATAACTTTCGTATAATAAAAATTCGGTCTTTATATTAATAAAAATCATGGCTTTATACATCTAAAAATCATAGCTTTATTATTGTTCTATTCACATAAAGATCCAATTTTTATTTATGTTGTATATATAAAAATCCGATTTTTAAACAATGCTTATTAATATATAAAATCAGACTTTTAAATCTAATATATATATATATATAAAAACGTATCTTTATATTATAACAAAATTGTCGTCGATAGCAGGGCACCTTTTGAATATGAGTGGGGCTCCTGAGCGCCTAGATGCGGCGCGTTCGTGGAGCCAAAAGGAAGAGGAGCGGTGCTGTCATCTATCTCGACCAGTTTCCCGAGGCGATCGAAGTGAGACCAAGACCGGCTCAGAAACACTCCCATTTTTTCCTAGGGTTGCTGGCCAACATGGCGTCCACAGTGGAGAGAAGGGGAGAAGAATGTAATGACCCGCATTTTCAGCGATATAATAATTAATTTAAGTTATTTTTTAAAAGGTGATTGAAAGGATTTCATGATCATTGAATTAAATAATGGTGAATATTTAATTAAAATAATAAATTAAATAATATATTTAATTACGAAATAATCATAATTGGCTGAAATGGCGATATGGTGTGAACTGGGTCATCGGTGATATTTAATTCAGTTTAGAATTGAATTAGAATAATGAATATATTATTCGAACGATGGTTGAACGTATAAATTATAATATAATTATAATCGAGCTCGAAATGGCGCGGCAGTTCGCGATTTGAAATTCAACCGAATATATAGAATTTGTTTTAAATCGGATTTCTGTGAAACAAGAAACGTTAGGAGCTGGTGAAGTATATTTTTCAAGTGGAAGAGAAAAATCAGGATTTCGTCGTGTAGATTTTGATTTATGTCCAAATCAAATTTTTGAAAAGTCAATGTGGAATTCCTTTATAATTTATAAAGGAATTATTTATATTTAAAAAGGAATTTCATTTTAAATCGAATATCGATTTAATCGGGACTTGAAGTATTGAGTGATAAATCCAATTGGAGCTGTATGGTATTCCACTATGAATATATATATATATATACGATAATATTAATTTATTAATATTTTATTTAATTATTTTTAAATATATTTATATATTTAAAAGGGTTATTTAGAGCTTTAAATATAGCCAGTTTTGCAAACGACCTCAGAATTCGACGAAACTAATTTTGTTGGATCTGCAATGTTAACTTATTGTTAGATGTCAAGTTCTGTGATTTTTGATGTCAGTATGTGGCCGTACGGATTTTTAGAGTGAAAAACAGTCAGTATTTTTAATTGGTATCAGAGCCTAGTTGAACACAAATTTTCGGGTTGTTATAGTTGGTATCAGAGCTTAAGGCTAAGTTATTACCTTGGCTCTGTGGCGTGACTCAGTAGAGATAGGGTTAGTAGTACCTTTTAAAAATGTGTAACTTAAGTTATTTTTAATTTAAATTGTATTCAAAGCTTTAAAAATGTGTAACTTGAACATACGATATCAGATTGACGAACCGTAAGTTGCGTTGGGATCGTATGGAGGACGACTACACCATGGAACTGACTGGGAGTGAATCGAAGCTCATTACAATTTATAGAAAAATAAATTGTCCGCCTGAATCAAGCGATGGTTTCGTTATTAACGATGATCGTCCAATGTGAGTAAAACTCACCAACTCTAAACAGTTCTATTTTTATAACGTATATTTAGAACTGATAAATGATGACTGATTGTTGTGTGTTGACTGTTTGGTCGAATTGCTTGTGTATTGGTTGAAATTATAGTTAACGATATGTATATAAATCGTTGATCAAATATTGATTCTGTTTAGCAGAATATTTCATACTGAAATGAAATAGATGTTAATTATACTGTCTAACATCTGTGATGCAGGGAAACAGGTTTGAGGGGTCCAACTGGACTCCTCAATATTTATAATACTGTTCTGTTCATATATTGTGTTATACGATGTGATATGAAATCTGTTGATAATTTTATATGTTTGAATGATATTGATCATTATTATATGTTACGTTAAATACCATAAGAAATATTGGGATGTAAAAAGGAGATTTTCAAAGCATATTTTGAAAATAAATTATTTATATAAAATCAATGGATTTTATATATAAAAGGAAAAGGATTTTATAAAAGGAAGTAATTATAAAATCAAAACAAATATAAAGGAAATTTTTTGTAAAACAAATATAAAGGAAATATATTTGTAAAACAAATACAAAGGAAGATATTTGCAAAACAAACAGAAATATTTGTAAACCATTTACAAATAAATAGAATAAAGGATTATCTATTTAGAAAATTAATAGAATAAAGGATTATTTATTTGGAAAATAAATAGAGGAGCTAATCAAATCGAGTTAATCGAAAGGAGTTGATCGAATAGAGTAAATCAAGTAGAGTTAGGTAAAATTAGAAACTGACTAGAGATTAGTAAATTAAATGGTTTTCTAAGTGTCTATCTGATGTTGGTTTCGGCCTTCGGGATTAATACTTAGGGAATTGTTCTCATACTAGTTTACAGTCAGGGACTGATAGTTGTGGAATGATAAAGATATGTAAATAAGCAATGGAAATGTTTTCTAGTGTTAATAACATATATTTTCTAAACATAGAAAATAAGGCAATGTGAATATATATATATATATGTTAAATAATGGTTGACCGATATAATTTCCATCTGGAAATGATATCGTTGTTTGCACACGTGTTTTTCTTTGATAGTTAAATCACCGACTATCGAAGTTTTTGACCATTTTAGTGTTGTTAATATGGAGAGACTGATTGGATTATTATCCAAAGAACCACTCTGTATTGCCATAAGCGTTGCGAATCATATATGCCTAAGATAATTGAAGATGGAATAAAGTGCAAGGGCTGTTGTATAAATCTTAGATATTAATTGCCTAAGATGGATGTACTGAATAGTGCCTTCGGTTTATCCAGTCCCAGGATGACCTGTATTGATGAATGTCTGATAGATTATATCTAATAAATCGCGTAAGTTGATCTCTTCAAATGTATCCATGTTTGGTGGCGGAGGAATTCGATTCTCTTAGCTGTATACCCATGTTATATTTTGGGAAATCAATTTGTGATTTGGCAGGTATGACAATGTGACATTCAAAGTGAATGAAGATGTGGTATGTAAAAGATAAGCGTAGCTTCTAGCCTCACATCCGGTAAATGACAGAAATCGGGCAGGCAGCATGGTTATGTAGGTCGCACCTATTAGGATGTATAATCACCTGATCTAGAGTTTCATTTACTTCTAAAAAACTATTGTTGATGTTGTCCCATTCGGGAAACGGTTGCTGATCCCAACCGTTAGTGATATACATTTGATATACTAAGGCGAAATGAGTGGTCGGTCATGTGTGGTCGGGTTGCAAGATGTTCTTGTTGAACCCAGTGTATTCCTCTCTAGAGGTACACTAGCGAAAGGTAGTTCCATACCTTGTTATAGTTGGAAATCCATTACCCAATACGTGCTTGCAGTTTTGATTGTATACTATATACGTAGAACGTGAGATGGAAGCGTTTCTGCTAGATGATTATTATATTGTGATTGATAGACATTATAATAATATCATGAGGTTTTTGATATAAAGATAATTTGGATTCTCATAAGGGAAAAACCCGTTCCATTATACGGCGTGGTCTTATGAGATATCGTTTACCTTTTAAAACCGTTTTAAACTGTTTTACTTATACCAGTCCCATGATTGACCCGGAGTTTGTTTTGTTTTGTTTCCCTAAACTCTTCGGTGCCCAATTTTGTACGGGCAGTCAAGTAGTCAGAAATTTACAGATATATTGGAAGAGCTCGAAGCAGGAGGCTTCAGGATTTTATAGCTATAGTTGTTTCCGCTGTGTTGTAAGTGTTGTACTCTGATAATGTTACTGTATACATATATTGTTTGTATTTCAAAAGTTATGTTATATTTTATTCGTTCTGCTGTGAGATTCTTGTTACTCTGATGGTGATGTTCTTCTTCTTCTCCTTTTCTATAAGATTCTATCTTATCTTTTCTCACTCTCTAATTTCTTTCATTTACTTTTCGGTATTTTTCGATGTTTGGTTAGTCGTCATTGAATTTATGTCGATAACCAAAGTCGTCAAAAATCTAGGTCGTTACAGGAGGTGACCAGGAAGGCGGCGCTGGGGCTGTGGGGTGGTGCAGCGGCGGTCGCAGTGATCGGAGGTGGGTGCCGTGGCGGCGGCGGCTGCTAACAAGTGGGCTAGGCTCGATTCGGCTACGGGGGGAGGTTTTGACGTTGGAGGGAGGGAGGATAGCCGGGGGGTGATCGGAGGAGGAGGGGGAGCGAATCGACATGGCGATGGCACGGTGAAAGGAGAGATGGGTCTGGGAATCGGTGTTTTCTTTTTTCTTTTATTTGTTTTGGCCGTTGACTAAAACAAGAGAAGGAAAGGGAGGGCTTATATATAAATAAATATTTTATATAATTTAATTCCAAAAAGTAACTTTTTAATTCGAACTCCAAACCGAACCCACCGACTGTTGTCCCTAGCTAATAACCCCTTTTCCGAACACAATGGGATATGTTTCATAACCCAATTCGACTGTCTCGATTAGTTTCCATTAAAATCAAAATATAAATTAATATAATTGTCAAACTTAATTTATAGTAGCCACATACTGACTCCAAAAATTCAAAAAATAAATAAATCTCGTTATGTTTTGATGATATGGTCCTAATAAAACTAATTTCGTCTAATTTGGGGACCGGTTGAAAAATGGCCATTTTCTGGTCGATCCAAATTAACTAAAATTGACAAAACACGTTTTCTCTGACCCACGCTCATATATTAATTCCAAAAATTATGAAAATTGGAATCTAGCAATAACTTGACATTCCAGATCCAGCAAATGTGGTTTCGTTGAAAATGGAGGTCATTTGCAAAATGGCTATTTTTCAGTGCCATATATATATATATATATATATATATATATATATATATATATATATATATATATATATATCCCACAGCGACTTTTCTGAATTTTAAACTGGACGTAACTTACAATTTATAATACAAAATCTCAGTTTCTTATGTCCTTTAGAAAGATATTGTTCAATAGATTCAAATATTTCTTGTTTCATTTAATTCTGACTTATACTGAATTCTGTATATTCAATTGAAATTTAAAATCGAATTTTCAAACAGCCGCGCCATTTTAGGCTCGTTTTATAATTAAAATCAAGTTATTCGTTCTAACTTCGATTTAAATAAATTTTTAGTCATTATTATTTAAAATAAATCATTTCAAATAATCAAAATCCATTAAAATTGCTAAAATAAAATTTTGAAATTGGTTTTGATTTTCTGGGTTGTTACATTAAGACTATATCATCAAAATATAGTTAGATTTATTTTTCTGGAATTTATGGAGTTAGTTTGTGGCCCCGATAAATTAAAATGTGTGTTGAAATCAATTTTGAATGTTATATTGATTTATATTTTAATATTGATGACAACTAATCCAAACAATAGAATTGTCTTGCGAAACATATCCCATTGTGCCCGAAATGGGGGTATTTAGCTAGGGGCGATAGTCGTTGGGTTTAATTTGGTGTTCGGACGCAATTGAACCCATTTGGAGAATTAAATAATTATTTATATAATATATATATATATAAGCCATTTATATTCTCTAGAACCCTAGTCAAACCATTTTTTAGTCAAACCATCAAGCCGTCGTTTCTTCTTTTCAGTGGCTAAAATCGTCGCAACTTCCTCACCAAAAATCTTTCAATCCAATGATTAATCTCCAAAACTTATTAAGGGAATATCGAAGAGCTTCCTTAGATCTATAATCAGGATGGGTATGATCGAGTATGGTTTGGAAAATCATGAGAAATTGAACCTCAAAGGGCTTCAGTTCGCCCCCAATTTCATGCGTAGGGGACCGCCGGACTCGCCGTCGCTGCTGGCGATAGGACTACTGGCCAAAGCGCGCGGGATGGTGGCGTTCGATTAAAGTGAAGATGCCTCGAGGGGCGTACTATTTTAGGGGTAAGGTTAGAGGTTTTTTGTGACTTGGTATTGAGGAAGACGATGGCTACAGAGAACCGATGGGTTTTAAAACCTTAACCATGTAATTAATTAATATTAATTATAATTAATTTAGTTTATTACTTATTAAAAATTATTTAAAGTTTAAATTGTTATAACCTTTTCCGGTGATGACAGAATTCAGTGAAACAAGTTCCTATGAGATCATGGCAACAAGAGCTTCGCTATGGAATTGACTGGAAGGAGTTTTGAGCTAATTGGGATTTTTGACTGAATTGAACGCACGGTTTAATTTAGTTAAAATAACCGCTATTTAACGATTTCGAAGCTGGTCAATGTGAGAACTCTCTCTCAGTCAATTATTTTACAGTTATTATATAATAGGTTGCAGACGGGGCTTAGTCACTCCTGATACTATTTTATGAACAAATCATAACTGATTGTATTGTCTTGTGATTGTGATGTGAATAAAAAATATATATACGATGTGGATAATATATATATACACACGACGTGAAAATTATATATATATATATATATGCGGTGTGAATAAAATATATATATGCGATGAAAATAATCTACATATGAAATGAAAATAATATTTATATGAAGTAAATACATATATATGAAATGAAAATAATATATATATATATATATATACGAATTGAAAATAATATATATATATATATAATGAAAATAATATATATATATGAATGTGACAATAATATATATATATATGAAAAGAAAATAATATATATATATATGAAATGTGAATAATATATATATATATGAAATGTGAATAATATATATATGAAATGAAAATCATATATATATATATATATAATATATGTATGAAATGAAAGTCATATATATGCATTGTGAAAATTATATATATATATATATATGTGCTGTGACAATATATATATATATATGCGATTTAAAAAGTATATATGTGTTATGAAAAATCTATATGCGCTGTATAAATTATATATATGCATTGTATAAATCATATATATGAGATATAGAAAATGGGCATGAAATGGAATAAATATTCGTTCATTAAAAATATAATTTTTAACATGTATATGGATTGTATAAAATTGTCATGGATTGAAATAAATATTGGTTTGCTAAAAATATATTTTTAGCTTATACATGCGATGTATAAAATAATTATGTAATGGAATAATTATTGGATCGATAAAAATATAATTTTTATAATATATATGAGATGTATAAAATAATTATGTAATGGAATAATTATTGGATCGATAATGTATAATTTTATCATATATATGAGATAAATAAAATAGTCGTTTAAAGAAATGATTATTGGATCGATAAAAATATAATTTTTATCATATATATGAGATGTATAAAATAATTATGTAATGAAATAATCATTGGATCAATAAAAAGTAATTTTTATCATATATATGAGATATATAAAATAGTCGAGTATAGAAATGGTTATTGGATCGATAAAAATATAATTTTTATCACATATATGAGATGTATCAAATTGTCATGTAATGGAATATTCAATTTTGATTAAAAATTGAAATGGAAGTTGAAATCGTTTTTGAAATGAATTTATAAACGATTTATAAAATTCGTTTTAAATAGAAATCAATGAAATATACATTATATATATATTTAATGGCTTGAATAGAATGCGCCGCACAACGACCGTTCGCGAATTTCGACCATTAACTTCAAATTGATGTTACGGAAGATCCGACCATCGGATTCTCCTAAATCCGGAACCGTTGGGTTCGTATCGAAAAGGGCTTTCCAATGAATATAAGAGATTTGAAATTTAATGGATAGATTTGGAAATATGTCCAAATCAAATTCAGAAAAGTCGCTATAAAAGCAGTTCGGTGGCCGATATTGGAACCCGACTATAAAGGCCTTAATAAAGTTATTAAAAATATGGAAAGATTGTGTAGAATCAAAATAATTGATATAGAAAGAGTTTGGATGAAAAATTCCAAGTTTGAGAAGATAAAAAGGTATTTTTATTGAAATGAACTAGTTCTTAACTAGAATAATAATCCAATGTTTTAAATAAATGAATTGGATTTGTAAATGGGTTTAGAAATAACCAGAATTTTCTAATATATAAATTGGAATGGATTTGAATGGAAATAATGTTCGGAATATTTCGATATTGGATTCCATGATTACATGGATATTGTGGGGGAATTTGGAAGATATATATATATATCCTTATTCCCCATACGATATTTGTTGATTTCAGACTTTGATATTGAATATAAACCGATATAATTTCTATTTAGAGGCTTGTATTTAATATCGAATTGGATTTCGGGTTTGTAGTGAATGGTGTCTTTATTAACACTGTTCGTAAACCCCGATGAGAAAAGAATAAATTTTTCAAATAAGATTTAGAGAAGTTTACCAATTAATTAATATTTAAATGGAATTGAATTGAAATTTGATTTTTGGGTTTATCATGAACTGTGTTTTAAATAAAACCGGATCAATTGTGAAATTTGATTCAGAATTTATAAATATTTTTTATTAAGATTTAATGGAAAATTTCCAAAGTAAAGTTTTCCAATTTAAAAATATTAAATTGGAATTGAATGGAATTCGAATTGGTAATAATCGAGATAAGCTTTTGTAAAGGAAGATTGTTATTATATATGGAATTTAAAAGGCTTTGTCGTTATTCCATTTATAGTATTGATTTGATGTGGAAATTTATATCGATTATATACTGTTATGATTTCCGTGAAGATTCCATTTTGATGGAAGATGATTTTGGGTTTATCGTAAATTGTGTTTTAAATAACATTCGTTCTTTAACCCCCAATAATGACAGGATTAATTTCCAAAAAGTTGAACAATCAACAAGAAATGATTTTTGGGATTGAAACCAATTGGATTTTGAATAAATCTTTAATTATATTGTGAATGAATAAATGGTAATTGAATTTACCAAAACACGTGATGTGACTAAACCAAATTTACTTAGTTGTTGATATTGATTGTTTGGATGGCGTTCGACCGGTTTATGAGCAGAATATGCTTTTACATTTAGCATTGGGTTGGGTAAAAATATCTGTGTGCTAACACCTTGTGAAACACTTCACCATTTGACGATAAGGTGTTTAGCGATGTTATGTTCATTTCAAATTTAATGAATGGTTTTGAAATGATATTTTCCTTAAATGGAAAGAACTGTATTCCCGATTTTGGATAGGGAATGTTTTGAATGGTTTTGAAATGATTTCTTAAGTGAAAAGAAAAGTATTCCCGATTTTGGACAGGGAATGTTTTATATAAATGTTTTATAAAAGAGAAAGGATTTCGAGGGGTAAACCCGATGATTTCGAAATGATTTGGAAGTGTATTATGGTTTTACATTGTGGTTCATTGCGTATCTGATTAGTTGATATTGATAACGTATCTATTTGGTGGCGGAAAATTTATTCTCTTGCTTAACACCCTTCTTTGAGACGTACGAGCTCAATGCTTGTGTGATTAATAGTGACTGATCATATGTGTGAATTGCTGATGTGATGTACTATAGTTTGAAAGTACTTGTGATTATTACGTTGTGAAATGATTTTCCCTGCATCGGGATATAAAATGATTTAGCAAGTATGTGGCTAAAGATTCGGGTAACCCAAGAGTAACTAAAAGTATGGGTGTTATAGCCTTAAATGGCTTTGGGCTGCGTATACTTCCATGCGTGGGAGGTGCATGTCAGTGTAGCCTGCTCCATCGTGGGAGGTTCACATATATATCGAGTTGGAGGGGGCGTACAGCCTGGTCTAAGGGTCGTGCACGATATTTGGTTGCATTCTTGTTTGTATCCATTGTTATATTTTGGAATTCATATTTCCAAATATTTTGGTTTGAGATCCCACAGTGAAATCTACTTTAATATAACACTTGATATGTATTTCACATGATTTGAAATAAGGAAATCGGGAAATAAAGTCCAAAGGAATAATTTCTGTAAATTGAATTGTATTTAGAAAATCTAGGTGTGGTGATTAATCTAAATGGGTAGATTGGGATATTGCATGATGATTGATGCATAGTAGATCCATATCTCTATTACTGATGTTGTTTATATACTGGCACTCATGGGGGTAAATCCATTCCGTGTTAGCGGCGTGGTCTTGTGATTTGCCTTATTATTTATATAAGTTAATTTTAATTGTAGAGTTTCTCACACCAGTCCCATGACTGACCTGTAGTTTTTTTCCCTTGCAAACTCGAGTGCCTTTATTTTCCGCATGGGCAGTCGAGTAGTTTTATTTTGCAGATATATATTGGGCAAGATTCTAGATTGAAGCTTAAAGCTATGTCTAGGCATTGTTAGTCTTCCGCTGTGTTAGTTTATTTGTTTTCCGCTGTGCATTGTATTACATTTATTGTAAATAAATCTTCCGCTGTATTATTATTTTTGATATACTCTGAATTTCTATACTCTGATGTAACGTTATTATGATGTTTATAAAAGTCTTCGATTATTTGTTCTGATGTGTTGTATGTCAAGAGTTAGCGTATCTAGGATTAGAACGGTCTTGGTCGGTCTAGCGATCGATTAGGTCCAAGCGAAATCCATATCGTTACGCAATCTAAGATGAATAAAGATGAGTTTAAGTTGTAAAAAAAAAATTAGTAATTTAATGTAACAAGGAATTTTTTTGATTGAATGAACGTTGACCACTGAATGAAAAGAAAATTATAGATATATAACAAGTTAATGGTACTCATAAACCGAGTGAACTAAAAGAGAAGTTAACATGAATTAAAAATGGATGTTGAATGACAAACAAATAAAAATATATGAATTGAATGTAAATCAATGTAAGTGAAGTAAATGTGAATAACTCGAAAGAAAAAATAAGTTGTATCCGAATAAACTAAATGATAATAAAAAAAATGAAAAAGGTATTTGAATTTAACATTGGATTTGGTGATTGGATTTTTTTTTCATATGATTTTGTTGATAATATGCCATGTTTGTTTATGTTACATGTTTTTAATGATATGTATCTTAATTTTACTTTATACGTGATTCCCATTTTTCGTTGTTTATTAGGTAACAAGGGTGTGCGCTTTATTTTTGGAGCTCGCTTTTATGCTATATTGCTAAAATATAAGCTAACTTTCTTATAACACTAATAAAATGTACATATCTCGAATTACATATTGTAATTGAGTTATGTATTTTTTCCGTATGGTTTTGGATGCCTCATCGTTGAGATGAGATGTATATCAATATATTACATGTAGTATAAATTTTACCGATCAAGTAACGTAAAGGAGATACTGCCAAAATTTTCCATAATTTCGGACAATAGAAAAAATTTGAGTCTCTAAGTCCTAAAAATTTATATTTTTCTATGTGAGTATAAAAACTAAGTAAAGGGTTATAGTTGAAGTATTTGTTCAAAGAATATATATCTATGGATGATATTCTATATTGTTTCTTTTCGAGGAAGAAAAGCTTTGAGCAAGGAGAGTGGACTCGCAAATTCAAACATTTAAAATTAACATAGTTAACTAAAATTTAATTTGAAATTTGAATCTGGCGATTAAATATTAAGTAAAATTGATTCAATAGTCTCAATTTACTCGATTTAGTTAATTAATATTGAATATAAATCCATTTTGTAAATTTGTAGACAATGATAAATAGTTTTGAATTCGATCGATAATTGAACCATGTTATAAAATAATCTTTCAATATGGAAAATATCATTTCTCAAACAATCTAGGAATTTGATGGAACCAACTTAATTGAGTATGAAATTGTAGTTGTAGCACTAGCTCAGCGGATAAGGACTTGTGTCGAGATAACAATGAGGCCAGTTCGAAACCCAAAATGGCGTGCTAAGGGTTTACCATGTGCATACGCTATGATCAGCCACTTACGTGGTACCCACGGACCGAGTTAGATGCACTAGGGGGTTTTACGGCTTCGGTTGGTTTCCCCCTGGACAAATACAAAAAAAGCAAATTATTGTAAGATCTCAAATTTTATGCCAATCAGGCAATTTGGGTGGTAATGCGATTTTGGGACGCCCGATGAACATTAAAGTGCATAAGTGAAAAGAATTATGTATATAATAGAATAAAAAAGAAAAATAACAATAAAGACACGTATCCGACAAATACAACATGCATTGTGACGACCCAGATTTTCAAAACCAATTTAGTATTTTCATTGTAGCTATTTTAGTGGATTTTTAATATTTAAAATGACTTATTTTAAACAATAACGATTTAAAATTTATTTAAATCGAAGTTAGAACGAATAAATTTAATTTAATTATAAAAGGAGTATAAAATGGGGTTTGAAAATTTGACTTTGTACTTTAACTGAATGTACAAGATTCAAAATAAATCGGATTTCAGTAAAACTAGAAATATTTGAATCTGTTTAATTATATCTTTCTAATGGATGTGAAAAATTGAGATTTCAAAACAGGAATTAAAATTTATGCCCAGTTTAAAATTCATAATAGTCGCTATGGAATTTATTTATTTTTTTTAAATAATATAAAGCCCTAAAAATAGCCATTTTGTAAATGAACTCTGTTTTCGATGAAACCACTTTTGTTGGATCTAGAATGTCAAATTATTGCTAGGTTTCAAATTTCGTAATTTTTGGATTAAATATGTGGGCGTGGTAAATTTAAACGTGTTTTGACAGTTTTAGTTTGAATTGGATCGGCCAGAAAATGGCCATTTTTCAAATGGTCTCCAAATTTAATGAAATTAGTTTGGTTAGGACTGTATCATCAAAACAAAGATAGATATAATTTTTCTGAAATTTTTGGAGTCAGTATGTGACCCTGGTAAATTGGAATGTATGTTAAAAATTCAATATATTGATTTATATTTTAATTTTGATAAAAACTGATTGAAACAGTCGAATTGGCTTACAGAACATATTCCATTTTGTCTGGAATGGGGGTATTTGGCTTAGGCGACAGTCGTTGGGTTTAACTTGGAGTTCGAATTGTTAAACTTCACATTTGATTAATAAAGGAATTAAATATTAATAAAACTAGGTTATAAATAATCATTCACTACACCCTATAATCGGTCAAACCTTCTAACCGTGGTCAAACTCGTTTTAGCCGCCACCTATTTCTTCTGCAAACCGTAAAAGCTCCTTTGATAAATCAATAGAAAATCAAATAATTTCAAATAAATCCTTGGATGTCTATATTTGGTTTCAATGATCAAAGAGCTTCGATTCCGTGTACAATTTACACAGTGCGGCTCTCATTTATGAAAATCGAAAATATACAGCATGTGGAAATTCTTGGGTTTTAAGTATCAATTCGAAGTTCGGATGGTATTACGTTGTTTATAGGGGAGAGTGGCACGGGTTGGAACGATTTTGTGGGGGTATGGTGCATAGATGGATGGTGCGACATCCTGTAGGTTGGCTTACTGCCTCGAACTACGCATTTTGGAGGGGGATCCCGGGGTTGACAAGGTGGTGATGGACGGGTAGGGTTCAGAGCGAAATGAAGATTAGCGTCAACCATTTGTGGATTCATGGAGCATGGAGAGAGGACTGGTGGAAGATAGGAGCGAAAATGGCATTGTGGAATGACATGGGAGTTGCGTTCACTATCAGGTGGGGGAAGAAGGTTTGTAAATCCGGACAAAATTCAGAAGCATTTGGAATTTTTAATAAAATTAAACATCTGTTTAATTCTATTTAAATGAATCGTATTAACATCAAATAAAATTCTACATTTCATAACTGTCGGAGTGGAACCCAATGTGAGTTTTCTCACACCTGCAAAAATATTCACATTTTGTGAAATTGAAATCATTGATTGATTTGATTATTTGTTTGTTGGTTGCTATTTTAAATGGACATCTAATTTAAACTGTTAGACATTAAATTGATAGTTAGTTTATTTTTGAATTAAATTGCTAGTTAAACCCCGACATATATAATCAATTAATTATTGAAAATTGAACTATTTTGGATGATGATTGTGATGGATGTTTATTTATGGATATGTTGAACTGTACGGATGTTGTTTATGTTTTTATATCATTGTTATCACCTTGGATGTTACGGGCATCATCATAAATTGTTATTTCGAATAAATTAAAAAATAGGTTGAAATGATATATACCTATGACATTTGACCTTTGTATTGAAATGATATATATCCGTTCCCTGAAATTAAAATTTAAAATTTAAAATAACAGATCACTTGGCCATAGGATAGAAAATTATTATACGGACACCGGATAGGTTAAATCTATAAATTTTAGAATTTGTTAAATCAATTTAAATAAGAGATTCTGTGCAAAGAAAATAAATTGAAAATAAATTTGAAATGTTGAAATTGAATTAATTTGAAATGTTGAAATTGAAAATAAATTTGAAATGTTGAAATTGAATAAATTTGAAATGTTGAAATTGAATTATATTGAAATGTTGAAATTGAATTGTTAAAAGAATTTGTAAAAGAAAATTTTAAATTATTATTAAAAGTATGTTTTGGATTTATCGAATTGGAATTTAATTCGAATTGAAATGATCTAATTTGTTATTTTGAAATTTGAACTAAAATTGGTTATAAATTGAAATCATTCCAAATTGAATTATATGGGAATGTTGAATTTGAATTATTTCAAAGGTTTAAATCTTTATTTAAACTTTGAAATTAAATTCAAAATAAATGGCTTAAATAAATATTATGAACTTGAACTTGAACTTGGATTTGAATTGAATCGAATAGATTCAAATAATATTTTGAAATTGGAAGTTATCCTTTAAAATGGGATTGTTCTCAAATGAATTTGATTTTAGAATCGATTTGGATTGGACAATTGGAAATCGATTTGATTTGTTTTGAGATTTGAACGTAGGTTCAGATTTATTGAAAATGAAAAGAAACTGCTGATTTGAAATTATTTCTATATAAACTATTTTCTGAATTTTATCCCTTTGATATATGGGGTATTTTATATAATTTTTTTTCCAAAGCCTATTCTTTCTGTATAGATATCAAGTAGTTATTTTATAAAATATTTTAATATGCATAACCATTTTCAATACTCAAACTGTTTTGATTTCCAAACTATTCCAAATCTCCCAACTATTTACAATTATTCAAAAATTTATTTAAACCCCAAAAACTATTTCAAACTTATAAACTGTTTTAGAAGTGGAAATATTTACATTTAAATCTCTGATTTAAAAGTAAATATGATTATTTTGATGTTAAAAATCAGAAATGAATTCAAAACTATTGTGAAGTAAATTGAATGATTCGAATGAAATGTGGTTAATTGAAGTTATAACCAATTATTGGAATTGAAGTTTATCTCAAAGTAAATATGAATTTTGAAAGTAAATATTATAGCGATTAAAATAATATGATATTTTAAAGTGAAATTGTTTTGATGAATATGATATTTTGATATCATAACGATTCATTTTTGAAACATAAAATACCAATCGGTGTGTAACATGACGTTTTGTTGTTAAAGAGACTGGGGCCTCTTATTGACATACTCTCTGTCAATGTTGGAACCACTTTAACAAGTTTTTATGCGGTGGAGTTCCAGAAATGAAGTAGGATAAATTTGGAGGCGATTACTGGATTTGAAGAAAGTGAACGATAATGGATGACCCAGACACTTGTGTCGATTTGAAATGACTAAAACAGGAGCCGTGCCAGACCAAATGAGGCTTGACTACCTCTTAGTGGACATCTGCTCTTCGATTTTCCTGGGCCTTGGGTCCATACTATTACTATTCAGTTGTTTTTGTTGTTTTGTTGGTGTGGACCCATGATGGGATGTATTTCCCTTTGATTCGATATGGGGTGGATATCTACGGTGGGCCGTTAGGGGTACCCACCAGTCTGGAACAGGCAAACTAGTAGCATACTACTTTGGGTATTGCCTCATATGCCTTGTCATACATTTATCCTTATCCGAGACAAATACGATTTTGATATTACCATAGGTCTATATGGGACGCACTGGCTACCAACGTTCTACTGGTTGTGTTACAGGACCTGCATAGACCATGTGCTTGTAAACTGTGTAAGGGTAATCAATGTAACCCCGCTTACACTATTTTTCTGACAAGTATTTGTGAATAAACACTATTATAATACTGAAATTATATTATATAGTATCTAGTTTGACGGATCCTTAGGAGATGGAAATTCCCGTAACATCTCTTGAGTTATATGTGTGCATGTTCATATGATGTCGATTTGACTTAGATGAGAATACTTTTGCCTGATCCGAGCTTGTTTTAATTTCATGCTATTACGCTCGGGCCAGACTTGAGCATCCCAGTTTCAAAGGTTATCTTCTGAAGGATAAAGACGAAGACGGTATACTATAATTACTACTGTATTCCACTACTATTCCATTGCATTACTCTGTATTATCAGTTATGTATATAAATTGTGTAACTCTAACGATAATGTATAACTTTGATAAATGTTGTAAAATGATCAAATGTTTATTTTAAACAGCTTCATGAACTGTTATTTGATTATTATATTTTGTTCATTCAGTTGCGAGATTATGTGCTTGTTTTCTTCTTTCTTTCTAATTCTAAATTAATCCCCTTGAATATCTATATTTTTGACTATAATGATTAAAGAAGTGGATTGTCATTTAACAATCTGTAAATACGTACAGTTTTGAGTTAGACATGTTTAGATTATTGTCGATTCAAAAGGTACAGAATTCTGGGTGGTTACATGTGTGCAACCTTTTTCTCACCTCCTTCTTTCCTTCCTTGCATCCCTATCCTCTTCAATTTTAGGAGAATTAAAAAAGAAACAACAAATCAAATAAAAATCAATTAAATGGAAGGATCAAGTCTTTATTCCAATATTTTTTTGATCTACAAACTATAAGAGTATGGCAATGATTAAGTGTTAATTGAGCGGTGTGACATTAGTACAATGCTCAATAGCATCACAAAGAAAATTTTATTTTTGTTTTTGGAGAGTTCCAAGCCAGGATAGTAAAAAATCAAAGCTGGCTTTGGATTTCTAGAGCTAAGTTAGGTCAACAGCGAAGTTATGGAGGTTGCGTCTCACATTGCAGAGTCAAATTGCTTAGGTTTTGAGATGATAGTCAGGTTTCAATGGAGTGTGTCAATTTCAGGGTTAATGGCATAGATATGTAAAGATTTCTAGGAGATAACGTGCAAGGGTAGTTTCGTTTGATTCGGTGTAGTGATGTGAGAGAGAGGTGGAGATGGAGATAAGGCAATAAAATGCTAAGCTATAGGCTGAGAGACGGATTTTGTTTTTCCTGGAAAAATGATTGAGAGGGCCATTAATTTAATTATTTAATTATTGTTTCAATGGATGAATTAAGTGATTAATTATCCTAGTTATTCAGATTTCTCATAAATTTAATTTCTAACACATATTAGATCCAACGCGAACGTTGTTCATCGCGTTGTACTTATGGAAACACTAGCTACATTCTCTTTTGGGTTGGGGAATTTCTAAACCTTTCATAATTTAGGCTAAAATCAAATGTTATTTTGGTTTTAGTTTAAATATAATTGCTTGGCAATATCAAAAATCAACATGAGTTTACTCACTCGCGAACAACATTATTATCAAGTGAATTAAGACTTCTGAAATGACATATGGAATGTTAGGGTTGCGTTAGAAAACTTACGATTATTTGTTATATAATTAGTGCACATGTCGTATGAACACTCATGATGTAAATGACACGACATAAATTGTTATGTGATATGCTGTTATTTTCTTAATGATGTGTGATATCCGCGATGCTATATTTATTTTGTTATCACAGTGCAGTTCCCCCATTGATTTAGGAATGTCGCCATCAGTTGAAATTATACATATCCGAATAACTGTATAGATTTAGAAAATATATCTGAATCAATTTGGGATGCATGTAGAAATGATATATACCAAAGATTAATATTATTTTAAGAAACATGTTGAAATGAAATATATCTACGTCACCTAACCATATGATAGAGAATTATATGAGGACATCATAGTCTCTAAAAAAAATCTAGTTTTTGAAATTTTATAAGTACGCTATTTTGAAATTTAATTTGAATATTTTGTTTGAATTAAGATTTGAAATATGTTAACTTAAATTTTATGAATTTAAGTAAAATTGATTTAATGATTTTTTAGTAAGATATTATAAATTGGATTTGTTGTTTGAAGATAATATTGTTTCCAAAAATTTATAAGTATGTTTTGATTTATCAAATTTATTTTGATATTAAATTTATATCTTAAATATAAATTAATATTTCTAATATTTAAACTTGAAATTATAAGTTAAAAACTTAATTGATTTAATGAACAGTCTTAATATATTTTGAAGATTAGATTTGTTGTTTTGAAAGCTAATGTATAAAAAATTAATTAAAGATTTTGAAAGGTTTGGATTCTAAATTTATTTAAATAGATTGAATGGAAATATTTGAGTCAATCTACATAAGAATTTTATTAAGTTAATGGTTTAGTTGATTTAAATGCTTAATTTTGAACTTTTGGAATTTTATAATCTAAATACTTGAAATTTAAGTGATGATTAAAAACCAGTGAAATGGTATGAATTTGGAATCTGAGTTTCAAACCAATTTGAAGTTAACGATTTAAAAAAAGGATTAATTGTCAAGAATAATCCGAAGTTTGACGTGTCTTCCCATAATAATACCAAGTTTGGATTATTTCTGAATAATCCGAAGTTTGGGGAATGTCTTCCCATAATGATCCCAATGACCCCATAACGTGATATTTCGGGACCAATATGGAAAAACACCACCAAACTTTGGATTAATATGGGAAGACACCAAGTAAATGGGATTAATATGGGAAGACACCCCCAAACTTCGGGTTATTCAAAAATAATCCTGTAACGACACGAATTTCGCCCAGACCTAATCGATCGCTAAATCGACCAAGACTGTTCGAATCCCGGATACGCTAACTCTGGGCATACAACACATCAGAACAAATTTATTCAATACTCCTTTGAATACTCGGTTAAATTATTCGACATCACCAATTCTGTTCTTTAATGTAATTTTCACACCAAACACATTCAACCATCAAATATCACATAAACCGAGCAAATTCAGTTTATTTCCATTCCATATCATTTATAATATTTTATCATGATTTATCGCTATTTTTATTTATTTAAAAATAGCCAATTCATTCAACTTTTCAGTTTCTGAGAATTTTCAAATTATATATATATACACTGTATAAAATTGTCGTGTATATATATATGTTAAAAATTATATTTTTAACAATCAAATCATTTTCATATTTCATATGTGTATATATATATATATATATGAAATATGAAAATGATTTGGTTGTTAAAAATATAATTTTTAACAAATCCAAACTTGGGATTATTATGGGAAGACACGTTAAACATCGAATTATTCTTGACAATTAATCCTAAAAAATGGAATTCATGTTGTAATATAACTTAGCACTTTGTTTTAAAAATTAAAATTATAACATTTGAGTTTTAAGTTAGATTGAATTGAAATTTGAAATATGAATTAACCTTAGGTCGAACTATGAAAATATCAAATATTGATATTTTGTTCATATATGCATTATTTATCAAAATTATCTATTTTATATTAAACTATTATAATTAAATCTACTTCACTTTTATTATTTATTTTAATAACTAAAAATATAATTTACAACTATTTGAATAGGACTATTTTATGTAATTCATTTAACTATGATATACCTTATACTATTTTAATCAAACTTTTATAAACTAAATGGAACTATTAAATATTTTATAACTATTAAATCAAATTATTTATATGATTATATAAAGTTTAACTATTATATATTTAACTATTTTTATCAGACTTAACTATTTTAAAATAAAAGTATATATGTCCAACTCGAGCATTTAAGTCCAAAATGATTGAATATAAAAATTTAGTTGATTAACGAAATTTAAGACTTGGAATCTAAAATTGAATGTGAATATCTAAAAACGAAGAGTTTGTAACTATGAAACTTGAAATTTGAAACTATATTGAACAATTGAATCGATTAGAGAACTTGATAAATAAAATAAGTACTTGAAGTTAATTGATTGAGGATACTGGAATATGATTTCTAATTTAGATACTGCGGTGTGAATTAAGTCTATGGTTGTGTGGCGACCCAAACTTCCCAGCTGGCCTAAATCGAACAAGAAGATGATTGCTTTGAGAACACGATGCATCGGAACACAAACATGAGAACATTTCATTGCTATTACAAATATTTACATCAGAGTACAAGAATATATCAGAGTTCAGATAGATAATAATATACAGTAGAAAAATAGATATTAGAAATTTACAAATTACAAAATAGCGGAAATATATATACATAAATATAATGTGCAGCGGAAAACATCAAATACCACAATTGAAAGAAATACATGGATATAAAGCATTCTGAATATAGCTCCAGCTATACTCCAGGATCCTGTGAAAAGAAATATATGCGAAAACCAAAACTACTTGTTGCCCATGTGGATAATATGGGCACCCAGAGTTAGGTATAAACAATGAACTCTAAGTCAGTTATGGGACTAGTGTGAGAACTAAAACAGTTATTAATTTTATTTTAAAGTTGGGTAAATGGGTAAATCAAGGCACCACGTCATATAACACGGAACGGGTTTTCTCCCAAGAATACCATAAAACCAACTACGCAATGCTAAAAGCAAAAATGAAGCCATTATAAGACTCAGGTCCCATCACACAATGCAAACACAAACCAGAGGATAGAGTTTACCTTATAATGGCCAAACATGCTTAGTGCACGAAAATTTTCTTTTATTATTATATAAGTGAAGAAATCAACTTTAGATATAAATGTATCAATCATAGACAACATAGTACCCCATCCTACTATGTCGCCATATAGGTTTACAACTAAAACCAAAAAGTGTCGTATTGGAAATTGGATTTCCATCATGAATCGAGGCAAGGGATCTTCCTCACCGATTCAAGACACTTTAGCAAATGCCTCAGGGTCACACCTACGGGCAACCCTTGGATCTTCATGGTCGGTCCACACTTACTTTAGTGGATTAGTTATTCCTGAACACACGTTTCATGGTCCTATCGGTCATACAAAAGGTCAGTACGTTGATCTAATGAGCTTATAGCCCTATATCCGAGGCACCTCGCAATCCATCATCCGCATAAGTAAAAATGTCTGGGCTTCTAAAACGACCCAAACTTCCCTTTTCGGGAAAGCCCGGATTGAGTTGAGAGCACGATGCATCAGAACACAAACAATAGAACATTTCATTGTATTACAACAATTACACCAAAGTACAAGAATATTCCAGAGTATGAATAACTATTACACATTGGAAATATAGTATTAGAGATTTTAAAAATTACATAGCAGCGGAAATAAAATGTACAAATACAATACGTAGCGGAAAATAACAATTGAAAGAGATATACGGATACAAAACTTTCTAAATATAGCTCCAGCTGTAATCTAGGATCCTATGAAAAGAAATATCTACGAAAACCAAAACTACTAGCTGCCCGTGTGGAAAATACGGGCACCCAGAGTTTAGGAAGGAACAATATACTCCAGGTCAGTCATGGGAATGGTGTGAGAACTAAAACAGTTACTAATATAATTTTAAAGTTAGGTAAATCAAGGGACCACGCCGTATAACATGGAACGGGTTTACCCCAAGAATACCAGTGCATAAAACAAACAGCGCCATGCTAATTAAAGAAAAATGAAGCTATTATAAGACTTAGGTCCCATCACACAATGCAACGCAAGCCGGGGGATAGAGTTTTACCTTATAATAGCCAAATATGCTTGGTACGTGAAAATTGCCTTTTATTATTATTTTAAGTGTATAGTGTAGAAATCAAATTTCGAAAGTAAATGTATCAATCATAGGCGGCATAGTTACCATATATTATGTCGCCATATATAGGTTTACAATTAAAACCGCAAAATGTCACATTGGAAGATTGGATTTCCATACTGATGGCTCCTGATTCGAAAGATCTATCGCATAGTGAAATACACAACGATTTACGTCTCAGCTAGAGAAAACACCGTAATGCACATCCGCTGTTTTGGGAAATCAAGTATCACTACGGCATACGTCCCAGCGAGAAAAAACACCGCTTACTCTATCCCTTTAGGAATCAGGGGTATTCCCTATCCCTTTGAGCATGGAGCGACCACACTCTTCTCATCTCGGTCGACCGAATCCATCCTCATATCGAAAGCATACTGACCTGACCACCAGTTCACTATCATATCGGGATGTGAGGCTCGCGAAGACGCTACACAAATGAAAGAACCCGTAACTTCCCCGTAAAGGAAAGCACGAATACTTTGAGAACAATACACAAAAGGACGCATACGGAAGAACATTTCATTGTTATTACAACAATTCCATCAGATACAAGAATATACAGAGTATAAATGAATAAATTACATTCGATAAATATCAGAGATTACAATAAATTACATAGCAGCGGAAAATAATACAAAATCACAACTAGAAGTGATGCACGGATACAGAGCTTTCCGAGCATCGTTCCAGCTGTATATCAGGAACCTGTGAATATAAATCTGCAAAACCAAAACTACTAGCTGCCCGTGCGGAAAATAGGGGCACCCAGAGTTTAGGTTAAAACAATAAACTCCAGGTCAGTCATGGGACTGGTGTGAGAACTAAAACAGTTATTAATATTGGTTTTAAAGTTAGGTAAGTCAAGGGACCATGCCGTATAACACGGAACGGGTTTCCTCCCAAGAATACCAGTGCATAAAACAAACAGCGCAATGCTAAATGGAGAAAAATGAAGCTGTTATAAGACCCAGGTCCCATCACACAATGCAACGCAAGCCGGAGGATAGGGTTTTCCCTTATAACAGCCAAAGCATGCTTGATACGTTTAAAACACATTATTTGATACTATAATAAGTGTATAGTGTCAAAACAATTCAATCATAAATATCAATCATAGACGGCATGGGTACCATATATCATGTCGCCATACTAGTTCTACAATTAAAACCGCAATACACGTATTGGAAATTGGATTTCCGTCATGAGCCGAGGCAAGGGGCAAGCTCCTCTCCGCGTTCGAGACACTCTAGCAAATGTCCCAGGACCCCACTATGATCCTTGGATCTTCAGGGCCGGTCCTCTCTTACTTTTGAGGATTGGCAATTCCTGAACACACGTTTCCCGGTCCTTACAGACCTATATCCGAGGCGCCTCATATCCAACAACCACACAGGTGAAAAGTATATAAATGTCAGGGCTGGTAGGTCACTGACACCACCCTAGCTAGAAAGAAACGTCGTGCTCTCCCTGCAGTCCGTCTCCCGTTTTTGACTCATACCGAGGTGTGAGGCTCGCGAATTCACGTTATACACAAAGCTATGCCACACAGGTCGTGCTTTGATCATCAACCACAAGACTTTGCTTTTCAACAGAAGCCCTGATCAATTGCCACTTACGCATGCCACATTAGCAATTCACTCCATGCAACTGATGTCCATCGATATACAACCTCTGAGCTCGTACGTCTCAGAGAAGGGCGTTAAGCAAGAGAATAAATTCTCCGCCGCCAAACAGATGTATATTTAATAGAGATCAATCAACACAGAATAAAATCCAATGTCAGACACACAATCCATTTACAAGTTCGTTCTGGGTCTGAACGAAACCGGAGGCACTTTCCTCGCATATCCATCGATCTCCAAGTACGTCTGGACGATCACCGACTGTTTCCCTCATCTCGGGTGTATATCCCAATCAAGATCATCAGTAATCACCCAAACGATGTGAAGACTTCCGGTCTTCAACCACCGTCTTCATCTTCGACATCTCGTCGAATCGGTTATTCAGAATGGGTATAACCCGGCCTTTCTGAATAACCCACGCATATAATTAACAAATGTTACACAAACACAACGAACGCCTCATTCCAATTCATAATATTCTTTTATTCACAAAATCACATTCTTAGGGAAAGGTTCCCATTAATTTTATCAAAGATAAATTCTTCTAAATTTATTCTTCAATCCTCCTTTGGATATCATTTCTAATTAGTCGGGATTAACGAACCACACCGAAGTAATTATTTATTTTATTTCCCAATCCCAACCTATATATCCCATGGAGCAAAACTGGTGATACTCCATATCTAACACCACGGTGTTATCGGTAAAATTGATTACCATTTCACGTTCAAATCCAATTAAAGATTTAACTATCGCTTTGGAGCAAAACTGGTGATACTCCACTCTCGATCACTTTTCAGATTTGATAATTTAAATTATCAATTCACTTTTTAATCTAACTAAAGATTCATTAAAACTCCACTTAGTTTTAATCTTCTCAAAAATCAATATTATGTCTTTAACTAGGTTAAAGAACCAATGTCTTCTAAAACACGATTCACGACTAACCCAAATCACGTTTGATATTAAATACAAGGCTCTGAATAGAAAATATATCGGCTTATATTCAATATCAAATTCTGAAACCAACATATATCGTATTGGCAATAACGATATAAAATATATCTTTCAAATTCCCATAACAATATCTGTATAGTCACGAAATCCAACATCGAAATATCCTGAAGATAATTTCGATTCAACTCCAGTCCAATCCACGTATTGGGAATATTGATTATTTTTAAAACCACTTTCAAATTCAATTTATTTATTTAAAAATAAATTGATTTTTAATTCTAGTTCAAAACTAGTTCATTTCGATAAAAATTCATTTTTACCTATTCAAATGTGGAATTTTCCAGCCCAATTCTTTCCAATTCACATATTATAATTTTACACAAATTATAGATATTTTTGATAATTTTATCAAGGCCCGTACAGTCGATTTCCAACAACGGCCATCGAACTGCACTTACAGCGACCTTTTTTGAATTTGATTTGGACATAATTCCAAATCCAACCGTTAGATTTCACATTTCTAACATTCATTGGAAAGCTCTTTTCGATACGAACCCAACGGTTCCGGTTTTAGGAGAATCCGACGGTCGGATCTCCCGCAACGTCAATTCGAAGTTAATGGTCGAAATTCACGAACTGCCGCGGCGCGGCGCGTTCTATTCAGGCCATTATATATATATAATATATATATATTATATATATTATCGTCGATTTCCTTTTAAAACGTATTTTATAAATCGTTTTAAATTCGTTTTCAAAACCTTTTCAACTTTCTTTTCAATTCAAATCAAAATTGAATTCTTCTTTATAAATTCGTTTCAAAATTCATTTATATTCAATTCAAATTTTAATTCAATTTGAATTCATTTCAATTCACTTTCAATTCAATTTGAAATCGTTTTCAATTCAATTCATTTCGAAATCGTTTTCAATTCAATTCATTTCGAAATCGTTTTCAATTCAATTCATTTCGAAATCGTTTTCAATTCAATTCATTTCGAAATCGTTTTCAATTCAATTCATTTCGAAGTCGTTTTCAATTCAATTCATTTCGAAGTCGTTTTCAATTCAATTCATTTCGAAGTCGTTTTCAATTCAATTCATTTCGAAATCGTTTTCAATTCAATTCATTTCGAAATCGTTTTCAATTCAATTCATTTCGAAATCGTTTTCAATTCAATTCATTTCGAAGTCGTTTTCAATTCAATTCATTTCGAAGTCGTTTTCAATTCAATTCATTTCGAAATCGTTTTCAATTCAATTCATTTCGAAGTCGTTTTCAATTCAATTCATTTCGAAATCGTTTTCAATTCAATTCATTTCGAAATCGTTTTCAATTCAATTCATTTCGAAATCGTTTTCAATTCAATTCATTTCGAAGTCGTTTTCAATTCAATTCATTTCGAAGTCGTTTTCAATTCAATTCATTTCGAAATCGTTTTCAATTCAATTCATTTCGAAATCGTTTTCAATTCAATTCATTTCGAAATCGTTTTCAATTCAATTCATTTCGAAATCGTTTTCAATTCAATTCATTTCGAAATCGTTTTCAATTCAATTCATTTCGAAATCGTTTTCAATTCAATTCATTTCGAAATCGTTTTCAATTCAATTCATTTCGAAATCGTTTTCAATTCAATTCATTTCGAAATCGTTTTCAATTCAATTCATTTCGAAATCGTTTTCAATTCAATTCATTTCGAAATATTCGATTTCGAAATCACTTTTCAATATTCATTATAAAACGAATAAAATCGATATAAACATCGTTCGCGTCAAAATAACGCATCTCTAATCAACACGGCTTTATATTTCAATAATTCGTTATTCTATTCAACAAATGAATATTTGTTCTATTCAACACATGAATCTATATTTCTTTCAACACACGACTAATCTCAACACATGAGTACTGTCAACACCTCACTATTTTTGTTATGTAAAATATTTTATAAAACTATGGTATCTATCGTTTGATTTTTAATTAGACTTCTACTGGGAAGTAGTTCTAATTTTAAATATGATAAAGATGTAAATTTTTATTATATAAAATATTTCACTCAACACATGAACATCGTCAACACATGACTATTTTTATATTCAACACATGAATTTTCTTTTCTAATACTCATTATTTTCCCGATTGGAATGAGGCCCAATCAATCACCATATAACGTTAATTATATGGATTCCATACAACACATGTATATAATAGCATTGAAAAATAATCAATCATCAACCAAAGTGCACTACACTGTATAAGCATCAAATATAGATATCTGACGCTTATAACAGTCTGTCAATCGACCGATCGACATATTTAATTAATCAGGATGAGTGAACATCAAATTTCATCCCAACACCCGTGTGGGGTTTCAAAACAATCAAACACAGATTTTATTTGTGCAGTTGGGCGATGTGTAAAATTTATCGACCCAATCAATATCAGTCAAATCAGTGTATATAAACAAATCGGCCGATTTGTTTATAAATATTTATTTATTCACTTTCACGTTAAAAATTATATTTTTAACGATAAAATATTCTATTTCAACACATGAATTTCTATTCATTTCATTTACACAATAAAAATGATATTTTTATTCTTCTAACATATTTTAGAAAATTTCGGCGGCATAACGGCACGATACTAGAAACGGGACAAGGCCTAGCCTTATCCCCGGTCTAGTGAAGGCCCACGCCATTCACTCATCAATCAAATCTATTTCAATTCACCAAACATTTCAATTCAAACCAAATAATCTATCCAACTACACAACCAAACAATTTTACAAACAAGCCATCCATGGTCTGTGGATGACGGGTGTCGGGTGCTACTAAGCACCGTCTACATCCTAGTATATATATATAACTAGAAAAAGAGAATTTAGAGTGAGAAGTTCTCACCGATAGCTATCCAACTTCACGACACTTCTTTTATAGAAATCTTCTTCATCCTCGCCTTTTTATCGTCTTCTTGCGCCCGTAGTCACTATATACATAAAAATCACATTTTTATATTTTGATGTCTTTAAAATAAAAATCACATTTTTATTTGTTCGTTTTCAATTTAAAAATCATATTTTTATAATCACTTCATATATTTAAAAATCGAATTTCTTTACTATGCTATTCAATATTAAAAATCCCGCCTTTCCTATTTTTAAAATCTAATCTTTTCTATTTTAAAAATATCGTCTTTTCGTCGATAAAGATTTTACCTTTTCTAAAATAAAGATTTCGCCTTTACTAAAATAAAGATTTCGCCTTTATAAAAATCATCACTTGATTTCAACGTATATAAAATAAAAATCAGATTTTTATTTTGCTACATATACAAAGATGATATTTTTATATTCTCCATCCTATAAAGATTATATTTTTAATACTTTAAAAATATAAAAATCATATTTTTAATATTTCTATATAGTAAAGACTATATTTTTAATACTTTAAAAATATAAAAATCTTATTTTTATCACTTTAAAAATATAAAGATCGTATCTTTTACCAAATAAAAATCCTATCTTTTCACCTTTCAAAATACGATCTTTTCACATTTAAAATTCAAACCTTTTCTATTTTAAAGTTTAAACCCTTTTTTTTTCAAACCTTTAAAATAAAAATCAATTTTAAAATTCCTTTTTAAATCAGTTTTAAAACAAATAAAATTCAGATTTTAAGTAAAATAAAAATCAGTTTTTAAACTCTTTAAAAAAAAATCAGTTTATATAAAACAAAATTAAAATAAATAAAAAGAAAAAAGACTTACAGGGGGGAAAATCGAATTGGAGAGGGGGCGCTGTTCATCGTCGGGGAAGTGGAGGGAGGAGGGGAGAAGAAGGCGGAGGATCGGAGGGGGGGCTGGAGGTGGGTCGGATGGGGTTTTGGACGATACGGGTTTCGTGCGAAAGGGGTTTCGTGGCAGAGGAGGGAAGAAGAAGGGAAGGGGGGTCTCGCGGCGGAGGCGCCTGGCAGCGGCGCCGCTGGGGGGGCGCGCGAGGTGGCGGCGGCTCTCCCCCCGTCGCCTTCGTCTCCTTTTTTTTTTTTTTTTTTTTAAGATTCTGAGAAAAAAAAATAAACGGGGGGGGGGGGGGGGGGGGGGGCAAAGGTTATAGGGAGGGAAGAGGGATTATATATATTTTTTTTTTAATTAATTATTTTATTCGAAAAAAAAAGTTGACTTTCACGTACGACCTCGAAACGAGGCCCACCGCCTGTCGTCCATAGCGTTTTACCCCCATTCCGAACACAATGGGATATGTATCGTAAGCTGATTCGACTGTTTCGATCAGTTTCCTTTGAATTTACATTTAAATCACTATATTGAATTTTAAACGTACATTTCAAATTACCGGGGTCACATACTAACTCTATAAATTGCAGAAAAATATTTTCTAGCTTCGTATTGACGATACGGTCCTAACAAAACTAGTTTCGTCGAATTCTGAGACCGTTAGAAAAATGGCCAATTTCCAGTCGATTAAAATCAACTGAAACTGGTCAAACGCGTTTTCTTTTGCCATGCTCACATATTGATTCGAAAAATTATGAAATTTGAAACCTAGAAATAATTCGACATCACGGACCCAACAAAACTGGTTTCGTCGAAATCCGAGGTCGTTTGCAAAATGTCCATTTTTAAGGGCCTGAATTCCATAGCGACTATTCAGAATTTTCAACTGGACATATCTTTTGATTCCCGCCATGAAATCTCAATTTGTCGGATTCGTTAGAAAGATATTACCAATTAGATCCTAAGGTTTTTGGTTTCACTAAAATCCAGATTGTTTTGCACCCGGTACATTCAATTGAAGTTTGAAATCGAATTATCGAACTACCGCGCCATTTTCCATTCTATTTATAATTATATATAAATATTTATATTCTAACGACGACGTATATAAATATATACGTCGAATTCTATTCAAAATAAATTTCTCGTCGATATTATTTAAAATAATCTATTTTAAATATTCAAAATTCGTTAAAATCGCTAAAATAAAAATTTCAAACTGGCTCGCATTTTCGGATTATTACAATCTCCCCCACTTAAAACTTTTCGTCCCCGAAAAGGAACAAAGTCGAAAGTGGTTTGATTATTCAGCTCTACGATCGATCAGGCTTCCATTCTCCAACTCTTTAGTTTCTGAGAATTTTCAAAATTTCAAAAATTTGGCTAACACCCTAAATTTTCGAAAAATTTCGCCATAACCTCCCCTGCACCGGGAGCATCGGGGAATTTCGAATAGCTTCCCCGGTCCTTCAGATCTCAAAAAGAAAAAGAAAAAGCCAAGCGGCTAGCCAATAGGCTCACAAAATCATCATCACCCAAACAAAACAGGAAATTATGTAGTAAACATGTACCTATTTGTCGGGCAAACAAATTTTATTCTTCGGCTCTAGCCTCCTTGCTATGACCTGTTCAATGTAAGTATAGGTATATGCAAGCAAATGCGACCAATTTTCAATACAATTCAATATTCGATTCAATTAGGCATAAATGGTTAAAAATTAGCAAACAAATAAACAAACAACACAAACATCAATCAATTAGTGAATTAGAGTTTCAAATCCATAAATTTTGATACATATATACAAAAAATCATGTTTTGATGCCAATTCACAACAATGTGTTCTAACTATATAAGCTTTGGTTCTCACACCAGTCTAATGGAAATATATAGAAAATCACACCTTCGAAACTCGAATATGAATACTGATGATGATGCACCATCATCAGAATCATCCCCGGATGTCTAGAATGTGATTCTATATCTACCCAGTATATTAAAACTTCGAATATACGTTCATGACGCGTATACGCGAAATCTATATATACTCGATTGTCCATATTCAAAATAAATAAATATTCAAATACGTATAAAGCAATTTAAATTTTCAAAACAAAATTGTTTTTATTTGAAAAATATACTCTTCACACTCGTTCTAGGATACTACTGATCCTATCTCTAACGAGTCATTCTAATTGGATATTGCTAACCCAATATCTGATGAATTCTTTCGTATGGTTCTAATGTGTCTTGTTCTCGAGCTCTGTAAACCAAAGCTCTGATACCAACTGAAAGAACCCGTAACTTCCCCGTAAAGGAAAGCACGAATACTTTGAGAACAATACACAAAAGGACGCATACGGAAGAACATTTCATTGTTATTACAACAATTCCATCAGATACAAGAATATACAGAGTATAAATGAATAAATTACATTCGATAAATATCAGAGATTACAATAAATTACATAGCAGCGGAAAATAATACAAAATCACAACTAGAAGTGATGCACGGATACAGAGCTTTCCGAGCATCGTTCCAGCTGTATATCAGGAACCTGTGAATATAAATCTGCAAAACCAAAACTACTAGCTGCCCGTGCGGAAAATAGGGGCACCCAGAGTTTAGGTTAAAACAATAAACTCCAGGTCAGTCATGGGACTGGTGTGAGAACTAAAACAGTTATTAATATTGGTTTTAAAGTTAGGTAAGTCAAGGGACCATGCCGTATAACACGGAACGGGTTTCCTCCCAAGAATACCAGTGCATAAAACAAACAGCGCAATGCTAAATGGAGAAAAATGAAGCTGTTATAAGACCCAGGTCCCATCACACAATGCAACGCAAGCCGGAGGATAGGGTTTTCCCTTATAACAGCCAAAGCATGCTTGATACGTTTAAAACACATTATTTGATACTATAATAAGTGTATAGTGTCAAAACAATTCAATCATAAATATCAATCATAGACGGCATGGGTACCATATATCATGTCGCCATACTAGTTCTACAATTAAAACCGCAATACACGTATTGGAAATTGGATTTCCGTCATGAGCCGAGGCAAGGGGCAAGCTCCTCTCCGCGTTCGAGACACTCTAGCAAATGTCCCAGGACCCCACTATGATCCTTGGATCTTCAGGGCCGGTCCTCTCTTACTTTTGAGGATTGGCAATTCCTGAACACACGTTTCCCGGTCCTTACAGACCTATATCCGAGGCGCCTCATATCCAACAACCACACAGGTGAAAAGTATATAAATGTCAGGGCTGGTAGGTCACTGACACCACCCTAGCTAGAAAGAAACGTCGTGCTCTCCCTGCAGTCCGTCTCCCGTTTTTGACTCATACCGAGGTGTGAGGCTCGCGAATTCACGTTATACACAAAGCTATGCCACACAGGCCGTGCTTTGATCATCAACCACAAGACTTTGCTTTTCAACAGAAGCCCTGATCAATTGCCACTTACGCATGCCACATTAGCAATTCACTCCATGCGGCTGATGTCCATCGATATACAACCTCTGAGCTCGTACGTCTCAGAGAAGGGCGTTAAGCAAGAGAATAAATTCTCCGCCGCCAAACAGATGTATATTTAATAGAGATCAATCAACACAGAATAAAATCCAATGTCAGACACACAATCCATTTACAAGTTCGTTCTGGGTCTGAACGAAACCGGAGGCACTTTCCTCGCATATCCATCGATCTCCAAGTATGTCTGGACGATCACCGACTGTTTCCCTCATCTCGGGTGTATAGCCCAATCAAGATCATCAGTAATCACCCAAACGATGTGAAGACTTCCGGTCTTCAACCACCGTCTTCATCTTCGACATCTCGTCGAATCGGTTATTCAGAATGGGTATAACCCGGCCTTTCTGAATAACCCACGCATATAATTAACAAATGTTACACAAACACAACGAACGCCTCATTCCAATTCAGAATATTCTTTTATTCACAAAATCACATTCTTAGGGAAAGGTTCCCATTAATTTTATCAAAGATAAATTCTTCTAAATTTATTCTTCAATCCTCCTTTGGATATCATTTCTAATTAGTCGGGATTAACGAACCACACCGAAGTAATTATTTATTTTATTTCCCAATCCCAACCTATATATCCCATGGAGCAAAACTGGTGATACTCCATATCTAACACCACGGTGTTATCGGTAAAATTGATTACCATTTCACGTTCAAATCCAATTAAAGATTTAACTATCGCTTTGGAGCAAAACTGGTGATACTCCACTCTCGATCACTTTTCAGATTTGATAATTTAAATTATCAATTCACTTTTTAATCTAACTAAAGATTCATTAAAACTCCACTTAGTTTTAATCTTCTCAAAAATCAATATTATGTCTTTAACTAGGTTAAAGAACCAATGTCTTCTAAAACACGATTCACGACTAACCCAAATCACGTTTGATATTAAATACAAGGCTCTGAATAGAAAATATATCGGCTTATATTCAATATCAAATTCTGAAACCAACATATATCGTATTGGCAATAACGATATAAAATATATCTTTCAAATTCCCATAACAATATCTGTATAGTCACGAAATCCAACATCGAAATATCCCGAAGATAATTTCGATTCAACTCCAGTCCAATCCACGTATTGGGAATATTGATTATTTTTAAAACCACTTTCAAATTCAATTTATTTATTTAAAAATAAATTGATTTTTAATTCTAGTTCAAAACTAGTTCATTTCGATAAAAATTCATTTTTACCTATTCAAATGTGGAATTTTCCAGCCCAATTCTTTCCAATTCACATATTATAATTTTACACAAATTATAGATATTTTTGATAATTTTATCAAGGCCCGTACAGTCGATTTCCAACAACGGCCATCGAACTGCACTTACAGCGACCTTTTTCGAATTTGATTTGGACATAATTCCAAATCCAACCGTTAGATTTCACATTTCTAACATTCATTGGAAAGCTCTTTTCGATACGAACCCAACGGTTCCGGTTTTAGGAGAATCCGACGGTCGGATCTCCCGCAACGTCAATTCGAAGTTAATGGTCGAAATTCACGAACTGCCGCGGCGCGGCGCGTTCTATTCAGGCCATTATATATATATATATATAATATATATATTATATATATTATCGTCGATTTCCTTTTAAAACGTATTTTATAAATCGTTTTAAATTCGTTTTCAAAACCTTTTCAACTTTCTTTTCAATTCAAATCAAAATTGAATTCTTCTTTATAAATTCGTTTCAAAATTCATTTCTATTCAATTCAAATTTTAATTCAATTTGAATTCATTTCAATTCACTTTCAATTCAATTTGAAATCGTTTTCAATTCAATTCATTTCGAAATCGTTTTCAATTCAATTCATTTCGAAATCGTTTTCAATTCAATTCATTTCGAAATCGTTTTCAATTCAATTCATTTCGAAGTCGTTTTCAATTCAATTCATTTCGAAGTCGTTTTCAATTCAATTCATTTCGAAGTCGTTTTCAATTCAATTCATTTCGAAGTCGTTTTCAATTCAATTCATTTCGAAATCGTTTTCAATTCAATTCATTTCGAAGTCGTTTTCAATTCAATTCATTTCGAAGTCGTTTTCAATTCAATTCATTTCGAAATCGTTTTCAATTCAATTCATTTCGAAGTCGTTTTCAATTCAATTCATTTCGAAATCGTTTTCAATTCAATTCATTTCGAAATCGTTTTCAATTCAATTCATTTCGAAATCGTTTTCAATTCAATTCATTTCGAAGTCGTTTTCAATTCAATTCATTTCGAAGTCGTTTTCAATTCAATTCATTTCGAAATCGTTTTCAATTCAATTCATTTCGAAATCGTTTTCAATTCAATTCATTTCGAAATCGTTTTCAATTCAATTCATTTCGAAATCGTTTTCAATTCAATTCATTTCGAAATCGTTTTCAATTCAATTCATTTCGAAATCGTTTTCAATTCAATTCATTTCGAAATCGTTTTCAATTCAATTCATTTCGAAATCGTTTTCAATTCAATTCATTTCGAAATCGTTTTCAATTCAATTCATTTCGAAATCGTTTTCAATTCAATTCATTTCGAAATCGTTTTCAATTCAATTCATTTCGAAATCGTTTTCAATTCAATTCATTTCGAAATCGTTTTCAATTCAATTCATTTCGAAATATTCGATTTCGAAATCACTTTTCAATATTCATTATAAAACGAATAAAATCGATATAAACATCGTTCGCGTCAAAATAACGCATCTCTAATCAACACGGCTTTATATTTCAATAATTCGTTATTCTATTCAACAAATGAATATTTGTTCTATTCAACACATGAATCTATATTTCTTTCAACACACGACTAATCTCAACACATGAGTACTGTCAACACCTCACTATTTTTGTTATGTAAAATATTTTATAAAACTATGGTATCTATCGTTTGATTTTTAATTAGACTTCTACTGGGAAGTAGTTCTAATTTTAAATATGATAAAGATGTAAATTTTTATTATATAAAATATTTCACTCAACACATGAACATCGTCAACACATGACTATTTTTATATTCAACACATGAATTTTCTTTTCTAATACTCATTATTTTCCCGTTTGGAATGAGGCCCAATCAATCACCATATAACGTTAATTATATGGATTCCATACAACACATGTATATAATAGCATTGAAAAATAATCAATCATCAACCAAAGTGCACTACACTGTATAAGCATCAAATATAGATATCTGACGCTTATAACAGTCTGTCAATCGACCGATCGACATATTTAATCAATCAGGATGAGTGAACATCAAATTTCATCCCAACACCCGTGTGGGGTTTCAAAACAATCAAACACAGATTTTATTTGTGCAGTTGGGCGATGTGTAAAATTTATCGACCCAATCAATATCAGTCAAATCAGTGTATATAAACAAATCGGCCGATTTGTTTATAAATATTTATTTATTCACTTTCACGTTAAAAATTATATTTTTAACGATAAAATATTCTATTTCAACACATGAATTTCTATTCATTTCATTTACACAATAAAAATGATATTTTTATTCTTCTAACATATTTTAGAAAATTTCGGCGGCATAACGGCACGATACTAGAAACGGGACAAGGCCTAGCCTTATCCCCGGTCTAGTGAAGGCCCACGCCATTCACTCATCAATCAAATCTATTTCAATTCACCAAACATTTCAATTCAAACCAAATAATCTATCCAACTACACAACCAAACAATTTTACAAACAAGCCATCCATGGTCTGTGGATGACGGGTGTCGGGTGCTACTAAGCACCGTCTACATCCTAGTATATATATATATAACTAGAAAAAGAGAATTTAGAGTGAGAAGTTCTCACCGATAGCTATCCAACTTCACGACACTTCTTTTATAGAAATCTTCTTCATCCTCGCCTTTTTATCGTCTTCTTGCGCCCGTAGTCACTATATACATAAAAATCACATTTTTATATTTTGATGTCTTTAAAATAAAAATCACATTTTTATTTGTTCGTTTTCAATTTAAAAATCATATTTTTATAATCACTTCATATATTTAAAAATCGAATTTCTTTACTATGCTATTCAATATTAAAAATCCCGCCTTTCCTATTTTTAAAATCTAATCTTTTCTATTTTAAAAATATCGTCTTTTCGTCGATAAAGATTTTACCTTTTCTAAAATAAAGATTTCGCCTTTACTAAAATAAAGATTTCGCCTTTATAAAAATCATCACTTGATTTCAACGTATATAAAATAAAAATCAGATTTTTATTTTGCTACATATACAAAGATGATATTTTTATATTCTCCATCCTATAAAGATTATATTTTTAATACTTTAAAAATATAAAAATCATATTTTTAATATTTCTATATAGTAAAGACTATATTTTTAATACTTTAAAAATATAAAAATCATATTTTTATCACTTTAAAAATATAAAGATCGTATCTTTTACCAAATAAAAATCCTATCTTTTCACCTTTCAAAATACGATCTTTTCACATTTAAAATTCAAACCTTTTCTATTTTAAAGTTTAAACCCTTTTTTTTTTCAAACCTTTAAAATAAAAATCAATTTTAAAATTCCTTTTTAAATCAGTTTTAAAACAAATAAAATTCAGATTTTAAGTAAAATAAAAATCAGTTTTTAAACTCTTTAAAAAAAAATCAGTTTATATAAAACAAAAATAAAATAAATAAAAAGAAAAAAGACTTACAGGGGGGAAAATCGAATTGGAGAGGGGGCGCTGTTCATCGTCGGGGAAGTGGAGGGAGGAGGGGAGAAGAAGGCGGAGGATCGGAGGGGGGGCTGGAGGTGGGTCGGATGGGGTTTTGGACGATACGGGTTTCGTGCGAAAGGGGTTTCGTGGCAGAGGAGGGAAGAAGAAGGGAAGGGGGGTCTCGCGGCGGAGGCGCCTGGCAGCGGCGCCGCTGGGGGGGGGGCGCGCGAGGTGGCGGCGGCTCTCCCCCCGTCGCCTTCGTCTCCTTTTTCTTTTTTTTTCTTTTTTTTAAGATTCTGAGAAAAAAAATAAACGGGGGGGGGGGGGGGGCAAAGGTTATAGGGAGGGAAGAGGGATTATATATATATATTTTTTTTAATTAATTATTTTATTCGAAAAAAAAAGTTGACTTTCACATACGACCTCGAAACGAGGCCCACCGCCTGTCGTCCATAGCGTTTTACCCCCATTCCGAACACAATGGGATATGTATCGTAAGCTGATTCGACTGTTTCGATCAGTTTCCTTTGAATTTACATTTAAATCACTATATTGAATTTTAAACGTACATTTCAAATTACCGGGGTCACATACTAACTCTATAAATTGCAGAAAAATATTTTCTAGCTTCGTATTGACGATACGGTCCTAACAAAACTAGTTTCGTCGAATTCCGAGACCGTTAGAAAAATGGCCAATTTCCAGTCGATTAAAATCAACTGAAACTGGTCAAACGCGTTTTCTTTTGCCACGCTCACATATTGATTCGAAAAATTATGAAATTTGAAACCTAGCAATAATTCGACATCACAGACCCAACAAAACTGGTTTCGTCGAAATCCGAGGTCGTTTGCAAAATGTCCATTTTTAAGGGCCTGAATTCCATAGCGACTATTCAGAATTTTCAACTGGACATATCTTTTGATTCCCGCCATGAAATCTCAATTTGTCGGATTCGTTAGAAAGATATTACCAATTAGATCCTAAGGTTTTTGGTTTCACTAAAATCCAGATTGTTTTGCACCCGGTACATTCAATTGAAGTTTGAAATCGAATTATCGAACTACCGCGCCATTTTCCATTCTATTTATAATTATATATAAATATTTATATTCTAACGACGACGTATATAAATATATACGTCGAATTCTATTCAAAATAAATTTCTCGTCGATATTATTTAAAATAATCTATTTTAAATATTCAAAATTTGTTAAAATCGCTAAAATAAAAATTTCAAACTGGCTCGCATTTTCGGGTTATTACAACAAAGCTATGCTAATTAAAGTTATGCTTTGATCATCATCCACAAGGCTTTGCTTTTCAACAAAGCCTTGATCCATGCATCTCAGCATGCCTCATTGTCAATCCATACCATACCATTGATTTCTGCCAATATATAACCTCTAAGCTCGTACATCTCAGAGAAGGGTGTTAAGCAAGAGAATAAATTCTCTTCCACCAAACATATACATATATTTAGCAGAGATCAATGAATACAGCATAAAGGAATACAACGTCTGACATACCATCCATTTACAAGTTCGTTCTGGGTCTAAATGAAACCGGAGTCACCTTATTTGTTGTCCCGTATGTCCAATACAGGAGAGAGGCCTCGTATATCCGAACAATCAACAAATACGTCCGGATGGCTACCATTGTAGCCCCTTCAAGGTAGCTACTCCAATCAAGTCAGCACAGTGTAGTCAAGCCTCGCCATGAGCCAAAAGATGCGTCAGAAACCTGTAACTAGGCTGCCCGTGTGAAAATGAGGGCACCCGAGTTTGCAAGGTGAAACAAACTACGAGTCAGTCATGGGACTGGTATGAGAAATCTATTCAACTTATTAACAACAATAATAAGGCAAATCAAAGGACCACGCCACTTTCGCGGAACGGGTTTACTCCAATGAGTGCTAGTGCATGCAATAAAATAAATGATTAAATCCACGCAATGCTTTTTATAAAATGAAGCCATTATAAGACTCAGGTCCCATCACACAATGCAACGCAAGCCGGAGGATAGAGTTTTCCCTTATAATGGCCAAAGATGCTTCATACGAATAAAACAAAAGTGTTTGATATTATTACTAGTGCATATATGTTTCAAAAGCAATTCAATCATAAATATCAATCCTAGGCGGCATAGCTACCATCTACTATGTCGCCATACTAGTAATACAATCACGTCCGCATATTTCGTATTGGAAATTGGATTCCTTCATGAGTCGAGGCAAGGGGCAAGCTCCTCTCCGATTCGAGACACTCTAGCAAATGTCCCAGGACCCCACTATGATCCTTGGATCTTCAGGGCCGGTCCTCTCTTACTTTTGAGGATTGGCAATTCCTGAACACACGTTTCTCGGTCCTTACAGACCTATATCGAGGCGCCTCGCATTCCAACAACCACACAGGTGAAAAGTATATATAATGTCAGGGCTGGTAGGTCACTGACACCACCTTAGCTAGAAAGAAACGTCGTGTTCTCCCTGCAGTCACTCTCCCGTTTTTGACTCATACCGGGGTGTGAGGCTCGCGAATTCACGTTATACACAAAGCTACGTCACACAGACCATGCTTTGATCATCAACCACAAGACTTTGCTTTGCAACAGAAGCCTTGATCATATGCCACTTAGGCGTGCCACACAGGCAATCCACTCCATGCGACTGATTTCTGTCAATACATAACCTCTGAGCTCGTACGTCTCAGAGAAGGGCGTTAAGCAAGAGAATAAATTCTCCGCCGCCAAACAGATATATATTTAACAGAGATCAATCAACACAGAACAAAATCCAATGTCAGACACACAGTCCATTTACAAGTCCGTTCTGGGTCTGAACGAAATCGGAGGCACCAATTCCTCGCATATCCGTACAATCAACAGTATATTTGGACGGCTACTACTTCAATTCCTTCATGGTAGCTACTCCAGTCACGAGTATCAGTAGCGCCCATCCATCCAATGTGGAGATCGTCGGTCTTCAGTCGTCTTCGACTCTTCGACTTCTCAACATCGATCGATTATTTGAAATGAGATAAACTCGGCCTTTTCAAATAACCCACGTATATTTAGATTTTCAAATCAATTAATCACATGGTTGGACTATTCAACATTCACATTTCAGTTATTTAGTTGTAATTTTCATGTCAAATACATTCAACCATCACATATCAAGCAAACACCACAAGATTGGTTTATTTCCACTCTATATCGTCTATAGCACTTTATAACGATATATCGCCATTTTTATTTAATTTAAAACGGCCATATTTAATTAAACGACGTTTCAGGTCATGTCGATGCACTGGCGCTGCTTTCCACCAATTTGGTTTTACACATATATGAAAATCTAACCGTTGGATCTTCACAAATTTTACATCATTAGGAAGGTCATTTCAAAACGAATCCAACGGTTTCAGTTTTGGGAAAATCCGACGGTCGGATCTTCCACACTAACCATTTGAAGTTACGATTTCAATTTACGAACGGCAGCGTCGTTATTCGATTTAATTAATTATATTTATATATATATAAATATAATCGTTTCTGGCGCTGTTTTTCACTAATTTTGAATTAAACATTCCAGACAATCCAACCGTCGGATCTTCACAAAGTTGGTGCCGTTGGAAAGATATTTCCAAGGCGAACCCAACGGTTGAGGTTTCGGGAAAATCCAATGGTCAGATTTCCCGCACTAGTCGTTTGAAATCACGGTTTCAAAACATGAACTGCACGGCCACGTTTCATTTTAATTCTATTTATATTTATATATTTATATAAATATAGTTCATTCAAAAATTCCTATATCGTTTCCACTTCAATTATTTCACTAACGCCTTTAAATTTTGGAAAATTTCGCCATAACCTCCTTTGTAAGGGAGGGTCTGGGAAAATTCCCAAATAGCCACACGGGCGTCTCTTATCAAAAAGAAAAAGAAAAAGCCAAGCGGCTAGCCAACAGGCTCATAAAATCATCACCCAAACAAAGCGGTAAATGTGTACCTATTTGTCGGGCACAAAATTCTATTTCTCTTCTCTAGCCCCTTTTTGCTTTAACCTGTTCAATAGATATGCATGTACATATATACAATTTCTAACATTTATCATTTTCCATTCAATTTCATATTCGATTTGCTTTGGTTTAAAAACACCATTCGTTCTAATGTTGCATGCATAGGCTAAAATCATATCATTAGCTAGTTAATGTATATTTCAACTCATGCACGTTTATTTGAACAAGTGGCTATTTTTAACACTTCACATTTCAAAGATGATAATTTTGGCGAACTAAAATAGATTTCAACACATGACTATTTTATTTAGTTCCTATGCATGTTAAAAATAATATTTCTATCACAAATATTTATTTCAACGTCCGCTTATCTTTAGCATATCACACATATGATAAAAATGATATTTTTATCGTTCAAAATATTTATTCAACAAATAGATGGTTTCAACACTTCATAGTTTCAATAAAAATGTAATTTTTATTGTTCGACCTTTTTATTCAACACATGAACTTTTCCACCACACACACTTCTCAACAAATGAGTATTTCCACACATGGACATTTTATTTATGTTGTTCATATTAGAAAGATAAGATTTTTATTGTTGAAACTATTTATATAAGGCGAATATTTTTCTTACTTCATATATAATAAAAATGTGATTTTTATTGTTTAAACACCTCATTCATTCACAAATGAATTTAATTTTCACACAACACTTTTCAACACATGAACATCTTCCACACATGGATATAGTTTCAACATATGGCTTTAATTTCAACGCATGAAACTAATTTCAACATATGAGAAGAATTCTAACACACAAAGATTATTCAAAATTTCGGCAGCATAACGGCAGGGTAGTAAAAACCGGCACCGTCCCTAGTACGGCTCCTCGCTCTACCTTAAAACCTCGCGGTTTTTGACAATGGGGATCCATGCATCTAATTCGCACGCAGGCGGCATGTTTATTTTTATTTCCACAAATTTTTCCAATTCATTTCAATCACCAATGGGTATTTTTCAACCACAACCAAACAATATCAACCACAAACAATTATTCAACCATTCGTATTTTTCATCCAATATTTCACACCAATTCACCACAATAAATATCGTCCATGGTTTGTGGACGAGGGGAGTATATATATATAATATAATATATATTTGCTATATTTCACTAGCATTTCAACACATATATCAATTATTCTATGCATGTAAAATTCATACTTCGCTAATATAGCTTACACTACGCATGTACATGAGGTATACAACACGTATGTAATTAATATTTCGCTTATATAAATTATACACGACATTTTCCGTTTAATTTCACGTTAATTTAGATTTCTCACCTTGGTTTTCTGAGCGCTAAAAATCGATACGATGTCAGAAAAATCCGCAGCTTCTTCTATTGGGTAGAGGGCTTCCTTGCGGTCTCGATGTTTCCTGTTTCATCGAATTTCGTCAACACACCAAAAAGATATGATTTTTCAAAGTGTAAAGATCAAAGAAAAACTCACTTTCAGAAAGCTTCAAAACTAGGTTTGCGGTTTTCGCGAGAACCGGGGCACGAGGGGACGATCAGGAAGTTGGACGTGGAAGAGCTTCGAGAGGGCTACAGGCGCGCGGCGGTTTGGTGGGGTTCGGTGGCGCAGATCGGCGGCGGCGGTGGTTTGAAGGTCGGAAGTTTGGAAGGGGATATCTCGACGTAGACGCGACGATAGGGGGAGCTCCTTATATGGATTTGAAGAGGGGAGGGAGAACTACAAAAAGTTGAACTGGGGGAGGAGCTAATTCGAGCTGTGGCGATCGGAAATCGCCAGGGAAGGGGAAAAACGGTTTCCGCCGTCGAAGTCGGTGTCGGGGGGGGGGGGGTTTCTGATAATTTTTTTTTTATATTTATGAATGGAGAAATATGATTGGCCGAGGACTATATTAAATTTTTAAATAGTGTTTTCTCAAATGAACTCCTTTTTAAACCCAACGACTATCGCCCCTAGCTAAATACCCCCATTCCGGACACAATGGGATATGTCTCGTAGGCCAATTCGACTGTTATAGTCAGTTACTTTTCAAATTAAAGTATAAAACATTTAATTTTTAACTCTGAACGCACATTTCAATTTGCCAGGGCCCCAAACTGATTCGAAAAATTCCAAAAAAATAAATCTAGCTATGTTTTGACGCTACGGTCCCAACAAAACTAGTTTCGTCGAATTCTGAGGTCGTTTGAAAAATGGGCATTTTCTGGTCGATCCATTTTAACAGAAATCGACCAAACACATTTTCTTTTGCCACGCTCACATACTAGCTTCAAAAATTATGGAATTTGAAACCTAGCAATAGTTTGACATCCCGGACCCAACAAAAGTGGTTTCGTCGAATTCCGAGGTCGTATGAAAAATATCAATTTTTCAGGGCTATATTCTATATACCGACTCTTCTGAAAATTCATTCGGCCATAACTTTTGATTCCCGTTATGAAACTTCGATTTTTCAGATTCGTTAGAAAGGTATTGACTAACAGATTTAAATATTTTTGGTTTCGCTAAAATCCGTTATATTTTCCATCCTGCATAGTCGGTCAAAGTTTGAATTCAAATTTTCAAACTGACTCACTATTTCTAATTCACTATTTTATTGAAATATTCTATTTCAATTGTTCAAATTCCTTTGAAATAACCAATTTAAAAATTTTAAATTGGCTCGTATTTTCCGGGTTATTACACCTGCTGACGTAAATGGAAATGTCTCTTTTCATATATTTCCACCAGAACGTGCATTTGAGATCATGATACATTTAACTCACCCCTGGATGAATACAAAGCTTAGATTTGTGACATTCATCCATCACTTCCTTTCTGACCTCAGAAGTATTCGGGACACAAATTCGGCTTTTTAACCTCAGAACTCCTTGGTTATCAATTTAGAAACTCGAGGGTTCGCCTTCCCAAACTCTTTTACTAATTCTCTGAATAAATTCATCATCCTTCTGAAGAGCAGAGATTTCGTCAATCAATGTATGTGTGATGATAAGATTGGTGATGATAAGATTGGCGATGACCGCATTCTTCCTGTTGAGCGCATCAGCTACAACATTGGCTTTCCCTGGAGTACACAAAATGTCCAGATCATAGGCCGCAAGAAATTCTAACCAACGTTGCAGCCTCAAATTTAAGTCCCTTTGGGTGAACAGATACTTAAAGGATTTATGATCTATATATAATTCAATCTTCTCACCCAAAAGATAGTGCCTCCGTATCTTTAAACCAAACACGATGGCCATCAACTCAAGATCATGAGTGGGGTATCTCTTCTCATGCGGCTTCAACTGACGGCTAGCATAAGCAACTACTTTGCCTCTTAGCATTAAGACCGCACCAATACCTTCAATAGAAGCATCTGTCCAGACTTTCAAATCTTGATTGCCATCAATAATAGTCAACAGTGGAGCAGTAGTCAACCTTAGTTTTAGCTCTTGGAAAGCTGCCTCACATTCAGGTGTCCAATTAAACTTTGTATGCTTTTTGTAAGTTTTGTTAATGGACAAGATAGCTTTGAAAAATTCTTAACGAATTTCCAATAATTGCAAGCCAATCTAGGAAACTTCTGACTTCAGTAGGCGTACTAGGCTGCTTCCAATCTTGAATGGCAGTGATCTTACTTGGATCCACTGAAATTCCTTCCTTCGATACTAAATGATCGAGGAACTTCACTTCTTCTTACCTGAATATGCATTTAGAAAATTTGGCTTTTAAAACATTCTTTCTCAGAATTTCCAAAACTTGTTCCAAATGTTTCTCATGCTCGGCAGTTGACTTAGAGAAAATTAAGATATCGTCGATGAAAACCAGCACAAATTTATTTAGGACATCACGGAAAACTCGATTCATTAAATCCACAAAGTAAGCATGAGCGTTGCATAAACCGAACGGCATTACCAACCACTCATAAAATATGTCTGGACCACTGAAAGTTGTCAAAGGAACACATTCTTCGGCATTTCACACTTGATGCAAACCTGTAGCTAGGTCCATTCTAGAAAACACTTTTGCTCCATTCGAACGACCCAATAAATCATCAATACGGGGCAATGGATATTTATTCTTGAGTGTCTGCTTGTTGAGATCTCGGTAATCCACACACAGTCTGAGAGTACCGTCTGACTTTGGAACAAACACTACTGCTACTCCCCAATTGCAAAGCCAGGCTTGATCAGACCCTTCCATAAAAGCTGTTTAGCTTGATTGCCCAATTCTTCTTTCTCTTTCCAAGTCATTCTTCGAATAGAATGCACCACTGGCCTTGCATTTGGAACTAGATCGATCCTGAAGTCAATTTCTCTTCGCGGAGGTAAGCTATCAACTTCTTCGAACACATCCGCATAATTTTTGACGATAGGAATATTCTCAAGAGAAGTTGGGGTAACTTCAAGTGCAGACCAAAATTCTTTTCTATCGAAATCTGAGCTATGGCATGGTATAATAACATTTCCGTGCTTCGTTTTAACTTTAACGATTCTTTCGGCACATTTAACCTCGGCTTCATATCTCGTTAACCATTCCAACCCAAGAATAACATCGAACTCAGAAAAATCCATGACAATCAAATTAATAGGAAACTGGTAACAAGAAAAAGAGATCGACACTCTGCAATATAAACTGAGAACAAGGGAACCACCGACCGGATTATGGACACTAATCGATTCTTTAAGATTCCTCGTTTTTAAATTGAGCTTCTTGACTGTATTACTTGAAATGAAACTTCGTGATGCACCTGTACCAAATAATACTGTGACAGGAATATTCTTAATAGAAAGAGTGCCTTCCAAAACATCTGGTCTTTTTTGACTAGCTGAGGGTGTTAGAGCTTCTGTCGTGCTATTGACTTGAGCCACCTTGGTCGTTTTCAACAGTCGGCAATCTTGCTTTATGTGACCTGGCTTAAGGAAAAGATTGCATTCCCTGGTCTCTTGAGATTCTTACTGGATTTAGATCCATCCTTCCTTTGTTTCTTTGATGATTTGCAATTCCTTATTGAGTGCCCTTGCTTATTACACTTGAGACATACGACTGTCTTTACCTTTTTCTGACTGACTTTAGGCTTCTTACTGACCTCGGGCTTCGTACTTTCCTCAGGGCTACCAGTTTCAAACTTCCTTTTGCTGCCAGAACTACTTTCCTCTTCATCTTCCAAACCATGTTGCTCATTAGTATACTCATAGCGATAAGCCATTTGTATCATCTCATAAAATGGAAGATTCACATGAGCGAATACTCTACTTTCGTATTTTTTTTGAAGTCCGTGGATAAACCTCAGATTCTTCCTTATAGGATCTCGAATTAGTTCTAGGCCAAAGCGAGAAAGTTTATTGAATTTATTATGATACTCCCGAATGGTTATATCTCCTTGTTTCAGATTATAAAACTCATCATATAGTCGCTTAGTTGCTTCTGGAGGAATAAGTTTTCTACGAACATTTCTTTAAATCTATCTCAGGTAATACTACCTTCTGGATTTTCTTCAGTAACCGTTTCCCACCATATTAAAGCTTCGCCTATGAGTGCCCAAGATGCTATTAATCACTTCTGATCATCCCTTAGCTTTAAGCCTTCAAAAATTCTCTCAGAAGAACGCATCCGCGCTTGTGTTTCAATAACAGACTCTTTGCCCGTGAATGGTACTCCACCCAGATTTCGATACTTCTTTACTAGAGCTTCTAGATATGGTTCTAGTTGTAGGAGCATGACTGGCTCATTAGATTGCTGAACCATAGAACTACTTCTTCTGTTTCTGCCACTCATTTTCTACTATGTCTGCAAATAGCAGACAAAGAGTCAAGCCAACAGAAAAGATGTTGTCAAGTGCAGAGACATATATTTAAGTGTAAATGAATCTATTGGGGTGAATTTTATTCTGCTCTACTCATTTTAGGACATTACTAGTCCTATCTAAGATGAGTTATTCGTTTTAGAGTTCTGCTGATTCTATTTCTGACGAGTTTGTTAATATGTTATATTCCAGGGCTAAGTTTAACCATTAGCTCTGATACCAACTATGATGACCCCAGACTCCCGTAGTACAAAAGCAAGGATAATCATTGGAATACAACACAGAAACAATAAGAGCAGAACATAAATATAGGATTACAGCAGATCAAGTACATCAAATTACACTGGGAATAATAAATCATCAGAGTTACACAGCATAAAAGGATCATACTTAGAACATAATACAGTTTCATCTTAATATAAAATGTCTGCACCAGAATTAAACATAATATAATAAATGAAGTCTGAACAACATAATAGAAATGATAGGATCCATCTTAAGCTCCATAGCTATACAGTATGAGTCTGCTAAAACCTGAATACAAGGCTGCCCGTGTGGAAAAGAGGGCACCCAAGTTTGCAAAGTGAAACAAACTACAAGTCAGTCATGGGACTGGTATGAGAAATCTTAAGTAACCTATTTAATAATAAGGCTAATCACAGAGCTACGCCGCTAACGCGGAACGGGTTTACTCTATTGGATTGCCAGTGCATGAAATAAAGTAAATCGTCAAACAATGCAATGCATTTTAGAAAAATGAAATCATTATAAGACTCAAGTCCCATTACACAATGCAACGCAAACCGAAGGATAAATTTTTACCTTATAATGGTCAAAAATGCTTGATACGATAAAACGGATTTAATATTATTATTAGTGTATATATGTTTCAAAAACATTTCAATCATAATATATCAATCATAGACAGCATAGCTACCATATACTATGTTGCCATACTAGTATTACAATCAAAACCGCATGGTGTCGTATTGGAAGTTGGATTTCCATCATGAACCAAGGCAAAGGATCGTCCTTACCGAATTCTAGACAATCTAGCCTACCATGTCTCAGGATCAGTCGCAACTGCACCTTTGATCTTCAGGGCCAGTCCACAAATACCTTAGTGGATTAATAATGCCTGAACAATACGTTTCCCCGCCCTATGGGGCGTAAATATAGAGCCCCTAGGGACTCAAATCCTAGATGCCTCAGTTCACCATCCACATAAGTAAAAATGTCTGGGCTCCATACCCTGACGCCACTTCTAGCTAGAAAGAAATGTATGTCCTCCCTACAGTCCTCTCCCGTTTCTGGTTCATACCGAGGTGTGAGGCTTGCGTAGCAACGCTCTACACAAAGCTATGCTAAATAAAGCTGTGCTTTGATCACCAACCACAAGGCTCTTCTTTTCAACAATAATCCTTTACCATTTGCATTTTGGCATGCCACATAGACAATTCACGCCATGCGACTGATGTCTACCAATATATAACCTCTGAGATCGTATGTCTTAGAGAAGGGTGTTAAGAAAGAGAACAATTTCTCCTCCACCAAGCAGATATATATTAAATAGAAATCGATCAGTACAGAATAAAATCCAATGTCAAATATGCATCCATTTACAAGTCCGTTTTGGGTCTGAACGAAACCGGAGACACCTTATTCCTCGTTCCATATGTCCAATATAGAAGAGAGGCTCTTGCATATCCGGACAATCATCAAGTACGTCCAGACAACTACCACCGTAACCCCTTCCTAGGAGCTAACCAATCCAGGGCATCAATAGTCATCCATTCGATGTAAAGAACGCCGGTCTTCAACCGCCGTATTCAATATCTTCGACTTCCAATCGTCGTATAATTATTTAAAATGAGATTTAACTTGGCCTTTTCAAATAATTTTCGGATATATATAATTCAAACCATTTCTTTTCATTCCATATCATTTATAATATTTTATAACGATTAAACGCTATTTTTATTTATCTAAAAATAGCCATTTTTAATTAAACGACGCCTCAGGTCATTACGCGGCCCTGGCATTGTTTTCATCAAAATTTGATTTACACATTTAATCTAACCAACGGATCTGAGCAAATTTTATATCTTTAGAAAGATCTTTCCAAAGCGAACCTAGTGGTTCCAGTTTTGGAAAAATCCGACGGTTGGATCTCTCGGTATAATCGTTTGAAGTTATGATTCCAAATCGCGAACTACAGCAGCACGATTCGTTTTATCTTTATATATATATATATATAATTCATTTGTTTGACGATTTCAAATTATTTATTCTTTAAATAATTTTCTACACTTTATACACATGTTAAAAAGAATATTTTATCTACCGAAAATATATTTTCACACATGGCTCTTTCTAACTTTGCTAATATGTCAACGATCAATGTTTTTGATTTAACAAAAACATATTTACAAAATGATGATTTTTCTTCTTACATTAAAATGTAAATTCTAATGTTAACATATTTACCAAATGATGATTTTTCTTCTTACATTAAAATGTAAATTTTAATGTTAACATATTCTCAAACTTGAATCTTTTCCCTATGAATCATCTTTACATTAATAATGTGAATTTTTAATGTCAACATATTTTTAATGTTAATATATTCTTAAACTTGAATCTTTTCTAATAATTCATCCTAACATAAAAATGTAAATTTTTATGTCAACTCATTTTATCAAACAATGGATCTTTTCATTGAATCATTTATCTTATTGCACATTTACATTAAAAATGTAATCTTTTTATTGTTAACTTCTTTACATTAAACAAATGTTGCATAAGAATGTAATCTTTTTATATTGCATATAAATATAATCTTTTTATATTGCATAAAAATGTAATCTCTTTACATTGTATAAAAATGTAATCTTTTTATATTACATAAAAATGTAATCTCTTTACATTGTACAAAAATGTAATCTTTTTACATTACATAAAAATGTAATCTCTTTACATTGTATAAAAATGTAATCTTTTTATATTACATCAAAATGTAATCTCTTTACATTATATAAAAATGTAATCTTTTTATATTACATAAAAATGTATTCACTTTACATTGTATAAAAATGTAATCTTTTTACACTACATAAAAATGTAATCTTTTTAATCTTACATAAAAATGTAATTCTTTTATATATTGCATAAAAATGTTGTAACAACCCGGAAATCCGAACCAATTTAAAAAAATTATTTTGGTTATTTTAATGAATTTTGAAAATTTAAAATGATTTATTTTAAATAATAACGATGAAATTTATTTTGAATAGAATTGGAACGTATATATTTATTTGAATCATCGTTAGAATATAAATATTTATTTTAATTATAAAAGGAATTGAAAATGGCGCGGCAGTTTGAAAATTCGATTTCAAATTTCAAATGGATGTACAGGATTCAAAATAAACCGGATTTCGGTGAAACCAAAAATATTTGAATCTATTTCAAAATATCTTTCCAATGAATCTAAAAAATCCAAATTTCATAGCGGGAATAAAAAGTTATGCCGAATTGAAAATTCAGAATAGTCACTATGGAATTTTAGCCCTTAAAAATGGAAATTTTGCAAATGACCTCCGTTTTCGATGAATCCATTTTTGTTGGATCCGGGATGTCAAGTTATTGCTAGAATACAAAATTCAAAATTTTTGGAAATAATATGTGAGCGTGGCGAAGGAAAACGTGTTTTGACAATTTCAATTAATTTGGATCGATCAGAAAATGGCTATTTTTCAAACGGTCTCCGAATTTGATGAAATTAATTTTGTTAGAACTGTATCGTCAATACGAAGCTAGAAAATATTTTTCTGGAATTTTTAGAGTCCGTATGTGGCACCGGTAAATTGAAATGTGCATTCAAATTTAGTATATAGATTTATATTTTGATTTTGATGGAAACTAATCGAAACGATTGAATCAACTTACGATACATATCCTATTGTGTTGGAATGGGGGTAACTAGCTAAGGATGACAGTCGTTGGTCTCGTTTGGTGATTGAACGAAAAGTCAACTTTTAAAAAGAAGAAAATAATAAATTAAAATATATATGCCCCTTTCCCTCTTCTCTCTCTTCACAGAACAAATCAAAATAAAAAAGTAGAAGAAAGAAGGAGCGGCGGGGGGGGGGGGGGGGGGGGGGGACCGCCATTGCCACCCCCATCGCGCCGCCCCAGGTGGCGCCACCCACCACTGTAGCCTCCCCCTCGCGTCTCTCTTCTCCTCCCTCCTTCCTCCTCTGATGCGCATGCCCCAAAACCCGATACCCCGCCACCTGAAGCCCACCGCCGACCCAAAACGCCCCACCGCCGGCCCTTTACTCCTTGCCTCACCCCCCCCCCCCCGGTTCTTTCCCTCCCTCTTCCTTTAACCCCACCCCGAAAAAACTGCCACCCTAAAACCCTTGCGCCGCCGACAGCCACTAACCCCCTCCCCCCCCCCCCCCCGACAATCGCACGAGCCTCCACACCCCAGAACCCAAGAAAAACAGTAAGTCATTAATTTTTATTTACTTTATTTCAGTTTTTTGTAGGTGATAATCTTTAAAATAAAATCTTGTTTATTTATATATATTATAGCATTAAAAAGTAATGATTTTTAATAACAAAAAGAGAGGATTTTTATATGATAAAAAAATTTGATTTTTAAAACTGAAAATATACGATTTTATTTTGTTTAAAGGCAAGATCTTTATTTGTTTAAAGATTTGATTTTTATTAGAAAAGATTATATTTTCATATAATAGAAAAGATTATAATTTTATTAGATAAAAGATTTGATTTTTATATATATACTAGCGAAGTAAAAATATGATTTTTATATTATAGAGATAATAAAAATATGATTTTTATACGATAGGGAATATAAAAATGCGATTTTTACATATGTAGTAGAGATATAAAAATACAATCTTTATATATAAAAATGTGATGTTTATATAGAGAATGGCAAGAGAAAAATATGAACAGCATGAAAGGGAGGCGTTGGAGTTTCGAACAAATCCAAACCGTTCAGAAATAGAGAATGGAGGAGTGGAAACCAAAGGTAAGAACTCCTCACTTTTATTTTCTAGTTAAAACATATACTAGGATGCAGATGGTGCTTAGTAGCACCCAACACCTGTCGTCCACAGACCATGAACGACTTGTTTGTTTGTGTGATTGTGTTGTGAAAATTGATTGTGTGTTGTGGAATGGAATAAAATACTTTATAGTTAAAAATATAATTTTTGACATGTATATGAATAAAATAAATATTCATTAATAAATCGGACGATTTGTTTATGTACAACGATTTGACTGATATAGATTGGGACGATAAATTTTACACGTCGCCCAACTGCACAAATAAATCTGTGTTTGTTGTTTGAAAACCCCACACGGGTATTGGGATGATATATGACATACACTAGTCCCAATAATTAGTTGTATGTCGATCGATTGGTTGACGGGCTGTTGTAAGCGTTAAATATTTATATTTGATACTTATGCAGTGTAGAATGCACTTTGGATGATGGTTGACTGTGTTTGATTATTGTTGTATACATGTGTATATGAAATCCATATAAATCAAATTATACGGTAATTGGCTGTGTCTGATTCCATTTTAGAAAAAATGAATATTTTAAAATAACGATTATTTTAAAATAATGAATATTTTAAAATAATATTCAGTAATGGATCAAAATATGATTATGATGTCCGATTTAGGATGGACACGAAAATATTTAAATATATAAAGCCGTGTTGATTTGATATGCGCCATTTTGACGTGAACAATATTTATATCAATTTTATTCATTTTTATAATGAATATCGAAAAAGAAATGATATCAAAATCTAATATTTTGAAAATATTATCATTTATATATCGATGATATGGAATATTCAATTTTGATTTGAAATTGAATATGTAGTTGAAATCGTTTTGAAAACGAATTTAAAACGATTTATAAAATACGTTTTTAATGGAAAACGACAAAATATATGATATATATTACATATAAAATAATGGCCTGAATAGAACGTGTCGCGTTGCGGTAGTTTGCGAATTTCGACCGTTGACTTCGAATGGACATTACGGGAATCCGACCATCGGATTCTCCTAAAATCGGAACCGTTGGGTTCGTATCAAAAATAGCTTTCTAACGAATACAAGAAACCAGAAATCTAACGGTTGGATTTGGAGTTATGTCCAAAACAAATTTGGAAAAGGTCGTTGTAAGTGCAGTTCGATGGCCATTTGGAAATGAACTGTACGGGCCTTGATAAAATTATTAAAAATATCAATAATTTATGTAAAATCATAACAAATGATTTGGAAAGAATTGAGATGAAAAATTCCATATTTGAAAAGATAAAAATATTTTTTTTAATCGAAATGAACTAGTTATGAATTAGAATTATGAAATCCAATATTTTTAAATAAATAAATTGGATTTGAAATGGTTTTAAAATAACAGGGATTTCCAATATATGAATTGGAATGGATTTGAATCGAAATTATCTTCGGAATATTTCGATATTGGATTCCGTGATTATACGGATATTGTGGAGGAATTTGGAAGATATATATATCGTTATTCCAATACAGTATTTATTGATACCAGAATTTGATATTGAATACATGTAACGCCCCACCTCGAGACCCACCCTAATAAAGAGCATTACTAGGTAATGTTGTCTATTAGAACGGAGAATAGGGCTGGTTAGGGGTGACCACTCGTAGATTTACATTAGCAAGTCTTAAGTATGTCGATAAAGTGATTGCTATTTTTTTCTAGAGGCTCGACATACTTAATACTTTATACAGTACAATTCTACGTTGGCTCCGAAATCATCTCAGAACATAGTACATTATATTACACCATCACTGATCATAGAACAATTACACAATATTACATCGTTAGAGTACAACAATTACACGTGCTACAAAAAGAATAGAAACTTCTCTCACATACAATATGATACAACATTGAATTGATAGAAAGCTTTACTATTCGAACTCGACTATATAAGCTTGAGTGAATGAAGCTACGGGGAAGATAGACTAAAGAGAACATGCTAACCCCAAGCTCAACAACTACACCTGAAATACCTCGGTCTGACCCGAGGAATACACACACGGGTCAGTCTAGTTTACAAATCAGTATAAGAAATAGATAAGCGCAAGATATACAACTCTTTACCCTAAGAGTTGTGAATATGATGACATAAAGGGATTAATTAGTCTCAGTTCACATGACATAATAGAAGGGATAAATATACAAGCCTCAAGGGCTAGATCTAGGCTAAGTATATCACCATACTCGAGCCACAATGGAAACATAACACCAAAATCATCAAAATTATCATATACATCTCAAACGAGTTAAATCATCAATAAAGGGAGTATCCCACTCCAAGACATCTAAATCCCATTATATGAAGAATTAGAGATCCAATTACTCTTTACAAATGTACCATCATCCCAATCGAGTTAAAATCATCAAACCCAAATCATAAAAGAAATCATAAGAAATATACACATGCCATAATAATAAAGCCCATCCCAAGTTATAATGTTGCTCATCCCGAGCAATAGCCACGTATCATCAAATGAAAATCATCATAATCATCATATTACTCGAATGAGTCAAATATCACGGAAGGAGCATCATACTCCAACATAGAAAATCACAAAATGTTTACGTAAATTTGTAATCCAATAATCTTCAATGTATGATCATACAGATCAAATCAAAAAAATATCATCACAATATGGATCCGTTAGAAATAAATATGCACGTGCAACCACATGATAATATAGCTCCCCCCGATCTTAGCTCGGTACTTATATGTATTCAAATTAGGGCCCATCACTGCAAACCCCCCTCGACCGAGTGTATCTTGATCCCCCCTGTAATGACCGGGGTTTTTTTCGACCTTGGTTATCCGATATACAACACATATCGAACATCCAAGGATCAAAAATACCGGTCATTAATGAAAGAAATTAGAGGGTGAGGAAAGATAAGATAGAAACTTAGAATAGAAGAAGAAGAACACAACATCAGAGTAACACGAACCTCACAGCGGAACGAATAACATATAATAGATAACATATCTTTGAAATATAAATCTGTACTTGAATATACATATCATTTTCAAAGTACAGCACTTAAAACAAAGCGGAAATAAACTATAGCTATATGATCCTGAAGCCTCCTGCTCCAGCTCTTCAAGTATCTGTAAATCCCGACTACTTGACTGCCCGTACAAAATTGGGCACCCAAGAGTTTAGGGAAATCAAAACAAAATAAACTCCGGGTCAGTCATGGGACTGGTATGAGTAAAACAGTTTAAAACAGTTTAAGCAGGTAAATGATATCTCATACGACCACGCAGTATAACGGAACGGGTTTTTTCCTTATGAGAATCCAAACTATCTTTATATCAAAAATCTTTTGATATTATAATAATGTCTATCAGCCACAATATAATAATTATCTAGCAGAAACGCTTTCATCTCACGTTCTACATATATAATATACAATCAAAACCGCAAGCACGTATTGGGTAATGGATTTCCAACTATGACAAGGTATGGAACCACCTTTCACTAGTGTACCTCTAGAAAGGAATACATTGGGTTCAACAACAACATCTTGCAACCCGGCCACACATGACCGACCACTCATTTCGCTCGAGTGTATCGAATGTATATCACCAACGGTTGGGCTCAACAACCATTTCCCGAATGGGACAGTATCAACAATAGATTTTTAGAAGTAAATGAAACTCTAGATCAGGTGATTATACACCCTACTTCGGAGTGTCCGACTATGCCATGTTGCCTGCCCGATTTCTGTCATTTACCGGATGTGCGGCTAGAAGCTACGCTTTATCATTACACCAGATTCACTTCGAATGCCACATTGTCAAATCCATCAAATCACCGATTGACATCCTCAACAATACATTATGTGTTAGCTAAAAGAAGTTTCCTTCTCCGCTTCCACTCTTGGTACGGTTGGAGAAATCAATATACGTGATCGTTTGGAAATACTCTGTCAGACATTCGTCCATACAAGTCATCCAAGAACAGAATGAACCGAAGGCATATTCAATACATCCATCTTAGGCACTATTATCTAAGACTTATACATTAACCCTTGCACTTTACTCCGTCTTCAATTATCTTTCGCATATATGATTCGCAACGCTTATGCCAATACAGAGTGGTTCTTTGGATAATAATCCAACCGGTCTCTCCATATTAACAACGTTAAAATGGTCAAAAACTTCGATAGTCGGTGAGTTAACTATCGAAGAAAAACACGTGTGCAAACAACGATATTACTTCCAGATGGAAATTCTATCAATCAATCATCAATCATATATATATACACACACACACACTCATGTTTCCTATTTCAATATTTGATTACGTTTCTGATTCTATTTGGAAAACATTTCCAAATCTTCTTTACTTGTATTTAAACAGATGTTTAAATCAACATCGCGATGACAACTCAAACCACTATACTTACTTACCAAATTACTTAACCACTTTCACTCTTGAACCTTAACCATTTCGAAATTAAAAACAAAGTCAATCAAGTTGGGGTGTAACTCTCAGACCTTAACTGAACAACATTTCAAATCTCGAAATAGGGTAAGTTCATCTTTTAACCCTTTAGCACTTCCTTATGAACCCTATGATTCTATTTACGATCCCCCTTCTTTTAAAAATTTATGTGATTATAACAATGGTGTTATAATCTCCTGCATCCGAAATACAATATCTTTAATATGATTTTTATTTCCTAACTCGAATAATATAACGAAAACTAATTTATTTACTCCTATTTGATTTAACTCTATCGATTAACTCTGTTTGATTTACTCTAATCGATTAACTCTTTTCACTTAACTCCTTTCGAATAAACTATATTCGATAACTCCTTTAACTCTATTCGAATAAACCATATTTGGTTTACCCCTTTAATTCTATTCGAATAAACCAAATTCGATTTACCCCTTTAATTCTATTCGAATAAACTATATTCGATAACTCCTTTAACTCTATTCAAATAAACCATATTCGACTTACTCCTTTAATTCTATTTGAATAAACTATATTTGATAACTCCTTTAACTCTATTCGAATAAACCATATTCGATTACTCCTTTAATTCTATTCGAATAAACTATATTCGACAACTCCTTTAACTCTATTCGGATAAACCATATTCGATTACTCCTTTAATTCTATTCGAATAAACTATATTCGATAACTCCTTTTAACTTTATTCGAATAACTAATATTTGACTACTCCTTTCGAATAACTAATTCGATAACTCCTTTTAACTTTTATTCAAATAACTAATATTTGACTACTCCTTATGTAACACCCCACCTCCATTAAGGTCACTCACAAAGGGAATGCCTTAACTTTGGTGGAGCGTTTTTAGTAGACAGAACAAAAATTTACAAGACAGATAATCAATACTTGAGAAATTATAACTTTATTACAGCGGAAAACAGAAATCAGTTTTAGTACACCTTTCCCAAAAACTCAAGTACATAAATATCAGCCTTTTTCAGAAAATCATCAGAGTACAAAACTTTAAAATCATAATCCCCACAGAAGCTGCCATAAGGAGTCAAGCCATACTTTAAGCACTCTAAGTACTTCAAGTAGAAGAAATCTAGATCAAGCTAAAGTGTTCCCTCCTTGGAAAACCGGGGGGGGTAGAAAAGGGGCGAAAACAAGCAAGGTCAGACATAAAGTCTGGAAAGTCCAGTGACTTTCAGCATATGAACAGATAATAATAATCATGGCATGCAAATAAAACTGGATGAGAGATAACAGTAACAGGAGCACCAGATGTACTTAGGTTAAACAGAAGGAACAAAATAATATTACTTTTCATTTCTCTGCACTAATACTAGCATAACAGGATGTATAACAAGATTAGGTGTCATCCTAATGTCTAAACTGAAACAGAAACGGGAACGGAATAATTTCCACAAAAGAGAATGCTAGTAATGGCCTTTACCACCCTAATAGGAACAGACAGAAACAGAATTGCTAATAATGGGCCTTTACCACCCGAACAGAAACAGACAGAAACAGAATGCTAATAATGGGCCTTTACCACCCAAACAGAAGGTACAGAAACAGAAACAGATTTATCCCTATGGAAACAGAATGTAGAATTAGGTGTACACTAGTAATTGGGCCTTTGCAACCCGAACAGACGGTACCACGCAGACATGTGTTGCCACCCAACAGAAACAGACGGTACCAACAGAAACAGACAGAACTAAGTGTACCCTAAAACCCTACTCAAAGCGATCGTCTCCCTAATACATAAATACCCTGTGTCGGCTCCACAATAGGGTGTATCACTCCCTAAAGTGACAACCAATTGGCACAGACCTATTTACAGATGTCACGGCGTCTTATATCCTTAGAGGCAGACCGAGATCCATGCACGCACATGACCCGGTTGGAACGCACCATCAACACCCCTCGCCATTATCAGAATGAACCACTTATAATTAGTTCAGTAAGCGTGCCCGGACCCTACCTGCTGTTGGGTCAAAGTTTTGATACCAGAAAGGGTTACTGACTAATATCGGTCCCAAACAACAGATCACACAAGTAATTTCCCTCCTAACCTTGTGTCCCCCAGACTAACAGATTTCAGATTAACTTATTTACAAGTTCAGACATACAGAGTTCAGATCAACTAGTTCACAGATCAGACAAGTTTTCAGACTAACGGATCAGATATAAGGATTTAACAGATTTACAGATTTGTCTAACTTTGTAATTGGGCCTACAGATTCACAAAACGGGTTTTTTAAATTCATTAGTCCAATTGGTTTAACCCTATCCACCCAACACGTTTTAGACATCGTATTTATCCCAGATTTGCATTAATTAGATATTAATGCATAGACCTCTCACATTAGGTCGGTAGCTTGTGGCCGCTGGATATGCCGGGCGGTTACGGGCAGACTTCTGCCACAAGCCAGACCAAACCTCATGTCTAAGAATATTTTAGTTATGCCTACAACCTCTCACATTAGACTGACAATTTGCGGTTGCTGGTTAAGCCGGTTGGTACCGGGCAGGCTTCTACCGCAAACAGAGTCTAACCTCGTGTCATAGCCAATTCATTCCAATATAGATTTTTCAGATATCAGACTAATTCTGCTTACTAATTCTGTTTATTTAACAGATTAAACTTCTATACAAGTTACAGCAGATTATTCGAGGTTCTATTAACAATTTTTGCTCAATTTTAAGTCGAGCCTACAAATTCACATACTTCAAATTTCAGCATTTCAGTTCCAACAGATTACGTCATTCAACAGATTAAACAAACAACAAATCTTGCAGATTAGGCTATTTAGCAGATTTAGCAGATAAGGCAATTTAACATAATTAGCAGATTAGGCAATTCAATCTAATTAGCAGTTTAGGCAATATAACAGAACTAGCAGATTAGGCAATATAACAGATTTAGCAGATAACAGATTTAGCAGATTATATATATATAATATCTTGCCTAATCATAAATTTAGTCCAAACTCACTTGCCAAATCATGGTCATAATTCATAATACCACATATGCTCCTAATTTTTAGTTAAACATTACACAGTACAGAATATTATGCATCAATCACGATAAACAATATGAATTATGCCAAATTATAGCCTATGATGGCAGATATCCAAAAACCCTTATTTAGGCGCATTCACATTAATAGTTATCCAATTTTTGTATAGTTCTTTACGCCTAAGTCACATATTCCTTTTTCAAGTCATGAATTTTTACATAAAAGAATATGTCCCAAAAATCTAGTTTTTTAAACTATAACATGTAGTATGTCCTCAACATGCATTATCATTCACGCATAACATGTTGTAAATTATCTTTAAACTCTAACATCAGACCTTAATTTAAAACATGCATTATGCCCCCAAGTCTCAAGTTGTCCCATAATTCCCCTTCTCCCAAATCTCAAATTATCATATCTAGTATGAACAGATCTAGATCTAACATATGTTTATTTCTCAAATTAACTATAGATCTAGATTACAACATGTACTATGTATCTAAATTATTTTCATGTTTACGATTAAATCTACGCCCTGAATCCCAAGTCATAAGTCCAATATATTTTATGCCTCAATCTCAAGTCATATGTTAAATATGCCACATGTCCAATTGTATTCCTCAGATTTTATGTCATGTCTCGAATCAGTCCTGTCCAATTATGCATCATTCATTATTTATCCCAAACATTTTAGCGTTCGCGCGTTAATCTCTTATGAGATTTGGCTCAAGCTCGTGGTAGCCTGGCTATAGAACAGAAAGAAGAAAGAATAAGATAGATCTAAAAAGAAATGAACAGACATAACCTCACATTCAGATTTACAATTCATGTCACAATCATAATTAACGTTCATAGCGGAAAATAACTATACTTGACTTTCGTGGTTTTAAGAAAGGATAATAAACTGTTGTTGATGCAGAAATGTTGAATTATTCCTCTTTAATTGTCGTAGCTCTAAACTTGGATTTGAGATTTGATTTAGCTTTTAATTCTATTTAGGTTGGAGGAAGATTCATCAGTCCATGTTTTGATTCCAGCAGGGTAGCGACGCCATTTTTATTTTCTATTAGAACAGAGGCAAAATATAGACATAATGAAATGGTGTGGAGAGAATGAGGCTAGGGGTGAGTTTATATAGTGTTAGGCGGACGAATCTCGACAGAAAACGAGTCTAAATACATCGGAATGCATCAGGTTTAGAAAGTGGGTTTCGGGAGCAGGTCGACCCCCATGTCGACACTATGGTCGACCTGGTCCCCCTAGGTCGACACTATGGTTGACCTGGCCCTGGGAGGTTAACACTATGGTCGACCTGGTCCATGGGCGGGAATTTTCCCGCCCAGCCTGTTCTGGGATTTTGAATTCGAATTTTCAAGTTGTTTTCGATTCTGAAATTCTCTGAAACTTCGGAGGGCCATATCTCCCTCATACGGACTCCGTTTCTCAAAAACTCGGACTCGTTTCCAAGCAGAATTTCGAGATGAACACAATGGCACAACTCTTTTCCCTTGATTCTTATTTTAAAAATTAATTATTCTCTGATTTGTTACATATACGATCACAGAAAATACGGGGTATTACACCTTATTCGACCAACTCTAATCGATAACTCTTATTTGAGTAACTCCAACCTAATGACTCATACTGGATTAACTCTTATTCGAATAACTTATATTCGATTTGCTTACTTTCGAATACTTATATTTGATAATCTCTTTCTTCAGATAAATCTTTTTCGATTTAACTCCTGTCGAATAACTAGATTCGATTAACTCACATCGAATATCTCTGATTCGATTATCTCACTTTGAATAACTAAATTCGATTAATTCACTTCGAATATCTCTGATTCGATTATCTCACTTCGAATATGTACTATTTGATTATCTCACTTTGAATATCTTTGATTTGATTCACTTCTTCGAATAACTAAATTCGATTAACTCATTTCAACTCTATTCGAATAGACTAAATTCGATTAACTCCATTTGAATAACTCTAGTTCGATTTAACTCTATTCAATAACTCTAGTTTGATTTAACTCTATCGATTTTCTCTAACTGATTTAACTCTAACTGGTTTAACTCTAAATGATTAACTCTAACTGGTTAACTCTATGGTTTAACCTAACTGGTTAACTCTAATGGTTTTACTCTAACTGATTAACTCTAATTGATTAATTCTAACTCGATTAATTCCTTTACATAATCCATTTAGTATCTAACACTTAAATCTTATTTAAAACTTCCTTTTATAACTCTATTTATTTCGTAAATAAATAATTCCTTTTATAATTTTTATTTGTAAATGTTTTACAACTATTTCTCTTCCAATATTTGTCTATTTATTTTCTAAATAAATAATCCTCTTATACTTCTATTATTTTCTAAATAAATAATCCTTTATTCTATTTATTTGTAAATGGTTTACAAATATTTCTCTTTCTATTTGTTTTAGCAAATATCTCCCTTTGTATTTGTTTTACAAATAAATTCCTTTATATTTGTTTCACAAATAATTTCCTTTTTAACTCTTTTGATTTTATAATTATTTCCTTATATAAAATCCTTTTTCCCTTTATATATAAAATCCATTGATTTTATATAGATAATTTACTTTCAAAAATACACTTTTGAAAATCCTCCTTTCTATATCCCAGTATTTCTTACTGTATCTAAAATACCAAATCACAATGATCGATATCATTTAAACACACATAATCATCAACAGATTATATATCACATCATATATTACAATATATGAAAACAGTAAAATAAATGTTGAGGAATCCAGTCGGATTCCTCCAACCTGTTTCCCTGCATCCACAGATGTTACACAATAATATCAACATCACTTTCAGTTCTATATGATATATTCTGTTAAACAGAATCAATATAGAAATTCAACTAACTGACTAGCAGTTCAATCAAATAGTCAACACACAGTCAATTAGCCAATATTTAACAGCTCTAAAAATACAACATGAAATTATAAACTATTCAGAGTTAGTGAGATTTATTCACTTTGGCAGTTCATCGTTAAAGAACGATAAACTGTTATTTGATTTGAATCAAACAATTTATTTCGCCATAAATTCAAACGAGCTCCAATCCACTCCCAATCAGTTCCGTTGTGTTGATCCCGTCCATACGATACCAACGCAATGTACGGTTCGTCAAACTGATAATGTATGAGAGAGATATCGGATTAACAAATCTATATACCAATTTGAATTAAATAAAACTTCAATTAATCAAATTTTGGGCTTTTACCCATAATTCCGGCCCACTTCCTCCCATTGAACCAAACCCGCTGGAACTTGCCTTCTTCCCGAACTCGCTCAAACACCCGTCCCCGTATTTCGTTCGCCATTTCCCGATGCAAACTCCCCCACCGCCCTCCTCTTCTTCACAACTCTCCAAACGGTTTTCACCATTGGACTCCACACCTCAACCTTCTCCCCATCAACACAACCTCAAGCAACTCGCCTCCATCAGGGAATCGCGGTTTCAGGCTCGTACAGGATACACAGGTCCGAACTTCCTCATCACAGAAATCACAAGAAAATCAATACGAGGTGCTAAATCGCCTTACAAACCCAAAACTAACATCAAAAACCAAAACCGATGCACCATTAAATCGAATTACTGAACCCTAGAACCCACTGCGAGAAAACCCATGAACCAGACTGTGCATCGCACCAAAATTCAAACACACCAAAATGTAGAGAATCCATTCAGGGATGCAAATACATAGGTTATATTATTTATAGGAATTTATTCCTATTTCTTTTTTATTTTTGAACTCACGAACTTTCGCTGTAAGAAAGAAAAAACAGAACGGCGGAACAAAACGAATGGTTGACCAGAGAATGAATTTTATTTAGGGTTTAGGAGAGTGTGTAGATATTTATAGGAAAATTAAATAATTTTTTAAATTTATTATTATATCGAATTTTAAGCAATCGTTATAAGTACACGTCTTTAAAAATTTGTACGACCACATATAATACCCAAAAATCACGAAAACTGACATGCAGCTAGAGTTTGACATTACGGTCCCAACGAAACTGGTTTCATCGAATTCTGACTCCATTTGCTCACGCAGCGTATTTTTAACTATCGAAATACTGATGCTTTTTTACTCTAAAAATCCGTATGGCCACATAGTGACCCCAAAAATCACGGAACTTGGAATCTAACAATAATTTCATGTTGCGGATCCAACAAAATTAGTTTTGTCGAATTCCGGCTTCATCTGCAAAAGTGGCTATTTTTAAAGCTCTAAGTAACCCATTTAAATATATAAATATATTTAAATATAATTAAATTTAATATTTAAAAAATAAATAATATCGTCTATATTCACAGTGGAATACCATACAGTTCAGAAAACCCTTATATGGATTTCTAACTTGATATTCAAATCCGGGTCAACCCGATATTCGATTTATATTGAAATTCCTTTTTAAAATATAAATAATTCCTTTATAAATTATAAAGGAATTCCACAACAACTTTTCTAAAATTTGATTTGGACGTAAATCAAAATCTACATGACGAAATCCCGATTTTTCTCTTCCACTAGAAAGATATACTCCACCAGCTCCACACGTTTCTTGTTTCATAGAAATCCGGCTTAAAACGAATCCTGTACATTCAGTTGAAGTTCGAATTGCCAATTTACGAACTGCAGCGCCATTTCGAGCTCAATTTTAATTATATTATAACTCTACGTTCAAATTGTCGTTCAAATAATATATTTGTTATTCTAATTAAATTCTGAACTGAATTAAATATCATAGATGATCCAGTTCACACCATATCGCCATTTCAGCCAATTCTAATTATTTCAGAATTAAATATATTATCTAATTATTATTTTAATTAAATATTCCCAGTTATTTAATTAAACCACCATTTAATTCACTATATCACTATTTATATAATTAAATAAATTAATTATAATACCTCTGCAAATGCGGGTCATTACACCCCCGATCAAGTGAATACGTATACATGACTCCCACCGAGTCTCGGCTTCCCCCCGAAGCAAAGTACTGGTTTAACAAAACACAATATGCGTCACTGACTCACAGTCAGTAATCCGAGTAGTGGTAACAGTGCGTCCCACACCACACGTTCTCACTACTGTTTCACTAGATGCTTATCAATTTCGCATTGGAAAACATCGAAAACACTAAATCATCATTAATAAGACATCAGCTTCAATCTAATTATACTGGAAATAACTGACTTCGTATACTTCTGTGTCCCATTCCACAAAGTGTACGAGATCGTTTAAAATCCAATACGTTATCTTGAAGGGTGCAAGGTTGTGTAATTTATATAGATAAGAAAATACTTGATTTAATTTCGATATAAGTTATGAAATATTTTGCAAAACCAATAGATTTCTTTCTGTGAAAGCTATAGATTTGAAGATTAGTTTTTCTACAATTGTTTCAAGGCCACTAAGTGTAAAAACGAAAATTATAAATCTTATTTAGCTTCAAAACTATAATGAAAACTTAATTTATATGTACATCAGAACACTAGTTTAAATCGTGCAATATGCGCTCAAAATTAATCCAGATTCATCATTAATTACATAAAACCCAAATTTTGCATTAGTAATAATTTAGGATTCTCCATTAATAAAGTAAGTTAGAACATACTACAAAAAGCATGGTTTAAAAGTAGATCAAGAAAATCATAAAAACATTTAAGGAAAGATGCCCAAATTTACACTAAGGCATGAAATATGCGCAAAAATCAATCCAGGTTGCAACTTTCAAAATAGTTTTAAATGACCAAATAATCTTCGAATGGTCTAAAATTTGGTATGTATAAACTAGAAAGACCAGGCTTTAAAATATAAAAGATTCACTGAATTCCGACATCACATGAAAAATATATGGTGCTCCAAACTTAGACTTTGGACTGAATTTCGGCTGGGCTGAAATCACTTCCAGGTCCAACTTTGTGACCAGGTATGAACAGCCAAATTATCTCGGACTGACTTAAAAATTTTCAAGAATATTGAAAAGATCCCAAATTTATAAGAGAAAAAGAATCATTCAAAACGGATTGATAACGAAGGAGATATAGATCCCCAAAGTTGGGTCTTGGCGCTATTTCCACTCTGGAAATTCAAACGCAAGTCTGAATCACGACCAAAGTTCGAATTTGAGGTCAGTTTAAAGCATTCAAATGACTTCTAAATGATCTGAAAACTGACACACACATAGTAGAAAACCTTATCTTTTCAATAAATAAAGAATCAATGAATTTCATTAAGAAACAAGGATGATACACTATCCCAAACACGGATTCAGGCCATGTTATCAGCTGTTCAAAATGCAGGTCTGAAAACACTCGCGGGTTAAACTTTGAGACATGTTTCAGGTGAGCAATCTACCTCATAATGACATGATAATTTCTCAGTTTATAATAGAAAATATTATGACAAAAAATAATCAATAAATTTCGTTAAGAAACGTGGAAGATATACTATCCGAAACATGGACTCAGGCCATGTTTTCAGCTGTTCAAAATGCAGGTCTGAGAACACTCGCGGGTTCAACTTTGAGGCATGTTTCAGGTGAGAAATCTACCTCAGAATGACATGAGAAATTCTCAGTTTATAATAGAAAATTTATCTTTTTGAAAAAAGAAGAATCAATCAATTTCGTTAAGAAACGTGGAAGATATGTTACCCCAAACATGGCCTCAGGCTATGTTTTCAGCTGTTTGTAAAAATCAATTTACAACAGCGAATTTCCTACTTATACCACTCAAAATCAAAAAAATTCAACATGAATCAAACTAGAATTTGTGAGGGGAAAGCTCACCTTGGATTTCCAGCAAAAGATAGGCTCAAAACTACTTGAATTTGGATGCTTGGAGGCCTCTTTTCTTGCTTCAACACCTATAATTTACACAAAATCGACATGCAAGAAAGAATTTCCTCATACAACGACTTATCTTCGAAAATCTAAAATAAATCTGAGATAAAATCAAGATTTTGAAGTGATTTTCTATTTTAGCTCTTGATTTAGATCCAAATTTTCATTTTTGATGGGTTTTGGAGCTTTAGACTTTTGTTCGCAAGAGGTTTGCTCCCCCTTCTCTTTTTGTGCGTTTCCTCCCTGAAGAAAGAAGAATGCCTTTTTTTCAGAGAGATCTGTACTTTTTTTTATCTCACGATTCTTCTTAAGCAGATGCTTAAAGACTAAGTATAATTAGGGGCCCAATTAGAGGATTAACACTAGATTAGGCCTAAATATTGCAATTTACAACTCTTCTAACTCATGTTACAATATTTCTTCAAATATTAAGATTTGATTTTCAAATGTTCACACTACACAACTTTATAATGCAGACCATCATATTTTTAAAACATTTTTAACTCCTTTTCAACACAAATTCGGTCGTATTGATGCAAAATCACATTTTTTTTCCAACAAACATTAAATTTTAACTTCTTTTGTTAAAAACTTAAATTTCTTAACATCAAAATGATATATATTGATTTGCTCAGATACTAATGATCATACGAACATACAAAAATTATTTTTTCATCAATGTTTACATTTCTACATTCTTCTTTCAACTCAATTATATTGAAAAAAAACACGGTTTCTCAAAAAATTCATTGTTTGCTTATATATTGCAGGTTATTCCAATAAATAGCATTTAAAACTTATAAATACTTATTCTATTCAAATTTGCACGTTATAGTGTTTACTAAGACTTTAATTTCCATTTATTAAATTTTTTTACATTCAAAGATTAAATTTGAAATCTAATTCCTTTCAATTATTTTTTATTTAGTACAAATTTAGCTTCAAAATGTAAACACGTTGTTTGAATTTATTTTCTTCGTTAACAACAATTTGAATGCATTCCAACCACACTTCTTATCTAATCATTTAACATGATTAAATACCCACTACCTCCAAATTTCACGATTAAACTCCAAAACCTAATATTATAATGTCACTCGATAAATTTTTGTTTAGCCATTTTCAAACATGGTTTATTCTTCTTAATATTTAAACGAAAAAACATGTTATAGTCTATTTAGCCCGGGTAACCAAAACCCGGGTTGTTACAGACTTCGCCCCTTAAATAAATTGCGTCCTCGCAATTTGTTAAGATTATTTCTTCATCAATTTAGATTCTACTAGTTATTTATCTCAAATTGCTTCTTAAAAACTTCTCGATTTAGAAAGCTATCACATGGAAATTTGACATTTTCATCATACTAAATTTTAACATCATAATCTCTCATTTTAACTTACCCAAGACTTAAATAAAGTTTTAACCGTATTTATTAGCTCATTAATATCAAGATTTAAACAACACAACTTATCTTTCACAAGGCGTTACTTGAAATACACACTCAATATTTTTCGCTCCCCATCCTTACTTGACGCTACCTTACCATTGAAGTTATCTAAATTTCCTCAAAGTATGGCTGCTACTTGGACTTTTCAATCATCAAATAGCCTCGCTATTCCTCAAGGTTTATATCTAACTCTATGGTGGTAATTAGCCAAGTGAATGTACTATGAATGTGTATCTCAAAAGTGAACGCGCTTGTTTTAGAAAGTTGTATATTTAAAACGCTATTATATTCAACCCATTTTAATTTTTCATTTATAATTCAATTGGAATAACAACAAACCACTATTTTCTATCAGTTCTTCATTGTACTTGCCTGCGATGTTGAAAAATCATCACCATTGCCTCACCAAAGTCACTATGCTCCACATCCCACGTAGTGGTTTAATACTATTCCAATGTGGTAACCTCTTATTTTATTTTCGCATCCAACTTCGTTTTTACTACTCATATTTAGCGTTAGTTAGTCTCGAATAAGTGTTTAAATTATTTTTTTATCGAAATGTTGATCAGACATATCAACCAAAACCCTTAAGACACTCATCAGACCATTCAACACTTAAAATAATTTCCAATTTAATTGTTAATTATCGGTTTACAAAGTAATTAGCTCATCGATATTTTTAATTCCTCGTTATTCTCATCCCTTATCCTATGCCTAATTACGTAAAAAAATTAGCACAACCAAAGTGATTCTCATGCTTCTGCTGCGCACTCTGATTTACTTTATTTAAACTGTAACTTTCCATCCTTAAAGTAAAAAGCACCTCTACATTTAGGTTTCAAATGGGCTCAAATTCTCTTTTAACCAACCCAAAAACCAACTCAAATATCATGGATTGGGTGATTTTTTTTTCCCAAATTTTTCCCAAAGGTTCAAAATTTGAAAGATAAAGAGGATGGAAAGCCTTTCTGATCCAATTACATTGCAGAAAGAGATATGAACAGTGAAATACTTATGGAATAAACCCCTTATTCCTAGATGTATTCCTCAACCACAAGGATCCCCATAACTCTCAAATAAGAAATCCAAGATAAGATAACAAAGGAAAGATAAAGTAAACACGATTGCTATCCCTCCACGTTGTAACACGTGTACTATTCTGGTTCTGTTCTGTGCTTAATATACTTTGTCATGAACATCGCTCTGATACCATTTTGTAACGCCTCACCCTGAGACCCACCCTAATAAAGAGCATTACTAGATAATGTTGTCTATTAGAGCGGAGAATAGGGCTGGTTAGGGGCGACCACTCGTAGATTTACATTAGCAAGTCTTAAGTATATCGATAAAGTGTTGGAAAAAAATGTGATTTTGCATCAATACGACCAAATTTGTGTTGAAAAGGAGTTAAAAATGTTTTAAAAATATGATGGTCTGCTTTATAAAGTTGTGTAGTGTGAACATTTGAAAATCAAATCTTAAAATTTGAAGAAGTATTGTAGCATGGGTTAGAAGAGGTGTAAATTGCAATATTTAGGCCTAAACTAGTGTTAATCCTCGAATTGGGCCCCCAATTATACTTAATCTTTAAGCATCCGCTTAAGAAGAATCGAGAGATCAAAAAAAAGGAACGGATCTCTCTGGAAAAAAAACGCATTCTTCTTCTTCCGGGAGGAAATGCACAAAAAGAAAAAAGGGGAGCAAACCTCTTGCAAACAAAAGTCTCAAGCTCCAAAACCCATCAAAAATGAAAATTTCCGTCAAAATCAAGAGCTAAAATAGAAAATCACTTCAAAATCTTGATTTTATCTCAGATTTATTTTAGATTTTCGAAGATAAGTCATTGTATGAGGAAATTCTTTCTTAATATTTAAACTACAAAACATGTTATAATCTATTTAGCCCAGGTAATCAAAACCTGGGTTGTTACTATATAAGCCAATATATTTTCTATTCAGAGCCTTGTATATAATATTAAATGTGATTTTGGGTTTATCGTGAATCGTGTTTTAAAGGACATTGGTTCTTTAACCCAGTTAAAGAGAGGAATAAGATTTTGGGTTGTCGTGAATGGTATCTTTAATAATACTGTTCTTAGACCCAAGGAAGTTAAGAAAATCAGAAACTAACTGGAGATTAGTTAAGTTGAATGGTTACCTGGGTATTGATCTGATGTTGGTTTCGGCCTTCGAGGTTAATACTTAGGGATTGTTCACTTGCTAATTTATGGTTAAAGGCTGATGGAATGGATTGTGATTTTGGGTTTATCGTGAACCGTGTTTTAAATGATATTGGTTCTTTAACCCAGTTAAAGACAGGATATGATTTCCCAAGTTAAACAATTGTTAATACTGATTTTTAGGAAGATTAAAACCAAGTGGAGTTTTAATGCATCTATAATTTGATTGAAATGATATCCAAAGGAAGATTAAAGAATAAATTTAAAGAATTTATCTTTGATAAAATTAATGGGAACCTTCCCCAAAGTACAAGAATATTTGAATAAAGGAATAGTCTGGATTGGAATGAGGCGTATGTTGTGTTTTTTTATAGCACTTGTTTACTATATACGCGAGTTATTCAGAAAGACCGGGTTTATCCCATTCTGAATAACTGATTCGACAATATGCCGAGGATGAAGACGGTGGTTGAAGACCGGAGGTCTTCAAATCATTTGGATGTTTACTGATGTCTTGATTGGGCTGTACACCCAAGACAAGGTAATAAGTGGTTCGACCGGATATGCGAGGACCTCTCCCTTGTATTGGACATATGGGGCAGGAATAAGGTGCCTACGGTTTCGTTCTGACCTAGAACGAACTTGTAAATGGATGTGTGTCTGACATCGGATTTCATTCTGTGTGATTGATAGACATCGGTTGCATAGCGTGAATTGCCAGTGCGGCATGCTGAGATGCAAATGATCAAGGCTTCTGTTGAAAAGCAGAGTCTTGTGGTTGACGATCAAAGCACGACTTTAATATAGCGTAGCTTTGTGTAGCGTTAATTCGCGAGCCTTACACCTCGGTGTGAACCAGAAACGGGAGAGGACTTCAGGGAGGACATGCGTTTCCTTCTAGCTAGGAGTGGTGTCAGAATTTTGCACACCCTAGCATTTTACCTATGTGAATGATGGATAACGAGGCGCCTCGGTTATATCGGTCGTTCCAGGGCCAATGGTTTGGTCGGGTATGACCAGTTTATGCCCCATAGAGTGGGGAAACGCATTGTTCATGCATTTTAATCCACATCGAGTGGACCGGCCCTGACGATCCAAGGGCCCACCTGTATCTGGGTCCTAAGACATGGGCTAGATTTTCTCGAAGCGGTAAGGACGATCCCTTGCCTTGGTTCACAGACGGAAATCCAACTTCCAATACGTGACATTTGCGGTTTTGATTGTAGAGCCTAGTATTGGCGACATGATATATGGTAGCCATGGCGCCTAGGATTGATACATTTATTTTTGAAGTTGTTTTATACACTATGCACCTATAATAGTATCAAACGATTTGTTTTATTATAAGGGAAAACCCTACCCCTCCCCCCTCCCCCTGTAGTGACCCGAAAATCCGGTCCAATTTGAGCTGACCAAAAACACAAGTCCAACCCCAATTTAAACTAGAAATTCAAGAAACTAATAGAAAGAAGATAGAGGGTGAGGATAGATAAGGTAGAACTTATAGAATAGAAGAAGAAGAACATCATCATCAGAGTAAACACGAATCTCACAGCGGAACGAATAAAATATAACATACTTTTGAAATACAAACAGTATATGTATACAATAACATTGCAGAGTACAACACTTACAACATAGCGGAAATAACTATAGCTATATGATCCTGAAGCCTCCTGCTCCAAGCTCTTCCAGTATATCTGTAAATACCGACTACTTGACTGCCCGTACAAATTTAGGCACCCAAGAGTTTAGGGAAACAAAACAAATAAACTCCGGGTCAGTCATGGACTGGTGTGAGTAAACTCTAATCATTTTAACAGGTATATGATATCTCATAAGACCACGCCGTGAATACGGAACGAGTTTTTCCCTTATGAGAATCCAACATCTTTGAAAAGCAGTATCACTGATATTATAATAATGTCTAAATACAATTAGATATCAATCTAGCAGAAACGCTATCATCTCAAGTTCTACATATATAGTATACAATCAAAACCGCGGGTGCGTATTGGATGATTGGATTTCCAAATATGACAAGGTATGGAACCACCTTCCGATCAGTGTACTCTAGGAACGATACACTGGAGTTCAACAAGAACATCTTGTAACTCAGCCACACATGACCGACCACTCATTTCGCTTGAGTGTATCGAATGTACATCACCAACGGTTGGGATCAGCAACCGTTTCCCGCATATATATGGGACAACATTGATAGATTAAAAGAAGCAAATGAATATTCTCTGGATAGGTGATTATACACCCTACTTCGGTGCGACCGACTTAGCCATGCTGCCTGCCCGATTTCTGTCATTTACCGGATGTGAGGCTAGAAGCTACGCTTACTTTCCATTCATTTATAACACGATCACTTTGAATGCCACATTATCAGATCCATAAACCATTAGTTGGGTTTATACAAATAGTTTCTGGATTTTATGCGAAGGGAATAAATCCGTTGGCCACCATATATATTTGTACAGTCCAACTCATTCGATCATTGGAAATATTCTGTCAGACATTCGTCCATATACATTCGTACCGGGACTGAACGAAACCGAAGGCCCTATTTTGTAAACAGGATAGCCCTTGCATAACTCCGTCTTCAATTTCCTTTGGCATATATGATTCGCAATGCTTATGCCAATACAGAGTGGTTCTTTGGATAATAATCCAACCGGTCTCTCCATATTAACAACGTTAAAATGGTCTAAACATTGATAGTCTGTGATTTAACTATCAAAGAAAAACTCGTGTGCAAACAACGATATTATTTCCAGACGGAAATTATATCAACCAATCATCGTTTAACATTTATCTCTTTAGTTCATTAATTTACTTATCTCCTGTTTCCCTATATTCTAAATTGCTTATTTTCAAATTTTAGAAAATACTTTATTAACAATGGAAAGCATTTCCATTTCCTTGTTTTCTATATTAGAAAACATTTCTGATTTCTTATTTGGAAAACATTTCCAAAGTTCCTTTATTGGATTTAAAACTGATGTTTAAATAAAACATCGCTATGCCAACTCAAACCATTACTGAATTCACTTAACCATCATTCACTATCAAACCTTACCATTCCTTAGTTAAGAAGGAAGTCAATCAAGTTGGGGTATAATTACCTCTCAGACCTTAACTGAACAACGTTATAACTTCGAAATAGTAACAGTTTATCTTTTAAAGCTTTAACAACTTCTTTACGTAACTCTCGGATTCAATTTACGAATCCACTTCTTTATTGAAAACATTGATTATAACGATAACGTTATAATCCCTACTTCCGCAATATCTAACTTCAATTATAACCTTTATTCTTTAATTCGAATAATTAAACCTAACCATAATTTATTAGTGTATACTTTTGATTTACAAACTGGAAAGTAAATATTACTTTCCCGAATTCGATATAATTGAATTCGACGTATAATTCTCTTTCGAGTAATCTCTATTTGATTAACTCTTCTTCGAATATCCTATATTCGATTATCTCTCTCTTCGAATAACTTATATTCGAAATCTCTCTTTTTCGAATAAACTATATTCGGTCTCTTTCTTTCGAATATGCTATATTCGATAATCTCCTTCGATTAACTAATCGATAACTCCTTTTGATTAAACTATAATTGATAACTCCTTTTGATTAAACTATAATCGATAACTCCTTTCGATTAAACTATAATCGATAACTCCTTTTGATTAAACTATAATTGATAACTCCTTTCGATTAAACTATAATCGATAACTCCTTTCTTTTAGCTCTATTCGAATAAACTATATTCGACTAACTCTATTTAACTCCGTTTAACTCTATTCGAATAACTAATATTCGATAACTCTATTTAACTCCGTTTAACTATATTCGAATAACTAATATTGATAACTCTATTTAACTCCGTTTAACTCTATTCGAATAACTAATATTCGATTAACTCCTTTGGATTAACTCATCTTGACTAACTTAACTTAATTAACTAAACTCGATAACTTAACTCGATTATCTTAACTCCATTATCTTAACTCGATAACTTAACTCGATTATCTTAACTCGATAACTTAACTCGATTATCTTAACTCGATAACTTAACTCGATTATCTTAACTCCATTATCTTAACTCGATTATCTTAACTCCTATCGAATAACTAATATTCGATTAACTCCATTCGCTTGACTCTAGATCGCAGCGATCACAATGGTTACGCCTGGTTTCCTCAGGAAACATCCGACCGCCTTAGGCTATCTGCAGCCCTGCGAATTACGCTAGCAGTCGTGCTAAATGGCATATTATTTGGATTAACTCTAACTGATTAACTCTATTGGTTTAACTCTAACTGATTTATTCTAATTGGTTAACTCTAACTGATTACTCTAACTAGTTAACTCAAATCGATTAACTCTATTTGACTAACTCGACTCGACTAACCCCTTTCGAATAACATATTCGATTAACTAACTTCGAATACCATATTTGATTTACTAACTTCAAATACCATATTCAATTAACTAACCTTCGACTAATTCGATTAACTTTTATTTGATTATCTTTAATCGATTAACTTTATTTGATTATCTCTAATTGAATAACTAATATTCAATTAACTCTTTTCAAATAACTAAATTCGATTAGCTCCTTCGAATACTAAATTCGATTTAACTCTATTCGATTATCTTTTATATCTCGTCAATTTCCTTTTTATAACATTTATTTTTCGTTACAACTATCCCCTTTTTTATAACTTCTAATTACCGTTACAAATATTTCCTATTTATAACTTCTATTTACCGTTACACATATTTACTATTTATAACTTCTATTTACCGTTACAAATATTTCCTATTTATAACTTCTTATTTATCTTCTAAATAAATATTCCTTTATTCTATTTATTTTCTAAATAAATATTTCCCTTTTCAATTCTATTTGTTTTATAAATACTTCCTTTTATAAAACCGTGTTCGTTTTATAAATAATTTCCTTTTATAAAATCGTGTGATTTTATAAAATTCCTTTATTTCAATATACATTGAAATATTCCATTTCATAACTCAGGGTTTCTTATGATATGTAAAATATCGAATAACAATGATTAATATCATTCTAACACACATAATCCAGAACAGATTATATAACACATCATATAACACAATATATGAAAACAGTAAAATAATTGTTGAGGAATCCAGTCAGATTCCTCCAACTTGTCTCCCTGCATCCACAGATGTTACACAGTATAATAATATATATCATATTTCATTTTGAAATGAAATATCCTGCTGTACAGAACCATATTTGATTAACAGTACATAGATTAACTATAACTACGTTTTCAATCAAATCTATTTAACAGTCCAGTTTAACAATCAATATACAGCAGTCAATAAATAAAGTACAATTTATATTAAAATATAAATTGAGGAGAGTTTGTGAGTTTTACTCACATTTTCGCGTTAACCGTTAAATACGATTTGCGTCGGCTCATCGCCCGAACTACCCGCTATTGTGCTTCCCTTCCATTCAAACTTCATCTCCTTCGATTTTGATAAACCGAATCAGCCCCTCACCGCACTGTAAACCCCATGGCCGCATCTTCATAATTTCACTGCTCCCAAACACATTTCATCATTTCTAAAATTTCAACAAGCATTTTAACAGTGCACCCAACATGACCGCATATATCTTCCCTCCTGTTTTACCTCATCTCGACCACTACTCCTCACAACAAACATATACATACTGCTTCCTGCTCCTCACATTTACAGACATCACCGAACCCAACAAACTTCATCAACTCAACACACAACTTCTCCTTTCTTAACTCCACCGAAACCAGTGCCATCACTCAAACTCAGACAAACTGCATCACCGAAACTCCAGCACCCCACATAAAACCACTGAACTCAAATATCATAATATACCTCCAGGTTACGTCCCTCTCAGTACACGTTTAAAACTTACAAAGCCACTCATTTGAATGCCTCACCATCAACCAAAAATACACGCAGTCTTCACTGCTGACTCCATCGCCTTACAGACTTCCTGCTGAACCACCTTTCGACCACTCGAGTCCCCTGCCAGCTACTTCATCAGCTCGAACTCGAGCTCCTTCTCTGTCGCGTCCTCCAGGCGTCCACAGGAGTTTTCCCGAGCCTCCATAATGCCTATCGACATCAATTTGTGTCGTCCCTCTTCAAACTCATCCCACTTCCATTTCCTACAGGAAACCGCACACCTTCGAACACCATTTACAAAGCCTGCACCTCAAACTCAACTCGCGTCTACATAATACATCCCCTTCGCCAAACAACCATCGGATTCTCCTTCGACTCCATCACCAATGGATCGAGCTCGCTCTCCTGATGTCCGCGGTTTTCCAGCTTGAATCCTTAAATCGAAAACAAAGCATCGAAATTTCCAAAAGGGAGCGAACCCTAATTCGCTGTATAGAATCAGCGGACCAAAAAGTGGCGAATCCAAATGTTTTCCATATCAAATCGAAGAACGCCTCTTTAGACTCACATGTATATAAATATCATGATTTTAGTATTTTCAATTTGAGTTTGTATGATTTTTGAGAGTTGCGGTTTTCCCGTTTTGCTGAACTAGAGGTGGCGGCTGATTTCTAAAGAGGAAATGAGGAATGAAAGTTAGGTTTTAAGGTTAAGGGGTATTTACATTATAGGAGATTTTATTTCCTCTTTTGTTTGTGGCTGTGAACTATTGGGGCATGGTCTATTTTGATCCAAGTTTTACGTTAGGATATTTTGTTTAGTGCGTAAAAATTAACATACCCATATATATATATATATATATATATATATATATATATTTCTGTCCATACACGAGCTGCTACAAACAGAAATAAAAACACCGGTGAGACAAGCAACGTCCCACGATCCCAAAAATATAAAAATACTGGTAGATTAACTCATATTTTGAAACCTCAAAATATTGATTACAGGTTCCAAAATACTTCAAAATAAAAAGTGCTTATTTAATTAATTAAAAATTACTATAAAATTCTAAAAATTAAATTATCGATATGTCTCAAAAGAATCTTGTCTAAATTCAAACCCGATTTCTAGTTATATCGGATAAACCGTTACGGTCAATAAACGATTCTATAGCGACTATTCTGAAATTTGATTTGGACATATCTCAAAATCTATACAACGAAATCCTGATTTTTCTCTTCCACTAGAAAGATATACTCCACCAGCTCCACGCGTTTCTTGTTTCACAGAAATCCGATTTAAAACGAACTCTGTACATTCAGTTGAAGTTCGAATCGCCAAACAACGAACTGCAGCGCCATTTCAAGCTCGATTTTAATTATAATATAATTATACGTTCTAACGTCGACGATTAAATAATATATTCGTTATTTAAATAATTAAATAAGTTAATTATTACATAGTCAAATATCCGGGTCATTACATTCTTCCCCCCTTAAAATAATTTCGTCCCCGAAATTGCTAAGGTAGAGGACGACCCTATCTACTGGATAAATATTTATCGGTTTACCCTTTATTTCTGATTTCAACTGAACCAATTAATATTGACTAAAATATTAATTCCTTCCGACTAACCTAAATTTTCAAAAATTTCGAAAATTTTCTAACACTTTAAATTTTCGGAAAATTTTGCCATAACCTTCTTTGTACAGCCCTATCGGTATAACCACAACTCGCCTGTCTAGGCCTTCTCCAACCCAAAAGAAAATCAAAACCCAAGCGGCTTGCCAAATCGGCTCATAAATTACAACTTATATGAAATACAAACTTGTACCTTTTTGCAGACCATATCATTATACCATTCCCATTGGTTATCAACTTTGCATATACCGTGTTATTGCAATCAAACTCCAATCAGTTTAATCTCATCTAGATCATTTGGTTATATCCAAGCCAAATTCTACTTCAAGTTCCATTCTTGATTTTCAAAATTTTAACTCACCAAGTCCAATACCATTCCAGATTATTCACAAATCAAATCCAATTTTATTTAACTTAGTTCAAGTTAAATTTTAGTTTATTATTTACTTTTACCATCTCATTCTGGAATTTAAATCCCTGAGTTTATTTCAAATCAATTTGAAATCATAATACCAATTCAAAACATTTGAATTTCTAAACCACTTGTTTTCTCTAAACAACTCGAAAACAAAATCTTTGGTAGTAATCCGTCACTTAGCAACTCGAAAATGAACACTGATGATGTGGCCACACTCATCAGGGTTATTTCCCAGTTATAAAAGTGAGTTCAATACTATATCATTTTCAAAACCATTCTTAAACATTTCCCATTTTGAAACCATTTCAAAATATTCTTCCAATGTTTGTAAACACATTTAAAATCTCCCAAGATTTTAAAATTCTCATATATTATACTTCTATGAATTCTACTTGGTCATTTATAACCATTTCACTTCTTATAACCTCATTTGATTATAATAACAACCAACACAACCAATTATACTATGTCAATGTCAAAACATATCATGTTGGTTCATCGTATTCGAGTGTTTAGAAACCCTTATCGATATTGTGGTGCCCCACTATCGACCAGAATTCATAAGCCACTCAACCAATAAATCTCCACAATATAAAACACTTTATATTAACTAACAAATACGCACTCGTATATATACACTCAAACACAGTCTAGGATATTACTAATCCCATCTCTACTGAATCACGCCACAGAGTCAAGGTATTAACTAAACCAATGCTCTGATACCAACTGTAGTGACCCGAAAATCCGGTCCAATTTGAGATGACCAAAAACACAAGTCCAACCCCAATTTAAACTAGAAATTCAACAAACTAATAGAAAGAAGATAGAGGGTGAGGATAGATAAGGCAGAACTTATAGAATAGAAGAAGAAGAAGAACATCATCATCAGAGTAAACACGAATCTCACAGCGGAACGAATAAAATATAACATACTTTTGAAATACAAACAGTATATGTATTCAATAACATTGCAGAGTACAACACTTACAACATAGCGGAAATAACTATAGCTATATGATCCTGAAGCCTCCTGCTCCAGCTCTTCAAGTATCTGTAAATCCCGACTACTTGACTGCCCGTACAAAATTGGGCACCCAAGAGTTTAGGGAAATCAAAACAAAATAAACTCCGGGTCAGTCATGGGACTGGTATGAGTAAACTCAAATCATTTTAACAGGTATATGATATCTCATAAGACCACGCCGTGAATACGGAACGGGTTTTTCCCTTATGAGAATCCAACATCTTTGAAAAGCAGTATCACTGATATTATAATAATGTCTAAATACAATTAGATATCAATCTAGCAGAAGCGCTTTCATCTCACGTTCTACATATATAGTATACAGTCAAAACCGCAGGTGCGTATTGGGTGATTGGATTTCCAACTATGACAAGGTATGGAACCACCTTCCGATCGGTGTACTCTAGGAACGATACACTGGAGTTCAACAAGAACATCTTGTAACTCAGCCACACATGACCGACCACTCATTTCGCTTGAGTGTATCGAATGTACATCACCAACAGTTGGGATCAGCAACTGTTTCCCATATATATATGGGACAGCATTGATAGATTAAAAGAAGCAAATGAATATTCTCTAGATAGGTGATTATACACCCTACTTCGGTGCAACCGACTTAGCCATGCTGCCTGCCCGATTTCTGTCATTTACCGGATGTGAGGCTAGAAGCTACGCTTACTTTCCATTCATTTATAACACGATCACTTTGAATGCCACATTATCAAATCCGTAAATCATTAGTTGGGTTTATACAAATAGTTTCTGGATTTTATGCGAAGGGAATAAATCCGTTGGCCACCATATATATTTGTACAGTCCAACTCATTCGATCATTGGAAATATTCTGTCAGACATTCGTCCATATACGTTCGTTCTGGGATTGAACGAAACCGAAGGCACTATTCTATAAACAGGATAGCCCTTGCATAACTCCGTCTTCAATTTCCTTTGGCATATATGATTCGCAACGCTTATGCCAATACAGAGTGGTTCTTTGGATAATAATCAAACCGGTCTCTCCATATTAACAACGTTAAAATGGTCAAAACATTGATAGTCTGTGATTTAACTATCAAAGAAAAACTCGTGTGCAAAGAACGATATTATTTCCAGACGGAAATTATATCAACCAATCATCATTTAACATTTATCTCTTTAGTTCATTAATTTACTTATCTCCTGTTTCCCTATATTCTAAATTTCTTATTTTCAAATTTTAGAAAATATACTTTATTAACAATGGAAAACATTTCCATTTCCTTGTTTTCTATATTAGAAAACATTTCTGATTTCTTATTTGGAAAACATTTCCAAAGTTCCTTTATTGGATTTAAAACTGATGTTTAAATAAAACATCGCTATGCCAACTCAAACCATTACTGAATTCACTTAACCATCATTCACTATCAAACCTTAACATTCCTTAGTTAAGAAGGAAGTCAATCAAGTTGGGGTATAATTACCTCTCAGACCTTAACTGAACAACGTTATAACTTCGAAATAGTTACAGTTTATCTTTTAAACCTTTAACAACTTCTTTACGTAACTCTCGGATTCAATTTACGAATCCACTTCTTTATTGAAAACATTGATTATAACGATAACGTTATAATCCCTACTTCCGCAATATCTAACTTCAATTATAACCTTTATTCTTTAATTCGAATAATTAAACCTAGCCCTAATTTATTAGTGTATACTTTTGATTTAAAAACTGGAAAGTAAATATTACTTTCCCGAATTCGATATAATTGAATTCGACGTATAATTCTCTTTCGTGTAATCTCTATTTGATTAACTCTTCTTCGAATATCCTATATTCGATTATCTCTCTCTTCAAATAACTTATATTCGAAATCTCTCTTTTTCGAATAAACTATATTCGGTCTCTTTCTTTCGAATATGCTATATTCGATAATCTCCTTCGATTAACTAATCGATAACTCCTTTTGATTAAACTATAATTGATAACTCCTTTTGATTAAACTATAATCGATAACTCCTTTCGATTAAACTATAATCGATAACTCCTTTTGATTAAACTATAATTGATAACTCCTTTCGATTAAACTATAATCGATAACTCCTTTCTTTTAGCTCTATTCGAATAAACTATATTCGACTAACTCTATTTAACTCCGTTTAACTCTATTCGAATAACTAATATTCGATAACTCTATTTAACTCCGTTTAACTCTATTCGAATAACTAATATTGATAACTCTATTTAACTCCGTTTAACTCTGTTCGAATAACTAATATTCGATTAACTCCTTTGGATTAACTCATCTTGACTAACTTAACTTAATTAACTCAACTCGATAACTTAACTCGATTATCTTAACTCCATTATCTTAACTCGATAATTTAACTCGATTATCTTAACTCGATAACTTAACTCGATTATCTTAACTCGATAACTTAACTCGATTATCTTAACTCCATTATCTTAACTCGATTATCTTAACTCCTATCGAATAACTAATATTCGATTAACTCCATTCGCTTGACTCTAGATCGCAGCGATCACAATGGTTACGCCTGATTTCCTCAGGAAACATCCGACCGCCTTAGGCTATCTGCAGCCCTGTGAATTACGCTAGCAGTCGTGCTAAATGGCATATTATTTGGATTAACTCTAACTGATTAACTCTATTGGTTTAACTCTAACTGATTTGTTCTAATTGGTTAACTCTAACTGATTACTCTAACTAGTTAACTCAAATCGATTAACTCTATTTGACTAACTCGACTCGACTAACCCCTTTCGAATAACATATTCGATTAACTAACTTCGAATACCATATTTGATTTACTAACTTCAAATACCATATTCAATTAACTAACCTTCGACTAATTCGATTAACTTTTATTTGATTATCTTTAATCGATTAACTTTATTTGATTATCTCTAATTGAATAACTAATATTCAATTAACTCTTTTCAAATAACTAAATTCGATTAGCTCCTTCGAATACAAAATTCGATTTAACTCTATTCGATTATCTTTTATATCTCGTCAATTTCCTTTTTACAACGTTTATTTTTCGTTACAACTATCCCCTTTTTTATAGCTTCTAATTACCGTTACAAATATTTCCTATTTATAACTTCTATTTACCGTTACAAATATTTCCTATTTATAACTTCTATTTACCGTTACAAATATTTCCTATTTATAACTTCTTATTTATCTTCTAAATAAATATTCCTTTATTCTATTTATTTTCTAAATAAATATTTCCCTTTTCAATTCTATTTGTTTTATAAATACTTCCTTTTATAAAACCGTGTTCGTTTTATAAATAATTTCCTTTTATAAAATCCTGTGATTTTATAAAATTCCTTTATTTCAATATACATTGAAATATTCCATTTCACAACTCAGGGTTTCTTATGATATGTAAAATATCGAATAACAATGATTAATATCAATCTAACACACATAATCCAGAACAGATTATATAACACATCATGTAACACAATATATGAAAACAGTAAAATAATTGTTGAGGAATCCAGTCGGATTCCTCCAACCTGTCTCCCTGCATCCACAGATGTTACACAGTATAATAATATATGTCATATTTCATTTTGAAATGAAATATCCTGCTGTACAGAACCATATTTGATTAACAGTACATAGACTAACTATAACTACGTTTTCAATCAAATCTATTTAACAGTCAGTTTAACAATCAATATACAACAGTCAATAAATAAAGTACAATTTATATTAAAATATAAATTGAGGAGAGTTAGTGAGTTTTACTCACATTTTCGCGTTAACCGTTAAATACGATTTGCGTCGGCTCATCGCCCGAACTACCCGCTATTGTGCTTCCCTTCCATTCAAACTTCATCTCCTTCCATTTTGATAAACCGAATCAGCCCCGCACCGCACTGTAAACCCCATGGCCGCATCTTCATAATTTCAATGCTCCCAAACACATTTCATCATTTCTAAAATTTCAACAAGCATTTTAACAGTGCACCCAACATGACCGCATATATCTTCCCTCCTGTTTTACCTCATCTCGACCACTACTCCTCACAACAAACATATACGTACTGCTTCCTGATCCTCACATTTACAGACATCACCGAACCCAACAAACTTCATCAACTCAACACACAACTTCTCCTTTCTTAACTCCACCGAAACCAGTGCTATCACTCAAACTCAGACAAACTGCATCACCGAAACTCCAGCACCCCACATAAAACCACTGAACTCAAATATCATAATATACCTCCAGGTTACGTCCCTCTCAGTACACGTTTAAAACTTACAAAGCCACTCATTTGAATGCCTCACCATCAACCAAAAATACACGCAGTCTTCACTGCTGACTCCATCGCCTTACAGACTTCCTGCTGAACCACCTTTCGACCACTCGAGTCCCCTGCCAGCTACTTCATCAGCTCGAACTCGAGCTCCTTCTCTGTCGCGTCCTCCAGGCGTCCACAGGAGTTTTCCCGAGCCTCCATAATGCCTATCGACATCAATTTGTGTCGTCCCTCTTCAAACTCATCCCACTTCCATTTCCTACAGGAAACCGCACACCTTCGAACACCATTTACAAAGCCTGCACCTCAAACTCAACTCGCGTCTACACAATACATCTCCTTCGCTAAACAACCATCGGATTCTCCTTCGACTCCATCACCAATGGATCGAGCTCGCTCTCCTGATGTCCGCGGTTTTCCAGCTTGAATCCTTAAATCGAAAACAAAGCATCGAAATTTCCAAAAGGGAGCGAACCCTAATTCGCTGTATAGAATCAGCAAACCAAAAAGTGGCGAATCCCAACATTTTCCATATCAAATCGAAGAACGCCTCTTTAGACTCACATGTATATAAATATCAGGATTTTAGGATTTTTAATTTGAGTTTGTATGATTTTTGAGAGTTGCGGTTTTCCCGTTTTGCTGAACTAGAGGTGGCGGCTGATTTCTAAAGAGGAAATGAGGAATGAAAGTTAGGTTTTAAGGTTAAGGGGTATTTATATTATAGGAGATTTTATTTCCTCTTTTGTTTGTGGCTGTGAACTATTAGGGCGTGGCCTATTTTGATCTAAGTTTTACGTTAGGATATTTTGTTTAGTGCGTAAAAATTAACATACCCATATATATATATATATATATATATTTTTATGTCCATACACGAGCTGCTACGAACAGAAATAAAAACACCGGTGAGACAAGCAACGTCCCACGATCCCAAAAATATAAAAATACCGGTAGATTAACTCATATTTTGAAACCTCAAAATATTGATTACAGGGTGCAAAATACTTCAAAATAAAAATTTCTTATTTAATTAATTAAAAATTACCATAAAATTCTAAAAATTAAATTATCGATATGTCTCAAAAGAATCTTGTCTAAATTCAAAACCCGATTCTAGTTATATCGGATAAACCGTTACGGTCAATAAACGATTCTATAACGACTATTCTGAAATTTGATTTGGACATATCTCAAAATCTATACGATGAAATCCTGATTTTTCTCTTCCACTAGAAAGATATACTCCACCAGCTCCACGCGTTTCTTGTTTCACGGAAATCCGATTTAAAACGAACTTTGTACATTCAGTTAAAGTTCGAATCGCCAAATAACAAACTGCAGTGCCATTTCAAGCTCGATTTTAATTATAATATAATTATACGTTCTAACGTCGACGATTTAATAATATATTCGTTATTTAAATAATTAAATAAGTTAATTATTACACCGTCAAATATCCGGGTCATTACACCCCCGCTTGCATTGCATTGTGGGATAGGACCTGGGTCTTATAATAGCTTCATTTTTTTCCAAAAAACATTCCGCTTTTTTGTTATATGCACTGGTATTCTTGGGTGGAAACCCGTTTAGTGTTATACGGCGTGGTCCCTTGATATATCTGATTTAAAGTAAAGCTTTGAATAACTGTTTTAGTTCTCACACCAGTCACATGACTGACCAGGAGTTTATTGTTTTAACCTAAACTCTAGGTGCCCAAATTTTCCGCATAACAGCTAGTAATTTTGGTTTTGCAGATTTATATTCACCAGATCCTGGTTTACAACTGGAATGATATTCGGAAAGCTTTGTATCTGTATATTCTTTTCAGTTGTGTTTTGTATTATTTTGCACTACATTGTAATTTGTAAATCTCTGATATTTAGTAAATGTGTAATATTTATTTATTCATACTCTGTATATTTTTGTATTCTGATGAAATTGTTATAATAAGCAATGAAATGTTCTTCTATTTGTGTTCTGATTGGTCATGTTCTCAAAGCAATCCGGGCTTTCCTTCACGGGGAAGTTTAGGTCGTTTCAAATGTAATCTTTTTACATTACATAAAAATGTAATCTTTTTAATCTTACATAAAAATGTAATCCTTTTATATATTGCATAAAAATGTAATCATTTTACAATACATAAAAATGTAATCTTTTTATATTACATAGAAAAACGAATTCTTTTCCATATTACAAAGAAAATGTATTCTTTAACATTACATAGAAAAATGAAATCTTTTCTATATTACAAAGAAAATGTATTCTTTTATATTACATTCAAAAATGAAATCTTTTCTATATTACAAAGAAAATGTATTCATAGAAAAATGAAATCTTTTCTATATTACAAAGAAAATGTATTCTTTTATATTACATAGAAAAATGAAATATTTTCTATATTACAAAGAAAATGTATTCTTTTATATGTTAAACAACTTTTCGGTTCCACTAATGTTCATTTCCATATGTTCTATATATGCAATAAAAAATGAGATTTTTATTGTTTGCCTTTTTTGTTCAAACAGTTAATCATTTTCCACGTTTTCTTATTTACAGTAAAAATGTAACTTTTTTTATTGTTTAACTTTTATTGCAACAAATGAATCATTTTTCATATATTCTCTTTTTACAATAAAAATGTGAACTTTTTATTGTTTAACTTTTTAATGCAAACAAATGAATCATTTTTCATATATTCTCTTTTTACAATAAAAATGTGAACTTTTTATTGAACTCATCTTTACATTAAAAATGTGAATTTCTATGTAAGAACAAATTCCATTTCAAATAATGATCATTTCTCATATATAATAAAATGTGCATTTTTATTGTTAATAAATTTTCATTTCAAATAAATAAATATTTTTCATTTACATAAAAAAATGTAAGTTTCAATTTAAAGACATTTCTATTTAAAAATGATCATTTTCTTAGACTTCCTTTACATTAAAAAATGTAGATCTCAATGTCAACATATTTTTGTTTCCACTAACGGTCATTTTCTAATTTTATATATACCATAAAAAATCCAATTTTGATTGTTTAAACAATTTTATATTATAGCATGAATATTTCACAACACATAAATATTTCAGAAAATTTCGCCAGCATAACGACATGGTAATTAAAACTGGCACCATCCTTGGTACGGCTCCTCGCGCTAATATAGGCCTCGCGGCGATACAAGGGTCATATGTTCCTAATGCAATATTTTTCTACTATATAATGAATTTTCCAAGAACATGATCCATTTCATTTCAACCAAAATCAAATAACCACAATCATAATCCAATTCACCATAATACAATCAAGTCGTCTATGGTCTGTGGACGACGGGTGTCAGGAGTTTCTGAACTCCATCTGCAACCTAATATAATTTTTATTTATTTAATTTCGATTCAGAAATCTCACATTACTGTTTATTTCCTCTAAAATTGTAGAATGCTCCAAAAATACTGCAGTCTCTTCTGAAATGTAGATCTTGATTCAAGGATTCCAACGCTTCTTGAATTGTCTGATTTCGTTTCTGTTTGAATGAGATACACGGTTTTAAAATTTTAAACTTTTATACATTAATAATTAATTAAAAATAATTAACAAAAACTAGTTACTTTGTACAGAAAATTTGAGGCTGATCCCTTACTTTCTCTTCTCACGTAACAACTCCAGACTTCGGCTTCTTCCACCTACTAATCATGCAACCTCGGGCTTATAAGTTCAACCACCACCTCGCGTCAGGAACTGATCGAACTCACCAGCGACGATGGCCTGAACGTCGTCGACCTTCTACTAGCCGCCGCGAGGAACTCGAGGCCCCCGTTGCCTCTAAAAGCATGGCCAAACAGCGGGACTTTGGGTGTAATTCCGATCATATTTTGCAACCATTCATCATCATCACCATATGATTTTATAGAGGACAAGAATCTCAACAGCGTTTGTTTTGGAATCAGGGGTTAATTCGCAAACGATTGGAAATGGTTAGGGTTTTAAAATCGAACGAAATTGGCCTTTGATTGTTGAGAGCGGCGGCATGTTAAGGAAGTTAGGGTTTTGGACTTAGCGTTATATATATAATAATATAATATAAATTAATATTTAATTCTATTATTTTCAAAAAAACATGTTAACCGATACGAACTCCAAACAAACCCAATGACTGTTGCCCCACTACAAGAAAAATATCCTATTGCAACTAGCTATTTGCAACAGGCCTCAAATGTCAGTTGCAGTAAATGATATTTAGCAACAGACCTTTCGTAGTTGTTGCAATAGATAAGATTTAACAACAGGTTTTTCCTTCCTGTTGTAAAAAGCATATTTTTCGCAACAGCGCTTTCATCCTTGTTGCGAAAACATACTTTTAGCAACTGCTCTTTCATTCCAGTTGCAATAGACATATTATTTGCAACTACACTTTCAAACCAATTGCAAAAATTATATATTTAGCAACTCTTTTCACCAGTTGTGAGAACTGTAACTTTTTTGCAATAGGTAAAACCACTTGCGAAAAACGTACTTTAAAAAAAATTCCCCAAGTAATATTCGGTTATAATATAAGAAGTATAAGCATAATAGCTAGTATATATACACATATACATATATATATATACATATAATTAATAATTGGCAAATATAATTAATATTATGTCATTAAAAATTATATTATTTAATAATTACTATTAGTATTTAATATTATATCCTTAACAATTATTTTTATATTTCTAGTAGTATATTTAATTATTAGTGATCTATAATTAAATAATATTTAAGAAATAAGGAATAATTATCAATTAATATTTAATATTAAATTATTGATTAAAATTTAGTAATAATTATATAATAACTAAGACTAGTATTTAATAATAGATAATTAATATGGAATTGTTAATAACTAATGTTGCATAATGATAAATACGACTAACTTGAAATAGGAAATAATTTCTATTAATAATTATGAACTTATAATTAATTATTAATAATAACTAATGATGCGTTTGCGTGTAACAAAAGAGGAGTATTAAAGCGGATTATTTAAACATGATATTGAAGTAGAATATTTTATTTTGTGATTTTAGGTTTAACTGAGTTATATTTAATTGATTATTTGTTTTGTAATATGATAAAATATTTTTTAAAATTTTGTCCAATATTAAACACTACGAGAGGAGGTGTAGGAGCAACGGCCCCGTAGCAACATTCGATCTGTCCGGTCAGATCGAAGTGGTCTAGGGGTAGCGCCCTCGGAAGGGTTTAAAATCAAACATTTTGGACTGTTGAATTTGAATTTTATTTCAAACGATAATAATGAAATTCGGACATGTGCTATTATCAGCGTACCGCACCTAAAAAGTTTATTTCCACCAAAATTTTGTTTCCCTCCTCTTTCCCCAAAAATTTCGTTTTCCGCTACCCCTTAACCCTAAATTTCGATTTTCCCCAGCTAAATAAAATTCGTGTTTATCAACAGTTGTCTCAAAGGCAAATTCGTGTACTAATTATCAGACCCCTCCTTGTCTTCCTCCTATTTACCCTCAACAACTCCTCAAACGCCAATCAGCCTCCATCCTTCAACTGGCTAACCCTATTATCAGATCCAAACCCATCTCTTAAGATCTGCCCCATCTACACATCCTACAATTAGTACATCTCCCACCAGCTCAGCAACACCCTAAACCCCAAACTCGGTCTCCTCTGGGCCATCCGCGAAAGGTCTTGCCTTCTCTGATCTCCGATCATCCGGCCTACGTACCAACTCTGCCACCGGACTCTACATCGGCGCCCGCTTCTGCAAGGCGGTCTTCGCACTCCGATCTATCGGCATCTCCAACTCCAAGGTTTAAACGATTACGATTCTAAACATTATTTAATTATTGTGGCAGTCTACGCGATCTTTTGTCTAATTTAGTGCAAATTTGTTTTTGCATTTAAAAAACATGGTAATTTTCATTAGATTTATTTAATATATATTGATGGATGTTTTGGGTTACTGAGTTAAACTTCCATAGGATATATAGGAGATAACATACCCTCTTCGCCATCCATAGGATATACGAACACATTTGCTGAATTATTTTTGATCCTTGTGGACTTCTAGGAACTAGTAAAATTTATCCTAACATTTTCAATTTTTCTAGATAGAAATAGGTTAGGTTGACCACCAGATATTGAACAACAAATGTTCTCGCATGGAAAAGATACCGGTTTACATTTGAAAGAGACTAACATGAAAATGTTGAAATATTAAACATAACATGGGTGTAAAACTAATTGTACATTACGAAGTTTGGGTAACATATGCTGGCCCATCGTTTAGCTAAAGTAATCCCTTAGTTTTACTGGACACTGTATTATATGTATATATATATATATATATTGACCCATCTGACCAAGAGTTTCTTGGTAATTTTGCTCCATACCAACCCATTTCTTGATTTTCAAAATTTATTTTAGTTCTACGATCTTACGTGCCTGCACATATCACCTAAGTATGAAATGCTGACTTAAAAAATTTCCATGTTATCATATATTAGATTGCAGATATTCATTTTTATGTGCCTGCACATATTCACTCTTATACCATTTATTGAGTAATATATTATCCTTACCAATGTATTGTGACATTTGCAGATGTTAGATTGCAGATGGTTACCAGTATCGTATCTCCTTTTCTTGCATGCAAGGTTAGGCCTGGAAATTTACCATTTACTGTTAGTATCTTTTTTGTACTACAAATCCTTGTGTATGTAGCTGATTCAACCTACAAAAAAATGTGGATAAATGATTTCATATACAAGTCGAGTCAGTTGATGGAAACTATAAAAATAAAAAGAGCAGTAGACAGAGTTGATATTAAAGAATTTACAATGAAAGCATAGGAATGTGTATAACCCCATGAAGAGAATGAAAATAGTAAATGCAAAAAATAAAACACAAGCATGCATTTCTTCTACAATAATACTTCCATTCCTTCGAAATTCCTGTAGACAATATAAAATAGAAAACCTCAGTGTAAAGCAATATTATATCATATAAAGTAATACTTAGCACTAAGATGACATCAAATTTTAGTATTATTGGGCTTTCAAAGATGATCTGAACACTTAATTGGCTAACAAATCATATTTATATTGAAGTTGATAGTCCAGTAGACTTAGAGGGATGTGATACTTTAATAAGGAACCAAACTAATACCAGTGTACAAATTGTAATAATTAGTGTCAAAGAAGCCGATAGTGAAACAATAGTCTTTTACTAGAAGGGCCACGATGACACTCTAAGCCTTAAATACTAGTCATACGGTTCCAATCCAATGGATTTAGGTAAGCAATAATTGATTTGATCCATTTTATAGTTGACTCTTGAATTTTGATTAGCTCTCAGCCCGTCTGACCTATGAATCCATTATGATCTGATCCAAAATTTCTTGAACCGGATTGGCTTGGTTATTGGTCGCTAGCTATGATAAATTTACCAAACTGACATACATGTAGATCTGTTTAGTAATTATATGTTAAGTCATATTTTATCAAATAACTGTTATAATATACAAAATTTTGGAAATGCCTTCTTTCCCATTTTGTCAGTATGTTTAATTTTCATTTTCTAATGAAATTGTTTTGTGTATTCATAACATTTTGTGTTGTCGTGTTGAAGAGATAGGAAACTAATATTGGAAGTCATGGTCATTTGCTTGTAAAATAGGTGATATATACCTTCTGAATATAGCAAAATGGTTCGGCAGTCAAAAATCTATTGCTTTTGTTGGGTTTTTTTAATCAATTTGTAATTAACACAATATTTGTTTGTAATGTAGTAGTTGTACTGAACTGTAAGGTTCTTCCGTTGGACACAACCAGTATAACTTCTCTTCATGTAGCAACATCGATAAGTAGTTCGGAAAGCACGCTAGATTTAATGACCCAAGATAGGTTCTGTTTTGCTTTCCCACCCTTAACACTTACTTTGAATCCCTTAACTCTTCATTTTATCGCCATGTTTCCTGTTTCATGGTAGTTTGCCTTCGAGATATATATCCCACTGCATGTGAATGAAGTAATGCTTCTTACTTGCTTATGCATGTTCTGAAGTTACTACTGTTAGTTCTTGACAAACCTATTGAAACATATTCCTTTTTCCAATATTCTAATTCTTTGTTCTCATTACAAGTTCAATTTGAATTGAAAGCATGGAAAACTGCTCTGGATATCACTGGTCTTAGTCCTGAGGACTATGTAAGATCTAGAGGCTATGAGTCATACCAAAGAAAATGGACAAGAACTAGACGAATGATAAATCCCATATTATCGCTATACCACATGCGATAATCAGAAAACTGCAAGCTTGAAATGCATTAGATGAAATGGACGGTGGTAGGGATATAGAATTTGTGTCATTGAATATGGATATAGGAGAGAAATGATTCTGTGGTTAATGCTTGTTTGCTAAGTTTTTGATCTATTTATATTGAAAATAATTTGTAATATTGAAGGGAAATGTTGATATATATTTGTATCCATCTTTGTTAATGTATTGTTTTTGCTTGAATTTACAGATGTTGTCATAAAATTTGAACTTTTGTGAATATTTAATAAAATATTTTAGAGTAGTTTTATCTTTGAGTTGATATTTAAATTGTATAAGACTAATTTGCAGCTGTCATTTGTTGTTGCAAAAGAATCAGTTGCAACAGCAAAAGCCTGTTGCGATAAAGTATACTGCAACATATTATTGCAACAGGCGGAAAATGTTGCAAACTTTTTGCAACTTCAGCTATACCAACAGACGTGGGCCTGTTGCAATTGGTCTATTGCAACAGATATTGCCTGTTGCGAAAAGTATTTTTTGTTGTAGTGCCCCAAGCAAAATACCCCTATTCCGGACACAATGGACTAGGTCTCATCAGCCCATTTGATCGTTTCAGTCCATTTTTCTTTAAATTAAATAATAAAACATTTATTATTAAATTTGATCGTACATTTTAATTTACTGGGGCTACAGGCTGACTCCAAAAATTCCTGAAAAATAAATCTAGCAATGTTTTGACTATACGGTCCTAATAAAAGTAATTTCGTCGAATTTGGAGACCGTCTGAAAAATGGTCATTTTCTGGTCGATCGAAATTGACCAAAATTGACAAAACACATTTTGATTTATCGCGCTCACATATTAATTCCAAAAATTATAAAAATTGGAATCTTGCAATAATTTGACATTACGGATCCAACCCAAGTGGTTTCGCCGAAAACGGAGGTCGTTTGGAAAATGGCTATTTATACGGGCTGTATATTATATTTAATTCCATAGCGACTATTTTGAATATTCAACAGGCCATAACTTTTTATTCTCGCTATGAAATTTCAATTTTTCAGATTCGTTGGAAAGATATTTTTAAACAGATTTAAATATTTTTAGTTCTACTAAAATCCGTTTTATTTTGAATCATGTACATTCAGTCAAAGTTCGAATTCAAATTTTCAAACTACCATGCTATTTCGAACTCCTTTTATAATTAAAATAAATATATTCGTTCTAACTTCGATTTAAATAAATTTTTAATCATTATTATTTAAAATAAATTATTTTAACTATTCAAAATTCAATAAAATAGCCAAAATAAAATTTTTAAATTAGTTCTGATTTTCCGGGTTGTTACATGTTATCGGTAAATCAAATTATCGTTTCTCGTTTCAAATCTAACTAAAGATTCGGCTATCACATGGAGTAAAACTAGTGATACTCCATTCTCATACATTTCTTGAATTCGGTAAATTAAGTTACCTTATTCACATTTCAATCAAATTAAAGATTCATTAAAACTCCAACTTGGTTTTAATCTCAAAAATCATTACTTTATGATCATTCAACCTTTTAGGAAATTAATCTTGCCTTTAAAAGGGTTAAAGAACCAATGTTATTAAAAACGCAGTTCACGATAAACCCAAAACCCTCTTCCATCAAAATTGAATCTTCATAGAAATCTGATCAGTATACAATTGATATGAATTTCCGTATCAGACTGATAATATAAATGGAATAACGACAAAGCCTTTTAAATTCCATATATAGTAACAGTCTTCCTTTACAAAAGCTCATCTCGATTATTACGAAATCGAATTCCACTCAATTCCAATTTAATATATTAAATTGGAAATCTTTACTTCGGAAAATTTCCATTAAATCTTAATAAAAATATTTATAAATTCCAAATCATATCTTCACTATTAATTGGGTTAAAGAACAAATGTTATTTAAAACATTGTTCACAATAAACCCAATATCAATTTTTTGTTTCATTCGAATTATATGTATTAATTGTAAAACTTTGCTAAAATTAATTAATAGATTTATTCTTTTCTCAACAAGGTTTAAGAACAGTGTTATTAAAGATACCATTCACGAAAACCACAAAATCCAATTTGATATTAAATACAAGGCTCTGAATAGAAATTATATCGACTTATATTCAACATCAAATTCAGAAACTAAAGGGCATCGTATTCGGAATAATGATATATATATATGTATATATATCTTCCAAATTCCTAAACAATATCCGTATAATCACGGAATCCAATATCGAAATATTCCGAAAATTATTTCTATTTAAATCATTTCCAATTCATACGTTTGAAAATTCTGGTTATATCAAAACCATTTCAATTCTTTTCAGTTATTTATTCTAGTTATTAACTAAATCATTCTGATAAACATCTTTTTCTTTCCAAAAATTTGGAATATTTATTCCAAAACCTTTTCAAATCATTTATTATGTTTTTACACAATTTATTCATATTTTTAATGATTTTATTAAGGCGCTTACAGTCGGTTTCCAATATCGGCCACCGAACAACATCCATAGCGAGCTTTTCCAAAACTGATTTGGACATATCTTAAAATCTAACCATTAGATTTCAAATCTCTTGTTATCATTCGAAAGCTCTTTTTGATACGAACCCAACAGTTCCGGATTTAGGAGAATCAGACGGTCGGATCTCCCGTTAAGCCAATTCGAAGTTAATGGTTGAAATTCACGAACGGTCACTACGCGATACGTTCTATTCAAACCATTTAAATACACATAATATGTTTCATCATTTTCCTTTTTAAAACATATTTTATAAATTCATTTTAAAACTATTTCAACTTCCATTTCAATTTTAAATCAAAATTGAATATTCCATATCATTATAAAATTTAAAATGATAATATTTTCAAAATATCAGATTTTGAAATCAAATCTTTTCGATATTCATTATGAAATAAATAAAATTGACGGAAAATTTCTTTAGAGTTAAAATGGCGTATATCTACTTAATTCGGCTTCATATTTATTATTTTCGTGTTCATCCAAAATCGAGCATGAAAATCATATTTTGATTCCTCACTGAATATTATTTTAAAATATTCGTTATTTCTAAATTGGAATCACACTCAATCAATTACCATATAATTTTATTTTTATGGATTCCATACATTGCATGTATTCAAAAATAGTGATAAACAACTATTAAACATTCAATTCACATCCAGAGTGCAATTCACAACTGTATAAGCATTAAATATTTAAATAACACTTATAACAGTCTATCAATCAATCGGTTGACATACAGTCAAATCCCAGGGAGATGTGAATTAATTATCATCCCTAGACCCGTGTGGGGTTTTCAATCTTCAACAAATAATTGGGCGACATGTAAAATTATCGCCCCAATACCCATGTGGGGTTTACATCACAGTCCATGCGAATTTATATAATATTTTCATAGTTTAATAATGATAACATTAAAACTAAAAACAACCATCAAACACCAAACAAATAGCCATCACAGGTAATCAATACATATTCAGTTATAAAATAAATAACTGTACAAAATTTTGAGTGAGAGAATTCTCACATTGGTTTCCACTCCGTCAGTCTTTTATTGAGGATTTTATTTTTAAACTAAATTAAACGAACATTAAATTTATGAAAGAACCTGTAACTTCCCCGTGGAGGAAAGAGCGGATACTTTGAGAACAACACACAAATGAATGCAGACGGAAGAATATTTCATTGTTACTACAACAATTCCATCAGATACAAGAATATACAAAGTATAAATGAATATTATACATTCGACAAATATCAGAGATTACAATAAATTACATAGCAGCGGAAAAACAATATAAAACACAACTGAAAGTAATACACGGATACAGAGCTTTCCGAGCATCATTCCAGCTGTAAACCAGGATCATGTGAATATAAATCTGCAAAACCAAAACTACTAGCTGCCCGTGTCGAAAATAAGGGCACCCAGAGTTTAGTTTAAAACAATAAACTCCAGGTCAGTCATGTGACTGGTGTGAGAACTAAAACAGTTATTTAAAACTTTACTTTAAAAGAGAGTAATTCAAGGGACCACGCCGTATAACACGGAATGGGTTTCCTCCCAAGAATACTAGTGCATAGAATAAACAGGGCAATGCTTTTTCGAAAAATGAAGCTATTATAAGACCCAGGTCCCATCACACAATGAACCCCAAGCCGGAGGATAGGGTTTTCCCTTATAATAGCCAAATATGCTTGGTACGTTTAAAACAAATCATTTGATACTATAATAAGTGTATAGTGTCAAAACAATTTCAATCATAAATATCAATCCTAGGCGGCATGGGTACCATCTATCATGTCGCCATACTAGGCTCTACAAATAAAACCGAAATACACGTATTGGAAATTTGATTTCCGTCATGAGTCGAGGCAAGGGGCAAGCTCCTCTCTGCTTCGAGACATTCTAGCAAATGCCTCGGGACTACACACTCTGGGTAACCCCTGGATGCTTCAGGGCCGGTCCTCTCTTACGTTTGAGGATTAGTATTCCTGAACACACGTTTCCCGGTCCTTACAGACCTAAAATCGAGGCGCCTCATCCAACAACCACATAGGTGAAAAGTATATAAATGTCAGGGCTGGTAAGTCACTGACACCATCAAAGCTAGAAAGAAACGTCGTGCTCTCCCTGCAGTCCTTATCCCGTTTTTGACTCATACCGAGGTGCGAGGCTCGCGAATTCATGTTATACACAAAGCTACGCCACAAAGGCCGTGCTTTGATCATCAACCACAAGACTTTGCTTTTCAACAGAAGCCTTGATCCATGTAACTCAGCATGCAACACAGACAATTCATGCCATGCGATTGATATCTATCGATATATAACCTCTAAGCTTGTACGTCTCAGAGAAGGGCGTTAAGCAAAAGAATAAATTATCCGCCGCCAAACAGATATATATTTAACAGAAATTAATCAACACAGAATAAAATCCAATGTCAGACACACAATCCATTTACAAGTTCGTTCTAGGTCTGAACGAAACCGGAGGCACTTTCCTCGCATATCCATCGATCTCCAAGTACGTCTGGACGATCACCAACTGATTCCCTCATCTTGGGTGTACAGCCCAATCAAGATCATCAGTAATCACCCAAACAATGTGAAGACTTCCGGTCTTCAACCACCGTCTTCATCTTCGACATATCGTCGAATCGGTTATTCAGAATGGGTATAAACCCGGCCTTTCCGAACAACCCGCGTATATTAAAAACAAATGTTATACAAACACAACATACGCCTCATTCCAATTCATTAGTCATTAACCGTAAGTCAACAAGAGGACAATTTCCCAAATATTAACCCCGAAGGCCGAAACCAACATCAGATCAATACCCAGGAAACCATTCTTCTTAGCTAACCTACAGCTAGTTTCTAAATTTTAATTCTTAGGGAAAGGTTCCCATTAATTTTATCAAAGATAAATTCTTTAAAATTTATCCTTTAATCTTCCTTTGGATGTCATTTCAAACCAAATTATGGTTTTCCAAACTAGTCGGGATTAGCGAACCACACCGAAGTAATTATTTATTTTATCTCCCAATCCCAACCTATTCATCCCATGAAGCAAAACTGGTAATACTCCATATCTAACACCACGGTGTTATCGGTAAAATTAGTTACCATTTCACGTTCAAATCTAATTAAAGATTTAACTATCGCTTTGGAGCAAAACTGGTAATACTCCATTCTCGCTCATTTTCTAAATTTGATAATTTAGATTATCAATTAACATTTCATTCTAATTGCAGATTCATTAAATCTCCTTTTACTGGGTTAAAGAACTAATGTCATTTAAAACACAGTTCACGACAAACCCAAATCACATTCTATTTATTATCGGGTTAAAGAACAAGTGTTATTTAAAACACTATTCACGATAAACCCACAAATCAATTCTATTTAAAACCTATTTCAAATCCAATTTATTTATTTAAAAATAAATGGGTTTTAATTTCAGTTCAAAACTAGTTCATTTCGATAAAAATCTATTTTTATCTTTTCAAATATGGAGTTTTTCATCCCAATTTTTCCCAAACCATTTCTTATGATTTTACACAAATTATTACTATTTTTAGTAATTTTATTAAGGCCCGTACAGTCGATTTCCATCAACGGCCATCGAACTGCACTTATAGCAACCTCTTCCAAATTTGATTTGGACGTATCTCCAAATCCAACCGTTAGATTTTAAATTTCTAATATTCGTTAGAAAGCTCTTTTCGATACGAACCCAACGGTTCCGGTTTTAGGAGAATCCGACAGTCGGATCTCCCGTAATGTCCATTCGAAATTAATGGTCGAAATTCACGAACTGCCGCGACGCGGCGCGTTCTATTCAGACCATTATATTATATATATATAATATATATAATATATATTTCGTCGATTTCTATTTTAAACGAATTTTATAAATCGTTTTAAATTCCTTTTCAAATCGATTTCAACTTCTTATTTCAAATTTAAATCAAAATTGAATTTATCCTTATAGATTCGTTTTAAAATTCATTTGAATTCAATTTAAATTTGAATTCAATTTGAATTCATTTCAAATTGATTTTTCTTCTATTTCAATTCATTTTCAATTCAATTCAAATTCGTTTTCTATTCAATTCAAATTAAATTCGTTTTCTATTCAATTCAAATTAAATTCGTTTTCTATTCAATTCAAATTAAATTCGTTTTCTATATATTCGATTTTTAAATCTCTTTTCAATACTCATTATAAAACGAATATAATCGATATAAATATCGTTTGCGACAAAATAGCGCATCTCTAATCAACACGGTTTTATATATTTCAATAATTCCGTTATTCTATTCAACAAGTGAATATTTATCCTATTCAATACATGAATCTATATTTTTGTCAACACATGACTAATCTCAACGAATGAGTACTGTCCATAAGTGTAACAACCCGAAAATCTGGGCCAGTTTAAAATTTTTATTTTGGCAATTTTAGCGAATTTTGATTATTTAAAATGAATTATATTAAATAATATCGACGAGAAATTTATTTTGAATATAATTAGAACGTATATATTATATACGTCGTCGTTAGAATATAAATATTTATATATAATTATAAATAGAATTGAAAATGGCGCGGTAGTTCGATAATTCGATTTCAAACTTCAATTGAATGTACCGGGTGCAAAACAATCCGGATTTTAGTGAAACAAAAAACATTAGGATCTAATTGATAATATCTTTCCAACGAATCCAACAAATCAAAATTTCATAGCGGGAATCAAAAGATATGTCCAGTTGAAAATTCTGAATAGTCGCTATGGAATTCAGGCCCTTAAAAATGGACATTTTGTAAATGACCTCAGATCTCGACGAAACCAGTTTTGTTGGGTCCTTGATGTCGAATTATTGCTAGATTCCAAATTTCATAATTTTTCGAATCAATATGTGAGCGTGGCGAAGGAAAACGCGTTTGACCAGTTTCAGTTGATTTTAATCGACTGGAAAATGGCCATTTTTCCAACGGTCTCAAAATTCGACGAAATTAGTTTTTTTAGGACCGTATCGTCAATACGAAGCTAGAAAATATTTTTCGGGAATTTTTCTAGTTAGTATGTGAACTCGGTAAATTGAAATGCGCGTTCAAATTCAATATATAGAGTTATATGTTGATTTTAACGGAAACAGATCGAAACGATTGAATCAACCTGCGATAGACATCCCATTGTGTCCGGAATGGGGGTATTTGGCTAGGGCCGACAGTCGTTGGGTTTGATTTGGGGATTGTATAAACAAACGAGAATTTTAGAAATTAAAAGAATAAAATAATAATATAATTATATATAAATAATTTTTAAACCCTAGCCCTTATCATAAGAAAACCATCGCCCTTTAACGATGAACGACAGAAATCGCTGTAGACTTCTTCATCACCAATCTCTCTCTACACCTAACGAAAATCGAAACCCCGGCTAGCAAATCAAAGAGCTCGCCGAGCTCTCTCCAACCAACGGAGATGATGAGGTGGAGAGTCGTCGTTTATGAGTATTCGAGGTTCAAAGTGGCGGACGTCAAGCTGATTTTCAGGGGGACTGGGGGCGTCGAGCTCGAGGTGATGGGGTGGCGCGGGTAGCGGCGATGGTGGGCTATGATGTGACGAAGGCGGATTCGACTCCGACGAACTGTAGTGACAACAATTTGATGCCCTAGGGTTGAAGGATTTATTCGACGCCTGTTGTTCAAAATGGAAGGTATATTCCAGTGAGCTTTTCTATTATAATTACATATATTAAAATCAGTTTTAACAAAATATAATGTTTGTTTTAAAAATATAAATAGAAGTTGTTTCTAAAATATACTATTATTTAAAAAAAAAATTAAAATATAACAAAAATAGGATCTTTGTTTTGGTAAAAATATCATCTTTGTTTTGTTAAAAATATGATTTCTATATATGAAATAGAGATATCAAGATAGGATTTTTATATATTGAACATCGAAGTAAAAATATGATTTTTATATATTGAACATCGAAGTAAAAATATGATTTTTATATATTGAACATCGAAGTAAAAATATGATTTTTATATATTGAACATCGAAGTAAAAATATGATTTTTATATATTGAACATCGAAGTAGAAATATGATTTTTATATATTGAACATCGAAGTAAAAATATGATTTTTATATATTGAACATCGAAGTAAAAATATGATTTTTATATATTGAATAGCAAAGTAAAAATTCGATTTTTATATATTGAATAGCGAAGTAAAAATTCGATTTTTATATATTGAATAGCGGGGTAAAAACGTGATTTTTATATATGTAGTGGCTACGGGCGTAGAAAGTGATAAGAGACGAGAACAGTGAAGATTTCCTGCATTTGAAGTGCCGTGGAGTTAGGATAGCTATCGGTGAGAATTTCTCACTCTTTAATTTAGTTTTCTAGTTATATATATATACTAGGATGCAGACGGTGCTTAGTAGCACCCGACACAATCGTCCACAGACCATGGACTTGTTTGTTTGATTTCAAAAGTTAGTTAGATTATTTGATTGAAATTGAATTGTTTGGTGAAATGAGTGGATTTGATTGATGTGTGAATGGCGTGGGCCTTCACTAGACTGGGGATAAGGCTAGGCCTCGTCCCGTTTCTAGTATCGTGCCGTTATGCCGCCGAAATTTTCTAAAATAAGTTAGAAAAATAACAATATCATTTTATAGAATAAATGAATTGAATAGAAATTCATATGTTGAAATAAAATGTTTTGTCGTTAAAAATATAATTTTTAACGTGAAGTGAATAAAATAAAATATTCATTTACAAACCGGACGGTTTGTTTATGTACACCTATTTGAAGGACATTGATTGGGACGATAAATTTTACACATCGCCCAACTGCACAAATAAAATCTGTGTTTGATTGTTTGAAACTCCACACGGGTGTTGGGATGAAATTTGAAGTTCACTCATCCTGATTGATTAAATATGTCGATCGATTGATTGACAGGCTGTTATAAGCGTTAGATATCTATATTTGATGCTTATACAGTGTAGTGCACTTTGGTTGATGGTTGATTATTTTTCAATGCTATTATATACATGTGTTGTATGAAAATCCATATAATTAACATTATATGGTGATTGATTGGGCCTCATTCCAATTTAGAAAATAAAGAATATTATAATATAAAGGTTCATGTGTTGACTGTACTCATCCATTGAGATTAGTCATGTGTTGAACGAAACATTTTAATAATAAAATTTACATCTTTAACAATATAATATAAAGGTTCATGTGTTGACTGTACTCATCCGTTGAGATTAGTCATGTGTTGAACGAAACAATTTGATAATAGAAATATTTGAAATAGAAATATTTGAAAAAGAAATATTTGAAATAGAAATATTTTAAAATAGAAATATATGAAGCCGTATTGATTAGAGTGACGCCATTTTGACGTGAACGATATTTATATCGATTTTATTCATTTTGAAATGAATTGAATATAAAACGATTTCGAAATGAATAGAATATAAAACGATTTCGAAATGAATTGAATATAAAACCAATTCGAATTGAATTGAAAACGAATTCGAATTGAAAACGAATTGAAGTGAAATCAAATTGAATTGAAATTTGATTTGAATAGAAAACGAATTTGATTTCAATTGCATATATAACGAATTTGATTTGAATAGAAAACGAATTTGATTTCAATTGCATATATAACGAATTTGATTTGAATAGAAAACGAATTTGATTTCAATTGAAATATATAACGAATTTGAATCAAATAGAAAACCACTTTGAATTGAATCGAATTGAAAACGAATTCGAATTGAATTTAAAACGAAGTGGAACGAATTCAAATTGAATTGAAAGCGAATTGAAATGAATTCGAATTGAAATTTGAATTGAATAGAAATGAATTTTAAAACGAATTTATAAAGAAGAATTCAATTTTGATTTGAATTGAAATGGAAGTTGAAATTGCTTTTGAAACGAATTTAAAACTATTTATATAATTCGTTTTAAATAGAAATCGACGAAATATATATTATATATATTATATATATAATATATTGGCCTGAATAGAACGCGCCGCGCCGCGGCAGTTCGTGAATTTCGACCATTTATTTCAAACGGACATTACGCGAGATCCGACCGTCGGATTCTCCTAAAACCGGAACCGTTGGGTTCGCATCGAAAAGAGCTTTCTAACGAATACTTGAAATTCAAAATCTAACGGTTGGATTTGGAGATACGTCCAAATCAAATTTAAAAAAGGTCGCTATAAGTGCAGTTCGATGGCCATTGATGGAAATCGACTGTACGGGCTTTGGTAAAATTATTAAAAATAGTAATAATTTGTGTAAAATCATAAGAAATGATTTAGAAAGAATTGAGATGAAAAACTCCATATTCGAAAGGATAAAAATAGATTTTTATCGAAATGAACTAGTTTTGAACTAGGATTATAATTCTATTTATTTTTAAATAAATAAATTGAATTTGAAAGGGGTTTTAAAAATAACCAAAATTTCCAATGATTGCATTGGAATGGATTTGAATCGAAATTGTCTTCGGAATATTTCGATGTTGGAATTCGTGATTATACAAATGTTGTTATGGAAATTTGAAAAATATATATTTATATCGTTATTTCCCATACGACATTTGTTAATCGTAGAATTTGATATTGAATATAAGCCGGTATATTTTCTATTCAGAGCCTTGTATTGAATATCAAATGTGATTTGGGTTTGTCGTGAATGGTGTCTTCACTAACACTGTTCTTGAACCCAGTTGAGAAAAGATTAAATCTTTTTATTTAGATTTAATGAAGTGTACCAATTAAATAATATTTAATTGGAATTGAATTGATATTGATTTTTGGGTTTATCGTGGACAGTGTTTTAAATAACACTCGTTCTTTAACCCGATAATTAATGGAATGTGAATTTGGGTTTATCGTGAACTGTGTTTTAAATGACACCGATTCTTTAACCCAGTTAAAGATTAAAACTAAGTGGAGTTTTAATGAATCTTTAATTAGATTGAAATGATCGAGGATGGAGTATCACCAGTTTTGCTCCAGACGATAGTTAAATCTTTAATTAGATTTGAACGTGAAATGGTAATTGAATTTACCGATAACACCGTGGTGTTAGATATGAAGTAAGACCCGTTTTACTTCATGGGATGAATAGGTTGGGATTGGGAAATTAAATCAAATGGTTACTTCGGTAAGTTTCGTTAATCCCGACTAATTTGAATTGATATTCGAAAGTAGATTAGAGAATAAATTTTAAAGAATTTATCTTGGATAAAATTAATGGGAACCTTTCCCTATGAATGTGAAATTTAGAAACTAACTGTCGGTTAGCCAAGCAGAATGGTTTTCTGGATATTGATCTGATGTTGGTTTCGGCCTTCGGGGTTAATATTTGGGGAATTATTCTCTTGATTAATTTACGGTTAGTGACTGATGAGTTGGAATGAGGCATATGTCGTGTTTGTGTAACACTTATTTAAAATATACGCGAGTTATTCGGGAAGACCGGGTTTATCCCATTCTGAATAACTGATACGACGATAAGTCGAAGATGAAGACGGTGGTCGAAGACCGGAAGTCTTCACGTTGTTTGGGTGATTACTGATGATCTTGATTGGGCTGTACACCCAAGAAGATGGAAACAGTTGGTGATCGTCCAGACGTACTTGGAGATGGATGGATATGCGAGGAAAGTGCCTCCGGTTTCGTTCAGACCCAGAACGGACTTGTAAATGGATAGTGTGTCTGACGTCGTATTCCTTTATACTGTATTGGTGATCTCTTCTAAATATATATCTGTTTGGTGGCAGAGAATTTATTCTCTTGCTATACACCCTTCTCTGAGACGTACGAGCCTAGAGGTTATATATTGGCAGAAATCAGTGGTACAGTATGGACTGACAATGTGTCATGCTGAGTTGCATGGATCAAGGCTTTTGTTGAAAAGCAAAGTCTTGTGGTTGATGATCAAAGCACGGCTTTGTGTGGCATAGCTTTGTGTAACATTGATTCGCGAGTATCACACCCGGTATGAACTAAAAACGGGAGACGGACCTCAGGGAGGACATGCGTTTCTTTCTAGTTAGGAGTGGCGTCAGTGCTTGAACTGGCTGACGAGTTTGACTCATGTGGATATTGCTTATTATTACTTGCTGAAAAGCGAGGCGCCTCGTGATATCGGTTTCGGCCGATGCTTCTGGTCGGCTGACGGGCTAGGCTTACGCCCCAAAGGGCGGGGAAACGCAGTGTTCAGGCATAATAATCCACATCGGTGGACCGGCCCTGACGATCCAAGGGGCAGTTGCGGCTGTTCCTGAGACACGGGCTAGAGCGTCTCGAATCGGTTGAGGATCTTGCCCCTAGCCTCGGTTCATACCATAAATGATAACCCAACTTCCAGTACGACATTTGCGGTTTTAATTGTAGAACTAGTATGGCGACATGATATATGGTACCCATGCCGCCTATGATTAATACTTATGATTTGAAGTTGTTTTATACACTATGCACTTATAATAGTATCAAATGATTTGTTTTAAACGTATCAAGCAATCTTTGGCTGGTATAAGGGAAAACCCTATCCTCGGCTGCGTTGCATTGTGTGATGGGAACTAGGTCTTATAACAGCTTCATTTTTTTTATTTAGCATTGCGCTGTTTGTTTTATGCACTGGTATTCTTGGGAGGAAACCCGTTCTGTGTTATACGGCGTGGTCCCTTGATTTACCTAACTTTAAAATAAAGATTAACTGTTTTAGTTCTCACACCTGTCACATGACTGACCTAGAGTTTATTGTTTTAACCTAAACACTGGATGCCCCTATTTTGACACGGGAAGCTAGTAGTTTTGGTTTTGCAGATTTATATTCACAGGATCCTGGTTTACAGCTGGAACGATATCCGGAAAGCTTTGTATCCGTATATCTCTTCTAGTTGTGTATTGTATTATTTTCCGCTGCTATGTATTTAAATGTAATTTAAATCTCTGATATTTCTGTGTAATATTCATTTATACTCTGTATATTCTTGTAATCTGATGCATTGTTGTAATATACAATGAAATGTTCTTCTGTCTGCGTTCTGATTTGTCCTGTTCTCAAAACGTTCGGGCATTTCGAACGGTCTGGGTCGGTTTAGCGACTGGTTCGGACCGAGCGAAATTCCCTCTCGTCACAGTGGTATCAGAGCTTTGGTTTACAAAGGTCAGAGAACAAGGCATATTAGAACTATACGAAAGAATTCATCAGATATTGGACTAGTTATATCCAATGAGAGCGACTCGTTAGAGATGGGATCAGTAGTATCCTAGAACGAGTGTGAAGAGTATATTTTTCAAATGAAAACAATTCTGTTTTGAAATTTAGATCGTTTTACACGTATTTGAATAATTTATTTATATTGATTTTGGACAATTCAGTATATAAAGAATTTGCATATACGCCTTGCAAACGTATATTCAAAGTTTTAATATATTGGATAGATATAGCATCACACTCTAGTCGCCCGAAGATGATATTGATGATAGCGATCGCATCATCAACATTTATGTTCGAGTTTCGAAGGTGTGATTTTCTATATATTTCCATTAGACTGGTGTGAGAACCAAAACTAATATAGCTAGAATACATTGTTGTGATTTGGCATCAAAACATGATTTTCTTTATATATATCAAAATTATGAATTTGAAACGTTAATTCACTAATTGATTGATGTTTGTGTTGTTTGTTTAATTGTTTGATAATTTTGAACCATTATGCCTAATTGTATCAAATAGTGGGTTATATTGAAAATTGGTCGCATTTGTTTGCATACATGTACTTACATTGAACAGGTCATAGCAAGGAGGCTAGAGCAGAGAATAAAATTTGTTTGCCCGACAAATAGGTACATGTTTACTACATAATTTACTGTTTTGTTTGGGTGATGATGATTTTATGAGCCTATTGGCTAGCCGCTTGGCTTTTTTTTTCTTTTTGAGATCCAAAGGACCGGGGAAGCTATTTGAAATTCCCCGATGCTCCCAGTGCAGGGGAGGTTATGGCGAAATTTTTCGAAAATTTAGGGTGTTAGCCAAATTTTTTAAAATTTGAGAATTCTCAGAAACTGAAAAGTTGGAGAATGCAAGTCAGATCGAACGTAGAGTTGATTAATCAAACCACTTTCGACTTTGTTCCTTTTCGGGGACGAAAAGTTTTAAGTGGGGGAGATTGTAACAACCCGAAAATCTGGGCCAGTTTAAAATTTTTATTTTGGCAATTTTAGCGAATTTTGATTATTTAAAATGAATTATTTTAAATAATATCGACGAGAAATTTATTTTGAATATAATTAGAACGTATATATTATATACGTCGTCGTTAGAATATAAATATTTATATATAATTATAAATAGAATTGAAAATGGCGCGGTAGTTCGATAATTCGATTACAAACTTCAATTGAATGTACCGGGTGCAAAACAATCCGGATTTTAGTGAAATAAAAACCATTAGGATCTAATTGATAATATCTTTCCAACGAATCCAACAAATCAAAATTTCATAGCGGGAATCAAAAGATATGTCCAGTTGAAAATTCTGAATAGTCGCTATGGAATTCAGGCCCTTAAAAATGGACATTTTGTAAATGACCTCGGATCTCGACGAAACCAGTTTTGTTGGGTCCTTGATGTCGAATTATTGCTAGATTCAAAATTTCATAATTTTTCGAATCAATATGTAAGCGTGGCGAAGGAAAATGCGTTTGACCAGTTTCAGTTGATTTTAATCGACTGGAAAATGGCCATTTTTCCAACGGTCTCAAAATTCGACGAAATTAGTTTTGTTAGGACCGTATCGTCAATACGAAGCTAGAAAATATTTTTCGGGAATTTTTCTAGTTAGTATGTGACCTCGGTAAATTGAAATGCGCGTTCAAATTCAATATATAGAGTTATATGTTGATTTTAACGGAAACAGATCGAAACGATCGAATCAACCTGCGATACACATCCCATTGTGTTCGGAATGGGGGTATTTGGCTAGGGCCGACAGTTGTTGGGTTTGATTTGGGGATTGTATAAACAAACGAGAATTTTAGAAATTAAAAGAATAAAATAATAATATAATTATATATAAATAATTTTTAAACCCTAGCCCTTATCATAAGAAACCCGCCGCCCTTTAACGATGAACAACAGAAATCGCTCCAGACTTCTTCATCACCAATCTCTCTCTACACCTAACGAAAATCGAAACCCCAGCTAGCAAATCAAAGAGCTCGCCGAGCTCTCTCCAACCAACGGAGATGATGAGGTGGAGAGTCGTCGTTTATGAGTATTCGAGGTTCAAAGTGGCGGACGTCAAGTTGATTTTCAGGGGGACTGGGGGCGTCGAGCTCGAGGTGATGGGGTGGCGCGGGTAGCGGCGATGGTGGGCTATGATGTGACGACGGCGGATTCGACTCCGACGAACTGTAGTGACAACAATTTGATGCCCTAGGGTTGAAGGATTTATTCGACGCCTGTTGTTCAAAATGGAAGGTATATTCCAGTGAGCTTTTCTATTATAATTACATATATTAAAAATCAGTTTTAACAAAATATAATGTTTGTTTTAAAAATATAAATAAAAGTTGTTTCTAAAATATACTATTATTTAAAAAAAAAATTAAATTAAAATATAACAAAAATAGGATCTTTGTTTTGGTAAAAATATCATCTTTGTTTTGTTAAAATTATGATTTCTATATATGAAATAGCGATATCAAGATAGGATTTTTATATATTGAACATCGAAGTAAAAATATGATTTTTATATATTGAACATCGAAGTAAAAATATGATTTTTATATATTGAACATCGAAGTAAAAATATGATTTTTATATATTGAACATCGAAGTAAAAATATGATTTTTATATATTGAACATCGAAGTAAAAATATGATTTTTATATATTGAACATCGAAGTAAAAATATGATTTTTATATATTGAACATCGAAGTAAAAATATGATTTTTATATATTGAATAGCGAAGTAAAAATTCGATTTTTATATATTGAATAGCGGGGTAAAAATGTGATTTTTATATATGTAGTGGCTACGGGCGTAGAAAGTGATAAGAGACGAGAACAGTGAAGATTTCCTGCATTTGAAGTGCCGTGGAGTTAGGATAGCTATCGGTGAGAATTTCTCACTCTTTAATTTAGTTTTCTAGTTATATATATATATACTAGGATGCAGACGGTGCTTAGTAGCACCCGACACAATCGTCCACAGACCATGGACTTGTTTGTTTGATTTCAAAAATTAGTTAGATTATTTGATTGAAATTGAATTGTTTGGTGAAATGAATGGATTTGATTGATGTGTGAATGGTGTGGGCCTTCACTAGACTGGGGATAAGGCTAGGCCTCGTCCCGTTTCTAGTATCGTGCCGTTATGCCGCCGAAATTTTCTAAAATAAGTTAGAAAAATAACAATATCATTTTATAGAATAAATGAATTGAATAGAAATTCATATGTTGAAATAAAATGTTTTGTCGTTAAAAATATAATTTTTAACGTGAAGTGAATAAAATAAAATATTCATTTACAAACCGGACGGTTTGTTTATGTACACCTATTTGAAGGACATTGATTGGGACGATAAATTTTACACATCGCCCAACTGCACAAATAAAATCTGTGTTTGATTGTTTGAAACCCCACGCGGGTGTTGGGATGAAATTTGAAGTTCACTCATCCTGATTGATTAAATATGTCGATCGATTGATTGACAGGCTGTTATAAGCGTTAGATATCTATATTTGATGCTTATACAGTGTAGTGCACTTTGGTTGATGGTTGATTATTTTTCAATGCTATTATATACATGTGTTGTATGAAAATCCATATAATTAACATTATATGGTGATTGATTGGGCCTCATTCCAATTTAGAAAATAAAGAATATTATAATATAAAGGTTTATGTGTTGACTGTACTCATCCGTTGAGATTAGTCATGTGTTGAACGAAATATTTTAATAATAAAATTTACATCTTTAACAATATAATATAAAGGTTCATGTGTTGACTGTACTCATCCGTTGAGATTAGTCATGTGTTGAACGAAAAAATTTGATAATAGAAATATTTGAAATAGAAATATTTGAAAAAGAAATATTTAAAATAGAAATATTTGAAAATAGAAATATATGAAGCCGTATTGATTAGAGTGACGCCATTTTGACGTGAACGATATTTATATCGATTTTATTCATTTTGAAATGAATTGAATATAAAACGATTTCGAAATGAATAGAATATAAAACGATTTCGAAATGAATTGAATATAAAACCAATTCGAATTGAATTGAAAACGAATTCGAATTGAAAACGAATTGAAGTGAAATCAAATTGAATTGAAATTTGATTTGAATAGAAAACGAATTTGATTTCAATTGCATATATAACGAATTTGATTTGAATAGAAAACGAATTTGATTTCAATTGCATATATAACGAATTTGATTTGAATAGAAAACGAATTTGATTTCAATTGAAATATATAACGAATTTGAATCAAATAGAAAACCACTTTGAATTGAATCGAATTGGAAACGAATTCGAATTGAATTTAAAACGAAGTGAAACGAATTCAAATTGAATTGAAAGCGAATTGAAATGAATTCGAATTGAAATTTGAATTGAATAGAAATGAATTTTAAAACGAATTTATAAAGAAGAATTCAATTTTGATTTGAATTGAAATGGAAGTTGAAATTGCTTTTGAAACGAATTTAAAACTATTTATATAATTCGTTTTAAATAGAAATAGACGAAATATATATTATATATATTATATATATAATATAATGGCCTGAATAGAACGCGCCGCGCCGCGGCAGTTCGTGAATTTCGACCATTTATTTCAAACGGACATTACGGGAGATCCGACCGTCGGATTCTCCTAAAACCGGAACCGTTGGGTTCGCATCGAAAAGAGCTTTCTAACGAATACTTGAAATTCAAAATCTAACGGTTGGATTTGGAGATACGTCCAAATCAAATTTGAAAAAGGTCGCTATAAGTGCAGTTCGATGGCCATTGATGGAAATCGACTGTACGGGCCTTGGTAAAATTATTAAAAATAGTAATAATTTGTGTAAATTCATAAGAAATGATTTAGAAAGAATTGAGATGAAAAACTCCATATTTGAAAGGATAAAAATAGATTTTTATCGAAATGAACTAGTTTTGAACTAGGATTATAATTCTATTTATTTTTAAATAAATAAATTGAATTTGAAAGGGGTTTTAAAAATAACCAAAATTTCCAATGATTGCATTGGAATGGATTTGAATCGAAATTGTCTTCGGAATATTTCGATGTTGGAATTCGTGATTATACAGATGTTGTTATGGAAATTTGAAAGATATATATTTATATCGTTATTTCCAATACGACATTTGTTAATCGTCCAGACGTACTTGGAGATGGATGGATATGCGAGGAAAGTGCCTCCGGTTTCGTTCAGACCCAGAACGGACTTGTAAATGGATAGTGTGTCTGACGTCGTATTCCTTTATACTGTATTGGTGATCTCTGCTAAATATATATCTGTTTGGTGGCAGAGAATTTATTCTCTTGCTATACACCCTTCTCTGAGACGTACGAGCCTAGAGGTTATATATTGGCAGAAATCAGTGGTACAGTATGGACTGACAATGTGGCATGCTGAGTTGCATGGATCAAGGCTTTTGTTGAAAAGCAAAGTCTTGTGGTTGATGATCAAAGCACGGCTTTGTGTGGCGTAGCTTTGTGTAACGTTGATTCGCGAGTATCACACCCGGTATGAACTAAAAACGGGAGACGGACCTCAGGGAGGACATGCGTTTCTTTCTAGTTAGGAGTAGCGTCAGTGCTTGAACTGGCTGATGAGTTTGACTCATGTGGATATTGCTTATTATTACTTGCTGAAAAGCGAGGCGCCTCGTGATATCGGTTTCGGCCGATGCTTCTGGTCGGCTGACGGGCCAGGCTTACGCCCCAAAGGGCGGGGAAACGCAGTGTTCAGGCATAATAATCCACATCGGTGGACCGGCCCTGACGATCCAAGGGGCAGTTGCGGCTGTTCCTGAGACACGGGCTAGAGCGTCTCGAATCGGTTGAGGATCTTGCCCCTAGCCTCGGTTCATACCATAAATGATAACCCAACTTCCAATACGACATTTGCGGTTTTAATTGTAGAACTAGTATGGCGACATGATATATGGTACCCATGCCGCCTATGATTAATACTTATGATTTGAAGTTGTTTTATACACTATGCACTTATAATAGTATCAAACGATTTGTTTTAAACGTATCAAGCATTCTTTGGCTGTTATAAGGGAAAACCCTATCCTCGACTGCGTTGCATTGTGTGATGGGACCTGGGTCTTATAACAGCTTCATTTTTTTTATTTAGCATTGCGCTGTTTGTTTTATGCACTGGTATTCTTGGGAGGAAACCCGTTCCGTGTTATACGGCATGGTCCCTTGATTTACCTAACTTTAAAATAAAGATTAACTGTTTTAGTTCTCACACCAGTCACATGACTGACCTGGAGTTTGTTGTTTTAACCTAAACTCTGGGTGCCCCTATTTTGACACGGGCAGCTAGTAGTTTTGGTTTTGCAGATTTATATTCACAGGATCCTGGTTTACAGCTGGAACGATATCCGGAAAGCTTTGTATCCGTATATCTCTTCTAGTTGTGTATAGTATTATTTTCCGCTGCTATGTATTTAAATGTAATTTAAATCTCTGATATTTCTGTGTAATATTCATTTATACTCTGTATATTCTTGTAATCTGATGCATTGTTGTAATATACAATGAAATGTTCTTCTGTCTGCGTTCTGATTTGTCCTGTTCTCAAAACGTTCGGGCGTTTCCAACGGTCTGGGTCGGTTTAGCGACTGGTTCGGACCGAGCGAATGTAACGACCCAGAAAATCTGAACCAATTTAAAATTTTTAAATTGGCTAAAATAATGGATTTTAAATATTTAAAATAAATATTTTAAATAATGGCGATGAAAACTGAGTTTGAATCGACATTTGAAAACGAATATAATTAATTATAATTATATATAGAATTGAAAATGGCGCGGTAGTTCGCTAGTTCGGTTTCAAACTTCAATTGAATATACCGGGTGCAGAACAATCCGGATTTTAGAGAAACCAAAAACATTAGGATCTAATTGATAATATCTTTCCAACGAATCTGACCAATCGAAATTTGATAGCGGGAATCAAAAGATATGTCCAGTTGAAAATTCTGAATAGTCGCTATGGAATTCAGGCCCTTAAAAATGGACATTTTGCAGATGACCTCGGATTTCGACGAAACCACTTTTGTTGGATCCGCAGTGTCAAGTTATTGCTAGGTTTCAAATTTCATAATTTTTCGAATCAATATGAGAGCGTGGCAAAGGAAAACGCGTTTGACCGGTTTCAGTTGATATTAATCGACTGGAAATTGGCCATTTTTCAAACGATCTCAGAATTCGACGAAACTAGTTTTGTTAGGACCGTATCGTAAATACGAAGCTAGAAAATATTTTTCTGGAATTTTTCTAGTTAGTATGTGACCCCAGTAATTTGAAATGTACGTTTAAAATTCAATATAGTGATTTAAATGTAAATTCAACAGAAACTGATTGTAACGATCAAATCAGCTTGCGATACATATCCCATTGTGTTCGGAATGGGGGTAAAACGCTATGGACGACAGCGGTGGGCCTCGTTTAGAGGTCGTATGTAAAAGTCAACTTTTTGAAAAATTAAATAATAAAAAATATATATTTTATATAAACCCCCCCTTCCCTCTTCTCTCTCCACTTCGCTCAGATAAAAAAAAAAGAGAAAACCCTAAACCAAACCGCCGCTTCCCCGATCATCCACCTCCGCACGCCGCCACCCCTTCGCCTGGAGCTGCTGTCACTGCCTCTTCTTCTCTCCCCTCTTCTACCTCGAAGTGACGCACCCGAACCCCATCGCGACGTCCAATTCGCGAGCCGCCGCCCTCCCTGAAGCATCGCGACGCCTCCACCGAAGCTCCGCCCTGACGACTACCGTGCCCCCCCTTCTTCGCAGGTACAGCAGTGTTGCTATTTTATTTTTATTTTAATTTTTTTAAAAACTGATTTTTAAAAAAAGATAAAAACTGATTTTTAAAAAGGATTAAAACTGATTTTTATAAAGGATTAAAACTGATTTTTTAAAAAAGATAAAAACTGATTTTTATAAAGGATTAAAACTGATTTTTTAAAAAGGATTAAAACTGATTTTTTAAAAAGGGGAAAAACTGATTTTTGAAAAAGGTTTAAAAACTGAATTGATTTTTAAAAGGATTAAAAACCGATTTTTTTAAAAGCGTTTAAAAACTGATATAGAAAAGGTTTGAGCTTTAAAATAGAAAAGGTTTGAGCTTTAAAATAGAAAAGGTTTGAGCTTTAAAATAGGAAAGATCAGATTTTTAGAATGGAAAAGATCATATTTTTAAAATAGAAAAGACGGAATTTTTATTAAGTAAAAGAAGTAAGATATGAGAATTTATATTTTTAAAGCAATAAAAATATAATTTTTACATCACAGGAATATTAAAAATATAATCTTTATTTTTGAAAAGGCGGAATATATATTTTTGAAATGCAGTTTTTATATATTGAATAACATAGTAAAAAAAATCGATTTTTACATATGTAGAGAATACGGGCAACAAAGCGACAAAAAGAGAGATTGGCGAAGATTTTATGCAAAGAAGAGTCGTGGGATTGAATTAGCTATTCGGTGAGATTTCTGATTTAAAAATATATATATATGTGTGTGAAATGAAAGTGAATTGCTATATATTAATATATATATATATATGCCCCTCGTCCACAAACCATGGACGATATTTATTGGTTGAAATTGTTGTGAAAATTGATTGGTAGCGAATGATTGTTTGGGATTGTTTGTGATTGATATTGGTTGATTGTGGTTGAAAAATACCCGTTTGTGACTGGAAAATATTTGGTTGAAACCACATAGGATTAGTTTGTGGAAATGAAATAAATATATACATGCCGCCTGCGTGCGAACTAGATGCATGATCCCCATTGTCAAAAACCGCGAGGTTTTAAGGTAGAGCGAGGAGCCGTACTAGGGACGGTCCCGGTTTAACTACCCTGCCGTTATGCTGCCGAAATTTTGAATAATATTCGTGTGTTTGAATTATTTTCATATGCTTAAACTATATTTATTCATTGAATAGAAAACGTTCATGTGTTGAATTGATATTCATTCGTTGGTTAGAAATTCATGTGTTGAATGGTATTCATATTTTGAAATAAATTGTTTGATAATAAAAATCACCTTTTATCGACTATATGAACTGTGTAAAATAATCACGTTTTAAAAGAAATTGTTTTATGATAAAAATCCCATTTTTATCACCAACTTGAACTATATAGGAAAATAGTGTTTTGAAATGAATTGTTTTACAATAAAAATCACATTTTTATTGTATGCATAAATCGTTGAAATGTGAAGTGTTAAAAATAGCCACTTGTTCAAAATAAACATATATGAGTTGAAATATTCATTAATTAGCTAATGAAATGATTTGCACCTATTTATGTAACATTAGAATGAATGGTGTTTTTAAACCAAATAGAAATCAAATATGAAGTTGAATAGAAAATGATAAATGATAAGAACTGTATATATATGTACATGCATATTCATTGAACAGGTTATAGCAAAGGGGCTAGAGAAGAGGAATAAAATTTTGTGCCCGACAAATAGGTACACATTTACTGCTTTGTTTGGGTGATGATTTTATGAGCCTGTTGGCTAGCCGCTTGGCTTTTTCTTTTTCTTTTTGAGATTAGAAGGACCGGGAAAGCTATTTGCGATTTCCCGATGCAGGGGAGGTTATGGCGAAATTTTCCAAAATTTTAAGGTGTTAGAAAAATATTTGAAGTGAAAACGATATGGAAATCATTGAATGAACTATATTTATATAAATATATAAATATAAATAAAATTAAAACGAAACGAGGCCGTGTAGTTCGTATTTTGAAACCGTGATTTCAAACGACTAGTGCGGGAAATCCGACCATTGGATTTTCCCGAAACCTCAACCGTCGGGTTCGCCTTGGAAATATCTTCCCAACGGCACCAACCTTGTAAAAATCCAACGGTTGGATTGTCTGGAATGTTTAATTCAAATCTGAAGAAAAACAGCGCTAGAAGCGATTATATTTATATATATATATATAATTATATATTTAATCGAATAACGACGCTGCAGTTCGTATTTTGAAATCGAAACTTCAAACGATTGTATCGGGAGATCCGACCGTCGGAATTTCCCGAAACTGGAACCGTTGGGTTCGTTTTGAAAAGACCTTTCTAATGATGTAAATTTTGCGAAGATCCAACGGTTAGATTTTCAGATATGTGTAAATCAAATCTGAAGAAAAACAGCGCCACGGCCGCCTTATGGCCCGAAGCGTCGTTTTGAATAAAATAGCTATTTTAAAATAAATAAAAATAGCGATAAATAGTTATAAAATATCATAAGCGATATGGAATGAAAATAAACTGAATTTGCTTGATTTATGTGGCTTTTGATGGTTGAATGTGTTTGGTGTGAAAATTACATTTAAGAACAATATTGGTGTTGTCGAATAATTTAACCATTGAAATAAATCGATTTGAAATTCTAAATATACGTGAATTATTTGAAAAGGCCGAGTTAATTCTCATTTCGAATAATTGACCGACGATTGAAATTCGAAGATGAAGACGGTGGTCGAAGACCGGAGATCTTCACCTCGTTTGGATGGTAACCGAGGTCCTGATTGGGAGGCATCCCGAAATATGGATAATGAGTGGTGATCGTCCAGACGTACGTGGTGATCGATGGGTTTGCGAGGTATTTAGTGCCTCCGGTTTCGTTCAGACCCAGAACGGACTTGTAAATGGACTGTGTGTCTGACATTGGAGTTTATTCTGTGTTGATTGATTTCTGTTAATATACGTCTGTTTGGCGGCGGAGAATTTATTCTTTTGCTTAACGCCCTTCTCTGAGACGCACGAGCTCGGGGGTTGTATATCGATGGACATCAGTCGCATGGCATGAATTGCCTGTGTGGCATGCTAAGATGCAGTGATCAGGGCTTCTGTTGAAAAGCAAAGTCTTGTGGTGATGATCAAAGCACCGCCTGTGTGGCGTAGCTTTGTGTATAATGTGAATTCGCGAGCCTCACACCTCGGTATGAACCTAAAACGGGAGAGGACATCAGGGAGGGCATGCGTTTCTTTCTAGCTAAGGTGGTGTCAGTGACCTACCAGCCCTGACATTTATATACTTTTCACCTATGTGGTTGTTGCTGTTGCGAGGCGCCTCGGTTTGATCGGACGATCCGGGTCCGATGGAGTCATTCGTTGGCTCGTTTACGCCCCAAAGGGCGGGGAAACGTATTGTTCAGGCATAATAATCCACATCGGTGGACCGGCCCTGACGATCTAAAGGCTTGCCTGCGCGCTTGCCTGTGGCTCGGGCTAGAGAGTCACGAATTCGGTAAGGACTATCTTTTGCCTTGGTTCATGATGGAGATCCAATTTCCAAATACGACATCGTGCGGTTTTGATTGTATATATATATGGCGACATGATATATGGTACCCATGTCGTCTATGATTGATAGTTATGATTTTAAATTGTTTTCAAACATATAGACACTAGCAATAATATCAAATGCCTTTGTTTTGTTCGTATCAAGCATATTTTGGCCATTATAAGGTAAAACTCTATCCTCCGGTTTGCGTTGCATTGTGTGATGGGAACTGAGTCTTATAATGGCTTCATTTTTTATAAAAAGCATAGCGATGTTTAAAAGAAAGATTTGTTTTAAAGCACTGGCAATCCAATGGAGTAAACCCGTTCCACGAAAGTGGCGTGGTCTTGTGATTAGCCAATTATATATGTGTTGAGTGGATTTCTCATACCAGTCCCATGACTGACTCGTAGTTTGTTTCACTCTCAAACTCGGGTGCCCCTTTTTATACACGGGCAGCCTTGTATTCAGGTTTAGCTGGTTCTTTCTGGATAGCTGGAGCTGAAGATGGATTCTATCATTTATCTCTTTTTATGCTGTTCAGCTCCTATTGTACATATTTTGTTTATTTCCGCTGTAGACATTTATGTATAGCTGAACTGTATTTGTACTAAGTAAGATCTTGTATACTGTGTAACTCTGATGATTACTTTGTCCAGTATATTCTATTGTTCATTACCTGGTGTATTTATTTAATTCTGTACTGCTATTATCTGTTTCTGTGTTATATTCCAAAGATAACCCTGGTCTCCGTCTGAACGGGATTTCGGGTCGTCTCAGCGAAATTCCCTCTCGTCACAATAAGTGACTATTTTTGTTATTCAATATATTTTATAAAAATTATGGTATCTATCGTTTGATTTCAAATCAGACTCCAATCGTAAATTAGTAAGAGAACGATTCCCTAAATATTAACCCCGAAGCCCGAAACCAACATCAGATCAATATCCAGGAGACCACTCATCTCATCTATTTTCCAGTTAATTTCTAATTTCATATATGATAAAGATGTAAATTTTATTGTTAAAATATTTTGTTCAACTTAATAATCTCAACGGATGAGTACGGTCAACACATGAACCTTTATTTTATAATATTCTTTATTTTCTAAATTGGAATGAGGCCCAATCAATTACCATATAGCGTTAACTATATGGATTCCATACAACACATGTATATAATAGCAATGATAAATAATCAACCATCATCCAAAGTGCACTACACTGTATAAGCATCAAATATAAATATATAACGCTTATAACAGCCTGTCAATCAATCGATCGACATACAACTAATTATTGGGATTAGTGTATGTCGTATTTTATCCCAATACCCGTGTGGGGTTTCAAACAATCAAACACAGATTTTATTTGTGCAGTTGGGCGATGTGTAAAATTTATCGTCCCAATCAATGTCATTCAAATAGGTGTACATAAACAAACCGTCCGGTTTGTAAAAGAATATTTGTTTATTCACATTCACGTTAAAAATTATATTTTTAAAGACCAAATTATTTTATTCAACCTATGAATATTCTATTCGGTTCATTTATTAAATAAAATGATATCTTTATTTTTCTAACTTATTTTAGAAAATTTCGATGGCATAACGGCGCGATACTAGAAACGGGACAAGGCCTAGCCTTATCCCCGATCTAGTGATGGCCCACGCCATACACATATCAATCAAATCCATTCCATTTCACCAAACAATCAAGTTCAAATCAAATAATCTAGCCAACTACACAACCAAACAAACAAGTCCATGGCCTGTGGACGATGGTGTCGGGTGCTACTAAACACCGTCTGCATCCTAGTATATATATATATATATATATAACTAGAAAAAGAAATTAAAGTGAGAAGTTCTCACAAAAGCTATCCCAATCATCTCGACTCTTCTTTTGTAGAAGTCTTCGCCGTTCTCGCCTTTTGTCATTTTCATTGCCCGTAGCCACTACATATATAAAAATCACATTTTTATATTGTTGCTATGTATATAAAAATCACATTTTTATTCTACTAATATATAGATAAAAATTCTATTTTTATACTACTGTTCATATAGTAAAGATCAAATCTTTACTATCTATATAATATAAAAATCGTATTTTTATTATCTCTACTATATAAAAATCATATTTTTATTCTTTCTATAATATAAAAATCATATTTTTATTATACTTCATTTGTCAAAAACCATAGAAGCTTTAAAGAGGAGAAAACTCACTTTTTTTCTAACGCCCGGATTCGCTGTTTGGGTCATAGAATTTGCAAACGAGCTTCAATCTTCACACCATATTTTTTCTAGCTTAAACGCGCCATTCCGGACAACTTTTGCCTAAGGGTCTTTTTGCCGAAAATGCTCCAATTCGCCAGTATTCGCGAAAGTACACGAATTTTACCGCTTTTGAACAGCAGACTTCGAACGCGTTTTCCAAGCAGCTCCGGACTCCAAAACATGACTTCCATATAGCCAAATCGAAGAGAATTTCGTGCTCTACAACTTTGGTTTAGAAGAACTTTTGCCAGAAACGCACCGTTTGGGTGTTATTGGCGAAATACGGTCAGGGGCTTATTTGCCAAACGGGCGATTAGTGTAAAATGGGTTTTTGGTGACCGGGGGGCCCACGGCCGGAATTGAGGGGGGGAAGGGGGCGCCGGACCTGATGTGGCGTGGGGAGTCCGCTGATGGGTTGCGGCGGGGGTGGTGGGGCCCGGAGTGGTGGTGGTTGGTGTTGAAGGCCTAGGGTTCATGAAAAGAGGAGAGAGAAGGAGGAGGAGGAAGAGGAGGAGGAGGGGAGTGGCCGGAGGGGAGGAGGGGCGGCGGCGGTGGGCGGTGGCAGCGGGAGGAGGGGCGGCAGTGGCAAGGAGGAGGCGGTGGCCATTAAAGAGGAAAAATGCAAAAAGAGGAAGAGGAAGAAAGTGAAGAAGAAAAGAAAGTAAAAGTGTTTATATGCTAGTTTCTCGCGTATCGTCCGAACGCCGACGATATCTAATTGCCGCGGATTTCAGACACGACATAATAGACGTGAAGATGAGTCCAACGAAACAAGTTTCGTCGAATTCCGAGTCCGTTTGACGTGCGAAAAAAATCACGAATATGCTCAGATATTGCTCAAAAATGCGATTTTGGCGCACCTTTTCTTCTCGCACGCTCACATGCTAACTCAAAAAATCAAGCCCTCTTGGATTTAACCCTTATTAGATGATACAAATCCAAAAAAAAAAGTAGAATCGAATTCCGAGGTCGTATCAATAATGTTCCTTTGTAAAATGACTGCTCGTTTTACCCTGTACTGTTTTAGCTCGCACGGCCACATACTGATTCCGTTCGACGCGCCATTTTGAACTCAACAATGATTTGTCATTGTGATTCCATAAAAATTTATCTTGTCAAATTCTGAGCTCGTATGCAAAATTTCACTTTTTAAGGGCTATGTTTTGCTAACCGAAAAGCTCCTGCCAATTGCCACTATTCCCGATATCAGAATATATCGAAGCTTATACTTTTCGGAGTTCTAAACGGCATTTTGAACTCAATGGAAGTGGTTTCGAGTCCAAATTCCTCCGTACGCAAAATTTGACTTTTTGGGCCATGTATAATTTACATAGCGACTATTCTGAATTTTCAACTGGGCATAACTTTTGATTTCCCGCTATGAAATTTCGATTTTTCAGATTCAATGGAAAGATATCCCCAATTAGATCCTATTATTTTTGGTTTCACTAAAATCCGGATTGTTTTGCACCCGGTACATTCAATTGAAGTTTGAAATCGAATTATCGAACTACCGCGCCATTTTCAATTCTATTTATAATTTATAATAATTATTTATATTCTAACGACGACGTATATTTATATATACGTTCGAATTATATTCAAAATAAATTTATCGTCGTTATTATTTAAAATAATCTATTTTAAATATTCAAAATTCACTAAAATTGCCAAAATAAACATTTTAAACTGGTTCAGAATTTCCTGGTTATTACGATTTAGCTCAAAATTCAGCTTGCTTTGTTTCTGTTCTGGTCAGTTCCATATTGTAGAGTTCTTCAAGATGGTTCCAACGCAAGTTGTTTCACTGAATTCTGATTTCGTATGATCAAGATATAATAATTTAAACTTTAATCATATAATTAAAACAATAATTAATTAATTTGATTTTCTCCCAACTCACGTTTACTTCATCCTTCTTCAAACCCGTAACATCCAGCTCGTGAAAACCCATCATCGCGCAAAAAAAATACGCTGCCGCACCTCTCTAGACGAAGCCGGACTCTGATCGAAGAACTCCACAAGGAGCGCCGGAGCGCCTCCTCACCCTACTGACCACCATCTGAAGTTCGAAGCCACCAGTGCCTTGGAAAACATGCTGAAACGTAGCGGCTAAAAGCCCTAATTTCACACGATTTACAAAATTAAATTTGATCTCAACCGTTGATTAGAAAGATCTCTTTGAGTAGAATAATCTTTAGGTTGTAACTTTCTCTAATTAAATCAGGGATTGAAAGTTTTTTGGCAATTTAAAATTAAACAAAATCGGCCTTTGATTCACTCAACTGGTGACGATGGAAGTTTGGGATCCTAGGGTTTAGAAAATGTATATTTATAGCCCTTTATTATTTTACATTATTTTAATTCAAACGTTATTTTACATTGAACTTTTCATCCGAACTCCAAATGAACCCCAACGACTGTCGCCCCTGACCAAATACCACCATTCCGGACACAATGGAATATGTTTCATAAGACAATTCGACTATCAATATTGAATTTTGACGTACATTTTAATTTACCGGGGCCACATACTGACTCCAAAAATTATGAAAATTTAAATCTAGCTATTTTTTGACAATACGGTTCTAATAAAATTAGTTCCACCGAATTTGGAGACTGTATGAAAAATGGCATTTTTATTAACTTATTAAATTTAAACTAAAATTGAAAACATGTTTAAATTTACTACGCTCAAATACTAGTTCCAATTAACTTGAAAATTTAAACCTAAAAATAGTTTGACATTCCGGATCCAACAAAAGTGGTTTCGTCGAAAACAGAGGTCATTTGCAAAAAGGTTATTTTTAAGGGCTATATTATAATAAAAAAAATATAAATTCCATAGCGACTATTCTATATTTTAAACTGGGCATAACTTACAATTTGTAAACTGAAATCTCAATTTTTCACATTCATTAGAAAGATATAGTTAAATAGATTCTAACGTTTCTTGTTTTATAAAATTCCGACTTATATTGAATTTTGTATATTCACTTGAAGTTTAAAACTAAATTTTCAAACTACCGCGCCATTTCGAGTTCATTTTAATTAAATTTTAAATTTATACATTCTAACTTTGACTAATATAAATTTTAAATCATCATTCAATAAACCATTTTTAAATAATAAAATCCATTAAATTTAATTAAAAAAAAAGTGGTTCCAAAATCTGGGTTGTTGCAAGTTGTTATAGAGACTGGAGTCATTATTGTCATCGTGCCAATACCTATATCATTTTAACAACTATGCACATGGTATAGAATTCAAAATGAAGTAGGATGGATTTGACGAATGTTAATGTATTGAAGAAAAAGAGCGATAATGGATAGCCTTGACCTTCAAATCATAATTAAAATATCATTAAAATAGGAATTATACCATAACCAAGTGGGTTGGCCACCCTATATTAGCAAGACTTCTTCGAGTTATTATTACTATCCCAATTCTATGATTAATTGATTTGATTTTATGTACATCCTCGGTTTATAAAATCTTCACCGAGGTGGGCGTTGGCTATGCGTTGCCACTAGTCCTGGAGTGCAACTGGTGGAGTCATATTGAAACACCCCCACATTCCTTAACATTTCCCAAAGTAGGGTCCCACCATGAATTAAAGCGTTATAGGTTCAAGGGCATAAATATACATCGCAGAAACTAAGATTAACAGGATCACAAAGTAGTAAACACAGCAGGAAGTAATTTAAAATAGAAATGTCACATTTATTTCAATACACTCTGTCTCAAAATGTTAATACATATGTGAAAAGAAAATAAATCTCAGTTATAAAATCAGAGTCCAACTATAAATACCCCTCAAATGAATCATCAGTACAATCAGTCTATGGAATAAGGTAAAACAAGAAAGCAATGAGAATACATCTACAATTGATATAATTTTTCAAGAAAAGTTTCCTAAGCAATCCACACTAAGCACTTCCACCTATCAAGCCTGGTGGGGAAGAGAAGGAAAGAAGAAAGGAGAATGAATCAAACATGAAGTCCTGTGAGATGTATAATTACCACCACATGAAACAACTGTATATAGCAACTAAATGGGGCAACGACCACCAACAGCAAGTCCTAATGGTTTCTTTATGTATAAAAAAAATCACAGGTAAAAGTTGGAAACCATTGTTTATAATGCCGTTAGCGGTCGTTGCTAACCGTTGGTTACTCAAGCAAAAATTCAAACGAACCGCTTCTTCCTCCCTCATTACGTTTTCTTCCCTATTTATTTCATTTTCCCCAAATTTCTTCCAACCCTTAACTGAAATCGACCACCGCAACCTCCCTAGCTGCCTCTACTCTCCCCAACGCGCTCAAGGATCTCTCTCTTCCTCTCTAGGCTCCAATTCATCCCCAATTTTCAAGGTATAAAGCCATAATTTTATTTAATACCCTATTTTTCTAATTTAAGCTTAATTTGTTTGTTAGATTATGTGTATGTATGTGTAGTGTTGTTAATATGTGCATATATAGGTTAAATTAATTTTGTTGCTAAGCTAAGGTTAATTAGTTTATTATGTATATATGCATATGTGCATATATAGTGTTGGTAATTAATCTATGTATAGGTTGAATTGATTAAGGCCCATCCCATTGAAAATGATTTATAATTTATCAAAAACCTTTGGTGGAAATTGAAATAATTAAGTTTATGTTTTATAAACAATTATCAAAAACGATATTTAATTTTATATATAACATACAGTTGGTCGATTGAATGTTGAAAATATATGTACATATGATAAATTTCATGTACGTACAATTAGAGACTGAAGAGAACCAATCTTAATGTATATATTATATTCATAAAGCCTTAGAGAGTGTCTTTGGCCCCATCTGATATGTGTTGTATATGATCATTATGTGAATGTTCCTATGTAAACAGAACGGACATTTATATTCATCATATACAATATTTGTTAAATTGTTCTTTGTATTGGACAAGTTACGAACACAATCACAAAATTAAATCTTGTAAATCAATTCATTTTATATGGTTGTCAAAATTTTAAAAATACTTCCTTTATGTTTCATGTGTACACGCATTGTGTACTAGTCAGAGAACTAAAGCGAAGTGCTGCCAAAATTTTGTTGAATCATTTAAATTGAAAAGATTTACGTGATTCAATTACGTTATTGTATTGTAATGAGAGGTAGGATGACCCAACATAAAAAGTGTAAATGATGAATTAACATAACATTCAATAATAATTTTTGTTAAATAAAATGTCAATGCAAATTTTATCGTACTTTTTAATTATATATCTATTTAGGAAAAATGGTCAATTATTTTATTAATCGAAGATAGATGTAAAAACGAAGAGAAGCTGATGGCACAATAATTGAACAATTTATTAATGGTGTTGGCATGTTTATTGATTCCGCTTTAAGTACAATCGAAATGGCATTGAAATCCGTTGTCCATATAGTAGATGCAAATTATTGAAGCATTTGATATCGCAAATGGTTAGAGTTTGTTTGCGTCGGTATGGTTTTGTGTCGAAATATTTGGTTTGGGATCGTCATCGAGAACCGTTAGCATCTAATACTATACAAGTTGAGGAGGTAGTGAATAATGAAATTGCTACGACGAATCTCACAGAACATATGGTTGAATATGTTGCACGTTTCGTGTTCCTAGTTCAACAATTACTGATAATGATGGTAATGATGAAGAAGAACCAAATATTGAAACAAAAAAAATATATGATTTATTAGATGCCACGAAGAAACCTCTTTGGGAAGGCTATAATAGCGGAACCCAGTTATCAGTAACTGCTGAATACAATCATAAATACATAATCACAGAAGCTGGATTTACAATGGTTGTACAAGCTGCAAAGCGACATATGCCTCCTAATAATTTAATGTGCGAAAATCATTATGAAGTAAAAAAATGATGTCGGCTTTGGGTTTACCATATGAGAAAATAGATGCATGTCTAAAGGGTTGCATGCTATTTTGGAAGGACGGTGTCAACCTTAAGAATTGTAGAATATATAATCAAAAAAGATATAAACCAAGAAATAAAAAGGGAAAAGAAGTCCCGTATGAACGTATGCATTATTTACCTATTATTCTTAGAGTTAAAAGGTTATATATATCTTCTATAACCGCGCAACATATGAGATGGCATAGTGTGAGAACACAGAAGGAAGTTACATTAACACACCTAGCTTATGGGAAAGCATGGAAGTATTTTGATGACACGTATCCCAATTTTGCATCTGATAGTCATAATGTTAGACTTTGTTAATGTCAGGATAGATTTTCACCATTTTTCCAATTTGGTGCTAAATATTCATCCTGGCCTATAATTGTCGCACATTATAATTTACCTTCGTGGATGTGTATGAAAGCTCCTTATATGTTTCTTACAGTTGTCATCCCTGGTCTTGATGATCCGACACAATGAATCGATGTTTATTTATAGCCAATGATTGAAGAATTAAAAAAAATTGCAGTACAAAGGAGTAGAAGCATATGATATTTCGCAAAAAAGGGCTTTCAAATGTATGATTCTCTATTAAGCAATTACCGATTTTCCTGCGTATGCAATGCTTTCATCTTGGAGTATGGCTGGTTGTCAAGCTTGTCCTTACTAGATGGAAGAAACAAGAGCATTTTCTTTACCTCATGGAAAAAAATTCATGGTTCGACTATCGTAGATGTTTTCTTCATATTAATCATCCTTTTAGAAGAGATAAAAAAATTATAACTGCTAATAGGCATGAACTTTGAGACCACCTATGGTATGGTCAAGTAAAGTTATTTGTGAACCTGTAAAGGATTACACAAAGATATATGAAACTGGAGTACAGACAGAAATTCAAGGTATATCACCAATTCAAAATTGGTGTAAATAAAGCATATTTTGGTGAGTTGGCTTATTGCAAAAATCTCATGATTCGTCATAAGATTGACGTGATGCATACTGAGAAAACGTGTTTGACAGTGTATTTAATACAATTTTGAATGTCAAAGGGAAGACAAAAGATGATTTGAAATCAAGATGTGATATCGAAGTAATATGTAATCATCCTGATCTTCATATAAAGCCAAATGATACCAAAAAACTAAAAGCATGCTATGAACTAGATAATAATCAAGTTAAAATACTTTTAAAATGGGTGGAAGGATTAAAATTCCCGAATGGTATGTCTTCTAATTTTCGTAGATGTGTCGACTATAAAAACAATAAACTTAGCCGATGAAAAAGCCACGACTGTCATGTTATGATGGAAAATTGGTTGTTCGTCGCTTTCAAAGAATCGTTGCCAATAAAAATTTGGAATGTTGTAACAAAACTTAGTCCGTTCTATAAAGAGCTTTGTTCTACAACATTACAAATTGATCATCTATGTAAATTAGAAGAAGAACTCCCTATATTTCTCTGAATACCAAAAAAAATATTTTCTCTATAATTTTTCCAATGTTATAGTGCACTTATCTATTCATCTTCCATTAGAAGCACGTCTTTGAGGGACTGTGCAATATGGATGGATGTATCCATTTGAAAGGTATATTATATTCAGTTAATTAAATATTGGTTAATGAAATGTATAAAAAAAATTAATTTTCAATAATTATAAATAGGTATTTAAATCATAAAAAGAAAAAAGTGAGACAGAAAGCTCAAGTTGAAGGTATAATTGGCAAATCATACATCGAAGAAGAAGCTTCGTTTTTTCTTTCCTTATTTTAGTGATCATGTGAACATATCATTTGAAAGTACTATGCGTAATAATGAAGGCATTATTCAAGATAATTGTCAAACGACTTTATCTGTTTATAAAAAACATGATCTGCCTTCTGGTACATGTGTGGAAGCATGGCTAGATGATAGAGATTATAATGCAGCACACACATGTATTCTTCTCAGTTGCACTGAAGTTGCGCCATTCGTTATGTAATGAACTTATAACATCTAGGGTGCGTTTGTCTCATGTCCCTAATAAATTTCAAAATTAGGCTTACATCCGGTCCTAAACTTATTATAAATTAAATCCCTATTTTTTGAAAATGGGTCAAAAAAGTTTTAAAAAAATCACGTAAATTAATATTTAAATTAAACATGTAATTTTTCCAAAATTTCAGCTCATATAACCATCAAAAAACACGTCAAAAACCAAAAATACATAAAAACAACGAAACTGCTGTAATTTACATCAAATTATGCATATATTTGACATTCTTGCATTCATTATGCAAGTATTTCAATCATGCAACTGCATTGGTTTACATGCATACATGCATACAAGTATTGCAGAAATCTTGCATACAAATGTGCAATAATATGCATGCTTGCAAATCAGTTCATAGTTATTTGCATACACATATGTAATAAAACAGAAAAGTTGCACACATGTATGCAACAAACCACAGACATGAATATTAGTTTAAGTATACTTACATACATGTAAGCAAGAAAACAAAATACTTGCATACATGCATGCAAGTATTAACGTGGATATTTCAAGGTGAAACCTTCATGATTTATTTGCATATATGTATGCAAATATTTTGAATAGTTGCATAAACGTATGCAAGAATTCATGCAGATTTTCAGTGTAAACTACTTCAGAAATACTTGCATACATGTGTGCAGCATTGTGTTTATTTGCATACATGTATGCATTTTTTTTCGTAGTCTTCTGGGGAACATTTGCAGATTTTAGAATTTTGTTCTAGCGTACAGCGCATTTTTTTGAGGAAACACATGTATCATGCATTTCAGGGACCCGCTTTATATATAAAAGTTGGGAGGGAGGCCATTTGAATTTTAATAATTTTTAAGGATGTAAGCCTTATTTTCAATATCATCTATACATGTATTGTATCGTTAATCATAATGTAACATTTGTCCTATAATTCCAGTATTTACGAATCACAACATCCAAATGGAGATATCAGCAATGAATCTGCTACTTGGTTTACTAATAATGTTTCTGATACAACAAATTGTGTTGTAGATGAAGGATTGAAACATTTAGCAGTGAGACCAAAAAGAAAAGTCAAGACATATCCAGAATACTTTGTCAATGGATATAAGTTTAATACAAAAGAATACGGTGCTGAAACATTAACTAACAATAGCGGTGTATTTGTTATAGGCATTGATGATTCGAATGATCATATAAACGACTTTTATGGCGTACCAGCCCAGATTCTGCAATTGACATATTTCATATGACCCACGGAAGAAGTATTTTTGTTTACATGCAACTGGTTCAGCAACGTTCCATGTTCTGGAATCAACGTGCACCCAAAATATAATATTATAAAAATAAAACATAATTTGCATTATTATAAGTACGATCCTTTGTAATTGTCAGATAAGATCTTCAAGTATATTACGCTCCTTATCCATCTACAAGAAGAGACAAAATAGATCGGTCATCTATTTTTAAAACAAAGGCAAGGTTTATATATGACGAACGTAATATTCCTGACGAACAAGCTTATCAAGCAAATGTCGAGCAAAATAGTGGAATAGTAATAATTGATGATCAAACAGAGTTTGGACCTCTGAACGATGAATCAAATGCATTACTTTAAGCATTTGAGGCTACAGATGAACCATATATAAAGGAGGAAATAGAATCAAAATCCGAAAGTGACAAGGACTAACCAGTAATCTTTATTTTAAAAAGACAATTTTATGTTATGTTATGTCATATTATTTATATAGCATAGTTTATTATGTTATGTCATTCTATTTGTTTTACGTAGCCCTTTTATGTTATGTTATATTGTTGTTTGTAACAGGTATGACGTCACACGGCCGAGTAGGTGGCGACGGTAGTGGTCCATCGCAGGAGATAGCACGTCCTGCGGTGTGGCTTAAGCCAAAAGCCAACAGAGGGTAAGTATTAAGTTTCTAGCATGAATTTAATTTCTATACAATAAATTATATAAATATACATACAGTAGCCATGAAATGTTTTTTTTTCGTTTAACATAAGGGTTTTAAGTTAGAGTCTTCCAATAGAGTCTTGAGTATATCAAAACGCGCTTACCAGGCTCGTCCGTGGGAAATGCGGTAAGATGAACAAGAATCCGGTTACACATCGTGGTGGTTCTAAGTCATTCCAGAACCATCACGAGGACCTGGTATATTTATTAATTACATAGTTTAAGGTTTTAATTTATAATTAAGTTGTTAAAAGTTAGAGTTGATTTAACTTTATGTTTTTAATTCACATATATATATATACACACACACACATGCTTATTTCAGGAGAAACAGCGTGGTGTTCCTTTGTCGTACTGGGATGTTTATCAGTATACATATGCATTGAGTGAGATCAATGACACATGCTTCGTTTCCTACTCTTGGGACCACGATGCCAAGGCACGTGAAGCATATGTAAGTATAACATAGTTAACTTAAAGTTATAATTTAATTAAAATAGTGTTATCTAAATTCAATTGTATTTTGTTTAACAGGATAAATTTCAGCAAAAAAGGGCATGCATGCTTGAGGAGGTTGGAGGACCGAGTTGTCTTCCAAGGATCAGGTTATTGTTTTTTATACGGTCATGGATCCACCAACCTAAAATAGACGCTATGATTTTGGCAATCTAACGGTAATGGAAACTAAAATTTATAATAAAAACTGAAATTTACTCGAACTGCTATTATGGAATACTGAAAATCTAAAATTATATACAGGTTATGTCATCTCAGCAATCGTACCAGAGGGCTCAGGACAAGGAGAAGATCACACAGCTACGTACCCAGATTGCAGAGCTTAATAAGCATGATCGCCATTGCGACAAGCAGATGGAGCAGCTTAACCAGCGTCTGGCATGTTGATGACGTTGATGTATTATGTAAATATTGGTTTATGTTATGTGTTTTGCATGTTTTTTGTTTGATTTGGGTATGATACTATGTTTGGGGATATAAGTGATCGGGAATGTGATGTATATGTTCGAAATGGAGTAATTTTGATGAATATCGATATATTTGTGTGACTAGAAGTGAGTGATTTGAACTCTACAAAAAATACACCCAGATTTCCAATGGTTTCCAGCGGTTGGCAACAGATTATAGGTCTATCTATCTCAACGGTTTCCAACGGCTATCAATGGTTATTTTCAATTGTTTTCAACAATTTCCAATGGCTAACTTGCCAGACATAATAGACACGTGGCAAAGATTCATAGTTGGTAGTCGTTGGAATATAGCCGTTGATGGCATTGAAAGCCATTGAAAAGCGTTGATTCGTATACCAACGGCTTTACCGACGGCTTCCAACAGCCTAGCAATGGCTGCCAATGGCCCCTGATCGTTGGAATCAGCTGTTCCTCTCGTAGTGCACTAGTACGATTGATTAATAAATAAAATACGTAGAATAATAGTTCTAATATCTAGTAGGGAAAGTATTCGATTATGACTATAAGGTGAACATGTAGGAATGATGTATAAAGATTAAGAGCTAGGTCGATTGTTATCTCATTCGATTGAATTTGATTGTTTACACTTTACAATTGTAGAACATAATAAACATAATTAGGATAATTTCCTAATACTACCCATAGATCGGCTGCTAACTAACCATAGAGTGATAACCTATTCCCAGTATGGATCTCGGACATGCCAGATCCGACCATTCATCAAAAGACATAGTCATCACCATAGGTGTTGTAGTGTCTTTTTCTACCTATGATTCAATGCACACACACTTCACCACCAAAATACACCCTTACCAACCTCTATTTAAACTATCTTACTATCTAGCTTAGCATAAATGTTCCCTAGTGTTGACGTCAAAAGTTGGTCACTAGTGACGTTTAACCACCAATCGTGTGAAGAGCACATGAATACTGATTAAAAAATAGAAAAAAGAAAACAGGGAAAACACACAGACTTTTTATAGTAGTTCGGCGAAGATTGTGCCTACATCCACTTTATATATTATTTCTGCTTTAGATTATGAGTACAATGCCTTTTCTATTTGAAGAAAAGAGAGAAGACGACTATTTTTCTCTTCCAGATAAAGTCTCTCTGGAAGAGGAGGAAGTTGAAGTCGAAAAAAGGTAAAAAGTCCTTATTTCCTCTTAAAGCTTAGAGGTATTTATAGGGGACATGGCGCCTTGGGCTGTTGTGACATGGCCCGGCCTTTCTAGGAAAACTTTGACGCGTGGAGTCCATTCCTTGGATAGAACAGTGGCTGGAAGACAGATTCCACTATTCATAAATAGTATCCTCGGAAGTTGTGGCTTATGTGGCATCCATGGTGAGGTGTATCAAAAGTAGAGCCTTGTCCAGATGTGGTTGATCACCTTTTCTTCCTTGAAAGTCGGGCTATGTATTTGAACGACTCAGCTGGATATTTCCATGTAGATCCGAAATATTCGGTCGATATGCCCTACACAAGAGCGATTCTCTTGGTCGACTTGGAGAGTGAGTCTTCCGGAGTGAAACATTGGCTTGTTTGAGAAGCGGCTTGGCCTAATACGTGATTACCTTGTACCGAGCTTCTACTGGGCTTCCTGGAGTGCGATCTGTCTAATTTGGCTGGTTGCGCATTTTGGGCTTCGATCTGACCTGTTGTGGCTTTTGCCAAAAAGAGAGCCAACATCTATAACGACCTAGCTTTACGGCCCCGAAAATCGACATAAATACATTACCATATCTCATGCCGATCCTCCAAACACTGAGAACACTTGAACGTTTATGGGAAGAAGTTAGAGGGTGAGATAAGAAAGAAAGAAATATAAGAATAGAAGAAGAAGAAACAATACGGCATAGAGTCTTACACCGCAGCGAAAAAAAATACAGAAATTAATCTTTATTGAGAGCTTTAAATAAAACTTACAACATCAGAGTACATCAACATCACTGGACAGTTATAATAATCTGCCCTTATATACAACACAGCGGAATAATATCATACGTCTGAACTCTTCCAGCCCATCTTTTCACAACATTCGATAACCTGAACTTGTACACTCCGAGCTAACCCGAGCATTTACAAAACAACGGGTCAGTCTGGTGAACCAGAGTGAGATAAACTCGCATAGTATTAAGGGTAAATCATCCACTCATGATTTTAAAGTTCAAATTCTTTCCACAAGAAATGGATAATCGTAAGACCAAATTCATACATAAACACGGACGGTTTTTTCCTTATGATAACCCAAAACAGTTTTGAAAACAATATCTTTTCTGATATTACAATAATGTCTAAATACAAGTAAATAACAATCTAATGGAACGCTTGCATCTCACGCTCCACATAAATAGTATACAATCAAAACCGCAGGCGCTTATTGGAGATTGGATTCCAAACCTAACAAGGTATAGTACCACCTGCCGATCGTGTATCTCTAGAGACGAATACACCGGGTTCAACAAGAACGTCTTGCAACCCGTCCCACACATGACCGACCACTTATTTCTCTTGAGTGTATCGAATGTATATCACCGACGGTTGGGATCAGCAACCGCCTCCCGAAAAGGGATAGCATCAAATATAGATTAAAGAAACAAAAGGAATTTCTCTAGATAGGTGATCATACACCCTAATGGGAGCGACCCACATAGCTATGATGTCTGCCCGATTTTTATCAATTCCCGGGTGATGAGGCTTGAGGCTCGAACGTAACTTTAAAACATCTGGTCATCATTCACATTGAATGCCACATCGTCAGATCCGCCAGATCACATTGATTGACGTCCACAAAAATACTCTAGTTTATTTGGCTAGGGAATAACCATTTCTCTGCCATCAACTATGGTACGTTTGGAGAAATCAACACATGTAATTCCTTTGGAAATACTCTGTCAGACATCCTTCCATACATGTCATCCAGGGACAGGATGAGCCGAAGGCACCCTCCTACTGCATCCTAGGAACCACCCTACAGATCAGTAGCGAGAAGTCCTTGCAATCCGTAGATTCCAATCACGATAGAATCACTATCGAAATATCTCCGGCCCTAAACCGGAGAAATTCAAATCAGTAGTTCTTCCGGTCATGAAGATCAACGGTCTTCCATTGCTCCATCTTCGATAATCTTCTTTCACGTATTCGCTGGTCGGAATGGTTTTCGAATATATATTTGATCCCGGTCTTTCCGTACCAACGATCGTATGGGTCAGGTTTGATAGCCAGTGATTTAACTATCAAATAAATAATTGTGTGGATAACATGAGTGTACCAGCTTAGTACCAACACCAGATGGCCTTTTTAATTAAAACGATTAACGATGGTTAATCTCAAATTCTTATATATTTCAACATTTCAAATATAACATATTTGACGTAAGGTTATTATTTCAAACTATTCCACTTTCGTATTTAAGAAAATATTCTATAATCATATTCAATTCTTTATTCTAACATCGTTTCGAACTTATTCACTATTTATCTCTCATTATCCATATCGGGTAAACGACTCATCTTATTCCTCCTATTTTACTTATTTCCCCTACTAAGTAACATTAATTGACGCTTTACACTTCACTTCCTTTTTATAAACTTTGCTTAATATAACTCTTTCATCATCGATTTCCTTCTTTTACTAAATTTAAACATTTAGCAAACATATTATCATATTTGCTTAAATTTTCCTCTTTCATTTTGTTACAAAAACTTGGGTTTTATATAAACCCCGTTCATGAATTTCTTTCACAACGAAACCATATTTCATTTCAACTCCGATTATCTTCCATAATTATTCCCTATTTAAGTAGCAATCTCTTAATTTAAATGAATGATTCACTTCTCCATTAACTACTGTATAATTAATTAACTTATGAATTGGCTAACAAATAATAAATTTCCCATTTTTTAAAATCTTATTAATGAGGGCTACGGATTTGTGATGGATTTTATGTATTGTCTTTAGTCAAAATCGAATTATCCCTATGTAGATTTGGTGAACTATGTATTGTTAATTCTTATAGTCTTGTCTTCTATTGAATTATTTTAATTCGATTACAGATCTGCATTAGATTCTTTATGTGCAAATTTTGTCAAATACATATGGATCAGCTGTCCTTGTACAGATTTTGTTCAGCTATTTATTTTTTATCCACATGTCCACTATTTGAGTTGTCAATTTGTTCATTTCATTTTCAGATTTGAACTGATGTACATATATATACATCAGACAGGATTTTGCACATGAGATTTTCTAATTACAGTTGTACATTAACTGTTTTGATTTTGTTGAATTCATTTTTTTTCTGAATATATATGCAGATTTGATTGGGTTTTGTGTTGGATTTCTTAGTTATATAAACACATGTATGAGCATTTTCCGTCCATTTCAATTTAGAGCTTTTCTGTCATGTAAATATAGATTTTCAGCCTCATTTTAAATATCGTGCAGGATTTGAAAACACATGTATAAAATATACACATACATTGGGTTTCCCATAACAGATTTGATGTAGAAAAAATATCAAAAATTTAGTTTTCTTGTGAATGGTTTGTGTACTGTTTTTATTAGATCTGAGCTGTGCATTTTATTGTTCCCATGTGGTATTCTCCTGTTTTGGAAATCTTTCAATCTCTTATATTTATACCTATATTCTAGCTACTCATAGCTTTTCTTTTCTTTTCTTTCTTTTCAGGTGGATTTAGTGCTGAACAGTTGTGCTTTCATGGTGACGGCTTGATGGTGTTGTGAGAAGATTTTATTGTAGATTTTCTTTCATTTTTATGTATGAAACAGTGATTGAACATTTAGATTTTTTGTATACATATGTTGTTCTGCCTTATAGATTTGATGATGTAAATCACATACTTTTTAATTGTTTTGAAATGTACATGTTTTGCGGTACTTGAATTTTGAATTGAATTTGTTTTGGTCCATTACAGTTAGTTACTAGTTACTTATTTTAATAGTTGATATGCCAATATTGCCAAATAATTTGTATGATTCATAAATTATCTATGTATTATCTAAGCTATCTTAACTAAAATTAGTATCACTGATAGTTGGTACATAATATAATCGGCTCATAGTGTAATTAAAGGGTAGTACACAGTGGCAATTTACCATTCAACTATTTAAATATTAGTTAGTATTTTGACTAGTATACTAGTAATATTGATATTAGCACTCAGATATACTAAAACATAAATTTGAGTTTTGAAAAGCTAATAAGTCAAAAATACATTTACCAGTCTTTTATTGTCAAAAAAAAAATTATCATATGGTTTCAATATAACCCAGTACAGAATATACAGCACAATATTTACATTCCGAGTTAATCGATATGTAAATTATATCCAAAATTCCTTTAAATTATTTAAATAAACGTTATCGTTTATTAACGAATTCCACAGCGACTATTTTAAAATTTTAACTGGACATAACTAACAAATTATAACATGAAATCTCGATTTTTCTCTTTCATTTGAAAAATATAATCAAATCGATTCAAACATTTCTGGTTCCACAAAATTTCGACTTAAAATGAATTCTGTATAATCTGTTGAAGTTCAAAACGAAATTTATGAACTACCGCGCCATTTCTAGTTCATTTATAAATATATATAAATTATAACGTTCTGACGTCGTTTTAACAAAGAATATGTTTATATAATTCAATATAAACTATATTTAAATCACTTTAAATCGCTCGTTCACATTATACCGCAAATCAACGTTTTCCCAATATCCCAAAAATAAAATATTATTATTTAAGTATTCAAATTAAAATATTCAAATCCCATTATTTAAACACAAATCAATACTTTAAATAAATAAAATATTTCAAATAAATGGTCAAAAAATACAGGACAATACGTTTTTCCCCTTAGAATGCATCTTCTTCGACAGAGGTAGGTGTGTTTTGAAGTATGAATCGAAGCACAATCATCTGAGTAGTTATGGTCACATCGGACCATATTAAGGCCAAAAACCTAACGATTCCAATGATTGCATTAAGGCCAGAGAACCGACAACCGAATTAGGTTGTATTAAGGCCGGAAAACCGACAACTATATGGAACCGTATTAACGCCGAGATGATTATTGTCATTGTGAGAGTTAGTTCTTGCAAAGACAAAAGTAAACCATTCTTGGCTTGGAGAAGGTTGATGGGTTGAGCATTTTATTCCACTTGGCTTTGAGGGGGTGGCGAGTATCAACCATATTCGGCTTAGTGGCGAGTATTAACCATACTCGGCTTAGTGGCGAGTATTAACCATACTCGGCTTATTGGCGAGTATTAACCATACTTGGCTTAGTGGCGAGTATTAACCATACACGGCTTAGTGGCGTGTGTTAACCATACTCGGCTTAGGGCAAGTGTTTTTCATGCTCGACTCATGTTAGACTAATGTGTCTAGCGAGCAGTAAACGCTCGTGGTGTAGGAAAAGAAGGGGCGAGCATCATCCACACTCATCTTAATGGAACATACCACACTCGGCTAGTGCAGCAGGTGTTTAGAAATGGTGGTAGGCTTTTGCGCTGATCACATTAAAAGGGGGCAAGCATTATCCATACTCGGCTTTAGAATTTCGCAAACATTATCCATATTTGCAAAAGAAAATTGATAATTGCTAGATAATTGTTACAGAGAAAAGAAATTCTAAGAGGACATCGATCAATTCCACAGCATGCCTAGGAGCTAGATCCTAACCCCGTACATGTGTGCATCAAGGTGTCCTTTTTATTGAAATAAATACATTAGAAAAAGAAGAAAACTAATTAATGATAATGGCGCGAGTGATAGTCTCATGGTCCTTTCCGTTTCTAGAGGCTCGTGGATCGACCTGAGGAGCTTGGGCTGAAGATCGCGGCGGCAAGGCCGGGGCGCGATTCTTGACATATTCAGGTGGCTCCCCCTTTCTGACTCGATCCTCGATGAGATCGCACAAATGCCAACATTCATTGGTGCTATGTCCAGCTACGTTGTGGAATATGCAATGTTTGCCAGAATCAAGCTCCATCTGTGTTGGCTCTCGTCGAGGTGGTCTAGGAGTAGGCAGGGACCCTCGTATGTCAAGGTAGATATCGACCTGAGAGGAATTGAGTTCGGTGCACTGATCATACTTACTTTCAATTCGAGGTCGTATGTGACGTTCACTCTTTTACAGGGCCTTTCCTCTTCCTTTATTCTAGTCGTTGCTATTGGATGGACCTTGTTGCTTGGCGGCTAAGACCTCTAGGCTCTCCATCTCAATATTAGCATCTTCTTGTCGAAGGAATCGTTTGGCCTCGGAATAGAAATCATCTATATCCTTGGGGGGATCTCTGGTTAAAGAGATTTATAATTCTGATCGGTTCTGAACTCCCGCAATGGCGGCCATAAGTACCAATGATGGCTCGGGCCAATCGACTGACGCTACTGCCACGGTGAACCTTTCGAAGAAGGATCTGAGCATCTCTCCTGATCGCTGATTGATGGTGGATAAGAACATAATACTTTTTGGTCGGGGGATATGTACCCTGAATTGCTCGATGAAGTGGGTGACCAGCGTGTTCCAGCGGATGATTGACTCCGTCGTTAGCTGTCGAAACCACATCCCAACTATGTCTGTAAGGAAGAGCGGGTAGCACTTTGCCATGACGTTGGTCGATGCACCAATCACTTCCATGTGTCGCATGTATCGCATGAGGTGGATGGTTGGATCAGTGTTACCATTGTATGGTGCGATAGCTGGGAACTTAAAGTTCGGTGGGATTCGGGAATTTCTGATTTCACTAGGGGCTGCGATTGACGTTATCTATGTCCTGCTGCGAGGAAATGCCCCGAGTGAAGCGTCGGATGATGGTTGAAAGCTAGCTTCCATCTCCGAGGAGTCTTTGCCATGAATTTATTTCGGCATCCGGAAGAACTTCGCTACGAGGAAATGGAAAAAGCATGCTCAGAAGGGCGACCGTTGGTTGGGGCCGTCTTCCAGGAGTTGAGTGAAGGTGCGAGGGAAGGTGAGCCCTGGTAGGTGGTTCTGGGGAGAATGGCTCTTCTTGAACCTGATGAGTATTGGGTCGAGCCGTACCCATAACAGAGGGCCTAGGCTGATCCAGCATAGCATGTATTGTTCGGGGCTCGGGGGTGCCCTCTGTAAGAGCGAGGTTAGGATGGTCTACGGTAGCGTTTTGTTCTGCCACACTAAGGACCGGTACGGTGGGGTGGCCTCCCTGGTTCGAAGGGAAGGCCGCAACAGCTCTTTGTTGAGGGGGAAGAGTGGTTAGACTGGTCTGCGGTAAGATTCCAGGTTGTCATGGGAATGGCTTTGATTTCGATGGGCTCGGTGGTCGCTCGACCGGTTCGATAGGTCGAGCTGTTTCCAAGAGTGGAGGCAAAGTGTTCGATAGATCTAGATCTTGATCGCGAGCCTCCTGGGGTTCCGCGGTTGTAGCTGCGCTGGTCGCTGGAAGCGATACTCCTGGCTGTAATCGATCGATTGTTGGGACCAAACCAGGATGGAATAAAGGTGTAGTTTGATCAATGGCCTGATTCTGTGCAGATCGAAGATCGGTTGTTGCCCCAGTTCCGGCCGGTGGAGGAATTGATGTTGAAGCATCCAATCCTGTCTCTAGTTGACCGAGAAGGTGATCCATCAACTACTGCTGTTGTTCGAGGAGTTTACCCTGAGATGTCATATGGTCTCTGAACTCGACCATGATTTTATCCATGTCGTCCCGAGTAAAGAATTGAGACATATCTTCATGAGAGGAAACCTCGTGGCTTGCTTCTGTAGCATTAGTATCAGGTGCATCGGTATTTGCCGGACGAGAGGATGTTGTATCTTTCGTTCGTTTGTTCGCCATGGACTAATGCAAGCTCGCCCCCCTTGCGGGCACGCCAAAGTGTTGACGTCAAAATTTGGTCACTAGTGACGTTCGACCCCCAATCATGTGAAGAGCACACGAATATTGATTAAAAAATAGAAAAAAGAAAACGGGGAAAACACACAGACTTTTTATAGTGGTTCGGCGAAGACTGTGCCTACGCGCATTTTATATATATTATTTCTGCTTTAGACCACAAGTACAATGCTTTTTCTATTCAAAGAAAAGGGAGAAGACGACTATTACCTTGTACCGAGCTTCTGCTGGACTTCCAGGAGTGCGATCTGTCTAATTTGGCTGGCTGCGCATTTTGGGCTTCGATCTGACCTGTTGCGGCTTTTTCCAAAAAGAGAGCTAACACCTAGCCTCCTCTATTGTATGAGACCATCAGTGATGTGGAAATGTCGCCTGGTATGGATCCTCGATGAATAAATGTTACTTTGCCCATATCTCCTTTGATTAGGAACCTTATGGATTTACCATAAAATCATAGCCATAGTATAAACGTAGAATGCCTATTTACGAGGCCACCGTAGAACCATAGAATATCTATTTACGAGACCACGACTATATTGGGGGGGAATTTCCCAAAAACGTCTTGCAAATATAACCCAACCTTGCGGAAAAACAAATAGGAACGGATTAATGGTGAGGCAAAACAAACAACAGATAGTCACCAATAAAACAATCATGGATCAAGCAATAATAAAAAGAACACAAGAGATTTGTAGTGGTTCCACCAACATCTTGTTTAGTGTACGTCCACTTGGGGAGGGGAGATTTCATTATTTTTCTAAATAAGAGAATATTACAAGACTGATAATAGAGGAGAAGAAGAAGAAGAAGAAGAAATACAACTTGAGAGATTATGCATACATTTACCTAATCCCTATAAGGATTAATACTTGGGCTTGAAGTAACTGATTTATGGTTATAAATCAATGCCTAATTAATTCTCCAATTTATTTGCTCCTGATAAGATTCCTTGTTTAATAAACCAATCAGAGTGAATTAATTCCTTACTTCAATATCCCAAAGAAAACTTTTTCATATTCTTCCACTTATATAGGTAATTTATTGCCCTGTCTACTTTTACAAAGGAGACAGTAATTTTTTTGATATCTTCCAAATCTTCTACAGTTGAAAATATTATATTATTCAAATTAGCATTATTTCCCAATTCTTCCCAAATGGAAATATTGTATCACCATAATCAATAATATCTTCCAAATCTTCTTCAAATGGAAATATTATATAACGAAATCTAACAGATAGAACTATATAATGCTTATTTATGAGGCCACCATAGAATCATAAAATAACCATAGAATTGTACTTATAACTTAACATCATTTTTAAGTTCATTTATATTATAAGCCATTTTATTCATTTATAACCTCATGTCATAATTATATCTGCATCTAAATCACGTTTGTTTATTATGATTCTTTGTGTCTGTACAATCTATCATTATATATGCAAATATATTCAGTCCATTTTTCCATTATAACCCATTTTGAAATTATTTGGCAAATCATATCAAGTTTGCCTATTTTTTTGCCCAATTCCCTTCTGTTACAGTTTTTTGTTATATGTTTATTATCTACAAATTTAGCCTAAATTCAAAAAATCCCCTTTTTACATAATTTCGTTTAAATTATATTTTCCAAGGTGCGTAAAAAAAAAATCAGTCACATGACTTAGTCGCCTAAATCAGTTGTATACAAATGTCAATACTACAAAGCCAAAAATAAACATAAAACCATAAAATCAGATGTAGAAAGGGGGAAATAAGACTGAGAAGATATCTTATAGTATATTAAATATGAACTAAATAAAAGTTATAAGAAAAAGTCAGAAAAAATGTAGAAATAGCTAGAAACATATTTACAGGAAAAACTACAAATTTACATAAAATGAACAAAACTGTGAGAAACTGAAAATAAATTTGTAAAGAAAAACTACAACTATACCAATGCTTATTTACCCAAATATATCAAAAATCTATGTAATTATAAAAACTCGCCATGACAAAGTGTTTCTCCATGGACTGGTAGAATCCGCCTCTAGAATACATATGCATAAATATTGTTATTTATGAATCTCTTTTCCCTTAAATTTAAAATTTTAGGTTGGTCTCTCTAAAAGAAAAGATTGAAACTATGCAAAAGAAAGTGATTACATTATGAATAAATAGGGTGGTATGTAGATCTATTTATATGTTACATTAAGGATCCTAGACCGTCAGATTTATGGACTAAATCTAGATCAACCCGTCATTGGAACAATCGGAACTTTCCACGTCAACTTAGTTTTGAAAATAGGCTAATCAAAAGGAGCCGATTTAGCTAAAAACGTTGAAAAAATCAATCGTTCGTCTATTTCATGCCAGGCATGAAATCATGCTGTGTTAAGGAGGTGGTCAACCCACTTAGGCCGGGTCGACCTATTGGTCGGGTCAACTCGATCCTTATATGTATGTATGCATGTATGTATATATGCATGTGTTTGTGAATGTATATATATAGAAGCATTTCGAGGCACCCTTGCTTTGTAGCACACCTTTAGCACTCCTACTGGTTCGTGAGCTATGGTAATCCAAATTCAACAAGAATTGTAAATGCTCAATCCACATACATATTAACATCTATCGAAATTCTGAGCTCATTTCGACATTCATAGAATAATATATTTAATGTTTACATTTAACGGTTCAAATAAATGTCTAAACGGTGAATAATTAAGTTAAGATTTTGAAAATATTATGAATGTCGGAACAAGCTCAAATTTTAGATAGATGATAACATATATGTGGATTGAACATCTACAAATTCTTACTGGATTTGGATTACCGTAGCTCACAAACCGGTAGGTGTGCTAAAGAGGTGTTACAAACAAGAGTGCCCAGGAATGCTTATATATATACATACATATTCTCTTATTCTGGTTTGAAATTCAAATTGTCATAATTTGTTCGTTATATGTCCATTTTTCGCAAATCAAACACGTAACTTGTTAGAAAACAACAACGGACCCAAAGGTTCAAGTCCCATTGTCAAATTCTAACTATTTTCAACTTATTATTTTATTAATTATTTCATTAATTAATTATTATGTATTAAAAATTTGGGTTTTTACTCCTATCATGGGTGTTGTCTAATGTTTCTTTTCATATTTATCCAAATTGAGCTCCTACAATTTTGATTTGATGTTGTTTTGAATGGAGTGCACTCTGATTACACCAATGTAGTGAACTTAGATACTGCATAGACTGTAATGCTTATAAATGATATAAAGGTAAAAATGTAATCCTACTTACTCTAATTTCGATAATATATTTATCGTGTACACTGTTATAGTAACATATTGTATTATATGTATACATAGTTTAATGGATCCTTAAAGGATGGCAACCCGTAACATCCTTTAAATTACTAATGCATTTCCTTAAACATTTCACTTGAGATTGATTTACTTGCATAAGAACGCTTATCCTGACTTGAGTATTTTGCTTTAATTCATGTTTGGATTAGATTGAGTATCACAACATTTGAAATAGCACCTTTTTTAGAAGGAGACTTGTAGAAGACTCATCTATTTCATTACAAGAATTCACGGCTATTCCAACGGCTCACAGCCGTTGGCGGCCCTTTGAAGCTATTGGAATAGCAATAACGTTTTCCAACGACTTCTAACGGACATGAGGGTCCTTTTTAACGGCTTCAAACGGTCTTCAGCCATTGGAAACCGTTTGAAATAAAGGACCAAATTACCGTTGGAGGTCGTTGTAAAAAATGAGATATTTTTTTATAATAGCAAGCAAACAACCTTCCAACCACCTCACTTCCAATCCATTTTTAATCCAATTCCAATCAATTCCACATATATACAACACATATATACCAATAACGAGAAAATAAGTCAAAGAAACATCAATATATACATGACAAACAATCCAAACATCCAGAAAACTAACACATACATGTCCATAAATCAAATACATCAAAGTTACATGTCCACAAATCATCAAAACATATCCAAAGTATCATCCTCACTCACTTTGTGCCAATACATACAATATCCAAACAAAATGTCACCATCTCCAAGTCATATAAAAACACATACCTCAAGCATCAACTTCGTCGCCTCAGGAAGTATTAGACGAGGAAGGAAAAGTACCATGATTCTGCATATACTCTACAAGCTTCTGATTTAGCTGCTCCATCTGTATAGCCCACAGACGATTCTCCTCTTGCAGCTGCTCAATCATGATTCTAAGCTCTTTAATTTCTTCCTTATCTTGGGACTTCTTAGCTTGTTATGTCTGCAAATAGAATGAATATCAAAAATTTATGTCAGCATATAAAATATTATAACACTATAAATTTAAACGTTAATTTATTATATGTGTGCAAAAGGATTCATTACTGTTAGGTTACCAAACCCATAATATATACTCCGTTGCGACGGATCCATAACAACGTCAAATATGTTGTCTTCCTCCTCTGGTGTCAACTCATCAAGACCAGACTCCTTAAGCGAATGAGTCTATGCCTCTTGAAACCTTGCCTATAATGCAAAGAATAATTTCATTTGAAAAACAATAAAATGTTGTTTATATTTTACATTAGCTAGTAATTAATAAAAAAATTGATGTGAGTAATGAATTTAAAATACACGTATATATGCACTGATGTCCTATCCTGATCACCCCACTGATATGTGACGTTGCCAGCCTCGTCTACATGTCTGGATGCATGGGTGTAAGTAAATACGTCCATATAGGACACAGGATGTCCACGAGCTCGTTCACGCAACTGATAATTTGGATAATTCAGTTCCACATAGTTAATTATAGAGCTGATCAACATACAAAATGTAATCATTGGTAAATTTACCATGTACACGCGGTGATGCTGGAAAGACTTGGATCCTCCACGATGAGTTACTGGATTTTTTTCTCCTGTTTGCGGAGTTCCTAGCTGACTCCGCCTTCAAATGTAAATTGACAAATTATTTAATAATCAGAAAAAATAAACGAGATTCATTATAAATTTACCTTGAACTCATATGTGTCCCATCACTCAACCATCTTATTAAATGGTACAAGAAGGCAATTCCCAAAATATACTCTGTTTGCACCAATTATGAATCGTCGATTTACTTTGAATTTAAATTTGTTTTTCGGTTTCGTGTATCTTTGGATGATATTTTACAAGTTCATACGTATCCTCACTTGTCCAAACCATTGGTGGTCGTAGAGTCTCATGTCTATTAGCCATGAAGTTTTTTTTTGTCTCTTCTAAAATGAAGAAAACATTGATGACAATCAAACTATGAAATTTACCTCCCATACGGTAACGAAAATACCCGTGTTTCTTCAATGCAATAAGGACAAGCAAAACGACCGGTCGTACTCCAACCCGAAAGTATTGCATATGCAAAAATATCACTAATGGTCCATAATAATGAAATGAACATCTGATTTTTTTTATTTTTTTTTGACACGTCGTATGTTTTAACTCCTTCATACCGATATTTTTTCAACTCTTTGATTAGTAAACATCAATGCCCTATGTTGGATCATCAGGGCCAGAAACGACAATTATGAGAAACATATATGGAGTTTTCATACACATTCAGGGGGTAGATTGTTTGATTATTATAGGCCAAGATGAATATTTAGAACCAAACAGAGACAATGGTGAGAAGTCATCTGTACATAAACATAGTCTAACGTTGCGGCTGTCCGCTGCGAAATCAGGATATTTCTTGTCAAAATGTTTCTATGTTTCTCCATTTGATGGGTATGTCAACGTACCTTCTTGACGTGTTCTCACACCGTGCCATCTCATATTGGCGCAAATGAATCTTAACCATATTCGGTATTAAATAGTTCAACAATTTGCACCAACTATATGGACAATGAATTTATGTACTGTTTCCAATGTTACTTATCGCAAATTCTATGAACAGTTTTACCCTATTTTCAAGATGTTCACTTATTGCACCACTAATTTCCATTCTTGGGTATATCCAGCTCCGATCAATAAAGTAATTGATCATTTTTCCTACTTTAGAACCTATGATAAAGTAAAATAAATTAATCATTAATTTTATATATTGTTTAAATTTTATATACTGATTTAGTAAACATGTACTAATTAGTTTTATATGCTTTTTGCAAACTTTATTTTAAATAAACAACCATTGGTTCATTGACGTTTATGTGTCTTCTTTGATGATCAACCATCATACTTCCCATTACAAACACAATAGTAATTATATTTATGTATCATATCATTTTAAACGATTTCACAAAATTTCGGCAGCATTTCCCCCGTGTTCCTTGTATCGTACACACATGCATGTAAACAAGGAACGTAAAAGAAATGCCGTCGAAATTATGTGTCGTTTAAAGTGATATGATCTACGAAATATAATTACTTTATAGTGTCTGTAACTTTTCCAATACAGGGACAAATCTGACAAACGATGTATCAAATGAATAGAGATGTCTGTTTTGTAAAAAAAAAAAAAAAAAAACGAATATTCATATAACATTCATATACAACGTTTGTCAGACTTGGCCAAATAATATCTAAGGGTTTAAGTATTTGTCCATATTAAATTTAAATATACAATTTGTTTATATTTTACTGTTTTCTTACATGTATATAAATTATATATTTTTACAATTTATTGAATTCTAACTACGATGATTACTATTAAAATCATTTTGCATAAAATTCATGTTCGCACAAATTTTCCGAAATTGCGATCACTCAACGTAATACGTACTTCATGTTTGCATAAATTATATTATTAGCAAACTCTATTACACACATATCGTTCGCTAACCAAAGCTACCTAAACATACACAATATACAAAATTAAAAAAATGTAAAATTCCTAACAATTTGATCATGATGGTGATAATAATAGAAATTAGAGTGTAGTATGATGTAATATACATATACAAACAATTAGAAACCAAGTAAATGTCAAATTAAACCTGAAATCGATGAAAACCTAAAATTAGGTTTAGAGAAATTACATAATTCGGAGAACAACAAGAGTGGAGACGGGTTGGAGAAGCTTTCAGATGGCGTCGGAGGCGCTTGGGGTGATAGCGAAATTGAAGGGGAGAAAATGGTGGAATCGGAGGAGAAATCAAATTGGGGAAGGTGGGTAACTAAAAATGAGCAGCATGTCGTGTTCTCTAGAAAATATGCAGGAAAATTTTCAATGGCTACTAACGGCCGCCAACAACCATATTCCATTGGTTTCCAGTGGCCGCCAACGGCTTTAATTTAGCCGTTGGAATACATTGTTCTTCTAGTAGTGTTTCTTTCTGTCGTTTGTTCATGTATTAATGAAATTCTATTTATTAGACTTCCATTGTATCTATATATTTAAACACTAATGTATTGTATTATTTTATTTCTTTGTGAGATGTTGTATTATTTTGTGTTTGTGATTTGGTTTTTCTTAAACCCCATAGAAATAACTATCTTCTGTTTCGAACGATTAAGTTGGTTTTATTATCCACTTAAATGATCGAAAATAGCAAGTAATTAGAAATGGCTTTTTTTTGTTGGATCGCGGCGACTAGCGACAGTAAGCCATGGTTACTAACTGTCGCTGTCAGGAGCCTTTCTTGTAGAGTCGCTTCTTTTTGATGTATCGCAAAAACATTTCTTCATTCCTGAAGAGTTTTCATGAGGTGGGAATTAATAATGAAAAAAATATGTTAAAGCTTGTGTAATTCCACTTTTTACGAACTTCTTTCATTGCAATCTCTTTCATAGTGCCCATTTTGCTTCAGAAGAAGCATATCTTTGATGTTGAAAGTTTGAACCTCCTTAGATAAAAGAAAATATAATCCGAGTGCTTGTTGAAATATCGAGTTCGTTTTCTTTTCTGAAGCATATTCCCATTTTGAATGAGTATGATCAATTAATATGGCAAGATGTTGAATATGAATGAGATCCTCCTAGGTGCTGCAATTGCCACTGTTTTGGACATTTTGATTCTATGTGTCAATTTCAAAATGTTTGGGTTCCCAAGCAACAGGTCCATCTGATAGAGAAGTCAAGCGGTATGGATATAAAACCTAATGAATAACCTCCGAAGGCTCCGGTTTCCATTGATGCTTCTCAATAGCATCTCTAAGAGGCGCAGGTCCAAGTTGGTAATAACTCGTATGCACAGAGGATTAGTACGTTGCAGCTTGACAGTGATATATTTACTACTGACCATGATGATATGAAATCTATGGATACTAGTGATGCAATGGATATGATTAACCGCTTCAGCACGGACAACAACACAAGAGGACGCATAAGGACATGATCGAGGATGGCACGCAAGGACAGTTCCGACGACGCAATGGATAATGGCCAGGCAGATGTTACTAACAGAGTGTTATTGACAACCCAGAATGGAACAAGATGGTAAGGCAGTTTGAGAAAAAGAAGAAGAAGGCGAAGAAACTCAAGAAATTGACTAGCTTACCTGATTCGGGACCATACTCATCTTTTAGTACCTAGAGTGACAGTATCATTCAGTCGAAGATCGTCATATGTCTTTTAAAGTCTTTTAGATAGTCTTGTATATGACTTAGCTAGGTTTTGTCTTGTATCGTGTCATTGATTTTATATCTGTAGTTTGTACTGAGTCTCTGTACAAGTGAGTTTTCTCCAGAGTGAGTAGTCCATTAGTTATTGTGAGTTGTACAACTAGAGATGTAACACACACACACACACACACACATATATATATATATATATATATATATATATATATATATATATATATATAAAGCACCAATTTTCTATTTAAAAAAGTGCTTATTTACTTTTAATAGTAAAAGTAATTTTTCAAAATCATGACGTTTCTTTTAAAAACAACATAGTTGACAGTAGAGGCTAGCTAATTGATTTCCTTTAAAACCTGTTTGGTCCAGAACCAAGGTACCATGAATATTAAGAATATGCAAAAAAATTAAAATATGTGAACACTCAGCAGCTTCAAGATATCATCAAACCATCATATGCAAGTGAGGCAAAGTTGATAAAGAATATTCATCCAATGTGCTCAAGGACCATAAAAACATTTGTTATGGTTGGATTGAACTTTTAGTCATGTATTTCTGTTCATCTTGGTCTTTCTTCATCACTTTAATCGTTCTTTTATGCTGTAAATCTTCTCAAAACACAAAATATTAAACAAAACCAAAGTAAAATATTCATCTTTTTACTCTATCAACTCATACAAAAACAATAAAACTCCCGATCACAGACCAAAATATTTCAGTTTTATTATTCTGTTCCATAATCAGAACCGAATCAGGAGAACAAGAATTAGGGTGAAAATTACAAAACATGCATTTTGCCAACTAGAACAGAATACAACCTCCACAAGAAAAATTAAATGAAAAAGAAAACCCATGACATTTGCAAACGGGATAAACGAACAAACTCCCATTACATTTACAAAACATGCATGACCTGCCAAACCAAAACATATGCGAAATGCCATTAAAATTTCCCAGCAGAATGCTTCATCTTACTTATATATCTATTCTTCAATTCCATGATAATTTGCATGACAAAGTGACTCTCGAACCCTACATTTCCTTCTTCACTTTCGGCAACCGGACGAACCACAGCCACATCTCTAATTACTCCCTTGAAAGAAGTATAATTAATACCCATTTTTTCTGCCAACTTCCATGTATTGCTTGCTAGACCTAAAAACCGCCTTGCCATTTCGGAGAAGCCCTCAAATGTTTCGGGAAGAATATGATTTTCCATTAAAATCTTAACCAAATACACGAAATCCTCTATGCCCAGCAACGAAAACCATACTTCAACCCTTGGTTCACCCCATATAATGCCAGTGCCAATTAGAACGTCTCTGAAGATCTCAGGATCGATGCCATCCTTCTTATATACTTCCAAATTCAGACCACGCAGGTTTAACCTCTCAAGAAATGCATCAGATAAGGTTTTAGGGCAGTAATTGGAGTCGGACATGTTAAAATGGAAGGCCCAAATTGAAGGGTGTCCTTCAACGACAGGGAGTTTTTGTTTCCAATTAAAGAGAGTGAAACCAAGCTGGATGATTGGGAAGTTTCCAATGTGGAGCTTCACGAAATCATATACAAGTTCAGGGGTTGCTGATTTGTTATTCTTGTTGAAGAAGTCCATGGCGCAGCGCGTAGGGTACTTGCACTTGATGGAGGCTAAAGAACATCTTCCTAAATTGTTTTTTATGTGATCGCATTCCATTATCAGGTTGGATGCCCATACGTTTCTAACTCTGATTTGTTTTTCTTCTTCTTGAGCCATTTTTGAATTCAAGAAAGGAAGGGGTGCTCAAAGATTGGAGTAAGGGGGCGAGAATAAATTTGGATTTGATCGTGGATGTTTATGAGAATAAAGAGGTAAAATCACCTAATTGCCCGTTATACAGTGAATGAGTTTCGGTTAACTAGGGTTTGAAATGAGGTTTAAGATAATTGATCGAGTACATTCCTCGTGTTCTGTTCATATATCTTAAAACTACCACAAAGTCCATGGAAGTAGAAGCATGTACGGCTTGGGCAACTAAGGTGCCGTTCTCAACAAAGATTTGGACAGTTAATTGTGGGCTCGTGGAGAACAATATTGATCTATAATAGTAACGGTTTAAAATGCTCAGTTCACCCAGCAGAGAAAATCAAACTGTTGATGTTATGAGTCGGACGTTTTTGGTTCGATTTCCCCTTCCGATCTATAAATTCGATTACGTCATCTCATTATTTCTCACTTCAACCTGCAGACACTCCAATATATGTACCTTCTAGACTTTTTTTCTTGACGGTTACAACATCTTTTATGATATTTTTCTCCGATAGTTTGCTTATAAATCCAGATAGAAGTCTGAGACTGGACGTAGGACGGTGCTTCGAACCAGTATAAAAATACCTGATGTGATTTTTCTATTTTACTGCATTTACTGTTATATATCAGTGATTATATGATACTTATACCATTTTATTTTTGCCTTCATAGCTATTGTATATTTGTGTGTTATACACCATACTATACGATCCGTGTGTACTGTATTTGTTGGAAACAGTGGTTCGGCTGAGTCGTGGACTATGTCACTTTCTTGAAGACGTTTCGGCGATCTACTCAAGGTGCAAAGTAGTTCGTACTGTTCGTCGCCGCCTCTGGGATAAAACAGCATCTTCCTTGTTTTTCTTTCTATATCGGACCATTTGCACATATGAATCCGATTCAGTTTGCACTCTAAAATAATACTGCTCAAGTTTATTTTCTTTCTATTTTTCAAAAAAGAATGGTTGAGAAGAGGATAGAAAAATATATATGATTTTTTTTTTTTCTGTGGAAGAGGAAAGAGGGTTTTTTCTAGAAAAGAGCAATGAAAAAATGTTCTGTATTCTATCTTCTTTCTGGTCTATGACCAAGTTCTTATACAGAAAAAAAAAACGGTAGCTATTCTAGTGGGTGGAAAATTGAACTGAAATTAATGCCATATTTAATGAAAAACCACTCAAAGAAATTTGCAATGTGTAAATTGCATTCGTTTCATAAAGAGAAGATGAATGTTAAAAAATATTTATTTATTACCATTCATTGCAATTTGCTAATGCTATTTATATTTTGTAACAACTCAATCAAATGCATGTATACATTTATATATATACACACTCAACTGTTATGCAAATGTAACAACTCTAGCAGAAAATTTATTGATACAAAATATAATACCGTTTATAACTTCTAACGGCTCTATGCATTAATGGCTCATAAATATGCATTAACATCTCAAAATAATGGCACAAAATATGTTACCGTTATTAACTTACAACGGCTCGATTGAATTAATTGCTCAATAATAAAAAAATTTGGTAATGCAATTAATTCTCCTTTTTTTTAATAAATTCACAAAAGTTCCAATAATCCCCCACTTGAATTTCTTAAAAAATATTTTTGAGCAGTTCATTAAAAAATACATAAGATTGTGCATAAACAAAGGTGTCATCTGACTTGAACCTTTGCATAGTGAATAAGATTCAGTTTTTACTAGAGTGACACGTAGTCTTGAACTCTATTCCTAACATCAAACCACACACAACCTTTCTAGAGTGCAATCAAATAAGCCCGTGCATTTATGGCCATGCACGTCTATCCCAGTTTAGTGAACGCTCTAGGAATCTTGCCCAGAACTCCATAGGAAACGGCCACATTTCCACATTCACAAAGGTGAGTCTATCAAGAGTACTCCTGAAGGTAGGTACTCCACTCCAAATAGAGTATAGATCTCATTAAGAGTTTCTATTAACTCATCCTCTAATCACTTCAGGAATGCATGCTTCTTGGTTTATTAAATAGCATGTTCAATTCCTATCACTACACAACTTGTTTTTACCCATTGAACCTAGTTCTTGGGATCTCCAGTCATTTAGGTCGGGTTACCATTGTGCGTGACTCATCAATCCAAGGGCAATAGTCTCATTCTTTTAGATTCATTCAGGACTTTCTTTCTGGTCAGTCCTTTCGTCAAAGGATCTGCCAAGTTATCATCACTTTATATGTGATGTTCTCTAACAATACTGTGCATACGACTGTCATTTCTTACCGATGTAATATCGGTTCTGTCCTTCTTTCAATCGTCAAATTTTCATCACTATGTATGTGATGTTCTCTTACAGTATTGTCCTTACGACTGTCGTCTTTTACCGTTATCATAACGGTTCAATACTTTTTGCAACAGCCGCGGTACTATCGCAATCGATTACACCATTGGTGTCTATTTTTCCCATAAAGGGATCTCAACTAGCAGATTTTTTTAGTTCTCTGCTTCTTCACTAGCTGTGGCTAGTGCTATTATCTCAGTTTCTATAGTAGACTGAGTCAAAATAGTATGTTTCCTAAATTTTTTCAAGAAACAGCTTCTTTAATGATGCTAAATATATTGCCACTGGTTGCTTTTAATCATCATATAAAGTATTCCAGTCTGTATCAGAATATACTTCAAGTACAGCTGGAAACTTTTCATAATGTAATCCAAGGTTCAAGGTTTATTACAGGTATCTCATAACCCTCTCAATAGCATGTTAATGCTCTATACTAGGTCTACTAGTAAACCTGCATAATAATACACAACATAGGCAATGTTGGGTCTAGTACAATCAGTGACATCCGAAGGCTGTCAATGATGCTCACTTACTTTGACTGTCTTACACCTTCACCAGTGTTCTTAAATGTCTTTACACTGAGATCATATGGTGTACATATTGGTTTACAGTCAAAGTGATTATCTTTCTTTAGAAACTTCTCAATATAATGAGATTGATCCAAAGAAAGTCCTTTTTTCGGACCTAGTAATTTTTAATACCAAGGATTGCATTCGCTTCACCTAGATCTTTTATATCGAAATTGGCACTTAATAAGGATTTGAATGAGTTTATGGCATGAATGTTAGACCAAAAAAAAAAGAGTAGGTCATCTACATAAAGACATATAATAGTGCAAGTGTCATTCTTAAATTTGTAATGAATGCATTTGTCACTTTCATTAACTTTAAATCATGTGAAATGATTAAGTTATCAAAAAAAAAATTATGCCATGTTTAGGTGCTTGTTTTAAACCATATAATGATTTATCTCATTTGCATACTTTATGTTCTTGACCATGTACTACAAATCCTTCAAACTGGTCCATATAAATTTCTTCTTCTAATTCACCGTTCAAATATGCAGTTTTAACATCCATTTGGTGTATTAATAAATTATGAATGAAAGAAAACGAGATTAATACCCGAAGGGATGTAATTCTAGCTACGGGTGAAAAAAGTGTCGAAGAAATCTATATTTTCTTTTTATTTAAAACCTTTAGCTACTAGTCGTGCTTTATATTTGTCAATAGTGCTATCAGGTTTTAATTTCTTTTTAAGTACTCATTTACAGCATATAGATTTACAACTAGAGGGTAAATCTGTCAATTACCAAGTCTTATTGGATTCCAGAGAATCCATCTCATCATTTATAGCCTCTCGCCAAAAATCGGTGTCTAAATAAGATAAGGCCTCTTGGAGGTTTAAGTGATCCTCCTCTATAGTAAAAGCACAAAAATCCAAACCAAATCTTTTATGGTTTTCGCTCTTTTACTTCTTCTAGGTTCAACTTCAGAACTTTTATTAAGTTCTATTCTAATAGGCATACTTGATGTGCCCCCACTATTCCTTAATTTAAAAGGAAATTTTGTTTCACAAAAAATCGGCATCATTTGATTCAAATATATTATATGCATTTATGTCATAAAATCTGTATGCTTTGCTATTGATAGCATAGCCTATAAATACACATTCATATGCTCTACTTGCCAATTTTTATTCTCTTAGGGTCTAAAAGCGAATATATGCTAAACAACCCCAAGTTCTAAAATATGAGACATTGGGTTTTATGATTCTTTAAAATTTCATAAGGTGAAATTTCATTATTAGATTTGGGGATTCTATTCAGAAAATAGCATACAGTTAATAATATATCCCCCACCAATGTTTTGCTGCACCATAAATTAATAAGATGGAAATTACAAATTCGGTAAAGGTCCTATTTTTTCCTTTACCGTTCATATCAGGTGAATAAGGTGCAGTTCTTATAGTAATTCAGAATAGAACTAGATTCATATTCTGTTCTTCTATTACTACAAAGTCCTTTATTTTTCTTGTTTGATAAATTTCAGTTTCATTTTTGAACGTCTCAATCATCACTTTTATTTTTCATGAGAACTACAAATTTGAAAACAGAACAATCGTAAATAAAAGTGATGAAATAGTGTTGTCCATATCTAATCAATGTTGTTCATTTTCACATAAAATACACTCATTGATTATTAAATCTACACCATTGTCATTTCCTAGTGACATTCAAAAAAAAGATATTATGCATGTAATTAATGCCCATTTATAATGAAGGCATTTCCAAATTTGCATACAATTAATCTCAATTTGTGACATTCCCTAAATATATGCATATAAACTTCGTCAATTTATTTTGATGCAAAAAACATATTCATCTAATTAATGTCAATTCTCAATGACATTATCAAATAACATACACATTCTATTAATGTCAAATATTTAGTGACATTTCCAAATAATATATGCATTCTATTAATGTCAATTTTAATGACATTATCAAATAACATATGCATTCTATTAATGTTAAATATATAGTGACATTACCAAATAATTTATGCGTTCCATTAATGTCAATTTTTAATGACATTTCCAAATAAACATGTGTATTACCATAAGCAACCAAAAAATTAACAGTGGCTCTCATAACCAATGACCACCGTACAAAGTCTTGCTTATATGCATATAATATCATTCATTATTTTTGTTTGTCAACAAGCTATCTAGACGAGGATCTCCTTCTTCACCAAATATAGAAATGGTTTGCATATGATTTTACCATTGAACACAAAATTCGTGCTTTTGTATAAAAAGGGGGTATTGACAATATTCAATTTAGGACCATTAGGCACTGAACTAATTGTATACAGATCAAATAATGACTGTTTCTCCCAATTTTTTTCATTAGAGATCCTAGTCCAAATAACGTTATTTAACAAGCGACATAAGCAGATCTACCAAAGAAAACTGCTCTTAAACTAAAACAAATAGTTTATCACTTATTTACATATGTAAATATATGTAAACAGTAACAATATGATAATAAAAATAGTACCTTTGTTATCTGAATTGTCCTTGAAATTTCCAAGGTCTTTGATATCATAAAATTATTTTATATTCTGTACATGACAGAAATATCTCTATATACCTTAGCGTTTGTCCAAATTCTCTCTTGAAAATACCAATAGTCCCAAGCCCGCATACACAAAACAGTGATCTCTTTCGTACATCGTCAAGATTTGCAGTCGAAGCCATTGTTTTTCCGATAACGTCTTCAATTTGTTGGAAACAGTGGTTCGGCTGAGTCGTGGACTAGGTCACTTTCTTGAAGGCGTTTCGGCGATCTACTCAAGGTGCAAAGTAGTTCGTACTGTTCGCCGCCGCCTCTGGGATAAAACATCCTCTTCCTTGTTTTTCTTTCTATATCGGACCATTTGCACATATGAATCCAATTCAGTTTGCACTCTAAAATAATACTGCTCAAGTTTATTTTCTTTCTATTTTTCAAAAAAGAATGGTTGAGAAGAGGATAGAAAAATATATATGATTTTTTTTTCTGTGGAAGAGGAAGAGAGGGTTTTATCTAGAAAAGAGCAATGAAAAAATGTTCTGTATTCTATCTTCTTTCTGGTCTATGACCAAGTTCTTATACAGAAAAAAAAACGGTGGCTATTCTAGTGGGTGGAAAATTGAACTGAAATTAATGTCATATTTAATGAAAAACCACTCAAAGAAATTTGCAATGTGTAAATTGCATTCGTTTCATAAAGAGAAGATGAATGTCAATAAATATTTATTTATTACCATTCATTGCAATTTGTTAATGCTATTTATATTTTGTAACAACTCAATCAAATGCATGTATACATTTATATATATACACACTCAACTGTTATGCAAATGTAACAACTCTAGCAGAAAATTTATTGATACAAAATATAATACCGTTTATAACTTCTAACGGCTCTATGCATTAATGGCTCATAAATATGCATTAACATCTCAAAATAATGGCACAAAATATGTTACCGTTATTAACTTACAAGGGCTCGATTGAATTAATTGCTCAATAAAAAAAAAAATTGGTAATGCAATTAATTCTCCTTTTTTTTAATAAATTCACAAAAAGTTCCAACAGTATTAGTACGTACACATTCTTCAATGTTTTCGAACAATTTATGAAAATCTTAAACTTATATGATCTACTCTATGTATCACACATAACAGAGATAATCACAGACACAAAATCAAACACAAATATATAAATATAAAATGCAGAAAAAGGAAATAACACACCGGATTTTATACTAGATCGGATTACTCCTACGTTCAGTCCCACGTAGTGCTGGATTACGAAGAGTTTTATTATTATCAATATCCAAGTACAATGCCCTTGATTTCACGGCTACAAGGTTAACACAGCTCCAAACCCCCTTGATTTCACGGCTACAAGGCTAACACCGCTCCCTTTCCTTGATTTCAAGGATACAAGGAACACCCTTTCCCAAACAATTCACAAATGATTACAACAGCTCTATATCTTTTTAATAGCACTTCCGAATTGATAGTAGTAGATAGAGATTGAGAAGAGATGAAGTTTGATGTAATTTGCGTAGAAATCGACAAAGTAGAAATGTAGAAAGCAATAAAATATGAAATATTAATAGTGGTATGAAGATGGGTGATGATGGAGAAGAAGAATTATGAAAAAGTTCAAAATATGCCCCTATTTATAAGATTTGAATGGTTGCAACGTTACAAATAGTGAAAAGACACTTTCTTTGAAATTTGATAAAATGACAGTTGTATGTCGACATAGCCAATTATGTATGTCGACATATGTATGTTGAATTTTGAATTTTGAACTATTTTTTAGTGTTTAACATATATATTATTCTGGAAATTCTTAAATCAAATCTTAGTGATATAAATGAGTATTCTAAAGTGTAAAATCATATGAAAGCATAATAATATATTATATAAACATATTTATAAAGTTATAAGTTTTAAAACTATAACATTGTAATACTATATAACTATATAAACTTCACAAGTCCGCTCACGTGTATTTTTTTTTAAACAACTGGCCACCTCAGCGCTGAGGTGGACAAAACAAGCCTATTTCTGTAAATAGTTTTAAAACTAGGCTAAATCCGCTATTAGTTTTAAAAACAAGGCTACTTTGAAAATTTGTCCATGTATATATATTCTCTCTTCTGGTTTGGAATTCAAATTGTCATAATTTGTACGTTATAGGTCTATTTTTCGCAGACGAAATACGTAACTGGGTCTGAAAAAGCAACGGACCCAAAGGTGCAAGTCCCATTGTCAAATTCTGACAATTTTCAACTTATTATTTTATTAATTATTTTGTTAATTAATTATCATGTATTAAAAATTTGGATTTTTACACCTACCATGGGTGTTGCCTCATATGCCTTGTAATGTTTATCCAAATTCAGCTCCCTAATTTTGATTTGGTGTTGTTTTGAATGGAGTGCAGTGAACTTACGATACTGTATAGACTATAATGCTTATAAATGGTATAAAGGTAAAAAATGTAATCCTACTTACGCTAATTTAAATAGTATATTTATCATACACACTATTATAGTAACATGTTGTATTATATGTATATATAGTTTAACGGATCCTTAAAGGATGAGAACCCCTCACATCCTTTAAATTAATGATGCATTTCCTCAAACAATTCACTTTAGATTGATTTACTTGCATAAGAATGCTTGTCCTGACTCGAGTATTTTTTTTTTCAATTTATGTTCAGATCATATTGAGTGTCACATCATTCGAAATTGCACCTTTCAAAGTAGGAGACTTGTAGAAGACTCATCCATTTATTTCTATCATCTATTCATGTATTAATGAAATGCTATTTATTAGAGTTGCATTGTTTCTATGTATTTAAACTCCGATGTAGTATTATATTACTTTATTGTGCGATGTTGTATTATTTTGTGTTTATAATTTTGTGATTTGATTTTTATTAAACCCCATAGAAATAACAATCTTCTGATTTGAACAATATGAGTTGGCCTTATTATCCACTTAAATGATCGAAAATAACAAGTCATTATAAACGGCTTTTTGTGTCGTATCACAGTGACTAGCGACGATAAGTCATACACTACAAGAAGCGGCTGGAACTGCAACGGGGGAGGGCGACGGCTTGCGACGGCTAAAAAAGCGGCCGTCGCAAGCCGTTGCACGGGACGAGATAATTACCTGTCACTCCTTCTTCCCCAAATCACTTCTGCAACGAAATTAAACAAAAAAAAACCCTCTCTGCCGCCGTCGCTCCCCCTTGCTCCGATTTCAGCCCCTCCAATCCTCTCAAATCGTGCCGGTATGTCTTCTAAACTCTATTTCATGTTTAATTAGGGTTATTTAGAGTTATTTAGGGTTAATTTGTATGTTTAAATTGGGTTGTAAATTCAGTGTCTATGGACATGAAATTGGTTGTCTTGTGAGATGCATATGATGTTGCTTTTGTTATACATTGATTTGAGAATAAGTGGAATTGATTAGGAGGTTAAAATCATTGATTATCACATATGTACTTTGATTTAGGAGCATGAAAACGACGATTATCATGTATGTAAACGTGATTGGTTTGCTGTAGTAACTTGATTATGATTATCACATATTTATAACGTAACACCTTAAATTTGAATTGAAATTAAATATTTAACTTGAAAGCTTAGTTTGTATTTAAAAAATTGAAACTAATTTATTAAAATTAACTTCATAATTTATACATTAAACTAAAATTAACTAAAACTAATTTATACTTCATAATTTTCACTGTCATATTATTTTACAAATTGAAATTAGGCAAAAATATTATATAAACGCTATGTAGTTAACGCGCGAGCGTAGACGGAAAAAGGTGCAAGGCGCAACTAAGGGGCTTTATTGAAGTTTAAGGCGCACCTATTACATAAAGCGCGCTTTTTTCATTTGAATTGTTTTTTTGATTTAAACTTAGGTTAAATGTTTTTTTGACTATTTATGTGAACCCCTTAGATAAATTTGGCCCCGTCCGACATTTGTTGTATATGATCGTTATATGGGTATTCGTTTTTATACAAAACGGAAATCTATATTCATCTGATACAATATTGTTGGATTTGTCCTAGTATTTCGGACAAGTTACAAATATAATAACGTAAGCATATTTTATAAATCATTCCAGGTTAAACGGTTAACAAAATTTCGATGGCACTTCCTTTTTGTTCCCTGTGTACACGCATTTGTGTACGATACAGGGACCAAAGGGAAGTGCTGCTGAAATTTTGTAGAACCGTTTAACCTGAAATGATTTATAAAATATACTTGCGTTATTATATTTGTAATGGAAAGTAGGTAGACTGGCCGTCAAAGCAAAAAGGTAATAAACGAAAACATGTAGTAGTTATAAATGAAATTTTACAAGATTTCAATTAATATAGTATTCGATCGAATTTTCTAACATATTTGTTGAAAATCAGGAAAATGTCCGATTATTTTCGTGATCGTAGTTGGATGTATCAACCCCGAACCGGTAAGAAAGGGTCGATAAAGAAACATTTTTGTAATGGGGTCCAAGAATTTATTAGATTCGCTATATCTAACAATCGGGGCAACGTAGACGTTCGTTGTCCATGTAGTAAGTGCAAACATCTAAAGCATTGGAAGCCAGATGCAGTAGAAGTACATCTGTATAAATTCGGTTTTGTATCGAATTATTACTTTTGGGATCGTCATGGAGAACTTGTTCAACCTACGTCAGACCCTGTAGTGGTAGAGGACGATAGTACAATGATGAACGATAATACAATGATGAATCCGATAGAAAATATGGTGCAAGATGCAGCACGATCAATGTTTCCTAACATTGGTCCGCAAGGCGACGATGAGAATGAAAATGTTGAAGAACCAACGGCGGAAGCGAAAAAAATTTATGATTTATTGAATTCTGCTAAGAGGCCATTGTGGGAAGGATGTACAAGCGGAACCGAATTGTCTGTAACCGCCGAATTCATCACTATGAAATCAAAATTCAATCTTACAGAAGCTGCATTTACAGCAGTTGTACAAACTGCAAAAAAACATATGCCGCCCAATAATTTGATGTGCGATAGTCATTATAAAGTGAAAAAACTTATGTCTGCTTTTGGACTACCGTATCATAAGATAGATACATGTGTTAAAGGTTGCATGTTGTATTGGAAAGAAGACGCTCAACGTAAAAGATGCAAATATTGCAACGAAGAAAGATATAAACCAAGGAAAAAGAAAGGAAAAGAAGTTCCGTATAAAAGAATGCATTACCTACCCATAACTCCTAGACTTCAACGGCTATATGCATCTTCTGCTACAGCGTGTCATATGCGATGGCATAGCGTGAGAACAGCAGAAGAAGGAACTATGATACATCCGTCTGATGGTGAAGCATGGAAACACTTTGATAGGACTTATCCTGAATTTGCTGCAGAGAGCCGTAATGTTAGGCTTGGTTTATGCACGGATGGGTTTTCGCCATTTTCTCAGTTTGGTAGTAAATATTCATCATGGCCTATCATTGTTACTCCTTATAACTTACCTCCATGGATGTGTATGAAAAATCCATATATGTTTCTAGCGGTTGTCGTCCCCGGTCCCGATGATCCGACACAAGGAATTGATGTTTATCTACAACCGTTGATTGAAGAGTTGAAAATACTGTGGCATGAAGGAGTCGAAACGTACGACGTTTCGAGAAAAAGAAATTTTCGTATGTTTGCATCTGTATTATGGACTATTAGCGATTTTCCCGCGTATGGCATGCTTTCGGGTTGGAGCACTGCTGGACGTCTAGCTTGTCCTCATTGTATGGAGGAGACACGAGCATTTTCATTAAAGTATGGAAAAAAAATTTCTTGGTTTGACTGTCATCGATGCTTTCTACATATTAATCATAAATTTAGAACGAATAAAAAAAACTTTAAAGCTAACAGAATAGAGACTATGCTATCGCCTAAAGTTTGGACAAGTGAAGAGGTATATGATATTGTTATTGAGTACCCAAAGATACATGATGTTGGAAAGCAGGTTGAAATTCCAGGTAAATCGGACATTCATAATTGGTGCAAACAAAGTATATTTTGGGAGTTACCTTACTGGAAAAATCTAAAACTTCGACATAATATTGACGTGATGCACAATGAAAAAAACGTTTTTGATAACGTTTTTAATACAGTGTTGAATGTAAAGGGGAAAACCAAGGACGATGCGAATTCGAGACGTGATATATTACACTTTTGTAAACGGCCGGAACTGCACTTGTATGACGAGAATAAAAAACCTAAAGCATGTTATGAGCTAGACAACAGGCAAGTACAACTCGTGCTAAAGTGGGTGGAAGGATTACGATGTCCTGATGGGATTTCTTCTAACCTCCGTAGATGTGTAGACTTTAAAAACAGTAAATTGAGTGGAATGAAAAGCCATGATTGCCATATCATGATGGAATACTTTTTACCTGTGATTTTCAAGGAATTGTTGCCTACAAAAATCTGGAGTGTAATAACAGAGTTAAGTTTGTTTTATAAACAACTATGTTCAACGACGTTAAAGGTTGATCGTCTACGTAAGCTTGAGTTAGAAATCCCTGTACTGATCTGCAAACTCGAAAAAATATTTCCACCTGGTTTTTTTAATGTAATGGAGCATTTACCTATTCATCTTCCGTCTGAAGCACTCCTTAGAGGTCCAGTCCAATATGGATGGATGTATCCATTTGAGAGGTAATTTTGTATATAATTTTAATAATCGTGATAGATTACACCTTAGATTATTGTACCAACATAATAAATTATTTAATCTTATTATAGGTACTTGAATCATTTGAAGAAAAAAATTAGGCAAAAAGCTCGAGTAGAAGGTTCGATTTGCAAATCGTACCTTGAAGAAAAAGCTTCATTTTTTTCTCTCATTATTTTAGTGAAGATGTGAACTTGTCTTTTGTAACTGTTCCCCGTAATGAAGTCGCTGTTGAACATGAGTCTCCTCAAACAATGTTATCTATTTTTAGACAATATGGAAGACCTGCCGGAAAATGTGTGGAAATATGGCTAAGCGATAAAGATTACAAAGTGGCACACACATATGTTTTGTTAAATTGTGTGGAAGTTGCACCATTTGTCAGGTGATACTAAATTCATATACATTTCAATTATATATTTATTTGTCTCTATTAATAAAAAAGGAACATAACACATATTTGCAGTATCTACGAATCACAATATCCATCTGGTGATCTCAGTAAAGACTTTGCTGGATGGTTCTCAGACTATGTTCATGATCCCAAAAACTCTGTTGTTAACGAAGGATTACGACATCTTGCTATCGGACCAAAAAGAAATGTCAAAACTTATCCAATATACTTTGTCAATGGTTTTAAATTCAATACCGATGACTACGGAGCTGAAAAATTAACGTATAACAGCGGTGTATTTGTCAAGGGTAGTGATGATCCAGAGGAGCATATAAAGGATTTTTACGGCATCTTAACGCAAGTTGTAGAGTTGACATATTATGTTCAGCCCGTAGAGAAAATTTATCTATTCAAATGCAATTGGTTTAGCACTGTTCCTGGTTCTGGAATTAACGTGCACAAAGATTATAAGCTAATCGAAATAAGGCATACGTCGCATTACTATAAATATGATCCTTTTGTGTTAGCTAAGCAAGCATTACAAGTCTATTTTGCTCCGTATCCGTCCTTAAAAAAAGATAAAGCAGATTGGTGGGTTGTTTTTAAAACAAAGGCAAGATTTACATTTGATGGAAATAATATTCCAGACGAAGTGGCGTATCAAGAGGATCTAGATCCAAATACCGAAATAATAATAGCTGATGACATTGATGTAGGGCCGTTGAATGATGAAGCGAATGTATTAGTAGATGCATTTGTAAGTACTGAAGAAAATGATATAGAGTATGAGACTGATCTGAATCCGAACAAGATGAAGACTGATGTTATAAGTACTTATGTTATGTATTATTATGAGCTATGTATTATGTTATGTACTATTCTGAGCTATGTAATTAATAATGATGTTGATTGTTCTTAGCTAGGAATTTACTTACGTTATTTACTATTCTGATTTATGTAATGATAATGTTGACTATGTATGTTATGCAATATTGTTCTTCTCGTTTACGAATTATGTAATGATAGCGATGACTGATGTTAATAATTCAAGTTATTTTGTATGCACATTATATGATTGCAACAGATATGTCGGATGATAGACAGCGACGACGATCGAGGAGTACATCTCAGCCTACTCCTTCACCATCTCCGCATACTCCTTCACCATCTCAGCATACTCCTTTGCCAGGAGCAGGTCCGAGCAGCTTTGTTCCAGATCAGCGTACTCCTGTGCAGATTGTTCCCAAAAGTGCCGGGTAAATGTCAATTTAATTTTATTTCAATTTGGATTATTCAAAATATATGATCAAATTTTTATATCAACATCTACGCAGAGGATTACAGTTTCAGCCAACACAGTTCGTATTAGATATATCGAGGAATTCTTACATAAGCAGGATGTCGGGGGCTTGGCCGCATTGGGATTCTATTCCACCCCATATTAAGAATGCCATTCTGGCTGATGTACTTGTAAGTAATTTTTTAAACGAGTGTTGAAAATTGATATACTGTAAATAATTGAAAATAAATCTAATATGCAGGCCGTTGTCCGTGTTAAGGAGCATGACATGAACACTTTATTGGATATTTGGAATACGAAGATGCGTAAAAATTATCGGGAGACAATTTCAAGGGCGAAGACAGGTGGAAAAAAGCCTTCGTGGATGAGTGATGATGTTTGGGCAGCATTTCAACAGTACTGGCAGACGGAAAAAGCTAAAGTAAGATATAATGAAAATATTTACATTTATATTGATTGCAGTATTTTACATAATCGTGTATCAAATGTAATAGGAAGTAGCATCCAGAAATAAAGCGAACAGAGAAAAGAATCCTGGTCTACACCGTGGTGGCTCTAAATCATTTCAAGATCATAGGAGAGAATTGGTATAAATTTTAAATATTTGTAGCTTATGTTCACGTTAAAATTTAGTGTATATCATTTATTCATATTTTCAATAATTTTATTACTGTATGTTTACTCAGCATGCAAAGATCGGAAGAGAGCCTACGATGGCAGAGGTATTCAGACGTACACATGCGGTTGAGCATACCGACGAGGAAGGAAATGTTACGTATGAATGGGCGGATTCGAAGAGTGCGGGTGTAATGGTAAATATGCTTATCCGTATGAATTAAAATGTTTCATATTCGTTCATATCACAATATATAAGTAAATTTTACAACATTGGTGTTAAAATTGTATTGGTATGTAGGAGAGATACTACACAGAGTCTACTAGAGTGTTGCAGGCTAGTGGACAAGAGGAGCTTACAGTCGCGCAGTCTGATCGTATATGGGACTCTATCATAAAGCCGCCTTCTCGTAACAGGCGATATGGATACGGTAATCAGGAGGTAAGACTTAAATTACAAACTTAATAATTTACAACGATGTGATGCCATAAATATATAAATTGTGGGTATTAATTAGTGCATTTTATATTAATGTTTTGAATTGGAAACATAACGCGTTTTATTTTACAATCAGGAGCTAATAAATTTAATGTGAACTTAATTATTTCGCAGGCTACTCAGAGTGCTTTTAGGAGGTCGATGGAGGAGGAGACTATTGCTCGGATGCAGGAGCAGATGAACGAAATGATGGACTGGCGAAAAACCCAGATGCAACATGACGTAGATGAGCGCATTGCAGCTTACCTTCAGGAGTATGGGTTTATGCCTGGGCAGGGAGGAGATGCTACAAGTGAAGGAGGCGAAGACGACGACGACGAGGCGGCGGAAGATTAGTTTGGATGACATATACTTTGGTTTATGCTTAGGTATGTACATATACTTTGCTTTCATGACGATATGGTATGTTTGACGATGTTATGGTGTGTTTTGGTGACGTTATGGTGTGTTTTCATGACGATATGGTATGTTTTGATGTGTATGACGACGATTTTTTATGATGGATATAGTGTTTTGGATGTTATGTGATGATATTTTATGATGGTGGTTTTAATTTTGGTTTCTTTTTCATTTGGTTTGAGTTGGTGACGAATTGATGGGATAATAGTGGTCTGGTAGTGGCCAATGTGATGGTATTTGATTGGTTTGTGGTTGTGTGGCTTGAAGGAATGGAACTGCTGTTTGCAGTGCAACAATTTTTTTCCAGAATTGCGACGGCTTGCGACGCCAATTTGGTTGGTATATTGCGACGGCTTGCGACGACCACTTTGTAACGCTTAACAACGGTTTGCGACGGCTTGGCGGTAAAATCAACTACTTGCCACGTAAGCAATTTACCGTTGTAAGCCGTCGCTAAAATGGCAACGGAGCCGTCGCTCAAGCCGTTGCAATTTTGGCATCGCGACGACAAAAATTGCGACGGCACTTTGCGACGGCTTGCGACGGCCGCCAACGCCTATCAGCCGTCGCAATTCCCTGTGCATTTTGTAGTGATAGTCACTAGCTGTCGCTATCAAGAGCCTTTCTTGTAGCATCACGATGTATCACTAAAACATTTTTTCATTACTAAAGACGTTTTCCTGAGGTGGGAATTAATAATGCAAAAGATCTATTAGAGCTTATGTAATTCCACTTTTTATGAACTTCTCTCATTGCAATCCCTTTCATAGTGCCCATTTTGGTTCAGAAGAAGCATATCTTTGTTGTTGAAAGTTTGAACCTCCTTAGATAAAATAAGATCAGAAATCTGAGTTTATATATGTGTGTTTTTCATGCGAGAATTCTTTTTACTTTTAAAGTGTTGAGGGGAAAAAAAGAATCACGTCTTAAACCATTTAACCTTTTGGATAAATCATTACTGTGAAATTTTTTTCTAAAAAAATTTCTATTGAAAGACAAAAAATTAATGTTTGGAATGAAAGATGGATAGCGGCTACTAATTTTTCCTTGTTTGACATTATGCCTGTAACTTTTTTTTTTAGCAGTAAATTTTTTTTTTTTAAATCATGACGTTTCTTCTACAGGAAACATAAAAACAACATGGTTGACAGTAGAGGCTAGCTAATTCATTTCCTTTTAAAACCTGTTTGGTCCAGAACCAAGGTACCATGAATATTGAGAATAACTTTTAAAATATGTGCAACACTCAGCAGCCTCAAAAATATTATCAAACCATCGTATGCAAGTGAGGCGAAGTTGATAAACAATATTCATCCAATGTGCTCAAGGACCATAAAACTTTTGCTATGGTTGGATTCAACTTTCAATTTTGTATTTTTGTTCATCTTGGTCTTTCTTCATCCCTTCAATCGTCCTTTTATGCTGTAAATCATCTCAAAAACACAAAATATGAAACAAAACCAAATAAAATATTCATCTTTTTACTCTATCAAATCATGCAGAAAAAAAAAAAATTCCGATCATAGACCAGAATATTTTAGTTTTATCGTTCTGTTCCTTTATCAGAACTGGATCATGAGAACAAGAATTAGGGTGAAAACTACAAAACAAGCATCTTGCCAACTAAAACAGAATACAACCTCCACAAGAAAAATTAGATGAAAAAGAAAACCCATGACATTTGCAAATGGGAGAAACGAACAAACTCCCAAAGAATCAACATGGGAATGCACGAATTGCCAAAACAAAACATATGCGAAATTAGATTAAAATTTCCCAGAAGAATTCTTCCTCTTCCTTATAAATCTACTCATCAATTCCATGATAATTTGCATGATAAAGTGGCTCTCGAACCCTACGTTTCCTTCTTCGCTTTCCGCAACCGGACGAACCATAGCCACATTTCTAATTACTCCCTCGACAGAAGTATTAATACCCATTTTTTCTGCCAACTGCTTTGCATTGCATGCTAAACCTAAAAACCGCTTTTTCATTTCGGAGAAGCCCTCTAATGTTTCAGGAAGAATATGATTTTCCATAAAGATCTTAACCAAATACACGAAATCCTCTATGCCCAGCAACGAAAACCATACTTCCACCTTTGGTTCACCACATACAATGCCAGTGCCAATTAAAACGTCTCTGAAGATCTCAGGATCGATGCCATCCTTCTTATATACTTCCAAATTCAGACCACGCAGGTTTAACCTCTCAAGAAATGCTTCAGATAAGGTTTTAGGGCAGTAGTTGGAGTCGGACATGTTGAAATGGAAGGCCCAAATTGAAGGGTGTCCTTCAACGACAGGGAGTTTTTGTTCCTTATTAAAGAGAGTGAAACCAAGCTGGATGATGGGAAGGTTTCCAATGTGGAGCTTCATGAAATCATATGCAAGTTCAATGGTTGCTGATTTGTGATTCTTACGGAAGAAGTCTTTGGAGCAGTGCGTAGGGTACTTGCACCTAATGGAGGCTAAAGGATATCTTCGTAGATTGTTTTTTATGTGATCGCATTCCATTATCAGGTTGGATGCCCATACGTTTCTAACTCTGATTTGTTTTTCTTCTTCTTGAGCCATTTATTGAATTCAAGAAAGGAAGGGGTGCTCAAAGATTGAAGTAAGGGGGCGAGAATAAATTTGGAACTGATCGTGGATGTTTAGTGAGCATAAAGAGGGTAAATCACCTAATTGCCAGTTATATAATGAATGAGTTTCGGTTAACTAGGGTTTGGAATGAGGTTTGAGATAGTTGATCCAGTACATTCCCTTCTGTTAATATATACTTTAAAACTACTACAAAGTTCGTGGAAGTAGAAGTATGTACAACTTTGGGCAACTAAGATGCCGTTCTCAACAAAGATTTGGGCAGCTAAACGTGGACACGTGTGGAGAACAATATCGATAAACAACGGTAATGGTTCAAAATGCTCAGTTCTCCCACTAAAGAAAATCAAAATCAAATGGTTGACGTCATTGGTTCGATTCACCCTCGGCTCAATAAATTCGATTAACTCACCTCAACCAGCCAACACTCCAATGTATATCTACCTTCTAACTTTTTTTCAACGATTGCGACATTTTTGAAGATATTTTTCTCCAATAGTTTGCTTATTATTATCGTATTTACAACATTTTTTTTCATGTTTTTTTAATTGGCGCCAAAATTTTACCTTTTCTACGTTATGATGCACTCATCAACCTTTGGTATTGTTGCTTTTTCATTCACGCCAATCGCAAATTAGACAAGTGAATGTATCGGAAGGTTTGTTGAGATATGTGCCACCCCCTTGAATTAGAAAGGAAGCTTCTGCTCGATTTTGTCATTTGTAGCTGCGGACTCTAATGAACGGTTTAACGACAATTGGACCAAACGCAAATGAAGAACAAATGAGATAATCTAAAATATTTTTGGAGATATTAGAACATATTGCCCATGACATCAGTGACGCGAATGGGATGTTCAAGATGATCGCCTTGATGGATCCGAGGAATGGTGGAGTGGTCCTACCGCCTACGCACAAGTAACAGAAATCCAAAAGAAATATTCTGTCAAATTCAAGGAGAAAGATGAGTTGTTTGGTGGACGTATAGAAAATGACTCCTATCAATATGAGTTACCTGTAACTTCATCGCCACACAGCCTCAGTCTTTCAGTGTTACGGATGCAACATTGTATGACGATTGGATGACTAGTGACTGCCTATCAGCCTTTCCCTGATATGATGACGACGTCCTAAGCTACAGGTTGAGAGCAGGATTTTGTTTTGCATGGAGAAGATGGTTAAATGGGTAAATTAATTATTTTAATATTGTTTTAATGAATAAATTAACTGACTAATTATCCTAGTTAGTTAGGTTTCTTATAAATTGAGTTTCTTACTCATATTCGATCCAAACCGAACACATTCATGACATTGAACTTGTAGCAACACTAGCTACGTTCTGCTTTTGGGTTGGTGAAATTTTGAACCTGCTCGAATTTAGGCTCAAATCAAATGTTCTTTCGATTTTAGTTTAAATTTAATGCTTGGCAATATCTAAAATCAGGGCGAGTTTACTCACTCGCGGCTCACATTATTACCAAGTGAATCAAAACTATTGAAATGACATACAGAATGTTAGGATTGTATTAGAAAATTACGGTTAATTGTTACATAACTAGTGCACATGTGACATGCACACTTATGATATAAATGATATGATGTACATTGTTATGTGATATGTTGTTATGTTGTAATAACCCGAAAATTCCCCTCGAGGGAAATCGCCGGATACACTAACTTTGGCCATTCAACACATAAGAACAAATAACATAAGACTTTTATAAACATTATAATAATGTTACATCAGAGTACAAAATATATCTGAGTACATTGATAAATAATAATACAACGGAAGATTAAATTACAATAAATGTAATCCAATGCAACGGAAATGAATAAACTAGCACAGCGGAAGACTATCAATGCTTTGGACACAGCTCTAAGCTTTGATACAGAATCCTGCTCAATATATCTGCAAAATAAGCTACTCGACTGCCCGTGTGGAAAATATGGGCACCCGATTTTGTAAGTGAAACAAACTACGAGTCAGTCATGAGACTGGTATGAGAAATCTTACTTAACTTATCTAATAACAAGGCTAATCACAGGACCACACCACTAACGCGGAACGAGTTTACTCCATTGGATTGCCAGTGCATAAATAAAGTAAATCGTTAAACAATGCAATGCTTTTTAGAAAAATGAAACCATTATAAGACTCAAGTCCCATCACACAATGCAACACAAACTGAAGGATAGAGTTTTACCTTATAATGGTAAAAAATGCTTGATACGATAAAATGAATTTGATATTATTATTAGTGTACATATGTTTCAATAACATTTAAATCATAATGTATCAATCATAGACGGCATAGCTATCATATAATATGTCGCCATACTAGTTTTATAATCAAAACAGCACGGTGTCGTATTGAAAGTTGGGTTTCCATCATGAGTCAAGGCTAGGGACGATCTCCTTACCGATTCGAGACACTTTAGCAAATATCTCAGGATCCCCGCAGTGAACCCTTGGATCCTGCAGAACTGGTCCACAAATACTTTAGTGGATTGCTAATTCCTGAACACACGCTTCCCGGTCCTATTGAACCTATAAATTGGTCATTATCGACCAATATAACCGAGGCCTTGTAATCCATCATCCACATAAGTAAAATGTCAGGGCTTGCAAAACCCTGATACCACTTCTAGCTAGAAAGAAATGTGTGCACTCTCTGTGTTCCCTTGTCCCTTTTTGACTCATACCGGGGAGCGAGGCTCGCGAAGTAACGCTATACACAAGGCTACGCCTAAACAGGCCGTGCTTTGATCATTAACCACAAGGCTCTGCTTTTCAACAAAAGCCTCGACCATTTGCATCTTGGCATGCTACATTGACAATTCACGCCATTCGATCAATAACTATCGATATATAACCTTTGAGCTCATACGTCTTAGAGAAGGGTGTTAAGGAAGAGAATAAATTCTCCGCCATCAAACAAATATTTATTAAATAGGAATCAATTCACATAGAATGAAATTCAACATCATACACACATCCATTTACAAGTCCGCTCTGGGTCTGTACAAAACCGGAGACACCTTATTCCTCGTCCTGTATGTCCAATACGGAAGAGAGGCGCTCGCTTATCCGGACAATCAACAAGTACGTCCGGACAACTACCATTGTAACCCTTTTCTGGGTGAAAATCAGTCCAGAGCATCAGTAGTCATCCGTTCGATGTGAAGATCGTCGGTCTTCAATCACCATCTTTAAAATATTCGATTTAAATCGTCGTATAATTATTTGAAATGAGATTGAACTCGGTCTTTTCAAATAATTCTCGCATATATATAATTTAAACCATTTCATATCGTTAATATTATGTTATAACGATTTATCGCTATTTTTATTTACATAAAAATAGCCCAATTCAATTTAACGACGATTCGGGTCATTTGGCGGCCCTGACGTTGATTTTACCTAAATTTGATTTACATATTTCTCGAAATCTAACCGTTAGATTTTAATGAATTTTATATCGTTGGAAAGATGTTCCCAAAGCCGACCTAACAGTTCCAGTTTGGGAAAATCCGACGGTCGGATCTTTCGGTATCATCCTTTAAAGTTACGATTTCAAAACGTGAACACTACAAGGAAAATGCTGATTTCCGACGGCTTTTTGCTGTCGGCGGCCGTCGGAAATCGCAGTCGCAAATTAAGGCGTTGGTAAACAGTATTTCTGACGGCTTCCGACACATATCGTCATTCACACTTCCGACGGCTTGAATCGGTTTGTAACGGCTTCCGTCACTATGAATAACCACTAATCCTTCTATATTCGTCGCAAACCGTTGTGTATTTTTAACCCAGCAGCCGTCGGAAGCCGTCGGAAATACTGCATTTTTTTTTGTATTTCTGCTGCTACTTAGCCTTCCAACACACATTCATCTCAAATCATCGTACTAGACCATCAGGCTATAACCCAGCAATCACAAATTCATGCGAAACACAACATATCTACCAAAAAACATGAAAAACCAAAAAAAACAACATAAAATACATACCAAATACATAAAATACATGCCAAATACATAAGTTACCATCACATTAACAAAAGCCCCACCAAGTCTACAACATCAACCATACCAAAACATGTCTAGCGTCATAATACATGCAAACCAAAGTCATACCCATATCCACTACAACAAATTGACTATATTACAACGGTGGAAAACAGTTGTAAAAGACTTTTTACAACGGTGGAGCCACCGTCGTCTATTAAGAAGTTGTAATAGACTAAAATCTTTTACAACTTTTTTGCACCGTTGCGACACAGTTGTGAAATGTATATTTTACAACTGTTTTCCACCGTTGTAATAAACTTTGTTACAACTTTTTATAACTGTTGTAATATATTTTATTATAAGTATTATTTAAAGTTGTAATATATGAATAAATTATATAAATATTATTAATAAAATAATTCATTTCAAAACATATTATCTACAAAACTGAAGATATCAAACAAACTTAAAACATGAACCAAAATAATATATTAGAATTTTCAAACTCTCATCATTTTTTTATATATCATACAACTATCTCAAGTACATAAAGCAACTACAACAAAGTCCATTGAGCCTCGAATTGTTTTCCTTATTTCCTCGACTGAGACTAGTATCTTCTTCCATCTCATGCCTAAAAGACGAGCATCCATCTTCTGTATCATTGTATTTCGAAGGACTATTGGCACTTCCAGTCATCGTTCTATTACTGGTGCATTCATCTTCCTGTACAGACTCATCCATTCTAAATCTTTAACCTCGCGAGGTCTTCATTTTACTATCGAGCGTTGTCTCATTGAGCCTAACTGATGTGAATTCTGGTTGCAGTGCATCTAGTTAGATTTGAGTTGCTTGTAACTGCAGTAATAATGCCTCAGCCCTATTGGTAGCTTCAGCTACAGCTGCTCTTTCATCAAAAACATGTATATTAGTGATAAATAACAAATGCAGTGGCATACATCAAAAACAAATATACTAGAGCATGTTGTTTTTGAAGAGGTAATACACCAAAAACATACATCAAAAACATATATACTATAGCATTCTGGTTGCATTGCACATCTGAAACAATGACATACAAAGCATGAGCCTATTTTGAAATGGTTAGAATATAATTTAAGCGGACGCGAACATTGGGACAAAGTATTTATCAAGTGACGTGAACTGAAAGTGATCAACTGTACTGCCATATAAATTGTATTCCGAATAGGTATACTCAAATTCATAGCATTTATATATCCGACTTAACTAAATATAAGCGATAAGGTAAAATATTATGGGAGGAAACTGGTGTCATTTTTACTGTACATACACTCTACAATGTCCTCACAAATACGATAATATGGAGACTTGTAAATGGTACAAAAGCACCTGGAAATAGTGACAACACCGCCAAATAGAACTTGTTTTTTGGAAGGTCATATTAAAAATGCTCTATTTACTAAAGATAAGCTAATCTTTACAGGAGTGAATGTAAGTCCAGGCTGTGAATTTTGTGATCAAGCTGGCACCATCGGGCACCTATTTTTCAAATGCCTGATTATTCGTTGATTATGGTGCAATGTCATGAGCAAGCTTGGCAAAAATGGCGTGGAATGGGAAAAACTTTGCCGAGCTACTGCCATTCAGGTTGCAATTATCCCGAAAGGCTTGGCATCATTGGCTCTAAAGAAGCCTAACATGATTCGTATAGGATAGATTAATTCTATCAATAAGGCGGAAAAATAATTTAATTTGTCTAAATACACCAAATAATAAATCAAGCGCACCAGATCCTAAAGCAACCAAATCCCAAATACACCAAATCCTAAAGCAACCAGATTCATATTGTTGAAATTTAGTAAATCGAATCTTGTAACTAAATACACAGAACTTACAACCAAATACGCGAAAACCCGAAACCCAAAAAACCCCTCTGCGGCATGAACTGAAGACGAAATAGGGCTGGAGCGAAAATTCATAGAACCGCTCATCTCCGATCCAGATCTAGGTTTATTCTTCCTCGCCATGAAGAGGTAGGGTCAGCGTTGAGCGTGAAAGCGAAAGGAAGAGAGGGAAGATTGAAGAAAATTGAGTCGTTGAGATGAGGTAGATGTGGGAAAAGGAGACGCGACGACGAGGAAAAGACCTAGCAGTAGTCGCCATTAATTAGTAGTCGCCATTGAGCAGTTTTATCATATTCTTTTTATGTTAGATAAATTTTTATTAGGGGATATCAATTTTGTTTGATTTGTCCAGATATTTTTGTTTAGGGTACACGGCGGCCCGCCTAAATTTTCACCTTCCCGCCTAAATTTCGATTTTGAAAGAACGTGAGCTCGGAACCAAGATTTTGTTTTCAGCGATGTTACTGCAAGCAATTAAAATACAACCGGCTTCATACACCTTATTACCTTAACTTTTTTTTGACAAAGCATAATTACTATTTATTAATTATTCTTAAATATTAATATTATTAGTTATTAAATATTAGTTATTGTTAATATCTAATAGGTCACTATTATAACAAGTAGAAAAAAGAACCATTGTAGGATAGGAAAGCTCGATTGCGTTTTAGTTTTTGATTTGGGGAAACGAATGGTTGGAGGCAGGTTGATATTGATTTAGGGAAAGAATGGGTGGACGCAACTGTTAAAAAATACGAAGTAGGTCGGTGCTAATTTTTCGCTTTCCCGCTTAAACTTGAAGTAGTTGGAGCCAATTTTTTTGGTTTTCCGCTTAAAATTTGGATTGAACTATTAAACTATCCCTAAAAATAGCTGCAGCGCAGAGCTATTACTTATTTAATATATGTTTTTTATCATTAATTTCAATTATTATTTTAGTTAATTATAAATTATTATTATTATTTACTACTGATTTTTAACTTACAATTGTTACTTAATTAACGATTATTGTTAAATTTTGAGTAAGATTCAAATTCAACAGTACACAAAATGTATCGTTTCGGACGGGGCGCTGCCCCCTGGACCCCCGCGACCTGACCGGGCAGGTCGAACCCGGTTAGCGGGGGCGTTGCCCCTGCACCCCCACCTAGGGGGGTTGCCACCCCCTCTGGACCCCCCTTTCCGTAGGGATCATATTTGACAAAAGATTTTGAAAGAACTTTCAACAACGATTACTTATTAAAAAATATTATATACTAAAAATTAATTGGTTATTATTAAGTAATTACTAATTGGATGTTAATTAGTAATTATTAGTAGGAATTATTTATTTATTGATGTATTTTTAATTAAATATTCAATATGTATTTATTGATTACTAATTAATAATTACTAATTAGTTGTCAATTACTAATTATTAGCATGAAATATTTATTTATTGAAGTATTTTTAATTAAATATTTAATATTAATATATAGGTTATTAGTTAATAATTACTAATTACTAATTAGTTGTAAATATTAATTATTAAAAATTATTTAATCAAAATAATTAATATTAAAATATAGTCATATATTACAACAGTCAAAAAATAAAAGTTGTGATAGGCTTTTATTACAACTGTCAAAATAACACAGTTGTTAAAAATAAATTTATTACAACTTTTCTGGAAAAAAGTTGTAACAAACATTTACTACAACGGTGCTTTAACCACCGTTGTAAAATTAAAGTTGTAATATGGTGTTTTTGTTGTAGTTACAACGGTGTTTATACCACCGTTGTAAAAAACCATTTATTACAACGGTGCTTTTACCACCGTTGTAAAAACCCATTTATTACAACGGTGCGTTTACCACCGTTGTAAAATTAAAGTTGTAATATGGTGTTTTTGTTGTAGTGATCGTAGTCATACCAAATACATAAAATACATATAAAAAAGGTACGTATCTAACCATCACTGATTGTCATCTTCGTCGTTATCTTCAGCGGATCCGGCTAATGAGGGGAAGCGTCCATATGTTTGCGCAAACTCCGCTAAGCGCCGATCTAGAAGCTGAGTCATCTCAATGGCTTGACGACGATTGTGCTCCTCAAGTTGTGCCACCCTAGATCTTAGCTCCTCGATCTCTGTAGTGTCAGCTGTACTCTGTTTACCCTTGCCTGCTTACTGGTGGACTGTAACAATCATTTAAAATAATTTTAATCATGTACTATGGTGGCTTGATGATTAACATATAATGGTTTAACTAGAATAAAAATAGAATACTCATATTTGATCTAATAATTAAATACCAAGTGAAAATTAAACTAAGGTAAAACCAAATGAACCCTACAAAATCTATAAAACAAAGAGCATCAACCATTATGTTTTGACAAGTATATACGATGTAGTTATATCAATGTGAAGAGGAGAATGGCGTTTGATGGAACATTGCACTGAAGATTAAATTGAAAATTAGATTAAGGTAAAAAGCCTTTACCACTTCATTTCCGAATCGATAACGTCTATTCCGCGTCATCACATCCATCACTGACTGGAAGATGATGTCCTCCTCGTCGGTAGTGAGCTGCTCCTGTCCAGTCTTAGCTAGACGCTGTTGACGTTGCTCCATAAACTTCTCCTGCAAGCAAGACCAAATAAGAATGTATCTAAAATTAATATTATGATACATTATATTACTATAATTTAACAATTAATACAAATACTTCTACATATAATGAAATCTTACGTGACTCTTCCTAGACTTGTCGTCATGCCAAGTGTACATGGTGTTCCCTTCCGAATCGAGACTCTCGATGGCATGCGTACGGCTGAACACATCCATATATGAGACTGGAACCTGTCCCTTAGCCTCCTGAATTTGATTATTACACGCAATTATTACATTTTCAAAATTATATTGTATATTAATTTTTATATAAGTCGCATTTAAATTTTTTTACCAATTCCTGTCGATACTGCTGAAAGGACTTCGATCCTTCTCGATGTGTGACTGGATTTTTATTTCGATTTGCGCTGTTTCTTTCTGACTCCGCCTGTTCATTCAAAATTTGATACATTACTTATCGAGTAAATACTTTTTATATTTAAAAAAAATTAGTTCACTAACCTTCGCTTCATCACTGTCCTAATACTTTAGAAATCCTTCCCAAACGGCTGCTCCCATCCATGGAGGTTTTTTCATGCTTTGTTTCATTGTTGATATGCCATCTTTATAACATTTTCTCATTTTTTGCACCCAGTACGTCCGAGCCAGCTGTAAATCATCCGTCCCGAGATCCACCACAGCATGTATTTCACGTTAAAGAAACATTACTATTAAGTATGTAAGAATTGGACTGGAATAAAACACACACAATTAAGGATATAGTCATTTTTCAGATAAGTAAGCCAACACTTAAAAAGGACAATCAGATTGTTGTCTAAGTTTTCTGTATGAAGTATTAACACTATTTGAAATGGTAAAAGAGATAGCTATTTTAAGCTGCATGTATTAAAGGAGATTTTTCATTTTGGTGCACATAATAACTAGTTTTGTAGACTGGTTCAACGGTCATGAACTGATCTTTCTACTAACAATCATATTTGGGTGCACCGTTAGTCATTATTAGGTTTGCTCTAAAATTATAAACATGGGATTTTATGGTAAGTGCCGCACATGTGCACCAAAAAACTCTTTCAATGGATCAAATCTAAAATAACAATTTAATATTTAATATGTTATATACAAAGAGCGTTTTGTGAAGTTCGCAATCAAAACAAAATTTGGTGCTTAATAAAGATGATACATGTACAATATATCATTGAGTAAAAGAAATTAAAATGCAAAAAGTATATAAGAAAATACTTACTAGCACATCCTGCCAAATGACCTCCTGTATGTGAGGTGGGATTATATCCCACTTAGGCCAACATCTCGACATCCGAGCCCTATAGCAGCTCTTGAAATATCCAAAATAACCCTCGAAGGTTGAAGATCGAAAATCCTGCGTTAAATATAATATATATGAGTTATAATAAAAATAATAATTAATATTCTAAATAAAGATTAATTTTTACCCTGTACTCATAGAAACCAAGGAGATGACTGAACGCTGAGAGGGTTGCGATCCAGAACCCTCTCCTGTAGAATTCCCTCTAGATGACATACCTATCACATACAAACCATTTTAAAATATAATAATAACATCATATTCAAATTTATTTTACGGCTAACTTACACAAACGATATAAGCATCTTAAAACATAATGAAATCGTTTATACCTATATTTCATTGGGTCTCATATTCCAGTGAGTAACATAGTACATTGCATATTTAATATAAATAGGAAAAACAGAGTTACACGAATTGCATATGACATTAAAGATGTAAAAAACTGATCATAATATTAGAAAATTAAACAGAGTTACATGAATTGCAGAATGTACGTCGTACACTCCATAATTACATTACAACTAGATAGATAATAGTCATTATGACCCACATTAGTCATCATCTTCTTCTGATTCAGATTCGGCCTCAGATTCTACATTATCTTCCTCCGCACTCTCAAACGCTTCTACTAAAACATTTGTCTCATCGACCAGAGGACCAAAATCAGCATGGTTGTCTTCAATTAGAATTTCATTGTTCTGTTCGAGTTCTGCATGATAGGCTCCTTCGTCTGGAATATTCTTCTCGTCGAACGTAAATCTAGCCTTTGTTTTAAAAACTGCCGACCAATCTGCTTTATCTCTTTTTAGAGATGGGTAAGGAGCGTAATAAACTTGAAACGCTTGTTTGGCTAGTACAAAAGGACCAAACTTGTAATAGTGCGATGTACGCTTAATTTCAACCAGATTATAATCCTTATGCACATTAATCCCGGATCCTGGAACAGTGCTAAATCAATCACATTTAAATAGAAACACCTCCTCCGCAGGTCGTGAGAAATATGTCAGTTGCAATACTTGTGTAAAAATGCCATAAAAATCAATAATGTGATTTTCAGGATCGTCAGTGCCTTTTGTTCGTTAATTTTTCAACACCGTGTTCTTCGGTGTTAAATTTATATCCATTAACAAAATATATTGGATATGTCTTGACCAATCTTTTTGGTCTCATTGCAAGATGTTTCAACCCTTTATCAATAACACAATTTTTGGGTTCATAAACATAATTTGTAAACCAAGCAGAAAATTCTTTACCGATATCTCCGTTTGGATGTTCACGTACATAAACGCTGTAAGTAGAAATAAAATTTTACATTAATTATCATACATAAGCAAAAATGTAGAACTGGATAAAGCACTAAATGGTATTTCATATTACCTAACAAACGGTGCAACTTCAGCACAATTTAGGAGAATATAAGTGTGTGCTACATGGAGATCTTTATCGTCTAGCCATACGTCTACACATTTCCCAGAAGGTCGGCCATGTTGTCTAAAAATAGAAAAAAACTGTTTGGGACGATTCTTGTACGTCTACTTCGTCATTTCGAGGAACACTTTCAAATGATATATTCACATGATCTCTGAAATAATGAGAGAAAAAGAACGAAGCTTCTTCTTCGATGTAAGATTTGCATATTGAGCCTTCAACTCGTGCTTTTTGTCTCACTTTTTTCTTTAAATGATTCAGATATCTATACAAAATTAATTTACATTATTTCATAATTTTAAGTGCAATTAAATTAATGAGTCACATGTTTATATTTACCTCTCAAACGGATACATCCATCCATATTGGATGGGACCTCAAAGTCATGCTTCAGTTGGAAGGTGAATAGGTAAATGCTCCATTACATTAAAAAAACTTGGCCGGAATATTTTCTCCAATTTGGAAAGAAATATTCGAATATCTACTTCGAATTTACATAAGCGTTCCACTTTTAAAGTAGTCAAGCAAAGTTCTTTGTAAAACAAACTAAGCTTCGTTAATACGTTCCACATTTTTAACGGCAGTAGTTCTTTGAACATAACGGGAAATAAATGCTCCATCATTATGTGACAATCATGACTTTTTATTCTGCTCAATTTACCATTTTTGAAGTCAACACATCTACGAAGGTTTGATGAAATCCCATCAAGAAATCTTAACTCTTCAACCAATTTTAACACAACTTTAACCTGATTATTATCTAGTTCATAACATGCTTTGGGTTTTTTACTCTCATTTGGTTTCATATGAAGCTCGGGACGTTTGCATATTTCTTCAATATCGCGCCCTGATTTCAAATCATCTTTAGTTTTCCCTTTAACATTCAAAACTGTGTTAAAAACATTATCAAATGCATTTTTCTCATTGTGCATCGTATCAATATTATGACGAAGCAGAAGATGTTTCCAATACGGCAACTCCCAAAAAATAGACTGTTTACACCAATTGTGACAAATCGATTTGCCTTCAATTTCTATTTGAACTCCAGTTTCATATATCTTTGGATGATTTTCAACCATTTCATATATTTCTTCACTAGACCATAGCGTTGGAGGTTGTCTGGTTTCTACTCTATTAGCCAAAAAGTTTTTCTTGTCTACTCTGAAAGGATGGTTTACATGGAGAAAACATCGATGGCAGTCAAACCATGAAATTTTCTTATCATGCGGTAAGGAAAACGCTCGTGTCTCTTCCATGCAATATGGACATGATAGAAGACCAGCAGTATTCCATCCTGAAAGCATTGCATAGGCAGGAAAATCACTTATAGTCCACAACAAAGAAGAAAACATACGAAAAAATTTCTTCTTTGAAACATCGTATGTTTCTACTCCTTCATTCCACAATGTTTTTAATTCTTCAATTAACGGTTGTAAATAAACATCAATTCCTTGTGCCAGATCGTCGGGGCCAGGAACTGTTAGGATTTCAGTATACTTTAACAATATTCAATCGTGAAACCCTAGATCCAAATATGTAGCCATATTGATTTAATTGAGAACAAATCAGAAAATAAATAACTTGATTAGCGGAAGCGTACCTGAATCTGTATTTAATCAGTGCAATACCTGAATCCGTAGTCGGTTGTTAAACGAGAAGATGAATTAGGTTTGGTTTTCCAAATTGACACAAACCCTAGATCTGAAATCAGCTCTCCGTAGAAGAGGTTAGAGAGTTGCTAAGGCTTGTGTAATTCGGGGACCATAACCCTTTATTTATAAAGTTGGCATTTTGTAATTCGGCCCTTCAACAAATTATAAAATGCCCCGGTATCTACACATTAGGCCCATGATAACTTAAACTTTAAGCCTATTAATTCTAATCGAAAATTAGATCACTTTAATTAGGCTTTACACCAAAATAGCACAACACATTTTATTTTACATATGTGACCCAATTGTCGAAATATTCCAACAATCTCCCCCTGGGTCACATATGAAATAACCTTAAAATGTGTTTGACTTTATGAGCTCCAAAATTTGCTATTTATAACATATGGTGTATCTGAAACAATCTCGTCCATTAATTGGGTTGACAAAGGATCAAAGCGGCATTCGTTACATTTATCGTAACTATACCCATCAATGGTCACATATATCAATACAATCAAACGACATAGATCAATCATGGATGCGTAGCATGGAAATTACATGAAATGTGATCTATACATGTCTATTTCCAACTGGTCCTTCTTTAGTGAGATCAAATGTTTAATATTTAAACAACCTGAGTGCAAAGAAAAATTCATTACTTTATTTCTGATCAGAAAAAGAACTTGATATGCATATATCTGTAACTGAAGTATAGAGCAATGAGTCATATGACAATACCAAATACAAACTCCCCCTGAACCAAAATATCCTTACATAAAAGTTACACCAATTGAGCTACATACTCATGAAAGACCTTAGATGATAACCATTTGGTAAGCGGATCCGCCATAATGGAGTTTGTTTCAATATGCTCTATGATTTACAATATATTTTGCACTCCTCCCTTATTGGAAAATAATATATACTTTACTGTCACAATATTACTTGGTCTTTCAATTCTTTATCAATAACTGGAGTCTTGTGACAAAATTTCATTATTATTTTCCATATTTGGATGTCTTATAATTAACCAAAGACGATATTTTCAAAGTGGTGAAAACTATAAGTGCCTAAGTGACACTTTTCCCTTATATAGTTTCACCCATAAAATATATTATCATTGCTAGAAGTGGATCTTTTACGATAATGACATCCAAAATATTTGGATCGTAATTCTTTATGATCTCCAACCGATCCGATCTTTTATCTATGAGCATATGATCTTTTATTTTATTCCTTAAAGATATCTCATAACCATTTTGGCTACTAAATCAGTGATCCACTTTTAATATCAGTAAGGTATCTGTCAAATAAAATAATACACGCATATTCATATGTGTATATATACATTAGTATGCATTGGAATTCAAACTGCAAATGCATAAAAAATCTTTTGCATTTCTTTAGTTTCAAGGATGGCAACATTTATCTGTTTTGGTAAAAGAAAATCAACTGAATCGCAGTTTACATACCAAATCTTTTAAGCATTTATCTTACTAATTCTTTTGTAATAATCCAAATATCACCCCATGAAAAATAATGGTGTATTTGAATCCCAAATACAAAAGACTAATCCATAAATGAGTTTCTTAAGTAGTTTCACCAATGTCTCCATTGAAACATAACTTTAATCTCCATCAGATAATGCTCAAAAGTACAAACTGTAGTAAGCTCCAATGTGATCGATTCAGAATCGTTTACTAAGTCCAAAATGAAACATTCTTAAAAGAAAACAAAATTTCCTTTTAATAATAGTGATTTCAATAAAAGTGCCCTATAAAATTCAATATTACCCACTTGATCCCTTTTTGGCTTTGAATAGTTATTCATAACCAATGATCTTATTACTTAAGTTAGAGGGAAATTTCAAACTTTATTATCCATATAGATTTATACTATATGTTCATTTCTTAAATCCACATTTTAAATTAGTACCTTACATTGATTGATGTAAGTCTGTAACATCATCTTTATCAATCCATTATTTGTCTTTATGAAGAAATACTACACAATAATCTGAAATAGCATTTCTTCTCATTTAGGTGGATTTCCTTAGTGATCTTGCATCTTTGAGGTTGTTGAGTTTGTTTTCTTGAAGCAGTATCCTTAGCTTAAAGAAAAATTATGTTCAACATCGTCTTATTATGGTTCTTAATTTACTTCTTCTTAATAAAAGAAAACAAATCTTAAACTTTAAGCGAAGAAGCAACCGCAGTTGAATCAAAGATAATAATTCTCTTTAAAGACAATGGTATTACTTTATTTCTCCCCCCAAACTCAACATCCTCAAAAAAAACTATTGCATTTCCCACTTTAAAATTTGTCCTTAGTGTGGGTTCATAAAAAATTATAAACTTTAAATCGCTTAGAATATCAATAAAGTATTTTCTATCTTTATGATATTTCAATCTATAACTCCTTAGTAAACTGAAACAAATAATTATATTAATCACCAAAACAAGATTTGAGATATCATTACAAGCTATTTAGCATAAGTAGCCATAAGTTATATATCAGACATTAAGAGCTTCAATTACATAAAAATTTGAATTTATTCATAAATCAACACTATTATTACTTGATGAATATATTCGTATTAGAAATATAAAACCGAAATTTGTCTAAATGACAGCATAAAAAGTATTGAATAAATTCAAGCAGTTTGACTTAACTCTCAATAATAACGTTATATGTCTGTATATCCCAATAAAGAAACAACTATAAAAAAATATCTGTATGTTAATTCTTTTCTTTGAGATCCTTAGCGACTTCTTAATCCTTATTCATACATTTATTTACAATGTATATCAAATGAGTACTTTTCAATCATAAAAACTTCAATCTCTATTTTAATTACCAAAGCGCTAAATTAGCCCAATAAAATAACATATTATTCTTAAAATAATTTTAATCTTTAAATGAAAGCAATATCTTTTTCTGTATAGTACTCATTTATATTTCTTTTACTTCGACTTTATGTAATCAAGCACCACAAAGAGTGCTTGATTTCCCTTATTGTTTTCACAAAAAACCGTTTCCATTCTCAGTAGTTAACTCATACAAAATTAGTTATTGTTACCTGTAGCACATCCTTGAAAACTTCTGAACTATTTACTTAATGATCATTTAACTCTTGCCTTTGAATTCTATCACCTTTCAATATTCTTCATAACATTATAAGAATATTTAACCGTAGTAGGGTTGGCTGTAATCCTCTTAGTTGCAAGAGTTAAATCTATAAAGTCAAGAACAAATAACATGCTCTCATACAAATCCTTATATTTATCCCATAACAAGATGGAAATATTCTTTAAATTGACAGATAATCCAGTTAAATTAGCTGAAAATGAACAAAAATAAAATGAAGATTGACCGTATATGCTCATAGCCAAATATCAACCATAGTAAATTCAAATAATTGGTATGTCTCTTCTCAAGATACCTAGTACACATTAATATCAAGTCTTTGGACAGTAATATTAACTGTAAGTGGTACTCTTGTTGTAATGATCAAACACTGACAATAAATTCAAGTCAAATAACAACCTTCCTTTGGGCCGATTAATTATTCACTCGAAAAAACCTTATAATTGTCACGTATTTATCATCACACATGTGTAAGTGATTCGGCCAAACATTAGCCTTCCTTTGGGCCGACTGATATTCGCATGAATAACTACACACAAATATTAAACATTTTCATGAACCACCAAAATATAGAGGTCACTTTGGTGACATATTATTTTAAAGTTAATTCACTACTAATGTAAAATATTTACAGCTGTAAAGAGACACCAAAATTATATTTGAATTTATCCTTAATATATGTACAATATATTTTGACTGTTATAAAGACTCCAAAAATGCTTTATGTCTATATAACATCTGCAAATCACAAAAAATATAACAACGACATAACAAAATTAAGTCATAGTTGTAATAAATATAACACAAGACATCATTAAAAAAATCACGATATCATAAATGAATGTCATGATCGAATAACACATAAAATTATGTGTAAACGACATAATAGATATCGTACTGAATACCATGAAGGAATATAGCGACTATGATGTATATATGTTATTTATCCAAAGCTATAAACGAAATATTTTCAAGTATCCAATACCATAAATCAAGGCCATTAACAATTCATAAAACTTAACCAACCATAACAAAAAAAAAATGGTTAAGAAAAAAACGGCTCATGTCCAAATCCATAATGGAGACTAGACTATTATAATTAAAAAAACTTAAACTAATTAGTCCGACATATTATAAGACTAATTTATGTCATCTCAATCCTTTTAAGAAAAACGCATAGTAGTAGGATCTATTTTCGATAAATGTATATAGCATGTTGTGCATTTAGTCATCATGACAACATACCATATATACAAAATAACAAAAATAGATTTTTCTTAACCCACACAAACAACTAATTTGATTGTTACATGTAGACTTTAAGTTCCTTGAAAAAGAAAATAGGAAGTAGGGTATGTACATTGGAACTTTATTAAAACACATGATGGAAACCTACAGTATGGTCTGCGCTGGGCATGCAACAAATACCCACAAAAGACAAGCAATTCAAAAAAACACCCTGATGATTTTAACTATTAACATATGTAATCTTAATGGACTATATTGTTGCAAGTATGTACTGCAATATTTCTTCATCGGGTTATACAAAATCAACAGGGTAAATGATAGCTCAAGTTCAATATGATTGGTTCGCATGGCATTTCTTTAGACATCAGAATCCATAGACTAGCTGACATCAACATGTAGCATGACGTATTAACTAAATAATGTATCCAGAAATGTATCCATCAGGTGGGGAGATGTACCGTACAATAATAAGTTTGCCTACATAAAAAATTTTGACTAGGTCTTTTTGCTTAATTAAAGTGCGGTACCATATAAGCCAAAAGATTCATAGCTGCTTATCAATATCATTACCTAGTCAAAATTATAGCCAGATCCTCCTTTTCCGTTTTTTATTTATTTTTTTTTTTTTTTTTTTTTTAAGTACACAGCAAAACGTGATTATATGAACTGATGGAAAAAAAAAAAAAAAAAAAATCGCATCAGTCAGGCCTTGCGCATGTAATAACGTATCATACAAAGTAAAAAAAAAATCGCATCAGTCATGCCTTGCGCATGTAATAAGGCAACAGAAGCATCCTTTATGTAAAAGGAAGGAAATCAAAATAGTGAAACCACCGAGCAATGCAGCGATCCAAAATTTTAGGAAATCAAGGCCAGTATTTATAAACAAACATTTTCCAGATCTCGGATCAATTTGAAAAAAAATAAATTCAATGATTAAAATTCTAAACTGCTCAATTAAATCAATTATGGTTTGCTCTGATACCACTTGTTAGGATTTCAGTATACTTTAACAATATTCAATCGTGAAACCCTAGATCCAAATATGTAGCCATATTGATTTAATTGAGAACAAATCAGAAAATAAATAACTTGATTAGCGGAAGCGTACCTGAATCTGTATTTAATCAGTGCAATACCTGAATCCGTAGTCGGTTGTTAAACGAGAAGATGAATTAGGTTTGGTTTTCCAAATTGACACAAACCCTAGATCTGAAATCAGCTCTCCGTAGAAGAGGTTAGAGAGATGCTAAGGCTTGTGTAATTCGGGGACCATAACCCTTTATTTATAAAGTTGGCATTTTGTAATTCGGCCCTTCAACAAATTATAAAATGCCCCGGTATCTACACATTAGGCCCATGATAACTTAAACTTTAAGCCTATTAATTCTAATCGAAAATTAGATCACTTTAATTAGGCTTTACACCAAAATAGCACAACACATTTTATTTTACATATGTGACCCAATTGTCGAAATATTCCAACAGGAACAACAACAGTAAGAAGCATATATTGCGTTTTCATACACATCCATGGAGGTAAATTATAAGGTGTGATGATAATGGGCCATGATGGGTATTTAGAACCAAAGTGAGAAAATGGTGAAAAACCATCCATACATAATCCTAGTCTGACATTACGACTCTCCGCTGCGAAATTCAGATAAGTTTTATCGAGATACTTACATGCTTCTCCATCGGCCAAATGGGTCAACGTACCTTCTTCTTCCGATCTCACCTTATGTCATCTCATATGAGATGCAGTTACAGAAGACGCATACAATCTTTGAAGCCTTGGAGTAATGGGTAAGTAGTGCACACGTTTGAATGGAACTTCCTTTCCCTTTTTCTTCCTTGTTTTAAATCTTTCTTTATTACATATTTTACAATTTCGAAGGTTTACGTCATCTTTCCAAAACAACATGCATCATTTTACACATGTATCTTTTTTCTGATAAGGTAAACCAAATGCCGACATAAGTTTTTTAATTTCGTAGTGATTTTCACACATTAAATTATCCGGCGGCATGTGCCTTTTTGCAGCTTGCACAATAGCTGTAAACCCAGCTTCAGTGATGTTGTATTTTGACTTCATCGCAATGTATTCTGCGATTACCGATAGCTGAGTGCCGCTTTTACAACCATCCCAAATAGGTTTCTTAGCATTATCCAACAAATCAAAAAAATTCTTAGCTTCAGTACTCGGTTCTTCATCATTTTCATCATCGTCATCAACTGCATTCATAGGAAACATTGATCGTGTTGCGTCTTCGACCATATTTTAAATACGGAGCGTACTAATATTTTCATCAACAACACTTTCTATCTTGGCCTCTATAGGAGTATTTGATACAAGTTCTCCATGATGATCCCAAAAATAATACTCGGGTACAAATCTGTTTTTGCACAAATGGACTTTCACAACATCGGGTAATAAATATTTCAAATGTCGACACTTGCTACATGGACAATGAATTTCAGGATCGCTTCCGTTATTTCTTAAAGCAAATTCAACAAAGACATTTATACCATTATAAAAACCTTCTTTTATTGAACCTCTCTATCCTCTCCTTTGATACATCCAACTCCTCAGATCAACAAAATAATAAATCATTTTTCCTATTTGACAAATTTAGCCTTAAGTTCAAAAATTAATAACAGTTGAAAACAAAAAACATTTTCACTAAGTTGAAAAAAATTAATAACGGTTGAAAGCAAAGAAGAAGGGTGATTTAGTAATATGTATTTTTAGCAAAACAATGGTGTACATAAAGTAATTTTTGGTGTATGAATAGAATTCGCCTTTACATAGTTCATGACATTTTAACCATGTTTCTCAATGTTTGATAGTCATTTGCAAATTTAATTAAAATTTCTTTGTTATGTGAAATATATAAATATATTTAAAGGATGATGAGCAAAATATTTATTTTTTATATGTTGAGTAAGTTATATGTGCATTATTTATTTATATATGTACAATATTTCTTATAATACGAAATTCAGAATATAGTAATGTAAAATAAATAGATTTTTTTTATCAACCTCTTGCGGTTTCTACTTGCATTAAAGTAAACTTCTTTTACTACAAACTATAATTCTATTAGACGTGCCCAACACGAGTTTGGTTAATATTTACTTCATTTGTTCAATACTATTTGTTGTATATAACGGTGTTGTATATACAATTATATGATTTTTGTTTGATGATAACAACCAAATAAAAGTTATTTCAAACGTGTTTCTTACTGTACTGTTATTCTACATCACAAACAAGAATATAATATTTTTATTTAAATAAAATACGTTTGTATAGAAATTCAAATATTCAAATAGTATTTCATTTCAACATTTAAACAGTACAAATTTACAACTCCACTATTTGAACACATCACTGATATATAATTCATTACAGTACATTCTTTGAATCGGTTACAGTTTCATTTGTACGAACATACACTCTCTCTCATATACATATATTCTCTCATATACGTATATTGTCTCATATACATATATTCTTATATACATGTCTCTGTCAATCTTCTGTCTTCTGTCTTTGCACTTCACAGTCAGTCCGGTCATCATCTTCTGCTTACCTGTCATATAAAATAGAAACACACATAGTACACTACAACAGGAATAAAACAGAATACACACAAATATAAATTTTATTTTTAAAATTCTATTTTTTTTATTTGCCTCGGTTTTTCTTGTGTGTTTCTCATCATTTTTCATGCCTTGATCTGATTCATCTGTGTCTGGTCAGTTTGTATATGTATAGCATAGGGATAGGAAATTTTATCTGATGGCTGCATATACACACGTGTATAAATATACACGTGTGCACTGCCTCGCCAATCAGTGTGCCACTGAGGAGTAGTCATGTGGACCATCTCGACTCAGTGCACATATGAAAACAACTCAATGTAAAGTCAACAACAACTCAAAGTGGTCGAGACAGCTCAACACAAATGGCCAATACAAGAACCTAACAAGCTTGAACAATATAGGTGTGCAAATATATACATAGCTAAATTGTTCAAGTCAGGTTATGGAAGCATGGTCAAAAATGCAAAAGTGCAAGGATCAAATTTTCAAGTGAACAAGGTGTATGATCACAAACAATATGGTGATCAAATATAGCAACATAATGGAGCACAACAGCATGAATGCATCATCATACAACAGTGTGGCAACTTCGACAATTCAAGCAAGCATATACACAAGGCAACACATCATGTCTGCATGTATATGTGATGCAAATGGACAGTGCAACAGTACTCATGGCAACTTGCAAAAAAAATTGGCAACTTTTAAAATGTGCAAAAGAAATGCATGGTTAAGATAGAGCAGCTCTCATTCAAATTCAAGTTCAAGAGCAAATTCACATAGTGGTGAAAGTATGGTGCAACAAAAACTGGAGACAAATGGTTTAGCATGGATGAGGCTGCAACATATACTTGGAGTACTACTCAAATGCAGCATGAATCATGGTTAAATTCAGCAAAGTGGGTGCATCAATTCAGTTCAGTTATACATAATAGCACATGATGTTATGATCAATTGCATTACATCATGGTTCATAACAGTGTACATGTTAGTTCATGTCAGGTCAAACACCCAATATGTTGTACAAGCCAGGATACACACAAGGGTGCAAATAAAATGTGTGACATGCAGTAGCAATGGGTGCTGCTTTTTTCAAATCCAAGCATGGTGGAACAACAGTGAAACAGTGGTGAATACGCATGTGCATGTGCTAAATTCAGTTCAGCTCACAAGCGAGATATTGTCTCTGTATCTCAAAGTACTTATGGACAGTTTCTAATATCAAAGCAAGCATGTATGGTCATAGAGGATAAAATCATGGATGATCAACAACAACATGATATCAATACAATAGGAAGATGTACAGGAGTAAACATGGAGCAGTAGTAATTACATATATGGCAAATTGGGGAATGGCATACAAACATTTATGCAAGTGGTCAAGTTTTCAGTTCAGCATGTGTCAAAATTGATGCACAGCAACATATAGTTCAAATGCCATTAACACAAAGTGCTCAAGCATTTGCATGGATGCTAAAGTTAGATTTCATATGCAAGTTCACATGCCTACGAGAACACAGTAGTACACAAGCAGGGATAAAACAAGAACAATGGACAAGCATAAAGAAATTGGTGATTCAGCAAAGTTTTTTTTAAAGCAAGGGTCAATTTGTGACTCCAGAATTTCAGCCAAAAATCAGTGATCATTTTTTGGCAAATGCTATTCTGAAATTTGTTTGCAAAGTTTTTTTTGGAAATCATTAATTCACCACATTCATTGAAGAAAAGGAATTAAATCTGGTTCATCACTTTCTGGGCAAGAGCATGGATTTATATATAGCAAGTGTTAATTGTAGAAAATTAACAAGCAATCTTTTTGGCAAATTATCAATTAGCAGAAATCACAGCTTCTTTGGGCAAGGAATAATTCGAGACCTAATCCCAGAAAATCCCAAGCAAAAACGGCAACATCATTCTCACTTAATGTAGATTCAATCAAATAAGTTAAAAGGGGAAAATAAGTTTTTTTTTTTCAGATTTCAGAAAATCAGGTTCAGATAATCGAATTGAAAAAGAAACAATTAAATTGTCCAGAATTTTTTTTGTAAGGGAATCAATCACTTAGGTGGATAATATGGCAACATTTGTCATCAACCAATTTTATTCAATTGAAAAAAAAGCAAAACGGGAAACCGCAATCAACTAGGCCGAGTCACTTTCACGAAATCAGAGAGCCTTTATAGGATTTCTAATCCTATTTTAACACCGAATCATCATAAGCATATTAAGAAAATCGAAACCACAAACTACTAATTCAAGCAGAGAACCGAAAATCGGAAAACTCACTTTTTATTGGTTTCGATCGAAGGTAATTTCCCAAGTTGATCGACGAACATCAGAAGCCGTCGAAAAATCAAGAAGGATCAGAGAACCTCACTTCTTCAAGCTAACGATTCGATTTGGGGCAATTTCTGAAAACCCTAGAATATTTCCCAATCGCACTGCCGCCATTTTTCTTTCCAGAAGAAAGTAATCGAAGAAATAAGAAAGGGGTGGAACCAATTACAAACTAGCCGGCCTACTTCTAATTGAAGGGAGATTCATTTTAATTTAAACTCCAAGGGTTTTATTATTTTGTTTATTGTTTTTTTTTTTGAATTTCTTTGTAACCGAACAGTTTATAGATTCTGTAAAAATCAGGGGGGAACCAGTTAGGGGTTTAACTGGCAGTTTACTAGAGTCTGTAAAAACTAGGGGAAATCTGATCTAGGGGTTTAGATCAGTCTAGGATTTTGAGCGTAGGGTTAGGATAGGAGCTAGAGTCACGAGTGTACATGGTCTTGTATGCGGGATCTGTTCTATCACCTAGTAGAAACCTTAGAAATGCAGCAGTAGGCAGGGTTTTGCCGAAGCTGGGTATCTCTGTGTGTCATTTACTTTCTGCATTTATAGTTCTGCTATATTTTGTGATCTGTGAATAGTTTTTAATACCCTGTAATATTTGAACTCTGCGATAAATTTCAGTAAACCCTATTCACCCCCCTTCTAGGGTTAATCTAGATCCAACACTATGTTGTTCTCATTGGCTTCTCGTTGTGCTTAAAAATGGATATTTAATATCCCTCTCAAACTATTTAACTTTCAAGGTGATACAATTTAACTTAAAAATGGATATTTAACTTTCCGCTTAAACTCTATGACAATTAAGACCCGTTTAACAAAAATATCATACACGCCTTTATCTCATATCACAATATCACAATATTGCTATGACAAATATTGTTTCTCAGGGTTTTCTGCTTTTGATATGATAGTGTTATGTGCTTGATCCTAATCGAAAGTTAAGATGGAGCTTGATTTCTTTAGCACATATAAGTTTTTTAAGGCAATTTTTCATAGTAATCTTTTACAATAATAATTAATGGCTAGATTTTACATGGTCAGGCATTCTACTTCCCATTATAAACAGAGTAAACATTTACAATTGTATACTACTTCGTCTCAAACGATTCAACAAAATTTCGGCAGCATTTCCCTTTTGTTTCCTGCATTGTACACATGTACGCATGAAACAAAAAAAAAATAAAGCGAAATTTTGTGAATCTTTCAAAACGAAGTAGTATACAAAATGTACATGCTTACTGTGTTTATAACTTGTCCAATACAAGGAAAAATCCAACAAATATTGTACCAGTTGAATATAGATGGTCGTTTTTTAATTTGACAAAAACAACTATTTATATAACGATCATGTACAACATCCATCGGACGGGGCCGATAACACTCTAGGGGATATTAGTCAATTAGATGTGCGCATTTTACTATAAAAATACGTTTCACTGCAACGCAAAAATATTTTATCTTCTCACATCTGCTTGACATTTCAATCAACTTAAAGCCAATAATTTACCATTATCGTCGTTTCAATAGGCACAACTAGAATTTAGACTCATGATCTTTTTTGTGTATTTAGTCAAAATTTTCACGATGTACTATTCCTATTTCGTTCATTCAATTTTTTCGTATGTCAACTAACACATACAAGAATGACAAGCGCAAAACGGTGCACATGTACATAAATATCATAAATTATACGACGGCAAAAACCAAGCTAAATGAGAACATATCCACAAATATCCAAACATTGCACATTACTTTTCAATTTCACAATAGCATGAAATATGCACACAATAAGATACTATTGCCCACTACTATGCTATTGGAATCAATTACCTTCAATAATTAACCCTAATTTTCGATTTAGGACATAAATAGGTTTAGGAAAAAATTGGATTTTTAAGTAAATAAAGAGATTATACCTGAAATTGCTTGCCCAAGTGGTTAGAAATGAAGCCGGGAAAGATTATACGTGAAGAAATCAAAGACTGGGGGGAGGGGGGAATTCGATTTTGGGTGTGGGTTAGGGTAACTTTCGTTGTTGGAAATAATTGGGCAAAGGGTGAGAGTGTGGAAGAAAAGGGGAGGCTCGGCAAAAATAATACGCATATTTGCGTCGGCTTCCGACGGCCGCCGATGGCCATCGGAAGCCCCCCGTCGGAAGCCATCGCAAATGTCTTTCTCTAATTAGTAAAATTCTTGTAGTGGAACTACCGTGCGCGATTCGTTTAATTTTAATTATATATATATATACACATATATATATATATATATATATATATATATATATATAAAATCATATATAAATATAAACTATTCGACGATTCCTCTAATGTATTTAACACGCCAAATAAAATGTTTTATTGGCATAACACATCTACACGTTTTGTAATTTCAAATAAGATGTATTTTATTTACATGACATTTTGCTAATGATAAATACAAAGATAATTTTTATTTTCATTATTTGTATGCAATTTCTATTTTTAACTTTAACAAATAAAATTTTATTTGTATATATAGTTTCAATTTATAACATAACCTATAAAAATGCCTTTTTACTTTGTACACAAATTCTTATGTATAATTTGACTATAAATTGTCACTTTGATTTGCATACAAATACTACTGTAAAATTTAACAATAAAAATGTCACTTTAATTTACATACAAATTCTATTGTATAATTTAACAATAAAAATATCACTTTAATTTGCATAGAAATTTTATTGTATAATTTAACAGTAAAAATGTCGCTTTAATTTACATACAAATTCTAATGTATAATTTGACAATAAAATGTCACTTTGATTTGCATACAAATACTATTGTACAATTTAACAATAAAAATGTCACTTTAATTTACATACAAATTCTATTGATTAATTTGACGATACAAATGATTCTTTAACTTACATACAAATCCTAATGTATGTTTTGACAATAAAAATGATTCTTTAACTTGCATACAAATTCTATTTCAGCAAAATGCATAAAAAGTGATACATTCATTTTTATTGACAATTCTATTTCAACAAAATGATCAAAAGCGATAATTTCATTTTGTTAACAATTCTACTTTAACAAAATGAATATAAGTGATGATTACTTTTATGTTGACAATTCTAGTTTAACAAAATGATTAAAAGTGATATAATTTCATTTTGTTAACAATTCTAGTTTAACAAAATGAATATAAGTGATCTTTTCATTTTTGTTGACAATTCTATTTCAACAAAATTAATATTTTTGCCCAAAGACAAACCTATTTAACAAAAATGTTACTTTTGCTTTACCTCAAATCTATTTAACAAAAATATAATTATTGTTTTCAACCATTATATTTTGACAAAATGTAAAGTTTTGTCTCCACTATTATATTTTGACAAAAATGAATATTTTGGTTCAACTAATCTATTTTGACCAAAAATGCATATTTTGTTTCAACTAATCTATTTTAACAAAAATGTATATTTTGTTTCAACTAATCTATTTTGACAAAAATGTATATTTTTATTCAACTAATCTATTTTGACAAAAATGTATATTTTAACAAAATTAAAAAAAAATGACAACTTCATTTTGTTAACAATAACCTAATTTAACAAAAATGATATTTTGTTTTACAAATTCTAATACAACAAAAATGACATTTTATATTTGGCAATTCTAATTCAATAAAAATGACAATTTCTATTTTGACAATTCTAATTCAATAAAAACGACAATTTCTATTTTGACAAAAACATATTCTAACTAAATAATATTTTTCTTAACAAAACATATTCTTATCTAAATGACATATTTATTTACAAAATATGTTTTCTAACTAAATGACATATTTATTTACATACATTTGTATTCTAATAACAAATAAAAGAATAATTTATTTGCATACATTTTTCTATGTATTCAAATGACAAATAAAAGAATAATTTATTTCCATACATTTTTCTATGTATTCTAATGACAAATAAAGGAGTAATTTATTTACACACATTTTTCTATGTATTCTAATGACAAATAAAAGAATAATTTATTTGCATACATTTTCCTATGTATTCTAATGACAAATAAAAGAATAATCTATTTGCATATATTTTTCTATGTATTCTAATGACAAATAAAAGAATAATTTGTTTGCATACATTTTTCTATGTAATCTAATGACAAATAAAAGAATAATTTATTTGCATACATTTTTCTATTCAACTTAACAAATAAAAATGATAATTTTATTTGTTTACAATTTCTATTTAACAAAAATGATATTATTGTTTCAACACAATCTATTTAACAAAAATGTTAATTTTGTTTTAACATAAATCTCCTTAACAAAAATGTTATTTTTGTTCTAACTCAATTCTACTTAACCAAAAATGTAATTTTTGTTCTAACTCAATTCTAATTAACAAAAATGTAATTTTTTGTTCTAACTCAATTCTAATTAACCAAATGTAATTTTTGTTCTAACTAAATTCTAATTAACCAAAAATGTAATTTTTGTTTCAACCATTCTATTTTGACAAAAATGCCAATTTTGTTTCGACTGTTACATTTTGACAAAAATGGCAATTTTGTTTCAACTGTTACATTTTGACAAAAATTTGGTTTCGACTATTTGGTTTCAACAAAAAATGATATATTTTTGTTTCACTATTCTCTTACAACAAAATGTCCTTTTTATCCCAACTATTTGGTTTCAACAAAATTGATATTTTTATTTTAACCATTACATTCAACAAAAATTGATATTTTTGTTTTTCAACCCTTTTGTTACAACAAAAAATAATATATTTGTTTTCAACTATATTATAACAAAAATGATATATTTGTTTTCAACAATTTTATTATAACAAACATGATATATATTTTTTTCAACAATTTTATTATAACAAATATGATATATTTGTTTTCAACAATTTTATTATAACAAACATGATATATATTTTTTTCAACAATTTTATTATAACAAACATGATATATTTGTTTTCAACAATTTTATTATAGCAAACATAATATATTTGTTTTCAACAATTTTATTATAACAAACATCAATCCCAGATCAAATCATGTATACAATCAATAGAATTTAACAGCGTATGGTTAATACCACAATCATGATTAATTAATTTTTAATTATATATATATATATAATAGTAGAATTCTCATAGTGGTTTTTGCTCCATTCTCGTCTGCTCCATGCTGTAGTGTTCGATAAGAAGTTTCCAACGAACTTCGTTTCATGTGATTCTTTGTCCATTTGAATGAGATATGGTCATTTAAATATCAAATGATTTATTAAATAATTAATTAATAATTTAAATTTCCTTAATTACATCACCCATGGCTAATCACGTTTTCCTTCAACATCGTATTCTTCCACCGTTGTTCTTTCAGAAAAGAAACCCATCCGCTCAAATTGAAATCCTCGTGCACACACCAACTAAAATGGCCTGGACCCGATCTGACATCGCCGCGAGGAGCGCCGTACTCCCCTCGGCCGACGCCAGCAAGGGCATCCATTCCGATCGTCTCCTGGCCTCCGAAGTTGGCTGCGAATGGAACGGGTATGGGACCTAAATTCTCTCCAACCGTTACATAATAGACGATCATAACCGTTCATTTTCAAGATCATGACCTTCTCTTCGATTTTATTATATGAATTGGTTGAATCACTGTGTGGATTACATGAAAATTGAAGAGAATCAATTGAGCATTTCTGGCAATATAAGAAAGGAAGGCGGTGGCTAAGAGAATGGGAATTAGGGTTTTGTTAGGTTAGGTATATATAATAAAATATTATTAAATTTCTAATTTGCAAATAAACTCATTAATTCTCAATAGCTCCAAATTCAGTCCAATGAGAGTTGTCCCTAACCAAATACCCCTGTTACGGACATAATGGGCTAGGTCCCGTCAGCCATTCGATCGTTTTCAGCTTGTTTTTTTTAAATTAAAATATAAATTATTTAATTATTTAATTTGATCGTACATTTAAATTTACCGGGGCCACATACGGACTCCGAAAATTCCCGAAAAATAAATCTACTGTGTTTTGACAATACAGTCCTAATAAAATTAGTTATGTCGAATTTGGAGACCGTTTGAAAAATGGCCATTTTCTGGTCGATCTAATTTGACTAAAATTGATAAAACACGTTTTCTTTTGCCACGCTCACATGTTAATTCCAAAAATTATGAAAATTGGAATCTTGCAGTAAGTTGACATTCCGGATCCAACCAAAGTGGTCTCGTCGAAAACGGAGGTCGTTTGTAGTATGGTTATATATTATATTAATATATATATATATATAAATTCCATAGCGATTATTCTGAATATTTAACTGGCCATAACTTTTTATTCCTGCTATAAAATTCCAATTGTTTAGATCCGTTAGAAAGATATTTTTAAACAGATTTAAATATTTTTGGTTATACTGAAATCCGATTTATTTTGAATCATGTACATTCATTCAAAGTTCAAATTCAAATTTTCAAACTGTCGCGCTATTTCTAAGTCCTTTTAAAATTAAAATAAATATATTTGTTCTAACTTCGATTTAAATAAAAAATTTATCGTTATTATTTAAAATCAATTATTTTAAATATTCAAAATTCACTAAAATTGCTAAAATAAAAATTTTAAATTGGTTTCGAAATTCCGGGTTGTTACAATCTCCCTCGCTTAAAATCTTTTCGTCCTTGAAAAGGAACAGAGCTGAAAGTTGTTTAACTAACCTATCTCAACTTTCGTTTTTTCATTGGTTCCGATAATTTTATTGGTTGAACTAATAATCACACAACATAATCATCAATCGATTAGTTAATTAGCTTTAAAAATATATATAACTTTTACATATTCAAAAATCATATAACTTTTACATATTCAAAAATCATGTTTTATAAATCGGATAATATATATAATCACAAATACGTTAATTATAAGCTTGTCACTCTCAACTCATTCTAGGGCATTACTAACCCCATCTCTAATGAGTTTTCTCATTCTAGGATACTACTGATTCTATCTCTAATGAGCATCCTTTTATATGATATTATTAATCCTATCTCTGATGAGTCTTTTGTTCAGTTCTAACGAGTTGTACCCCAAAGATTTGAATTAACCAAAGCTCTGATACCACGTGTAATGACCCAAAAATTCCCCTCGAGGGAAATCGTCGGATACACTAACTTTGGGCATACAATACATCAGAACAAATAACAGAAGACTTTTATAAACATTATAATAATGTTACATCAGAGTACAAAAAATATCAGAGTACATTGATAAATAATAATATAGCGGAAGATTAAATTATAATAAATGTAATACAATGCAGCGGAAATGAATAAACTAGCACAGCGGAAAACTATCAATGCTCTGGACACAGCTCTAAGCGTCGATCCAGAATCCTGCTCAATATATCTGCAAAATAAGCTACTCGACAGCCCGTGTAGAAAATATGGGCACCCGAGTTTGCAAGTGGAACAAACTATGAGTCAGTCATGGGACTGGTATGAGAAATCTTACTTAACTTATATAATAATAAGGCTAATCACAGGACCACGCCGCTAACGCGGAACAGGTTTACTCCATTGAATTGCCAGTGCATAAATAAAATCGCTAAACAACGCAATGCTTTTTAGAAAAATGAAACCATTATAAGACTCAAGTCCCATCACACAATACAATGCAAACCGAAGGATAGAGTTTTACCTATAATGGTCAAAAATGCTTGATACAATAAAACGGATTTGATATTATTATTAGTGTACATATGTTTCAAAAACACTTAAATCATAATGTATCAATCATAGACGACATAGCTACCATATACTATGTCGCCATACTAGTTTTACAATCAAAACCACATGGTGTCTTATTGGAAGTTGGATTTCCATCATGATTCAAGGCTAGGTACGATCTCCTTACCGATTCGAGACACTCTAGCAAATGTCTCATGATCCCCCAAAGTGAACCGTTGGATCCTGCAGTGCCGGTCCACAAATACTTTAGTGGATTGGCAATTCCTAAACAATTGCTTCCCTGTAACGGTCCATATTTTTAACTGTTTAATTAAACATTTAAAATTGGTTTTAAATGTTGTTTTGAAATTAAATAACGTAAATTTAATTGTTTGAATATTTGTATAAATTATTTTTCACTTGCATTTACTAAATACACAATATTCCACGTGCGGAGCACGTGTCATGATCTTGCGCGGAGCACGTGCCTTTATGTTCGTATAATATAAAGGAATTTTATTATGAAATTAATATCGTTTTAACCCAAAATTTATTTTATAAAATCCATAATAGTTAATTTTTGTAAGATTTCCAATTTCACGTAAATTGGAGTTATTTTGTAACCGTGCGCGGTGTAAACACATATTATTTAATTGTTTGAAATTAAAATGGTATCTTCTCAAATGATCTCGGAATTTGACGAAACAATCATGTCCGAAAAATTAAGTCATTTCACGGTTCCCAATTTCGTTTATACCGACGTTGTATGTGATTGTTAAAAATTAAAACGTTGAACGTTAACTATGCGTTAAATAATAAAACCAGTGTCGTTTTCATTAGATCTAACAAAATTTTCTCCAGTCTTTTTAGAAATCTTGATGTGGCGCAAATCTCCATTCGAAATCCTTGTCTAAAATCTTATCAAATACTGCGGCAAAATCATGAGCAAATCTCGGCAGCACGCTATAAAATCTTAGTGCTAAATCTTATCATATCTAAAAGGAAATCTCGGTCATGACTAAATTTTATCTGTACATGTTAAATAATCTGACCGAATCTTACCCAAGCCTATCCCTAATCCTTTTGAGAAATCGATTTCAAACTCTTAGCTAATGGTCTGTTTGATTTTGAACGGAAGGGGCATTTGAAGGGGAATAATTGGGAACGGGGAATGTGTTCTTTTTACGAAAGGGGCATTTTGGAAGGGGCAGAGTTATTATTTTATTGTTTTTGTATATATTATTTTTAATTGTTTGTGTTTGTTTGTGTTTAGTGTTGAACAGAATAATAGAACGCAGAATACAAAAATTACTGAATTTAAACAAAAACAACTACAATACCATTTAAAAAAAAAAGCACAGCACAATCACAACACCTTACAACACCATTTAAAAAAAACAACCACATAAAACAACACAACTAAAACTCCCACATACTGACACAACACCCACAAGAATCACATCTTTCCATCCCTCAGCAGCGTAACAAAATGAATAACACAAACCCTAAGCTGTTCGGGCTTGTCATTCAGAGAATAAAATGGGTTGTGGCCCAATCTGTCATGCGTAGACATAATAACCGACACCTCCCAATCCTGATAGTCATCCTCCTCACGGCGTACAGACATGCATAAATCGATAAGCTCGTCTCGGTCCATGCGCGAAGGAGCTGAACGAGAAGGGCCAGCACCAGACCTGTCCGGCCTACGAGTCAGATGACTCGAGATCTCCACATTCTCACTACGAATGACATCGTCAAATAGCTGAGCCTCTTGCAGATGAACAGGTGGAGCATCCGGAATCGCGTACTGACATCTGTCGGTACGGATGCATCCTGAAAACATGGAGTCCAACTCCCTGAATCGTGCCGGGGATCCACTCTTGAACTTGCGCATCGGCAATGGCACCGTCGCCCACCATTCATCCGATCCTGCGACGGTATCCAATTGCTCGTCCCATCCACCTCCACCAATTTGTAGCAGTCTATTCCACGGAGCCCAATCTCTTTTCATGTTGTCGAATTTGTTCTTCATTTGACCAGCGTTGTATTCCAACTCGGTCCGCTCGTTGAATGCCTGTGCGATCAACTGATACCATCCTCCAACATTATGTGCACGCGAACCAAGATGTTGCATGCACACGTCGATGAACGCGTTCGTGGTATCGTTGTTCCATTCGGCAATGGAGCGAGTGGACGATGATCGACTTGCGGCCATTTTTTCTGGAAAAAAATAAAAAATCTTATGAATACAAGAAATATAGGAGGAAAAAAGTATAAAAATACAAATTTAAAATCAAAAACCTGGAAAAAAATCGATGAGTAGAAGGTGATTGTAGCTGAAATTTTCGGATTTGGTGTTGTTTTGGAGATGGAAATGGATTGAAATGGAGGAAATATATAGAGAGAGGGAGAGGAATCGGCTGTTCTGGAATTTTCGTCGCGTCGGACTTGCGTATGCGTCAGACGCGAAACTTATCTTTTCAACCATTCGTCTTGAAGGGGCAAAAGGGTGGGGACCTACCTTTGACGCGTCGGACGCAGACGCGAACATTAACTGTCTAGTCAACAAATCAAACGCTACCTAAAATCTCAAGTGCCTCGCATGTTACTCCCTATCTACTATCAAACATTGTAGAGCCGACATGTAAAAGAAAAAAGAATGACACAGTGTACAAAATCATATAAGAAATCTGGCGTAAATCTTTGAAATAATAAATCCTCACCGCCTGTAATTCTTGTCTTAATCTCAACAGGGTCAAAATTTTCGACTGGTCGGTAGAAAATGAAGCATAACTTTAATTCCTTCATCTGCTATAAATCTGTGTATATCTCATTCTTTGACAAAAGTCTGGCATATATTTTCTCAGTCTCGAATTTAATTCTCGGCGTAAATCTGACTGTTTGCAAGTGATATCAAAATCTTTACAGATAATATAACATTGTCATTATCGTTGGCATTCTTTACCACTTTATTCAGTAACCAATTAAATGTAAACATCTGGATTTTTCCCATATGAATATCTGAGCATATCATACAAATTGAAAGTGCTTTTTTTTTTTTTTTTTTTAAATATGGACATATTGCCCTCTGCAGATTCTGAAGACAAACATTTCGGCTGAAGCCGACTTTAAAATCTTTATACACCGTATAGAAGAAAGAGAGAACCGAATAGAAGAAAGGAGGAGGAGGTTGCGTGGAGGCTTCAGCTTGGAGGGGGAAGTTTTGCTCCATGGCGTGAATTCATTTTGTAAGGAGAAGTGGAAGCTCGGTGGTTGGGATACGTCTGTGAAGAGGACGCCGGTATTGTTTTTCGGTGCTATGATGGATTTGGATGTGTGGGATGTATACTGTAGGCGGAGGGAACATTTGTATTGTTTTTGGAAAAAAAATTGAAGAAGAAGGAAGTACTAGAAACACGTAATGTAAAGGAAAAGAAGAAAATAGTTGGTTAGGGTGGTGGGCACCATTTGTCTTTGACTTGGTTTAAGGGAAATGGATTAATTAAGCGAGTAACCGTTAGTTTAATCAAAATTTATTTATATGATATCTTATTTGAACATCATCAGCTTCGAGCAAAACTGGATTCGCTGGTGTCACGGAGACGAACGCTACGCAGTCCGGTTGATCGGTTGGATTCAAGGCTCACTGGAATTTCATATAATTTTAAACAGCGTTTGAAATTATATGAAACAGACCGTAATTAGGCTGGTGAGTTAACTCTCACACCCTCTGAAATTCTTTGAGGGCTAAATTCATATAATTAGAAATTATAGTTGATAATATATAATTGGTTGATTGAATGCTATGGTTGACTATTGGTTGTTTTATTGTTTGCCTGATCGACATTATTTATCATGTAATTATCTGTGATGCAGGGAAGAACATGTTGGAGGGATCCAACCGGATTCCTCAAATAATTGTTGTTGTTTGTTTATCGCATTTATATATGAATTATTTATTCTCAATGGTATTATAACCTGTTTTGGATAATGATTATTGAATGGATGTTGATCGTTGAATTGAAATTTAACAATCATTGTGTTTTAATCGATAGACAGTATTGATTAAGTAAATGGTAGCCAATGGCTAAAATCCATTGTTTTTAGACATCGTTTCGCAATAGGCGAATTGACAGTAATTTAAGTTATAAAACTTATTTTATAACTTAATCGAGTTTTCATGTTGATTTTACACAAGTTATTAATAATAGAAACCTTATAAGTATTTTTATTATCGTATTTTTACAAAAGAGATCTTTAAACAATTACAATAAGTAGGGAAGATAAAATTGTCCGGAGGGATGATCATTTGAAATAATTGTTTTCAAGAAAACAATTAAGCGAGTTAACATCAAATTAATTATATTTTTAATCATTTAATAGGAAGAATTAAAGGAAACCAGCAAACAATGAACGATGTTTCAAGTTGATGTAATCAACCGTTTAAAGTGGAAGTGTTATTGAATTTGCTATTTGATAGTAATAGTTTAACGATAATTATGTAAATTTAACAAATGTCCTTAGAAGTTAATTAATCCTTAATTAACGGTATTTTAAAATGATTATTGAATTATTTATTTTAAAATGTTAATTATCCTTAATAACCTTTTAAAAAGGGGTTAACAATTCTATTTTAATTTACTAAGAAGTTAACTACCTTAATTGTAGTTAATGTTGAAGTTAACCATTATTTAATCAATAATAATGGAAGGGATTATCTTTTAAACAGAATTTGGTTAAAAAGTAATCGAGTTGCAATAAGGTTTTAGTTGAACTTAGAAAAGAATTTTATACATGAATTGGATAACGAATCCAAAGACGATGAACAAGTGTATGAAAGGAATTTAGAGATGAGGCAACATTTAAGATAAGCATTTACTTAATTAAGTAAAATAACATAATCAAGGGAGATTTCCAAATAAAGGAAAACGGAACGGATTGGCATAAAGGACCCAAATATCTAAACCTATTTATAAAAAGATTTAAAGCGAGATGTTACTTAAGAATAGGAATTTAGCAAGGCCAATCAAAATCGGGAAAAGGGATTCTTAAAGCATAAAGGTAAGTGTTTAAATGAAGTTTTGAAAAGCTAAATAAATGGATTGTTAAATTAAGATCCAAGTTGGGTTATTTTAAGATGCTAAAACAGATTAGCATAACAGGATTTGAAATTTAATCCAAATCGTATACTCGAGGTTTGAAAGAAGCTTAAAACAACATGGTAATTTTAAAGATTAAAGATCACTTGAGAAGTGGATTAAACGATGTTATTGAAATAAGAATTTCAGTAGAAAGGGGAGGATATTTAATAGTGGACGAATTAAGAGATTAGCGAATGTTTACTTAGTAAATGAATTAAATAAAGAAATTTAAATTGAACGAGATGATTTATAACACCATATTTAGGAGTAGATGGTTAATAATACTTGTATGATGTTCCACACAATTTAAGTTACAAACTTTTATTTATCTTGAAATAAAAATGTTGTTGATCAAGGTCTGAGAGGTAAATAGAATACCCCATCTTGAACGACTTCACTATTGTTGAAAGATGATATTAGTTTGTAAGGGTTAAAGGTAACATCAAGGAGATTTGTGAATATATATAAAGGAAATAAAGAGTTTTGGAAATGGTAACAATATTTTAAGATAAAGTAAATAATGAAAATAGTTTGGTAACTATTTATTTTAAACCTTGATTATTGTTTCAAGGAAATTGAAACAAGAGAGATTGGGCAAGATAAGTTATATAATCGATAAAATGATTTGAAATGAAATGTTTTAATATAAAGGACCGAAGTTGCCAATGTACTTAGCTATACTATTGGGATTGATAGTTAAAGAACCAACTATCAAAATCAATATTACTTATGACCTTTTGATGAGTTGTTTCGAAGAGACCGGGATGGGAACTAGACCCAAAACCACTTCGATCCAACTGTGCGGACGCGTTTAACTTGCTTGCGTATAAAGATGGAGCATTGAAGACCGTTGATATTCGTGATTGGAGGAACCACTCGTTAAATTTCTCTGGTCTGGTCCGCCAGAGTTATGATGACTTATGATTCTGTCGTGATTGGAATCTTCGGATTGCAAGGACTTCTCGCTGCTGATCCTTAGGGTGATTCATATATAGGATGCGGTAGGAGGGTGCCTTCGGTTCATCCTGTTCCTGAATGACTTGTATGGACGAGTGTCTGACAGAGTGTTTCCCGAAACTCATGTACGTTGATTTTTTACAAATATATCAAGTTTGGTGGCGAAGAAATTCTCTTGCTTAACACCCAGAGTGTATTTGTGGACGTCAATTAGTGATTTGACGGATCTGACGATGTGGCATTTAAAGTGAATGAAGATGCGCTAAATGATAAACGTAACTTCAAGCCTCATCAACCAGAAAATGGCACAAAATCGGGTAGGCAGCATGGCTATGTGCGCCGCACCCATTAAAAGAGTATATCATTACCTGATCTGGAGAAATCAAATGCCTTCGGTTGTCCCTTTTAAATTTTATATATATACTATCGGTTCGGTTGGCTGGCCCCCAACCGTGGTAATGATATATTCGGTACTTTCAAGAGAAATGGGGGGTCGGTCATGTATAGCCGGGTTGCAAGACGTTTTTGTTGAATCCAATGTATTCATCTCCGGAGGTACATTATCGGAATGGTGGTCCCATACCTTGCCAGGAAATCCATTCTCCAATAAGAGTCCGCGGTTTTGATTGTATACTATATAGGTGGAGCGTGAAATGCAAGCGTTCTGCTAGATTATTATTTATTTGTGGTTTAATAGACATTATTATAATATCAGAAAAGTTATTAATTTCCAAAAATGTTTTGAGCTATAGTAAGGTAAAAACCGTCCGTGTTTATGTGTGGGCTGGTCTTACTATTATCCTTTTCTTTCAAAAAGGATTTGACAATGTTAAACAAGTTGTTTGTGCTGTGAATTTATCACTGAAAGTATTTCAGACTGATCCGGGTGAATTTTGGTTTGCTTCAAATGTGCTCGGGTCAGACCGAGTATATTTCCAGGTTAGGTTTCGCTTGGAGTTTCCTGAGCTGGAAGCAGGAGGCTTCACCGTTAGATATTTAGAGTTTATTCCGCTATGTCTGATATATGATGTACTAAGATGATTGGTATGTATATACAATTTCATTTTGTGTAAAGAGATTTGATATATTATATTTTATTCGTTCCGCTATTAGATTCTGATGTTCTTCTTCTTATTCTTCTATTCTAATATTTCTTTCTTTCTTTTCTCATCCTCTAATTTCTTTCTACTAACAATCTGGTGTTGTTTGATACTTGGGTTTTGGCAAGTAATACGGATTTTATGTATTATTGTCGAAATCCGAGCATCGAATTTCCGCCGGGTCGTTACATTCCCGGTCCTATTGAACCTATAAATTGGTCACTATCGACCAATGTAACCGAGGCCTCGTAATCCATCATCCACATAAGTAAAATGTCAGGGCTTGCAAAACCATGATACCACTTCTAGCTAGAAAGAAATGTGTGCACTCCCTGCGTTCCCTTGTCGCTTTTTGACTCATACCGGGGAGCGAGGGTCGCGAAGTAACGCTATACACAAGGCTACGCCTAAACAGGTCGTGCTTTGATCATCAACCACAAGGCTCTGCTTTTCAACAAAAGCCTCGATCATTTGCAAATTGGTATGCCACATTGATAATTTACGCCATGCGATCAATAAGTATCAAAATATAACCTCTAAGCTCGTACGTCTCAGAGAAGGGTGTTAAGCAAGAGAATAAATTTTCCGCCACCAAACAGATATTTAATAAATAGAAATCAATTCATATAGAATGAAATTCAACGTCAGACACACATCCATTTACAAGTCCGCTATGGGTCTGAACGAAACCGAAGACACCTTATTCCTCGTCCCATATGTCCAATACGGAAGAGAGGTGCTCGCTTATCCGGACAATTAACAAGTACATCCAGACAACTACCACTGTAACCCTTTCCTAGGAGCAAATCAGTCTAGGGCACTAGTAATCATCCATTCGATGTGAAGATCACCGGTCTTCAATCACATCTTCAAAATCTTCGATTTAAATCGTCATATAATTATTTGAAATGAGATTGAACTCGATCTTTTCAAATAATTCTCGCATATATATAATTTAAACCATTTCATATCGTTAATATTATTTTATAACGATTTATCGCTATTTTTATTTATATGAAAATAGCCCAATTCAATTTAACGATGTTTCAGGTCAATAGGCGGACCTGACGCTGTTTTTACCTAAATTTGATTTACATATTTCACGAAATCTAACTGTTAGATTTTAATGAATTTTATATCATTGGAAAGATCTTCCCAGTGTGGACCTAACGGTTCCAATTTTGGGAAAATCCGACGGTCGGATCTTTCGGTATCATCGTTTAAAGTTACGATTTCGAAACGCGAACTACCGTGCGTGATTTGTTTAATTTTAATTTATATATAATTATATATAATTATATATAAATATAAACTATTCGACGATTCCTCTAATCTATTTAACATGCCAAATAAAATGTTTTATTGGCATAACACATCTACACCACCAAATTTTCAAAATGATGATCAACCCTCAAGTCTTGAAATAAGTATTCAAGCTTTACTTGAAGAAAGTCAAAGATTTAATGAATCAAGTCAAAGATTAAGGGAATTGATGTGCAACAATTCAAGTCAAATTTTTCAAAATAATCAAAATTCAAATTCAACTTCAACTTCAAATGATTTTGATTATAACCGTTGTGAATCCAATTTCGAACTCCAAAATGAATTGCAATTACAAAATGGAAATGTGAATAACTTTTCAAATGGTTTTGGCAATGGTAATAACTTCAGTTGTAATGCAACTGAAAACATTTGTTCTCAACAATTTCAAATTGAAAATTCTCATGTTAACAATAACCTAATTCAACAATTTCTATTTTGACAAAAACATATTCTAACTAAATGATATTTTTATTAACAAAGACATATTCTTATCTAAATGACATATTTATTTACAAAATATGTTTTCTAACTAAATGACATATTTAATTATATACATTTGTATTCTAATGACAAATAAAAGAATAATTTATTTGCATACATTTTTCTATGTATTCTAATGACAAATAAAAGAATAATTTATTTGCATACATTTTTCTATTCAACATAACAAATAAAAATGATAATTTTATTTGTTTACAATTTCTATTTAACAAAAATGATATTATTGTTTTAACACAATCTATTTAACAAAAATGTTATTTTTTTAACATAAATCTCCTTAACAAAAATGTTATTTTGTGTTTTGACACAAATCTATTTAACAAAAATGTTATTTTTGTTCTAACTCAATTCTAATTAACCAAAAATGTAATTTTTGTTCTAACTCAATTCTAATTAACAAAAATGTAATTTTGTTTTCTAACTCAATTCAAATTAACCAAAATGTAATTTTTGTTCTAACTAAGTTCTAATTAACCAAAAATATAGTTTTTGTTTCAACCATTACATTTTGACAAAAATACCAATTTTGTTTCGACTGTTACATTTTGACAAAAATGGCAATTTTGTTTCAACTGTTACATTTTGACAAAAATTTGGTTTCAAAAAAAAATGATATACTTTTGTTTCACTATTCCCTTAACACAAAATGTCCTTTTTATCCCAACTATTTGGTTTCAACAAAATTGATATTTTTGTTTTTTATCCCTTTTGTTACACCAAAAATGATATATTTGTTTTCAACTATATTATAACAAACATGATATATTTGTTTTCAATAATTTATTATAACAAACATGATATATTTGTTTTCAACAATTTTATTATAACAAACATGATATATTTGTTTTCAACAATTTTATTATAACAAACATAATATATTTGTTTTCAACAATTTTATTATAACAAACATCAATCCAAGATCAAATCATGTATACAATCAATAGAATTTAACAGCATATGGTTAATACCACAATCATGATTAATTAATTTTTAATTACATATATATAAAAAATAGTAAAATTCTCACAGTGGTTTTTACTCTATTCTCGTCTGCTCCATGTTGTAGTTTTCGACAAGAGGTTTCCAACGAACTTCATTTCATGTGATTCTGTGTCCATTTGAATGAGATATGGTCATTTAAATATCAAATAATTAATTAATAATTTAAATTTCCTTAATTCAATCACCCCTGGCTAATCACGTTTTCCTTCTACATCGTATTCTTCCACTGTTGTTCTTTCAGAAAAGAAACTCATCCACTCAAATTAAAATCCTCCTGCGCACACCAACCGAGATGGCTTGGACCTGATCTAACATCGCCGTGAGGAGCGCCGTATTCCCCTCCGCCGACGCCAGCAAGGGCAGCCATTCTGATCGTCTCCTGGCCTCCGAAGTTAGCTGCGAATGGAACGGGTTTGGGACCCGAATTCTATACAACAGTTACATAATAGACGATCATAACCGTTCATTTTCAAGATCATGACCTTCTCTTCGATTTTTGTTATATGAGTTGGTTGAATTAGTACGTAGATTCCCTGAAAATTAAAGAGAATCGATTGAGTATTTCTGTCCATACAAGAAAGGAAGGCGGTGGCTAATAGAATGGGAATTAGGGTTTTGTTTGGTTAGGTATATATAATAAAATATTATTAAATTTCTAGTTTGCAAATAAACCCAGTAATTCTCAATAGCTCCAAATTCAGTCCAACGAGAGTTGTCCCGAGCCAAATACCCCCGTTCCGGACATAATGGACTAGGTCCCATCAACCCATTCGATCGTTTTCAGCTTGTTTTTTTCAAATTAAAATATAAACAATTTAATTATTTAATTTGATCGTACATTTAAATTTACTGGGGCCACATACGGACTCCAAAAATTCCCAAAAAATAAATCTAGTTATGTTTTGACGATACGGTCCTAACAAAATTAATTTCATTGAATTTGGAGACCGTTTGAAAAATGGTCATTTTCTGGTCGATCCAATTTGACTAAAATTGACAAAACACATTTTATTTTGCCACGCTCACATATTAATTTCAAAAATTATGAAAATTGGAATATTGCAATAATTTGACATTCCAGATCCAACCAAAGTGGTCTCATTGAAAACGGATGTCGTTTGTAAAATGGCTATATATTATATTAAAATATACGTATAAATTCCATAGCGACTATTCTGAATATTCAACTGGCCATAACTTTTTATTCTTGCTATGAAATTCCAATTTTTTTAGAAAGATATTTTTAAACAGATTTAAATATTTTTGGTTTTATTGAAATCCGTTTTATTTTGAATCCTGTACATTCATTCAAAGTCCAGATTCAAATTTTCAAACTACCGCGCTATTTCTAACTCCTTTCAAAATTAAAATAAATATATTCGTTCTAACTTCGATTTAAATAAATTTTTAATCATTATTATTTAAAATAAGTTATTTTAAATATTCAAAATTCACTAAAATTGCTAAAATAAAATTTTAAATTGGTTCCAAAATTCCGAGTTATTACATATGTTCTTGTTGATGTGTGATATTTATGATGTTATATTTACTTCGTTCTCAAACAGCAAGTCCCCCGTTGAATTAGGAAAGTCACTTTGGGTTAAAATGATAAATGCTCGATAGAATAGGTTTAGCAAATAAATCTGAAACGATTTGGGATGTAGGTTAAATGATATACATCTAGAATAATATTACTTTAAAAAAGGGTTGGAATGATGTATATCTATATCATTTGACCATATGTTTGAGAACTGAATGCGGGTATTGTAGCTAAAAAATTATTTTTTGAAAATTTTAAAGTATGTATCTATTTTGAAATTTAATTGGAATATTTTGTTTAAATTAAGATTTGAAATGTTTTATCATAGATTTTATGAATTTAAGAAAATTTGATTTATGGAAAGGATATAATAAGGTTTAATAAATTAGATTTTTTATTTGAGATAATATTATTTTCAAAAGTTTATAAGGCCGTTTTGATTTATTAAATTGATTTTGATATTTAATTTACATTTTAAATATAAATCAATATTTCATATACTTAAACTTGAATTTGTTAGTTAAAAACTTAACAGACTTAATGAATGGTTTTAATAAAATGTAAAATTAGATTTGTTGTTTTAAAAGTTAATATATACATAAGAAGTTGATTAAGGATTTTAAGGTTTGAATTTTAATTTTGTTCAAATTAATTGAATGGAAATATTTTTTAGCAAAGCCAACTGATTTTTAGAGTGATCTGTAACACTTCTCATTATAACAAACAATGGGTACAAAATATAACAGGAGATTGGTAGATTGCCTGTCTACTATAGGCATTTCTATCCTTAACTATAGTTGAATTGTAATCTAACACCGCATAGGGTGTGATCGGTTATAAAATAGCTAAGAGCAGAAATAAATTAATCCATCATACATCATAAGCTTGAAACAAAGTTACACAAACGCAGAACCCATACATGTTGATTCACGAGAATTTCGATTAATGACAATGAAGAGAAGAGCAATGGAAATCATGTCAAGAAGCTGAATTTATATATATATATATATATATATATATATACTGTGTCGTGTTAGATTTATGCTAAAATCTATCCTCAAAGTATAACATGATTGCATGAATTTTTAGTCTTATATATATATATATGTATATGTGTGTGTGGGTGTGTGGGTGCGCGCGCACGTGCTATAAAACGGCTGATACTGGACTGGTTCTGTAACCAGTCGACTGGTTACAGACCAGAAGTCCAGTAACGGCTAGTTCCTGAGCATATTTAAATAAATAAATATATATATATATGAATTTCATTCTTAACTAGTCGACTAGTGACTTTTCTACCAGTCGACTGGTCAGAGATTAACAGTCATTTTTATGAAGAGTCACCTTCTTTCATGAAGAGATTCTTATTCAATTATGAACAGAAACGGATGCAACTCTTTGTTGAAACTTCTCATGAAAGAATGCTACTCTTCTATAATTATATAAGTACTACAAAATGTTTTCCAAATCACCGATTCTCACATATTCTCTTTAATTTCTGATTTTCACTTCTATACTCATTGCATTCTAAAGATCTCTTAAATTCAAGTTACTTGTTGAATCTTTGATATTATTTCAAATCTCTTGATTCAACAAGCAACATACTTTCTTCAATCTTCACATACACTTCAAATACTTAAGGATACAATTATAAGAAGGGTGTACTTCATCGTGACTATTCCGTGTTGATTAGAAAGCACATTCAAAAGTCAAAACACTTGTAATTTGTGAAGTCCTGTGTGGGTCACTACAAGAAAAACAGCATATAACAACGGCAGTATCCGCTTCCAACCCGTCGCTAAATTGGAATTAGCGACGGATTTCCTGTATAACACAGTGGTCGGTAAAAACCATGACGGTAATTGTGTCAGATTTAGCGATGGAATATAGAATGAGTTTTCTGACAGTTTTCCGTCATTTGACTATTTTATAATAAAAATATAATTTTATTTATAAATTTATTTTTATTTATTTACCAATGGATAAGTAATTTATAATAATTTATTATTTATACAAAAACGTCGGTAAAGCCTTGCTAATTAGCAAAGGATTTGCAACAAAATATTTTTGGATCAAACATTTTCTGTAGGAAATCCGTCGCTATTCCCATTCTATTCTACCAATAAACATTATTTCATGTTTCTTGCTTATAGCTTTACCCATTACTATCGTTCAACTATCAATAATAAAATAAATAGCATAACTCAACAAAAATAAATAAATAATGCAATTATGAAAACAATACACAAATTTATTACTGTTTAACACAAAATAGTACAATATAATACACGTCATTTACAATCAATTCAATACATATACAATTGTACTCTCAACTGTTAAAAAACCAAAATAAATTATATATTCACATCATTTATAAAGTCTCTTGAAAATATAAAACATATGTGCCTCTAAGTACATCTCTTTCTCTCTCTCAACACGACCATACCTGAAACATTGTTTCTATGGACCATCGCCTACAAACCATACCTGAAACAACAAATATAAAAATTTGTTTGTTAATCATTAAAACAACAAAGGCAGTGCAGTCGGTTGTTTAAAAAAAATCAACTTTAACCATGGTCTAGTACATCTGAGCTTTACCAATGTCTAATTTCAATTACACAATCATACTCCATCTTGTCAAATCTGAAATAACCAATAGTTTGCTACTCATAAAAACAAACAAGGTAGGAGCAGTAGGCTATAAATATAACCAAGTTTAACTTTAAATATCATATGACATGGGAAAAAACACATTGGTGTGCGATAACAACTTCTACAAACCCACACTATAAATCATCAATAGCATATAACATGATAATGCAACATCACTTGGTGTGCAGGGATAGGTTAAATCATAGTTTCTAAAACTTATTAAGATATGTTATATATTTTATGAAGTAGAAATTGTAAAGGTCCATGCAATGCTTACCCGGTGAGAAAGAAGATCCGCAAGGACCAGACATGCACTTATGTATGGTTGATTGAATATTGCTTTATTATCTTTGCACCTAATGTTGTGGTTCTGATCTGTAACAGAATTGTAATCATTAGCTACATATACAAAAGCAGTGACGGTTCAGTGGTTTCTTGCATTACTTAAATTAGTTGAGCTAGGCCTGTTTAAGGGTCATGAAAAAACTTCTACTGATCATTCACAGACCTAATTAGGTAGAGAAAAAAATGAAAAAGCCAAATAGGGACATGCCACCCGAATGGCTCATCTAAACATTTGGTAATTGAACACAAATTTTGTGATGTATCTTTAGTTAAAAGAAAGTTTTAGTAAATATGAAAGAATTCATTTTCTAAATTGGCCCATCTAAACATTATAAAATTACTTTAACATTACCATTCAAGACAATCAAACCAAATTATTTACTTGAACTGATTTGTAGAAATTTGTTTAACATAAATTTGATAAATAAACCATAGATCTATAGACTAAATAAAACATAAATGAACTAAGTCATGAAAGTTACAAACAAAAGAAGGAAAAAGATAGCTCACTGTCTGTCAGCGCCTTGAAATTTTCTAGTATTGTTAGATGGAAAGTTATAACTGAAAAAGAATTGAGAAATATGTAAACCATCTGCTACGAATCCAAAACTAGAATATGCTGCCAAAGATATAGTAACTTCAGTCTCTAATCTCTAAGTCACTGCTCAAAGGTAAACAAATATAAGTTACCTGAACTGAAATGAAAGATATATGGTGTATTACACTATTACTACAACAGAAAACATTGTCACAAGTAATTTTATTCAAAGGAACTATTACTAAATAAAAACATTCTCATAAGTATTTTATTTTGAACATTTTGTATTACTTTTATTACTGTCAGCACTTAATATCCTTACCAATTTATCTAAATAGAGGATTGTTGATATTAATTGTCAAGAGTTGAATCATTTTTGGTGGCATTCATTTGTTGTTTCTCTTTTTAACCCATAAAACTCCATATTTAATACATGGAAAATTTGCGTGAAAATACTTTGTTTTACTCCAGCATCCATTATTTCATATGATACACATACATGCTGTCATATACTTATAGTAATCCCATATCACACAATGCAACGCAACGCAAAAATAATACTTTGTTTTAAAAGTTAATATATATAAGAAGTTGATTAAGGATTTTTAAGGTTTTAATTGTAATTTTGTTTAAATTAATTGAATGGAATTATTTTTTAGCAAACCCAACCGGTTTTTAGAGTAATCTGTAACACTTCTTATTATAACAAACAATGAGTACAAAATATAACAGGAGATTGGTAGATTGCACGTCTAATACATACATTTCTATCCTTAACTATAGTTGAATTGTAATCTAACACCGCGTACGGTGTGATCAGTTATAAAATAGCTAAGAGCAGAAATAAATTAATCCATCATACATCATAAGCTCGAAACAAAGTTACATAAACTCAGAACTCATACATGTTGATTCATGAGAATTTCGATTAATGGAAACGAAGAGAAGAGCAATGGAAATCATGTCAAGAAGCTAGGTTTATATATATACATATATATATATATATATATATATATATATTGAGTTGTGTTAGATTTATGTTAAAATATATCCTCAAAGTATAACACGATTGCACGAATTTTTAGTATTATATATATATATATGTGTGTGTGTGTGTGTGTGTGTGTGTGTGTGTGTGTGTGTGTGTGTGTGTATGTGTGTGCTCTATAAACTGACTGATACTGGACTGGTTCTATAACCAGTCGATTGGTTACAGACCAGAAGTCCAGTAACCGCTAGTTCCTAAGCGTATTTATTATATATATATATATATGTGTGTGTGTGTGTGTGTGTGTGTGTGAATTTCATTCTTAACCATTCGACTAGTGACTTTTCCACCAGTCGACTGATCAGAGATTAACAGTCATTTTTACGAAAAGTCACCTTCTTTCATAAAGAGATTCTTCTTCAATTATGAACAGAAATGGATGCAACTCTTTGCTGAAACTTCTCATGAAAGAATGCTACTCTTCTACAATTATATAAATACTACAAACATGTTTTCCGAATCACTGATTCTAACATATTCTCTCTAATTTCTGATTTGCATTCTATACTCATTGCATTCTAAAGCTCTCTTAAATTCAAGTTACTTGTTGAATCTTTGATATTATTTCAAATCTCTTGATTCAACAAGCAACATACTTCCTTCAATCTTTGCATACACTTCAAATACTTGAGGATAAGACTATAAGAAGGGTGTACTTCATCGTGACTATTCCGTGTTGATTAGAGAACACATTTAAAAGTCAAAACACTTGTAAATTGTAAAGTTCTGTGTGGGTGCCCAGGCGTGGACATCCTTGTTGGTGCTCGGGTGTATTGAGACCTATTCCTTCGGGTTAAGAGAGGGCGTGATAGAGAATTCCGAAGAGGAGCTTCAGGACTGGATATAGGGCAGGAAGTCCGAACCAGTATAAAAATCCTGGTGTCTTTTACTTACTGCATTTTAATTTGTGATATATCTATATAGCTTACATTTACCTGCGTAACTATTGTAGTTTACTAGTTAGTTTATCATATGCCATTCCTCTATATCCATATAAAGATTCTGCTTAAGTCATACACATCGACTTTTTCAATTGGTATTAGAGCAAGGCCATCATTTAACAGTAAAATCGTTATCTGATACATAGTTAATATGGATAATAACACTAGTACTAGCACTAATGTTGGATATACTGAAAGCCAATCTATTGCAAGACCACCCTTTTTTAATGACATGAATTATAACAATTGGGCTACACGAATGAGAATATATATGCAAGCTAATAGTTTCGATGCTTGGAACATTACACAAAAAGAGTATACACAACTCACTACTCTATATACTGAATGGTCTGCAAATGAAAAAGCAGAAGCTACCACCAATGCTAAAGCCATGAATATGTTGCAATAGTCCTTAGATAGAAACGAGTTCAACCGGGTTTGTATGTGCAACACAGCATATGAAATCTGGAGAACACTCAAACTAACTCATGAAGGAACAAGCAAGGTCAAACAAAGCACGATATCCATGCTTAAAAACCAATTTCAAAATGAATGAGAATGAGTCTATAAATGACATGTACTCACGATTTCAAAATATTTATCATTCTCTATTAGGATTATGAGAAAAATACTCTGACTTTGAGATAGTCTAAAAAGTATCAAACTCTTAACGGATGAGTGGGAAAGAAAGGTGTTAGCTATTGAATAGGCTAATGATCTTTCTGCCATGAAACCCGAAGAGTTAATCGGTAATCTCATGTACGATGAAGTTAATTTGCAGGAAAAGAAAGCACTTGTACAAGACAAGAAAAATTTAGCTTTCCATGCTGAGAAAGAAGATTCAGATTCAAATGATGAAGACATTGCTTTTGTAGCAAAGAATTTCAAAAAAATTCTGAAATATAGAAAAGGCCAAAGCAAGAATATGAAAAAGAATTCATTAAAAGAGCCTGACTCTGTAACAACCCAGAAAATTAGAACCAATTTAAATTTTTTATTTTGGCGATTTTAATGAATTTTGAATATTTAAAATGAATTATTCTATATATTAACGATGAGAAATTTATTTTGAATAGAACTAGAATGTATAAATTTATTTGAATCGACGTTAGAATATAAATATTTATTTTTAATTATAAAAGGAATTGAAAATGCCGCGGTAGTTTAAAAATTCGATTTCAAATTTCAAATGAATGTACATGATTCAAAATAAACCGGATTTTAGAGAAACTAAAAATATTAGAATCTATTTGAAAATAATTTTCCAATGAATCCGAAAAATTGAAATCTCATAGCGGGAATAAAAAGTTATGTCCAATTGAAAATTCAGAATAGTCGTTATGGAAAATATAGCCCTTAAAAATGGAAATTTTACAGACGACCTCCATTTTCGACGAAACCACTTTTGTTTGATCCGAGATGTTAATTTATTCCTGGATTCCATTTTCATAATTTTCTGAATCAATATGTGAGCGTGGCAAAGGAAAATGTGTTTTGTCAGTTTCAGTCAATTTGGATCGACCAGAAAATGACCATTTTTCAAACGGTCTCCAAATTTAACGAAATTAGTTTTGTTAGGACCACATCGTCAATACAAAGCTAGAAATAATTTTTTTTGGAATTTTAGAGTTCGTATGTGGCCCCGGTAAATTGAAATATACGTTTAAAATTGAATATATAGATTTATATTCTAATTTTGATGAAAACTGATCGAAACGAGAAAACTGGCTTATGATACATATCCCATTGTGTTCGAAATAGGGGTAATTAGCTAGGGGCGATAGTTGCTGTGTCTCGTTTGGTGTTCAAATAGAAAGTCAACCTTTTGGAATAAAAATAGAATAAAATAATTATATATATATATATATATGTTTACACTTAAACCCTCATTGTTGTCATTATCCCTAATCCCTTAAAATCGTTTTCCCGATCCAGAGAAAATCGCACCATCCCATCGCGCCTCCCCCATCGACTGACGCTGGAAGCCGGCCACCCCACACTGTCGTTCCACTCTCCTTCGTCCCCCTTTGCTCTTGCCTCTCTCTCTCCTCCTTCGATGAAAACCGCACAGCACCGAACGCCGCCGCCACAACCCTGAGCCGCCATCACCTGACCCCCTTGATCGTCATCGCGCCTCCTCAACCCCCTCAGACCCCCTACGCCATCATCAAACACTCCCCTCTCTCGTTTAAAACAAAGTAAGTTTTTTATTATTTAACTTGTTTATTTATTTTCTATATACAAAGTATAGATCTGATTTTATATGAATAACCAAGTATAGATCTGATTTTATATATGAATAAAATCTGAAAAGATTATATTTTTATCATGAAGAAAGATGAGATTTTTTTGTTTGTGTAAAGATATGATTTTTTTTATATGCATAGAAACCATATAAAAATGTGATTTTTATTCATATGAAGTAGAGATTAAAATGTGATTTTTATTCATATGAAGTAGAGATAAAAATGTGATTTTTATCATGTATGTAGCAAAGTAAGAATACAATTTTCATTTGTTTGAATGACATGAAAAGATTTGATTTTTAATAGAAGAAAAATTAGATTTTTCATTGTAGAAAAATTAGATTTTCATTTTGAAAGTAATGATAAAAAAAATTTGATTTTTACATATATGAAGTAATGATAAAAAAAATTCGATTTTTACATATATGAAGTAATGATAAAAAAATTCGATTTTTACATATATGAAGTAACGATAAAAAAATTTCGATTTTTACATATATGAAGTAGCGATAAAAAATTCGATTTTTATATATATGAAGTAGAAATAAAAATATGATTTTTATTTATTGGAATGAAGCGATTAAAATATGATTTTTATGTATGAACAGCGTGAAAAGGATGCGTTGGAATTTTGAACAAATCCAAACAGTTCAGAAAGAAAGACTGACGGAGTGGAACCCAAAGGTGAGAACTTCTCACTTTTATTTTATTTTCTAGTTAAAATATATACTACAATGCAGACGGTGCTTAGCAGCACCCAACACCCGTCGTCTACAGACCATGGATGACTTGTTTGTTTGTTTGATTTTGTTGAAAGTTGATTGTATGATGCGGAATGGAATAAAATATTTTATAGTTAAAAATATAATTTTAATGTGTATATGAATAAAATGAATATTCATAAACAAATCAGACGATTTGTTTATGTACACTGATTTGACTGATATTGATTGCGATGATAAATTTTGCACATCGCCCAATTGCACAAATAAAGTTCGTTGTTTGTTGATTGAAACCCCACACGGATGTTGGGATGATATTTGACATACATTAATTCCAACTGTTTAGTTGTATGTCAATCGATAGGTTGACAGACTGTTATAAGCGTTAAATATTTATATTTGATGCTTATGCAGTGTAGAATGCACTATGGATGATCGTTGACTGTGTTTGATTGTTGTTGTATACATGTGTTGTATGAAATCGATATAAATCAAATTATATGGTAATTGACTGTGTCTGATTTCAATTCAGAAAGAATGAATATTTTAAAATAATGAATATTTTAAATAATGAATATTTTAAATTAATATTCAGTAATAGATCAAAATGTGATTTTGACGTCCGATTTGGGATGGACACGAATATATTTAAATATATATAGCCGTGTTGATTAAATAACGCCATTTTGACGTGAACAATATTTGTATCGATTTTATTCATTTTTATAATGAATATCGAAAAGGAATTGATTTCAAAGTATAATATTTTGAAAATATTATCATTTATATATTAATCATATGGAATATCCAATTTTGATTTAAAATTGAATATGAAGTTGAAACTGTTTTGAAAACGAATTTAAACGATTTATAAAATATGTTTTAAATGGAAATCGATGAAATATATATTATATATTATATATATATAATATAATGGCCTGAATAGAACGCGCCGCGCTGCGGTAGTTCGCGAATTTCGACCATTGACTTCGAATGGACATTACGGGAGATCCGATTGTCAGATTCTCCTAAAACCGGAACCGTTAGGTTCGTATCAAAAATAGCTTTCTAACGAATACAAGAAATTAGAAATCTAACAGTTGGATTTGGAATTATGTCCAAATCAAATTTGGAAAAGGTCGTTGTAAGTGCAGTTCGATGGCCGTTTATGGAAATCGACTGTACGGGCCTTGATAAAATTATTAAAAATATCAACAATTAGTGTAAAATCATAAGAAATGATTTGGAAAGAATTGGGATTAAAAATTCCATTTTTCAAAGGATAAAAATATTTTTTATTGAAATGAACTAGTTATGAACTAGAATTATGAAATCCAATATTTTTAAATAATTAAATTGGATTTGAAATGGTTTAAAAATAACCAGAATTTCCAATATATAAATTGGAATGGATTTGAATTGAAATTATATTCGGAATATTTCGATATTGGATTCTGTGATTAAACGGATATTGTGGAGGAATTTGGAAGATATATATATTGTTATTCCAATACAGTATTTGTGGATTCCAGAATCTGATATTGAATATAAGCCGATATATTTTCTATTCAGAGCCTTGTATTTAATATCAAATGAGATTTTGGGTTTGTCGTGAATGGTGTCTTCATTAACACTGTTCTTGAACCCAGTTGAGAAAAGATCAAATCTTTTTATTTAGATTTAGTGAAGTATACCAATTAATTAATATTTAATTGGAACTGAATTGAAATTGGTTTTTGGGTTTTTCGTGAACGGTGTTTTAAATAACACTTGTTCTTTAACCCGATTAATATTGGAATGAGATTTTGGTTGTCGTGAATGGTATTTTAATAGTACTGTTCTTAGACCATATGGAGTTAAGAAAATCAAAAACTAACTGGAGATTAGTTAAGTTGAAAGGTTTCCTGGTTATTGATCTGATGTTGCTTTCAGCCTTCGGGGTTAATACTTAAGGAATTGTTCACTTGCTAATTTACGGTTAAAGGCTGATGGAACGGAATGGGATTTTGGGTTTATCGTGAACCGTGTTTTAAAGGACATTGGTTCTTTAACCCAGTTAAAGATAGGATATGATTTCCAAAGTTAAACAATCATTGATATTGATTTTTGGGAAGATTAACAGCAAGTGGAGTTTAAATGAATCTTTAATTAGATTGAATTGATTGAGAATGGAGTATCACCAGTTTTGCTCTAGGAGATAGTTAAACCTTTAATTAGATTTGAACGTGAAATGGTAATTCAATTTACTGATAAAACCGTGGTGTTAGATATGAAGTATTACCAGTTTTACTTCATGGAATGAATAGGTTGGGATTAGGAAATTAAAACAAATGATTACTTCGGTAAGGTTCGTTTATCCCGACTAGTTTGGATAAACCATAATTTGGTTTGAATTGATATTCAAAGGAAGATTAAAGAATAAATTTAAAGAATTTATCTTTGATAAAATTAATGGGAACCTTTCCCAAAGTAAAAGAATATTTGAATAAAGGAATATTCTGGATTGGAATGAGGTGTACGTTGTGTTTATATAACACATTTTTATTATATACGCGAGTTATTCAGAAAGACCGGGTTTATCCCATTTTGAATAACTGATTCGACGATGTGTCGAGGATGAAGACGGTGGTTGAAGACTGGAGGTCTTTACATCGTTTGGATGATTACTGATGTCTTGGTTGGGCTGTACACCCAAGACAAGGTAATAAGTGGTGATCGTCCATACGTACTTGGAGATCGACCGGATAGGCGAGGACCTCTCTCCTATATTGGACATACGGGACGAGGAATAAGGTGCCTCCGGTTTCGTTCAGACCCAGAACGAACTTGTAAATGGATGTGTGTTTGACATTGGATTTCATTGTATGTGATTGATATACATCGGTTGCATAACGTGAATTGCCTGTATGACAGGCTGAGATGCAAATGATCAAGTCTTCTGTTGAAAAGAAGAGTCTTGTGGTTGATGATCAAAGCATGGCTTTAATATAGCATAGCTTTGTGTAACGTTGATTCGCGAGCCTCACACCCCGGTGTGAACCAGAAACGGGAGAGGACTTCAGGGAAATAGACATATGTTGGATTCTAGCTAGGAGTGGTGTTAGCGTTTAGCAAGCCCTGACGTTTTACTTATGTGGATGATTGATATCGAGGTGCCTCGGTTATATTGTTCGTTCCAGGACCGATGGTATGGTCTTTATATAGACCAATTTTATGCCCTATAGGGCAGACTAGCATATCTTTTATGGTATTATTAACCCGCTAAGTATGGGCCGGCCCTAATGTAAGAACCCTGAATTTTGGGGCCAATTTAGAATTTATTTTAAGTGATTTTAATGAGTTTTGATATTTAAAATAATCTATTTTAAATAATAATGATCACAAGTTTGATTTAAATCGAAGTTAGAATGAATAATTTAATTTTAATTATAAAAAGAGTTAGAAATAGCGCGGTAGTTTGAAAAGTCAAAGTTGAACTTTGACTGACCGTACAGGATGCAAAATTTAACGGATTTTAGTGAAACCAAAAATATTAGAATCTATTTAAAAATATCTTTCCAACGAATCCCAAAAATCTAAATTTCATAGCAGGAATCAAAAGTTATGCCCAAATTAAAATTTAGAAAGGTCGCTAGGTAATTTGCATAGGTCAAAAATGCTACTTTTTGCATATAAAGGAATTTGAACAGGAAACCACTTCCATTGTGTTCAGAATGATGTTTCTACATTGAAAAATAGTAAACACTTATATATTTCGAGTTTCGGAAATTATTTGTTTAAAAATGTATTTTTAATATTAAATATATAGCCCTTGAAAATAGTCATTTTGCAAACGACCTCCGTTTTCGACGAAACCACTTTTGTTGGATCCGGAATGTCAAAATATTATTAAGTTTAATTTTTCATAATTTTTGGAATTAATTTGTGGCCGTGGCAAAAAGATTTATGTTCTGTCAATTTACATTGAATTTTAATCGACTGGAAAAATAGCCATTTTTCAAAATGTCTCAGAATTCGACGAAATAAATTTTATTAGGACTGTATCGTCATAAGAAAGCCAAAAATATTTTTTCTGGATTTTTCTGAGTTAATTTGTGTCCCCGGTAAAATTATTTGTACGGAAAAATTAGAAATAAAGGACTTAAATTTTAAAATTGAAAATCGGAGGCCAAGATGATAGTTTGGGCTAACGGGACAGGTCCAGATGAGTCCGAAATTGGGGCTAAATGGTAGGAACGACAGTCGTTGGGCCTGAATCGGAGTTCGGACCAAAACGAACTTAAACGGGCTAATTAAATAATAATTAGATTAACCTAATAAAATAATATTATAAAATGATCGGGTTCTTCTTCCTCACGTTGTCTTTCAGCCGTGAGAACCCATAGCCGCCCCTTTCTTCAAAAATTCATTCTCCGATTTCTCCCTCAATTCTCAACGAAAACCTTCGTATGAATACACGTTCGAAGAGATTTTCGAGCTCTTTCTTCTCCGACAAGAATCACCACCTCTCATCGACCGTAGCCACCGCCACAAACCTCCAAAGCCGCGGCCTTTGCGCCCCCACTGCGCCACCCACAAGCCGCCGCACCTCCTCTAACTCCCGGTGAAGATAGCCCTCTCGTAGCTCTCCAATCTCCCGCAAACCGTTCGTAAAACCGTCGATCGTAGCTCGAGTTATCTCGACTCAAAGTTTTGAACTTTAGGTAATGTTTATTTCAGATTTTGTCACGCTTTGTAGCGTCGCTGTGTCAGTTGTTAAAGGCTGAATTTTGATTTTTCATACGAATTTGAATTTGAACCATTCCAGATCCGAAATCGCTTTGAATTCAAACACAAGACCTGATCAAAGTTGACAATTCATTTCAAATCCGAGCTAGGTGAGAATTTATTTTTAATTTAATTTATTTAATTATTAATTCTTAGTTATTAAAAATATTTATTGATAGATCTGCTATGTCGTGATATTTTAAATATGGATCTGAATTGTTTATTCCATATGATGTTAGATCTGCAAATCTAAATATTAGATCTGAATTTATTGATTAATTAGAATTTATTATTTGTTAATTTTATTGAATCATGCCTCGTTGATTTGTCATATGCCAATGTAAACATCACCCTGTATATTACCTTGATGTGAATTATTAGATTTAGTCATGTTGGTTTATTTGAATGTTGTTGTTGTTTGGATGTGACATGAAATACGATGTGGTAAATGGTAAAGGCTTAATCTTTACATTGTAAATAGAAAGACTAACTTTTTTTTATATTGAATTTTTGATTGAAATTATTAAAGGCTGAATTTTCAATTGAAATATTAAAGATGTAAATTTTCATGAAAATATTAAAAGATGATATAATTCATGTAAAAGAGTAAAATTTACATTGTAATTTAAGAATAAATTTTACATTGTAAATGAAAGATGAAATTTTTAGATTAAAAATCGAAAGATATGTTTCATTGTAAATAATAAAAGGTATGATTTTTCATTGTCTATGAAAGGAATGAATTTTTGTAATGAATTATTAAGGAATGAATTTATGCAATGAATTATTAAGGAATGAATTTTTGCAATGAATTATTAAAGAATGAAATTTTCAATGAATCATTAAAGAATAGATTTTTTTTCATTAAATTATTAAGTACGATTTACTTTGAATATAAAAGTAGGACTTATAATGTAAATATAAAGTAAAGGTCTCATGAATTTAAGATGACATTTTTATATGTTATTTTAATGTGAAATTGAACGATGAAATAAAGATGACATTTTTATATGTTATTTTAATGTCAAATGGAACGATGAATTAAAGATGACATTTTTATATGTTATTTTAATGTAAAATGGAACGATGAATTAAAGATGATATTTTTATATGTTATTTTAATGTAAAATTTAACGATGAATTAAAGATGACATTTTTATATATTATTTTAATGTAAAATTTTACGATGAATTAAAGATGACATTTTTAAATGTTATTTTAATGTGAAATTGAACGATGAAATAAAGATGACATTTTTATATGTTATTTTAATGTTGTAACAACCCGTATTTTTGAATAACATGTTATAACATAAATGGAGGCAGAATTAAACTGTAAAATCTGAATCAAGGGAAACGGGCTATGCCATTGCGATCGTCTCGGAAAAATACGCGAAATAGAGTCCGAGTTTTCGAAAATCGGAGTCCGTATGACCAAGATATGGCCTCGCGAAGTTTCACGAAAAATTCCCAAATTAAAGTATACTTAATTAAGTGAAATGGGTTGCGCAGAGAAATATATATATTGATATATATATATATATATATAATTGAAAATTAAATAAATAAAGATGCAAAAATGTTCAAAACAGCGAATTGGGAGAGGGGAATAACCGAACCGGCCGATTTTTGAGGTCGACCCGAGCTCGCTGGGTCGACTAGGGGTTAATCCAGGGTGTTTGGCTGTCAACCCGTGGGCCGATTCGCTCAAATGCAGATTTTGCATTTGGATGGTTCTCATGGTTCATCTTTAATCTAAAGGCCCTAGATGGTTCCTACACTTGACTTCTTCCCCAAGACATGCTTTGATGGCTTGGATTGAATCTAGGGTTAATCCTATGGCCTAAAACACTTGCCTAATCTATAAATAAGACCCTAACCAACCCTAAATCCTCATTATTCATCCTAGCAACTAAACTATGGCAAAATCAATCCTCTCATGGCCTCCACTCTCTTCATCAAATTCCTAAATAAATTTCTAAGTGATTTTCCATGCATACAAGTGTTTTTAGACTTGTATGATCATCATTAGCTTGCATTCAAGTCAAGTTCTTCTATTTGCACCACAAAGAAAGAGTTTTGATCAAGTTTTCTTGCATTTTTGGGGTTTAATTGGTTGTATAAGGGTTTTCTTACATTTGCTATACTCATTTGAGTTCGCATAAGCATTGTAAGCCCTATTCCTTTCATACTTGAACTTTAAAGTTAAATGTATGATATGCAAGTTGTCATATGTTATGCAAGTTTGTTTATGCAAGTATGATATGCAAGTTGTCATATGTTATGCAAGTTTGTTTATGCAAGTATGATATGCAAGTTGTCATATGTTATGCAAGTTTGTTTATGCAAGTATGATATGCAAGTTGTCATATGTTATGCAAGTTTGTTTATGCAAGTATGATATGCAAGTTGTCACATGATATGCAAGTATGTTATGCAAGTTTGGGATGGTCATATGGTTCATGTTATCATGTTATGCAAGCTTATTTTGAGTATGTGAACATAAAGCTTCAAGCTTTATGCCAAAGGTTGCATTTTGGCAACATGTAAGTTATCATATCACATATGATAACTTGCATGTGAGGCTAAATGCGAACTTGTGGCCATTTTTACATGTCATTTAGCACCATGTATCATGAAAGTGCCAAGTTTGATTTTATGCATGCTTTTGGGCCTAAAAATGTAATATGCAAATGTATGAACACATGAACATCTCATATGCCACCATGTTTGTAACAACCCGCAAAAATCAGGACCAATTTAAAAATTTTATTTTAGAAAATTTTAATGAATTTTGACAATATAAAATAATTTATTTAAATAATAATGATCACAAATTTGATTCAAATCGAAGTTAGAATGAATGATTTAATTTTTATTATAAAAAGAGTTAGAAATAACGCGGTAGTTTGAAAAGTCAAACTTGAACTTTGACTGACCGTACAGGATGCAAAATTTAACGGATTTTAGTGAAACCAAAAATATTAGAATCTATTTAAATTTATCTTTCCAACGAATCCGAAAAATCGAAATTTCATAACGGGAATCAAAAGTTATGTCAAAATTAAAATCTAGAATGGTCGCTATGAAATTTATAAGGGCCAAAATGCTATATTTTGCAGAATAAGGAATTAGGACCCGAAACCATCTCCATTGGTTTTAGAATGTTGTTTACATATAAAAATGACTATAAGAACTTATATTTTTGAGTTTCGGAAAAATTCCACTATTTTTGGTATTTTTAAATATTAAAAATATACGCTTGAAAAATGGAATTTTTGCAAACGAACTCCGAATTCGACGAGACCAGTTTCTATGGATTCGGAATATTAAAATAAGGTTAAATTCTAAAATTTATAATTTTTGGAATTATTTTGTGGCCGGTATAATTTTTACAGTGAAAAATAGCATATTTTCAGACTTCGGAAATTTATAATAAATTCATACGGACTCGGAAAATTACGAAATAAGGTTCGTTGGGTTCGTAATGACCTGAAATAATTATGTTTAAAATTTTATTAATTTTGAAATCAGCATGTATTTATAATAATTTTTGAACTGAAGAAAACAGTTGAAAATTGAGTAATTGGGCACATAATGATATTTGGGCCCAAACCAAAATTAAACCCATGGTATATATTATCTTTTTCTGAGTTTTAGGGCTGAAATTCGAAATGCACAGCAGCCACTCTCTTTTCCATCATTTTTTCTCAATTTCCATGGCGGCTCCCTCTTCCTCTAAAATTCATAAAAAAATAAAATCTCTTCAAACCATAGCAAATTATATGTTTTCTCGAAGGTCTCGACGATACGAAGCTAATGGTGTAGTCGGTTTTGTCAAACAGCGCTCGGATTCGCCGGAATCTCGTCTTAAAGCTCGCTGTTTTCGAAATTCAGAAACTCAAAACGTAAATCAAGAAATTCCCGTGAATCGAGGAAGAATTAGACGAAGTCACGAACACGGAAGTTCTTCGTCTACGCAAGACGAAGATGTTCAGAAAATTTCAGGCAGTTTAGAGGTGTGAGGCGGCCTGTGGGACCCGCGAGGCGAAATTCTTTCTAGGCGATTTCCCGATGATCGGAGAAGCTTTAGGGGCGGCTCTTTCTGGTGGTGGTGCGTCTCGCCAAGACGAAGACATTGGCGGTGGTCCCGTGGCGTCAGGTGGCCCGAGGCAGCGGCAAAGTGCGGTCAAAGTTCGGCGGTGAACAGTGTTTTTCGGTCAACGGGCTGAGGGTATTTTCTATTTTATTTTTAAATTATTTAATTAATTTCCAGAACTTTAAAATTGCATAACTCACTCATACGAAGTCGAAAATCGACGATTTCAGGTGCGTTGGGATCGTGGCGACGAGATGGACGCGTGGACACTAATTTTGTCCAATTCTGAGACAGTGAAATTTTTAGGTATTTTTCACGAATATTAATTAATTATTTAATTATGTCCAACTTTAATAAATCATAACTCTCTCGTACGAGGTCCGATTGACGAACCGTAAATTGCGTTTGACTCGTCTTTCCGAGCTCTTCGCGATGGCGCAGACCAGAGCTGAATCCGAGACAGTCAAATTTTCAGCAAAAATCAATGTGAGATTCTATTTTATAATTTATTAAATTTAAATTATTTTTCTTGTGGTTTTGATGTTTGTATGTACATGATTGTGGATTGATGATGTATGATGTCTGTTTGAGAATTGGTGATAGTTGTTTGGGTTATTATGGACAAATTGTTGTTGCATACACTGTTGATGAAATTTGTTGAATCAATAGAAACGATGTACATGATGTAAATGATAAATTCATTTTTATTTATTTATTTAAAATGTATGGAAATTTATATTTAAATAAAAGTTACAATTTTCATTGTTGTTCAGAAAAAATGAAACTTTGTTTATGTTTACAAAGATTATAACTTTGAATGGGATTAAGAAGATTACAACTTTGTTTTTGTTCTAAAAATTACAACTTTGTTTGCGTTTTTTTTTATATATAAAATTGAAACTTTATTTTGTTTTTGAAAAGAACAAACTTTATTTTGTTTATGAAAAAGAACAAAACTTTGTTTTGTTTATTGAATAAAAGTTCAAACCTTATTTTGTTTTGTTTAAAAAGAACAAAACTTTGTTTTGTTGGTAAAGATTTAAAACCTTGTTTGTGCTTATAAAAGACTGAAATTTTGTTTTGTTTATAAAGATTAAAACTTTGTTTTGGTTATAAAAATTTCATCTTTATTTTGAGACGATTATAATAAATAAAGTTTTGATATTTATTTTAGAATAATTAAAATTTTGACTTTTAATAAAAGATTTTATTTTTATTTTAAGTTAGATAAAGGAATATATTTTATGGTGAATTTGTGTCATTAAATCAAATGAAATAAAAAGGGCAATACCCAATATGTGAACATTGTTAAATTATGCAAATTGTCTATGTTCCATTTATGCACCTGTATACACTGCCATTTACAAGCGACCCTGGCTTGTTTATGTGAGTGAACGATCAATTTTTACACATCGTCCAGAAGCACAGTTTATTTTAAATATGTGAATTGTGTTGGCTGAAACCCCACACGGGTCAAGGGTTGACCTTTGAATACACGTCACCCTTGGAATAATTAGAAATGCACTTTGGATGGATGTTCTGAAATTGTTATGTAATTAATGTTTGATTTTACGTATAATTAAATTATATGGAAATGGTGGGTCTCATTCCAATTTTGAGTAAAGTAATAAATATGCAAATTAATGAAATAAATTGGAAGTTGAAGTATTTAGATGATTTAATTTTCCATTTAAAAAGGAAATAATAAAGAAGCTTTTGAATTGACAATATTTCCTTCGAATGAAGGAAATAAATGCCCATTTATTATTCAATTAATGATATTAATTGACGCTTGAATTAAGTAGATAAAAACCTTTAACATTTGGAAGGTTATAAACAAATTATTGGAATTAGTAAATCACATTCCAATTATATTAAGAAGATTATAAATTGAAAAGATTACTTTTTATGTTAACATTAAAAATGGAAGATGGATTTCAAAATTTGAAATGTTTTTAAATTGATTTCATTTTAATATTGAAATGGTAGGTTTTAATATCACAAATTAAAACCGTTTTTTTTATAATAATTATTATTATAATATCATAATAATATGGAAAGTTAATATGTATTGAAATGGAATAATAAAGCTTTATATGAAAGAATATTTCAAGTAAGGAATGATATTAAGTAGTAGGATATTTTAAAATATAAAATATTTTAAAATAATATTCTTGGATAATATTTATAAATAAAAATTTTAATTGTACCTGGACACGAGGTTAGGTCACATTTATGGCGGAAGTCTGCCCGGAACCAACCGGCATATCCAGCAGCCGTAAATGTTGGGCCTAATGTGAGAGGTCCAAGTGCGCAAATACGAATTGGGTCAAGACACGAGGTTAAGCCCAACCTGTGGTAGAAGTCTGCCCGGAACCAACCGGCATATCCAGCATCCACAAGTTGTAGGCCTAATGTGAGAGGTCTGGCCCGCTATTAAATAATAAAATGTAAAGATAAACATAATAAATGGATAAGGAAAATGAATTGGGCTATTCAGTCCATTTTAAAATAGTAACTCCATTTTTAACCCGTATAAATTATGTTATACATTTTATAAAGGAAATCGAAGATGATTAATATTTTATTTAAGATTAAATGAAAAACTCTGAAATAAATGATGTCTAATTATATATATTAAATGGGAAATTTATGAAATTTAAATTTGGGTTTATCGTGAATTATGTTTTAAATAACATTTATTCTTTAACCCGAATTTATGATAGAATTAATTCCCTAGAAATTGGATAATCATTTAATAATGACTTTGGAAGATTAAAACTAAGTAAGATTTTAATTAAATCTTTAATTTGATTGAAAAGGAATTAAGTAGTTAAAATCACTGAATTAAGAAAGGGATCGAAAATGGAAAATGAACCATAAAGCAATGAATATTTTCATGTTATAAATGAATAAATGAATGAAAACATGAAATGGTTATATTATTTATATATTTTATATAAATAAAAGTAATGAAACTTTTATTTACTTTTCACATGTAAATAAGAAGATGAAAATAAGTAATGAAACTTTTATTTACTTTTCACATGTAAATAAAAAGATGAAAATAAGAAGGGAATTTTTATTTACATTCCACATGCGAATAAAAATATAAAAATATGAAATGAAACATGATTTAGAAGCATGAACCGCATATGAAAATTTAACATGTTTTAAAAAGCATGAAGTCGCATATGAAATGCATAATCAAGAAACCGCATATGATATAAAAATTCATGTTTAGAGTAGTATTACTGCATATGAAATGAATGGACGATATTTATGAAATGAATGGACGATATATATATATACATGAAATGAATAGACGATATTTATATTTATAAAAGAATAAATAACGATATAGAATGGTTTGCAAATTTATATATGCGAGAATTATTTGGAAAGTCCGAGTTTACTCTCATTCCAAATAATGATACGACGTTCGAAGAGTTGAAGACGGTGATTGAAGACCGACGATCTTCACATCGAATGGGTGTGTTGCTATTGAGACCCATGATGGGAGTAGCTACCTTGAAGGGGCGACAGTAGTAGCCGTCCGGACGTAGTGTTGATTGCACGGATTTGACTTTCGCTCAGACCCAGGGCATAAGTTTATAAATGGAATGTATGTCTGACGTTGTAGTCCCTTATACTACATTCGTTGATCTCTCTTAATATATATCTGTTTGGTGGTTAACACCCTTCTCTGAGACATACGAGCTTAGAGGTTATATATTGGTAGAAATCAATGGTATAGTATGGACTGACAATGTGGCATACTAAGATGCATTGATCAAGGCTTTTGTTGAAAAGCAGGCCTTGTGGTTGATGATCAAAGCACGGCCTGTTTAGGCGTAGCTTTGTGTATAGCGTGACTTCGCGAGCCTCACACCCCGGTATGAGTCAAAAACGGGATACGGACTGCAGGGAGTGCACACGTTTCTTTCTAGCTAGAGTGGTGTCAGTGACCTACCAGCCCTGACATTTTACTTATGTGGATGATGGATTTTGAGGCGCCTCGTTATTTTTATAGGCCGTTGGTGGTCATACTATAGGTCCAAAGGGACCGGGAAGCGTGTGTTCAGGCATAACTAATCCACTGCCCATAGGCGGGGACCGGCCCTGAAGATCCAAGGGTTCACTGCGGGGGATCCTGAGGCATTTGCTAGAGTGTCTCGAATCGGAGAGGAGCTTGCCCCTAGCCTCGACTCATGATGGAAATCCAATTTCCAATACGACCTTGCGGTTTTGATTGTAGAACTAGTATTGGCGACATGCTATATGGTAACCATGCCGTCTAGGATTGATACTTATGATTCAAATCTTTTTATTAAAACATATATACACTAATAATAATATCAAATCCGTTTTATACGTATCAAGCATCTTTTGACCATTATAAGGTAAAACCCTATCCTCTGGTGTGCGTTGCATTGTGTGATGGGACTTGGGTCTTATAATGGTTTCATTTTTCCAAAAAGACATTGCGTTATTTCTCGATTTACTTTGGTTTATGCACTGGCAATCCACAGGAGTAAACCCGTTCCGCGAAAGTGGCGTGGTCCTTGGATTTGTCTTATTAGTTATATTAGTTTAGAATTCTCACACCAGTCCCATGACTGACTCGTAGTTTGTTTCACTTTGCAAACTCGGGTGCCCTCTTTTCCACACGGGCAGTCGAGTAGCTTTTTGCAGATATCTCTCTCTTTAGCAGGATCCTGGATCGAAGCCTAAAGCTGTGTCCAGAGCTTAGAAGTCTTCCGCTGTTTAATGTATTAAATCTGTTGTAATTTATCTTCCGCTGTAGTTTACTTTATTTGTACTCTGATATTCTATACTCTGATGTTATATTATTGTAATGTAATAAAAGTCTGCTGTTATTGTTCTGATGTTTTGTATTCCCAAAGTTAACGTATGCGAGTTTTGAACGGTCTTGGTCGATTTTGTGATCGATTAAGGTCGGGCAAAATCCGTGTCGTTACAATGTTAAACTTGTGGCTTTAACATTTTTATGTCATGATTATGCCAAGTTCCCTCTTTCTATCCTTTATGCGCTATTGCGATATGTAAGCGATGGGATTGCGTTTGGGGTTGGGTAAACTTAAAAGACATAAAAACATGAGCTTGGGAATTTACCTATTAAGTTAGGTCTACCCATTGGGAATTTACCTATTAAGTTAGGTCTACCCAATTGCTTGAAAATTCGTAACATGTTTTGGAAACATGATGGACATGACACTTAGAAAAGATAAGTGTGGCCAACTCGAGGTTGGGTTGAGTTTGTAGCGTAAACCTACCCGGAACCGACCGGCTTAACTAGTTGCTACAAACAATAGGACCCAATGTGAGAAGTTGGTCATGTTGTACCTTGGACCCGAGGTTAGACCAAGTTGTGGTGTAAAGCTACCCGGACCCGCCCGGCTTAACTAGTAACCACAACAAAGTCTAATGTGAGAGGTTAAGGCGCATTAATTAATTAATGCCTCATGATTAGGGTTAAGTCATGGACCATTTAATACTTAACCAATTTGGGCTTGGTAGATTAATCGGGGTTAAGTCGTGAACTCATCGTTACACTTAACCAAGTTAATCCATGATTAGTGAAGGGGTTAACCGTACTTAACCCACTAGAAAAATCCTAGCAATGGGGGTCCACTCCGCAGTATTCCCAAGTTTGTATCATTAAGGCCCTAGGGACTAGGCTAGGGATGGGGCACGATTACTGGGCTGGAGGTAAGCGACCAAAAGCGACGGCAGGGTGGTACGCCGGTGTAGTTCCGGGCGGACTCTGGTCGTGCACATAGTCCGTAGCCGGAGAAAACAAGCACGGGTACCGGTAGATCGAGACTGTGCACTCATGTTTATGGTGTCCAGGGGTTGACACCCTAGGGCTTGATACACCTGATGGGTGGACCCGGCACAGTTCGACTACATTCATGTTTGGGCCCTATTGACACCAACACGTGACGAGTTAGGCTAAGGGAGCCGATCGACTAGACCGTTGGGTTGGACCTCATATGAGGGTCACTTCATGTTATTGGGCCAAAGCTTGGGCCGGGGGATCAATACTTGCGTATTCAAGTCATGTTAGTTTGCTAGTACACCTGTGGTGCAAAACCTTAATCCTGATTATGCGATGACACCTTTATCTACTTTGTCAGTAAATCATCATGCTAGTATCCTTATGATCATGCTTGCTGCTCATGTCAGTTAACTTTATCAGTTTACATTGATTGTAGTAGGGCTTACTCAGTCTTTTTGACTGACCTGTTTTCTTTCGCCTCTTTTCTTCCGTTTCCCCCCCAGGTTCTCAGGGAGGGAATACAGGAGCCTAGCTTGGATCTTAGCTGCTTTCTTGGATAGCTCATGTATGCTTTGGACTTGAGCTCGCTATGGTTTTTCCACTTTGGGGATAGCTACTTTTATGTTTTCCTTTTCAGTTTCAGATGATGTTATTTTATGTACTAGACTTGTTTATTTGGGAAATTGACATTATGATGTAGCAGACTTGTTTTTGAAATGGTTTAAAATTCTTCCGCTGTTTTATCTATGTTATTTACTCTGTTTACATATATACATATGTTCTTGTTCTGCCTTGATATATCATTATGCATGTTTACCTGATTCAAACGCCCCTCCAAAGTCAGAGTGCTTGCAAGAGACACCCTGGCGGAGGCGGGGTGTTACAATTTGGTATCAGAGCATATGGTACGAGAAGGAACAAAAAAAAAAGCTTTTAGAAAACTTTTGGAAAACTATTTTCAAAATCAAGTATAAAGTATTTTCCAAAGAAAAGTCTAGTTTATTTTAAAGGCTATTCCCCAAAAAAGCCATTAGCAAAATCCCTTCGTTTTTCTCCATTCTGAATCTATCTTTTTCTTTTTCAGTATGGCTGATAACTTTGCTATTCCGGAGGGAGTGCACGTACCTGTTTGGTATAGAAGACTTTTGGAGGCTAGGGCGACCGAAGCCGGCCCCACAGATGTCCCTCCTCCTCCTCCAGTAGTTAATATTCCTCCTCCCGTTGCTAATGTTCCTCCTCCACCTGTCGCTGAGGTTCCTCTTCCTCCTCCCCCTCAGCACCCTCAAGCTGACTTCGCAAAGATTTGCAAGGATTTCAAAGCAATGGGTGGCAAGAACTTTCAGGGCACTGAGACTTTTGTAGAGGCCAGAAATTGGTTGAAAGAAACCGAGGATTTGTTTGCTATCTTTGGGATAGACGATCAGAGGAAGATCTTGTTGGCGGTTTGGCTTATGAAGGATGAAGCCGCTTATTGGTGGGAAGTCACCAATGGTACTAGGCCTGTTGAGAATTGGGCCGATTTCAGGGCAAGGTTTATGCTTAAGTTCCTATCTTCTGCTGAAGAGAATCTGCAGATGGAGAGATTCATCACTTTGAAGCAAGGAGATATGTCTGTCAAGGAATATGTGAACAAGTTCAATCAGTTAGCTCGTTTTGGCTTGGATATGGTGAATACTCCTCAGAAGAAGGCTCTTCGTTTTGCTAGGGGATTGAATGAGCCGTTGCAGGGATTGGCTATGTCACATATTCCCCATGGGGCCACGTTTGAGAGCTTGGTTGACATGGCGTTACTTCAGGGAGATGTCAAGAAGAATGATACTCAAGTCAAGAAGACTGATTCCCAGGGAAAGGGAAATCAGGGTAATACTGGTGGTCAAAGCAGTCAAGGCAATCAGACCAAGAACAAGGGTCAAGGCAACAAGGGGAACAACAACAAGGGAAAGAACAACAAGGGGAAGTGCCATTATTGCGGTTCAGTTGGGCATCTTATTAAGGATTGTAAGAAGAGAAAAAGGAATAATGGTGAATGCTTTTTATGTGGGAAGACTGGACATTTCATCAAGGATTGCCCGAAGAAACAGGGGCAAGGCCAGGGTCAGACTCAGCGTGCTGGACCCTCAGGAGGGCAAGTTCATGCTCTCACTACCGCTCCAGTTCCCGATCGAGGTAGTATTTCTGTTGAGAGCCTTGTATATATTTCTGATTTTCCAGTTCGTACTTTGTTTGATTCTGGTGCATCGCATAGCTTTATCTCATCTGATCTTGTTGATAGTTTGCACCTTAGTACTAGCTTGGTAGAGGATCCCGTCTGTGTCTCAAATCCTATTGGGGGTTCCGCCCATTTGTCTATGATATGTGGGGATTTGAGGATCTCTATACTGAGTGTAGAGTTCTTGTGCAGTGCTTATGTTCTTGGTTTCAGGGGATACGGATTGATATTGGGCATGGATTGGCTGTCCAGATATGGAGCCATCCTTGATTGTGAGCATAGGGTTGTGAGGCTCGTGACTCGCCTCGGGAACACCCTAGAGATTTCTTGTGATCCGAGAGGTCCCGTCATGTTGTGCTATCTTGAATCACTCAACTCGTCAGTGGAGACTCTTCAGTCTGTAAGAGTGGTTCGAGAGTATCCCGATGTTTTCGATGAAGTTAGGAGGTTGCCCCCAAAGCGAGAGATTGATTTCCGCATTTATCTGGTGGATAATGCAAAGCCGGTTTCTTTGCCCGTTCGGCACATGGCTCCGCGTGAAAGGCGGGAGCTAAGCAAGCAAGTGAAAGAGTTGCTTGAGAAGAACTTCATTAGACGAAGTATATCTGAGTGGGGAGCGCCTGTGGTATTTGCTACCAAGGCGGATGGTTCTCTCCGACTTTGTGTTGACTATCGAGAGTTGAATAAGCTAACTAAGAAGAACAGACACCCGTTACCGAGGATCGATGATCTCTTTGACCAGCTTGTCGGTGCTTCGGTTTTCTCTCAGCTTGATCTTGCTACTGGATTCCATCAGCTCAGGGTAGCTGAGGATAGTATAGACAAGACTGCGTTCAGAACTCCAGACGGATTCTTTGAATGGCTTGTCATGCCGTTCGGCTTGACGAATGCACCCGCATATTTCGTGGACTTGATGAGTAGGGTGTTCAGGGAGTTCTTGAACAAGTTTGTTGTGGTCTTCGTAGATGATATTTTGGTCTTCTCTAAGGATGAGGAAGAGCACGCAAGGCATCTCGTGGAGGTGATGGATACGCTTAGAGCGCATCAATTGAAGGCCAAGTTCTCAAAGTGTCACTTTTGGAGAAAGGAAGTTAGATTCCTTGGGCATATAGTGTCTAAGCAAGGCTTAGCGGTGGATCCCGCTAAGGTAGTTGCAGTTCAGGATTGGAAGACTCCAAGGAATGCAACCGAAGTCAGAAGTTTTCTAGGTCTTGCGGGTTTTTACCGGAAGTTCATCAAGGACTTCGCGAAGATTTCCGCTCCTCTCACTAAATTGACGAAGAAGAATTTAGTTTTTGCTTGGAGCATAGAGTGCGAGCTTGCTTTTCAGAAGCTCAAGAGAGCTCTTACATCAGCACCTGTTCTAGCTTTGCCCGATGGAGGGAAGTTATTTACAGTATACACCGATGCATGTGGCACGGGGTTGGGAGCAGTTCTGATGCAAGAAGGAAGGGTGATATGCTTTGGCGGTAGACAACTCAAAGTGCATGAGAAGAATTATCCCACTCATGACTTAGAGTTGGCAGCAATAGTATATGCACTCAAGGCTTGGCGCCATTATCTTCTGGGAGAAAGATTTGAGCTTTATACCGATCACAAGTCTTTGAAGTATCTCTTTTCTCAGAAGGATCTGAATCTGAGGCAGCAAAGATGGATGGAATTCTTGGCGTCCTATGATTTTGAGATAGCTTATACCCCTGGCAAGGGGAATGTGGTGGCTGATGCATTGAGTAGAAGAAGGTTGATCCTAAGTCCTCTATTCGTTGAGATGAAGAATTTAGAGTATGTGGCAACCTTTGATTTCTCTTTGGTGGTTGAGTCGATGACCGGTTCTTTAGCATCTCTGGAACTCAGACCTACCCTTCTTGATCAAGTTGGGGCTTCGCAGAGAGAAGACCCTCAGATAGTTGAGATTATGGATAAGCTGATTCGAGGAGAGACGTCTAGTCATCTCGCTCGATATTCTGTTGATGACAAGGGTTGGCTGAGGAGAGATGGAAGGTTATGTGTTCCCATGGTAGAAGATTTAGTAAGAAAAGTTCTTGAGGAAGCGCATCGCTCTAAGTTGACTATACATCCAGGCGGAGATAAGATGTATAAAGATATGAAGCATATTTTCTTTTGGCCTGGGATGAAGAAGGATGTGGCAGAGTTTGTCTCTAGATGTATTATTTGCCAGCAAGTTAAGGCCGAGTCAAAGAAGCCCGGTGGGCTATTGCATCCTCTAGACATTCCACTTTGGAAGTGGGAGAGTATCTCCATGGATTTTATTGATGGGCCACCAAGGTCAAGGAAAGGGAATACGAGCATTTGGGTTATTGTGGATAGACTTACGAAGAGTGCTCATTTCATTCCGGTGAAGAGCAAGAGGACCGCATCTTAGCTAGCGTCCGTATATCTTCGTGAGATTGTGAGACTACATGGAGTCCCTTCTAGTATTGTCAGTGACCGTGACCCAATCTTTACAAGTCAGTTCTGGAATAGCTTGCAAGAGGCTATGGGCACGAGGCTGAATCTAAGTACTGCTTATCACCCACAGACGGACGGTCAAACCGAAAGGGTGAATAGGGTACTCGAGGATTTGTTGAGGCTTTGTATTCTGGACTTTGGTGGTACTTGGGAAGACCATCTTCCTCTTGTTGAGTTTGCATATAATAACAGTTATCAGGCAAGCATAGGGATGGCACCATTTGAAGCTTTATATGGGAGGCCGTGCAAGTCGCCTATATGTTGGTGGGAGACTACAGATAAGCTTATACTTGGGCCTGATATGATCAGGGATACATCCGAGAAGATCGAGTTGATTCGGAGACGGATGAAAGCGGCCCAAGACCGACAGAAATCCTATGCTGATAAGCGAAGATCTGATTTGGAGTTTGATGTTGGGGATATGGTTTTCGTGAAGGTTTCTCCTTTGCGGAATGTGGTCCGATTTGGAGCCATTGGGAAGTTAGCACCAAGGTTTGTTGGACCATTCCCTATTATAGAGAGGATCGGGCAGATGGCTTATAGAGTGAAGTTGCCCGAGAAGCTTGCCGGAGTCCACGATGTTTTTCATGTTTCGCATCTCCGGAAGTGTTTACATGAATCAGCAGAGGTTGTTGAGCCAAGTGTTTTGGAAGATGTGGAAGTGGAGAAAGAGGCTACCTTGAGGAGAGCTCCGATTCGTATCTTGGGGACGGAGACCAAGAAGCTAAGGAATCGAGAGGTCAAGTTGGTAAAGGTTCAATGGGGTGAAGCCGAAGAAGACGCAACTTGGGAAACCGAGGAGAAGATGCGTGGGCTTTATCCATTCCTTTTTGAGGGTACACTCTCAATCTCTTTTCCTTGTTAGCATATCTTTCTCTTTGCTATCCATGTTTATCTAGTTTATCGTGTTAATCTTGTCATGAGAACCTTAGGTAGTAACCCTTTGGATGAAACATGTGTTTGAAACATGTTATGCTTGATGGTTGCAAGTGGTTGCAAGTGTTTGCAAGTGGTTACTCGTGGATGCATTATACACGTTAGGCACTAGATCGGCTCACACACTCCTCATATTGCATATGCATGAGTGTTTATGCTTATTCATGGATAAAAATTTTTGTGTTATCACATGGATGTTGCATATGGATGTATGTTATGTGCACACATATAGATGATATACATTATGTTAGGAATTTGCATACATATGGACTCATTTCACTAACATATTTTGCATTAAGGGGGTTTACTGAATCAGTAACCTCCTGATTTTCGCATTAGATAAGTACATATACACACACCTTTGCATATGATCATACAACATTTAGAACCTTTTAAGGACAATGATTGCTCGTGGATGATGTTTGAGTAGATGGATGATGGATGGTAGGATACGTTCTTCCTAACTTGGAGATTTCGGGGACGAAATCCTTTAAGGAGGGAAGAATGTAACAACCCGTATTTTTGAATAACATGTTATAACATAAATGGAGGCAGAATTAAACTGTAAAATCTGAATCAAGGGAAACGGGCTATGCCATTGCGATCGTCTCGGAAAAATACGCGAAATAGAGTCCGAGTTTTCGAAAATCGGAGTCCGTATGACCAAGATATGACCTCGCGAAGTTTCACGAAAAATTCCCAAATTAAAGTATACTTAATTAAGTGAAATGGGTTGCGCAGAGAAATATATATATATATATAATTGAAAATTAAATAAATAAATATGCAAAAATGTTCAAAACAGCGAATTGGGAGAGGGGAATAACCGAACCGGCCGATTTTTGAGGTCGACCCGAGCCCGCTGGGTCGACTAGGGGTTAATCCAGGGTGTTTGGCTGTCAACCCGTGGGCCGATTCGCTCAAATGCAGATTTTGCATTTGGATGGTTCTCATGGTTCATCTTTAATCTAAAGGCCCTAGATGGTTCCTACACTTGACTTCTTCCCCAAGACATGCTTTGATGGCTTGGATTGAATCTAGGGTTAATCCTATGGCCTAAAACACTTGCCTAATCTATAAATAAGACCCTAACCTACCCTAAATCCTCATTATTCATCCTAGCAACTAAACTATGGCAAAATCAATCCTCTCATGGCCTCCACTCTCTTCATCAAATTCCTAAATAAATTTCTAAGTGATTTTCCATGCATACAAGTGTTTTTAGACTTGTATGATCATCATTAGCTTGCATTCAAGTCAAGTTCTTCTATTTGCACCACAAAGAAAGAGTTTTGATCAAGTTTGCTTGCATTTTTGGGGTTTAATTGGTTGCATAAGGGTTTTCTTACATTTGCTATACTCATTTGAGTTCGCATAAGCATTGTAAGCCCTATTCCTTTCATACTTGAACTTTAAAGTTAAATGTATGATATGCAAGTTGTCATATGTTATGCAAGTTTGTTTATGCAAGTATGATATGCAAGTTGTCATATGTTATGCAAGTTTGTTTATGCAAGTATGATATGCAAATTATCATATGTTATGCAAGTTTGTTTATGCAAGTATGATATGCAAGTTGTCATATGTTATGCAAGTTTGTTTATGCAAGTATGATATGCAAGTTGTCACATGATATGCAAGTATGTTATGCAAGTTTGGGATGGTCATATGGTTCATGTTATCATGTTATGCAAGCTTATTTTGAGTATGTGAACATAAAGCTTCAAGCTTTATGCCAAAGGTTGCATTTTGGCAACATGTAAGTTATCATATCACATATGATAACTTGCATGTGAGGCTAAATGCGAACTTGTGGCCATTTTTACATGTCATTTAGCACCATGTATCATGAAAGTGCCAAGTTTGATTTTATGCATGCTTTTGGGCCTAAAAATGTAATATGCAAATGTATGAACACATGAACATCTCATATGCCACCATGTTAAACTTGTGGCTTTAACATTTTTATGTCATGATTATGCCAAGTTCCCTCTTTCTATCCTTTATGCGTTATTGCGATATGTAAGCGATGGGATTGCGTTTGGGGTTGGGTAAACTTAAAAGACATAAAAACATGAGCTTGGGAATTTACCTATTAAGTTAGGTCTACCCATTGGGAATTTACCTATTAAGTTAGGTCTACCCAATTGCTTGAAAATTCGTAACATGTTTTGGAAACATGATGGACATGACACTTAGAAAAGATAAGTGTGGCCAACTCGAGGTTGGGTTGAGTTTGTAGCGTAAACCTACCCGGAACTGACCGGCTTAACTAGTTGCTACAAACAATAGGACCCAATGTGAGAAGTTGGTCATGTTGTACCTTGGACCCGAGGTTAGACCAAGTTGTGGTGTAAAGCTTCCCGGACCCGCCCGGCTTAACTAGTAACCACAACAAAGTCTAATGTGAGAGGTTAAGGCGCATTAATTAATTAATGCCTCATGATTAGGGTTAAGTTATGGACCATTTAATACTTAACCAATTTGGGCTTGGTAGATTAATCGGGGTTAAGTCGTGAACTCATCGTTACACTTAACCAAGTTAATCCATGATTAGTGAAGGGGTTAACCGTACTTAACCCACTAGAAAAATCCTAGCAATGGGGGTCCACTCCGCAGTATTCCCAAGTTTGTATCATTAAGGCCCTAGGGACTAGGCTAGGGATGGGGCACGATTACTGGGCTGGAGGTAAGCGACCAAAAGCGACGGCAGGGTGGTACGCCGGTGTAGTTCCGGGCGGACTCTGGTCGTGCACATAGTCCGTAGCCGGAGAAAACAAGCACGGGTACCGGTAGATCGAGACTGTGCACTCATGTTTATGGTGTCCAGGGGTTGACACCCTAGGGCTTGATACACCCGACGGGTGGACCCGGCACAGTTCGACTACATTCATGTTTGGGCCCTATTGACACCAACACGTGACGAGTTAGGCTAAGGGAGCCGATCGACTAGACCGTTGGGTTGGACCTCATATGAGGGTCACTTCATGTTATTGGGCCAAAGCTTGGACCGGGGGATCAATACTTGCGTATTCAAGTCATGTTAGTTTGCTAGTACACCTGTGGTGCAAAACCTTAATCCTGATTATGCGATGACACCTTTATCTACTTTGTCAGTAAATCATCATGCTAGTATCCTTATGATCATGCTTGCTGCTCATGTCAGTTAACTTTATCAGTTTACATTGATTGTAGTAGGGCTTACTCAGTCTTTTTGACTGACCTGTTTTCTTTCGCCTCTTTTCTTCCGTTTCCCCCCCAGGTTCTCAGGGAGGGAATACAGGAGCCTAGCTTGGATCTTAGCTGCTTTCTTGGATAGCTCATGTATGCTTTGGACTTGAGCTCGCTATGGTTTTTCCACTTTGGGGATAGCTACTTTTATGTTTTCCTTTTCAGTTTCAGATGATGTTATTTTATGTACTAGACTTGTTTATTTGGGAAATTGACATTATGATGTAGCAGACTTGTTTTTGAAATGGTTTAAAATTCTTCCGCTGTTTTATCTATGTTATTTACTCTGTTTACATATATACATATGTTCTTGTTCTGCCTTGATATATCATTATGCATGTTTACCTGATTCAAACGCCCCTCCAAAGTCAGAGTGCTTGCAAGAGACACCCTGGCGGAGGCGGGGTGTTACAAATGTGTAATTGAACGATGAAATAAAGATGACATTTTTATATGTTAATTTAATGTAAATTAGAACGATAAAGTATAAATGACATTTTTTAGATGTGATTATAATGAGAATATTCACCGTATAAAAAGTTTACATTTTTATTAATACGAATATATCGAATATTCACCGTATGAAAGGTTTACATTTTTATAGGAATTTAACCTTATGTAAAGCCTAATTTTTTTTCCTTAATGTAAAGTAAAAAAGAATTTCACCGTATGAAATTTACATTATCTTTAGTGTGAATAAAATAGAAATTCCATCGTATGTTAAAATTTACATTTTTATATGTAAATAATAAAGTGAATTTATACCGTATGTTGAAAATTACATTTTTTTATGTAAATTATAAAGTGAATTAATGTTATATGTTAAAAATTACATTTTTCTTTGTAATTAAAAGGTGAATTCCATCGTATGTCAGAATTTACATTTTTATATGTAAATTATAAAGTGAATTAATGTCGTATATTGAAAATTACATTTTTCTTTGTAATTAACAAGTGAATCCCATCGTATGTTAAAATTTACATTTTTATATGTAAATTATAAAGTGGATTAATGCCGTATGTTGAAAATTACATTTTTCTTTGTAATTAACAAGGAAATTTCATCATATGTTAAAATCTACATTTTTATATGTACATTATATAGGGAATTACACCGTAGGATAAAATTTACATTTTTTATATGTAATTAAAACATGAATTTACATTGTGTGTTAGATATTACATTTTTATATGTAATGTCTATAGGAAAGTATACCGTATGACAAAACTACATTTTTCTATGCAATTAAAGGATGCAATTTCATTGTATGATCGAAATTGCATTTTTCTTATGTATATATGTAACATAAAATGAGAATGAACATTAGAAATAAAATTGATTTATTTCATATGTAATTTAGATGTAGAAATGTGACATTGTAATTAAAAATTATATTTTTATAATGTGAATTAGATGTAGTGTTTGCATTGTAATTAAAAATTATATTTTTACAATGTGAGTTAGATGTAGTGTTTGCATTGTAATTACAAATCATGTTTTCACAATGTGAATTAAGAGTAGAGTTTGCATTGTCATTAGAAATTATATTTTTATATGTAATTTAAAGATTTTGAGTGTATCAAAATTTACATTTTTAATGTAAGGAAAGAATGAATTTAGGATGCGGTAATATTATCTTCATTTTCAAATGAATTAAAATTTAGTAAGTATCGGTAATTGTGTGGAGTGTTGTTTTAATCAAACGACGTTATTACGATTCAATGATTATATATATGTATATAATCAAAATTGAACGAATAAGGCGTGGTAATTCGCGTTCTGAAATCGTACTTTTAAATGGCTATACAAGAAGATCCGACCGTTGGATTTTCTTGAAACTGAAACCATTAAGACCGTCTTGGAAAAATCTTTCCAATGATATATATTACGTTAAGATCCAACGGTTAGATTCTGAGAAATGTAAAAATCAAAATTGGTTGAATGCAGCGCCATAGTCGCCCATGGACTTAAGGCGTCGTTATATAAAAATTTAATTATTTTAAATAATTAAAATAGGAATGAATCGATAATAAAAATAATTATTAATGTGAAAGAAGGATTTTCAATATATATATATATATATATATATATATATAGTAACGACCCGCATTCTATGCATCGGGGGATCGTAGAATATTTATTTCTTTCCCGTATGAAGTCGTATGGTTATGTAACTTTGGGAAACATCCATTAGAGTCATTTCCCATGCTTATGATTTATGTCGATTTTTAAATGACCATTTTGCTCCTAGTTGGTACTGTTTTGGTCATAACTTTTGATTAGAAAGGAATTTTGACTCGAAACTACTTCCATTAGATTCGTTTGATGGTTTACCTTTCCGTAGAGTGGTCATAATAGCCAAACGGACTTACTGTTTGGGAGATATGGCTGAAATAAGGTTTGGAGGGTGAAAAACTGCTTAACCGGGACAAATCGGGTGATTAGTGAGCATGCCCATAGCCCATTTCGGGATTCGGGTTATAGGAATGCTGAAATGAGATAGAGCATCATTCCATTTCAGTTTTCTAGCCTCCACTTATCACCAAGGAACCCTAGAAATGGCCTCCAACCTCTAAATCACCTCCAAATCATCTTTTGGTCAAGGATTTGGCTTTGCAACCTCTAATCAAGGAATATCTACACCAAAGCAACATTTGAGCTGCTGTTTAGCATTGGGATTCACATCAAATCAGAGATTCATTTCAGATCTTAGTTTATTTGTGGCTAAGGTGAGTGATTTGCATAGTTTTGCACTAATTATGGCTAATTAAGGGTAATTAGTGTTAATTAGCGAATTTATACACTAATAAATTCAGGACAAATGTTCATAAATTCCTAAATGATGTTTTAGACCTCTAATATGAATTTGGGTTAATTTTGTTAAGTTTTGCTAATCCTATCATTAGTTTCACCTAAACATGCTTAAGGGGAAATATGGGGTTTTGGGTATGTTTGATCCATTTTAACCTATCATATTGATGTTTTGATGTTTGTGGTTGATTATGCATGGTGCTATGACTGTATGATATGCTTTGTGATTGATTTCAATAGTTAGAGTGGTCGAAAACGTCGTCGAATGCTGTAAACACTTGCTGGAACAATTTCAGAAAGCAGTGCAGGTTTCAGATCGGATCGGATATGGGGGCTCGGATCGGATATGTTGAACTGGACAAGGGATTCGATCGGATCGGAACCTAACACTTGAGAAAATTGGCAAAAAGGAAGGCCACGCTAACTGAACTGGGATCGGATCGGATTAAGGAGGAGGGATCAGAGCGGATAGAGGAGGATGGATCGGATCGGAGCACGTGAAGGATGAGGAGGCGGATCGGAGCAGAAGCACGAACTGGAGGGGAGATGACACCCGACCCGACCCGAAGCGAGACACCCGACCCGGGGAGAAACACCCGACCCGAACCGTACTAGAAGAAGACCCGAACCGACGCGATGCAGGAGACCCGACCCGAACCGATGGCTTGAAGAGGAACCCGATCCGACCCAGTATTGACCAATAACCCGAGATGCAAAGGTAGTCCAATATGGGAAGTTAGAGCTCAGGATCCAGTTGGGAACCGATGAGTTCACTTCATGGTTGGACTTCGCTGCGGGACGTGTGCTAAAGAGTTGTCGACGTTCATAACTTCGATTCACCACTAAAAATGAATGATGGGCTACTTATCAGTACAGTAGAGTCATTGCGACTCGAGGGGCAAGGTGATGGTAGCAAGACTACGTTATCAGTGCAGTAGAGTCATCATGACTTGAGGGGCAAGGTGATGCGTAGTAAGACTATGAGCCAGCGCAGATGGGGTGAATAACTCCATGGGGCAAGTGGACATAGTAAAGGATTGGTAAGACTATGAGCCAGCGCAGATGGGGTGAATAACTCTATGGGGCAAGTGGACATAGTAAGGATTACTAAGGCTATGAGCCAGCGCAGATGGGGTGAATAACTCCATGGGGCAAGTGGACATAGCGAAAGATTAGTGGCTACGTTATCAGTGCAGTGAAGCCATTCATGACTTCATGGGGCAAAGTGATCGTAGCAAGGGTGGGTGATCGAAGTGGTGAATATCGTATGCTTTACGCACTGAGTGAGAGATGTGAGGATGGATGCTATGTTTGATTGTTTGTCATCACTATGACATGCACACCTCCCCCACCTCCGTATCTTTACACCGTTTGATATGGCACCTTAGAGTGTTGTACAATATGTAGTGCTAACTCTTTGGTTGCAGGTCCAGGTTCAGGTATGTTTTAGTCTGCCTGTTATTGTTCACTTTAGATGCTTATCGCTCATACCAGGCTTTATGTCTGACCCAGAGTTTTATGTCTCCTCTTATTACTCTGGGTGCTCACACGAGCAGACTAGAGACAGGTTAGCTGGTGGTGCGCGAGTAGCTGATTCGTAGGCGAGCAGGAGGCTTCCACGTATGATATATATATATATATACATTCTCCCTGTGTCGTTGGTGGTCGCTACTTGGGCATTAGTAGTGTACCTCCTTTATCTTGCTTTTGCTTTGAGACAGTTGAAAAGTTGTAATAAGCTATATTTTGGATTTCCGCTGCTATGATGCTTAGTTCTTGTTTTTAGCTTATGCATTGTCTCTCCTGTTTTATGTCAAGTATGTTATTATTATATTTTGTTCTATGCGCTGTGAGACATTCTACAGGTTCTTTGTATGTTCATTTCCTTCTTCCCTTTCCTTCTGACGACCCGTTCCGCGCTAGCTGGACATGTGTACAGCGCACCTTTGGAGTAAATGTCGGTTGGTGCGGGGCGGGCCGCCACACTTGGTATCAGAGCTCTAGGTTGCGTAGTTAACCTAGGGAAAGACACTAGGGAGAGATAGTACGTATATGAGAGCGCGTATTTGTGATTACTTTGGTTTTCAAAAGCTATGTATATATATACTATTAGTAGTATAAGAATGAAGTCGCACTGCACTAGCACCACTATGGGGTCGTTAATCGTTTCCCTTTTTCAGATTGACGATGAGCCGAGACATGAGGGGTGCTGGTAGAGGGACCAACCATGGGAATGCCGCTGACATGAGGGCGATGTTTACTAACCTCATGAGAGACATGCTTAGAGAAGTGCAAGGGGCAGTTCCCAATCCCGGAGTTGGTGTTGGCCCAGTAGTGCAGGCGCCTAGGGTCGATTTCGCCAAGTTGTGCAAAGATTGCACTAACCTTGGTGGGAAGCCGTTCCATGGGACGGAGTCGGCCACAGATGTTCAAGAATGGATGGATAGCTGTGACCGTATCTTTGATGACTTGGGTCTTGAGGATCCGATGAAGAGAAGGCTAGCGTCTCGTCAGCTGCAAGGGCGAGCAATGAATTGGTGGAATGCCATTAGAACAGCTACTCCAGAAGATCAGGTTACTTGGGTTCAGTTCAAGGCTCGCTTTAGCGAGAAGTTTATTCCAGCTGCCCAGAAGTCAGTGTTGTTCAAGAGGTTCTTGGAACTCAAGCAGAATGGGAGGGCAGTTTCTGACTATATTGTTGAGTTCGACACTTTGTCGAAGTATGGACTGTCTCTTATCGACACTCCTGAGAAGAAGAATGAGAAGTTCATTACTGGTTTGGATGGATACTTGGGGGAAAGTCTTGTCAACTACATCGATGAGACTTTTGAATCGATCGTGGGGAAAGCTTTGAGATCAAAGAGTCTTTACCCTAAGTCAAAGACTGAGGCTGCATCTGCAGAAGGGCCAAAGCCGCAAGCAGGCGGTGGAGGCAAGAATAACTCTCAGAATAAGAGGAAGCAGGACCAATCTAAAGGTGGCCAGAAAAAGAGCAAGAAGGATGTTGAGTGCTTCAGCTGTGGTAAGAAGGGCCATTATGCTAAATATTGTCGGGCCAAGCGAGCGGATAAGAAGTGCTTCAACTGTGGTCAAGTGGGACATTTCAAGGATAAGTGTCCGCAACCTCTTAAGGAGAAGCAGATTGTGAAAGCATATGCTATTGATGATGTTCCTTCTTCGTCAAATGCCCCAACTGCGGCGGAGAAAGGAAAGAATGTTGTTATTCAAGGTATGCTTTCTATTTATGATGTACCAGTTCGAGTTTTGTTTGATACTGGGGCTTCCCATTCCTTCATATCTAGTGACCTAGTAGATAGGTTGGGACTGGAACCCGAGATAGTCGATAGACCATTGGTTGTGACGAACCCGATTGGTGGTTCGACTAGCCTTAGTATGATTTGCAGGAATTTGTCGAGTCATGGATGTATGTTTGTATGTGATTGCTTTGTTTTGGGCTTTACTGGGTATGGCGTTATATTGGGGGTCGATTGGCTCCAAAGATACGGGGTGGTGGTAGACTGTGAGGGCTTTTTGGTGACAGTGAGGGCGGATGATGGGCGGAGGGTAGTGTTTGGTAGTCTACCTAGTGATGGGGTTATGGCTAGTTTTGTGAATTCCCTCGACATCCCGCAGGATGAGTTGTCAGATGTGCCCGTGGTTGGCCAGTATCCGGACGTCTTCGAGGAGGTTACCGGGCTTCCACCACACCGAGAGATTGAGTTCTGTATTGATTTAGTGAAAGATGCCAGACCTATAGTGATGCCACTTCGTCGTATGGCACCAAGGGAGCAGCGAGAGCTCGGGGTGCAAGTCAGCAATCTTTTGAAGAAGGGATTTATTAGAAGGAGTGTCTCCGAGTGGGGAGCACCAGTTGTGTTTGCCACTAAGGCAGATGGTTCCCTTCGTTTCTGTGTGGACTATCGCGAGTTGAATAAGGTGACGAGGAAGAATAAGTATCCTCTACCGCGGATAGATGATTTGTTTGATCAACTGGAAGGAGCAAGAGTATTCTCCCAGTTGGACCTCGCGACAGGATTTCATCAGCTACGAGTAGCGAATGAGAGTGTTCCGAAAACGGTATTTAGGACGCCGTCTGGATTTTATGAGTGGTTGGTCATGCCATTTGGGTTGACCAATGCACCAGCTTACTTTGTGGATCTTATGAATCGAGTATTCAGAGATCAGTTGAATAAGTTTGTTCTTGTGTTCGTGGATGATATCCTTGTTTACTCAAGGACAAAGGAGGAACACAAGGGACACTTGAGGATAGTGATGGAGGTGTTGAGGAAACACCAATTGAAAGCGAAATTCTCTAAGTGTCATTTTTGGAGAAGGGAAGTGAGATTCTTGGGTCATGTTGTTTCAGAGAGTGGTATTGCCGTGGACCCTGCGAAGGTGGCTACGATACAGGATTGGCCTACACCCAAGAATGTAACGGATGTAAGAAGTTTCTTGGGATTAGCTGGATATTATCGTAAGTTTATCCAGGACTTCTCCAAGATAGCAGCACCGTTGACTCAATTGACCAAGAAGAATCAGTCCTTCGTCTGGGACGAAGTGTGTGAGGATGCCTTCAAGAGTCTAAAGGAGAAGTTGACGCGTGCGCCAGTGTTAGTCATTCCTAAAGGGAATGAAGAGATGACGGTATACACGGATGCTTGTGGTACCGGACTGGGTGCTGTATTGATGCAAGGGGGAGGGTTGTGGCTTATGCTAGTCGACAGCTAAAGCCTCATGAGAAGAAGTATCCTACCCATGATTTGGAATTAGCAGCGATTGTGTTTGCGCTGAAGATGTGGAGACACTATCTCTTGGGAGAAAGATTTGAGTTGTTTACCGATCATAGATCGTTAAAATATCTCTTCTCTCTGAAAGATCTGAATCTCTGTCAGCAAAGATGGTTAGAGTTCTTGGCTTCGTATGATTTTGATATCGCATATACACCTGGGAAAGGTAATGCGGTAGCCGATGCCTTGAGTAGGAGACATGCCAGTTTAGGGGCAATGTTTCTTGAGTGGAAGCAACTGGAGTATATCGCGGGGTTTGATTTCAGACCAAAGTGCGACTTAGATCCAGTTATGTTAGCAAGTTTGGCGATCAGACCCACTTTGATAGAGCGGATTGGTTCCAGCCAGAGGGACGATCCTAATCTATTGGAAATCATCTCCAAGTTAGAGATGGGGATCCACAGTGAGGAGATGAATGTGTATGGGCTTGATCGAGATGGATGGCTTCGAAAGAATGGAAGACTAGTTGTGCCCAACGTGAATGGTTTGAGAGATGAACTGCTTAGAGAATGTCATCACTCAAAACTGACTATACATCCCGGTGGTAATAAAATGTATCGAGACATGAAGCAAACCTACTACTGGGAAGGGATGAAAAGAGACGTTTGGAAGTTTATGTCCAAATGCATGAATTGCCAGCTAGTTAAAGCCGAGCAAAAGAAGCCTAGTGGTTTGTTGCAACCATTAGAAATTCCCGAATGGAAATGGGAGCAAGTCTCGATGGATTTCATCGATGGCTTACCAAGAACTAGATCGGGATATGATAGCATTTGGGTAATTGTGGATCGATTGACTAAGAGTGCAAGATTTATATCAGTCAAATCGACCAGGACGGCAGCCAAGCTAGCAGAATTGTATATGAAGTGGGTAGTGAGATTTCATGGAGTACCCAAAAGCATTGTGAGTGACCGAGACCCGTTGTTCACTAGTGGGTTTTGGAAGAGCTTACAAGAGGCTCTAGGGTCAGGATTACATCTCAGTACCGCATATCATCCTCAGACCGACGGTCAGACGGAGAGGGTGAATTGTATATTGGAAGATCTCTTGAGAGCTTGCATATTGGATTTTGGTGGATCGTGGGATGACCATTGGCATCTAGTAAAGTTTGCATATAATAATAGCTACCAATCCAGTATCGGTATGGCTCCATATGAAGCTTTGTACGGAAGACCATGCAACTCACCATCATGTTGGATAGAGACTGGCGAGAAGTTTATGCTTGGACCAGATGTGGTGAGAGAAACTTCAGATAAGATTAAGATCATTCAGCAACGAATGAAAGCTGCCCAAGATAGGCAGAAGAGTTATGCTGATAAGAGGAGAAGAGACTTGAAATTCTCCGTTGGTGACTTGGTGTTTGTCAAGATCTCTCCGTTAAAGAGCGTGATTAGATTTGGCAGGAGAGGCAAGTTGGCACCAAGATTTGTTGGCCCATTCCCTGTTCTTGAACTAGTCGGGAATTTGGCATATAGAGTTGGCTTACCAGAGAAAATGGTGGGAGTTCACAATGTATTTCATGTTTCCCAACTAAGGAAGTTTATTCACGACTCAGATATGACTATTTCACCTGATCAGTTAGAGGACTTCGAAGTAGAACCGAGGCGGTTGGGAACCACAAGCCGATTCGTATTGTGGGGCACGATACGAAGCAACTTCGAAGGAAGGCGGTGAAGCTATTCAAGGTTCAGTTGGGCGAGGACGAGAATGATTGTACTTGGGAGACAGAGGAGAGCATTAGGAAGGCATATCCAGAACTCTTTGCCTGGTAAGATTTACTTTGCAATTTAGTTTTCCGCATGCTAGGGTAGACTTGTATTGCTTCTTTGCATGTTTGATTGTTGTTTTATGATTGATAGGCATGCAGGACCTTTGTGTGTGTTTTGATTAGGGAATTTCGGGGGCGAAATTTCTTAAGGGGGGAGAGTGTAACGACCCGCATTCTACGCATCGGGGGATCGTAGAATATTTATTTCTTTCCCGTATGAAGTCGTATGGTCATGTAACTTTGGGAAACATCCATTAGAGTCATTTCCTATACTTATGATTTTTGTCGATTTTTGAATGACCATTTTGCCCCTAGTTGGTACTGTTTTGGCCATAACTTTTGATTGGAAAGGAATTTTGATTTGAAACCACTTCCATTAAATTCGTTTGATGGTTTACCTTTCCGTAGAGTGGTCATAATAGCCAAACGGACTTACCGTTTGGGAGATATGGCTGAAATAAGGTTTGGAGGGTGAAAAACTGCTTAACCGGGCCTAATCGGTTGATTAGTGAGTAGGCTCATAACCCATTTCGGGATTAGGGTTATGGGAAGGCTGAAATGAGATAGAGCATCATTCCATTTCAGTTTTCTAGCCTCCACTTATCACCAAGGAACCCTAGAAATGGCCTCCAACCTCTAAATCACCTCCAAATCATCTTTTGGTCAAGGATTTGGCTTAGCGACCTCTAATCCAGGAAGATCTACACCAAAGCAACATTTGAGCTTCTGTTTAGCATTGGGATTCACATCAAATCAGAGATTCATTTCAGATCTTAGTTTATTTGTGGCTAAGGTGAGTGATTTGCATAGTTTTGCACTAATTATGACTAATTAAGGGTAATTAGTGTAAATTAGCGAATTTATACACTAATAAATTCGGGAAAAATGTTCATAAATTCCTAAATGATGTTTTAGGCCTCTGATACGAATTTGGGTTAATTTGGTTAAGTTTTGCTAATCCTATCATTAGTTTCACCTAAACATGCTTAAGGGGAAATATGGGGTTTTGGGTATGTTTGATCCATTTTAACCTATCATATTGATGTTTTGATGTTTGTGGTTGATTATGCATGTTGCTATGACTGTATGATATGATTTGTGATTGATTTCAATAGTTAGAATGGTCGAAAACGTCGTCAAATGGCGTAAACACTTGCTGGAACAATTTCAGAAAGCAGTGCAGGTTTCGGATCGGATCAGATATGAGGGCTCGGATCGGATATGTTGAACTGGGCAAGGGATTCGATCGGATCGGAACCTGACACTTGAGAAAATTGGCAAAAAGGAAGGCCACGCTAACTGAACTGGGATCGGATCGGATTAAGGAGGAGGGATCAGAGCGGATAGAGGAGGATGGATCGGATCGGAGCACGTGAAGGATGAGGAGGCGGATCGGAGCGGAAGCACGAACTGGAGGGGAGATGGCACCCGACCCGACCCGAAGCGAGACACCCGACCCGAACCGTACCAGAAGAAGACCCGAACCGACGCGATGCAGGGGACCCTACCCGAACCGATGGCTTGAAGAGGAACCCGATCCGACCCAATATTGACCAATAACCCGAGATGCAAAGGTAGTCCAATATGGGAAGTTAGAGCTCAGGATCCAGTTGGGAACCGATGAGTTCACTTCATGGTTGGACTTCGCTGCGGGACGTGTGCTAAGGAGTTGTCGATGTTCATAACTTCGATTCACCACTAAAAATGAATAATGGGCTACTTATCAGTGCAGTAGAGTCATTGCGACTCGAGGGGCAAGGTGATGGTAGCAAGACTACGTTATCAGTGCAGTAGAGTCATCATGACTTGAGGGGCAAGGTGATGCGTAGTAAGACTATGAGCCAGCGCAGATGGGGTGAATAACTCCATGGGGCAAGTGGACATAGTAAAGGATTGGTAAGACTATGAGCCAGCGCAGATAGGGTGAATAACTCCATGGGGCAAGTGGACATAGTAAGGATTAATAAGGCTATGAGCCAGCGCAGATGGGGTGAATAACTCCATGGGGCAAGTGGACATAGCGAAGGATTAGTGGCTACGTTATCAGTGCAGTGAAGCTATTCATGACTTCATGGGGCAAAGTGATCGTAGCAAGGGTGGGTGATCGAAGTGGTGAATATCGTATGCTTTACGCATTGAGTGAGAGATATGTGGATGGATGCTATGTTTGATTGTTTGCCATCACTATGACATGCACACCTCCCCCACCTCCGTATCTTTACACCGTTTGATATGGCACCTTAGAGTGTTGTACAGTATGTAGTGCTAACTCTTTGGTTGCAGGTCCAGGTTCAGGTATGTTTTAGTCTGCCTGTTATTTTTCAATTTAGATGCTTATCGCTCATACCAGGCTTTATGTCTGACCCAGAGTTTTATGTCTCCTCTTATTACTCTGGGTGCTCACACGAGCAGACTAGAGACAGGTTAGCTGGTGGTGCGCGAGTTGCTGATTCGGAGGCGGGCAGGAGGCTTCCACGTATGATATATATATATATATATACACACATTCTCCCTGTGTCGTTGGTGGTCGCTACTTGGGCATTAGTAGTGTACCTCCTTTATCTTGCTTTTGCTTTGAGACAGCTGAAAAGTTTTAATAAGCCATATTTTGGATTTCCGCTGCTATGATGCTTAGTTCTGCTTTTTAGCTTATGCATTGTCTCTCCTGTTTTATGTCAAGTATGTTATTATTATATTTTGTTCTATGCGCTGTGAGACATTCTACAGGTTCTTTGTATGTTCATTTCCTTCTTCCCTTTCCTTCTGACGACCCGTTTCGTGCTAGCTGGACATGTGTACAGCGCACCTTTGGAGTAAATGTCGGTTGGTGCGGGGCGGGCCGTCACATATATATACGAGGTTTATTTGGAAAGTCCGAGTTTATCTCATTCCAAATAATTAAACGACGTTTAAAAATCCAAGATTGGACGACGGCGATTGAAGACCGTCAAATCTCCACATCGAATGGACGATGATGACTATTGCCTTAGAATGGCTCGCTACCATGATAAGGTAATAGTAGGAGTTGCCCAGACGTAGTGTTGATTTGTATGGATTTGACTTTCGCTAAGACCCAGAGCATAAGCTTATAAATGGATTGTGTGTCTGATATCGTACTCCATTATATATCATGTTATTAATCTTCTGTCGAATGTATGGATGTTTGGTGGCGGAGAATTTATTCTCTTGCTTAATACCCGTTCATATATTTCGGCAAAGGATTGGTGGTGTGATATGGAGTGATGATGTGGCATGCTAAGATGCATATGATCAAGGCTTTGTTGAAAAGCAGGCCTTGTGGGATGATCAAAGCATAGTCTGTTTAGGCATAGCTTTGTGTATAGCGTGACTTCGCGAGCCTTACACACCGGCGGAGTCTAAAACGGGAGAAGGGAACGCAGGGAGAGCAGCACGTTTCTTTCTAGCTAGAGTGGTGTCAGTGACCTACCAGCCCTGACATTTTACTTATGTGGATGATGGAATGAGGTGCCTCGGATAGGTCCTATAGGACGGGGAAACGTGTGTCCAGGAATTGCCAATCCACGAAGCTGTTTGTGTGGACCGGCCTTGCAGGATCCAAGGGTTAACTGCGGGGAATCCTGAGACATTAGCTAAAGTGTCTCGAATCGGTAAGGAGCTCCTCCCTAGCCTTGACTCATGATGGAAACTCAATTTCCAATATGCCCCATTCGGTTTTGATTGTATTACTAGTATGGTGGCATAGTAGTATGGGATACTATTCTTCCTAGGATTGATACATTATGATTGAAATTGTTTTTAAAACATATACACACTAATAACAATATCAAATTCGTTTTTTTAACGTATCAAGCATGTTTAATCACCATAAGGTAAAACTCTATCCTCTGGTGTGCGTTGCATTGTGTGATGGGACCTGAGTCTTATGGTGATTTCATTTTTCTAAAAAGCATTGCGTTATTTTACGATTTACTTTAAGTTATGCACGGCAATCCATTGGAATAAAACCCGTTCCGCATTAGCGGCTTGGTCCATGGATTTTCCTTATTACTATTAGTTAAATTAGATAAGAGTTCTCACACCAGTCTCATGACTGACCCGTTGTTTGTTTCCACCTTTACAAACTCGGGTGCCCTCTTCTCCACACGAGTAGTCGAGTAGTTTATCTATAGGTCCTTATCTCGAGCAGGATGTTGGATTGAAGCTTAAAGCTGTGTCCAGAGCATAGTTATCTTCCGCTGTATCTATTTTATTGTTTCCGCTGCAATGTATTAAATATATTGTAATTTATCTTCCGCTGTAATTTTATTTCGATGTACTCTGATATATTCTGTACTCTGATGTTATATTATCATGATGTAATAAAAGTCTGCTATTATTGTTCTGATGTGTTGTATGCCCAGAGTTAATGCATTCGAGAATTTCTAACTTTTGGGTCAGACCTGTGTGGTTTATGGTCGGTCCAAAGGGCGGGGATTTTCGGGTCATTACATATGGTATCAGAGCTTTGGTTAGCTCAAATCTTTGGGGTACAACTCATTAGAACAGAACAAAAGGCTCATTAGAGATTGGATTAGTAATATCCAATAAGAATACTCATTAGAGATAGGATCAGCAGTATCCTAGAATGAGAAAACTCATTAGAGATGGGGTTAGTAATGCCCTAGAATGAGTTGAGAGTAGCAAGCCTATAATATACGTATTTGTAATTAATTATACTCTATTTTGGAAAATATGATTTTGAATATATAAAAAGTTATATATTTGAAAGTTAATCAACTAATGAAATTATTTAAACCAATGGAGAAAAAATATATATATAAATTAGTTAGTTAATTAATCAACTTTTAACTACGTCCCTTTTCGAGGACGAAAAGTTTTTAAGTGGGGCAGACTGTAACAACCCTGAATTTTGGGGCCAATTTAAAATTTATTTTGAGTGATTTTAATGAGTTTTGAATTTTGTGGCGGCTTGTGGGTGGCGCGGTGGGGGCGCAAAGGCCGCGGCTTTGGAGGCTTGTGGCGGTGGCTACGGTCGATGAGAGGTGGTGATTCTTGTCGGAACAGAAAGAGCTCGAAAATCTCTTCGAAATGTGTATTTATACGAAGGTTTTCGTTGAGAATATAAAAGTAGGACTTATAATGTAAATATAAAGTAAAGGTCTCATGAATTAAAGATGACATTTTTATATGTTATTTTAATGTGAAATTGAACGGTGAAATAAAGATGACATTTTTATATGTTATTTTAATGTAAAATGGAACGATGAATTAAAGATGACATTTTTATATGTTATTTTGATGTAAAATTTAATGATGAATTAAAGATGACATTTTATATGTTATTTTAATGTAAAATTTAACGATGAATTAAAGATGACATTTTTATATGTTATTTTAATGTGAAATTGAACGATGAAATAAAGATGACATTTTTATATGTTATTTTAATGTGAAATTGAATGATGAAATAAAGATGACATTTTTATATGTTAATTTAATGTAAATTAGAACGATAAAGTATAAATGACATTTTTTAGATGTGATTATAATGAGAATATTCACCGTATAAAAGGTTTACATTTTTATTAATGCGAATATATAGAATATTCACCGTATGAAAGGTTTACATTTTTATAGGAATTTCACCTTATGTAAAGTCTATATTTTTTTCCTTAATGTAAAGTAAATAAGAATTTCACCGTATGAAATTTACATTATCTTTAGTGTGAATAAAATAGAAATTCCATCGTATGTTAAAATTTACATTTTTATATGTAAATTATAAAGTGAATTTATACCGTATGTTGAAAATTACATTTTTCTTTGTAATTAACAAGTGAATTTCATCGTATATTAAAATTTACATTTTTTTTATGTAAATTATAAAGTGAATTAATGTTGTATGTTAAAAATTACATTTTTCTTTGTAATTAAAAGGTGAATTCCATCGTATGTCAGAATTTACATTTTTATATGTAAATTATAAAGTGAATTAATGTCGTATGTTGAAAATTACATTTTTCTTTGTAATTAACAAGTGAATCCCATCGTATGTTAAAATTTACATGTTTATATGTAAATTATAAAGTGGATTAATGCCGTATGTTGAAAATTACGTTTTTCTTTGTAATTAACATGGAAATTTCATCATATGTCAAAATCTACATTTTTATATGTACATTATATAGGGAATTACACCGTAGGATAAAATTTACGTTTTTTATATGTAATTAAAAAATGAATTTACATTGTGTGTTAGATATTACATTTTTATATGTAATGTCTATAGGAAAGTATACCGTATGACAAAACTACATTTTTCTATGCAATTAAAGGATGCAATTTCATTGTACGATCGAAATTGCATTTTTCTTATGTATATATGTAACATAAAATGAGAATGAACATTAGAAATAAAATTGATTTATGTCATATGTAATTTAGATGTAGAAATGTGACATTGTAATTAAAAATTATATTTTTACAATGTGAATTAGATGTAGTGTTTGAATTGTAATTAAAAATTATATTTTTACAATGTGAATTAGATGTAGTGTTTGCATTGTAATTAAAAATTATATTTTTACAATGTGAATTAGATGTAGTGTTTGCATTGTAATTACAAATCATGTTTTCACAATGTGAATTAAGAGTAGAGTTTGCATTGTCATTAGAAATTATATTTTTATATGTAATTTAAAGATTTTGAGTGTATCAAAATTTACATTTTCAATGTAAGGAAAAAATGAATTTAGGATGCGGTAATATTATCTTCATTTTCAAATGAATTAAAATTTAGTAAGTGTGGAGTGTTGTTTTAATCAAACGACGTTATTACGATTCAATGATTATATATATATATATATATAATCAAAATAGAACGAATAGGGCGTGGTAGTTCGCGTTTTGAAATCGTACTTTTAAATGGCTATACAAGAAGATCCGACCGTTGGATTTTCTTGAAACTGAAACCGTTAGGACCGTCTTGGAAAAATCTTTCCAATGATATATATTACGTTAAGATCCAACGGTTAGATTCTGAGAAATGTAAAAATCAAAATTGGTTGAATGCAGCGCCATAGTCGCCCATGGACTTAAGGCGTCGTTATATAAAAATTTAATTATTTTAAATAATTAAAATAGGAATGAATCTATTAATGTGTAAGAAGGATTTTCAATATATATATATACGAGGATTATTTGGAAAGTCCGAGTTTATCTCATTCTAAATAATTAAACGACGTTTAAAAATCCAAGATTGGAAGACGGCGATTGAAGACCGTCAAATCTCCACATCGAATGGACGATGATGACTATTGCCTTAGAATGGCTCGCTACCATGATAAGGTAATAGTAGGAGTTGCCCAGACGTAGTGTTGATTTGTACGGATATGGCTTTCGCTCAGACCCAGAACATAAGCTTATAAATGGATTGTGTGTCTGACATCGTACTCCATTATATATCATGTTATTAATCTTCTGTCGAATGTATGGATGTTTGGTGGCGGAGAATTTATTCTCTTGCTTAACACCCGTTCATATATTTCGGCAAAGGATTGGTGTTGTGATATGGAGTGATGATGTGGCATGCTAAGATGCATATGATCAAGGCTTTGTTGAAAAGCAGGCCTTGTGGGACGATCAAAGCATAGTCTGTTTAGGCATAGCTTTGTGTATAGCGTGACTTCGCGAGCCTCACACACCGGCAGAGTCTAAAACGGGAGAAGAGAACGCAGGGATAGTAGCACGTTTCTTTCTAGCTTGAGTGGTGTCAGTGACCTAACAGCCCTGACATTTTACTTATGTGGATGATGGAATGAGGCGCCTCGGATAGGTCCTATAGGACCGGGAAACGTGTGTTCAGGAATTGCCAATCCACGAAGTTGTATGTGTGGATCGGCCCTGCAGGATCCAAGGGTTAATTGCCGGGAACCCTGAGACATTAGCTAGAGTGTCTCGAATCGGTAAGGAGCTCCTCCTTAGACTTGACTCATGATGGAAACTCAATTTCCAATACGCCCCATTCGGTTTTGATTGTATTACTAGTATGGAGGCATAGTAGTATGGGATACTATTCTTCCTAGGATTGATACATTATGATTGAAATTGTTTTTAAAACATATACACACTAATAATAATATCAAATTCGTTTTTTTAACGTATCAAGCATGTTTAATCACCATAAGGTAAAACTCTATCCTCTGGTGTGCGTTGCATTGTGTGGTGGGACCTGAGTCTTATGGTGATTTCATTTTTCTAAAAAGCATTGCGTTGTTTTACGATTTACTTTAAGTTATGCATGGCAATCCATTGGAATAAAGCCGTTCCGCATTAGCGGCGTGGTCCATGGATTTGCCTTATTACTATTAGTTAAATTAGATAAGAATTCTCACACCAGTCCCATGACTGACCCGTTGTTTGTTTCCACCTTTACAAACTCGGGTGCCCTCTTCTCCACACGGGCAGCCGAGTAGTTTATCTACAGGTCCTTATCTCGAGCAGGATGCTGGATTGAAGCTTAAAGCTGTGTTCAGAGCATAGTTATCTTCCGCTGTATCTATTTTATTGTTTCCACTGCAATGTATTAAATATATTGTAATTTATCTTCCGCTGTAATTTTATTTCGATGTACTCTGATATATTCTATACTCTGATGTTATATTATCATGATGTAATAAAAGTCTGCTGTTATTGTTCTGATGTGTTGTATGCCCAGAGTTAATGCATTCGAGAATTTCTAACTTTTGGGTCAGACCTGTGTGTTTTATGGTCGGTCCAAAGGGCGGGGATTTTCGGGTCATTACATATGGTACCAGAGCTTTGGTTAGCTCAAATCTTTGGGGTACAACTCATTAGAACAGAACAAAAGGCTCATCAGAGATTGGATTAGTAATATCCAATAAGAATACTCATTAGAGATAGGATCAGCAGTATCCTAGAATGAGAAAACTCATTAGAGATGGGGTTAGTAATGCCCTAGAATCGGTTGAGAGTAGCAAGCCTATAATATACGTATTTGTAATTAATTATACTCTATTTTGGAAAATATGATTTTGAATATATAAAAAGTTATACATTTGAAAGTTAATCAACTAATGAAATTATTTAAACCAACGGAGAATATATATATATATAAATTAGTTAGTTAATTAATCAACTTTTAGCTTCGTCCCTTTTCGAGGACGAAAAGTTTTTAAGTGGGGGAGACTGTAGCAACCCTGAATTTTGGGGCCAATTTAAAATTTATTTTAAGTGATTTTAATGAGTTTTGATATTTAAAATAATCTATTTTAAATAATAATGATCACAAATTTGATTCAAATCGAAGTTAGAATGAATAATTTAATTTTAATTATAAAAAGAGTTAGAAATAGCGCGGTAGTTTGAAAAGTCAAACTTGAACTTTGACTGACCGTACAGGATGCAAAATTTAACGGATTTTAGTGAAACCAAAAATATTAGAATCTGTTTAAAAATATCTTTCCAACGAATCCGAAAAATCGAAATTTCATAGCAGGAATCAAAAGTTATGCCCAAATTAAAATTTAGAAAGGTCGCTAGGTAATTTGCATAGGTCAAAAATGCTACTTTTTGCATATAAAGGAATTTGAACTCGAAACCACTTCCATTGAGTTCAGAATGATGTTTCTACATTGAAAAACAGTAAACACTTATATATTTCGAGTCTCGGAAATTATTTGTTTCAAAAATGTATTTTTAATATTAAATATATAGCCCTTGAAAATAGTCATTTTGCAAACGACCTCCGTTTTCGACGAAACCACTTTTGTTGGATCCGGAATGTCAAAATATTGTTAAGTTTAATTTTTCATAATTTTTGGAATTAATTTGTGGTCGTGGCAAAAAGATTTCTGTTCTGTCAATTTATAGTGAATTTTAATCGACTGAAAAAATAGCCATTTTTAAAAAAGTCTCAGAATTCGGTGAAATAAATTTTGTTAGGACCGTATCATCATAAGAAAGCCAAAAATAATTTTCTGAGTTAATTTGTGTCCCCGGTAAAATTATTTGTACGGAAAAATTAGAAATAAAGGACTTAAATTTTAAAACTGAAAAACGGAGGCCAAGATGACAGTTTGGGCTAACGGGACAGGTCCAGATGAGTCCGGAATGGGGGCTAAATGGTAGGAACGACAGTCGTTGGGCCTGAATCGGAGTTCGGACCAAAACGGACTTAAACGGGCTAATTAAATAATAATTAGATTAACCTAATAAAATAATATTATAAAATGATCGGGTTCTTCTTCCTCACGTTGTCTTTCAGCCATGAGAACCCATAGCCGCCCCTTTCTTCAAAAATTCATTCTCCGATTTCTCCCTCAATTCTCAACGAAAACCTTCGTATAAATACACGTTTCGAAGAGATTTTCGAGCTCTTTCTTCTCCGACAAGAATCACCACCTCTCATCGACCGTAGCCACCGCCACAAGCCTCCAAAGTCGCGGCCTTTGCGCCCCCATCGCGCCACCCACAAGCCGCCGCACCTCCTCCAACTCCCGGTGAAGATAGCCCTCTCGTAGCTCTCCAATCTCCCGCAAACCGTTCGTAAAACCGTCGATCGTAGCTCGAGTTATCTCGATTCAAAGTTTTGAACTTTAGGTAAGGTTTATTTCAGATTTTGTCACGCTTTGTAGCATCGCTGTGTCAGTTGTTAAAGGCTGAATTTTTATTTTTCATACGAATTTGAATTTGAACCATTCCAGATCCGAAACCGCTTTGAATTCAAACACAAGACCTGATCAAAGTTGACAATTCATTTCAGATCCGAGCTAGGTGAGAATTTATTTTTAATTTAATTTAATTTATTTAATTATTAATTCTTAGTTATTAAAAATATTTATTGATAGATCTGCTATGTCGTGATATTTTAAATATGGATCTGAATTGTTTATTCCATATGATGTTAGATCTGCAAATCTAAATATTAGATCTGAATTTATTGATTAATTAGAATTAATTATTTGTTAATTTTATTGAATCATGCCTCGTTGATTTGTCATATGCCAATGTAAACATCACCCTGTATATTACCTTGATGTGAATTGTTAGATTTAGTCATGTTGGTTTATTTGAATGTTGTTGTTGTTTGGATGTGACATGAAATACGATGTGGTAAATGGTAAAGGCTTAATCTTTACACTGTAAATAGAAAGACTAACTTTTTTTTATATTGAATTTTTGATTGAAATTATTAAAGGCTGAATTTTCAATTGAAATATTAAAGATGTAAATTTTCATGAAAATATTAAAAGATGATATTTTTCATGTAAAAGAGTAAAATTTACATTGTAATTTAAGAATAAATTTTACATTGTAAATGAAAGATGAAATTTTTAGATTAAAAATCAAAAGATATGTTTCATTGTAAATAATAAAAGGTATGATTTTTCATTATCTATGAAAGGAATGAATTTTTGTAATGAATTATTAAGGAATGAATTTTTGCAATGAATTATTAAGGAATGAATTTTTGCAATGAATTATTAAAGAATGAAATTTTCAATGAATCATTAAAGAATAGATTTTTTTTTTCATTAAATTATTAAGTAGGATTTACTTTGAATATAAAAGTAGGACTTATAATGTAAATATAAAGTAAAGGTCTCATGAATTAAAGATGACATTTTTATATGTTATTTTAATGTGAAATTGAACAATGAAATAAAGATGACATTTTTATATGTTATTTTAATGTAAAATGGAACGATGAATTAAAGATGACATTTTTATATGTTATTTTAATGTAAAATTTAACGATGAATTAAAGATGACATTTTTATATGTTATTTTAATGTAAAATTTATCGATTAATTAAAGATGACATTTTTGCATGTTATTTTAATGTGAAATTGAACGATGAAATAAAGATGACATTTTTATATGTTATTTTAATGTGAAATTGAACGATGAAATAAAGATTACATTTTTATATGTTAATTTAATGTAAATTAGAACGATAAAGTATAAATGACATTTTTTAGATGTGATTATAATGAGAATATTCACCATATAAAAAGTTTACATTTTTATTAATGCGAATATATAGAATATTCACCGTATGAAAGGTTTACATTTTTATAGGAATTTCACCTTATGTAAAGTCTATATTTTTTTTCCTTAATGTAAAGTAAATAAGAATTTCACCGTATGAAATTTACATTATCTTTAGTGTGAATAAAATAGAAATTCCATCGTATGTTAAAATTTACATTTTTATATGTAAATTATAAAGTGAATTTATACCGTATGTTGAAAATTACATTTTTCTTTGTAATTAACAAGTGAATTTCATCGTATATTAAAATTTACATTTTTTTATGTAAATTATAAAGTGAATTAATGTTGTATGTTAAAAATTACATTTTTCTTTGTAATTAAAAGGTGAATTCCATCGTATGTCAGAATTTACATTTTTATATGTAAATTATAAGGTGAATTAATGTCGTATGTTGAAAATTACATTTTTCTTTGTAATTAACAAGTGAATCCCATCGTATGTTAAAATTTACATGTTTATATGTAAATTATAAAGTGGATTAATGCCGTATGTTGAAAATTACATTTTTCTTTGTAATTAACATGGAAATTTCATCATATGTCAAAATCTACATTTTTATATGTACATTATATAGGGAATTACACCGTAGGATAAAATTTACGTTTTTTATATGTAATTAAAAAATGAATTTACATTGTGTGTTAGATATTACATTTTTATATGTAATGTCTATAGGAAAGTATACCGTATGACAAAACTACATTTTTCTATGCAATTAAAGGATGCAATTTCATTGTACGATCGAAATTGCATTTTTCTTATGTATATATGTAACATAAAATGAGAATGAACATTAGAAATAAAATTGATTTATGTCATATGTAATTTAGATGTAGAAATGTGACATTGTAATTAAAAATTATATTTTTACAATGTGAATTAGATGTAGTGTTTGAATTGTAATTAAAAATTATATTTTTACAATGTGAATTAGATGTAGTGTTTGCATTATAATTAAAAATTATATTTTTACAATGTGAATTAGATGTAGTGTTTGCATTGTAATTACAAATCATGTTTTCACAATGTGAATTAAGAGTAGAGTTTGCATTGTCATTAGAAATTATATTTTTATATGTAATTTAAAGATTTTGAGTGTATCAAAATTTACATTTTCAATGTAAGGAAAGAATGAATTTAGGATGCGGTAATATTATCTTCATTTTCAAATGAATTAAAATTTAGTAAGTATCGGTAATTGTGTGGAGTGTTGTTTTAATCAAACGACGTTATTACGATTCAATGATTATATATATATAATCAAAATTGAACGAATAGGGCGTGGTAGTTCGCGTTTTGAAATCGTACTTTTAAATGGCTATACAAGAAGATCCGACCGTTGGATTTTCTTGAAATTGAAACCGTTAGGACCGTCTTGGAAAAATCTTTCCAATGATATATATTACGTTAAGATCCAACGGTTAGATTCTGAGAAATGCAAAAATCAAAATTGGTTGAATGTAGCGCCATAGTCGCCTATGGACTTAAGGCGTCGTTATATAAAAATTTAATTATTTTAAATAATTAAAATAGGAATGAATCGTTAATAAAAATAATTATTAATGTGTAAGAAGGATTTTCAATATATATATATATATATATATATATATATATACGAGGATTATTTGGAAAGTCCGAGTTTATCTTATTCCAAATAATTAAACGACGTTTAAAAATCCAAGATTGGAAGACGGCGATTGAAGACCGTCTCCACATCGAATGGACGATGATGACTATTGCCTTAGAATGGCTCGCTACCATGATAAGGTAATAGTAGGAGTTGCCCAGACGTAGTGTTGATTTGTACGGATTTGGCTTTCGCTCAGACCCAGAGCATAAGCTTATAAATGGATTGTGTGTCTGACATCGTACTCCATTATATATCATGTTATTAATCTTCTGTCGAATGTATGGATGTTTGGTGGCGGAAAATTTATTCTCTTGCTTAACACCCGTTCATATATTTCGGCAAAGGATTGGTGGTGTGATATGGAGTGATGATGTGGCATGCTAAGATGCATATGATCAAGGCTTTGTTGAAAAGCAGGCCTTGTGGGACGATCAAAGCATAGTCTGTTTAGGCATAGCTTTGTGTATAGCGTGACTTTGCGAGCCTCACACACCGGCGGAGTCTAAAACGGGAGAAGGGAACGCATGGAGAGCAACACGTTTCTTTCTAGCTAGAGTGGTGTCAGTGACCTACCAGCCCTGACATTTTACTCATGTGGATGATGGAATGAGGCGCATCGGATAGGTCCTATAGGACCGGGAAACGTGTGTTCAGGAATTGCCAATCCACGAAGCTGTATGTGTGGACCGGCCCTGCAGGATCCAAGGGTTAATTGCGGGGAACCCCGAGACATTAGCTAGAGTGTCTCGAATCGGTAAGGAGCTCCTCCCTAGCCTTGACTCATGATGGAAACTCAATTTCCAATACGCCCCATTCGGTTTTGATTGTATTACTAGTATGGAGGCGTAGTAGTATGGGATACTATTCTTCCTAGGATTGATACATTATGATTGAAATTGTTTTTAAAACATATACACACTAAAAATAATATCAAATTCGTTTTTTTTAACGTATCAAGCATGTTTAATCACCATAAGGTAAAACTCTATCCTCTGGTGTGCGTTGCATTGTGTGATGGGATGTGAAGACCCGTAACTTCCCCGTAAAGGAAAGTGTCGGATAGTTCGAGAACAAGCCACAACAGAACGCATATAAAAGAACATTTCATTGTATATAACAACAATGCATCAGATTACAAGAATATACAGAGTATAAAAGAATATTACACAGAAATATCAGAGATTTAAATTACATTTAAATACATAGCAGCGGAAAATAATACAATACACAACTAGAATGAGATATACGGATACAAAGCTTACCGGATATCGTTCCAGTTGTAAACCAGGATCCTGTGAATATAAATCTGCAAAACCAAAACTACTAGCTGCCCGTGTCAAAATAAGGGCACCCAGAGTTTAGGTCAAAACAATAAACTCCAGGTCAGTCATGTGACTGGTGTGAGAACTAAAACAGTTATTAATCTTTATTTTAAATCATTAGGTAAATCAAGGGACCACGCCGTATAACACGGAACGGGTTTCCTCCCAAGAATACCAGTGCATAAAACAAACAGCGCAATGCTAAATAAAGAAAAATGAAGCTGTTATAAGACCCAGGTCCTATCACACAATGCAACGCAAGCCGGGGGATAGGGTTTTCCCTTATAACAGCCAAACAATGCTTGATACGTTTAAAACAAATCATTTGATACTATTATAAGTGCATAGTGTATAAAACAACTTCAAATCATAAGTATCAATCATAGGCGGCATAAGCGCCCCATCCCACTATGTCGCCATATATAGGATTACAATTAAAACCGCAAATGTCACGTATTTGGAAATTGGATTTCCATCTATGAACCGAGGCAAAAGATAGTCCTCAACCGATTCGAGACGCTCTAGCCCGTGTCTCAGGCACAGCCGCAACCGTACCTTGGATCGTCAGGGCCGGTCCACCGATGTGGATTATAATGCCTGAACAATACGTTTCTCCGCCCTTTGGGGCGTAGGTGAGCCAACTAAATGACTCCATCGGTTCGAGAACGACCGATCAATCCGAGGCGCCTCGCAACAGCAACAACCACATAAGTCAAACTCGTCAGGGCGTGTAAAACCACTGACGCCACTTCTAGCTAGAAAGAAAACGCATGTCCCCCCTGAGGTCCGTCTCCCGTTTTTGGTTCATACCTGGTGTGAAACACGCGAGGTAAACGTTACACAAAGCTACGCCACAAAGGCCGTGCTTTGATCATCACCACAAGACTTTGCTTTTCAACAGAAGCCTTGATCATTTGCATCTTAGCATGCCACACAGGCAAACCATCCTATGCAACCGATATCAGTCACACAGAATGAAATCCGATGTCAGACACACAGTCCATTTACAAGTCCGTTCTGGGTCTGAACGAAACCGGAGGCACCTAGTACCCCGCATATCCATCGATCTCCAAGTACGTCTGGACGATCACTAACTGTTTCCATCTTCTTGGGTGTACAGCCCAATCAAGATCATCAGTTATCACCCAAACGACGTGAAGACCTCCGGTCTTCGACCATCGTCTTCATCTTCGACTTATCGTCGTATCAGTTATTCAGAATGGGATAAACCCGGTCTTTCCGAATAACTCGCGTATATATTATAAAAGTGTTACACAAACACAACATACGCCTCATTCCAATTCATTAGTCACTAACCGTAAATTAATCAAGAGAATAATTCCCCAAATATTAACCCCGAAGGCCGAAACCAACATCAGATCAATATCCAGAAAACCATTCTGCTTGGCCAACCGACAGTTAGTTTCTAAATTTCACATTCATAGGGAAAGATTCCCATTAATTTTATCAAAGATAAATTCCTTGAATTTATTCTTTAATCCATTTTTGAATATCAATTCAAACTAGTCGGGATTAGCGAACCTTACCGAAGTAATCATTTGTTTTAATTTCCCAATCCCAACCTATTCATCCCATGAAGTAAAACTGGTAATACTCCATATCTAACACCACAGTGTTATCAGTAAATTCAATTACCATTTCACGTTCAAATCTAATTAAAGATTTAACTATCGCCTGGAGCAAAACTGGTGATACTCCATTCTCGATCTTTTCAATCTAATTAAAGATTCATTAAAACTCCACTTAGTTTTAATCATTATCTGGGTTAAAGAATCAGTGTCATTTAAAAACACGGTTCACGATAAACCCAAAATCACATTCATTAATTATCGGGTTAAAGAACGAGTGTTATTTAAAACACTGTTCACGATAAACCCAAAAATCAACATCAATTCAATTCCAATTAAATATCATTTAATTGGTACACTTCATTAAATCTAAATAAAAAGATTTAATCTTTTCTCAACTGGGTCCAAGAACAGTGTTAGTGAAGACACCATTCACGACAAACCCAAATCACATTCATTAATTATCGGGTTAAAGAACAAGTGTTATTTAAAACACTGTTCACGATAAACCCAAAAATCAATATCAATTCAATTCCAATTAAATATTATTTAATTGGTACACTTCATTAAATCTAAATAAAAAGATTTAATCTTTTCTCAACTGGGTTCAAGAACGGTGTTAGTGAAGACACCATTCACGACAAACCCAAATCACATTTGATATTAAATACAAGGCTCTGAATAGAAAATATATCGGCCTATATTCAATATCAAATTCTACGATTAACAAATGTCGTATTGGAAATAACGATATAAAAATATATCTTTCAAATTTCCATAACAACACCTGTATAATCACGAATTCCAACATCGAAATATTCCGAAGACAATTTCGATTCAAATCCACTCCAATGCAATCATTGGAAATTTTGGTTATTTTCAAAACCCTTTTCGAATTCAATTTATTTATTTAAAAATAAATAGAATTATAATTCTAGTTCAAAACTAGTTCATTTCGATAAAAATCTATTTTTATCTTTTCAAATATGGAGTTTTTCATCCCAAATCTTCACAAATCATTTCTTATGATTTTACATAAATTATTACTATTTTTAATAATTTTATCAAGGCCCGTACAGTCGATTTCCATCAACGGCCATCGAACTGCACTTACCGCGACCTTTTTTTGAATTTGATTTGGACGTATCTCCAAATCCAACCGTTAGATTTCAAATTTCTAATATTCGTTAGAAAGCTCTTTTCGATATGAACCCAACGGTTCCGGTTTTAGGAGAATCCGACGGTCGGATCTCCCGTAATGTCCGTTTGAAATAAATGGTCGAAATTCGCGAACTGCCGCGGCGCGGCGCGTTCTATTCAGGCCATTATATTATATATATAATATATATAATATATACTTCGTCGATTCCTATTTAAAACGAATTATATAAATAGTTTTAAAATTCGTTTCAAAATCTATTTCAACTTCCATCTCAATTCAAAGCAAAATTGAATTCTTCTTTATAAATTCGTTTTAAAATTCATTTCTATTCAATTCAAATTTCAATTCAATTTGAATTCGTTTTCAATTCAATTCATTTCGAAATCGTTTTCAATTCAATTCATTTCGAAATCGTTTTCAATTCAATTCATTTCGAAATCGTTTTCAATTCAATTCGAGATTACTTTTCAATATTCATTTTAAAATGAATAAAATCGATATAAATATCGTTTACGTCAAAATGGCGTCAATCTAATTAACACGGCTTCATAAATTTCTATTTTCAAATATTCTATTTCAAATATTTCCTATTATCAAAATATTCTTTATTATCAAAATATTCTTTATTTTCACGATTGGAATGAGGCCCAATCAATTACCATATAAAATTAATTATATGGATTTTCATACAACACATGTATATAATAACATTGAAAATAATCAACCATCAACCAAAGTGCACTACACTGTATAAGCATCAAATATAGATATCTAACGCTTATAACAGCCTGTCAATCAATCGATCGACATATTTAATCAATCAGGATGAGTGAAATTCATATTTCATCCCAACACCCGTGTGGGGTTTCAAACAATCAAACACAGATTTTAGTTGTGCAGTTGGGCGATGTGTAAAATTTATCGTCCCAATCAATGTCATTCAAATAAGTGTACATAAACAAACCATCTGGTTTGTAAATGAATATTTATTTATTCACTTCACTATTTTCATATTCACGTTAAAAATTATATTTTTAACGATAAAACATTTTATTTCAACCTATGAATTTCTATTCAATTCATTTATTCAATAAAATGATATTTTTATTTTTCTAACATATTTTAGAAAATTTCGGCGGCATAACGGCACGATACTAGAAACGGGACAAGGCCTAGCCTAATCCCCGGTCTAGTGAAGGCCCACGCCATTCACACATCAATCAAATTCACTTTCGTTATGCAAACCACAAAATTTGGAGTAAGGGTCTAACCTAGCCTTACTCCTTCGCCTTATAACGGCGCACGTCTAATCCTAACCAATTCATCGATTCGATTTTTCATACCACAAATCACATTCAAACCAATATCGCAATCAATCACCAATCAATCAAACAAACAAGTCCATGGTCTGTGGACGATTGTGTCGGGTGCTACTAAGCACCGTCTGCATCCTAGTATATATATATAACTAGAAAATAAATTTGAAAGGTGAGAAATTCTCACTTTTAGCTATCCAACCATCTCGACTCTTCTTTTGCAGGAGTCTTCGTCGTTTCGCCTTTTTGTCACCTTCGTTGCCCAAGGCCACTATATATATAAAAATTGAATTTTTATTTCAAAGTTCAATATATAAAAATCGAATTTTTATTTCAAAGTTCAATATATAAAAATCGAATTTTTATTTCAAAGTTCAATATATAAAAATCGAATTTTTCTATCTTAAAGTTCAAACCATTTTCTTTTTAAAGTTCAAACCATTTTCTTTTTAAAGTTAAAACCTTTTTCAATTTAAAGTTAAAACCTTTTTCAATTTAAAGTTAAAACCTTTTTCAATTTAAAGTTAAAACCTTTTTCAATTTAAAGTTAAAACCTTTTTCAATTTGAAGTTAAAACCTTTTTCAATTTAAAGTTAAAACCTTTTTCAATTTAAAGTTAAAACCTTTTTCAATTTAAAGTTAAAACCTTTAGAAATCAGTTTTAAAAACTTAAATAAAAATCAGTTTTATTTCTTAAACCAAAAATCAGTTTTAAATTCTTAAAAAAAAGTTCTATACTTTTAAAAAAAACAGTTTTTACTCTTTTAATAAAATCAGTTTTAACACTTTTTTTTAAAATCCAGTTTTTTTTTCAATAAAAATCAGTTTTCAGTTTTATTTTATTTTTCTTAAACAAAATAAAATAAAAACAAAATAAATAAATTATAACAAAACTTACAGAGGGGGGTGCCTACAACGGAGGTGGCGGTCGGGGAGGATGGCGGTGCGATGGTCTTCATTGCTTTGGGGGTCTGCGGTTCTCGAGTGGAGCAGGGGAATGGGGTTTTGCGGCGTCTCAGGAGGAGGAGGGGGATCGAAGGGGAAGAAGGCGACGGGGCTATGGGATTTGGGGTTTTGGGGGAGGTCGCGATCGGAAGGGTCGGGGGGGGGGGGGCTCTTCGAGGCATCGGCGGTGGTGGCGGCAAGGGTTTCCCCCTTCCGTCGATCGCCTGCTTTCTTTCTTTTTTTTTTTTTTTTTTCCTATCCTAAATCGATTTCTAATAAGTGATTCGGGGGGGGGGGGGGGGGCAAGCAGGAGAAAGGAGGGAAAGTATATATTTTTTTTTTTTTTTATTATTTAATTATTAAATTTCGCAAAAGGTTGACTTTTACATATGACCTCGAAACGAGGCCCACCGCCTGTCGTCCATAGCGTTTTACCCCCATTCCGAACACAATGGGATATGTATCGCAAGCTGATTTGATCGTTACAATCTGTTTCCTTTTGAATTTTCATTTAAATCACTATATTGAATTTTAAACGTACATTTCAAATTACCGGGGCCACATACTAACTAGAAAAATTCCAGAAAAATATTTTCTAGCTTCGTATTGACGATACGGTCCTAACAAAACTAGTTTCGTCGAATTCTGAGACCGTTAGAAAAATGGCCAATTTCCAGTCGATTAAAATCAACGGAAACTGGTCAAACGCGTTTTCCTTTGCCACGCTCACATATTGATTCGAAAAATTATGAAATTTGAAATCTAGCAATAACTTGACACTGCGGATCCAACAAAACTGGTTTCGTCGAAATCCGAGGTCATTTGCAAAATGTCCATTTTTAAGGGCCTGAATTCCATAGCGACTATTCAGAAATTTCAACTGGACATATCTCTTGATTCCCGCTATGAAATTTCGATTCGTCGGATTCGTTGGAAAGATATCATCAATTAGATCCTATGATTTTTGGTTTCACTAAAATCCGGATTGTTTTGCACCCGGTATATTCAATTGAAGTTTGAAATCGAATTATCGAACTACCGCGCCATTTTCAATTCTATTTATAATTATATATAAATATTTATATTCTAACGACGACGTATATAATATATACGTTCTAATTCTATTCAAAATAAATTTCACGTCGATATTATTTAAAATAATTCATTTTAAATATTCAAAATTCGCTAAAATTGCCAAAATAAAAATTTCAAACTGGCTCGCATTTTACGGGTTGTTACAATCTCCCCCACTTAAAACTTTTCGTCCCCGAAAAGGAACAAAGTCGAAAGCGGTTTGATTATTCAACTCTACGCTCGATCTGGCTTCTATTCTCCAACTCTTTAGTTTCTGAGAATTTTCAAAATTTCAAAAATTTGGCTAACTCCCTAAATTTTCGAAAAATTTCGCCATAACCTCCCCTGCACCGGGAGCATCGGGGAATTTCAAATAGCTTCCCCGGTCCTTCAGATCTCAAAAAGAAAAAGAAAAAGCCAAGCGGCTAGCCAATAGGCTCACAAAATCATCATCACCCAAACAAAACAGGAAATTATGTAGTAAACATGTACCTATTTGTCGGGCAAACAAATTTTATTCTCTGGCTCTAGCCTCCTTGCTATGACCTGTTCAATATAAGTATATGTATATGCAAGCAAATGCGACCAATTTTCAATATAATCCAATATTTGATTCAATTAGGCTAAATGGTTTAAAATTAGCAAACAAATGAACAAACAACACAAACATCAATCAATTAGTGAATTTAACGTTTCAAATTCATAATTTTGATACATATACAAAAATCATGTTTTTGATGCCAATTCACAACAATAAGCCCTATCTAATTTTGGTTCTCACACCAGTCTAATGGAAATATATAGAAATTACATCTTCAAAACACGAACATAAATTCTGATAATGATCGATCAATCATCAGAACCACCTCCGGGTGTCTAGAATGTGATTCTATATCTATCCAGTATATTAGAATTTCAAATACACGTGGATCAGACGTATACGCAAAATCTTTATATACTGGACTGTCCAACTCAATATAAATAGATAATCAAATACGAATAATTGATTTAAATTTTCAAAACAAACATTTGTTTTTACTTTCAAAAATATACTCTTCACACTCGTTCTAGGATACTACTGATCCTATCTATAACGAGTCATCCTCGTTGGATATTACTAATCCAATATCTGATGAATTCTTTCGTACGGTTCTAATGTGCCTTGTTCTCTAAGCTTTGTAAACCAAAGCTCTGATACCAACTGTGAAGACCCGTAACTTCCCCGTAAAGGAAAGTGTCGGATAGTTCGAGAACAAGCCACAACAGAACGCATATAAAAGAACATTTCATTGTATATAACAACAATGCATCAGATTACAAGAATATACAGAGTATAAAAGAATATTACACAGAAATATCAGAGATTTAAATTACATTTAAATACATAGCAGCGGAAAATAATACAATACACAACTAGAATGAGATATACGGATACAAAGCTTCCCGGATATCGTTCCAGTTGTAAACCAGGATCCTGTGAATATAAATCTGCAAAACCAAAACTACTAGCTGCCCGTGTCAAAATAAGGGCACCCAGAGTTTAGGTCAAAACAATAAACTCCAGGTCAGTCATGTGACTGGTGTGAGAACTAAAACAGTTATTAATCTTTATTTTAAATCATTAGGTAAATCAAGGGACCACGCCGTATAACACGGAACGGGTTTCCTCCCAAGAATACCAGTGCATAAAACAAACAGCGCAATGCTAAATAAAGAAAAATGAAGCTGTTATAAGACCCAGGTCCTATCACACAATGCAACGCAAGCCGGGGGATAGGGTTTTCCCTTATAACAGCCAAACAATGCTTGATACGTTTAAAACAAATCATTTGATACTATTATAAGTGCATAGTGTATAAAACAACTTCAAATCATAAGTATCAATCATAGGCGGCATAAGCGCCCCATCCCACTATGTCGCCATATATAGGATTACAATTAAAACCGCAAATGTCACGTATTTGGAAATTGGATTTCCATCTATGAACCGAGGCAAAAGATAGTCCTCAACCGATTCGAGACGCTCTAGCCCGTGTCTCAGGCACAGCCGCAACCGTACCTTGGATCGTCAGGGCCGGTCCACCGATGTGGATTATAATGCCTGAACAATACGTTTCTCCGCCCTTTGGGGCGTAGGTGAGCCAACTAAATGACTCCATCGGTTCGAGAACGACCGATCAATCCGAGGCGCCTCGCAACAGCAACAACCACATAAGTCAAACTCGTCAGGGCGTGTAAAACCACTGACGCCACTTCTAGCTAGAAAGAAAACGCATGTCCCCCCTGAGGTCCGTCTCCCGTTTTTGGTTCATACCTGGTGTGAAACACGCGAGGTAAACGTTACACAAAGCTACGCCACAAAGGCCGTGCTTTGATCATCACCACAAGACTTTGCTTTTCAACAGAAGCCTTGATCATTTGCATCTTAGCATGCCACACAGGCAAACCATCCTATGCAACCGATATCAGTCACACAGAATGAAATCCGATGTCAGACACACAGTCCATTTACAAGTCCGTTCTGGGTCTGAACGAAACCGGAGGCACCTAGTACCCCGCATATCCATCGATCTCCAAGTACGTCTGGACGATCACTAACTGTTTCCATCTTCTTGGGTGTACAGCCCAATCAAGATCATCAGTTATCACCCAAACGACGTGAAGACCTCCGGTCTTCGACCATCGTCTTCATCTTCGACTTATCGTCGTATCAGTTATTCAGAATGGGATAAACCCGGTCTTTCCGAATAACTCGCGTATATATTATAAAAGTGTTACACAAACACAACATACGCCTCATTCCAATTCATTAGTCACTAACCGTAAATTAATCAAGAGAATAATTCCCCAAATATTAACCCCGAAGGCCGAAACCAACATCAGATCAATATCCAGAAAACCATTCTGCTTGGCCAACCGACAGTTAGTTTCTAAATTTCACATTCATAGGGAAAGATTCCCATTAATTTTATCAAAGATAAATTCCTTGAATTTATTCTTTAATCCATTTTTGAATATCAATTCAAACTAGTCGGGATTAGCGAACCTTACCGAAGTAATCATTTGTTTTAATTTCCCAATCCCAACCTATTCATCCCATGAAGTAAAACTGGTAATACTCCATATCTAACACCACAGTGTTATCAGTAAATTCAATTACCATTTCACGTTCAAATCTAATTAAAGATTTAACTATCGCCTGGAGCAAAACTGGTGATACTCCATTCTCGATCTTTTCAATCTAATTAAAGATTCATTAAAACTCCACTTAGTTTTAATCATTATCTGGGTTAAAGAATCAGTGTCATTTAAAAACACGGTTCACGATAAACCCAAAATCACATTCATTAATTATCGGGTTAAAGAACGAGTGTTATTTAAAACACTGTTCACGATAAACCCAAAAATCAACATCAATTCAATTCCAATTAAATATCATTTAATTGGTACACTTCATTAAATCTAAATAAAAAGATTTAATCTTTTCTCAACTGGGTCCAAGAACAGTGTTAGTGAAGACACCATTCACGACAAACCCAAATCACATTCATTAATTATCGGGTTAAAGAACAAGTGTTATTTAAAACACTGTTCACGATAAACCCAAAAATCAATATCAATTCAATTCCAATTAAATATTATTTAATTGGTACACTTCATTAAATCTAAATAAAAAGATTTAATCTTTTCTCAACTGGGTTCAAGAACGGTGTTAGTGAAGACACCATTCACGACAAACCCAAATCACATTTGATATTAAATACAAGGCTCTGAATAGAAAATATATCGGCCTATATTCAATATCAAATTCTACGATTAACAAATGTCGTATTGGAAATAACGATATAAAAATATATCTTTCAAATTTCCATAACAACACCTGTATAATCACGAATTCCAACATCGAAATATTCCGAAGACAATTTCGATTCAAATCCACTCCAATGCAATCATTGGAAATTTTGGTTATTTTCAAAACCCTTTTCGAATTCAATTTATTTATTTAAAAATAAATAGAATTATAATTCTAGTTCAAAACTAGTTCATTTCGATAAAAATCTATTTTTATCTTTTCAAATATGGAGTTTTTCATCCCAAATCTTCACAAATCATTTCTTATGATTTTACATAAATTATTACTATTTTTAATAATTTTATCAAGGCCCGTACAGTCGATTTCCATCAACGGCCATCGAACTGCACTTACCGCGACCTTTTTTTGAATTTGATTTGGACGTATCTCCAAATCCAACCGTTAGATTTCAAATTTCTAATATTCGTTAGAAAGCTCTTTTCGATACGAACCCAACGGTTCCGGTTTTAGGAGAATCCGACGGTCGGATCTCCCGTAATGTCCGTTTGAAATAAATGGTCGAAATTCGCGAACTGCCGCGGCGCGGCGCGTTCTATTCAGGCCATTATATTATATATATAATATATATAATATATACTTCGTCGATTCCTATTTAAAACGAATTATATAAATAGTTTTAAAATTCGTTTCAAAATCTATTTCAACTTCCATCTCAATTCAAAGCAAAATTGAATTCTTCTTTATAAATTCGTTTTAAAATTCATTTCTATTCAATTCAAATTTCAATTCAATTTGAATTCGTTTTCAATTCAATTCATTTCGAAATCGTTTTCAATTCAATTCATTTCGAAATCGTTTTCAATTCAATTCATTTCGAAATCGTTTTCAATTCAATTCGAGATTACTTTTCAATATTCATTTTAAAATGAATAAAATCGATATAAATATCGTTTACGTCAAAATGGCGTCAATCTAATTAACACGGCTTCATAAATTTCTATTTTCAAATATTCTATTTCAAATATTTCCTATTATCAAAATATTCTTTATTATCAAAATATTCTTTATTTTCACGATTGGAATGAGGCCCAATCAATTACCATATAAAATTAATTATATGGATTTTCATACAACACATGTATATAATAACATTGAAAATAATCAACCATCAACCAAAGTGCACTACACTGTATAAGCATCAAATATAGATATCTAACGCTTATAACAGCCTGTCAATCAATCGATCGACATATTTAATCAATCAGGATGAGTGAAATTCATATTTCATCCCAACACCCGTGTGGGGTTTCAAACAATCAAACACAGATTTTAGTTGTGCAGTTGGGCGATGTGTAAAATTTATCGTCCCAATCAATGTCATTCAAATAAGTGTACATAAACAAACCATCTGGTTTGTAAATGAATATTTATTTATTCACTTCACTATTTTCATATTCACGTTAAAAATTATATTTTTAACGATAAAACATTTTATTTCAACCTATGAATTTCTATTCAATTCATTTATTCAATAAAATGATATTTTTATTTTTCTAACATATTTTAGAAAATTTCGGCGGCATAACGGCACGATACTAGAAACGGGACAAGGCCTAGCCTAATCCCCGGTCTAGTGAAGGCCCACGCCATTCACACATCAATCAAATTCACTTTCGTTATGCAAACCACAAAATTTGGAGTAAGGGTCTAACCTAGCCTTACTCCTTCGCCTTATAACGGCGCACGTCTAATCCTAACCAATTCATCGATTCGATTTTTCATACCACAAATCACATTCAAACCAATATCGCAATCAATCACCAATCAATCAAACAAACAAGTCCATGGTCTGTGGACGATTGTGTCGGGTGCTACTAAGCACCGTCTGCATCCTAGTATATATATATAACTAGAAAATAAATTTGAAAGGTGAGAAATTCTCACTTTTAGCTATCCAACCATCTCGACTCTTCTTTTGCAGGAGTCTTCGTCGTTTCGCCTTTTTGTCACCTTCGTTGCCCAAGGCCACTATATATATAAAAATTGAATTTTTATTTCAAAGTTCAATATATAAAAATCGAATTTTTATTTCAAAGTTCAATATATAAAAATCGAATTTTTATTTCAAAGTTCAATATATAAAAATCGAATTTTTCTATCTTAAAGTTCAAACCATTTTCTTTTTAAAGTTCAAACCATTTTCTTTTTATAGTTAAAACCTTTTTCAATTTAAAGTTAAAACCTTTTTCAATTTAAAGTTAAAACCTTTTTCAATTTAAAGTTAAAACCTTTTTCAATTTAAAGTTAAAACCTTTTTCAATTTAAAGTTAAAACCTTTTTCAATTTAAAGTTAAAACCTTTTTCAATTTAAAGTTAAAACCTTTAGAAATCAGTTTTAAAAACTTAAATAAAAATCAGTTTTATTTCTTAAACCAAAAATCAGTTTTAAATTCTTAAAAAAAAGTTCTATACTTTTAAAAAAAAACAGTTTTTACTCTTTTAATAAAATCAGTTTTAACACTTTTTTTTTAAAATCCAGTTTTTTTTTCAATAAAAATCAGTTTTCAGTTTTATTTTATTTTTCTTAAACAAAATAAAATAAAAACAAAATAAATAAATTATAACAAAACTTACAGAGGGGGGTGCCTACAACGGAGGTGGCGGTCGGGGAGGATGGCGGTGCGATGGTCTTCATTGCTTTGGGGGTCTGCGGTTCTCGAGTGGAGCAGGGGAATGGGGTTTTGCGGCGTCTCAGGAGGAGGAGGGGGATCGAAGGGGAAGAAGGCGACGGGGCTATGGGATTTGGGGTTTTGGGGGAGGTCGCGATCGGAAGGGTCGGGGGGGGGGCTCTTCGAGGCATCGGCGGTGGTGGCGGCAAGGGTTTCCCCCTTCCGTCGATCGCCTGCTTTCTTTCTTTTTTTTTTTTTTTTTTTCCTATCCTAAATCGATTTCTAATAAGTGATTCGGGGGGGGGGGGGGGGGGGCCAAGCAGGAGAAAGGAGGGAAAGTATATTTTTTTTTTATTTTATTATTTAATTATTAAATTTCGCAAAAGGTTGACTTTTACATATGACCTCGAAACGAGGCCCACCGCCTGTCGTCCATAGCGTTTTACCCCCATTCCGAACACAATGGGATATGTATCGCAAGCTGATTTGATCGTTACAATCTGTTTCCTTTTGAATTTTCATTTAAATCACTATATTGAATTTTAAACGTACATTTCAAATTACCGGGGCCACATACTAACTAGAAAAATTCCAGAAAAATATTTTCTAGCTTCGTATTGACGATACGGTCCTAACAAAACTAGTTTCATCGAATTCTGAGACCGTTAGAAAAATGGCCAATTTCCAGTCGATTAAAATCAACGGAAACTGGTCAAACGCGTTTTCCTTTGCCACGCTCACATATTGATTCGAAAAATTATGAAATTTGAAATCTAGCAATAACTTGACACTGCGGATCCAACAAAACTGGTTTCGTCGAAATCCGAGGTCATTTGCAAAATGTCCATTTTTAAGGGCCTGAATTCCATAGCGACTATTCAGAAATTTCAACTGGACATATCTCTTGATTCCCGCTACGAAATTTCGATTCGTCGGATTCGTTGGAAAGATATCATCAATTAGATCCTATGATTTTTGGTTTCACTAAAATCCGGATTGTTTTGCACCCGGTATATTCAATTGAAGTTTGAAATCGAATTATCGAACTACCGCGCCATTTTCAATTCTATTTATAATTATATATAAATATTTATATTCTAACGACGACGTATATAATATATACGTTCTAATTCTATTCAAAATAAATTTCACGTCGATATTATTTAAAATAATTCATTTTAAATATTCAAAATTCGCTAAAATTGCCAAAATAAAAATTTCAAACTGGCTCGCATTTTACGGGTTGTTACATGGGACCTGAGTCTTATGGTGATTTCATTTTTCTAAAAAGCATTGCGTTGTTTTATGATTTACTTTAAGTTATGCACGACAATCCATTGGAATAAAACCCGTTCCGCATTTGCGGCGTGGTCCATGGATTTGCCTTATTACTATTAGTTAAATTAGTTAAGAATTCTCACACCAGTCCCATGACTGACCCGTTGTTTGTTTCCACCTTTACAAACTCGGGTGCCCTCTTCTCCACACGGGCAGTCGAGTAGTTTATCTACAGGTCCTTATCTCGAGCAGGATGTTGGATTGAAGCTTAAAGCTGTGTCCAGGGCATAGTTATCTTCCGCTGTATCTATTTTATTGTTTCTGCTGCAATGTATTAAATATATTGTTATTTATCTTCCGCTGTAATTTTATTTCGATGTACTCTGATATATTCTGTACTCTGATGTTATATAATCATGATGTAATAAAAGTCTGCTGTTATTGTTCTGATGTGTTGTATGCCCAGAGTTAATGCATTTGAGAATTTCTAACTTTTGGGTCAGACCTGTGTGGTTTATGGTCGGTCCAAAGGGCGGGGATTTTCGGGTCATTACACCCGACGATCCAAGGGTCACTCAAGCTCTGGTCCTAAGGCTTGGGCTAGAGAGTCTAACGAAGTGGTAAGGACGATCCCTTACCTATGTTCACAGATGGAAATCCAACATCCAATACGTGACTTTGCGGTTTTGATTGTAGAGCCTAGTATGGCGACATAGTGGGATGTGGCACTCCTGTCGTCTATGATTGATACATTTATATTTGAAGTTGATTTCATCACTTATAGTAACAATAAAAGATGAAATTTCACGTACCAAGCATATTTGGCTATTATAAGGTAAAACTCCATCCTCCGGCTTGCGTTGCATTGTGTGATGGGACCTGAGTCTTATAATAGCTTCATTGTTCTTTATTTAGCATTGCGCTGTTGGTTTTATGCACTGGTATTCTTGGGTGTAAACCCGTTCCATGTTATACGGCATGGTCTCTTGATTTACCTAACTTTAAAATCAAATTAATAACTGTTTTAGTTCTCACACCAATCACATGACTGACCTGAAGTTTGTTGTCTAAACTCTGGGTGCCCCTATTTTCCACGGGCAGCTTGTAGTTTTGGGTTTTGCAGATTTATATTCACAGGATCCTGGTTTACAGCTGGAATGATATTCGGAAAGCTCTGTATCCGTTTTTCTCTTTCAGTTGTGTTTTGTATTATTTTCCACTGCATTGTAAATTGTAAATCCCTAATATTTATCGCATGTATAATATTTATTTATACTTCGTTATATTCTTGTATTCTAATGGAATTATTGTAATAAGCAATGAAATGTTCTTCTGTTTGTGTTCCGATCTGTCTTGTCCTCAAAGCAATCCGTTCTTCCTTTTCTCTTCGGAGACCGGGGAAGTTTCGGGTCCTTACATTTGGTATCAGAGCTTTGGTTTACAGAGCTCGGAGAACAGAACACGTTAGAACCAAACGAAAGAATTCATCAGAGATTGGATTAGCAATATCCAATAGGAATGATTCGTTAGAGATAGGATCAGTAGTATCCTAGAACGAGTGTGAAGAGTGTATTTTTAAAATAAAAATGAAAACCAATTTTTTTATGAAATTTTAAATTTTATTATACGTATTTGATTATTTATTTTATTTTGAATTTGGACAATCAAGTATATAAAGATTTTGCATATACGTCTGATCCATGTGTATCGAAAGTTTTAATATACTGGATATATATAGAATCACACTCTAGTCACCCGGAGATGATTCTGATGATGGCATGTCATCATCAGCATTTGTGTTTGAGTCTCGAAAGTGGGATATCTATATATTTCCATAGACTGGTGTGAGAACCAAAACTAGATAGGGCTTACTTGTTGTGGTTTGGCATCAATAATCTGATTTTTGGGCTATGTATCAAAGTTATGAATTTGAAAAGCTAATCAACTAATTGATTGATGATTGTATTGTGTGATTATTTATTTAAATCAACATGTGAAAGAAAGGTAAATATAACCAAATTGCATCAAATATTGAATTGAATTGAAAATTGTTTGGAATTGCATGCATATACATGTATATACATTGAACAGGTCATAGCAAGGAGGCTAGAGAAGAGGAATAAAATTGTTTCTTTTTCTTTTTGATTGGAGAGGCCTGTGTGGCGGTTTAGGGATTTTCCTTGTGCTCCCGTACAAAGGAGGTTATGGCAATTTTTTTTGAAAATTTAGGGTGTTAGCCAAATTTTTGAAGAATTGGAAAATTCTTAGAAACTGAAAATTTGAAGAATGAAAGCCAAACTGAAAGTTGAGTTGGTTTGTAAAAGAACTTTCAGCTCCGTTCCTTTTCGGGGACGAAAAGATTTTAAGTGGGGGAGATTGTAACAACCCAGAAAATCAGAACCAATTTAAAATTTTTATTTTGGCGATTTTAATGAATTTTGAATATTTAAAGTGAATTATTACTACAACAAAAACACTAATTACAACTGTCAAAAAATGACTGTTGTAATAAATGTCTATTACAACATTTCATGTACGCCTTTTGCAAATATAGCATGAAATTTAGGCGGCATTATTGAAAATTGGGCTCCAACGTGCTTGTCACGTGAAATATTTTCACTTCCACCCCATCGTATCCTCCTCCAAAATTAATCCTCTTCCATAAATCAAAATCAATCTCTTTCTCCCTACTCAGATGAAATTACCTCTCGCCAAACTGATTCTCGCTGCTAGGTACCATTCTCTTCCACTCCCACCGATCCGAAGCCCTTCTTCTATCCTTTCCTTCGCTTTGATTTTGCCTGCGAGGGAGAGGCCCTTAACCCATTTTCAGATTTGTTTCTTAGATCTGAATCCTTTACTGCAAGCCCCAGACACATGAACGATTTCAATTGTTGAAATAAGTGAAATCAAGCAACGATCTTTACTGCGATCCAACTCAAGACGTTAGCAGCTAGGGCACAAACATCCGACGTGTGAATTCAGTTCAGTTGATGAAGCCGAAGGGCCTTAGGTAATTAATTTGGTTAATTTGATTTTATGTTTATAATATTTAATTGTATATAATTTACAAATTACTGCAACATCTATGTTTTTATTTTTATTTTATAAACATCGTCTATGTCGTGCTGTCCTTCATCATGTATGGACAGGGATATTGTTATCTTGCTGAGACTGAGTTGTGATCACTGGCTTGTAAAACATAACTAACTAAATTATGAACAACATCAACTATGCTGAGACGAGTTCCGAATCTGATTTTCCTCTTATTTTTTAATTTGCGGTTTGTGGTTGTATATTACTTTAGGGATTAATCTATAGTTTCAAAGTTTCATGATCATTAATTAAGATTAACTCGAAATAGGTAGTAGTCAATGAATTTTTAAATGACTAGTCAATGTACAATTTTTTAATAAATTACTATGTTTTCATAAGAAGTTAATCTATAGTTTGTTATGAAAAAAATTACTTATTTTTTCTTCTCTTGTCGTTATTTTAAACAATGAAAATTGTCTGGATGTAACTATATAAAGGTAGCTCTCTGTCAATGAATTTCTTTCGGGTGGCTCCATGGATATTGACCTGGTTTTGTGGCTCATTTGCTCTTTGCATTTGCATATTTTGGCTTGCAGTTTATCTTGCTTCATGTTATGTCTTCAGTTGTGTCTGGATTTTCTTTTGTTTGTGTTCTATGTAGTTTATGTCTGTTAGTGTGTCTAGCATTTTTTTGCCTTATGTCTCTGTATTTTTTGTTTCTTGTGTTTGTTAGGATTGAGCTGGAATTTGTAGTGGTTATGTGTAGTATTTGTTTAGCTTGATGTTGTAATTATTTTCCAGCTAAATCTTCCCTTTGTAACCTCATTTCTGTAATATAACTACTCTTTGCTTCAAAAAAAACAACAACTATATTAAGGCCTCATTTTTTATTTTGGCTTCTGGTACCAAAACTTCTGAGAACTACCTTCATGGAGTGTTTTTTTCTGCATGTTAGCTGCATCATTGAGCAGTTTCGAGTCTGCTCTGTTCTTCTTTTCTAGTAAACACTCCTCTTGTATTTCACTATTTATCTTCTCCTAATCTTTTCTTAACTATCTTCCAACTCTTTGATAACAAGAGTATAGGGGAGGTAGCTGGTATGAAGGAAGATAGTGTGTGTCGCTTGTTGGTCGGTGGACCAAAATCAATGAATTGTAATTTAGTCAACATAAGACTATTTTTTTCCTAATGAATGCCAAATATTGAAAATATGAGTTTTATATCATATACACTTCAAAAATATTCCTGATCTTGAATACGCAAGATTGAACAAAAGAGGCAATGTCAAAATACGTACTATAAGTTTTAGATACACTCTTTTAACTTTATCAACTTTCACGTACTTTTTACTGACATTGTCATTTATTTGCACTTCAACAGCCTTGATAGTCTTTTTTAATAAATTACCCCAAAATCATTAGTCTTCTATCTCAGCGCAGATTAAGTCTTCCACGATCTCTAGCTTTACCAGCTCAACTATTGCATACATTTGCAAAATTGTGTTATACAAAATGAATGTGCATTGTAGTTAAACTATCCGAAAAGTCGACTCAATATCTCAAATTTCCAATACTGGAAATTGCAACAGAACCTTACCCAAATTATACCTTCTTTTTAATGAATACCAATTCGAAAATTTACCTTTGTAAATATATCTTGGTCTTTATTTGTATATCGATTGATTGATCCTAATTTATGAACATTTGTACTGTTGTAAAAATTGTGAACATCTACTGATGTATAAGCTTATTTCTTATCATCATAGAGCTGCCAATTTTGTGAGTGGTTTTCTAGTTGGATAATTTTCATATTTTGCAATTATTTACCATCTGGCAGGAGCTTCAGAAGCATGGCAGCCCTGATATTGTCATGTCATTGGTTGGAAATAAGGCAGAATTACACGAAAACCGTAGTGTATCTACTCAGGTGAACTTACTTCCAAAATACATTTTTTTAATTTGTACATGTAAAATGTATTTGTGTATGTATGTGTTTGTGTGGGTGGTGGGATATACGCGCTTTTTCATATATGCCACCAAGAAGTCAATCCTGATTTTTCTTTGGGGTTGAGCAGTTCATAGTCCCTAGCTTGGTTGGCTAATCGAGAGTCTGCAATGCTTTATCGAATTGAAATATCGGTGTGGGATGGGTCTGTTTGTGAAGCAGTTTCGGATTTGTAACTTGAATTTCTTCTTGGAGTGTGTAGTGTGGATTAATGCAAGTTGTCTTGGTTTACTTGGTAGAAATGTGGTGCAGGCTGTGCCTTCTTGACAGTATGGAGTCTATGATGAGCCCATTGAAGATCTGGTGCCTGCTTGGTGTTAGTTCTTCCTGGTCTTGCTTGTTGATGGATTCTTTGGTGTCTTTACTTATTTCTCCTGGTTGCTTGCCATCAAACGCTGGTATGGTAACCTCTTGAGTGAGCCCATAGTGATGTATATTTATGAAAGATGACTTCAAGTCATTTGGATTTTGGAGTCTTGGATAATGGACTTTGTAATTGCTTTATGTACTTAAGATACTTTTAGGATTTATAAAAAAATGATGAGAGTTTGAAAATTCTAATATATTGTTTTGGTTCATGTTTTAAGTTTATTTGATATCTTCAGTTTTGTAGATAATATGTTCTGAAATGAATTATTTTATTAATAGTATGTATATAATTTGTTCATATATTACAACTTTAAATAATACTTTTAATAAAATATATTACAACAATTACAAAATGTTGTAATAAAGTTTTTTACAATGGTGGAAAACAGTTGTAAAATATACATTTCACAACGGTGTGGCAACGGTGCAAAAAGATTGTAAAAAGTTTTAGTCTATTACAACTTCTTAATAGATGACGGTGGCCCCACTGTTGTAAAAAGTCTTTTACAACTTTTTTCCACCGTTGTAATATGGTAAATTTGTCGTACTGTATTTTAAATAATAATGTCGAGAAATTTATTTTGAACAGAATTAGAATGTATATATTTGTTTGAATCGACGTTAGAATATAAATATTTATTTTTAATTATAAAAGGAATTGAAACTGGCGCGGTAGTTTGAAAATTCGATTTTAAATTTCAAATGAATGTACAGGATTCAAAATAAACCAGATTTTAGCAAAACCAAAAATATTAAAATCTATTTGAAAATATCTTTCCAACGAATCCGAAAAATTGAAATCTCATAGCGGGAATAAAAAGTTATGCCCAATTGAAAATTCAGAATAGCCGATATGGAAAATATAGCCCTTAAAAATGGAAATTTTGCAACCAACCTCCATTTTTGACGAAACCACTTTTGTTGGATCCGGGATGTCAAGTTATTGCTAGATCCCAATTTTCATAATTTCCTGAATCAATATGTGAGCGTAGCGAAGGAAAACGTGTTTTGTCAATTTCAGTCAATTTGGATCGATCAGAAAATGGCCATTTTTCAAACGATCTCCAAATTTGACGAAATTAGTTTTGTTTGGACTGTATCGTCAATACGAAGTTAGAAATAATTTTTTCTAGAATTTTTAGAGTCTGTATGTGGCCCTGGTAAATTGAAATATACGTTTAAAATTGAATATATAGATTTATATTTTAATTATGATGAAAACTGATCGAAACGATCAAACTGGCTTACGATACATATCCCATTGTGTTTGGAATAGGAGTAATTAGCTAGGAGCGACGGTCGTTGGGTCTCGTTTGGTGTTCAAATAGAAAATCAACCTTTTGGAATAAAAATAGAATAAAATAATTATATATATATATATATGTTTACACTTAAACCCTCACTGTTATCATTATCCCCAATCCCTAAAAATCGTTTCCCCGATTCAGAGAAAACCGCACATCCCATCGTGCCTCCCGCATCGCCTGATGCCGGAGGCCGACCACCCTACGCCGCCATTCCACTCTCCTCCGTCCCTATTTGTTCTTGCCTCTCCCTCCTCCTTCGATGAAAACTGCACAGCACCAAACGCCGCCGCTACATCCGTGAGCCGCCATCGCCTGACCCCTTTGACCATCGCCGCGCCTCCTTAACCCCCCCAAACCCCTTACGCCATCATCAAACACCCCCCTCTCTTGTTGAAAACAAAGTAAGTTTTTTATTATTTAATTTGTTTATTTATTTTCTATATACAAAGTATAGATCTGATTTTATATGAATAACCAAGTATATATCTGATTTTATATATGAATAAAAACTAAAAAGATTATATTTTTATCATGAATAAAGATGAGATTTTTTTTTTGTTTGTGTAAAGATATGATTTTTTTATATGCATAGCAACCATATAAAAATGTGATTTTTATTCATATGAAGTAGAGATAAAAATGTGATTTTTAATCATATGAAGTAGAGATAAAAATGTGATTTTTATCATATATGTAGCAAAGCAAGAATACCTTTTTCATTTGTTTGAATGACATAAAAAGATTTGATTTTGTTCTTTAAAAAGATTTGATTTTTAATAGAAGAAAAATTAGGATTTTCATTGTAGAAAAATTAAAGTTTTATTTTGGAAGTAACGATAAAAAAATTCGATTTTTACATATATGAAGTAACGATAAAAAAAAATTCAATTTTTACATATATGAAGTAACGAAAAAAAGTCGATTTTTACATATATGAAGTAACGATAAAAAAAATTGTTTTTACATATATGAAGTAACGGTAAAAAAATTTCAATTTTTACATATATGAAGTAGCGATAAAAGATTTGATTTTTATATATATGAAGTAGAAATAAAAATATGATTTTTATTTATTGGAATGAAGCGATAAAAATATGATTTTTATGTATGAACAGCGTGAAAATGATGCGTTGGAATTTCGAACAAATCCAAACAGTTCAGAAAGAAGGACTGGCGGAGTCGAACCCAAAGGTTAGAACTTCTCACTTTTATTTTATTTTCTAGTTAAAATATATACTAGGATGCAGACGGTGTTTAGCAGCACCCGACATCCGTTGTCCACAGACCATGGACGACTTATTTATTTGTTTGATTTTATTGAAAGTTGATTGTGTGATGTGGAATGGAATAAAATATTTTATAGTTAAAAATATTTTACAGTTAAAAATATAATTTTTAACGTGTATATGAATAAAATACATATTCATAAACAAATCGGACAATTTGTTTATGTACACTGATTTAACTGATATTGATTGGGACGATAAATTTTGCACATCGCCCAACTACACAAATAAAATTTGTTATTTGTTGATTGGAACCCCACACGGGTGTTGAGATGATATTTGACGTACACTAATCACAGCTGTTTAGTTGTGTCAATCGATAGGTTGACAGACTGTTGTAAGCGCTAAATATTTATATTTGATGCTTATGTAGTGTAGAATGCATTTTTGATGATCTTTGACTGTGTTTGATTGTTGTTGTATACATGTGTTGTATGAAATCCATATAAGTCAAATTATATGGTAGTTGACTGTGTCTGATTCCAGTTCAGAAAGAATAAATATTTTAAAATAACGAATATTTTAAAATAATGAACATTTAAAAATAATGAACATTTTAAAATAATATTCAGTAATAAATCAAAATGTGATTTTGATGTCCGATTTGGGATGGACACGAATATATTTAAATATATATAGCCGTGTTGATTAAATAACGTCATTTTGACGTGAACGATATTTATATCGATTTTATTCATTTTTATAATGAATATGGGAAAGTAATTGAAAATATTATCATTTATATATTAATGATATGGAATATCCAATTTTGATTTAAAATTGAAAATGAAGTTGAAACTGTTTTGAAAATGAGTTTAAAACGATTTATAAAATACGTTTTAAATGGAAACCGATGAAATATATATTATATATATATATATATTATATATATAATGTAATGGCCTGAATAGAATGCGCCGCGCTACGGCAGTTCGCGAATTTCGACCATTGACTTCGAGTGGACATTATGGGAGATCCGACTGTCGGATTCTCCTAAAACCTAAACCGTTGGGTTCGTATCGAAAAAAGATTTCTAGCGAATACAAGAAATTAGAAATCTAATGGTTGGATTTGGAATTATGTCCAAATCAAATTTGGTAAAGGTCGCTGTAAGTGCAGTTCGATGGCCGTTTAAGGAAATCGACTGTATGAGCCTTGATAAAATTATTAAAAATATCAATAATTAGTGTAAAATCATAAGAAATGAGTTGGAAAGAATTAGGATGAAAAATTCCATATTTGAAATTATAAAAATATATTTTTATCGAAATAAACTAGTTATAAATTAGAATTATGAAATCCAGTATTTTTAAATAATTAAATTGGACTTGAAATGGTTTTAAAAATAACCAGAATTTCCAATATATGAATTGGAATGGATTTGAATCGAAATTATCTTCGGAATATTTTGATATTGGATTCCGTGATTATACGGATATTGTGGAGGAATTTGGAAGATATGTATATATATATATATATATTGTTGTTCCAATACGGTATTTGTTGATTCCAGAATCTGATATTAAATATAAGCTGATATATTTTCTATTCAGAGCCTTGTATTTAATATCAAATGTGATTTTGGGTTTGTCGTGAATAGTGTCTTCAATTAATACTGTTCTTGAACCCAGTTGAGAAAAGATTAAATCTTTTTACTGAGATTTAATGAAGTATACCAATTAATTAATATTTAATTGGAATTGAATTGAAATTGGTTTTTGGGTTTATCACGAACGGTGTTTTAAATAACACTTGCTCTTTAACCCGATTAACAATGGAATGAGATTTTGGGTTGTCGTGAATGGTATCTTTAATAATACCGTTCTTAGACCCAATGGAGTTAAGAAAATCAGAAATTAACTGGAGATTAGTTAAGTTGAATGGTTTCCTGGGTATTGATCTGATGTTGGTTTCGGCCTTCGGGGTTAGTACTTAGGGAATTGTTCACTTGTTAATTTACGGTTAAAGGCTGATGGAATGGAATGTGATTTTGGGTTTATAGTGAACTGTGTTTTAAATGACATTGGTTCTTTAACCCAATTAAAGACAGGATATAATTTCCCAAGTTAAATAATCATTAATAGTGATTTTTGGGAAGATTAAAACCAAGTGGAGTTTTAATGAATCTTTAATTAGATTGAAATGATCGAGAATGGAGTATCACCAGTTTTGCTCCAGCCGATAGTTAAATCTTTAATTAGATTTGAACGTGAAATGGTAATTGAATTTACCGATAACACCGTGGTGTTTGATATGAAGTATGACCAGTTTTACTTCATGGGATGAATAGGTTGGTGTTGGGAAATTTAACAAGTGATTACTTCGGTAAGGTTCGCTAATCCCGACTAGTTTGGATAATTGGTTTGAATTGATATTCAAAAGAAGATTAAAGAATAAATTTAGGGAATTTATCTTGGATAAAATTAATGGGATCCTTTCCCAAAGTAAAAGAATATTTGAATAAAGGAATATTCTGGATTGGAATGAGGCGTATGTTGTGTTTTTATAACACTTGTTTATTATATGCGCGAGTTATTCAGAAAGAACAGGTTTATCCCATTCTGAATAACTGATTCGACGATGTGTCGAGGATGAAGACGGTGATTGAAGACCGGAGGTCTTCACATCGTTTGGATGATTACTGATGTCTTGATTGGGTTGTACACGTAAGACAAGGTAATAAGTGGTGATCGTCCATACGTACTTGGAGATCGACCGGATATGCGAGGACCTCTCTCCTGTATTAGACATACGGGACTAGGAATAAGATGCCTCCGGTTTCGTTCAGACCCAGAACGAACTTGTAAATGGATGTGTGTGTCTGACATTGGATTTCAATATGTGTGATTGATATACATCGGTTGCATAGCGTGAATTGCCTGTGTGGTATGCTGAGATGCAAATGATCAAGGCTTCTATTGAAAAGCAGAGTCTTGTGGTTGATGATCAAAGCACGGTTTAAATATAGCATAGCTTTATGTAGCGTTGATTCGCGAGCCTCACACCCCGGTGTGAACCAGAAACGGGAGAAGACTTCAGGGAAATGGACATACGCTGGTTTCTATCTAGGAGTGGTGTCAGCGTTTTGCAAGCCCTGGCATTTTGCTTGTGTGGATGATGGATAGCGAGGCGCCTCGATTATATCGGTCGTTTCGGGACCGATGGTATGGTCTTTATACATACCAATTTTATGCCCCATAGGGCAGACTAGCATATCGTTTACGGTATTATTAACCCGCTAAGTGTGGGCCAGCCCTGACGATCCAAGGGTCACTCGAGCTCTGATCCTGAGGCTCAGGCTAGAGAGTCTAACGAAGCGGTAAGGACGATCCCTTGCCTTGGTTCACAGATGGAAATCCAACTTCCAATACGTGACTTTGCGGTTTTGATTGTAGAGCCTAGTATGGCGACATAGTGGGATGGGGCACTCATGCTGTTTATGATTGATACATTTATATTTGAAGTTGATTTCTTCACTTATAGTAATAATAAAAGATGAAATTTCACATACTAAGCATATTTTGCTATTATAAGGTAAAACTCTATCCTCCGGCTTGCGTTGCATTGTGTGATGGGACCTGAGTCTTATAATAGCTTCATTGTTCTTTATTTAGCATTGCGCTGTTGGTTTTATGCACTGGTATTCTTGAGGGTAAGCCCTTTCTGTGTTATACGGCGTGGTCCCTTGATTTACCTAACTTTAAAATCAAATTAATAACTGTTTTAGTTCTCACACCAGTCACATGACTTACCTGGAGTTTATTGTTTTTACCTAAACTCCGGGTGCCCTTATTTTCCACGGGCAACTTGTAGTTTTGGGTTTTGCAGATTTATATTCACAGAATCCTGGTTTACAGCTGGAATGATATTCGGAAAGCTCTGCATCCGTTTATCTCTTTCAGTTGTGTTATGTATTATTTTCAGCTGCATTGTAAATTGTAAATCTCTAATATTTATCGAATGTATAATATTTATTTATACTCTGTTATATCTTGCATTCTGATGGAATTGTTGTAATAAGCAATGAAATGCTCTTCTGTTTGTGTTCCAATCTGTCTTACCCTCAAAGCAATCCGTTCTTCCTCTTTTCTTCGAAGACCGAGGAACTTTCGGGTCCTTACAGACCCATCCCCGGTGTAATGCTTTAATTGTCACAAAACCGGACATTATCAAAAGAATTGTCCAAAACTGAAGAAAAATCGCAATAAAAAAGAAAAAATCAAAAAGACGAGCATTTTCAGTCACTTAGGATAATTCAGATTCATCTTCTTCTGATAGTGACAGCGATAGTGACAACGAACAAGAAAATGTATGCTTCATGGCAAAGGATACTGAGGTTCCACTTAATAAGTACAGAGGAAAATGGATTTTAGACAATGGTTGCTCAAAACATATGACAGGAGATAAAGAGATGTAACTAATATTGTCTACTCAAAAGGAGGAACTGTCACATTTGGAGATAATTCCAAAGGATATATCATTGGCAAAGGCGATGTGAGCAATTACGGTATATCTAATTCACCTCTTATTTTTGTTATTTTATTAGTTAAGAACTTGAAACATAATTTATTAAGTATTAGTCAATTATGTGATAAAGGTTTTAAAATATCATTTTCTGAAAATAAATGTAGTAATTTAGATTTAAATCAAAATCTTATTATTAAAGGAAACCAAGACAAAAATATTTATAGTTTGAATATGGTAGTCAATACTAATCCTAATATGTGTTTATTAGCCAAAGACAATGATCTTTAGTTATGGCATAAATGATTTTGTCACATTAATTTTGAAACGATAAACAAGATTTCTAAGAATGGTCTTGTTAGAAAATTGAAAATTTGTGCGATGCTTGTCAACTTGGAAAGTTAACTAAATCTTCTTTTAAATCTAAAAAAGTTATATCAATACTACAATCGCTTGAATTACTACACATGGATTTATTTGGACCAACTCGGGTTTAGTCTATAAATCATAGTAATTATGTGTTGTAATTGTTGATGATTTTGCAAGATATACTTGGACTAAGTTTTTAAAGAATAAAAGTGATACTTTTGATATCTTTATATATTTTGTCAAACAAATTCAAAATTTAACTAATTTAAACATAAAGAATCTACGAAGTGATCATGGAGGAGAATTTGAGAACGAGAAATTTGATTCATTTTGTCAAAAGAAAGGAATTTTTCATAAACTAACTTATATCTTGGTTCAGCAAGAAACAGAATTGCGTTTCATTATCAACATGTGAAGCTGAATATATATATATCTGTTGCTCTAGCTTATGCCCAAGTAATATATATGCAACAAACACTAAAGGATTTTAACGTTAATATCTAATTCCACAATCTATTGCGACAACACAAGCATAATAAATTTATCTAAAAATCCGGTAAACCTTCCAGAACTAAACACACTTATATAAGACATCATTTTTTGAGAGACAATATTGAAAAACAAATCATAAATTTAGAGTTTCCAAACTCAGAAAATCAAATTTCTGACATATTTACTAAACCTCTTTTAGAGATTCTTTTTTAAGACTTCGAAGAGAAATAGGAATTGTTTCTTTTAAAGATCTCCGAAAAATTATAATACTTATTTGATTAATTTGCAATCATATTGTTTAAATTCTTTTTATTCGATGACAAAGGGGGAGATTATATTGTCTATTCTCATAATGATGGATTTACTTAGTTTTGTAATGAAAATATATGCGCTAACATTTTGTTGCTAGAATTCGAACGATAAGGTTATATATTTATGAACTAACAAAATGTTACAGAGATTCAGAGGGAGCTACATATGTATACAAACATATATTAGGGGGGAGAAATTTAAAATTTTCAACAAGAACACAATATGTTGTCATCAATCAAAAAAGGGGAGAATCACTAGTACAAAACTGGGTATTTGCGTCTAATATTTTGCATTATTTGCATCTGCTCCAATGTGGATGCAAATGTAATGGGCGCAAATGTTAAAAAAATTTTGCTTCTGCTGTTGGACAGACACAAATTTGACATATTTGCGTCCGTTATAGCGTACATTGGACGCAAATACCATTGCACTTGCGTCTGCCTTACTGTTACAGTAGATGCAAATTGCTGCGTTTGGGTTTTACCTTTCAGTGCACTTGTGTCCATTTTACTACTACAACAGATGCAAATTTGTTTTATTTTTATTTTAAAAATGACCCTTTTAGGCTTGCCATAAGAGCCAGGCAATATTCCAAAATTTAATATAAGAGGTAGACAATGAAGGTAGCAGCATTTTGGCAAGAATACGAAACAGACTGGACCAATAACGCAATCACTGCTATAGTAAATAAGTTTCAATGCAAAAACAATTATTCAACATGATAAGTAACTACAATTACTATTATAGTTTAAATGATAAATTTACTTTTATAGTTCATTGATTAACTGAGAATATAATCATATAAGAATAACAGTTCATTGATTAACTGCAATTGCCATTGGCTGGAAGTAACTGCAGATAAGACTGGACCAATAGTTCCTTCATCTGTGCATGATAAGTAATTGCGGATTGAGAAACATCAATTATGGCACCATTGGCTCCTACAAGAAGCAAGTGAGATCATTTAATGGTCCATTTCTGACAACAACAACTGAAAACTAAACTATCTTAATAATATATGAAACTGTCTCAATAATATACAAAAGCATCTCATAATATACGAAATTAAAAACTAAACTGTCTCAGTAATTAAAAGTACAGATTTTAATATTACTTAACTAAACTGAAAACTGTTTTAAAACAAACTTTACAACAGCAACTGAAAACTGTTTCAATAGACTTTGAAACATTTCACTAAATGTTCGTATGAGTTTATTTATTGTTGTATGGTCACATCTTGCGTGTGAATGGGAATAACCTGGAAAAAAATGTGCTCATTTCTGACATAGGCAAGAAAACAATCCTATTAAAAAGTAACATTTCTGACATAGGCAAGAAAGTGCAACTATGGCACTAAACTATAACGGAGTTCTTCTCAAAAACTTGCCACTAAGGTAGTGAAGCAACTTTAAGTTTGCAAATTTTCAATGAGTCGGGTATTTTGAGAATGTAAATCATTGAATGTGTCCCAACAGGTGTTCAATACCAAAACTTGGATATAGGCATGAAAATTTTGCATATTCAATTTCAAATGCAGGTCCTGTCTCATGGATTTCGAGAAAACTAATCTTATAAGAAAAGCATCATTTTTGTAAAGTATGATTTTACTCAATTTCTGGAACATTTGGCTTTGTGCAAATGAAGTTTATGGAGGTTTTGAGTATGCATGTGATTTTGCGCTAGAATATTATATACAAATAGCTTTTTAGTATGCAGAAGTTTTTAGAATATAACAAAGTCTTGTGTATATGTTTCTTCGTTGTGTTATAATTTTAGTTCCACTGAGTTTTTCATTTTTCTGTAGCTTTAAACATGGATATAGAACTCAAGTGACCGACTTAAAAAAGAATAGACTCAGATACATGTGTGTCAGCTATCGAAAGAAAATTGACAATATATACATACTTGTCAGCTATGTGACTACAGGCTTAAGTTCCAAGTTTCGCAAGCAGTGAAGCTCCATAAGTGTATTGCTGCACCTTAATTGGATATACAAATATTTGATGACCTTGTAAAATAAAAAAATTGTGGACCAATTGAAGAAGTTTTGCACAAAAGAAGATTTAAGTTCCGACGCCATTCAAGAACGTTTATTTTTCTTGGCTTTAGCAAACTTGACGAGTAATAATGTAATGTTTCATGGATCCTATAGTAGACAACTCATTATATGTTATATTAAAATTATAGTTGCTGAATTTGTCCTTTACTTTTTAAATATTTCATTATAAGAAAGTAAGTTATTTAAATTTCATGACTTTGCATGGAATCCACTGTTTAGGTTATAAGTACAGGAACAATGACATACTGAGAATTCATGACTTGTTCAAGGGATAAAACCTCTTGCAACAACAAGATGATAGGCATTCGCAGCTCAGATAACATCGACGAGGATTGGAGATGGTTGATATTTCAGTAACAATTTTTTTTTTTTGCTATATGGCTGGACAAAAAACGCAGCTTTAGCACTGGTAGTACCATTGACTTAATGAGGTATTACCCAGTATCATTGCAACCTTGCATTCAAATTATTTCCTAAATATAAATTCTAAGCATTGGCCTGAGCTATCCCCATAGAGATTAGATGAAATAATTATTCAAAAAAGCATAAACTTTATGTGCTTAAACTGTATTCTAAAATTTTATTGATTAAACTCAACTGGAACTTTGATAAGTGACCAAGGACATTTTAACATTCTCTGTTGTGCAAATATTCACTATATTTCAATTTTATAGTTTTAACTATATTCTAAAAAAAATCATTGATTAAACTATATGATTAAATGTGCTTAATTATAGGACTGCTATATGTCAGTTTTAAAATTTTCATGTTTATTTATTCTTACAATGTGTTGCAGCAAATATTTGCTACAACTGGCTTTAAAACAAATTTTCATGAAATCATTTGTTTAATTGCAATGAGTGGGAGGATACCTTAATGTTATGTTTTATTATTTAAGACCTTTAGGGTGGTGGCTATCTGAATTCGAAAGCATATGCAGTATGTATATGTATATATATATATATATATATATATATATATATTTGTGTGTGTGTGTGTGCGTGTGTGTGTTCGTATGTTTATATATGTGTGCAGACATGCACTCATACATATGAAAAGCTTAATCGTTATTGTTGGTGGGGAAATAAGCCCAAAAAAATAGCGACAAAAAGAGAGTGTTGAAATGGGATGGCTAACTAAGCCATTGAAGAAATGGCAGCATAATGCAGAACCTATATCCTATATACCAATGTAAATAAATATTGACTCCGTCGTTCTACGTTTATAAGAAGAGCATTGATCTTGCTAACATCATAGCAAAATTGAAATAATAAATTTACTTTCAGTGGTAAAGAGGAATGCTAGAAATCGGCAAGTGATTTTGAAAATCTTAGTCCATTTTTACTGGATACAATCATAGAGAAATCGATTATGTTGTGGAATTGATGCGCTTGCAAAAATAGTCTGACGAGTATGTTGGAATAAATTCGTCGCTGATTGTATGAAAACTCCGAGGTATGATGTGATGATCGCTATCCTAAAACAGTATTTGTCCTCTTATATTGTGTGCACGAGTAATGGAAAATCTATTTGAATAGGTGCTTCTGTTCAGAAAAGTCGCAATTCTCTGAACAGTAGCGACCGTTTCTTTTTAAAAACAGTCGCAGCTCTTCGTACCAGTCGACTGGTCAATAAGGTACCAGTCGACTGGTATGTACATAAGGCAATATGCACAAAAAGTCGTGTCTGTCTATAGACAGTAGCATTTTACCTTGACCAGTCGATTGGTATAAATACTGATAGTCGACTGGTAAGGTTGTAAAACTGCACCAGATTGATTTTGCTAAAAAACAAAAATAGTTCGAAGTGCAGGAAGCCCATTGACATTCCAAGGCTCATCTAATCACGAGACCCCAAGAGACCCAAGGCCCAAGGTCCATCTTTTGACCTTTAAATATTAATATCCATGCCAATGCCATGCTCTTGCCTTATCATGCTCTCCCTTCCTCTTTCTTTTGATATAATATATCATGTGTTTACATATACAGTGATAAACACATGTATATTTCATGATGTGGGACAAAAGAATTTGCCCCTTCTTCATTTATTTCAAATTTCCTCTAACAATCCTCCACCAAACTTTAAACAAATTCCTCTTGTTATTTTATGTGTAGAAAAATTTGTGCATGAGTATAGATGTCTTACAGACTTGAATCTATACGTAGAAAAAACCCATCAGAGTATATCAAGATGGAGTTGTTGACTAAGCATTGAACCATCGTTCTTATATGATTTACTGGATGTGATTATCATACACTCATTTTTATATTTTCCAGATAGTAGTTTGCCCGACCCATGGATTGGCCTTGGGTCTGTATCTTCTTTCATGAAATGCCCTTAGAGATCAAGCCAAAATCTCGTAGAAGACAGCACCACCTTTGTTGTATTCATATATGTAGGTTTATCAGAAGTGCCTTATAACACACACCTCAACAATATATCTGTTATAAAACTGTTAAGTTCTAAGTAGAACATCCTCTCTTTGTCATTATAAATACCAAACACTTTTTCTTTGGAATGTATGATAATACTTAGTTTTTCAGACTAAATATTATAGTGCTTGAAACTGCAAATATATGAAGTACTTTTTCTCTTTGAACTCAAGATAACAAATTTCTTTATTATTTTGAGTTGAGTTTCTTTCATTGGCGATTGTATTATATAGGCTTTAAACCCATTCCCTATGATGTTTTTATCACTATGTTCCTTGCAAGTCCTTTAGTAAATGGATCTGCCAAATTCTGGCTAGATCTCACAAAATCTATGGTAATTACCGCTTCACTGAGCATTTGCCTAACCAAACTGTGCCTTAGACCAATATGTCTAGATTTACCATCATAAACTTGGTTGTAAGCTTGTGACAATGTAGATTGACTATCACAATGCACATATATTAGTGGCATAGGTTTTGGCCACATAGGAATTTCTAATAACAAATTCCTTAACCATTATGCTTCTTTACTACCAGAAGCCCGTGCTATAAACTCAGCAGCCATGGTTGAATCAACAATACATGTTTGTTTCTTTGAGGCCCAGGATATTGCTCCCCCACCAAGAGTGAATATCCATCAACTAGTTGATTTATTATCTTCACTTCCAGTGTTCCAACTAGCATCTGTGTATCCTTCTATTACACTTGGATAACCGTTGTAATGTATATCATAATTTATGGTACCTTTTAAATACTTTAAAATTCTATGTATTGCATTCCAGTGGATATTACTAGGGTTACTAGTATATCTACTCATTTTTCCAACAGCATAGGCAATATCTGGTCGTGTGCACGTCATTGCATACATCAAACTTCCAATAACTCTAGCATATTCCAATTGCTGTATAGCTCTTCTAGTATTAGTGTATAACTGCATACTTGGATCAAACGGAGTAGACATAGGTTTACAATCGAATAGATTGAACCTTTTCAAAAAAATTCAATGTAATGAGACTGGGTAATTGATAACCCATCTTTTGTTTTCATGATTCTTATTCCCAGAATCATTTCAGCTACTCCCATATCTTTCATGTCAAAGCACGAGGATAGATATCTTTTAGTTTCTTCAATACTTGAAGTATCTGTTCCAAATATAAGCATATCATCCACGTAAATACATATAATTACACCTTTACCTGAATGAAACTTGCTATAGAAACATTTGTCAGATTCAAAGATCCTAAAATCATTGGATATAATAGTTTTATCAAACTTCTCATGCCATTGGTTTGGTGTTTGTTTAAGACCATAAAGTGATTTAATAAGTTTACATACTTTATGTTCTTGTCCAAGCATTAAAAACCTTCTGGTTGAGACATATATATATATCTCTTCATCCAGTTCTCCATTTAGAAATGCAGTCTTGACGTCCATTTGATGAATTTCAAAATTATAGATAGAAGCTAATGCAATTAAAGTCCTAATAGTTGAAATTCTTGCTACTGGGGCATATGTATCAAAATAATCTATTCCTTCTTTCTGTGTGAATCCTTTGGCAACTAATCTTGCTTTAAAATTTTCAATTGTGCCATCGCTTTTAACTTTGACTTAAATATCCACTTACATCCAATTAGTTTAGAACCAGGAGGTAAATCTACTAATTTCCATGTTTTATTTCCCATAATAGAATCCATTTCATCATTTATGGCTTATTGCCAAAATGATGAATCTTGAGATTTCATTGCCTTATTATACGTTAAAGGATCAGATTCTAAGTTTGTAGATATCATTAGTTGATGCTCTACATTTTTCTAGATCCTTCAACCAAATATACGATGAAATCTGGCCCAAAAGATTTTTCTATCCTTCTTAGTTTACTTCTCCTAAGAGAATCATCATTTTCATCGATATTTCCATCAGTGTTTTCTACATATTCAATAGTTGGTTCATTAACCTCCACCATTTCAGTAATAGGTGTATTGACCTCCACTGTTTCATGAATCGGTTTATTTTGAATAGATGTGAATTTATTCTCATAAAACACTGCGTCCCTTGATTCTATTACTGTATTTACTTCAAAAGAGCTATTAGGTTCTATTACTAGAAACATGTATCCTTTGCTATGTTGAGCATATCCTAAGAATATGCACTCGATAGCCTTTTGTCCCAATTTCCTTATTTTTGGTTCAGGTAATCGGACAATCGCTCTACATCCCTAAACTCGATAATAATCAAGATTTGGTTTTCTTTCCTTCCAAAGTTTGTAAGGAGTAACCTTACTTTTATTATGAGATATTTTATTCAGAATATAACATGCTGTAAGTAAAGCTTTACCCCAGAAACTAGTATCAAGTCCAGAATTACACAACATTGCATTTACATTTCGATAAGGGTTCTATTTTTCCTTTCAGCCACTCCATTTTGTTGTGGAATATGAGCAGTAGATGTTTCATGTATAAGTAATACTGATTCATAATATTCAGGAAATTGATATTCGCCTCCCTTATCAGATCTAAGTTTGCAACACCCAATTGCGGAAATTTTGCAACGGTTTTGGACCGTTGCAAAATAGCAACGGCAAAGTCCATTGCATGTTAGACTAATACGGTCAGAAGCCGTTCTATATATTAAAACGGATTTGATCCGTTCTAAAAGTAAGTAGATCTTTCCATACACCACCCGTTCCCACTTTTAACCCATTTTGTTTCTCACGCAGAAAAGAAAAAATAAAGACGTACACTTAGGAGATCTGAGAAACTTGAGCATTTGACGATGTCGATCAAAATCGGCCTTTCGTAATATCACCATCGTCTCCTAATCGGCCATCATCAGGTAATCGACAATCTGCTGTTATAAGTTATTGAAATCTCGTTATCTCGTAATCGGTAATCTCTTGTTCCGGAGGCAGCGAATCACCCCATCCGCAATCAGATAAAACGTAATTGCGATCCGTCTCCAATCTACAATCCAGTTCATTTTATTTTATGTTCTTTCTTGCTTTTTCCCTCTTTTATTGTTGATTTTGCAAATGGTTTGTTCCTATTATTCCGCTGAAAGAATGGGATTTAGGTTTCTTATTAAAATTGCGAGTTGCCTGGTACACGAACATGATATGAAGCACTTGCTATAAAAACTCTCACAAAATTTCACATAACAACTATGCTGCATTAATTTTCTGTATTTTGAATGTTGATTTTTGAAAGAGTGAAGACATTAGACATGTGTAAATTGTCAAGGTTTTGATAATCCTGGAGTAATTTATATTTTTCCCTACTATGGAAGTTTTAATAGTTTGAAATTCAGAATATTATTTGTACGTAAGATGCATATACTGATCTATTAGGCAATGCAAGCACAATGAAAATATTTGAATATGTTCTAGATATTTTATATGATGGAAATATCTAACATATAAAGACATAAACATTTGAAAGTTGATTAAGTATTCTCACATATGTAGCGAATTTCTGAAAGATATCAAAATCATTTAAGAAATTAATTGGAGTGGAAGGTTACTTTGTTTAACATGACTTATCTAAAGGAGAAACAAAATAACCAATCTACTCCCAGGAAAACTGAAAATTAATATCTGAAAATCATTGGAGTGAAAGGTTACTAGGTTATGCCTCTCCTTTTTACGCAATTATAGTCATTCAAGAATATCATTTCCTTTTGTAAAAATGATACATTGTTCATTTGATGGGAGTTGTTATTTCGTAGTTTCAAAAGTTATTTTCATCGTCATATATGAAAAACCTGGTACCAATGTACTTTAAAAATGATACTCATTATTTGTTTGGTTGGAGTTGACAGTTTTAACTTTAAAAATTATTTTTACCTTCATACGAGAAAACTGCATGTACTGTGGAAATGACATCCCTTGTTTGATTTAGCGGACCTGATGTTTTTTAGTTTAGAAATTGTTTTCATCATCATGCATATCAAAATTGATACCAATATGTTATAAAATGATATATGTTATTAGTTTAATTAGAGTTGATGTTTTTTTATTTTTGAAATTGTTTTCACGTCGTACATGGGAAAAATGATACTAATATATTATAACAATGATACTCATATGAATCACTGTCATTCATGGGAAAAATATTTCATGGGAAAGATAAATATGCCTGGAATCAGCTTCCTATGTCTCATGGGAAAGATGTAAAATTTTCCTAGAATGCAATCACCTCGTTTTTGTTTGTGTATATTGCAGACAGAGTATTTTCACTCCAGTAGAAGATGAAGAAAATATACGAAATAACAGTTATTTCTGTATATTTATATGTATAATTTCTCCTTTTTCAGGATAGCCCAAGCTACAAGGCATAGAAATAAAGAAAGTTCATTGATTCACCAAGGTTAATCTTCTGTAAATTCTTCTATTTTGGTCTATCTATCTGTGCTTCCAAACACGTCTAATATTTGCACTGATTATGTTATACTTTGATCTATACAAATTTCATTATAGGTTTTTGTAGCAAAATAAATTCTATAGCGAATTATTTCTATAGCGAATAATTTCAAAGATGTTGATCAACGAATACTGTTGATTGTAAAATACCTTATTCTTGTGCGCCATTCTTGTGTTTAGTTTTGTTGAGAATGAAGAAAGTGAAGTGCTTCTTCTTTTGCTTTCTTGTGTTCTTTGTAGTATCAGTAGTTGTTGGTGCTGCTTTTGACGTAAAGAAGAGTGATTTTCCACTTAGGTTCATCTCTGGTGCTGGTACCTGTGCAATTCAGGTACTTTTTTTCACTAATATAATTTTAATTTCCTACTTATTATATAAAAGAACAAAATGTGTGAATTGATACACCTTTTTTGGGTTACAAGTTTCATATAATATGACATACACTCTAATGTGTTATAACACAGATTAGTATCATTTTTTTTTTGGTAAGGCCGACGGGGTTGAGTGGACCCCTACCACTTTTATTAATGCACCGAAGAAAAGAAGAGAAGAGGACAACACACACAAGCATACAGAGAAACACGGTACATTAACACAGGTAGAACAACATGACAAGTATGTACATGCTAACCTAAAAGCACTTGCAAGATGCCCGGATCGTAGGTGAAGTTCAGCAGCTTCAAACCATTTCGTACTTCCATTCTCACACTTTTATTGAACTGTTCAGAACTTCTGGCTTCATCAGGCACGAAAATTCTTTTATTTCTTTCTCTCCATAAAGAGCTCACATGTTTTTTAAGAGTAAATCACAACAGCCTTCCCTTATTACTCTTTTTACTTGTTTGCATCTCTAAGCTTCTCCACTCAGTGTTGCTATCACGGCTTACACCACTTCTCCCAATACTTGTCATCAGACCCGACCAAACAGTGAAGGAAGAGCCGCACTCAAAGAAAAGGTGGTTAACACTCTCATCGCTGACTCCACGAAGCACACACGTTTGATCAATTGACATTCCATGCTCTTGCAGCCTGTCTTTGGTTAGAATCGCTCTGTTGATTATCTTCCATAAAAGCAGATTCTCCTTTGCACTATTATCTTTATGCCATATCTTCTTAGTCCATCTGTTTCTAGGCATTTCATCTTGACCCGATAAGTTACCATACATTTGCCTGATCATATACGGAATACCTTCTTTTCCCCATTTAGTGATGGTGTCAGTTTCTACTCCAACCTTTAGTTTGTTGGCTTCCTTCCAGTATTGATTAACCTTCGGCACATCCGTTAAAGGAAGTATTATAACATTATCATGAATGAATTGCCTCACCTTAACATTGCGTCTAATGCCTGTAACCTCAATTTCGATGTCAGTCAGCTCCCTCTCCAAGATGAGACCTCCATGCAACCATGGATCATTCCATAACTCTACATTAACCTCACTGCTAACTCTATACTAGAAGTACAGCGGTATCACCTCTCTTAAATTAAAAATGCTCCTCCATGTCCAGCTATGCTTCTGCGGTCTTTCCATTGCCCAGGAATTGCTTTCCTTGATGACGTTCTTGTACGACCATTCAACCCATATATTATCGTTGTTGTTGAGAAAGTAATCTATGTGCTTAACGAAAGCCGCTTTGTTCCATGTTACCATGTTAACTATGCCTAGACCACCGCAGCACACCGGCTTTTCAAGCAACTTAAATGCTACTGGAGCATGATACCGCCCATCCATTCTACCCTTCCAAAAAAACTTCATAAACACAGACCGGATCATGTTCATCAGTTTGGTTGGTAGTATATATGTTCTTTCCCAATACACTTGCATGGAGAAAACAACGGATTTAATCATCGTAAGTCTTCCAGCTTGACTCAAAAGTCTACATGTCCAGTACTCCAGTCTCGCAATAATTCTATAATAAAGAGGCATGCATTGGCTAGTGGTTATTTTAGCCGTAGTCAATGGTAGGCCGAGATAGTTAATTAACTCATCTCTGCATTGTAAGCCTGTTTTAATGCTAATTTGGCTAACCTGTATACTAGTCAGACCCGCCGCTTTCATTTCAGATTTTTCAAGATTGACACACAATCCTGTCATTTCTTGGAAGCTATTGAGCGTGTCTGAATGTTGTCTATCGTATTAACATCAGGAGTACAAAATATAATTAGATCGTCCGCAAACATAAGTGAAGATATTCTTGGCTCGGAACATTTCGGATGCAGTTTGATCAATCCTTCGTCAATTTTACTATTTAGCACCCGCGTCAACATTTCCATAATAAGAATAAAGATGCACGCTGAAAGCGGATCACCTTGTCTAATGCCCCGTTTACTGTTAAAAAACCCCACAGGTGCTCCATTTATCAAGATTGAGAACTTTGCCATTGATATGCATGAATAAATCCATCTTATAAAAGGAACAGGGAAATTCATGTACCCCATAATTCTAACAATAGCATCCCATTGCAGCATATCAAATGCTTTCATGATATCAAGTTTGAACATAGCACGAGGTGAGATATTCCTCCTAGAATATCCGTTGAGGAGCTCATGCGAAATCAGCACGTTATCCAGAATACTTCTACCAGGAAGGAACGTTGCCTGATTCGGAGATATAATTGAAGGTATGACAGATTTTAGCCTCGTTGCTATGATCTTCGAAAGGCATTTATAGATCGTATTACAGCAGGATATTGGCCGATAGTCCGTAACTTTTGTAGCATTCTTGATCTTCGGAATAAGGGCAATGTTCGTAGTGTTGAAGGAGAGGTTCATGTAGGCAGAATTGAAGACCTGGGATAAAGCTCTGCACACGTCCAATTTAATGATGGCCCAACATTTCTGATAAAAGAATGCATTAAAACCGTCCGGGCCTCTGGCAGAGTTAGATTTAATAGAGAACAAAGCATCTCTGATCTCTTCATCAGTGACTTCTTTGCATAGATTTAGTTTGTCAAGACTAGTGAGCTTCGGTAGGATGTATGGGTTGATCAATTCAATCTATGGGTGAAAACTTTCCTTGTTCCCTAGCAGATCTGAAAAATGTTGTCTAAAAGCATGTTCAACATCATTTTGGTTGTTTACATACTTACCATACTTGTCGACAACCGAGACAAGATTTTCTTTGCTTTGCTTGTCTTTAAGAGTTGCATGAAAGGATGCGTTGTTGCAATCTCCCTCTAGCTTCCATTTTAGTCTACTTTTTGCTTTGTCATAGCCATTTCAGTCTCCAACGCTCCAAGATATTGCTTAGTTAGTTGGGTCTCCAGGCATGCAAGGGTTGGATTCAATGGGTCACGCATCATTTCATATTGTACTTCTTCTACTTTCGTTCTCAAGATAGTTGTTTGTTTGCTACCATTACCAAATTTTTCACTTGCCCACTCCCGTAAAGCTATCTTCAGAACCTTCAGTTTTTTCTGCATTATAAACATTGGATTACCATATGATGGTCTCTCCCAAGCTTCTTGCACGATGCCAAGAAAATCGGGTTCATTGACCCAAAAATTAAAAAATTTGAAACAAGAGGATTTTTTTTCATGTCAAGCCCGCTGAGGCGTAGGATAATAGGCGAATGGTCGGACAACAGAGGGGGTGGAAGGTTATAGGTTATAGCTGACCAGAGGTTGAAGGTTGCGGGGTTGCAAAAGGTATGATCAATGAGTGAAAAGATTCGCGCCCCAGTTCTACTGCTGTTATTCCATGAGAATGGCATTCCAGTTCTCCTGATACTAACCAGATTACCTTGATCAACCGCATTTCTCAGGGGTAAGATTTCATTTTGAGAGAGCAAGTTACCTCCAACGCGCTGATCAACATCAAAACTACAATTAAAGTCACCGGCAATAATCCATGGGTTGGAGGTTGAGGAGAGAGATGGGATTTCATTAAGAAAAATTTGCCTGACATTGAGGGAGTTGGCGGCATATATTATGCTAAGTAGAAAAGGCAACTGCTAAGATAAGAATTTTGCATAGCAGTGGATCATTTGAGGAGTGGACCGGATAAGGTTAACTTGGATTATATTAGGATCGAAAATAATGGCAATCCTTCCATAAGGAGCATCCAACAGGTTGTGCAGCAATTGCCAGGAAGGATTAACGTATTTAGAAGCGCGGATAGTTAGCTCATGGTTCAGCTTTGTTTCGAGAATGGCAAGTAGGCATAGTTTATTTTCTGCTATAAGGATTTTACATTGATCTAACTTCGTGTCTTTGTGGCATCCTCTAACATTCCATACTCCTAATGTTTTCATCATGGATTAAACTGTAGGTGGAATAGATGGTGCATTTCTCTTACTTCTTAGCCCGTACTCATTGTGTACGTTGGCAGAAGTGCTCTTCATTTTATTCTTCTTCTTGGAATATGAAATGGGCGTGAAGGAGTCCATAGGAGGATATTTGTACGCTTTCGGGGGCGTCAGCTGTGCATATTTGTTACTGACATCAACTGCTAAAGGTGTAGCTAGCTTTTCAGGTATGTTTGGGTTTGGTGGAATAGCTACGGGCACTGGAATTTGCAAGGTTAAGTTTGTTAGAGGGGAATCAGTGAGCGAGTATGGATCAAAGGTTAAGGATGCTGCAGGAATAATTGGTTGGAAAGGAATTACAATGGACAGGGCAGATTGCATGGCTTTGGGAGATTTTGTGGAGTTAATGGTTGAGGTAGGTGGTAAAGCAATGAAGGCATTAGGTGAAGCATTAATTTCATTACCTTTCTGATTAGCAGTATTGGCACAAGTTGAGTTTTTTTTCACTGCATTTAGAAGTTTCCGCAAGCACTGCAGTCAGCTTTCTCTCTTTCTCATTTAATATATCTCTTTTCCTTCCTTCCATAATAGTATCCTTTATCATTGCAGTCAGTCTATCTCCTTCGTTTATTACTTCTAGTTCCTCCATGTTTGACACAAAGGGTAAGGAGCAATGCTCTTCATCAACACTTTGTTGATCCACGCCTATAGGTAATATATAGTTTTCAATTCCTGTCATGTCCTGATTTTCTAGTTCTTGGATGTACAACCGTTCTTCCTCATCTTCAATTGTTTGTATGTCTATTTCACCCTCTTCTAGTACTCCAAAACTATTACTAACCTGAATCTTCTTTTCTTTACTTTTTTCACTTGCACTCTTTTCCCCACCTTTCACTCTTGTTTTATCCTTTACCCCATCGTCTTCTCTTGCATTGTTCCTGTTATCTACTTTTTCTACCGGATTATTTCGTTTGCTCACGACTCTTTGCCACTTCTGCGTGTTGCTCTTTACGGGTTCATACGGTTTGTAATTCATCTGTTCTCTCGGAGGAGCATTGTATCTCACTTGTTCTTTTTCCTTACTTTGGCTCACTTCATTCACAACAGGGTCTGAGGGTTCATTTGTGTCACAGTTCTCCACTCGATGACCAAATGACTTGCACGAGAGGCAGATATCTGGTTTCCACAAATACTCGACATAGATCCTTTGTACGCCTCCTTCCGGTGTTTTGACCAGAAAATCATTCACTAATTCCTTGTCTGGTTTAACTTCTATCATACATTTCGCATGTTGGATTCGTTCTCTTGTTTCCGTCATCGCATCTAGACAAAGCAGTTTTCCCAATCTACAACTTATCCAATTAATTCCAAAGTTAGACCATGAAAATATCGGAATGTTGTACAATCTTACCCAGACTGGCACTGACCTAATCTTGCCACGTACATTACAAATTGACGGGTCATATGGTTTGACGTTAAAAATCTTATTGAACATTATTATTGGATCCGCTTGCTGAATTCGGATCTTATCTTCGTCATTGGAGAACTCAAATAAGAAGATTACTCCATCAAATCTAACTTTAACCATACCTTTCAGCCTCCATATGGGTAGCAGTTTATTTATCACGGCAGTATAAGAGAGCGGTTTATCCAAGAAGAAACCGACTAGAAAGTCTTGCCATACCTCAGTTCCTGATTCGGTCACTCCTTCAACTAGTTGCAGGGTATCATCAACAATCACTGGGATTATATCAACAGGCTTGTACTTCCCCGCGTTCATCGGCTTACGCTTGAAGAGAAGAGAAGTCCAAGGCTGTTGACTTTCCAGTTAATATTGACCAAGCATCAAATAAATAATTTGTTCAACATATGTGATATGTACAACAGGTTGAAGGAGCACTTCAGAAGATGGAAGAAAGCAAAGCATTTGGGACATCTTCACCCTTCTGGTATTTATATCTAAAATTCATTTAGTAATCTTATCAAAGCACCTATGTCTCCACCACGTCCTTGCAGGTTGCCAAATTCTAACAAGATTACCCATAGTCCTCTTTTTAAATCTTAATTAGGTTTAGGAATGGTTTTATATTTTTTAAATATACTAATCTGTTATATTATACGAAAGCACAATCTTTCGCAAAGTCCTTTCGGTTCCACTTTCAACAAAAAAAACTCCACCGCAACATCGAGCAGCTTTGATTTCCCGTGGATTCTCTCATGTTTCCTCTCATTTCCATCCAAAATCGATCCACTCCACTTCCCACCGTGACAATCATCAATCATTTTCACCCAACATCGCTCCATTCCCCTTCCCAGCATAGCACTGAAAAAATCGACCACAAAATCATCCTCTACCTTAACAACATTCCTTAGCCACGGCCTGCGCCGCTATGTTTCATTAGTCCCCTTTCCCCTCTGTACCATCGTCGACAAGTCTTAGTCTTCCGCTGTTCATCTGTTCGGGCTACCACCAGTCTTTCTCTTTGTTTGATTCCTTCTATGAAGAGTGCGCCGTCGATCAACTTCCTCTTTGCCTTCCATAACCTCCTTCTCTACCTTGACATAGGTAAAGAAATCTTATTCCCTTTTGGTTTGCACGCTATTACTCGTGCTGTATCACCGAGCTTTGTGCTTGCTAGGTTATGTATATTGGCTTCAAAAATAGCTGTTCATCCACATCCATTCTGATATAGGTCTAATTTCTACCAAAACATTTCTTCCTGTTCTGAAATCAGTTAGAAATTTTTTACTGCTAGGAATTCTATCTAAAGGCTATTTAAATGCATGTCAATTTAAATCCTAACTCTGTCCTGATAATGTGCATAAAATCCCTGTCTGCTACAGTAGTTCTAACATAGAAGCTGTGAAAATTTTACATGGTAATGCATTAAATATTGAATTATTAAGTCATACACAGTATATTTATTTTTTGCTTCCTATAAATAAATATAACATGGTAATATGCAGAGTTTACAAATTAAGTGGTGGAAGGTATGAAAAGATTTCATTGCAGCTGTGAAAAATTAATTAAGTTATGCTTAAGCTTATGCCTCTTTTTTTTCCTTCTGGTTTCTTCTACAATTATAAATATAGTTCACACACATATCTGTTTATGTTATGGTCAAACAATCTATAGCCTACACAAGAAGCAACAATGTTATATATCTGCTAACTATTCAAGTTTTGGAGCAAAAGGAAGATGGTTGCTTCAACAAAAAAATTGTTCATGCAGTAAATTTAGAATATACTTACCATCCTTAAATTTAATATACCATCCTCCCTGTAGATCCGGTAGAATATATTAATTACTAAATGCATATGTCATGGTATTTGTTTTAATTTAAAGCAAAAGTTTTTTCGATTTACAACTTACTTTATGGTTCACTGTTCAAAGTCAATCATCTGTCCTCTCTGTTCTCTTTTGATAATAACAATCTATCCGAATTTTTTATCATAGTGTTTTTAGGTATTTATAACATCTAAAATATATCTTCTAAATTTAGTTTATTTTGCATGTTTTGTTAGTAGTCCCGCTTTTTCCAAGTTTAGTTTATTTTTTCTACACTACAACTACTTTATTAAGTAATTAATAAATAACCTTTCATATCATTTTTATACATGATAAAAAACATGATTAAGCAGCAGCCATTTGTGTATGCGTACACATGTATGAGACATGAAAGAAAAATGAAATTATAAACTTCTTTGATATGAAGACTTTGATATTTGTTGGCGGTGATTGAAGAAGCTTCTATGACCAGTATTTTCCTGCTTTCTCTATTTAGTTATCACTTAAGTCTCTCCCTCAAAAGAGGAAGACACCATTTCATATAAAATACCAATTCCTTTTGTCATGCTTTGTTTTATGCACTTATCCCAAGTCTGGTCTCAACTTTAGTTCTAACACCCAATTTTGTGGCATGTTATTTTGGAAACTTTGTGGCCAAATTGTTGGTTTCTATCTTTGATCATAGTCATATTATACAAACAATTTTGATTATTTGATTTTATATCCATTTATTACTTTGTAATGACAGAAATTGTTGACTGTTAATATATTTAATGTACAGGCTTCAACTGGTATTTTGGTTGTAAAATCCCTTACTATTTGAGTTGACTAATTCTGATTTAGATTTATTATTTTGTTATGGTCACTAATCTAGATTTGAAATACATTTACGAAATACAATTTGAATCCACAACCACTAAATATTGATTTGTTTTGGATGCATGTGGGGTCTAATTTTATTACAGCTGGTTCTATTTGCACCCCTCTTATTTCCTTTCACACCCCGCTAATTTATAAAATTTTAATATTCCAAAATTGCCCTCCCACCAGATCACAAAATAACATGTTTAAAATAAATAATCGTGCAAACAAGCTTAAATGTAACTGGGTTCATGTAAAATCTTCGCTCGGTCTGAGTGAGGTTTGCATGCTAATCTCGCTACCATCAAACTAGGTTTGTATTATAACCTAGTTAGGGTCGAGTGAGGTTTGTATGATAATCTAGTTTGGAGTAAGCGATGTTTGTGAATCAACCACGTCATATTTGTACGTGATTCAAAAAATATGATGGCATTTTGGGTATAAATCGGGGTGTGAAGAGGAAAAACTGGGGTGCGATGGTTTTTTAAAGATGAATGGGGTGGGAAAGGAGAAAAGCGGGGTGGAAATAGAATTAGCCTTTTATTACATGCTTTTTAACTTATTAATGTAATCGAAATTGTCATTTGAAAAACTTAACTTATTAATGTGGGGTCTATGTTCTCAATATTTCTTTTCCTTTGGTTAATGACTGTCCAGTTTCACTTTTATATAGTAACGGACTAATGTAAACATGAATTTTACTTGGTAACTCTACAACTGCTCACTTTTTAACCATGAAAAAAATTCCATGGTTGTTATTCCACTAGCTACAAACTTGTGATACACTAGATAGAAAATATTTTAGGAATATAGTTCCAACAATATTATTCTGTAATTGAATGAGAACCCCATTTTTGTGCATGGTACTTTTGAGATTTTTTTTGTATTAATAAATAAAATTTTCAGTCATTTTAATACCAGCATTCTGCATTCACTCAACTACAATATATAGTTAAGTTCCAGTTTGATCAAAGAGATTATACATTCTAAAGCAAATAAATAAAAAACCAAGTGGGTATTCAAAAAGTGGTAACAAGTAAGCATGTGAAATGATATATATTATTTTTTTTAGTACTGAAAGGTTTTTTTTTGCCGTTAGTTTAGAAAAATTTGATCATTTTTTGCATAATTTCCTAAAATTTGTGTATTACTATGAAACGAACACAAGTAATTATTTTTTTGGTCCAGAGTACATGCTTTTCGATTTTATCAAAAAGACTTTGGTTATGTTCTATCTTACTTTTATAATTTGTCCATATTTCTTTTTCTGTTTTTCCTTTTATTTTACTGTGACATTTTGTTTGTTTCTCTTTTCATATTTTTCTAAACATCAACTAACAAAATTGAATCATTCCGACTTTTACTTGTTTGAGTTGATATTTTCATTCTTATGGATTTCTTTGTTTATTATATAATATGATAAATTGATTTTTTTTTTAATTCTAACTCAACGTTCAGTTTGGTTAGTATCACATTTGAGATCATACTCATTTGTTTCACTATCTATTTTCTGTTAGAGTTCATATCTTGCATAAGTGGATTTTCTAACTCAATGTTGCAAACAGAAAAAATATCATTGATTTCATTATTGTTTGACCATTGTTTGTATTAATTCTAATATGCCCTGATACGTCATGCTCCAATACTTTTCCAGTAATTATAGTTCCTAAAACCCGGTCCTACCTTGAATGCAAAGCCTGATATTGTGAGTACTAAAATAGTGATGAACACTTCAACATAAATGGCATCAACAATAGGTTGAACGCATTTAAAGAAAGATTAAATGCAATGCTCTACTTTCGGCTTTCCTTCGAAGATCTGTTGTTTTTTTTCTGCTGTCTTGCTTTATTGGGTGGGTAAATTCCACAAAGTTTGCGTTAATTACAATCGAATTGCATAGTATGATGCCATGGTTATACTTAAGACTGTTTTTTACATGTATCATTCTTTAGAATTTACCCTCTCAACTGTTTAACCTCAGCTCATAGAATCTGTTGCAGTGGTGGTATTAAATATTTCAGTAATGCACTATATTCTGCATTTGGTTAACTTGCACTTTCATTAATAATATTTTTCCCTTGCCAAAAAAATTATGCTTAATATTGTCCACTTTTTTGGAGCTGTATTCAGGGTATGCCTGTTCATAAACAAATCTTTTCTTTCCTGCAATATTAACTGAAGTATATAAGCATGATGTCAAAATTATTCATGGACAATTCAGTTGTATTTTCAGGTTGTTGCTGTATTGGGAAAACATTACCTGTATGGAATAAAGCTAATGGCTAGACTTCAAATTATTTTATGTGGTTACATCACAGTGATATGCATTACTGTTTAGGTTCTTCCAGTACTTCAAAAATAAGAAAAACCAATGTAACAATATTTGCAATGCATGTTGTGCTGTCATTGCTTGTGGTTTTTTTGTTTCTTTCATTGCTGTATTGCTCCTTTAGTATGTTGAAATTTCTTCTAAACAAATTTTATTATCCGATCCCTGGCTTCCTAATACTATGTCCTTCAACAGGTTCCTATCAATGTGTTTATTTATAATTCTATCTACTTTTATATTGCTTCATCAATATTATTAATTGATTCTTATTGGCAGTCTGTGAATTCATTTTGTTCTCTAACAATGAACAAACAGTCAATTTGCAATCCTGTTACCATCCCCTCCTTTTGATGACAAAATAAATAAATAATAAAAACCAATGAAACAATATTTGCAATTTGCAATCCTGTTACCATCCCCTCCTTTTGATGCTTTGACAGGTTACAGCATACTCGACATCAGTATTGGAGATATAGCAGCAGACCAGTATCATAAATACAAAGTAAGTTCCCATTGTATGCTTTTATTATAAACTCAGCATCAGCAGAGAAATTATTATGGACCACATTGTAATTTTCTCTTAGCTACCATTATTTTGCAACTTACATTTATTCCAGGAAGATGTGAAGTTGATGTACGGTATGGGTCTGGATGCCTATCGATTCTCTATATCTTGGTCTCGACTTATTCCTGGGCATTGATAGATTACATGTTTTAATTGTTGTTTAGTTGAAAATACTAAACATAACATCAAAAGTCAACAGTATGCACAAAAGGACAACGAAATAAATTCTATATGTTTTAATTTTGTTAATTGACGACAAAATGAATTCTACAACGAATAATTTCAAAGACATTGATTAGCGAGTCCAAGATCTGGCTTTCTATAGCCTTGCTATGGTCATATATCATGTCTACCGAAACAAACCATTTGCTATTCGATTTTCTCTGTCATAGTTTTCTGCTATAGTTTTGTTGCCTGCAAGCATTACTGAATTTACTATACAGTGATGGATCGCATGTTTGACCAAACATTTTTTAACTTGCAGCTTCTTCCAACTTTTGCAATCTGTTCCTACCCTTGAGTCCTTCGTCATGTCAAGTGTTTCAAGGACTTAAGGGAAGGAACGGATAAGCTTTGTTCAGTGAACCTTAAAAAAAACTTGGGCAGAAATTAAATAGGTCTTGAGATAAATATGTCACCTCTTTATATTATTAGTTCCTAACTTCCTGGTTTGTTAGTTTTAAATCATAGTGGCAACGTCCAGTGTGATTCTGATAAAGAGTAGCTTTCAGTTTATTTTTGTCATTTATTTTCGAAGCATGTTATATGGATCAGTTTTTATGTATGCTACAGTGTAATTTCCTAACCACATTCATCTCAAAAGCATAGAAAAAAATACACATCAAGGATACTTTAGGTTAAAATTAATATCGCCATGCTGCTGGTCTCTTAATTGCTTCGCTATTCATATTATGTTCCAAGAGACAATAGTACCAGTGAAAATAATACAATGGTTTATACCATTTTCATGCTCTACCTTTGAGAACTTGAAATAACCGACTAATGATATGTGCAGAACCCAATTTCTTTATTTCTTGACTGGTTTCATGGGACTGCTATGAAATAATGTACTGACCAATCTCCGTTAGCTAAAGGATTAGAAAAAAAGAAAGGAGGTAAATTTTCCTTCTTTGCAACAATAGCATATAGTTGCAGCTTTGGAAATTATTACTAGCGAGTCTTATAAATTCATCACTTTGCACTTTCTCTTGAATGGTTCAATGATATATAATTTAAACCAAGTTTTCTTAACTTTACATTAAGATCATTCGCACCTAGCTATCCTCTACTGTTGGAGAATTGTCCTTATTCCTCACGGGAAAATAATCCGTTTCAACTTTCTTTGAACTTTTGAGGATGTTATGCTATTTGAAGATTAACAAGTATGCATATCAGGCAGGATATAGCATGTTGTTTAATATTCAGTGCAAACATAATGGTCATGTAATAAGCAAAGTGCAGATGTAGTTGAATAATTTCTAAACTAGAAGCTAGCGGCTAAAATGGTATATTTAGGGATGTTTAAATTAGGGGAGTGTAGTAAAGTGCAATAGTAGTTGCTAGTGTGAAGAGTTTTACCATGAATAATACGTAAGCATTTGAAAACTGAGGCGATACTGAAAGTTTCCAATATAATGGCCAGAACTTGGTTAAAAATTTGTGTTGTAGTTAGGATTTAAAGCGTTTGCTAGATAAATATCAAGACTAGTTGTTGCAACAAATTCCCAGATATGCAGGCAATTAATGTTAGAAATGTATGATTAAGTTCTTTTGTTAATTTTAATGTTTGAAAGATTTTATGCAGGAAGCGAGGTGATGATAGAGATGATGATGACGCCATAGGCAGGCTCTAACTCAAGAAGAACACAAAGCAATGATGCAATAGTAATTGTATGATATATATGAATAATTAATATTGTAATATTATTGTGTTGAAGTTGAAATGTACTATAATATTATTTTGGCTATTGTTATTGAACTTTGTAATGCACAGTAATATTATTTTTACTGCTGCATATTGTTAGAAATTTTAAGTTTGTAATATATTGTTGGATTTTAAAAGTTTGTTGTTAAATTTAGTCTTTATGTTGAATATATTGGAAATATTTAGTTTATGGATATTTCTTTTGTGATATTATGTCAAATATGTAAACTTTTGTACTGAATAGGAAGTATCCAAGGAGTGAAAGAAGCAGATTTATATATATATATATATATATATATATATATATATACAATTAGCAACGGCTAAAAACCGTTGCTAAATTAAAAATAGCAACGGTCTACAGCCGTTGCGAAATACATATTTTGCAACCGCTCTTGGCCGTTGCAAAATTTTTGCTACTCCTGAATTCGCAACGGCTTAGAGCCGTTGCAAAAGCAATTTGCAACAGCTTTAAGCCGTTGCAAAACACAATTTTTAGTGTAGTGAGTGTTTTTATTCTAGAATCACACTGGTTTTCAACTTCAGTTTTATAAGACTTAAATGAATTTAACACTTCACTTTTAGCATGCATAAGATAAACATAACAATATTTTGAATAATCATCTATGAATGTGGCAAAATATTTCTTTCCACCTCTAGTAGGAGTAATATATATGCATATCACATACATCACTATGAATAAATTATAACAATTTTGTTGCATTTTCTGCTTTAATAGGAAATGGTTTTCTTTTGGTCTTAGTTAATGAACATATCCTACATCTATCTAGCATATTATCTTGTTCAGTCATATTCACTTCTAATATAACTGCTGCAAACTTTTCTTTTTCAGATTGATACTTCTTTTTCCAGAAGCGACAATCCCTTTTGAAATGTCCCGGTTTACCAAAAAAGTAGCAACCATTTTTGCTTTTCTTGTTCTGGTAATTATTGTAGTTCTGCCCTTTCCTCTTCTTATTAGAAGAGTTATTTGAAACATTATTTGCTTTCTTTTCCTCCAACATATGGACTTTTGATGTATCAACAACTGTTTCATCTTGAGCATCTTTCTGTCTCAGTTGTTGTTCAACTTGCAAATATTGTGCAAGGCCATCTAGGCTCATATCCTCCTTGTGTTTCAATAGTTTCCTTTGATCTTTCCAAGAAGGGGGTAATTTGTCTGTTATCGATGAGACATTAATATCCACATCCATATTTAATTTATGTTGACTGAATTGGTTAAGTATGTGCATGATTTTATTGAATTGCTCTACTACTGAACGATCATCAGTCATTTTGTAATTTAAAAATTTAGTAGCTAGAAATTTTTTATTAGTTGCATTTTCCATAAGATACTTTGCTTCCAAGAATCCCAGACGTCTTTTGCAGTGGGCTTGTTGTAGTACATATCGAAGAGTGTACCCGTCATTGTATTGCATATATTCCCCTTGCGAATATAATCATCTTGTTCCCATTTGATTAGATATTGTGTTTGCACAATCGTTTCATCTTCTGTCTCTACAGGCTTTGGCGTAGTTAGAACATATACCACTTTCATTCTAGCGAGCAAGAAATGCATCTTTTTTTGCCATCAAAGAAAATTAACACCATCGAATCTCTCTATCTTTGTAAAAGCAACGACAAATTCCTTAAGACTGTGAAGAGTCATTGCCAAAATACTGTTTTAGATTGTTGGAATAAATTCGTCGCTGATTGTATGTAAACTTCGAGGCACGATGTGGTGATCGCTATCCTAAAACAGTATTTGCCCTCTTATATTGTATGCACGAGTAATGACAAATCTGTTTGAAGATACAATGGAGCAGATATCGAATATCTTCAATCAACGTAGTTGCACAAACATGACGATTCACTATCTGGATTTATCGCTGCAGTAACAAGATGTTAAAATTATAGTCTGCAGACTGTAACTTGTATACTTTATTATAGAGTTGGTAGATCAGAGATAAGAAGATGTTAAAGAAGAACTTCAAGTGTTCTAAAACTGTAGTTTAGCCCCGTTGTTATAGAACTGAGGAGGTATAGGTGCTTCTGTTCAGAAAAGTCGCAATTCTTTGACCAGTAGCGACTGTTTCTTTTCAGAAACAGTCGCAGCTCTTTGTACTAGTCGACTGGTCAATAAGGTACCAGTCGACTAGTATATACATAGGGCAATGTGCATCGACTGGTATATACATAGGGCAATGTGCACGAAAAGTTGTGTCTGTCTATAAATAGACAGTAGCATTTTTACCTTGACCAGGACTGGTAATGTTGTAAAACTGCACCAGATTGATTTTGCTTAAAAACAAAAATAGTCTGAAGTGCAGGAAGCCCATTGACATTTCAAGGCCCATCTAATCATGAGACCCCAAGAGCTCCAGGCCCATCTTTTGGCATTCAAATATTAATATCCATGCCAATGCTATGCTCTTTCTTTATCATGCTCTCCCTTCCTCTTTCTTTTGATATGATATATCATGGGTTTACATATATATAGTGATAAGAACATGTATATTTCATGATGTGGGACAAAAGAATTTGCCCCATTTTCATTTATTTCAAATTCCCTCTAATAGAGTATTGATGGTTGAGTATGAGGTCATCAGCTTTTTTAGAGACTGTACTTGTTTTGATGATCCAAATATAAAGTCAATCTATGAGTATTATTCATAAATTTTAAAAACCCGACGATAGCAGAAAACAAATACAATATTGCACCTTCTAAAAACTCATGCATTGTTTTTTTTTTTTAAAATTGTAGGTGAAAATTCAAAAGTTGTAGCAATGTAAAGCAGAATTAAAACATTCAACCACCCCAACGAAAGGAAGGTCCTTTAGTAATATGTGCAAGAATGTTCTACAATTTCTATTTGCTAAAAGTATTGTCATTTGCTAGAAATCTTGTTAACTTGAAGATGAAGGATGTACATTTGATTTAAGTACGTACAAGAATAAAAGCTTATTTTTAGATTATGAGGGATCAGGGAAAAACATTTGAACAATAGATTTACACATCCAGTTAGAGTAAAAAGCATAAAACACATAAGTAGATTAGTTAGTGCCTTGGAACTACACTGGTTAGTCATTGCAGAGTTATTAATAGTGTGCTGCTATTCACACCCCCATTTAGACTACTGGCCTCCCTTAAAAAATTAATAGATTGTATTATCTTTAACCTACTTCCTACCACCACTTTATTTCTTTTCACACATTCAATAACAGCCGTACTGTCTCTTTTCTTCTCTTCTCAAACAACGTAAATTCTCAGATATCAAACCCTAAACCATAAGAAAAAAATAATTTCTTTTGGCTGAGCAGAGGATGGAAGATAAAGACAAAAAAGATGTTAGTTTTGTATATCATGCTGCATAATCTATTCTGTTGTTATAGAATTTATTTTTTTAGGGTTTCGTATTAATTTTTGTAGGAGCTTTGTTTCACCATTCTCTCTACTTCGAGTTTGGAAGACATTAATTTTGATGATGTTGTAATAGAAAATGACATTGTAAATTATTGAATTTTCTTCATATAACAACGATTTATATGTCAAAATTTACAAAAAAAATTCATTTTAATTATTTTTATTTTATTTTTGTAGGAGGATAATGTGATTGACGGTGATAAACCTGATAACTATGTAGATGATAGCACTAGGCCGCAAGATGATCAGTCAAATGCCGTTGAAGACACAAAATTTGATTTAACAGATCATTTTACAACTGATGAAGTATGTAGTTTGTACTTAATTTACAATCACTATTATTCATGTAAAACTGGAAGTATGTTAAATGTTTTTGTTAAACGATGTGATTTCGGGTATTTGATTCGCAGAACACGTTGATTCGTTGGTGTAAAACAACAGGGAAAAAATTGAATACTATTGTAGAGCGATTCGATGGTGTTAATCAGCTGATTGGACGCTTGAAATTGGGTTGATAATTTAGGAAAATCTTCAAACTTGTAGAGCGATGAAGAAAATTTCAGGAAGAAGACGTTTTTTTTCGAACGATGAAGAATTAAAGGCAGAAGTGGTAGCCGATTATAAATTGAATAATTTAGGTCGTGTAAAGGAGTAGAGAGACATAAAAAAGAGGTGGATTTTAGTATAGGTGGCCAGAAGTCTAAATGGGTGTGTGTATAGCAGCACACTATTAATATCATTGTTGTTTCGTCATGTGTTGCTACTCCAACAAAGCATATTTACCTCCTTATTCCAATTAATCATCAAGCAGAAATATTGCAGAAAATTTTCACAATAATTTTCTTTGTTTTCATTGTTTTTTTTAAAGCAACATGCACATTCACCATTAGGCATCTCAACGGGGAGGCTATCATAAAAACCAGACCCGATTCTGGTCCGAACTCATAGGATATTTCAAAAATCAAGTCCAACCCATTAGGCTTTTTACGCCCGCTGAATAATACCCATATACCAAACTCATAATATTTATATTAAGACCATACTTTAAAATAGTATACAGATTACTAATCACAATTTTACATCACTATGTGCAACATCTAAATTTGGCATTTTAAGGGCCTGCCTACACCATGGACTTCTTGTCCACCAGAAGTCTCCATTAAAAGAACAAACAACATATATAAGTAGGAAAGTAGTAATAATTATTTTTGTGCTTGTAAAATAGCAATGCCTATAGAAAAGTAATGTCAGATTAATGTTTCAAATTGTAAGAATCAGGGTAATGTTTTGCATATATTATTAAAAAACTAAGGAAATTACCCTGAAGAGGGCTAATGTTGTGCCCTTCACCTCTGACATGGGTCTTTTTGAGCCATTAAGGACATAAATTGGAACAATCATGATTAGGCTGCAATCTTGTAGTTAGTATAGAGTGGCAAACAAATGTATGATAGACATAGCTGCAAATCAAAGGCTAATTGTACAAAATATTCTGGCAAAAAAAGGCATTGAGAATTATGTTAGGTAGAAAGTATTATCAAGATTTAACATAAGAAGTTATGTTTTTCCCTCCTTAGAAAGGAATTTTATCCAAAATTTTGAATAATAGATTTGATAAGCAAGATGATTACATATGGCAATGGGGCGGGGCGGGCATGGGTAGTATCCCCCATCACCCGCCCCATTTGGTAATTTTTTGCCCCATGCCCGCCCCATACCCGCACGGGTATCCATTAAACGGGTTTTAAAAAAGTTGCGGGTATTCGTGGGTACCCGCAGGTATCCATAATAATATTTTATTAAGTTCCTTTTTTAACCGTCTATTGAAATTGTTTAAAAATACATTCAATAAAAAAACAAATTAGACCTAGCTTGTTGCCAACGCGTTGCATGGATTTGTCTACGTATTGATATAAACCAGTGAGGAGGATTCAAACAAGCACTTTTACAGGATGAGTTAAATTTTTCAATAAAAACATGCGCACAAATACGCAAAAGCCTACAATAATGATTTATGCATTGGAAAAAAATATGCAATACGGGCACGAGTACCCACGGACATGGATATCTTACTATCCGTACCCGCCCCATTAATTAATGGATATTAAAAACCCGTTTATTTTATTCATGGGTACCCATTTAGCTATCGGTTTCATACCCATGACATATTTTATCCGTGGGTAGTCGTGGGTACGGATTTTTTTGTCATCCCTAGTGTGAATAGCAGCACACTTTTAATATCATTGTTGTTTTGTCATCTGTTGCCACTCCAGTAAAGCATATTTACTTCCTGGTCATTCCAATTAATCATCAAGCAGAAATATTGCAGAAAATTTTCACAATAATTTTCTTAGTTTTCATTGTTTTTTTAAAAGCAACACACACTCATTCACCATTAGGCATCTCAACGGGAAGGCTATCATAAAAACCAGACCCGATTCTGGTCCGAACTCATAGGATATTTCAAAAATCAAGTCCAGCCCATTAGGCTTTTTATGCCCACTGAATAATACCCATATACCAAACTCATAATATTTATATTAAGACCATGCTTCAAAATAGTATACAGACTACTAATAACAATTTTACACATTTTACACCACTATGTGCAACATTTAAATTTGGCATTTTAAGGGCCTGCCTACACCATGGACTTGTTGTCTACCAGAAGTCTCCATTAAAAGAACAAACAACATATATAAGTAGGAAAGTAGTAATTATTATTTTTGTGCTTGTAAATAAGTAATTTAGTAGCGAATAAGATAAAGCACGTCACTGTAATATAAATTCGTTTCGGAGTCAATCATCTATTTATAGCAAAATAGCAATGTCTACAGAAAAGTAATATCAGATTAATGTTCAAAATAATGAAAATTTATCTATCTTCTGATAGTAGTCATTCAAGTTGTAAGAATCAGGATAATGTTGTGCATATATTATTAAAAAAACTAAGGAAATTACCTTGAAGAGGGCTAATGTTGTGCCCTCCACCTCTGACATGGGTCTTTTTAAGCCATTAAGGACATAAATTGGAACAATCATGATTAGGCTGCAATCTCGTAGTTAGTATAGAGTGGCAAACAAATGTATGACAGATATAGCTGCAAATCAAAGGCTAATTGTACAAAATATTCTGGCAAAAAAAGGCATTGAGAATTATGTTAGGTAGAAAGCATTATCAAGATTTAACATAAGAAGTTATGTTTTTCCCTCCTTAAAAAGGAATTTTATCCAAAATTTTGAATAATAGATTTGATAAGCAAGATGATTACTCATATAAGTAACGAATTTTGCAGCAGACAAAATTTCACACTAATATCAATGAATGGATTTTTTTTTATACAAAATCTAAAATGCCAATGACGTATTTAGTAGAGCAGTAAACTTAACTATCACCAATACACCATTCTCACCAAAAACATTGACCCAAATCTTAAGCAACAATTCCATCTCTCATTGTCTTCTTTGTGGTTATAGATAGCAACACCTTTCTTCCACCCATCTCATGGCCAAGAAAAAGAAAACTAAACTACCCCCCTCCTCAATTACCACCAGATCTGGTAGCAGAGCTAATTCCGTCCAATCTACCACAGATTCCGATGTTGAGCTTGATGATTCATCTTCGCCTCCTGCGAGATCTGTCTTTGAGCTTCCTGGGAATCATCCTCTGAACAAACTAATTGCGGATATACGTGCTGCTAGTCCTCCTGCGCCTGATAAAACTGGTAAGTCCCCCCTTTTTGTAGACTTGGGTTCTGTGTTAGGAAAGAATGCGCCTGCTACCTCTTCTGCTGGCCGTTTCGATAATGCTTCTTTAGTTGGTGAGGGTTTGATTGGCCTTTGCTCCTCCAATGCTGAAACAAGTCAAGTATTCCAACGCCCTCCACTTGTTCGACAAAACTCCTCAACTAATCAGACTGAAATACCTGTTACCCAATTACCTGCTCATCTTTTCTCCCCGAATTCCCCGACACATAACCTTGAAACCTTTGCAGATCCCGTGCATGTTGCAGCTGCATCGAATCCAAATGCTCCCAAAAAATGGACATCTTTATTTGATTCTCTTCCTCGTGTAGCGGGTGAATTTTTGCCAGTGGAATTCGAGATACCATACGCTGAATCAGGATCTGTCCCTCCTCAGGAGTTACATGATGAAGCAGCAAATTTCTGGAATGAACATATTGTAGGATTTTTCTTGGACTCTAAGCCTCCGTCTGTTGATATGCGAACTACATGTCGATCCTACTGGCAAATCCGTGAGCACATGAAAATGACGTTTGTCGATGGTTTATACTATTTTAAGTTCTACTCTTCTGCGGAGAGGATTCGTGTTCTAGAAGCCGTTCCTTCCATTATTGAAGGAAGACCTTTTATTGTGACACCTTGGAGTGCTTCGATTGATAGAGTCCGTGAACAAGTCCTTTCAATTCCTGTCTGGGCGCAGTTCAACCACATTCCCTCAGTGCTACAACCATTACTTGGCTTGAATTGGCTAGCTTGTCATATAGGTAAACTAAAATGCTTTGATGCAAATACTGTTGCAAGAAGAAACTTAACATATGCTAGGGCCCTGATTGAGATTACACCTGATAAACCATTGCCTGCACAGATCAAAGTTAATTTAGACAATCGTGTGCATTATGTGGATGTCAAGTATAGATGGCGACCAGAAATTTGCATATCCTGCAAATCTTTTGGTCATTGCTCCGTTACATGTCAGCATGTAGCAAATATGCCGCTCCCCGTTAAGACTCCCCTACCTAAGCCACCTAAACGAGTTTGGGTCCCTACTGGTAGATTGTTTGCTCCAAAGGTGGTTGCAGAGGTTGAGATTGAAGTAGTGGAGCCTCCACCAACCACTTTGCCAGTATTTCAGCCGGATCCTGACATTTCTTGGAATGAAAATCAGAATGCTTGGGTTCACTCTCCTACTGGAATGCATTGTGACACTAATGAAGTTTTCTTCATTTTTACTGATGAGAAGAAAGAGGATCGTATCTTCTACACTCCAGATGGTGACAAACTGATTTTGATAAATGATGGTGCAGTTGGAGAAAACAATGAGGTTCTCTTGCAGGATCTTTCATGGGATCATAATCGACTGTTGGCTCCAAACATTGTGGATGACTTAGCTCTTCGTCTTGGCAACTTCAAGCGTTATATGTGTTGATTGGTTTCTAGCACTTATCCTTTGTAAGTTGTAATGTTTTTTTGATGTTGACTTTTTGTTGTATGATAGTGACTGGACACTTCAAACCAGAAATGTTACCCTGTGCATGTGCAGAGTACCCGTTTCTTTCTCTTAATAAAGGTGTTTGCGGTCACCTTAAAAACCGGTCGGCTTTGCAAAAAAAAAAAAAAGTTATTAAGGATGTATTAATAACGTGGTTTAACAGCCAGTGTTCGTTAGAAAAAAAAGATATCCATCATTAGTAGTTGACTGACGAAATGCAGGACAACAAATAAAATAACGACGATATTTTCCTGCTAAAAACATTAGCATCTGTGCATACACTAAACTAGCACGGAAATTCCATTTTTACTGTAACAACTTTAGGTAAACAACAATGTCTGAAAACAATTCCTCCAACTTTAAAAGCAAATACAATACCTTAAAGAAAATTATGATAGACAGGTTACAACAAAACTGTCAACCTCAAAGAATATTTTTTTATATAAGAAGGCAGTAAGAAGTTTGATATTATAATTATATAATGATCTTGCATATGCTGCAGGTAGAACCAGAGGCATCGTTGCTGATGTATACACTATTCAGTGGTGCTAATTCATCAGTGAAAAGTAAGCATACACCAATCCATGCATTATTTGTTTTTTCTTCCATAGCTTTCATACTTGTGTTTTTCTCACAAAAATTTGCTTCCTCATCATTAAAATCTAACTAGCATCCTCCTTTTTATTTTTTTATTTTTTTGAGCAAACAGATTTTTTGATTTTTTGAAAAGAAAGTTTGAGATAATTACTAAAAAGAAAAAGAAATTCTAGACTACAGATACATACATAAGAGTTGAATAGGCGTTCGAAGATACAAGCAAAGCCGATGATAGAAAATATAAAATATGTATGTATGATGTACGTAATGCAAGTGTACTTGGAAATATGACTATAGATCCTGAATATGTGTTTTATTTGAGTCTAATGAGTGAGAGGCAATGAGTATCCTGATATGCAATCCTATTGTATATGCGTGACCTACATAACTACCATATCTTCTAATGTAACTAACGTTATTGATGTTGAAGGGAGGACAGTACTTGCATCAAACCATGTTACCCCTGTGATTATTCCAGCACCGGTTATATGTACATTTTCAATGCTGTGGTGCTGATGGACATATGCAATGGGACTACTGTTGGAATATTTCGACAATTGGGTCACATATGTAAAAATAAAATGTGTTTTGCTATTTTGGTGTAAAGCCTAATTAAAGTGATCCAATTTTCGATTAGAATTAATAGGCTTAAAGTTTAAGTTATCATGGATCTAATGTGTAGATACCGGGGCATTTTATAATTTGTTGAAGGGCCGAATTACAAAATGCCAACTTTATAAATAAAGGGTTATGGTCCCCGAATTACACAAGCCTTAGCAACTCTCTAACCTCTTCTACGCAGAGCTGATTTCAGATCTAGGGTTTGTGTCAATTTGGAAGACCAAACCTAATTCATCTTCTCGTTTAACAACCGACTACGGGTTCAGGTATTGCACTGATTAAATACAGATTCAGGTACGCTTCCGCTAATCAAGTTATTTATTTTCTGATTTATTCTCAATTAAATCAATATGGTTACATATTTGGATCTAGGGTTTCACGATTGGATATTGTTAAAGTATACTGAAATCCTAACAAGTGGTATCGGAGCCAACCATTATTGATTCTATTGGGAATTTTTTTTTTTTTTATACATGTTGTTTTGCCATTTCAGAACAAAAGTTGAATTGTGTTTTCAATTCATACGGTTTATATGTTATGTTTTCATTTCACAACAGGTTGACTTTATTTACTGCGGCTAATAATATTAATTTTTTTTTTTTTTTTTTTTAGTTTAAGTTTTAGATCTATATTGATTCAGATCTATTATCTCCTTCATGTTCTTTCATTGGTTCTATGGATCCAGTATGAATAATGTTAATATAATATAGTTTGTCAATATGTTAATTCAACGGGTTCTGGTTTTTTGTTTAAAAATATATCAAAAACATATGTTTATTACATCTAGTTATAAGTTGCATTCTGCAGCAGCCGGTCTATTGTTATATACTTCTGGTGTCATATATTATACTATATTATTTGTTTTGACCAAGTCTTGAACCCGTTTTATGCATAAAGTTTCGGAAGCTCTAATGAGCGAATCTCATGCTATCCTTACGGGCTTTAAAAAAAAAGTTTTTTTTTTATATACCATGTGCACTGTTTGGAACAATTATTACTTATTGTATGGATGTAGGACATGCCACATTAACTTATTTGTCATATAATGTTTCATGGCATGTGTATGATGTTTCGGTAACCTGTCATGATGCTTTTATTTTATGCCTTTTGGGTTTGGTTTATAATATTTTGCATTTGTGTTGCTTAATCTAATTAGCTATCATGTTTGAATCTTTGACCAATTCGCCTACATTTTAGGATGATGATTAGTATGTTACTTTATTATGGTCAAACTATAGTAACTTCTACGGTTTAAAAAAAAAAAAAGTTTTTTTTTTTTTTTGGTTCGGTTGACAGTATAAAAAAAAAAGCACATGTTATATTATGCTTCAGATATACATCATGGTTACTTCAGTCATTCAGGTTATTCAGTATGATACTTATTATGTCGTTTACACATAATTTTATGTGGTAATTGATCATGACATTCATCTATGATATCGTGATTTATTTATGATGTCTTATATCATATTTATTAAGGAAATGCCATGATTGTAACTGCATACCTAAAGCAACAGATTATGACAACTATGACTAAAATTCATTATGCTATTATTATAATTTTGAGTTTTTCAAATGTCATATAGACCTAAAGCATTGAGAGTGTTTTATAACACTCAAAATTTATTAATACATATATTAAGGATAAATTCAAATATAATTTTGGCGTCTCTTTACAGTTGTAAATATTTTACATTAGTAGTGAATTAACTTTAAAATAATATGTCACCAAAGTGACCTCTATATTTTGGTGGTTCATGAAAATGTTTAATATTTGTGTGTTGTTATTCATGCGAATATTAGTCGGCCCAAAGGAAGGCTAATGTTTGGCCGAATCACTTACACATGTGTGATGATAAATATGTGACAATTATAAGGTTTTTCGAGTGAATAATTAATCGGCCCAAAGGAAAGTTGTTATTTGACTTGAATTTATTGTCAGTATTTGATCATTACAACAAGAGTACCACTTACAGTTAATATTACTGTCCAAAGACTTGATATTAATGTGTACTAGGTTTCTTGAGAAGAGACTTACCAATTATTTAAATTTACTATGGTTGATATTTGGCTATGAGCATATACGGTCAATCTTCATTTTATTTTTTGTTCATTTTCAGCTAATTTAACTGAATTATTTGTCAATTTAAAGAATATTTCCATCTTGTTTTGGGATAAATATAAGGATTTGTATGAGAGCATGTTATTTGTTCTTGACTTTATAGATTTAACTCTTGTAACTAAGAGGGTTACAACCAACCTACTACGGTTAAATATTCTTATAATGTTATGAAGAATATTGAAAGGTGATAGAATTCAAAGGCAAGAGTTAAATGCTTATTAAGTAAATACTTCAGAAGATTTCAAGGATGTGTTATAGGTAACGATAACTAATTTTGTATAAGTTATCTACTGAGAATTGAAACGGTTTTTGTGAAAACAATAAGGGAAATCAAACACTCTTTGTGGTGCTTGATTACATAAAGTCAAAGTAAAAGAAATATAAATGAGTACTATACGGAAAAAGATATTGCTTCAAAAGTTAAAGACGCTCAAGTTGTCGTTATTTTTTGTGCTATCTTCAGTATATTCATTTAAAGATTAAAATTATTTTAAGAATAATATGTTATCTTATTGGGCTAATTTAGCGCTTTGGTAACTAAAATAGAGATTGAAGTTTTTATGATTGAAAAGTACTCATTTGATATACATTATAAATAAATGTATGAATAAGGATTAAGAAGTCGCTAAGGATCTCAAAGAAAAGAAATAACATACGGATTTTTTTTTATAGTTGTTTCTTTAACGAGATATACGGACATATAAAGTAAAATATACTTGATATTTTATAGTTATTATTGAAATTTAAGTCAATTTTTTTGGATTTATTTGATATATTTTTTATGCTGTCATTTAGACAGATTTCGGTTTTATATTTCTAACGTGAACATATTAGGTTATTATTGTTCATCAAGAAATAGTAATGTTAATTTATGAATAAATTCCAAATCTTATGTAATTGAAGCTCATACAAGTTATGGCTACTTATGCTAAATAACTTATGTAATGATATCTCAAATTTTGTTTTGGTGACTAATATTTTTTTTGTTTCAGTTTACTGAGGAATTATAGATTGAGGTATCATAAATATAGAAAATGCTTTATTGATATTCTAAGGGATTTAAAGTTTTTTTTTTTTTTATGAACCCACACTAAGGAAAAGTTTTAAAGCGGGAATTGCAAAAGTTATTTTGAGGATGTTGAGTTTGGGGGGAGAAATAAAGTAATATCATTGTCTTTAAAGAGAATCATTATCTTTGATTCAACTGCGGTTGCTTCTTCGCTTAAAGTTTAAGATTTGTTTTCTTTTATTAGGAAGAAGTAAATTAAGAATCATAATAAGACGATGTTGAAGATAATTTTTTCTACTGTTTCAAGAAAACAAACTCAACAACCTCAAAATGCAAAGATCACTATGGAAATCCACCTAAATAGGAAGAAATGCTATTTCAGATTATTGTGTAGTATTTCTTCATAAAGATAAATAATGGATTGATAAAGATGATGATATGGACTTACATCAATCCATGTAAGGTACTAATTGAAAATGTGGATTTAAGAAATGAACATATATCATAAATCTATATGGATAATGAAGTTTGAAATCTCCCTCTAACTTAAGTAATAAGATCATTGGTTATGAATAACTATTCAAAGCCAAAAGGGATCAAGTGGGTAATATTGAATTTTATAAGGCACTTTTATTGAAATCGCTATTATTAAAAGGAAATTTTATTTTCTTTAAAGAATGTTTCATTTTGGACTTAGTAAACGATTCTTTAGAATCGATCGCTTTGGAGCTTACTACAGTTTGTACTTTTGAGCATTATCTGATGGAGATTAAAGTTATGTTTCAATGGAGACATTGGTGAAACTACTTAAGAAACTCATTTATGGATTAGTTTTTTGTATTTGGGATTCAAATACACCATTATTTTTCATGGGGTGATATTTGGATTATTACAAAAGAATTAGGAAGATAAATGCTTAAAAGATTTGTTATGTAAACTGCGATTCAGTTGATTTTCTTTTACCAAAACAGATAAATGTTGCAATCCTTGAAACTAAAGAAATGCAATAGATTTTTCATGCATTTGCAGTTTGAATTCCAATGCATACTAATGTATATACACATATGGATATGCGTGTATTATTTTATTTGACAGATACCTTACTGATATTAAAAGTGGATCACTAATTTAGTAGCCAAAATGGTTATGAGATATCTTTAAGGAATAAAATAAAACATCATATGCTCATAGATAAAAGATCGGATCGGTTGGAGATCATCAAGAATTACGATCCAAATATTTTGGATGTCATTATCGTAAAAGATCCACTTCTAACAATGATAATATATTTTATGGGTGAAACTATATAAGGGAAAAGTGTCACTTAGGCACTTATAGTTTTCACCACTTTGAAAATATCGTCTTTGGTTAATTATAAGACATCCAAATATGGAAAATAATAATGAAATTTTATCACAAGCCTTCAGTTATTGATAAAGAATTGAAAGACCAAGTAGTATTGTGACAGTAAAGTATATATTATTTTCCAATAAGGGAAGAGTGCAAAATATATTGTAAATCATAGAGCATATTTAAACAAACTCCATTATGGAGGATCCGCTTACCAAAAGATTATCACCTAAGGTCTTTCATGAGCATGTAGCTCAATTGGTGTAACTTTTATGTAAGGGTATTTTGGTTCAGGGGGAGTTTGTATTTGGTATTGTCATATGACTCATTGCTCTATACTTCAGTTACAGATATATGCATATCAAGTTCTTTTTCTGATCAGAAATAAAGTAATGAAGTTTTCTTTGCACTCAGATTGTTTAAATATTAAACGTTTTGATCTCACTAAAGAAGGACCAGTTGGAAATAGACATGTATAGATCACATTTCATGTAATTTCCATGCTACGCATCCATGATTGATCTATGTCATTTGACTGTATTGATATATGTGACCATTGATGGGTTTAGTTACGATAAATGTAACGAATGCCGCTTTGATCCTTTGTCAATGCAATTAATGGACGAGATTGTTTTAGATACACCATATGTTATAAATAGCAAATTTTGGAGCTCATAAAGTTAAACACATTTTAAGGTTATTTCATATGTGGCCCAGGGGGAGATTGTTGGAATATTTCGACAATTGGGTCACATATGTAAAAATAAAATGTGTTTTGCTATTTTGGTGTAAAGCCTAATTAAAGTGATCCAATTTTCGATTAGAATTAATAGGCTTAAAGTTTAAGTTATCATGGGCCTAATGTGTAGATACCGGGGCATTTTATAATTTGTCGAAGGGCCGAATTACAAAATGCCAACTTTATAAATAAAGGGTTATGGTCCCCAAATTACACAAGCCTTAGCAACTCTCTAACCTCTTCTACGGAGAGCTGATTTCAGATCTAGGGTTTGTGTCAATTTGGAAGACCAAACCTAATTCATCTTCTCGTTTAACAACCGACTACGGATTCAGGTATTGCACTGATTAAATACAGATTCAGGTACGCTTCCGCTAATCAAGTTATTTATTTTCTGATTTATTCTCAATTAAATCAATATGGTTACATATTTGGATCTAGGGTTTCACGATTGGATATTGTTAAAGTATACTGAAATCCTAACAACTACGAATTGAGATCGTTGGCTGACCATTTTGCAGTAGCGACTCAAATCAGGACTTAGCTTTTGCTGTATTATGGCGACCACCTACTATATCTAAATTAAACCAATAAAGCAGCATAATATATAAATCGTGTCAACTATCATATTCTTTTGCTACATGAGTAGTTTATATTAGCACATAACTTGTCCGTAAAGCATTCATTTGAAAATCTTGAAGCTGTTCATATATATATTTAATAGTAAATAAAGTATATATGTTATGTGGATACCTCTTAAGCATGATTTCATCAACATGACTTCCTCTACTTCTTATTGCTCACCAAATCCCATTTTCATCAATGTATGGTTCCTGTCACTGTTTTCCACTGTGCAGGCTCTTGATAATAATGTTGTATCATTATTGAATCAAATACAGTTGTTATGTAACGGCCCGCAAATCCGTACGATCTGAGTCGACTAATAACACCACACGTTCAACCCAAATTGCACAGAAATACGAATCATTATTTGAAAGAAGTTAGAGGATGAGAAATAGAAAGAAAGAAATGTTAGAATAGAAGAAAACAAAGAAGACAAATCTCACAGCGGAACGAATAAAATATATTATATAACATAACTTTGAAATACAATTCGGTAACTTTATATACATACCATTATTAGAGCACAACAGCTATTTCTGGAACAGTTATAAATACCTGTTTCCAGATACAAACGTGGTACACAGCGGAATATATGATAGTATATAGCTAACTGGTGAAGCCTCTTGCTTCCAGCTCTTCCAAGTGAATCTGAATAATCCCGACTACTTGACTGCCCGTACAAATTTGGGCACCCTAGAGTTTAGGGTAAACAAAAAAAAAAAACTCTGGGTCAGTCATGGGACTGGTGTGAGTAAACTCCAATCATTTGTTTAACTTTAAAAATCCTTTCGAAAGAAAAGATAATCGTAAGACCGATCCACACATAAACACGAATGGTTTTACCTTACGATAACCCAAAGTATTTTTGATATCAAATCCAGTGATATTATAATAATGTCTACATCAAATAAATAACAATCTAGCGGAACGGTAGCATCTCACGCTCCATATATAATATTAAATCAAAAACCGCAGGGCGCTTATTGGAGATTAGATTTCCAACATGACAAGGTATGGTACAACCTTCCGATAGTATATCTCTAGAGAGGAATACACTGAGTTCAACAAGAACGTCTTGCAACCCGGCCCACACATGACCGACCACTCATTTCGCTTGAGTGTATCGAATGTATATCACCAACGGTTGGGAACAGCAACCGTTTCCCGAAAAGGGATAGCATCGATAGATTAAAGAAGTAAAAGGAATTTCTCCAGATAGGTGATTATACACCCTAATGGGAGCGACCCATATAGCCATGCTGCCTACCTGATTTTTGTCATTTCCCAGTTGTTGAGGCCTGAGGCTACGACTACTTTCCATTCATTGATAGCACAATCACTATGAATGCCACATTGTCAGATCTATTAATCATTAATTGATTTGCATAAATATATTCTCGATATTATGCTAAGAGAATAAATCCTCCGCCACCATATATATTTATACAGACCAACATATGCGATCATTGGAAATACTTTGTCAGACATTCGTCCATATACGTTCGTTCTGGGATTGAACGAAACCGAAGGCACAATTTCTATTAATAGAAAAAGCCCTTGCACTTTACTCCGTCTTCGATTATCTTTATATAATCTGATTCGTAACGCTACTGCCAGTACGGAGTGGTTCTCGGATAATAATCCAACCGATCTCTCCATATTGACAACGATATTGGCAAACACTTCGATAGTCGGTTATTTAACTATCGAAGAAAAACAAACAAACATTCATCCATAGCATCAAACCATCACTGGGCCCGTTAATTAATATTTCATTAATTAAATCACCTATCCCATTTCCTTATCAATATTTTTAGACAAATATTTTCAATTATCATCTTGGCCTTTTCGCTATTTGGAAAAACATTTCCGTATATCACCTTCTTTTATTTTCTGTACTTAGAAAATATCCTTTACTTATAATTGGAAATATTCCAATCATTTATTTCTTCTGTGACCGTTCATTTATTTCTATACTCGGGAAATATTTATTATTATATTTCCAAATTTCCACTTACTTGGGTTAAACGAATGTTGTGTAAAACATCGTTACAACAACGCAAAACACTGCATTCAACTAACTCTTATTTTAACATTTCTCTTCGAGACTGGATCATGCTATTTATCGGTTGAAAATGAAATCAATCAAGTTGGGGGTATAACTACCTCTCAGACCTTGACTGAAAACATCCTTAACTTCGAAATAGACAACACCACTTACCTCGAATGATCAACATCACCAATTATTCATTTTTAAACTCGTATACGTTTCGCTTTCTAATTTTACCAGATTTAATTATAGATTTTCTTTTTGTTTATAGTATTCTATTTTCAATTTCGTTTCCTTACCGGATTCATATATATATATATATTGATATATAGATTTCTAATTATCAAATTATCTTAAAAATATTCTAACTCCTTAAATTTCCGGAAAATTTCGCCATAACCTCCTTTGTACCTGTCGATAGTTCAAACCTCAACTCGCCTCTCAAGGCCCTTTCCATTCAAAAAGAAAATCAAAAAGCAAAGTGGTTTGCCAATTCGACGCATAAAATCTCATTTGGAATTTAAACGTGTACCTTTTTGTTGGGCACATAAATTAAAATCTTCGTACACTTCATCCCATACCTGTCTAACACATATACGTCCATTCCCAGTTTATTCTAAATCAATTCGTCATTTTTAACTCAATTTGCTAATTAATTTCCTACTTAGCTATTCTGCCTATTTCACTTCTTATTTGAACATAACACATTCAAATAAAATTTTAATCTTGCTTATAAATCAATTAAATTCCATTTTCCATTCAATTTCCATATTCGATTTCGAATGTGAATTACAAACCCCATCCACCTATTCAACATCCAATTCAACCCAAAAGTCCATTAACTAATTTTTCTTCTAATTAGTTAATTCTATTCAATAACTAAAAATCTGATTTTTGTCTCAAAAATCATTCCACATACTACATTGGAGTTCATACTTATTTTACATCTCCAGTCTGGATTTTCCTTATGGAAATTCGGATTTTATTTCCTAAAAATCCTTTTTATTTAATTAAATAAACCGTTATGGTTTTTATATGATTTTGGCGCTATTTTCTGAAAATTTGATTTTGACATAACTCAAAATTTATACGACGAAATCCAGTTTTTTCTCTTCCATTAGAAAGTTATTATCAAACGGTCCTGATGATTCTTGTTTCAAAGAATTCCGACTTAAATTGAGTTCTATATACTCAATTGAAGTTCGGAACGCCAATTTACGAACTGCAGCGCTACGGCGAGTTCGTTTTAATTATATATATACACATGTTTAAACTTCGTTTATAATAAATTCAGCTCCATTCTGATATATTTTTAATATATATCAAATCGGTTTCCCAATTCAACATAATATTTTCGATTAACTATAATTGTCGATTTTTCCTTACTCGGTAATATATTTATTTATACTTCGATCTTCTATATTTAATTTCAATTCCCTTTATAATTAAATTGTTTATAAAATTCGATATAATCGAATTTCAATTATAAACCCATTGAATTTTTCTCAATTTAGCTTATATTCCGAATTCTGAAATATAATCAATCGTTTTGTTTCAAAACACTTGCCAATTTACTTTTAATTTCCTATTTGAATTTAAATGGTTTAAATTATCCAAATGATAATTTATTTCACCAAATTTATAACACTTTTTATAAATTCAACTTCCTTGTTTCATATATTTAAACAAGTTCCGTTTTCAAATTTCTATTTGAAACTCCATCCCATTGATATTCCAAATTGCGGAATAAATACCGCTGTTCCTTTTCAAATGATTTCAAATTCTATTTTTAAATTCATATTTCAATTTAAATATTCAAATTATCTCTTGATAGTTAATTAATTATATTTATAAACATCATTTTATAATTTTCCTTGTTTTATATTTAAACAAGTCTATTTCGAAAGCTATTTAAAACCAACATCTTATTTTGGAAATTTCTATTTATAATAACTTATATATATAAAACACCCAATTTATTTTCATATTCAATTTAACTTTTATTTAAATAAATTCAAATTAATCAAATTCAAATCACAAATCCTTACGGATTTATTTTATTTCAATTTATATTCTGAACATCAGAATAAATTCCATCGTTTATTTCTTTAAACGATTCCTCCATTTCTATTTTTAAATTCACATTTGAATTTAAATATTCAAATTATCCAATGATAATTTTTCCATTTTATTTATAAACATTGTTTATAAATTCAATTAAATTTCCTGTGTTATTTAATTTATAAATGTAACGACCTGGATTTTTCGGCTATTCATATTCGAATATTTAAATTGTTTTAAATATTATATTTCAATTATTTATGTAATTTAATATCAAATTCGCTAATTAAACGACGAATGAACGTTTATATTTATATTTATTTTAAAATGAACTCAAAACTGCATGGTAGTTCGTAAAATTGAATTTCAACTTCAATTGATCATACCGAACTCGTGTTAAGTCGGATTTCTGTGAAACAAGAAGCGTATGAATCTAGTTGATAATATTTTTCTAATGGAGGAGAAAAATCAAATTTCCGTATTGTAGATTTTATTTTACGTCCAAATGAAATTCTGAAATAGTCGCTGAGGAATCGTTTATACGCCGTAACGGATTATTTGATATAATTAAATATTGGCTTCGAATTTGGTCAAGTCCTTTGGGGCGTAGTTATAATTTAATTTTTAGAATTTTACTGTAATTTTTAATTCACAAAATAAGCAACTTTTTATTTGGAGTATTTTGCACCCTGTAGCAACATTGTGGGGTTTCACAATATAAGTTAACCTACCGACATTATTATATTTTTGTGATCGTGGCACACTGATGAGCGCGACGGTATATTTATTTCTGTCGATAGCGAATCGTATGCAGACGGAGACTTACGTAACGGGGTACGTTAACTATAAAACCATTGCATGCATGACTCTTCCCAATATATATCTTGCTGTCCAGCCTACCATGTTCCCTTAGCAACCGACAGTATCTTATCAACATGATAGCTTAAGTTCAATCAAGCTGCCAACTCCATTGTGTTTTCCAATCAATCCATGTATGAGCACATAGCCAACCTACCATTTTTGTTCTGTCCTTCCTGTCAGCTAATCTACCCTGCGGATTGATTGAAATAAACACATTGCAGACTTGGAAGTGAAAACTCTTGCACACTTAAATCAAAGCAAGCGTCTAACATTTTCTTTTCAACTACTACTTCTGTGCTACCCTATATGTTTCATTTCATGGCCAATCAACAGCTTAAGTCATTCTTCCTTGTACTTTAAGGACACAGCTACGAAAGGATGGAACGATGCAAACCTATCCTACATCCTATAACTAGCTTTAATGCCGTGTACCCCAAAACTCAATTACGTGATTGTCAAACCACATCCGTGACTGCCAAGGAATCACGTATTATAAATACGGGGTCTTCATCATTTTTCTCTTGACAAAAAAAAAATATATACATATATTAATATATACGAATTGAACTCCACATTAAAACAGTCTCTGTTCTCCCCTCACAAATACTGTTACTAACGAAAGCTCCCATACAAATTGGCAAACGAAAGTAACAACACAGATGATGGAGTGGTGTCGTACGATGGTGTTTTGAGCCCTTGGTAGTCCTCGTTTAAGTTTTCAGTGTGCTGAAGGGGGTCTTGCGAATGGAAATGGTGGCGGGCTACATGGCAGTCAGGGGTGTTGTACGTGGTAAAAAGAGAGGGAAGGAGCTGCGTTCAGCAACTGGGAGTGCACTGCAAAGGAGGGAGAGCGTTGTGGGGAAGAGAGAGGTGTGTATGGGGAGGCTCGCATCTACATGAGTGTATATGGGTACGTGTCTTTAAGCTTTAAAAAGAGTAAATATAAAAATGAAGGAAAGTGGCATGGTACTTTTACTGGTGGCGTTCATATATGTATGCGGCACTTGGAGAAGAAAAATAATAAGAAGGATTTGCTGGTTTCGCTCGATCAACAAACGTTTTGTAGTGGCGTTCTAGTATGGAAGGATGCTGAAACGTTGGACGTGAAGGATGTTGTGGAGTTGAGAGCTGCGCGGTTGGCATGGGGACAGGTCGGAAGGACGGTGGTAACGACTATAATAGGGAAATGAAGTTGCGGGTTGCGTTTTATTCATGAGGAGGGTTGCAGTTGTCCATGCGAACCATATTGGTAAGAAGGAAGATGGACAGTGGGCCTTGGGCCTTAAACGTTAACAGAAGACATGAATAAAAATATGCAGTGTATGGAAAGGGGAGATAGAAAACAAAAAGCAGACCGGAAAAAAATTGGTGTTAAGGAGAAACCGCACGGGAGAAGAACAGTAGCGCATGTTTTAAAGAGGACTAAGCTTAAGGTATATTATTATAATAATAATTATTATTACCATTATAATTATATATGTAGTAGTTTATAAATTATACGTATCGCATCAGAATCACATGAGACCAAAAGCGATGGGATCACAGAGGAAAATACTATGCTGTTGAGCAAGTCCAGAAAGGAATGGAAGCAACCGAAATTTCGTATAATTTTAAATAACATGAACAACGTGAACCGTCAACTGCAAATAAAGGTGAGTTAATTCTCACACTTTTCTGAAATACTTTGAGGTGCTAAATTCATATAAATTTAAATTGGTTGATTGGATGCCTTGGATTCCTATGGTTGCTTTAATGGTTGACGTTAATTTTGTTATCGTCATTTAAATTATTCCTGTCTACTGATATGAAATATTTTAATGACCTGTGTTGCAGAGAAGAACAGGTAGGAGGAATCAAACCGGTTCCTCAAACCTTTAATGTGCTGTTATTTTATATTTTATATGAAATGTTTGAAAACCCGTTGACTTCAAACCCTGTTGATTGTTGGTTGTTGATTGCGATTGAACTTTGAATCAATATATAGTATTGATTGGGGAATAAATAGCAGATGGTCATGATATACACCGTTTTATAAAAGTTCGATGCACCGTCAGATGAATCGCTAGAAAAAAGTTATGAAATTATTTTATAACAAATATAGATGTTTAAGATACATTATTTTCAATAAAGTTCTAATAAGGAGAATAAACCAACTACATAAATATGTTGATTGGTTTAACCAAATTGACCGTGCGCAAAGCACGTGCTTATTAAGTGACTATTAAAAACGATTTTACTTAGCTAATTCAAGTGGCCAGATTTTACGAACAATTAGAACGGGTTACATTGATATTGATTAAATAAAATCAAAGTGAATAGAATTATTTAGATATTTTTAAATGGCAAGATTTAGAATGATTAACTAACTGGTTAGTCGTGTTTAGAGTTGAACAGCTAACGGTGTTAACTGAAATTGTTATTTTAATTAGTTAGCTAATTTAAGAAGGACCGTTAATGGTAAAACAAACCCATGTCTATTCTGATAAGAAGGGTAAAGGATGATTATTATTTATTTTATAATAATCAAATGGGATTATCTAAATTAATTAGTTTGGTGATTAACTTAAATGGGAAGATAAATTAAGATTTGATTAACAAGTTAATCATGTTAGAGTTGAATAAGTCAACTGGTTAACAAAAATGGATTTATCAAATTAATTTATATTTGATGGGAATGATAATTGGTTAAGTAAACCATATTTTAAATGTGAAATTTGATTAACATTTAACAATAATCAAATTGGAAGTCTTGGGACTTAAAAGGGAAATGGGATTTTGGGAAAAGATAAGGCTCATTAATATTTTAAATAGATTATATTAATGAAAATAGAAGTTAAGTTTAAATCGTGGCTTAAAGAGAAACCCTTATTTGAAATCCTATTTAATCGGATTTATAAAATCCTAGATTTCGACGGAGTATGAAACCCAAGGAGTAATGAATATATTAGAAATGGCATTTGAGCCAGAGTATAAATTTAAAGCATTGGAGTTAACTGGAAATCAGAGGAGATGAGTGGTTTCTAAATGTTCATCTGATATTGGTTTCGGCCTTCGGGGTCAATATTTAGAGCATTATTTTCTGACGATTAAGAACTAGTGTAGATATGAAAAGGGAAGTCGAAAGGTAAACCCAAAATTGAATTAGAGTAGTTAAACGAGATCAGTTATAAAGATGCGATATAGATTGTTTCAAAGAAAAGATAGTGTTTCATAAAGAGGGAATTAAAATAAGATTTGTTGTGATATGGAAATAAGAATTGGTTTTTGTATTACAACTGATATTCATCTTACGATAAGAACGTTGTTGATCAAGGTCTGAGAGGTAATTAAAATACCCCAACTTGGACAACTTCAGGATTATCAAAAGATGATATCAGTCGTAATGTTGAAGAGGTGAGAATAAATTATTGTGGGAAAATAACAGTGTAATGTCATTGAAGATTTGGAAATATAAGATTCCAAAATAAAAGGATTATAAAGGGGTTAGAGAATATGAAATGTTATTTCCTAATAAAGAAAATAAAAAGGGAAATTGGTAAAAGTATAACGGCATTTCAAAGTTAGGAAATGAGATTTAACTGGGTTTATTCTAAAAGAATAAGTGGTGGTTTTGGTATTCAAATAATAAAGCCAAGGAAGATGTCATAATAATTATTTTACGAATGATAAGTGATTCGATAAGATAAATGAGAAATGTAGGGCCAAGTGATGCTGTGTATAAACCAATGGATCTGTTTGTTTTATGGTTGTTTATTTTGATAGTTAAATAACCGACTATCAAAATCTGACCCAACGTTATTGGTACGGGAAGACCGGGATCAAATTTATATTCGAAAACCATTCTGACCAATAAATACGAATGCGTCGAAGATGCTAGTCGAGATGGAGCAATTGAAGACCGTAAGTCTCCATGAGCGGAAGAACTATTGTTAAATACCTCTGGCTGATCCCCAGAGTTAACGATGATTCTGTCGTGATTGGAATCTGCGGATTACAAGGACTACTCGCTACTGATCTATAGGGTGATTCCTAGGATGCGGTAGGAGGGTGCCTTCGGTTCATCCTGTTCCTGGATGACGTGTATGGACGATGTGAATGGTGGCCAGATGTTTCAAAAAGTCGATTATAGCCTCAAGCCTCATCAACCGGGAAATGACAAAAATCGGGCAGGCAGCATGGCTATGTGGGTCGCACCCATTAGGGTGTATTGTCACCATCTAGAGAATATTCATATTTGTTACTTCTTTTCATTTCTGTATCTCCCGGGGATTACGGTGGTCGCGCGACAAAAAGCCGTAAGGTGACAATATGCTCGATACACTCAAGGGAAATGAGTGGTCGGTCATGTGTGGGCCGGGTTGCAAGACGTTCTTGTTGAACCCAGTGTATTCGTCTCTAGAGGTACACTATCGGCAGGTGGTCCCATACCTTGTCATAGTTGGAAATCCAATCTCCAATAAGCGCCCGCGGTTTTTGTTTGTATACTATATGTGTGGAGCGTGAGATGCAAGCGTTCTGCTAGATTCTATTTAATTGTATTTAGACACTATGATAATATCAGGAGAAGATATTGATTTCAAACGATTTGGGTTATAGTAAGGTAAAAACCGTCCGTGTTTATGTGTGGACTGGTCTTACTATTATCCTTTTATTTCAAAAGGATTTCAAAGTTAAACAAGTTGGTTGCTGTATGAATTTATCACTGAAAAGTATTTCAGACTGATCCGGGTGAATTTTGTTTTAAATCAAATGTGCTCGGGTCAGACCAAGCATATTTACAGGTCAGGTTCCCGCTGGAAGCAACAGAGATGGAGTTGAAGTCGAGACGTATTCCATATATATACGGGTACTGGTTTATTTCCGCTGTATGTTGTATTGATCTGAATGTATACTCTGATGTTGTGAAATACAATTTTTGTATAAAGTATTTCTGATTATTATATTTTGTCCATTCCGCTGTGAGACTCTGATCTTCTTATTCTTCTATTCTAATATTTCTTTCTTTCTTTTCTCACCCTCTAACTTCTTTCTATTAGCTTTCTGGGCTTTCGATATTTGATTTTGGACACGGGACGTGTTAGTGTCTGGATTCGAGTGTCGAAATTTCCGGGTCGCTACAGTTGGTATCAGAGCAATGGTTTAGGAATAACCTTGGCTCTGTGGTGTAACTCGATAGAGATTGGGTTAGTAATACCCTAGATCGAGTTGAATGTATATTTGAGCGCGTATTTGTTAATTGATATAAAAATTGTTTTTATATGGTGTTGATTGGTTTGTCGAGTGGTTTAAAAATTCTGGTCGATGCAGGGTGCACACTGTATCGAAAAGTTTTTGTAAACCCTTGAACGAAGTAATTCGACATAGTATTGTTTTGAAAAGATGGGTAAATGAAATAATTTTGCTCAAAATTATATTATTTTTATTATTAAAGAATAAATTTTATGAAATTATTATTATGTATGGATGTGTCGATGGTTGTTAGTATAATTAAATAAGATTTTAAATTTAGGAGGTTATATATTGAACTGATTTGAACTAGGTTGAGAGCTGATTTGGAATAAATAAATTGAAATGAGATTCAAATATACTGAATTTGAATGGTATATATATACAAGAGTTAGTTATGAATAAATTATCAAGGGAACTGAATTGTATGATTTAAAATATGGATTTGAATTGGATTTAGAACCAATAAATGAGTCGAGTTTTTAAAATGAGATTCAAGTATATTGAATTTAAAGGGCACCCAAAATGGATTGAATTGTATGAAAGTGATAATCTGGGTATTTAATCCATTAATAGTTTAGCTAAGAAGTTGAATGGACTGAAAAGAAAGAAACTCTAGCATAACGGCTTTTGGATGGAATTATATGATATAGCTGGTATCAGTTTTGCATTGGAAGTTGAGTAAAGGGTTGATTACCAGAAGGCTATGATAATTGGCTTGATCACGGAGATTGAAGCACAGATTGGGAAATGAAGAGCTGTTGATTGATTTGCTTCGGAACTGGGATGAAGTGGCCCGACAAAAAGGTAAACCTTAATATTATTGATTGGATGTTTGAATTTATACCCGAGATGGGTAGCCGTTTGACTTTTATTTTCTTTGGATCGACATGTGAGGCCGGAGTGGCAGGTGAAGTTGTTTGGATTGAACAGTACAGAGGAGGTGCTGGCAAATCTTGTCGTAAAGTCGTAAAGTTAGAAACATTTTTGATAATGTTTTAAATAAATTATTTTGAAAATAATCAAGTTCGGAGCATCCTTTTTACCTAGCAATTTCGAGGACGAAATTTATATAAGGGGGGAAGAATGTAACGACCTGGATTTTTCGGCTATTCATATTCGAATATTTAAATTGTTTTAAATATTATATTTCAATTATTTATGTAATTTAATATCAAATTCGCTAATTAAACGACGAATGAACGTTTATATTTATATTTATTTTAAAATGAACTCAAAACTGCATGGTAGTTCGTAAAATTGAATTTCAACTTCAATTGATCATACCGAACTCGTGTTAAGTCGGATTTCTGTGAAACAAGAAGCGTATGAATCTAGTTGATAATATTTTTCTAATGGAGGAGAAAAATCAAATTTCCGTATTGTAGATTTTATTTTACGTCCAAATGAAATTCTGAAATAGTCGCTGAGGAATCGTTTATACGCCGTAACGGATTATTTGATATAATTAAATATTGGCTTCGAATTTGGTCAAGTCCTTTGGGGCGTAGTTATAATTTAATTTTTAGAATTTTACTGTAATTTTTAATTCACAAAATAAGCAACTTTTTATTTGGAGTATTTTGCACCCTGTAGCAACATTGTGGGGTTTCACAATATAAGTTAACCTACCGACATTATTATATTTTTGTGATCGTGGCACACTGATGAGCGCGACGGTATATTTATTTCTGTCGATAGCGAATCGTATGCAGACGGAGACTTACGTAACGGGGTACGTTAACTATAAAACCATTGCATGCATGACTCTTCCCAATATATATCTTGCTGTCCAGCCTACCATGTTCCCTTAGCAACCGACAGTATCTTATCAACATGATAGCTTAAGTTCAATCAAGCTGCCAACTCCATTGTGTTTTCCAATCAATCCATGTATGAGCACATAGCCAACCTACCATTTTTGTTCTGTCCTTCCTGTCAGCTAATCTACCCTGCGGATTGATTGAAATAAACACATTGCAGACTTGGAAGTGAAAACTCTTGCACACTTAAATCAAAGCAAGCGTCTAACATTTTCTTTTCAACTACTACTTCTGTGCTACCCTATATGTTTCATTTCATGGCCAATCAACAGCTTAAGTCATTCTTCCTTGTACTTTAAGGACACAGCTACGAAAGGATGGAACGATGCAAACCTATCCTACATCCTATAACTAGCTTTAATGCCGTGTACCCCAAAACTCAATTACGTGATTGTCAAACCACATCCGTGACTGCCAAGGAATCACGTATTATAAATACGGGGTCTTCATCATTTTTCTCTTGACAAAAAAAAAAATATATACATATATTAATATATACGAATTGAACTCCACATTAAAACAGTCTCTGTTCTCCCCTCACAAATACTGTTACTAACGAAAGCTCCCATACAAATTGGCAAACGAAAGTAACAACACAGATGATGGAGTGGTGTCGTACGATGGTGTTTTGAGCCCTTGGTAGTCCTCGTTTAAGTTTTCAGTGTGCTGAAGGGGGTCTTGCGAATGGAAATGGTGGCGGGCTACATGGCAGTCAGGGGTGTTGTACGTGGTAAAAAGAGAGGGAAGGAGCTGCGTTCAGCAACTGGGAGTGCACTGCAAAGGAGGGAGAGCGTTGTGGGGAAGAGAGAGGTGTGTATGGGGAGGCTCGCATCTACATGAGTGTATATGGGTACGTGTCTTTAAGCTTTAAAAAGAGTAAATATAAAAATGAAGGAAAGTGGCATGGTACTTTTACTGGTGGCGTTCATATATGTATGCGGCACTTGGAGAAGAAAAATAATAAGAAGGATTTGCTGGTTTCGCTCGATCAACAAACGTTTTGTAGTGGCGTTCTAGTATGGAAGGATGCTGAAACGTTGGACGTGAAGGATGTTGTGGAGTTGAGAGCTGCGCGGTTGGCATGGGGACAGGTCGGAAGGACGGTGGTAACGACTATAATAGGGAAATGAAGTTGCGGGTTGCGTTTTATTCATGAGGAGGGTTGCAGTTGTCCATGCGAACCATATTGGTAAGAAGGAAGATGGACAGTGGGCCTTGGGCCTTAAACGTTAACAGAAGACATGAATAAAAATATGCAGTGTATGGAAAGGGGAGATAGAAAACAAAAAGCAGACCGGAAAAAAATTGGTGTTAAGGAGAAACCGCACGGGAGAAGAACAGTAGCGCATGTTTTAAAGAGGACTAAGCTTAAGGTATATTATTATAATAATTATTATTATTACCATTATAATTATATATGTAGTAGTTTATAAATTATACGTATCGCATCAGAATCACATGAGACCAAAAGCGATGGGATCACAGAGGAAAATACTATGCTGTTGAGCAAGTCCAGAAAGGAATGGAAGCAACCGAAATTTCGTATAATTTTAAATAACATGAACAACGTGAACCGTCAACTGCAAATAAAGGTGAGTTAATTCTCACACTTTTCTGAAATACTTTGAGGTGCTAAATTCATATAAATTTAAATTGGTTGATTGGATGCCTTGGATTCCTATGGTTGCTTTAATGGTTGACGTTAATTTTGTTATCGTCATTTAAATTATTCCTGTCTACTGATATGAAATATTTTAATGACCTGTGTTGCAGAGAAGAACAGGTAGGAGGAATCAAACCGGTTCCTCAAACCTTTAATGTGCTGTTATTTTATATTTTATATGAAATGTTTGAAAACCCGTTGACTTCAAACCCTGTTGATTGTTGGTTGTTGATTGCGATTGAACTTTGAATCAATATATAGTATTGATTGGGGAATAAATAGCAGATGGTCATGATATACACCGTTTTATAAAAGTTCGATGCACCGTCAGATGAATCGCTAGAAAAAAGTTATGAAATTATTTTATAACAAATATAGATGTTTAAGATACATTATTTTCAATAAAGTTCTAATAAGGAGAATAAACCAACTACATAAATATGTTGATTGGTTTAACCAAATTGACCGTGCGCAAAGCACGTGCTTATTAAGTGACTATTAAAAACGATTTTACTTAGCTAATTCAAGTGGCCAGATTTTACGAACAATTAGAACGGGTTACATTGATATTGATTAAATAAAATCAAAGTGAATAGAATTATTTAGATATTTTTAAATGGCAAGATTTAGAATGATTAACTAACTGGTTAGTCGTGTTTAGAGTTGAACAGCTAACGGTGTTAACTGAAATTGTTATTTTAATTAGTTAGCTAATTTAAGAAGGACCGTTAATGGTAAAACAAACCCATGTCTATTCTGATAAGAAGGGTAAAGGATGATTATTATTTATTTTATAATAATCAAATGGGATTATCTAAATTAATTAGTTTGGTGATTAACTTAAATGGGAAGATAAATTAAGATTTGATTAACAAGTTAATCATGTTAGAGTTGAATAAGTCAACTGGTTAACAAAAATGGATTTATCAAATTAATTTATATTTGATGGGAATGATAATTGGTTAAGTAAACCATATTTTAAATGTGAAATTTGATTAACATTTAACAATAATCAAATTGGAAGTCTTGGGACTTAAAAGGGAAATGGGATTTTGGGAAAAGATAAGGCTCATTAATATTTTAAATAGATTATATTAATGAAAATAGAAGTTAAGTTTAAATCGTGGCTTAAAGAGAAACCCTTATTTGAAATCCTATTTAATCGGATTTATAAAATCCTAGATTTCGACGGAGTATGAAACCCAAGGAGTAATGAATATATTAGAAATGGCATTTGAGCCAGAGTATAAATTTAAAGCATTGGAGTTAACTGGAAATCAGAGGAGATGAGTGGTTTCTAAATGTTCATCTGATATTGGTTTCGGCCTTCGGGGTCAATATTTAGAGCATTATTTTCTGACGATTAAGAACTAGTGTAGATATGAAAAGGGAAGTCGAAAGGTAAACCCAAAATTGAATTAGAGTAGTTAAACGAGATCAGTTATAAAGATGCGATATAGATTGTTTCAAAGAAAAGATAGTGTTTCATAAAGAGGGAATTAAAATAAGATTTGTTGTGATATGGAAATAAGAATTGGTTTTTGTATTACAACTGATATTCATCTTACGATAAGAACGTTGTTGATCAAGGTCTGAGAGGTAATTAAAATACCCCAACTTGGACAACTTCAGGATTATCAAAAGATGATATCAGTCGTAATGTTGAAGAGGTGAGAATAAATTATTGTGGGAAAATAACAGTGTAATGTCATTGAAGATTTGGAAATATAAGATTCCAAAATAAAAGGATTATAAAGGGGTTAGAGAATATGAAATGTTATTTCCTAATAAAGAAAATAAAAAGGGAAATTGGTAAAAGTATAACGGCATTTCAAAGTTAGGAAATGAGATTTAACTGGGTTTATTCTAAAAGAATAAGTGGTGGTTTTGGTATTCAAATAATAAAGCCAAGGAAGATGTCATAATAATTATTTTACGAATGATAAGTGATTCGATAAGATAAATGAGAAATGTAGGGCCAAGTGATGCTGTGTATAAACCAATGGATCTGTTTGTTTTATGGTTGTTTATTTTGATAGTTAAATAACCGACTATCAAAATCTGACCCAACGTTATTGGTACGGGAAGACCGGGATCGAATTTATATTCGAAAACCATTCTGACCAATAAATACGAATGCGTCGAAGATGCTAGTCGAGATGGAGCAATTGAAGACCGTAAGTCTCCATGAGCGGAAGAACTATTGTTAAATACCTCTGGCTGATCCCCAGAGTTAACGATGATTCTGTCGTGATTGGAATCTGCGGATTACAAGGACTACTCGCTACTGATCTATAGGGTGATTCCTAGGATGCGGTAGGAGGGTGCCTTCGGTTCATCCTGTTCCTGGATGACGTGTATGGACGATGTGAATGGTGGCCAGATGTTTCAAAAAGTCGATTATAGCCTCAAGCCTCATCAACCGGGAAATGACAAAAATCGGGCAGGCAGCATGGCTATGTGGGTCGCACCCATTAGGGTGTATTGTCACCATCTAGAGAATATTCATATTTGTTACTTCTTTTCATTTCTGTATCTCCCGGGGATTACGGTGGTCGCGCGACAAAAAGCCGTAAGGTGACAATATGCTCGATACACTCAAGGGAAATGAGTGGTCGGTCATGTGTGGGCCGGGTTGCAAGACGTTCTTGTTGAACCCAGTGTATTCGTCTCTAGAGGTACACTATCGGCAGGTGGTCCCATACCTTGTCATAGTTGGAAATCCAATCTCCAATAAGCGCCCGCGGTTTTTGTTTGTATACTATATGTGTGGAGCGTGAGATGCAAGCGTTCTGCTAGATTCTATTTAATTGTATTTAGACACTATGATAATATCAGGAGAAGATATTGATTTCAAACGATTTGGGTTATAGTAAGGTAAAAACCGTCCGTGTTTATGTGTGGACTGGTCTTACTATTATCCTTTTATTTCAAAAGGATTTCAAAGTTAAACAAGTTGGTTGCTGTATGAATTTATCACTGAAAAGTATTTCAGACTGATCCGGGTGAATTTTGTTTTAAATCAAATGTGCTCGGGTCAGACCAAGCATATTTACAGGTCAGGTTCCCGCTGGAAGCAACAGAGATGGAGTTGAAGTCGAGACGTATTCCATATATATACGGGTACTGGTTTATTTCCGCTGTATGTTGTATTGATCTGAATGTATACTCTGATGTTGTGAAATACAATTTTTGTATAAAGTATTTCTGATTATTATATTTTGTCCATTCCGCTGTGAGACTCTGATCTTCTTATTCTTCTATTCTAATATTTCTTTCTTTCTTTTCTCACCCTCTAACTTCTTTCTATTAGCTTTCTGGGCTTTCGATATTTGATTTTGGACACGGGACGTGTTAGTGTCTGGATTCGAGTGTCGAAATTTCCGGGTCGCTACAATAAATATCATTATAAATTAAATACTTGTTCTATTTATTTAAAACAAGTTAATATCTTTATAGTCCACTCGAAATTCAAATTCTATTTTTGAAAAATAGATTTCCACTTTTTAAATCTCAAATGTCCTTTTCACGATATTTTTATATATCAATATTTTATCCCCAGTGGTATTTAAACAATCAAACCACTCAATTATCAAACACATCATATATGATAATATATGTGAAAACAAACAAATAACAATATTTTTGAGGAATCCAGATGGATCCCTCCAACATGTTTTCCTGCATTCACAGACGTTAGCCAACATAAATAATTTCCATCCTGCTTCGAGGCAGGATATCGCGGTATAGAAGGTCATCCACTATCATAATGTGGGGCATATAGGGTCATCCGCTAATGATACTGCGGGCATCCGCTAATGGTACTGCGGGAACTATCCAATCACCAATATATATATAATAACCGCAAACACCAAGCCTATATAACTAATATATATAATTAATAGCCACAATAATATTTAAGTGCATGTAAACAACCTTCAAACAATTATTTTAATGAATAAAATAATTCAAAATAAAATATAAGTGAGATTTACTCACCGTGATTTATATTTTCTGATCCATTCTGATTCCAAATTTGATTTAGTTTATGTAATCCGCAGCTATGTGTTTACTCAATGGACTCCATTCGATTTAATCTAGTATACATTAATGACATTTTTAAGCTATCAACAATTTAAGTGAAATAGAAATTTAATTACTCAACTAATATAATTACCTGTCATTTAGGTTAATTAATCTCCAACTCTCCACGTTTTAAACTCTAATTTTTCCCCCGATTTGAACCCCACTACCTCAAGTTCTTCGAACCTTTCCCTTTTTCTTCGACGTTGCCACTTCCACCTTTGACCGGAGTTCACCAGTCCCTTGTCTGGACGACTGTCTCCACCTACTTCCATTCGCCACTGGCCTCATCTCCAAAGAAGCCCTTGCTTCCCTATCAACTCCTCCCATAACAATCTATTTTAATGTATCCATCATTCGACAAATAACAGACCAAATTCTAGTCATCATCCCACACTGTCGAGCACCCAGATGCCTTGTTAAACCATTTCAGTACACTCTAGTACCTTATTATCATATTCGAACTTCACCATAAACTTCCAGTTCATCTCCTTCAAAACAAACCCTTCAAATCTTACTGTCGAATCCCCATAACAAAGATTGAACTTAAAAAAATAACATATTATTATTGTTGAATCTTTCTCCTTGAATCGCGATGAAGCCCAAAAAAAAACGCAGTACCTTATCACGAGTTCTTCCAGAAATCCAAGCCCAACAGTGTCAACGACGTTCGACCCTGCCTTCCTCCATTTCAGTACTTAAGCACTCGTGATTTCCAGTTTTCCTCCAACAGTAAACTTGCGATCGAAGAAAAGCCCCAAAATTCCCATCGTAACCTGAACCCTAAGCACACTATTTTCAATTTCGAGCTTTAGACAAATCGCAACTCATTCCAGGTCTAGATTCCAAAGCCAGCCTTGGCGAGACAATCGTCCACGAGTTCGAAGTCGTCCTCCCCTATATACCGCCACTGATGAGCTTGTGCTTTCCAAGAATTTGAGCGAGCAATTTCCTTCATTTCGATTTATATTTTGTGGAGCGAGGACAAATCTCTTTTGAAGCTTTGATTTTATTTCGTTTGTATGAACGTCAAGGAGACAAGTTAATTTGGTTTCAAAAGCTTGTTTACAATTGGTTTTTCTGCAGAAGAAAATTGTAAAAGGAAAGAGGAGGTCACTGCGTTTATATAGATGAGGATACTTCACCATCAAGTAATTTTTTTTTGATTTGACTATAAATTAATATGATTTGATTTCTATTTAATGTGAGTTGAAATAAAGAGATCTTTATTTCTTTTAAACGGATTCTGATTTGATTTTCGATTCGATTTCGATCTTATTCATTATAAATATCTCGGCAGAAAAAATCCGGTTGTTACATGTTATCTGGGATAAAGTACTTAGAAACTTAGAAGCTAGAAATAACTTATCACAAAATATTGGTTCTTAAACCATGTGGTTTAGGAGTGGTCTTAATTATTAATACTCAAAAATCAATATTATGTAGAATTTTTAAGAACACTGGAACCGAATTGCAATATTCATAAAGTGAATTTGCTAACGGAGCAAGGAAAAAGGCTTTTTTCCCAGCTTGTTAGAAAAGGGAGGAGAGATCAACAAAATAAAATATTTAATAAGTCCATAAATTTTAGCATATACATAAGATGTTTGAATCAGTACAAGTACCACTTCTTCAAATGAAATAAAAATAAAACCCTCTAGTTATATTTATAGGAAACACATGATTCCTCAAATCCATGTATATGTTTTGAGCTAGCCTATAAAGTTATTGTAACATTTAAGACGAAACAGTAGAGGTAGGATATCCATTGACAAACAATATTAAATTTAAAAAATCTATTGTAAAGAAAACACATAAAATTTATGCTTATCTTCAAAAAAAAGTCATAAAATTTGTAAATCAACAATATAACGTACTAAATAACTTATAGTACAGAGTATCAAATCATCATTTAATGCCTCTTATATTGACATCTTTCATGATTATATATTTGATAAGAATGGAATTTCTAATAAAATTATCTCTCATTCAGTAATCAAAATTTGGATTTTTCCATGTCAACAATAATTTCGAAAGTGATTTTTTGCTGAAGTAAATATAATATCATAATTGTTACTTAAGGGTGCTTTCAAATTTATAGTTTAATTTTTAACTATTTTACTTTGAAAATATGTTACTGGTGATAAGCCCATCGCTTCATGTGACTATAATTTGATAGTTTGCTGCTTACATATAACCATATATTTCAAAGATCTAGAAATGGAATAAGCTACACATTCAAGATAATTTGTGAAGATTATTCTCTAATAGATATGGACATCTATTTATTCTAGCTATACCTAAAACAATAGTCTAGTATTGATATGGATTAGAATTGATGGTGTGGGTAGGAAAGTGTGATAATATTGTGAATTTGCAACAAACTTAGCTTTTCAGGATTACGTATGAAAACGATTGTGATAATACAAACATTAGTTTGGTAAATTTATGAAAGGGGGCTAATTTTTATTTTTGTAGGGCTGCTTGTTATATGTGTTCTTATTACTAGTTGAAACAACAATTGATATAAATACAACAAAAACAAGTTTATTACTCGAATCAAATAAAAGTATTCAACATCACTAATGCAAAATTTATTAACATACACTAACTGATAATCAGCAGAAATATTCAACACTTATGGTGAAGTTATATTAACTAGGGCAAGGCAGTCCAAAGAACTAATTATAGATCGAAGTCTATATATATTTATACATAGATCATGGAAAACAATCCTTTCAAATAAAACTTCCTTCTGCTATCTTGCATGCGGCTTAAAGAATAGATTTTTCTGCTTTCCTCATCCTGTTTCATTTTGGGATAAGGGGATCTAACTAGGGTTTTATTTGATTCGAGAGAATTCACATTCAGGTCGAGATTGAAAATTTACATTTAAGGAATTAAAGAATACGAAAAGATTCAAGACTACTTAAGTTCAGCAATTACGCCCAACTTTAGGAAAAAAACTGGATTGAATATAGGTTTAAATTTTCCCCTTATCGTTTTAGAAAAAGTGCGCGAGTGTCTTCGGTTTCCCTCCACCATACGCACTCTCGAGACATTTAATAGAGCATACTTTGCGTCTGATTTTGATAGGGTAGACACGTATAGTTTATTCTCTCGTCTATTTGTGTCCAATTATACAATGAATAGACGCAAATAACTGTGCTAAATTTTCATTCCTATCCTACCACGTAGGTTCGTAGACAACAACTAATGCAAAGTTTGGATTAATATTTTGTTTTCCTTATTTGTGTCTGCTTTTGGTTAGAAACAGATGCAAAATATACTATTTGCATTTGTTGTTTATGCAATAGATGCAAATGAAGAGACGCAAAAGACAAGCTTTGAACTAGTGAATGTTGATTCATGAGAATTTTGATTAATGACAACGAAGAGAAGAGCAATGGAAATCATATCAAGATGCTAAGTTTATATGTATATATATATATGTATGTATGTTTGTATGTATTGAGTCGTGTTAGATTTATGTTAAAAGCTATCCTCAAAGTATAACACGATTGCATGAATTTTTAGTCTTATATATATGTATATCTGCTCTGTAAACCAATTGATACTGGACTGGTTCTGTAACCAGTCGACTGGTAGGAAACAAACCAGTTAAATGGTCATAGACCAGAAGTCCACTAATGGCTAGTTCCTGAGCATATTTAAAAATATATATGAATTTCATTCTTAACCAGTCGACTAGAGACTTTTCTACTAGTCGACGAATTAGAGATTAGTAGTCATTTTTATGAAGAGTCACCTTCTTTCATGAAGAGATTCCTCTTCAATTTTGAACATAAATGGATGCAACTCTTTGCTGAAACTTCTCATGAAAGAATGCAACTCTTCTACAATTATATAAGCACTACAAACATGTTTTCTAAATCACCGATTCTCACATATTCTCTCTAATTTCTGATTTGCACTTTTATACTCACTGCATTCTAAAGCTCTCTTAAATTCAAGTTACTTGTTGAATCTTTGTATTATTTCAAATCTCTTGATTCAACAAGCAACATACTTCCTTCAACCTTCACATACACTTCAAATACTTGAGGATAAGATTATTAGAAGGGTGTACTTCATCATGACTATTCTGTGTTGATTAGAGAACACATTAAAAAGTCAAAACACCTGTAAATTGTAAAGTCTTGTGTAGGTTCTTAGGCATGGACATCCTTGTTGGTGCTCGGGTGTATTGAGACCTATTCCTCCGGTTTAAGAGAGGGTGTGATAGTGAATTCCAAAGAGGAGCTTCGGGGCTGGACGTAGGGTGGGAAATCCGAACCAGTATAAAAAACCTCGTGTCTTTTACTTACTCCATTTTAATTTGTGATATATCTATATAACTTACATTTACCTTCGTAACTATTGTAGTTCACTAGTTAGTTTACCATATACCATATCGCTATATCCATATAAAGATCTTGCTTAAGTCATACACATCGACTTTTTCAATACATTCCCCACACGGGGATAGTACTTGAATTCCTCAACTCTTTTGGCCTTCCAACATTCATTGGAGAAGCTCGATTTTAATCAAATTTAATTTGAGAATTAAAGTCTTGAAAATCATAGAACTTCAGCCTTACCAGCAAACTATCATAGCTAAGTTAACTAAGAATTAGAGAAATGAATAGGATGCAGAGGGTTGAAGAATTCTCAAAACTCAGCTATCAACCAGCAACCAGATACAACACTAGGTGGCACAATGCAATCTCCAACTTTAACTTTGCCACATATTGACAATATTCATCAACCAGAAATCGATCTAACATACTACAGATAGTGGTCCACATATAACAAAAACCAATGACATTGTTGCTACCTCAAGACAAACACACTAGGTCAGCACATAATCACTAAGACAATTCACCCTCAAAGCAGACCAACAACCTGCAAGCAAGCATACCCTGTTAACAACAAGTGAAACACCCCACCTCCGTTAAGGTCACTCACAAAGGGAATGCATTAACTTTGGTGAAGCATTTTAGGTAAACGACACAGATAATTAACAACACAGACATATAAATAGCGGAAAACTGAAATCATTTCATAAATAGTGTGGTTCAGTCAAAACATTACAAGCATTGTCTCAAAAACCAACTTCTAAATTATTACAATGAAACATCTATCTTGATTTAAAATTCCAAGTACATAAAGAAGCATAAAACAGTAGCAAAGCAGCACAAATCCCCAATAAAAGTGTAACCACAGGCATAGCCCAAGAAGAGAGAATCCAAGCAATACATCTAATCTCTTCAAACTGGAAAAGGTCTGCACTAAGCTGAAGTATTCCCTCCCTACGGACCTGGGGGGACAAAAGAAAAGAGGACGAAAGAAATTAGGTCAGACATAAGTCTGGTAAGTCCAGTGATTATTCAGCATGTAAACAGGTAAAAGAATCATGACATGAATAAACCGAATATAGGACAATACCATAGAAATAAGATAACATAAGATAAGGCAAGATAAACTGAATATACTATCGCACTCATTTCCATTTCTATGCACCTAATACGAATGTTTCGACTACCATCATGGGTTCATAACAAAGTGATCCCTTTTCCGATCGGCTTCTACTCGCATACATTTATTATTTATGTCATCCGGCCCTGCTTGAATGTAGATACATGTGCTGGTCCTACCATAGGGTGTATCAACACCTATGGTGGCAACCCAACACAAATTCTAGATGCACAGTGTATACAACTGATGCCCAGCGCCTGCTTTATCCACTCCGGAGTGCGTGCACGCCCATACTCCGCCGTAACCTACATGGCTGCATCACCCGCTGCTATTTTGACCGCTTATAATCAGCCCAGTAATCGTGCCCCACCCTGCCTAGTTCAGGGTACCGTGATACATCTATGTGGGTTACTGCTGAAATGGGTCCCCGTTAATAGGGTTTCCTAATCAACATGTCATAATGGTTAAGTGCTCTCAAATTTACATAACCCTACCCATCTGTTTAAGTAACATTTTGTATTGGTTAAGTGTTGCTTTAATTAACTTAACTCTACCATTCTTAGTCTGTATGTTCCTTAGCTTTGATTCATACCTTAAAGCACCAACCTCTCACATTAGATCTATATTGTTGCGGTCGCTGGATGTGTCGGGCGGTTCCAGGCAGTCTTACACCGCAACTCAATCTAACCTCGGGTTTTTGGGATTAATGTGCTAACCTCTCACATTAGATTTATATTGTTACGGTAACTGGATGTGCCGGGCGGTTCCGGGAAGTCTTACTCCGCAACTCAATTTAACCTCGGGGTAGGCATGTTTATCTTTAGCCGATTTACATATTTGTCATATGTGTCCAAATCTATGCGTCAAACTTTCCACAAGTTTAGTAAATACAAGTTTATGCCAAATTCCCAAGCTATGCCTAAAATTTACTAAATTAAATTATCTCCAATTTTCCGCGCGTTATAATTGCACGTACAACGAGATTCAATCTAAGTTCCGAATGAACTTAGTATTCACAAAAGCAAGTAAAAAGGGATAAAAATAGAGAAGGAGCATAAGAATTGATATAAGGAAAAATAGGCATGTAAAGATGTACCAAATTCAAGAATCATGTTTCAATGTTGTATATTAGCATTATGTGCAGATAAGCCAAGCAATTCACACCATAGGTATAAAGAAAGGATAGAATTGGACTTAAGAGAATTACTAATTTAATGTACAACATGATAAGTCCCATTTGATAAATCACAATAGTCTCATAGGCATAGGTTGTATAACATGAAAAGTTCCATCGTATCAATCACAACAGTCTCGCAGGCATGATAGGTTCATTTATGTCATTCCAATAGTCTCATAGGCATGACAGGTTCTATTATGTCAGTCCAACAGTCTCATAGGCATGATAGGTGCCATTACATCAATCACAATAGTCTCATAGGCATAAGCAATTTAGATTAGACAAAAGGATAGGCACGAATCAGAATTAGGCATCGTTCTAAATCCGATTACTACAGTCATGATTTCTATTAGATGTTTAAATCAAAATAATAACCAAACTTACAGAAAAAGGACGGATCTTGTATTCTGGGATCTGATTTCTGAATTTGAAAAGCTATCCTTTGATGTAGGCGTTTGATTTGAAGTTCTTCTAATCGATTACTAGTTTGGATTTATTTTTCTAGTTAGGAGAAGATGAAGGAGGCTAGGTTAGCTTGTAGATGAACTGCATGACGACAACATAGTCTTATGGTTATGAGGTTAGGGTATAGTTTTGGCTATGTATATATAGATGTCTAGGATTAAATCTAGACTTTAGATTACTCTAGGAGAAACCAGTGCCATCAAACCAAAGAGATGTGTCATCCAGATAACCATAGCACGAAACATAAGCCCTAACACCTCAGAAATTAGTCATTGGCCAATCAGAGAAGGCCACATCAGCTCAGGACTATAGAAATTCGTCACAGGTAGCAGATCTCAAAGGGGTCGACTCCCTACATGGGGGGTCGATACCTATGTCGACTCCCCCTAAGGGGGGTCGACACCTATATCGACTCCCCCTGAGGGGGGTCGACACCTCTGAGTAGGAAATTTCCCGCTCAGCTCGCTCTTACTGAATTTCGATTTTCGAACTGTTTTGACTTTTAATTATTATTTTAATTTAATTTCTGTTTAAACATGAAATCTTCTGAACTCCATAATTTCTTCATACGGAGCCCGATTTACACAAACTCGGACTCTATCTCAAGCAGAATTCCGAGACGAATGCAATGGCGCAGCCCGTTGCCCCCAATTATTGTTTTAAAAATCAAGTGTTCTTTAATTTGTTATTTTAGTATACACAGAAAATTCAGGGTGTTACATTCTTCCCTCGTTAAAGGATTTCATCCCCGAAATCTCAGAGTTAAGAAGAATGTGTCCTACCATCCATCATCCATTTACTCATCCATCATCCATAAGTATCCAATGTCCTTAAAAGATTTCTAATGCAATATGAACATATGAAAGGGTGTGTGTACATGTCCCAATACTAATGCAAAAGATCAGGCGGTCCACTGATTCAGTTGACCTCCTTAATGCGAATTATGTTAGTGCCATGAGTCCAAAATGTGTGCAGTTATTCCTATGGTACTTATAACTTCTATATGAGTTCACAATCATCCATTCAAATGCATCATCCATGTGATAACACATCAAGTTTCAATCCATATCTAAATGCATATATGCATATGCAATATGAAAGTGACTGAGCCGATATAGTACCTAATTGTGTGTATATGCATCCACGAGCAACCAATAGCAACCACTTGCACCCATCAATCATAACATGTTTTAAATACATGTTTACATCCATTGGTTTCTACCTAAGGATTAAGAATAGGACCGAGGAGATATACTTAAGAGATAGATACAAGCATGCACAATTTTTTGTAAAAAGAGATCAAGGATGTGCCCTCAAAAAGAAAAGGGTAGGATGCGCGTATCTTGTCTTCAGTCTCCCAAGTCGCATCTTCTTCAGCGTCACTCCATTGTACTTTAACTAGCTTGACTTCGCGATTTCAAAGCTTATTGACCTCAATTTCCAAAACTCACTAGTAAAGATAGGATTTCAATCACTTAATATGCTAGAGGGTATCCCATGTAGTCGGACTATCTTTCCAAGGTAAATAGATGTTAACCATGATACCAAGAGTATATGCTAAGATGATTAGAGGTCTCTCCTCTACTTAGCTTATCCATCATGTCACAAATCTGAGGATCTTCATGTTATGCTGCTCCAATCCGATCCAAAAGCATATGCCGCTCTTCTAGCAATGCTAACAAACTAGGTACAAACTTGACTGGGGGTCTAAAGCTAAAGGTTGCTATGTACTTCAAACTTTACCCCTCTTAAGGTCAGTCTCTTTCTACTTAGGGTGCCTGCCACAACATTACCCCTGCTAGGGGTATAAGAAATCTCAAGGTCGTGTGAGGCAAGAAATTCCATCTATCGTTGTTTCCTCAAATTTCAAATCTTTTTGCGAAAACAAAATATTTTAAGGACTTAGGATCCGTATATAGTTCAAACTTTCTCTCTTAAAAGATAGTGATGCCATGACTTAAGAGCGAACACTATAACAGCTAATTCCAAGTTGTGGGTAGGGTAGTCTTTCTCATGTACTTTCAGCTGTCTTCTTCCATAACTGACTATCCACTCTTCTAGCATTAAAACAGTGCCTAGCCCTGTCCCGCATGCATCCGTATAAACTATAAACGTCTTGTTCCCTTCGGGCAATGCCAAGGCTGAGGTTGCTATCAGGGTTGTCTTCAATCATTGGAAATCAACATCACAAATAAAATCCCAAGCAAAAGTTAGATTCTTCTTCGTCAATCTAGTAAGTGGGGCTGATACCTTCACAAAGTCCTTAATTAACTTCCTATACCAGCCCGCTAATCCAAGAAAACTTCTTACTCCCATTGCATTTCTTGGGACCTTTTAATCTTGCACCGCAACTACTTTTTGCGGGATCTACTATTATCCCTTCCTTGGATATCACATGTCTTAGAAACATTACTTCTCTCCAAAAATGATATTTGGAGATCTAGCCTTAAGCTAATGCGCTTGGAGGGTATCCGAGATTTCCCTTAGATATAAAGCATGTTCTTCCCCACTCTTAGGGAAAACCAAAATATCATCTATACACAAGCAAAGTGAACCATCCGCCTTTGTAGCGAAAACAACTGGAGCACCCTATTCAGAAATACTTCACCTTATGAACCCTTTCTCAAGTAACTCTTTTACTTGTTTACTGAGCCCTTCCTTTCTCTTGGAGTCATGTGTCATACAGGTAATGCAACTAGCATTGCATTGTCAACTAGATATATGCAGAAGTCTATTTTGCGTTTTAGGGGGCAAACCCCTAAACATCTACGTACTCATGGACTACTCTAACGGATCGCAAATCGTCGATAGACACATTAAGTGATTCTAGGTAGCTAAGCCAAACTGATCCCTTAGGATCGCACGAAATCTCGAGGGTGTTTCCGTGGCAAGTCAAAAGCCTAACTACCCTCCATTCACAATTATTAGCTAACCAATCCATGCCTAGAATCAACCCATAGCCCATGGAACCAAAAACATAAGTATTACACTTAAAATCAATACTTAATAATATATTCTCAAATCCTTACAAACCAAAGATAAATGAGCCGAACCACCAATTGGATTTGAGACAATAATGGGATCTTCTACTATATAAGTACAAAGGTGTAGAGACTCAACTAGAAAAGAATGTGAAGCGTCAGAATCAAATAAAGTTCTAACGGGATGATTGAAAAGAAAAACTAAACTTTCAACAGAAACGTCCCTACCTCTCTTAGGTATACTAGCAGTGAGAGCATGTAATTGCCATCTAGAAGATTATGTTCTTTGCCCTTGTCGTTGTCCTTCGGCAATCCATGATAAGATGCCCTGCTTCACCATATGGAAAACAACCACCTGTCTTCTTCTCCCTACAATTAAATGACCCGCTATACCATAGAAAAGACACTTCCTCTTGTCGCAGGATCTATTATTTCTTCTATCCTTCTTATATTCCAATCTCTTGTTTGTGATTCTTCCACTTTGGCCTCTTTCTTTTCACATTTCTCCTTCTACGTGGATTAAGCCATATCAACAAGCTTCTTATCCTTGGGCTTGTGCTCCTTAGCCCATACACCCTTATTCTCATCCTTACTATCCTTGTATAGCTTGTTGACTACTTTCTCGAAACTACCTCCATCGCACGACAACCCACAAGGCTTGAAAGAAAATTAGCCCACCTACGGCTATAGATGGAGGTTGGGCACTACTTCGCCCTTGACATGTGTCGTATGCCTACGAAACTATGGCGAAGAGAAAGGAAAAAGAGATTCAAATATAGAATCGAAAGATAGTGCATATGGCTTTGGGGAATATGCCTTTTAAAAACAATACATTTCTTGAAAATGCTTCTTTAAACTTCTCCTTGAAAAATAGTTTTCAAAAACCTTTATCTAATCTGGTAAACCATCGCTCTGATACCAAGTTAAACACCCCACCTCCGTTAAGGTCACTCACAAAGGGAATGCATTAACTTTGGTGAAGCATTTTAGTTAAAAGAAACAGATAATTTACAAGACAGACATATAAACAGTGGAAAATTGAAATCATTTCATAAATAGCGTGGTTCAGTCAAAACATTACAAGCATTATCTCAAAACCCAAATTCTAAATTATTACAATGAAACATCTGTCTTGATTTAAAACTCCAAGTACATAAAGAAGCATAAAACAGTAGTAAAGCAGCACAAATACCCAATAAAAGTGCAACCATAGCCATAGCCCAAGAAGAGAGAATCCAAGCAATACATCTACTCTCTTCAAACTGGAAAAGGTCTGCTCTAAGATGAAGTATTCCTTCCCTGCAGACCTGGGGGTTACGGAAGAAAAGAAGGCGAAAGAAAATAGGTCAGACATAAGTCTGGTAAATCCTGTGATTATTCAACGTGTAAACAGGTAAAAGAATCATGACATGAATAAACTGAATATAGGACAATACCATAGAAATAAGATAACATAAGATAAGGCAAGATAAATTGAATATACTATCGCACTCATTTCCATTTCTCTGCACCTACTACGAATGTTTCAACTACGATCATGTGTTCATGACAAAGTGATCCCTTTTCCGATCGGCTTCTACTCGCATGCATTTATTACTTGTGTCATTCGGCCCTACTTGATTGTAGATACCTGTGCTGGTCCCACCATTAGGTGTATCAATTCCTATGGTGGCAACCTGGCACAAATTCTAGATGCACAGTGTATACTACTGATGCCTAGTGCCTGCTTTATCCACTCCGGAGCACGTGCACGCCCATACTCCGCCAGAACCTACACAGCTGCACCACCCGTCACTATTTTGACCGCTTATAATCAGGCTGAGTAATCGTGACCCACCATGCCTAGTTCAGGGTACCGTGATACATCTATGTGGGTTACTGCTGAAATGGGTCCCCGTTATTTGGGTTTTCTAATCAACATGTTATAATGGTTAAGTGCTCTCAAATTTAGCAAACCCCACCTATTTATTTAACTAACATGTTGTATTGGTTAAGTGTTGCTTTAATTAACTTAACCCTACCATTCTTAGTATGTATGTTCCTTAGCTTTAATTCATTCCTTAAAGCACCAACCTCTCACATTAGATCTATATTGTTGCGGTCGCTGGATGTGCTGGGCTGTTTCGGGTAGTCTTACACCTCAACTCAATCTAACCTCGGGTTTTTAGGCTTAATGCACTAACCTCTCGCATTAGATTTATATTGTTGCGGTAGCTTGATGTGCCCGGGCGGTTCCGGGAAGCCTTACACTGCAACTCAATCTAACCTCGGGTTAGGCATGTTCATCTTTAGACAATTTTCATATTTGTCATGTGTCCTGAAACGATAAGGAATTTCGTTCGATCCGAATCGATCGCTAAACCGATCAAGACCATTCAAAACCGCTGATTGTTTTGAGAACACGACAAATCAGAACACAAACAAAAGAACATTTTATTGTTTATTACAACAATTCCATCAAAATACAATAATATGAAGAAAAAAAATACATTCGATAAACATCAGAGATTACAATACATTACATAGCAACGAAAAATAATACAATACACTACTGAAACTAATACACGGATACAGAGCTTTCCGAATATCGCTTCTGCTGTAAATCAGGATCCTACGAATATAAATCTGCAAACCCAAAACTACTAGCTGCCCATGTCAAAATAAGGGCACCCAGAGTTTAGGTTAAAACAATAAACTCCAGGTCAGTCATGTGACTGGTGTGAGAACTAAAACAGTTATTAATCTTTATTTTAAATCAGATATATCAAGGGACCATGCCGTATAACACAGAACGGTTTTCCTCCCAAGAATACCAGTGCATATAACAAAACAGAGCAATGCTTTTTGGAAAAATGAAGCTATTATTAGACCCAGGTCCCATCACACAATGCAACACAAGCACGAGGATAGGGTTTTACCTTATAATAGCCAAACATGCTTGGTACGTTAAAAACAAATCATTTGATACTATTATAAGTGCATAGTGTATGAAACAACTTCAATCATAAGTATCAATCATAGATGGCATGGGTACCTATATCATGTCGCCAATACTAGGCTTCACAATAAAAACTGCAAAGTCATGTATTGGAAGTTGGATTTCCATCTATAAACCGAGGTAAGGGATCGTCCTCTACCGATTCGAGATTGTCTAGCCCGAGTCTCAGGAACAGAACGCATCGTCCCTTGGATCATCAGGGCCGATCCAGCGATGTGGATTAAAATGCATGAACACTGTGTTTCCCCACACTTTGGGGCATAAATGAGCCAAATGACTCCATCGACTCCACATAGTCACCGATATATCCGAGGCGCCTCGCAATCAACCAACCACACAGGTGAAAATAATATAAATGTCAGGGCTGGTAGGTCACTGACACCACCCTAGCTAGAAAGAAACGCATGCCCTCCCTGATGTCCTCTCCCGTTTCTGGTTCACAACCGCGGTGTGAGGCTCGCGAATCAACGCTACACAAAGCTGTGCCACACAAGCGGTGCTTTGATCATCAACCACAAGACTCTGATTTTCAACAAAAGCCTTGATCATTTGCCACTTAGGCATGCCACACAGGCAATTCACTCCATGCGATTGATATCCGTCAATATATAACCTCTGAGCTCGTACGTCTCAGAGAAGGGCGTTAAGCAAGAGAATAAATTCTCCACCGTCAAACAGATATATATTTAATAGAAATCAATCACACAGAATAAAATCCAATGTCAGACACACAGTCCATTTACAAGTTCGTTCTGGGTCTGAACGAAACCGGAGGCACCTTGTACCTCGCATATCCATCGATCTCTAAGTACATCGGACGATCACCAACTGATTCCCTCCTCTTGGGAGTACAGCCAATCAAGATCATCAGTAATTATCCAAATGATGTGAAGACCTCCGGTCTTCGACCACCGTCTCCATCCTCGACATATCGTCGAATCAGTTATTCAGAATGGGATAAACCCGATCTTTCTGAATACCCCGCTTATATAATAAACAAGTGTTACACAAACACAACATACACCTCATTCCAATTCAGAATATTCTGTTATTCAAATATTCTTATACTTTGGGAAAGTTTCCCATTAATTTTATATTAGATAAATTCCTTAAATTTAGTCTTTAATCTTCCTTTGAATATCAATTCCAACCAAATTATGATTTATCCAAACTAGTCGGGATTAATGAAACTTACCGAAGTAATCATTTGTTTTAATTTCCCAATCCCAACCTATTCATCCCATAAAGTAAAACTGGTAATACTTCATATCTAAAACCACGTTGATATCGGTAAATTCAATTACCATTTCACGTTCAAATCTAATTAAAGATTTAACTATCGCCTGGAGCAAAATTGGTGATACTCCATTCTCGATCAGTTCAATCTAATTAAAGACTCATTAAAACTCCACTTGGTTTTAATCTTCCCAAAAATCAATATCAACGATTGTTTAGCTTGGGAAATCATATCCTGTCTTTAACTTGGTTAAAGAACCAATGTCATTTAAAACACGGTTCACGATAAACCCAAAATAACATTCCATTCCATCAGCCCCTAACCGTAAATTAGCAAGTGAACAATTCCCCAAGTATTAACCCCGAAGGCCGGAACCAACATCAGATCAATACCCAAGAAACCATTCAACTTAACTAATCTCCAGTTAGTTTCTGATTTTCTTAACTCCGTTGGATCTAAGAACTGTATTATTAAAGATACCGTTCACGACAACTCAAAATCACGTTTGATATTAGATACAAGGCTCTGAATAGAAAATATATCAGCTTATATTCACTATCAAATTCTGTAACCAACAAATATCGTATTGGAAATAACGATATAAATATATCTTTCAAATTTCCATAACAATATCTGTATAATCACGAAATCCAACAACGAAATATTCCAAAGACAATTTCGATTCAAATCCATTCCAATTCAATTATTGGAAATTCTGGTTACTTTTAAAACCCTTTCAAATCCAATTTATTTATTTCAAAAATAAATGGATTATAATTCTTGTTCAAAACTAGTTCGTTCCGATAAAATCTATTTTAATCTTTTCAACTATGGAAATTTTTCATCCCAATCCTTTCCAAATCATTTCTTATGATTTTACACAAATTATTACTATTTTTAATAATTTTATCAAGGCCCGTACAGTCGATTTCCATCAACGGCCATCGAACTGCACTTACAGCGACCTTTTCCAAATTTGATTTGGACATATTTCCAAATACAACTGTTAGATTTCAAATCTTTAATATTCGTTAGAAATCTCTTTTCGATACGAACCCAATGGTTCTGGTTTTAGGAGAATCCGACGGTCGGATCTCCCGTAATGTCCATTCGAGGTCAATGGTCGAAATTTGCGAACTGCCGCTGCGCGGCGCGTTCTATTCAGGCCATTATATATAATATTTATAATATATATATTATAGATATTTCGTCGATTTCCTTTCAAAATGTATTTTATAAATCGTTTTAAATTCGTTTTCAAAAGGATTTCAACTACATATTCAATTTCTAATCAAAATTGAATATTCCATATAATTAATCACTAAATGATAATATTTTCAAAACGTTATATTTTGAAATCACTTCCTTTTCTATATTCATTATAAAAATGAATAAAACTGATATAAATATCGTTCGCGTCAAAATGGCGCATAGCTAATCTACATGGCTTTATATATTTCAATAACTTCGTTATTCTATTCAACACATGAATCTATATTTCTTTCAACACATGAATATTCTCAACACATGAGTATCGTCAACACATGACTATTTATTCTATTTAATATGTTTTATAAAATTTTAATTTCTATCGTTTAATTCTTAATCAGGCTCCAACCGTAAATTAGTAAGAGAACGATCCCCAAAGCATTAACCCCGAAGGCCGAAACCAACATCAGATCAATACCCAGGAAACCACTCATCTTAACTAGTTTCCAGCTAGTTTCTAATTTTATATATGATAAAAATGTGAATTTTATTGTTAAAATATTTCGTTCAATACATGATAAGTTTCAACACATGAATATTCTCAACACGTGAGTATCGTCAACACATGACTATTTGTTCAATTCAACACATGAATCTTTATTTTATAATATTCTTTATTTTCCAAATTGGAATAAGGCCCAATCAATTACCATATAATGTTAATTATATGGATTCCATACAACACATGTATATAATAGCAATGATAAATAATCAACCATCATCCAAAGTGCACCATACAACTGCATAAGCATTAAACATAAATAATTAACGCTTACACAGTTTGCAAACTAGCGATTGACATACAACTAAACAATTGGGATTAGTGTAGGCCAAATATCATCCCAACACCCGTGTGGGGCTTCAATCCACAAATACTGAATATTATTTGTGCAGTTGGGCGATGCGTAAAATTTATCATCCCAATCAACGTCAGCCAAAACAGTGTACATAAACAAATCGTCTAATTTGTAAATGAATATTTATTTATTCACTTCACATTTAAAATTATATTTTTAACGATAAATAATTTATTTCAATACATCACAATCAATTTTCACCACACAACAAAATCAAATAAGTCGTCCATGGTCTGTGGACAACGGGCGTCGGGTGCTGCTAAGCACCGTCTGCATCCTAGTATATATTTCAACTAGAAATAAAATTAAAAGTGAGGAGTTCTCACCTTTGGGATCCACTCCTCCAGTTTTATTTCTGAATTTCAGAACTGTCGGGATTCGTCTGACATTTCTAAGCAGTCTTCTCTACGTTGTTCATATTAAAAATCACATTTTTAATATGATGTTTATATATTTTAAAAATCGCTATTTTTATTCTAAGACAAAGCGTATTTTTATTTCTAAAAAAAATTATATTTTTATTTCTAAAACAAAGTATATTATTATTTCTAAAACAAAGTATATTTTTATTTTTAAACAATGGTTAGTTTTATTTCTAAAACAAAGTATATTTTTATTTTCAAACAATGTTTATTTTTATTTCTAATACAACGTATATTTTTATTTTCAAACAATGGTTATTTTTATTTCTGAAACAAAGTATATTTTTATTTTCAAATAATGGTTATTTTATTTAACAAAACAAATGTTATTTATTTTATAAAACACCATGTCATATTTTAAATAATTTCAGATTTGAAACTATACTATTTTAAATAATTTCAGATTTTACTTACATAGTTATTTACATTAGGGAATCAGAAAAAGGAGCTCACGGAAATTTTTTGGACCTCGTCGAGCACTGTTCCAGCCCTAAGGCACCACCGCGCCGCCACTGTGGTGGCCCAGACCCCGATCGCCCTACCACCCTTGAACCGTCGTTGCCCAAGCTTTCCATCGCCACCAGCAACACCAAGCTCGATCGCCCCTAGCGCCTGGAGCCTCCGCTCGAACGGAAGTAATTGGAGAAGCGATTTCTCGAAAACCACATAACGATGAAGCTGAGACCCATATGGATTGGTAGATGGGAGGATTCTCTAATATTTTCGCTTTGGATTAGTATTGGAATTCGATCAGGATTCACTGCGATTTGGATTTCTTTTCAGGAGCTTTCTATGCGTCGAATAAATGGAGATGGCGGCTGCCCCTTTCTAGGGTTATACTAGGGTTATATAATATTTTAATATTATTTAATTGTTAATTAACTCGTTTTAAATTTTGAAAGTCGATATGAACTACAAATCAAATCGAACGACTGTCGCCCCTAGCTAATCACCCCCATTCTGAACACAATGGGATATGTATCGTAAGCCAGTTCGACTGTTTCGATCAGTTTCCATCAAAATCAAAATATAAATATATAAATATATTGATTTTGAACGCACATTTCAATTTACCGGGGTCACATACGGAATCTAAAAATTCCAAAAAAATATTTTCTAGCTTCGTATCGACGATACGGTCCTAACAAAACTAATTTCGTCAAATTCTGAGATCATTTGAAAAATGGTCATTTTCTGGTCGATCCAAATTGACTAAAACTATCGAAACACGTTTTCCTTTGCCACGCTCACATATTGATTCAAAAAATTACGAATTTTGGAATCTAGCAATAAATTGACATCCCGGATCCAACAAAAGTGGTTTCGTCGAACATAGAGGTCGTTTACAAAATTTCCATTTTTAAGGGCCAAAATTCCATAATGACTATTTCGGGTTTTCAATTGGGCATAACTTTTTATTTTCTCTATGAAATTTTAATTTTTCTGATTCGTTGGAAATATATTCTCAAATAGATTCTAATATTTTTTGTTTTGCTAAAATCCGGTTTATTTTGAATCCTGTACATTCATTTGAAATTGAATTTTCGAACTACCGCGCCATTTTCAATTCCTTTTATAAATATAAATAAATAATTATATTCTAACGAGGATTCAAATAAATATATATGTTCTAATTCTATTCAAAACAAATTTCTCGTCGTCATTATTTAAAATAATTCATTTTAAATCTTCGAAAATCATCGAAATTGCCAAAATAAAATTTTTAAATTGGCTCAGATTTTCCGGGTTGTTACAATCTCCCCCACTTAAAGCTTTTGGTCTCCGAAAAGAAACGAAGCTGAAAGTTGTTTAACAAACCAACTCAACTTCCATTATTTTCTTTACGGCTTAAGTTCTTCAACTTTTCAGTTTCTAAGAACTTTTCAAATTTTTCAAAAATTTGGCTAACACCCTAAATTTTCGAAAAATTTCTCCGTAACCTCCCCTACACCGGGAGCTTCGGGATATTTCAAATAGCCTCCCATGGCCCTCACCAATCCAAAAAGAAAAAGAAACAGCTAAGCGGCTCATAAAATCATCCAAACCCAAAGAAATACAATAAACATGTACCTATTTGTCGGGCAAACATTTTTATTCTTCTGCTCTAGCCTCCTGGCTATGACCTGTTCAATGTAAGTACATGTATATGCATGCAAATGCGACTAATTTTCAATACAACTCACTATTTAGTTCAATTTGGCTAGATGGTTCAAATTTTATTTAATCAACCAATAATCAAACAAAACAATCAGCAATCAATTAGTTGATTATCATTTCAAATTCATAATTTTGATATATAGTCAAAAATCACATTTTTGGTGCCAAGTCACAGCAATAAACCTATCTAGTTTTGGTTCTCACACTAGTCTATTGGAAATATATAGATATCCCACCTTCCGAAACTCGAACATAAATTCTGATGATGATCGATCAATCATCAAAATCATCTCCGGGCGACTAGAGTGTAATTCCATATCTATCCAGTATATTAAAACTTCAAATACACGCGGATCAGACGTATACACAAAATCTTTATATATTTGATTGTCTAAATCAATACAAATAAATATTCAAATACGAATAATTGAATTTAATTTTTCAAAACAAATTTTGTTTTTAATTTTATTTTTTAAAACAATACTCTTTACACTCGTTCTAGGATACTACTGATCCAATCTCTAACGAGTCATTCTCATTGGATATTACTAGTCCAATCTCTGATGAATTCTTTCGTTCGATTCTAATGTGTCTTGTACTCCGAGCTCTGTAAACCAAAGCTCTGATACCAAATGAAATGATAAGGAATTTTGTTCGATCTGAATCGATCGCTAAACCGACCAAGGTCATTCGAAACCTCTGATTGTTTTGAGAACACGACGAATCAAAACACAAACAAAAGAACATTTCATTGTTTATTACAACAATTCCATCAGAATACAAGAATATGAACAAATAATATACATTCGATAAATATCAGAGATTACAATGCATTACATTGCAGCAGAAAATAATACAATACACAACTGAAAGTAATACACGGATACAGAGCTTTCCGAATATCGCCTCAGCTGTAAATCAGGATCCTGTGAATAGAAATCTGCAAACCCAAAACTACTAGCTACCCATGTCAAAATAAGGGCACCCAAAGTTTAGGTTAAAATAATAAACTCCAGGTAGTCATGTGACTAGTGTGAGAACTAAAACAATTATTAATCTTTATTTTAAATCAGATATATCAAGGGACCACGTCGTATAACATAGAACAGTTTTCCTCCCAAGAATACCAGTGCATATAACAAAACAGCGCAATGCTTTTTGGAAAAATGAAGCTATTATTAGACCCAGGTCCCATCACACAATGCAACACAAGCAGGAGGATAGGGTTTACAAGTTTCAATCACAAGTATCAATCATAGACAGCATGGGTACCATATATCATGTCGCCAATACTAGGCTCTACAATCATAACCGCAAAGTCACGTATTGGAAGTTGGATTTCCATCTGTGAACCGAGGCAAGGGATCATCCTATACCGATTCGAGACTATCTAGCCCGAGTCTCAGGAACAGAACGCAACATCCCTTGGATCGTTAGGGCCGGTCCACCGATGTGAATTTAAATGCCTGAACACTGCGTTTCCCCGCCCTTTGGGGCGTAAATGAGCCAAATGACTCCATCGGCTCCACATAGTCACCGATATATCCGAGGCGCCTCACAATCCACCAACCACACAGGTGAAAATAATATAAATGTCAGGGCTGGTAGATCACTGACACCACCCTAGCTAGAAAGAAATGCATGCCCTCCCTGATGTCCTCTCCCATTTCTCGTTCACAACCGCGGTGTGAGGCTCGCGAATCAACGCTACACAAAGCTATGCCACACAAGCGGTGCTTTGATCATCAACCACAAGACTCTGATTTTCAACAAAAGCCTTGATCATTTGCCACTTAGGCATGCCACACAGGCAATTCACTCCATGCGATTGATATCCGTCAATATATAACCTCTGAGCTCGTACGTCTCAGAGAAGGGCGTTAAGCAAGAGAATAAATTCTCCGCCGTCAAACAGATATATATTTAATAGAAATCAATCACACAGAATAAAATCCAATGTCAGACACACAGTCCATTTACAAGTTCGTTCTGGGTCTGAACGAAACCGGAGGCACCTTGTACCTCGCATATCCATCGATCTCCAAGTACATCTGGACGATCACCAACTGATTCCCTCCTCTTGGGAGTATTGCCCAACCAAGATCATTAGTAATTATCTAAACGATGTGAAGACCTCCGGTCTTAGACCACCATCTTCATTCTCGACACATCATCGAATCAGTTATTCAGAATGGGATAAACCCGGTCTTTCTGAATAATCCGAGTATATAATAAACAAGTGTTACACAAACATAACATACGCCTCATTCCAATTCAGAATATTCTTTTATTCAAATATTCTTATACTTTGGGAAAGGTTCCCATTAATTTTATCAAAGATAAATTCCTTAAATTTATTCTTTAATCTTCCTTTGAATATCTATTCCAACCAAATTATGGTTTATCCAAACTATCGGGATTAACAAACCTTACCGAAGTAATTATTTGTTTTAATTTCCCAATCCCAACCTATTCATCCCATGACGTAAAACTGGTAATACTTCATATCTAAAACCATGGTGTTATCGGTAAATTCAATTACCATTTCACGTTCAAATCTAATTAAAGATTTAACTATCGCCTGGAGCAAAACTGGTGAGACTCTATTCTCGATCATTTCAATCTAATTAAAGATTCATTAAAGCTCCACTTGGTTTTAATCTTCCCAAAAATCAATATCAATGATTGCTTAACTTGGGAAATCATATCCTGTCTTTAACTGGGTTAAAGAACCAATGCCATTTAAAATACGGTTCATGATAAACCCAAAATCACATTCTATTCCATCAGCCCTTAACCGTAAATTAGCAAGTGAACAATTCCCTAAGTATTAACCCCGAAGGCCGGAACCAACATCAGATCAATACCCAAGAAACCATTCAACTTAACTAATCTCCAGTTAGTTTCTGATTTTCTTAACTCCGTTGGGTCTAAGAACATTATTATTAAAGATACCGTTCACGACAACCCAAAATCACATTTGATATTAGATACAAGGCTCTGAATAGAAAATACATCAGCTTATATTCAATATCAAATTCTACGACCAACAAATATCGTATTGGAAATAACGATATAAATATATCTTTCAAATTTCCATAACAATATCTGTATAATCACGAAATCCAACATCGAAATATTCTAAAAACAATTTCGATTCCAATTCAGTTATTGAAAATTCTGGTTACTTTTAAAACCCTTTCAAATCCAATTTATTTATTTCAGAAAGAAATGGATTATAATTCTAGTTCAAAACTAGTTCATTGCGACAAAAATCTATATTTATCTTTTCAAATATGGAATTTTTTCATCCCAATCCTTTCCAAATCATTTCTTATGATATTACACAAATTATTACTATTTTTAATAATTTTATCAAGGCCCGTACAGTCGATTTCCATCAACGCCCATCGAACTGCAATTACAACGACCTTTTCAAAATTTGATTTGGACATAATTCCAAATCCAACAGTTAGATTTCAAATCTCTAATATTCATTAGAAAGCTCTTTTCGATACGAATCCAACGGTTCTAGTTTTAGGAGAATTCGACTGTCGGATCTCCCGTAATGTCCATTGGAAGTCAATGGTTGAAATTCACAAACTACCGCTGCGCGGCACGTTCTATTTAGGCCATTATATATAATATATATAATATATATAATATAGATTATATATATTTCATCGATTTCCTTTCAAAACGTATTCTATAAATCTTTTTAAATTTGTTTTCAAAACGATTTCAACTTCATATTCAATTTCTAATCAAAATTGAATATTCCATATCACTAATCTCTAAATGATAATATTTCCAAAACGTTATATTTTGAAATCATTTCCTTTTCTATATTCATTATAAAAATGAATAAAACTGATATAAATATCATTCGCGTCAAAATGGCGCATATTTAATCAACACGGCTTTATATATTTCAATAACTTCGTTATTCTATTCACAAATGAATAATTTGTTCTATTCAACACATGAATCTATATTTCTTTCAACACATGAATATTCTCAACACATGAGTATCATCAACACATGACTATTTATTCTATTTAATATATTTTATAAAATTTTGATTTCTATCGTTTAATTCTTAATCAGGCTCCAACCGTAAATTAGTAAGAGAACGATCCCCTAAGTATTAACCCTGAAGGCCGAAACCAACATCAGATCAATACCCAGGAAACCACTCATCTTAACTAGTTTCCAGCTAGTTTCTAATTTTATATATGATAAAAATGTGAATTTTATTGTTAAAATATTTCGTTCAACACATGATAAGTTTCAACACATGAATATTCTCAACGCATGATTATCGTCAACACATGAATATTTATTCTATTCAACACATGAATCTTTATTTTATAATTTTCTTTTTTTCCTAATTGGAATGAGGCCCAATAAATTACCATATAATGTGAATTATATGGATTCCATACAACACATTTATATAATAGCAATGATAAATAATCAGCCATCATCCTAAGTGCACCACACAACTGCATAAGCATTGAACATAAATAATTAACGCTTACACAGTCTGTCAACCTATCGATTGACATACAACTAAACAATTGGGATTAGTGTACGCCAAATATCATCCCAACACCCGTGTGGGGTTTCAATCCACAAACACTGAATATTATTTGTGTAGTTGGGCGATGTGTAAAATTTATCGTCCTAATCAATATCAGTCAAAACAGTATACATAAACAAAACATCTGATTTGTAAATGAATATTTATTTATTCACACGTTAAAAATTATATTTTTAACGGTAAATAATTTATTTCAACACATCACAATCAATTTTCACCACACAACTAAATCAAACAAGTCGTCCATGGTCTGTGGACAACGGGTGTCGGGTGATGCTAAGCACCTTCTGCATCCTAGTTTATATTTCAACTAGAAATAAAAGTAAAAGTGAGGAGTTCTCACCTTTGGGATCCACTCCTCCAGTTTTATTTCTGAATTTTAGAACAGTCGGGATTTGTCTGACATTCCTAAGCAATCTTCTTTGCGGTGTAAAAATCACATTTTTAATATGATGTTTATATATTTTAAAAATCGCTATTTTTATTCTAAAACAAAGTGTATTTTTATTTCTAAAACAAAGTATATTTTTATTTCTAAAACAAAGTATATTTTTATTTCTAAAACAAAGTATATTTTTATTTTCAAACAATGGTTATTTTTATTTCTAAAACAAAGTATATTTTTATTTTCAAACAATGGCTATTTTTATTTCTAAAACAAAGTATATTTTTATTTTCAAACAATGGTTATTTTTATTTCTAAAACAAAGTACATTTTTATTTTCAAACAATGGTTATTTTATTTAACAAAACAAATGTTATTTATTTTATAAAACACCATGTCATATTTTAAATAATTTCAGATTTTAAACTATACTATTTTAAATAATTTCAGATTTTACTTACATAGTTATTTACATAAGGGAAAAAGAAAAAGGTGCTCACTGAAAATGTTCTGGACCTCGTCGAGCACTGTTCCATCCCTAGGGCACCATCGCGCCGCCACTGTGGTGGCCCAGACCCCGATCGCCCTACCACCCTTGAACCGCCGTCGCCCAAGCTTTCCAAGGCCACCAGCAACACCAAGTTCGATCGCCCCTAGCGCCTGGAGCCTCTGCTCGAATGGAAGTAATTGGAGCAGCGATTTCTCGAAAACCACATAGCGATTGAAGCTGAGACCCGTATGGATTGGTAGATGGAAGGATTCTCTACTATTTTCTCTTTGGATTAGTATTGGAATTCGATCAGGATTCACTGCGATTTGGATTTCTTTTCAGGAGCTCTCTACGCGTCGAATAAATGGAGAAGGCAACTGCCCCTTTCTAGGGTTATATTAGGGTTATATAATATTTAAATATTATTTAATTATTAATTAACTCGTTTAATATCTTGAAAGTCGACACGAACTCCAAATCAAATCAAACGACTATCGCCCCTAGCTAATCACCTCCATTCCAAACACAATGGGATATGTATCGTAAGCCAGTTCGACTGTTTATATCAGTTTCCGTCAAAATCCAAATATAAATATATATTTATTTTGAACGCACATTTCAATTTACCGGGGTCACATACGGACTCTAAAAATTCCAGAAAAATATTTTATAGCTTCGTATCGACGATACGGTCCTAACAAAACTAATTTCGTCAAATTCTGAGATCGTTTGAAAAATGACCACTTTCTGGTCGATCCAAATTGACTGAAACTGTCAAAACACGTTTTCCTTTGCCACGCTCACATATTGATTCAGAAAATTATGAATTTTGAAATCTAGCAATAAATTAACATCCCGGATCCAATAAATTGACATCCCGGATCCATTTTTAAGGGCCAAAATTCCATAGCGACTATTCCGAATTTTCAACTGGGCATAACTTTTTATTCTCGCTATGAAATTTCAATTTTTTGGATTCGTTGGAAATATATTCTCAAATAGATTCTAATATTTTTGTTTTCGCTAAAATGCGGTTTATTTTGAATCCTGTACATTCATTTGAAATTTGAAATCGAATTTTCGAACAACCACGCCATTTTCAATTCCTTTTATAAATATAAATAAATAATTATAATTTAACGATGACTCAAATAAATGTATACATTCTAATTCTGTTCAAAATAAATTTCTCGTCGTCATTATTTAAAATAATTCATTTAAATCTTCGAAAATCATCGAAATTGCCAAAATAAAATTTTTAAATTGCCTTAGATTTTCTTGGTTGTTACATGTCCAAATCTATGTGTCAAATTTACCACAAGTCTAGTAAATACAAGTTTATGCCACATTCCCAAGCTATGCCTAAAATTTACTAAATTAAATTATACCCAATTTTCCCCGCGTTATAATCACACGTACAACGAGATTTAATCTAAGTTCCGAATGAACTTAGTATTCACAAATGCAAGTAAAAAGGAAAAAATTTAGAGAAGGTGCATAAGAATTGACATAAGGAAAAATAGGCATGTAAAGAAGCACCAACTTCCATAATCATGTTTCAATGTTGTGTATTAACACTATGTGTAGACAAGCTAAGCAATTCACACCATAGGTATAAAGATTAGATAGAATTGGACTTAAGAGAATTACTAATTTAATGTACAACATGACAAGTCCCATTTGATAAATCACAATAGTCTCATAGGCATAGGTTGTACAACATGAAAAGTTCCATCCTATCAATTTACAATTGTCTTACAGGCATCACAGGTTCATTTATGTCAGTCCAACAGTCTCATAGGCATGATAGGTTCTGTTATGTCAGTCCAATTGTCTCATAAGCATGATAGGAGCCATTACATCAATCACAATAGTCTCATAGGCATAAGCAATTTGGATTAGACAAAAGGATGGGCACGAATCAGAAATAGGCATCGTTCTTAATCCGATTATTATAGTCATGATTTCTATTAGATGTTTAAATCTAAATAATAACTAAACTTACAGAAAAAGGACAGATCTTGTATTCTGGGATCTGATTTCTGAATTTGAAAAGCTATCCTTTGATGTAGGCGTTTGATTTGAAGTTATTCTAATCAATTACTAGTTTGGATTTATTTTTCTAGTTAGGAGAAGATGAAGGCGGCTAGGCTAGTTTGTAGATGAACAACATGACGACACCATAGTCTTAGGATTATGAGGTTAGGGTCTAGGTTTGGCTATGTATATATAGATGTCTAGGATTAATTCTAACCTTTTGATTAGTCTAGGAGAAATCAGAGCCATCAAGCCAAAGAGATGTGTCATCCAGCCAACCACAGCATGACACATACGCCTTAACACCTCAGAAATTAGTCATTGGCCAGTCAGAGAATGCCACATCAACCTAGGACTACAGAATTCGTCACAGGAAGCAGATCTCAGAGGGGTCGACTCCCTACAGGGGGGTTGACATCTATGTTGACTCCCCTATAAGGGGGTAGACAACTCTGAGCCGGAAATTTCCCGCTCATCCCGCTCTTACTGAATTTCGATTTTCGAACTTTTTTGACTTTTAATTATTATTTTATTTTAATTTAATTTTTGTTTAAACATGAAATCTTCTGAACTCCATAATTTCTTCATGCGGAGCCCGATTTATACAAACTCGGACTTTATCTCAAGCAGAATTCCGAGACAAACGCAATGTCGTAGCCCGTTTCCCCTAATTCTTTTTTTAAAATTTAAGCGTTCTTTAATTTGTTATTTTAATATACATAGAAAATTCAGGGTGTTACAACAAGCACCACGCACAAAACTTAGTATAGAAAAAGGGATTACTCGGCTCAGCGCAAGAATCCAAGCCAGATTCAAAGAAGAAGACCATCCTCAACTGATGCGAAGATCTGTTTCATACTTTAGAGAGAGATCCAATAAAATCAGGGATCCGTAAAGCAAGACACGGGAGAGGGGTCCAGCTAAGCATGTTACTTAAGCAGCCTATTCGATGTTATCTGAGGGTTTACGCAGGAGAAGTTGCAAAAGAAGAAGACAGGGCCCGCGGGACCGGGTCAAGGGGATTCATCAGGAGGCGACCGAAGCATTGGTGAAAGGGAAGGACAGAGCAGTAGATAAATGTAGTTGTATTTTGGAGGTTGAACTGAAGTAATTAGCAATTTGAAAATAGATCTAGATCTACCAGTAGAGGTACTAAATTGCAATAGAGAAAGCTAAGGAATGATTAGGGATTGGAGGAAGAAGCAGGGTTAGATCAATGAAGGAGGCGTTGACCAATAGAGGAAGGAGGCAGAAGGATAAAATAGCCCAAATCGCCATTGAAATTTAGAAGGCTAATTCCGTCTTAGGTTTAAATGAAAAAAAATGAGTCAACTGACATAAAATTTTATTAAGCTTAATGGTTTAACTAATTTAAATGATTAATTTTGAACTTTTGGAAATTTATTTAAGTATAAAAAACTAAAAACATGAAATTTAAATGTTGATTTAAAACAAATAAATTAATTTGGAATCTGAGTTTAAAACCAATTTGAAGTTAATGTCTTAAAAAAATTGGAATTCAATTTGTAATATAGCTTAACACTTTTTTTTAAATTGAAATTTATAACATTTATTACACCTGAATTTTAAGTTAAATTGAACTGAAATTAAAAATCTGAATTAACGTTAAGTCGAATTATCAAAATATGGATATTTAATTTGGATTGGATTAGTTGTTGTAATTATCTATGTTATATTAAACTATTTTGTTTAAATCAACAACTCTTTTATTATTTTTGTCAATAATTAAAAATACACTTTACAACTATTTTAATGAAATTATTTGTATATTTCATTTAACCATGGTATAGCTTATACTATTTTAATCAGACTTTCATAAACTAAATGCAACTATTAAATATTTTATAAATATAAAATCATGTTATTTTATACAAAGTTTATCTATTATATATCTAACTATTTTTACCAAACTAACTGTTTTAAAATAAAAGTGTATATATCCAATTCGAGTATTTAAGTCCAATGATTGAATATTAACAATCAATTGAATAATGATATTTGTGACTTGGAATCTAAAATTGAGTGCGAAGTTTTAATTACGAATCGATTTATAAGTATGAAATTTGAAATTTGAAACTATATAGGAAAATTGAATCGTTTTGAAATTTTGTTACATAAAATCAATACTTGAAGTAAATTGAATTACGATATTGGAAAATGATTTCAAATTTAATGGCAATGGTGTGAAGTAAACATTTGGTTGTTAAAGAGATAGGAGTCGATACTGTCATCTTACCAATACTGATATCATTTGAGCAACCATGAACATGGTGGATAATCCAGAATGAAGTAGGTTGAATTTGGCGAACGTTACTGGATTGAGAAAGAGAACGATGATGGATTGCTTTGACCTTCGAATAATAAATAGAAAATGGCTAAAATAGGAGTTATACCATAACCAAGTAGGTAGGCCACCTCCATCGCCAATGCTTCCTCGAGTTATTATTACTATCCCAGTTCCACGTTTGATTGATTTGGTATACATCTTCGATTTATGGAGTCACCGCAACAAAAGTGGGCATATTCAACACAAATTTGTGTATCTTGCATGAAAAGTGAGGCAAAAGCTATGATTTCTATGATCTTCTGCAACAATATTAATATGTTATTGCATTAGACGTAAATGCACTGTTGCAGTGGGAATTCTTGTGTTTTGAAGTGCAACACCAGTTAAAAGTGTAGCTTTACATATATACAATTCAGCTCAGTGATCCGCTCAGTTTAAACAAAACCCCAATCGTAAATGCATCATTAATCAAATGGTTCAAATCAATTTATGGTTCTGATGATTCTAAACATTATCCATCATCCAATCAATGACAACCACCTCATTGCATTCTTTTGATGAAATTTTGGCGTGATCTTCCCCCTTCACGAAATAATGTAAAAATAATCTGGTCATAAATCGTTCTTCTTCTCTATCATCTAATCGTTCTTCCCCCCTTTTTAACAAAAATCTAAACCTAAATTCATGCCAGTATCGCTCCTCTCCTCGACAACAAATTTTATTCCGGAAAGGTTGAAACTTTGAAACGCTTTCTAGCTTTGATTGCTTAGGGCATTGACATTGCCAATTTTTTCCCTCAGGTTTAGTTTGGATAGCACTGGGAATTATTTGCACTTAATATAGATTACACTACGAGTAATTACTAATTAGTTCATTTGTTACACTTTGGAAAACCCATTCGCTTATGAGTAATTAGTTGCATAGACATCCCAAAGTTAGGAAAACCCATTCGCTTATGAGTGTTTAGTCGGTGAAAGATTAGATTATGAGTAATTAGTTGCGCTTTGACCATTGATTTGGGATTTGAGATTTTGCTGAGGTTTATTCAAAAATTGTACCCAGCAATAAACCAAAAAAAAGGAGATGGCATCGGTGGGTTTGCCACCAGGATTTAGGTTTCATCAAATTGATGAGGAGTTTGTTAATTATTATCTTAAAAGGAAGGTTCATGGTCTTAACACTGAGTTAGATATTGTTCCTGATGTAGGGATCCTGAGTGGTACTTTTTTGGGCCATGAGATCGGAAGTACCCAAATGGGTTCCGAACGAACAGAACAACTAGAGTAGGATACTACAAATCTACTGGAAAAGACAGGAGGTTTTGTTACTAGAACCGGGCTATTAGCATGAAAAAGACTTTGGTGTATTATAGAGGTTGAACTAGTTAAGGAATGAGGACTCACTGGGTTATGAATGAGTATCGGCTTGATGATAAGGAATGCGAAGATACTATGGGTTTGCAGGACTCGTACGCACTATGTATAGTTTTCAAGCAAAGCATTATGTGCACCGAAATAGAGGACCATGGACAATGCAATAACATAGCAGTAATGGAGATCTCTTAAGCAATCACTAGTGATAATATCAATAAAGATCAGTATCAAAACATGTCTCCTAATGTTGGTCCGATGAGCTCATCTTCGTGCATGGATAAAGATGACAGAGACGATGCATGGATGAGTGTGTGGTTATCAACAACATATTTTCAGTTTTTTATACGCTGATTATGAAATAAGATGAGTCTTGACAAGTACACTAACATACCATGCAGAAACCTTTGAAGTAAGTGTATTTTTATATAAAGGTAAATCAATTTACCGTCAAAATTGATTTGCAACTCGGGTTCATTTACATTAACATATAATCGTATGCTTGAGGTTTTTTGATACAGATACATGTGCAGCACTGCGGTGTGTTTGTGTAGAGGCTTTGAAAACTACCATTTTCCCGATCCGAACGAGTCGTTCACCCGTATCTAATCTGCTACACGAACAGGTATTTTCCATTTGATTTTGGAAACTACCAATATCAATGTTTCGATATTGGAAACATATGCTTAGTTTTGCAAACTGAGCTTACTTCAGGTGTGCATCCATATTATTCCTTTCTATGTATCATAAAGCAGTCATACAAAAAAGTATAATAAGGCAGCAAAAGTATCATGAGGTAGCAAAAATTATAGTAGCATCAATTCATACCAGATTAGGGTAGCAAAAATTAACTTAATACATACATATATTAGCAAAAGTTATAGTAGTATCAGGGCAACAAAAGTATCATACGATAGAAAAAGTTAACTTAATACATACATATATACACATCCAAAAAAAATGACATTATAGTAGAATCAGTTCATACCATATCAAGGCTTTGCGGGGCTGTGGAAATTCCAACATATTCATTAGGGCTTAGTGGCTATGGGAGAGCTAGTCCGGAATAAGCAGCTGCATGTGATGACCCGCAGCATCAGGACAACGAGTGAGGTAGTTTTGCCAATCATATTCCTATTCAACTTCCAAATCTACCCACTGATCATTCCTCTGGTTCATTGGGGCTTGGTTATCAACATGTATGTCATAGGTGGCTTCAGAAAATAAGCTTGGCAAGGGGTAGAAAAGTAGCTTCATGTATCATTGCGTAAAATCTTTCATCTGAATCCATTTCCACTTGGTGATTACAAAAACATGAAACCATTTGTTCCTCCTTATTGCTCACAAAAAGATGTTCAGGCCTTGTTCCAGGATGAGCATAGGTACAGCGCTGAATCTTAATGAGGTAAACCTTGTTATTGAATTGAGTAGCAAAAGTATTGATAAAGCCTGCCTTCATAAAATTGCATTTTGAGGTAGAAAGATGACCATACTGAGACCAGTTACAATCGTCAATTGCAGCACACGTCCCATTCACTTCATTATTTCTTCAACAACAGGAACATTACTCTTTAGGAACTCGGAAAAGCCATCAACTTTAGCCCTTGATTCCACTTCTCACGCAGCTTCAGGCTCAAACTCTTCATCAGACTGTGCTTGCAGGTAAGTAGCACCACAAGGTTTTGTAAAAACTTTCAACATTAGCGCATGATCATGCTTACTAGAAAAGAATTATTGGGTATTACCCGCATAGGCCATGGACTATGATTCAGAGTCACTTGAAGCGAGTGATGCACAGCTTCATCATTCCAATGTCGTTTAAGAACAGTGGCAGTGATGTATAGCGATGAATCCTCCATTGATTTTTTTTAGAACTTTCAAAGATTGGGGTTTAGAGGATATGGAGATGATGATGTTCTGAAGCTTGAAAGGATACACGAGGGACCCACTGGATGGTGTTTGGTAAATGTGCAAACTGGAAATTTTTGCACCAAAGACGAAGCATACTCAGTTCGGAGGTGGCATGAGTGACCAATGGTGAACTGTTATAATTGTATTCATAAGATTTATAAGTTAAGTTGGCCAAATGGTTAATTGCTATGATATATTTATAGGATACACATGCACAGATGTACTTATTAAATAACAACTTGTGAAAATCAAATTGCAGGATCTGAATTGACGAGGAGAGATATAGCCGTCAAGTGAAGGACCTGAAATGACGTGGAGAGATACAGTTTCTGGTTCATGGCATTGTTACTTTGCAGAATACATTCGATCGTTTGTGTTGGCACTTGTATTGAAGGTGGTATGTGTTGGCACTTGTGGTATGCAGAATATTTGAATTGTACTTTTAAATTATGTATTTTATTGTATGTGTTATATTTGAAAAATTGGTATGGTATGTAGAATATTTTGGATGGTTCGAATGTGATGATGAATATAATAGACGTGTTTCTTCTATGTACAAAATTGGTATTGCAAAGTTTATAATTAAAGCTTTGTATTTGTCTTCTTTTACTGTTGCATTTGTTTTTTTCCTGATGTTGTATTTCAATATAATGGTGTTGCATTCCATAATATAGTGGCGTTACATTACATAAAACAGTAGTAATTCTATATGGCACGTAGAGCCCACGGCTGATGTGGCATGTGGCACATGTGCAGCTGAAGTGTCGTATGTCACGTAGGCAGCTGACATGGAAAGATGACGTGGCTCCGCTATTGTGACCCGATAGTCAGGATCTAACTAATGTTCAAGCAACGCTGAATATTGTTGCATTACATGCAAATAGCGTTGCATTACATTTATAATGCAACACTTTCTTTCCGTGGCAGTAGATGGGTTATAGCGTTGCTGTAGAGGGCTAAGGCAATGGCCGTGGATGTCGCGCCCTACTGGTGTTGCCTATTTGAAAAAAGGAAAAAATGCAATGCTTTTTCGATCTAAGGCCACATAAAACTTGTTTCGCATTTGCCCACTTTTGTAGTAGTGAGTGTTGACCGTGGTAGGAGATAGTTGCAGCTATGCATTACCACTGTTCTAGGAATGCAACTGGAGGAATCCTACCCTGGGTATTTCCTCGTGTACCTTGTCATATTTATCTTAGTCGAGTCCCCTACGATTTTGATTTGTTGTTTTTTCTATAGACTGCCATCTCGTAACACTAATGCATTAAATTTACGATATTCTATAGACTATAATGATTATAAATGGTGCAAGTGTAAAAATGTGATCCCACTTACACCATTTTCAATAGTATATTTACCATAGATAATATTATAATATCATATTGTATCATATGTGTATAGTTTAATGGATCCTTAAAGGATGGGAATCCCTTACATCTTTTAGGTTACTGATGCATTACCTTAAACACTACACTTGAGATTGATTTACTTCCATAAGGATGTTTGTCATAGCTCGGATATTTTGTTTAGTTTTATGCTCGGGTCAGATTGAGTACTATAACATTTGAGATAGCACCTTTCGGAGCTTGGGACATAGTCGTAATGTAATCATTGTTACATTAAGATCTAAAACAAAGATTCTTTCTTGAACGAACTATAAATTGGAATTCCGTGATTTGGTCTCGACGAGGAAACTAAAGCAAATCAAATGAGGACATGTGGAATCCTATGTGAATCAGCAACGACCATCTTTCATGGCTAAATACTCCTCGCTGACTGATAGCGAAGTTGTACCATGAGGGAAAGGTTAAAAGAACCTCCATCGCGGAGTGAAATAGAACACGAAACCGTGAGCTCCCAAGCAGTGGGAGGAGAATATGAAAGGTAATTTGGTGATCCAATCATCCTGAATCAGACATTCATCCATTTATTTCTATCATTTGTTTATGTTTCATTGAAATTTCAGGTATTAGACTTCCGTTGTATTTGTATATTTAAACTCTGACGTATTGTATTATTTTATGCCATTGTGGGATGATGTATCATTTTATGTTTGTGATTCTGTGATTAATTCTTATTAAAACCCATAGCAATAACAATCTATTATTTCAAACGATTTGAGTTGGCTTTATTGCTGACTAAAATGGTTGGAAATAGTAGGTCATTACAGTTGGTATTAGAGCTTTGGTGTGGTCAATGACTCAGCTTATAGGTTTTAAACTCATTACAGATATAATAATAATACCTTAGAATGGATGGAATCATCACTAGAATCATTCTGAGAGAGCATACTTTGAAAATATAGTTTATTTTAAATTTTAAATCATTTTCCAAATTTTCTTCCACTCAAATCCATCTTCCTTGTGGAATTTCTTTGATTAGGATCTCTTTAGGTATAAATCCCTATCTTGTACTATATCCATCTTTGAGTTTTCCAAGAATATCTGAAGAAATTTAACTATAAATTTATAGTAAATTAATAACCTAGTTTATCAACTACTTAATCTGAAACAAGTAATTTGAAATTACCATAAAATAAAATGACTTTAAGGGAAAACTAAAACATTAATAAATGGATTTTCAAGGATATTTGTAAAGGATTTTGTGTATCAAAACTAAGGATCTTATATTTAGGAAACCGAGTCAAATGAGACCTATAAAATAATAATTTGTAAATAAATAGATTTATTTACCATGAAATGGTATTTAAATAAATTTTGTAACTCTATTTCAGGTAAAGACCACATAATTGAAATTTTATGTGAATTAGTTCTTAACGTCCCATTATGCGATAATATCCAATTTTAAGAAATTTGTTTAAAATGTTTATTGAATTCATAAATTTATATAAAATTGTTATGAAAATAATTTCCAGGTATAGATCAAAATTAATTATATTTCATAAGTAATGTTTTGAAATTATAAAATTCTTAGCCAAATAGGCGTGAAGTACAAAATTGATTTTTGAATGAATATAATTGGGATAATAATTTGATTTTTTGTGGGATACTTTTGAATTTTCTAGGGAATAATGATTTGAGATACATATAAATTAAACTTATGAGAGAAAATGGATCTAGATGGAATTTGTAAGTATAACTTAAAATTTATAAAATGATTATGGTTCATTTGAGTTAGAAATTTGTTAATTAAAAATAATTTTAAGCTTTGGTAACATTTAGAATAGTAAGAATAATATGGTTATAAACTTAGTTTAGTAAGATTGAGTTGAGTGTAAACTAAATCAGTATGTAACTTATATATAAAATGGGAACTTAATTAAATATATTCTTAATTAAAATTTCGGCAAACATAAATTTTATGACATGTTTGCCAAGTTAATAAAATTAATTGGTATTCTTTAAAAATTGAGTATAGTTATTTGAAAGTTAGGAATAAATATTAATGATAATTTAAACTTTTGTAATATCAAGAATGGAAAAAATATAGTGATTTGTATCTAATTTATTATGACTAAATTAAAGATATACCTAATTTGTATACTTTATTGTAAATAAAATTTTAAACTTATAAAAAAGTAAATTTGAGTTTGAACTTTAGGACTATCAAAAATATGAATTTAGAATTAAGAAAAATGGTAACTTATGTGAAATACAAATATATGAATCATATCTGACTTATGCTTTTGAGAATATTATCTTATATGATTTTGCATTTCAGATTTTAAGCTACTTGTATTTAAATAATGATAGGAATCAAAATAGGGCAAAATAAGTAAGTGGGGAAGATATATAATTTTCCTGTGTGAAATCTTATAATAAGAAATGTTTTGAAATATATTACTTCATTATATATATATATATATATATATATATGGAAACTAGTATATATCTTTTGACTTAAATATAAGAGTCTCAAGTATTTATTTGACATTTAAGATTGGACTATTGAATACATGAAGATTTAGGACATAGGCCGTAGTAACATATGCACTAAGTTCTATATGTACTAAATAGATATAGAATCGCACTCTGATAGCTTGAAAATGATTCCGGTGATGACTACGCCATCATCAATACTTATTTTCAAGTTTTGAATGTGAGAAAGATATTTATTTTCAGTAAAGACGTTGAGTTGATACTTAAAACTATTTTGATAAAATTTTGAAAACGTTGAATGGAAAAAAGTGAATAAGAAATGAAAACTCTGTTTTGGTAAATCAATGTGACCTTTTTTTGATTTGTTCAGGAGGAAAACCGACCAGAGTCGTAAAACTCTCCCTAGTGCACCTAGCCCGGTCCGTGAGCACCACATAAGTGGTTGATCTTAGCGTATGCACATGATAAGCTCTTAGCATGAAACTTTGGGTTTCAAACCCACGCCATTGTTACCTTGGGGTTTTGTCCTTAACCGTTAGGCTACTGCCACAAACAAATCAATAAGAACTTTAAGAAATGAAAAAATTATAAATAAATTTACATCTTCATAAATTAATTGAAAATATAAGCTAAATTTGCAGAGATTGTTTTAAAAACTAAATTGTAGTTCTGATATTGTTAATGACTTGAATGAGGTATTCCACTAATGGATTTGATATTAAATGGAGATATGAATTATACGTTGAAACCAATTTAAAGGAATTAAATTATAAACAATCTAAGATGAATAAAGACGAGTTTAAGTTGTAAAAAAAATTAGTAATTCAATGTAGCAAGGAATTTTTTTGATTGAATGAACGTTGACCACTGAATGAAAAGAAATATATATATATATATATATATATATATATATATATATATATATATCAAGTTAATGGAACTCATAAACCGAGTGAACTAAAAGAGAATTTAACATGAATTAAAAATGGATGTTGAATGACAAATAAATAAAAATATATGAATTGAATGCAAATCAATGTAAGTGAAGTAAATGTGAATAACTCGAAAGAAAAAAGTAAGTTGTATCCTAATAAACTAAATGATAATAAAAAAATGAAAAAAAAGGTATTTGAATGTAACACTGGATTTGGTGGTTGGATTTGTTTTCATTTTATTTTGTTGTTAATATGTCATGCTTGCTTATGTTACATGTTTTTAATGATGTGTATCTTAAGTTTACTTTATATATGCATGATACTATCAAAATTTTCCATAATTTCGGACGTTTGAAATTTTTTGAGTCTCTAAGTCCTAAAACTTATATTTTTGCATATGAGTTTAAAAACTAAGTAAAGGGTTATAGTTGAAGTATTTGTTCAAAGTATATATATATATATATATATATATATAGATGATATTCTATATCGTTTCTTTTCGAGGAAGAAAAGCTTTGAGCGAGGAGAGTGGACTCGCAAATTCAAACGTTTTAAATTAACATAATTAACTAAAATTTAATTTGAATCTGGCGATTAACTATTAATTAAAATTGATTCAATAGTCTCAATTTACTCTATTTAGTTAATTAATATTGATTATAAATCCATTTTGTAAATTTATAGAAAATAATAAATAGTTTGGAATTCGATCGATAATTGAAACGTGTTATAAAATAATATTTCAATATAGAAAATATCTTTTTCAAACAATATAGGAATTCAATGGAACAAGCTTAATTGTGTCTGAAATTGTAGTCCGTAGCATTAGCTCAGAGGATAAGGACTTGTGTCGAGATAACAATGAGGCAAGTTCGAAACCCAGAATGGCGTGCTAAGGGTTTATGATGTGCATAAGCTAAGACCAGTCACTTACATGGCAACTGCGGACTGGGTTAGATGCACTAGGGGGTTTCACGGCTTCAGTTGGTTTCCCTCTTAAACAAATTCAAAAAAAAAGCAAATTATTGTAAGATCTCAAATTTTATGCCAAGCAGGCAATTTGGGTGGTAATGCGAGTTTGGGACTCCCGATGAACATTAAAGTGCATAAGTGAAAAGAATTATGTATATATAATAGAATGAAAAAAGAAAAATAATAATAAAGACACGTATCCAACAAATATAATATGCGTGCAACCTTTTTCTCACCTCCTTCTTTCCTTCCTTGCATCCTTATTCTCTTCAATTTTAGGAGAATAAAAAAAAGAAACAACAAATCAAATAAAAATCTGTTAAAAGGAAGGCTCAAGTCTTTATTCCAATATTTTTTTATCTACAAACCATATGAGTATGGCTATGATTAAGTGTTAATTGTGGGGTGTGACATTAGTACAATGCTTATTAGCATCACAAAGAAAATTTTGTTTTGATTTTTGGAGAGTTCCAGGCCAAGATAGTAAAAATCAAAGTTGGCTTTGGATTTCTAGAGCTAAGTTAGGTCAACAGCGGAAGTTATGGAGGTTGCATCTCACATTGCAGAGTCAAATTGCTTGGGTTTTGAGATGGCAGTCAGGTTTCAGTAGAGTGTGTCAAGTTCAGGGTTAATGGCATAGATATGTAAAGATTTCGACGAGATAACGTGCAAGGGTGGTTTCGTTTGATTCGGTGCAGTGATGTGAGAGAGAAGTGGAAATGGAGATAAGGCAATAACATGCTAAGCTATAGGCTGAGAGATGGATTTTTTTTCCTGGAAAAATGGTAAGAAGGTCATTAAGTTAATTATTCAATTATTGTTTCAATGGATGAATTAAGTGATTAATTATCCTAGTTATTTAGATTTCTCATAAATTTAATTTCTAACACATATTAGATCCAACGAAATGTCGTTCATCGCGTTAGTCTTATGGAAACACTAGCTACATGCTCTTTTGGGTCAGTGAATTTCTAAACCTTTTAGAATTTAGGCTAAAATCAAATGTTTTTTGGTTTTAGTTTAAATATAATTGCTTGGCAATATCAAAAATCAACATGAGTTTACTCACTTGCGAATAACATTATTATCAAGTGAATTAAGACTTCTGAAATGGCATATGGAATGTTAGGGTTGCGTTAGAAAACTTACAGTTATTTGTTATATAACAAGTGCACATGTCGTATGAACACTCATGATATAAATGACACGACATATATTGTTATGTGATATGCTGTTATGTTCTTATTGATGTGTGATATATGTGATGCTATATTAATTTTGTTATCACAGTGCAAGTCCCCCATTGATTTAGGAATGTCGCTATCGGCTGAAATTATACATATCCGAACAAATGTATAGATTTAGAAAATATATCTGAATCGATTTGGGATGCGTGTAGAAATGATATATACCAAAGATCAATATTATTTTAAGAAACAAGTTGAAATGAAATATATATACCACCTAACCATATGGCAGAGAATCATATATGGACACCATAGTCCATTAAAAAATCCATTTTTTGAAATTTTATAAGTACGCTATTTTGAAATTTAATTTGAATATTTTGTTTGAATTAAGATTTGAAATATTTTAATTTAAATTTTATGAATTTAAGAAAAATTGAGTTAATGAAAGGATTTAATAATATATTATAAATTGGATTTCTTGTTAGAAGATAATATTGTTTCCAAAAATTTATAAGTATGTTTTGATTTATCAAATTGATTTTGATATTTAATTTATATCTTAAATATAAATTAATAATTTTAATATTTAAACTTGAAATTATAAGTTAAAAACTTAATTAATGTATACAAAATTAATTAAAGATTTTGAAAGGTTTGGATTCTAAATTTATTTAAATTAATTGAATGGAATTTTTTGAGTCAACCTACATAAGAATTTTATTAAGTTAATGGTTTAATTGATTTAAATGCTTAATTTTGAACTTTTGGAAATTTATAATCTAAATATCTGAAATTTGAGTGATGATTAAAAACCAATGAAATGATATGAATTTGGAATCTGAGTTTTAAACCAATTTGAGATTAATGGTTAAAAAAAGGATTAATTGTCAAGAATAATCCGAAGTTTGACGTGTCTTCCCATAATAATCCCAAGTTTAGATTATTTTCGAATAATCCAAAGTTTGGGGGGTGTCTTCCCATAATAATCCCGATGTCCCCCTAGCGTGTTATTTTGAGATCAATATGGGAAGACACTCCAAACTTTGGATTAATATGGGAAGACACCAAGTAAATGGGATTAATATGGAAAATACCCCCAAACTTCGGATTATTCAGAAATAATCCAAACTTGGGATTATTATGGGAAGACATGTTAAACTTCAGATTATTCTTGATAATTAATCCTAAAAAATGGAATTCAAGTTGTAATATAACTTAGCACTTTGTTTTAAAAATTAAAATTATAACATTTGAGTTTTAAGTTAGAACGAATTGAAATTTGAAATATGAATTAATGTTAGGTCAAACTATGAAAATATCAAATATTGATATTTTGTTCATATTGGGTTATTTATCAAAATTATCTATTTTATATTAAGCTATTATATTTAAATCAACTTCTCTTTTATTATTTATTTTAATAACTAAAAATATAATTTACAACTATTTTAATAAGACTATTTTATGTATTTCATTTAACTATGATATAACTTATATTATTTTAATCAAACTTTTATAAACTAAATGCAACTATTGAATATTTTATAACTACTAAATCAAATTATTTTACATAATCATATAAAGTTAAACTATTATATATTTAGCTATTTTTATCAGACTTAACTATTTTAAAATAAAAGTATATATGTCCAACCCGAGCATTTAAGCCTAAAATGATTGAACATAAAAATTTAGTTGACTAACGAAATTTAAGACTTGGAATCTAAAATTGAATGTGAATATCTAAAAACGAAGAGTTTGTAACAATGAAACTTGAAATTTGAAACTATATTGAACAATTGAATCGATTAGAGAAGTTGATAAATAAAATAAGTACTTGAAGTTAATTGATTGAGGATATTGGAATAAGATTTCTAATCTAGAGACCGCGGTGTGAAATAAGTGTATGGTTGTGTGGCAATCCAAACTTCCCGGCTGGCCTAAATCGAACAAGAAGGCGGATTGCTTTGAGAACACGACGCATTGTAACACAAACAAGAGAACATTTCATTGCTATTACAACAATTTACATCAGAGTACAAGAATAAATCAGAGTTTAGATAGATAATAATATACAGCAGAAAAATAGATATCAAAAATTTACAAATTACAAAACAACGGAAATATATATACATAACTATAATGTGCAGCGGAAAACATCAAGTACCACAACTGAAAGAAATACATGGATACAGTGAATTCAGAATATTGCTCCAGCTATACTCCAGGATTCTGTGAAAAGAAATATCTACGAAAACCAAAACTATTAGTTGCCTATGGGAAAATATGTGCACCCAGAGTTTAGGTATAAACAATAAACTCTAAGTCAGTCATGGGACTGGTGTAAGAACTAAAACAGTTATTAACTTTATTTTAAAATTGGGTAAATGGGCAAATCAAGGGACCACGCCATATAATACGGAACGGGTTTTCTCCTAAGAATACCATAAAACCAACAATATAATGCTAAAAGGAAAAATGAAGCCATTATAAGACTCAGGTCCCATCACTCAATGCAAATACAAACCAGAGAATAGAGTTTTACCTTAAAATGGCCAAACATGCTTGGTGCACGAAATTTGTCTTTTATTATTACTATAAGTGAAGAAATCAACTTCAGATATAAAAGTATCAATCATAGACGACATAGTACCCCATCCTACTATGTCGCCATATAGGTTTACAACTAAAACCGAAAAGTGTCGTATTGGAAATTGGATTTCAATCATGAATTGAGGCAAGGGATCTTCCTTACGATTTGAGACACTTTTAGCAAATGCCTCATGATCACACGTACGGGCAACCCTTCGATCTTCAAGTCGGTCCACACTTACTTTAGTGGATTAGTTATTCCTGAACACACGTTTCCCAGTCCTATCGGACCTTCAAAAAGGTCAGTATGTCGACCGTATGAGCATATAGCCCTATATCCGAGGCGCCTCGCAATCCATCATCCACATAAGTATAAATGTCTGGGCTCCATTCCATGAAACCACTTCTTGCTAGAATGAAAAGCATGCACTCCCTTCAGTCACTATCCCGTTTTTGACTCAAACTGGGTGTGAGGCTCGCGAATTAAATCTATACACAAAGTTATGCTACTTAAAGCCGTGATTTGATCATCATCCACAAGACTTTGCTTTTCAACAAAAGCATTGATCATTTGCATCTTAGCATGCCACATTGACAATCCATGCCATACCACTCATTTATACCAATATATAACCTCTAAGCTCGTACGTCTTAGAGAAGGGTATTAAGCAAGAGAATAAATTCTCCACCACCAAATAGATATATATTTAACAGAAATCAATCAACACTGAATGAAATCCAATGTCAGACACACATCCATTTGCAAGTCCGTTTTGGGTCTGAATGAAACCGAAGGCATCTTATTCCTCGTCCCATATGTCCAATACAGGAGAGTGGTCCTCGCGTATCTGGTCGATCTCCAAGTACGCCTGGATGATCACCACTTATTACATCGTCTTGGGTGTACAGCCTAATCAAGACATTAATAATCATCCAAACGATGTGAAGATCTCCGGTCTTCAACCACCATCTTCAAATCATCGACTTTTAGTCGCCATATCAGTTACTCATAATGGGTTAAACATGGTCTTTCCAAATAACTCGCGTATTTTATAATCAATAATCAATTACTATAAAAATACAGCATACACCTCATTCCAATTCAGAATATTCTTTTATTCAAATATTCACATCTTAGGGGAAAGGTTCCCATTAATTTTATCAAAGATAATTTCTTTTATACTTATTCTTTAATCTTACTTTGGATATCAATTTCAAAATAATTTTACTATATCTTTTAACAATTCTAAACCAAATTAAGGTTTATAAAACTAGTCGGGATTATTGAGCCTTACCGAAGTAATCATTTATTTTGTTATACCAATCCTAACCTATTCATCCCATGGAGCAAAACTGGTAGTACTCCATATCTAACACCCATTGTGTTATCGGTAAATCCAATTACCATTTCTCGTTTCAAATCAAACTAAAGATTTGGCTATCTCACGGAGTAAAATTGGTGATACTCCATTCTCGAACATTTCTTGAATTTGGTAAATTTAGTTACCTTATTCACATTTCAATTAAATTAAAGATTCACTAAAACTCCAACTTGGTTTTAATCTCAAAAACCATTACTTTATGGTTTTTCAACCTTTTAGAAAATTAATCTTGCCTTTAACAGGGTTAAAGAACCAATGTTATTAAAAACATAGTTCACGATAAACCCAAAACCCTCTTTCACCAAAATGGAATCTTCACGAAAATCTGATCAGTATACAATTGATATAAATTTTCATATCAGATTGATAATATAAATGGAATAACGGCAAAGCCTTTTAAATTCCATATATAGTAACAGTCTTCCTTTATAGAATCTCATCTCGATTATTTCCAAATCGAATTACATTCAATTCCAATTTAATATATTAAAGTGGAAATCTTTACTTTGGAAATTTCCACTAAATCTTAATAAAAAGATTTATAAATTCCAAATCATATCTTCACTGTTAATTGGGTTAAAGAACAAATGTTATTTAAAACATTATTACTAATAAATCCAATATCAACTTTTTATGTCATTCTAATTATATGTATTAATTGGAAGACTTCGTTAATCTTAATTAAAAGATTTATTCTTTTCTCAACGGGGTTTAAGAACAGTGTTGTTAAAGACAACATTCACGACAAACCCAAAATCCAATTTGATATTAAATACAAGGCTCTGAATAGAAATTATATCGACTTATATTCAACATCAAAATTTGAAACTAACGGATATCGTATTCGGAATAACGATATATATATATATATATATATATATATATATATATATATATATATATCTTCCAAATTCCTAAATAATATCTGTATAACCACGGAATCAATATCGAAATATTCCGAAGATTATTTCTATTCAAATTATTTCTAATTCATACGTTGGAAAATTCTGGTTATATCAAAACCATTTCAATTCTTTTCAGTTATTTATTCTAGTTATTAACTAGTCCATTCAGATAAATATCTTTTTCTCCCCAAAAATTTGGAATATTTAATCCAAAATCTTTTCCAAATCATTTATTATGATTTTAAACAATTTATTCATATTTTTAATGAATTATTAAGGCCCTTACAGTCGGTTTCCAATATCGGCCATCGAACTGCATCCATAGCGACATTTTCCAAAGCTGATTTGGACATATCTTAAAATCTAACCGTTAGATTTCAAATCTCTTATTATCATTCAAAAGCTCTTTTCGATACGAAACAAACGGTTCCAGTTTTAGAGAATCCGACGGTCGGATCTCCTGTTAAGCTAATTCGAAGTTAATGGTTGAGATTCGCGAACGGTCGTTGCGCAATACGTTCTATTCAAACCATTTAAATATACATAATATGTTTCGTCGATTTCCTTTTAACACGTATTTTATAAATCATCTATAAATTCATTTTAAAACGATTTCAACTTGCATTTCTGTTTTTAAATCAAAATTGAATATTCCATAACATTATAAAATTTAAAATGGTAATATTTTCAAAATATCAGATTTTGAAATCAAATCTTTACGATATTCATTATGAAATAAATAAAATTGACGGAAAATTCCATTCGAGTTAAAATGGCATATATCTACTTAATTCAGATTCATATTCATTATTTTCGTGTCCATCCAAAATCGGACATGAAAATCATATTTTGATTCTTCATTGAATATTATTTTAAAATATTCGAAATTTCTGAATTGGAATCAGACTCATTCAATTACCATATAATTTTATTTTTATGGATTCCATACATCTCATGTATTCAAAAATAGTGATAAACAACTATTAAACATTCAATTCACATCCATAGTGCAATTCACAACTGTATATGCATTAAATATTTAAATAACGCTTATAACCGTCCATCAATCAATCAGTTGACGTATAGTCAAATCCCAGGGAGATGTGAACTAATTATCATCCCCAGGCCCATGTGGGGTTTTCAATCATCAACAAATAATTGGATGGTGTGTAAAATTAATATCCCAATACCCTATGGGGTTTACATCACAGTCCATGTGAATTTATATAATATTTTCACAGTTTAATAATGATAACATTAAATTTGTAAAAAACCATCAACCATCAAAAAAATATTTCCATCACAGGCAATCAATACATATTCAGTTATAAAAATAAATAATAGTACAAAATTTTGAGTGAGAGTATTCTCACATTTGTTTCCATTCCATCAGTCTTGTATCAAGGGTTTTACTTTTAAACTAAATTAAATGAACGTTAAATTTAGCTCAAAATTCAACTTGCTCCATTCCTGTTCTGGTCAATTCCATATTTTAGATTTCTTCAAAACGATTCCAACGCAAGTTGTTTCACCGAATTCTGATTTCGTATGATCAAGATATAATAATTTAAACTTTGATCATACAATTAATATATTTAAACCTACAATTACTTAATTAATTAATTTAATTTTCCCCCAACTCACGTTTACTTCATCCTTCTTCAAATCCTAACATCCTGCTCGTGAAAACCCAACATCACGCAAAAGAAAATACGTTGTCGCACCTCTCTAGACGAAGCCGGACTCCACAGGGAGCGCCGGAGCTCCTCTTCCCCCTGTTGACCACAATCTGAAGTTTTAAGCCATCAGTGCCACAAAAAACGTACTGAAACGTGGTGGCTAAAAGCCCTAATTTCGCACGATTTACAAAATTAAATTTGATCTCAGCCATTGATTAGATGGATCTCGTTGAGTAGAATAATCTTCAAGTTGTAACACTCTTGAATTAAATCACGGATTGAAAGTTTTTTGGCAATTTAAAATTGAACAAAATCGGCCTTTGATTCACTCAGCTGGCGAAGGCAGAAGTTTGGGGTCCTAAGGTTTAGAAAATGTATATTTATAGCCTTTATTATTTTATATTATTTTAATTCAATAGTTATTTTATATTGAACATTTTCATTCGAACTCCAAATGAACCACAACGACTGTCGTCCCTAACCAAATACCACAATTCTGAACACAATGGAATATGTTTTATAAGCCAATTCGACTGTTTTGATCATCTTTTATCAAAATTAAAATATAAATTAATATAACGGTCAATGTTGAATTTCAACGTACATTTTAATTTACTAGGGCCACATACTGGATCCAAAAATTATGTAAATTGAAATATAGCTATGTTTTGACAATACGGTTCTAATAAAATTAGTTTCGCTGAATTTGGAGACTGTTTGAAAAATGGCCTTTTTATTAACTTATTAAATTTAAACTAAAATTGAAAACGCTTTTAAATTTACTACGCTCACGTACTAATTCCAATTGACTTGAAAATTTAAGCCTAACAATAATTTGACATTCTGGATCCAACAAAAGCGGTTTTGTCGAAGACGGAGGTCGTTTGCAAAATGGTTATTTTTAAGGGCTATATATTATATTAAAATATATATAAATTCCATAGCAACTATTCTAATTTTTAAATTGGACATAACTTACAATTTGTAAACTGAAATCTCAAATTTTCACATTCATTAGAAAAATATAATTAAATAGATTCTAACATTTCTTGTTTCATCAAATTTTGACTTATATTGAATTCTGTATATTCACTTGAAGTTTAAAACCAAATTTTCAAATTACCGTGCCATTTCGAGTTCATTTTAATTAAATTTTAAATTTATATGTTCTAACTTTGACTAAAATAAATTTTAAATCATCATTTATTAAAATAAACCATATTTTAAATAATAAAATCCATTAAATTTAATTAAAAATAAAATTTTAAATTGGTTTCAAAATCTGGGTTGTTACAAGTTGTTAAAGAGACTGGAGTCATTATTGTCATCATGCCAATACTTATATCATTTTAACATCTATGCACGTGGTGTAGAATTCAAAATGAAGTATGATGAATTTGGCGAATGTTACTATATTAAAGAAAAAGAACGATAATTGATAGCCTTGACCTTCAAATCAGAATTAAAATACCATTAAAATAGGAGTTATACCATAACCAAGTGGGTTGGCCACCCTATATCAACAACACGTCTTCGAGTTATTATTACTATCCCAATTCTATGATTAATTGATTTGATTTTATGTACATCCTCAGTTTATAAAGTCTTCACCGAGGTGGGCGTTAGTCGCGGCTATGCGTTGCCACTAGTCCAGGAGTACAACTGGTGGAATCATATTGAAACACCCGCACATTCCTTAACATTTCCTAAAGTAGGGTCCCACCATGAATTGAAGCATTATCGGTACAAGGGCATAAATATACATCGTAGAAACTAAGATTAACAGGATCACAAGGTAGTAAACACAGCAGGAAGTAATTTAAAACAGAAACGTCACATTTCTTTCAATACATTCTGTCTTAAAACGTCAATACATATGTGAAAAGAAAATATATCTCAGTTATAAAATCAGAGTCCAACTATAAATACCCCTCAAATGAATCATTAGTACAATCAATCTGTGGAACAAGGTCAAACAAGAAAGCAATGAGAATACATCTACAACTGAGATAATTCTTCAAGTCTCCTAAGCAATCCACATTAAGCACTTCGACCCAGCAAGCCTGGTGGGGAAGAGAAGGAAAGAAGAAAGGAGAATGAATCAAACACAAAGTCTGGTGAGATGTACAATTACCACCACATGAAACAATGTATATAGCAACGAAGGGGGACAACGATTGTCAATGGCAAGTCCCAACGGCTTCTTTACGTATAATAAAAACCGTGGGTAACAGTTGGAAACCATTGTTTATAAAGTCGTCGGCGGCCATTGCTAACCGTTGGTTAGTCGAGCAAAAACTCAACCGAACTGCTTCTTCCTCCCTAATTACGTTTTCTTCCGAAAATTTTTCATTTTCCCCAAATCTCTTCTAACCCTTTACTGAAATCGACCAGCGCAACCTTCCTAGCTGCCTATGCTCTCCCTAACACACTGAAGGATCTCTCTCCTCCTCTCTAAGCTCCAATTCATCCCCAATTTTCAAGGTATAAAGCCCTAATTTTATTTAATACCCTATGTTGCTAATTTAAGCTTAATTTGTTTGTTAGTTATGTGTATGTATGTGTAGTGTTGTTAATATGTGCATATACAGGTTGAATTAATTATGTTGCTAAGCTAAGGTTAATTAGTTTATTATGTATATGTGCATATATAGTGTTGGTAATTAATTTATGTATAGGTTGAATTGATTGAGGCCCAACCCATTGAAAATGATATATAATTTATCCAAAATGTTTAGCGGAAATTTAAATAACTAAGTTTATGTTTTATAAACAATTATCAAAAACGATATTTAATTTTATATATAACATACGGTTGGTCGATTGAATGTTGAAAACATATCATGTGATAAAATTCATGTACGTACAATTAGAGATTGAAGAGCACCAATCATAACATATATATAATTCATAAAGCCTTAGAGAGTGTTTTTGGCCCCGTCTGATATGTGTTGTATATGATCATTATGTGAATGTTCGTATATTAATAGAACTGACATTTATATTCATCATATACAATATTTTGGATAGTTTTTGTATTAGACAAGTTACGAACACAATCACAAAATTAAATCCTATAAATCATTTCATTTTATATGGTTGTCAAAATTTTGAAAGTACTTCCTTTATGTTTCATGTGTACACGCAATTGTGTACTAGTTAGGGAACTAAAGCGAAGTGCTACAAAATTTTGTTGAATCATTTAAATTGAAAAGATTTACGCCATTCAATTACGTTATTGTATTGTAATGAGAGATAGGACGACCAATCAGCAAAAGTGTAAATGATGAATTAACATAACATTCAACAATAAAATTGTTTTAATAAATTGTCAATGCAAATTTTATCGTACTTTTTAATTATATATCTACTTAGGAAAAATGTCAATTATTTTACTGATCAAAGCTGGATGTACAAACGAAGAGAAGCAGGTGGCACAATAAGTGAACAATTTATTAATGGTGTTGGCATGTTTATTGATTCCGCTTTTAAGTATAATGGAAATGGCATCGAAATCCGTTTTCCATATAGTAGATGCAAATTATTGAAGCATTTGATATCGTAGATGGTTAGAGTTCATTTTCGTCAGTACAGATTTGTGTCGAAATATTTGGTTTGGGATCGTCATGGAGAGCCATTAACATCTACTTCTGTACACGTTGAGGACATAGTGAATAATGAAATTGCTATAACGAATCTCATAGAATATATGGTTGAATATGTTGCACGTTCAGTGTTCCTAGTTCAACAATTTATCGATGATGATGGTAATTATGAAGAAGAACCAAATATTGAAACCAAAAAATATATGATTTAGATGCCGCGAAGAAATCTCTTTGGGAAGGCTGTAACAGCGGAACACAGTTATCAGTAACTATTGAATATAATGCGATCAAATCTAAATACAAACTCACAGAAGCTGGATTTACAATGGTTGTACAAGCTGCGAAGTGGCATATGCCTCCTAATAATATAATGTATGAAAATCATTATGAAGTAAAAAAATGATGTCGGCTTTGGGTTTACCGTATGAAAAAGTAGATACATGTCTAAAGGGTTGCTTGCTATTTTGGAAGGACGATATCAACCTTAAGAATTGTAAAATATATTATCAGAAAAGATACAAATAAAGAAAGAAAAAGGGAAAAGAAGTCTCGTACAAACGTATGCATTATTTACCTATTATTCTTAAAGTTAAAAAAGTTATATGGATCTTCTATAGCCGCACAACATATGAGATGGCATAGTGTGAGAACATAGAAGGAAGGTACATTAACACACCTAGCTTATGGGAAAGCAAGGAAGCATTTTGACCATAAGTATCCCGATTCTGCATCCGAGAGTCGTAATGTTAGACTTCGTTTATATGTGGATAGATTTTCACCATTTTTCCAATTTGGTGATAAATATTCGTCCTGGCCTATAATTATCACACCTTGTAATTTACCTCCGTGGATGTGTATGGAAGCTCCTTATATGTTTCTCACAGTTGTCATCCCTGGTCCTGATGATCCGACACAATGAATCGATGTTTGTTTACAACCGAGATTGAAGAATTAAAAAAAATGTGGTATAAAGGAGTAGAAACATATGATATTTCGCAAAAAGGGGCTTTCAAATGTATGATTCTCTGTTAAGGACAATTATCAATTTTCCTGCGTATGCAATGTTTTAAGCTTGGAGTATGGCTGGTTGTCAAGCTTGTCCTTACTAGATGGAAGAAACAAGAGCATTTTCTTTACCTCATAGAAAAAAATTCATGGTTTGACTATCATAGATGTTTTCTTCATATTAATCATCCTTTTAGAAGAGATAAAAAATTTATAATAGCTAATAGGCATGAAACTTTAAGACCACCTATGTATAGTCAAGTAAAGATATTTATGAACCTATAAAGGATTATACAAAGATACATGAAACTGGGGTACATACATATATTCAAGGTAAATCATCGATTGAAAATTGGTGCAAATAAAGCATATTTTGGTGAGTTGGCTTATTGGAAAAATCTCACGATTCGTCATAATATTGACGTGATGCATACTGAGAAAAAACGTGTTTGACAATGTATTTAATACAATTTTGAATGTCAAAGGGAAGACAAAAGATGATTTGAAATCAAGATGTGATATCGAAGTAATATGTAATCATCCTGATCTTCATATAAAGCCAAATGATACCAAAAAACTACAAGCGTGTTATGAACTAGACAATAATCAAATTAAAATACATTTAAATTAGGTGGAAGGTTTAAAATTCCCGAATGGTATGTCTTCTAATCTTCGTAGATGTGTTGACTATAAAAATAATAAACTTAGCGAATGAAAAGCCACGACTGTCATGTTATGATGGAAATTTTTTTGTCCGTTGCTTTCAAAGAATTGTTGCCCATAAAAATTTGGAATGTTGTAACAAAACTTAGTCTGTTATATAAAGAGCTTTGTTCTACAACATTGAAAATTGATCATCTACTTAAATTAGAAGAAGAAATCCCTATATTTCTTTGCATACTAAAAAAAAATATTTTCTCCATAATTTTTCAGTGTTATAGAGCATTTATCTATTCATCTTCCATTAGAAGCACGTCTTTAAGGGTCTGTGCAATATGGATGGATGTATCCATTTGAAAGGTATATTATATCCAGTTAATTAAATATTGGTTAATGAAATGTATAAAAAAATTTAATTTTCAATAATTATAAATAGGTATTTAAATCATCAAAAGAAAAAAGTGAGACAGAAAGCTCAAGTTGAAGGTTCAATTTGCAAATCATACATCAAAGAAGAAGCTTCGTTTTTTTTCTTTTATTATTTTAGTGATCATGTGAACATATCATTTGAAAGTACTACACGTAATAATGAAGGCATTAATCAAGATAATTGTCAAATGACTTTATCTGTTTATAAAAAACATGGTCTGCCTTCTGGTACATGTATGGAAGTGTGGCTGGATGAAAGAGATATAATGCAGAACACACATATATTTTTCTCATTTGCACTGAAGTTGCACCATTCGTTATGTAATGAACTTATGTCATCAGGGTGCGTTTGTCTCATGTCCCTAATAAATTTCAAAATTAGACTTACGTCCGGTCCTAAACATATTATAAATTAGATCCTTATTTTTCGAAAATAGGTCAATTTTTTTTAAATAAATCACGTAAATTAATATTTTAAATAAACATGTAATCGTCAAAAATTTCAGCTCATAAAACCATCAAAAAACACGCCAAATCCAAAAATACATTAAAAAATATGAAACTGCAGTAATTTGCGTCAAATTATGCATATATTTGACATTCTAGCATTCATGTATGCAAGTATTACGGTCATGCAATTGCGTTGGTTTTCTTGCATACAAGCATGCAAGTATTGCAGAAATCTTACATACAAGTGTGCAATAATACGCATGCATGCAAATCAGCTCATAGTTATTTGCATACGCTTATGCAATAAAAAAAAGTCGCACACATATATGCAACAAATAGCAAGCATGAATATCTGTTGAGGTTCACTTACGTACATGTAAGCAAGAAAACAAAACACTTGCATACATGCATGCAAGTATTGACGTGGATATTTCAAGGTGAAACCTTCATGATTTATTTGCATACATGTATGTAAATATTTTGAATAGTTGCATACATATATGCAAGAATTCATGCAGATTTTCAATGTAATCTGCTTCAGGAATACTTGCATACATATGTGCAGCATTGTGTTTATTTGCATACATGTATGCATTTTTTTCCGTGGTCTTCTAGGAACATTTGCAGATTTTAGATTTTTTTTTTTAGCGTACAGTGCATTTTTTTGGGGAAACATACGTAACATGCATTTTAGGGACCCACTTTATATATAAAAGTTGGGAGGAAGGCCGTTTGATTTTGATAGTTTTTTAGAACGTGAGCCTTATTTTCACTATCATCTATACATGTACTGTATCTTTAATCGTAATGTAACACTTGTCCCATAATTCCAGTATTTACAAATCACAACATCCAAATGGCGATATCAGCAAAGAATCTGCTACTTGGTTTACTAATTATGTTTTTGATACAAGAAATTGTGTTGTAGATGAAGGATTGAAACATTTAGCAATGAGACCAAAAAGGAAAGTCAAGACATATCCAATATTCTTTGTCAGTGAATATAAGTTTAATACTAAATAATACGGTGATGAAAAATTAACTAACAATAGCGATACATTTGTTATAGGTAGTGATCATTCGAATGATCATATAAGCGATTTTTATGGCGTACTAACCCAGATTCTGCAATTGACATATTTCATACGGCCCACGAAAGAAGTATTTTTGTTTACATGCAACCATGTTCTAGAATCAACGTGCACCCAAAATATAATCTTATATAAATAAAACTTAATTTGCGTTGTTATAAGTACGATCCTTTTGTACTTTCCAAACAAGATCTTCAAATATATTACGCTCCTTATCCATCTACAAGAAGAGACAAAATAAATCGGTCAACTATTTTTAAAACAAAGGCAAGATTTATATTTGATGGACGTAATATTCCTGACAAACAAGATTATCAAGAAAATGTTGAGCAAAATAGTGGAATAGTAATAATTGATGATCAAACAGAGTTTGGACCTATGAACGATGAATCGAATGCATTAATTTAAGCAATTGAGGCTATAAATGAACCATATATAAAGGAGGAAATAGAGCCAGAATCCGAAAGTGACGAGGACTAACTAGTAATCTTTATTTTAAAAAGATGATTTTTTGTTATGTCATGTCATATTATTTATATAGCATAGTCTTCTTATGTTATGTCATACTATTTGTTTTACATAGCCCTTTTGTGTTATGTTATATTATTGTCTGTAACAGGTATGATGTCACACAGCCGAGTAGGTGGCAGTGGCCCGTCGCAGGAGATAGCATGTCCTGCGGTGTGGCTTAAGCCAAAAGCCAATAGAGGGTAAGTATTAAGTTTCTAGTATGAATTTAGTTTCTGTACAATGAAATATATAAACATACATACAGTAGCCATGAAATGTTTTTTGCCCGTTTAACATAGGGGTTTTAATTTAGAGTCTTCCAATACAGTCTTGAGTATACCAAAATGTGCTTACCAGGCTCGTCTATGAGAAATGCAGCAAATAGGAGCAAGAATCCAATTACACATCGTGGTGGTTCTAAGTCGTTCCAGCACCATCACGAGAATCTGGTATATTTATTAATTACATAGTTTAAGGTTTTAATTTATAATTAAGTTGTTAAAAGTTAGAGTTGATTTAACTTTAAATTTTTAATTTACATACGTATATATATATATGCTTATTTCAGGGGAAACAATGTGGTGTTCCTTTATCGTACTGGGATGTTTTCAGCATACACATGCATTGAGTGAGATCGACGACATATGCTCAGTTTCCTACTCTTGGGACCACGATGCCAAGGCGCGTGAAGCATATGTAAGTATAACATAGTCAACTTAAAGTTATAATTTAATTAAAATAGTGTTATCTAAATTCAATTGTATTTTGTTTAACAGGATAAATTTCAGCAAGAAAGGGCACGCATGCTTGAGGAGTCTGGGAGGACCGAGTTGTCTACCAAGGATGAGGATCATATTTTTGATACGGTCATGGATCCACCTTCCGGAAATTGACGCTATGGTTTTGGCAATCTAACGGTAATGGAAACTAAAATTTATAATAAAAACTAAAATTTACTCGAACTGCTATTATGGAATACTGAAAATCTAAAATTATATACAGGTTACGTCATCATAGCAATCGTAACAGAGGGCTCAGGCAAGGAGAAGATCGCACATCTACGAGCCCAGATCGTTGAGCTTAATGAGCGTGATCGCCACTGCGAAGAGCAGATGGAGTAGCTTAACCAGCATCTGACGTGTTGATAACGTTGATGTATTATGTAAATATTGGTTTATGTTATGTGTTTTGCATGTTTTTTTATTTGATTTTGGTACAGTGCTATGTTTAGAGATATATGTGATCGGAAAGGTGATGTATATATTCGAAATGGAGCAGTTTTGATGGATATAGATATATTTGTGTGGCTAGAAGTGAGTGATTTGAATTTTGTAAAAAAAATACACCCAGATTTCCAATTGTTTCTAGTGGTTGGCAACGGCTTATAGGTATATTTATCTCAATGGTTTCCAGCGGTTATTTTCAATGATTTTCAATAATTTCCAATGGCTAACTTGCCAGACATAATAGACATGTGGCCAAGATACATAGTTGGTAGCCATTGGAAAATAGTCGTTATGGCATTGGAAGTCGTTGAAAAGCATTGATTCGTATACCAGTGGCATTATTGACGGCTTCCAACGGCCAAGCAACGACTGCCAATGGCCCCTAATCGTTGGAATCCACTGTTCCTCTTGTAGTGGACTAGTACGATTGATTAATAAAGGAAATATGCAGAATAATAGTTCTAATATCAAGTAGGGAAAGTGTTCGATTATGACTATAAGGTGAACATGTAAGAATGATGCATAAAGACTAAGAGCTAGGTCAATTGTTATCTCATTCGATTGAATATTATTTTTTATACTTTACAATTATAGAACGTGATAAACATAATTAGGATAATTTCCTAATACTACCCATAGATCGGCTGCTAATTAACCATAGAGTGATATCCTATGCTCGGTATGGATCTCAGACTTGTCAGATCCGACCATTCATCAAAAGACATAGTCATCACCGTAGGTGTTGTAGTGTCTTTTTTTACCTAAGGTTCAATGCACGCACACTTCACCACCAAAATGCACCCTTACCAACCTCTATTTAAACTATCTTACTATCTAGCTCAGCATAAATGTTCCCTAGCCTCCTCTACTACATGAGACCATCAATGATGTGGAAATGCCGCCTGGTGTGGATCCTCGACGAACAAATGTTACTTTTCCCATATCTCCTTTGATTAGGAACCTTATAGATTTACCATAAAATCATAGCCATAGTATAACTATAAAATGCCTATTTACGAGGCCACCATAGAACATCTATTCACGAGACCACGATAGTGTTAGGGGAAAATTTCCCAAAAACGCCTTGAAAATAAAACCCAACCTTGCGGGAAAAACAAATAGGAACGGATTGATGGTGAGGCAAAACAAATAACAGATAGTCACAAACAAAACAATCATGGATCAAGCAATAAAAAAAGAACACAAGAGATTTGTAGTGGTTCCATCAACATCTTGTTAGTGTACATCCACTTGAGGAGAGGAGATTTTATTATTTTTCTAAATAAGAGAATATTACAAGACTAATATAGAGAAAAAGAAGAAGAAATACAACTTGAGAGATTATGCAAACATTTACTTAACCCCTATCTTTATATAAGGATTAATACTTGGGCTTGAAGTAATTGATTTATGGTTATAAATCAATGTCTAATTAATTCTCCAATATATTTGCTCTCGATAAGATTCCTTATTTAATGAACTAATCAGAGTGAATTAATTCCTTACTTCAATATCCCAAAAAAACTTCTTCATATTCTTCTACTTATGTAGGTAATTTATTTCCTATCTACTTTTACAAAAGAGACAATAAATTTTTTGATATCTTCCAAATCTTCTACAGTTGAAAATATTATATAACTCAAATTAACAATATTTCCCAATTCTTCCCCAAATGGAAATATTGTATCACCATAATCAATAATATCTTCCAAATCTTCTTCAAATGGAAATATTGTATCACGAAATCTAATAGATAGAACTATAGAATGCTTATTTATGAGGCCACCACAGAATCATAAAATAACCAAAGAATTGTGCTTATAAACTTAACATGATTTTCAAGTTCATTTATATAATAAGCCATTTTATTCATTTATAACCTCATGTCATAATTATATCTGCATCTAAACCGTATTTTTTTATTATGATTCTTTTTGTTTGTACAATCTATCATTATATATGCAAATATATTCAGTCCTTTTTTCCATTATAACCCATGTTGAAATTATTTGGCAAATCATATCAAGTTTTCCTATTTTTTGCCCAATTCCCTTCTGTTACAGTTTTTTGTTATATGTTTATTATTTACAAATTTAGCCTAAATTCAAAAATCCTCTTTTTACATAATTTCATTTGAATTATATTTTCCAACATGCGTAAAAAAATATAATCACTCACATGACTTAGTCGCCTAAATCAGTTGTATACAAATGTTAATACTACATAGCCAGAAATAAACATAAAGCCGTAGAATTAGACGTAGAAAGGGGGGAAGAAGACTAAGAAGATATCTTATAGTATATTAAATATGAAATAAATAAAAGTTGTAAGAAAAAGTCAGAAAAATTGTAGAAATAACAAGAAACATATTTACAGAAAAACTACAAACTTACATAAAATGAACAAAACTATGAGAAACTATAAATAAATTTGTAAAGAAAAACTACAACTATACTAGTGCTTATTTACCCAAAGATATCGAAAATCTATGTAATTATAAAAACTCACCATGACAAAGCGTTTCTCCATGGACAGGTAGAATACGCCTCTAGAATATATATGCATAAACATTTTTATTTATGAATTTTTTTCCCTAAAATTTAAAATTTTGGTTGGTCTCTCTAAAAGAAAAGATTGAGACTATGTAGGAAATTGATTATATTATGAATAATGAGGGTGGTATGCAGATCTATTTATATGTTACATTAGGGATCCTAGACCGTCGGATTTATGGATTAAATCTAGTTCAACCGATCATTGGACTAATTAGAACTTGCCATGTCAACTTAGTTTTGAAAATAGGCTAATCAAAATGGGCCAATTTAGCTAAACATGTTGGAAAAATCAATCGTTCATCGATTTCATGCCAGGCATGAAATCCCGCCATGTTAAGGAGGTGGTCAACCCCCTTAGGGCCGGGTCGACCTATGGGTCGGGTCAACTCGACCCTTATATGTATGTATGTACGTATATATATATGTATGTATGCATGTATGTATGTATGTATGTATGCATGCATGTATGTATATATGCATGTGTTTGTGTGTGTATATATAGGAGCATTTCGAGGCACCCTTGTTTTGTAGCACACATTTAGCACCCCTACCGGTTCGTGAGCTATGGTAATCCAAATTCAACAAGAATTTGTAGATGCCTAATCCACATACATATTAACATCTACCCAACATTTGAGCTCCTTCGACATTTGTAAAATAATATATTTAATGTCTACATTTAACGGTTCAAATATATGTCTAAACGGTGAATAATTAAGTTAAGGTTTTGAAAATATTATGAATGTCGGAACGAGCTCAAATTTTGGATAGATGATAACATATATGTGAATTGAACGTCTACAAATTCTTATTGGATTTGGATTACTGTAACTCACAAGTCGGTTTTTGTGCTAAAGGGGTGTTACAAATAGGGGTGCCCAGAAATGCCTATATATATGTAATGACCCGGATCCTTATGGTTTAATTTTAAATATTTAATATGGATTTAAATATTGGGAGGGGATAATATAAATGGAATTTTAAATTATGTTATTAGTTTAATAATCAATTTCGATTTAAAATCGAATATATTAAATAACAGAATACGAAAATGGATTTAGATTGAATTCAAAATTTTGATTTGAATTGAAAACAGTTCAAATGATTAATTGGAAAATTTATTTAAATTTATAACGATAATAATATTAATTTATTATCGAGGAAATAAATTGTTTCTAATTTAATTCATATTGATTTAAATAAATATCTTTCACAGACGATCGAAATTGGACTTCGTGACCTATCCCATTGGGTTCAGAATGGTAGTATTACCCTAAGATTGTCATCTGTTGGGTTCAGAACGGAGTTCAGAATCAAAGTAACGGATCCGGTTAAATTTAATTTAAATTAAAATAAAATATGGTGTTGTGTGGACCAAAACCAAACTACGGTGGCTCCTCCCTCTCCACAAAACAAAACAACGGTGGGTTCTTTATCTCCACGAACCAAAGCAGAATAGTGGCCTTCTCTCCTCCTCATTTCATTCGGCATTTGCTGTTGATTCTAAAACCACAATCCTTTCTTATAAAACCACACCATTCCTATCAAAATCACAGTTCTCGTTCCTTTTCCAATTTCCACTCCTCAGACGAAAAAAAAGGAAAATGAAATCCGCGGTTCAATTCACTATCGCGACCGAAGATCTCGAGTTCTCCGAAGCTCGCTCAAGTGCTTGCAAATCAAGAGGGGCTCGCGACTTTTGAGGCATCCGAGTAGAGGACCTGGATTTGATTTGGTAACTGCGATTTGGGGGAGAATGATCGATGGAGGCAGTCGATGGTACAAGTGCGATTTGGGGCTCGCTTGTCAAAGACGAAAGGTGAATGTCGAGTTCGATGGTGAGGATGCGATCGCTCCTGGGGTTTCAGATTCGTGATGAAGGTGGATGTCAAGATGGAAAAAGGTCAGTAGATGGGTGCAGTGCTCATTTTCATCGGTGTTGGAACCTGTTGAAGTCGTGATACGCACGACGGTTTGGGATTGTTTGACGAGGTGGTTAGGAGTGAAGGACGGCAGTGTTTTGGGGTTGAGCAGTGAGTTCGACAATAAGGTATTTTGGAAGTATGGGTCTGTGATCTTGGTTCGGAGTATGGCATTCAACCGTGACTGGAAATGGTGCTTCTGGTTGGAGGAGTTGACCTAGAGAATAAGATTTTGTTGGGTTATTGCATTGCAACAATGAATATAAGGCAATGTGATCGGATTGCATTTAAGATTAAGGTAAATTTTGTAACAAATTAATTAATGAATTTTAAATTAATAAGTTAATGCGTATATAAATTATATAAAAATGCATAAAGTATATATATTCCATACGATACAGTTCTGACGAGAAAAGAAATTCATTGGAACCTCAAAGGCCTAAAACTTCGCGATGAATTTGACTTTGGAATTTTCAGAGTTTGTTTGAAATCAACAATGGAGTTAACTGGATATTTGCCAGAAATAAAAACCCTGGTGAGTAAATCTCACTCACCTTAATTAGAGTTATTTTTATATCGTTGAAAATAACTGTTTGTTGTTTGTTGATGATTTCTGGTTTGTTTAAATATATATTAGTTATTTAGGATATATATATATATATATTGGGTTGATGATTGGTTGGATTCCCGCAGTCTCATTAGCGGATGCTCGCAGTTTCATAGCGGATGATTACCCTATACGCCCCACGCTATGATTAGTGGATGACCTTCTATACCGCGATATCCTGCCTCGAAGCAGGATGGGTATTACTATGTTGACTAACATCTGTGGATGCAGGAAAACAGGTTGGAGGAATCCAACTGGATTCCTCAAAAATATATATTATCTGTTGTTTGTTTGATTTCATATATATTCATATATGATGTGTTAAAAATCAAATGATTGAAAATTGGTTGATTTGATTGTTTAAAATATCCCTGGGGCTTGAATATGGATTTATAAAAATATCGAAAAGGGTATTTGATATTTAAAAAGGGAATTCTATTTTTATAAATAGAATTTGAATTTTTAATAAAACTATAGAAAATATTTACTTGTTTTGAAGGTATATAAAACAAGTGATCGAATTTATAAACTTCGTTTATAAATGAAAGGTGGGTTTTGAATTGAATTTATAAACTTTGTTTATAAATGAAAATATGGGATTTGAATTGAATTTATAAACGTTGTTTATAAATGGAAAGGTGGGATTTGATTTGAATTTATAAACGTTGTTTATAAATAATGCAGAGAATTCAAATGGACTTTGAATATAAGGAATTGAAATAGAATTTGAATAATCGAATTCAAATGGAGTTTAACTATAGAATTTGAACATAGTATTTCAAATGGAATTTGAATATAGAAATTCAAATGGGATTTATAATAAATAGATTGGGATAAATAGAAGTGGATTGGACTAAGAAGTTAATTAACAGATTTAATTAACAAATTGAGTTAAAACGATTGGTATAGTTAAAATAGATTGGACAGGTATAGATACAGGAGACAGGTTTGGAATAAAGTATAGAAGTGAAATAAATAGAATGCCGACAAAAAGGTACGTATTTAATTCATATATGAGATTTTATGCACCGTATCGGCAAGCCGCTTGGCTTTTTCTTTTTCTTTTTGAGATGAGAAGGACCGGGAAAGCTATTTGAAATTTCCCGATGCTCCCGGTACAAAGGAGGTTATGGCGAATTTTTCCGGGAATTTAAGGAGATAGAATATTGTTCAGATAATTTGATAGTTAGAAATCAACGTATCGATATATATAGAAGTCAATAAGAAAACGAACTTAGAAATATAATAGTAAAATCAAAAAGGAAGTATAAGAATAAAATCTAGTAAGAATAGAAAGAGAAAGTATATATGTGTTTAAAAGTGAAGAAGTAGTTGTATGGTATTGATTGTTCGAGTAAGTAGTCTTATCTGTTTTGACGTTATAAATGTTATTCAGTCAAGGTCTGAGAGGTAGTTATACCCCAACTTGATTGATTGCATTATTAACAAATGAACAGTAAGATTCAGGCTCGAAGATCAATGTTAGATAAGAGTTAGTTGAATATAGTATTTGGGTTGTCGTAACGATGTTTTACACAACATCCGTTTTAACCCAAATAAGTGTAAGCTGGGAAATAGAATAATAAATATTTCCTAAGTATAGAAATAAATGAGATTAGAAAAGAGATAAGTAATTGGAATATTTTCCAATTATAAATAAAATATATTTTCTAAAGTTAGAAAATAAAAGAAGGCGATATATGGAAATGTTTTCCAAATAACGTATAAGGCCAATATGGTTATTGAAAATATTTGGTTAACAAATATTGATAAGAAATAGAGAAGAGATTTAATTAATGGAATATTAATTAAGGGCTTAGTAATTGGTTGATAATTGGATGAACACTTGTTTTTATTCGATAGTTAAATCATCGACTATCGAAACACTTGTTTTTATTCGATAGTTAAATCACAGACTATCGAAGTTTTGACCATCGTTGTCAATATGGAGAGACCGGTTGGATTATTATCCGAAGAACCACTCCGTATTGGCAGTAGCGTGCGAATCAGATTATATAAAGATAATCGAAGACGGAGTAGAGTGCAAGGACTTTTTCTATTAATATAAATCGTGCCTTCGGTCCATCCTGTTCCTGGGTGACCTGTATGGATGGATGTCTGACAGGGTATTTCCAGAAAGGTCACGTACATTGATTTCTTCAACCGTACCAAGAGTGGAAGCGGAGAAGGAAACTTCTTTTAGCTGACACGTACTGTACTGTTGTAGACATCAATTAGTGATTTTCGATGGATCTGACGATGTGACATTCGAAGTGAATCTTGTGTAATGACAAAGTGTAGCTTCTAGCCTCATCAAACGGTAAATGACAGAAATCGGGCAGGCAGCATGGCTATGTAGGTCGCACCTATTAGGGTGTATAATCACCTAATCTAGAGTTTCATTTACTTCTAAAAATCTATTGTCGATGCTATCCCATTCGGGAAACGGTTGCTGATCCCAACCGTTGGTGGTATACATTCGATACACTCAAGCGAAATGAGTGGTCGGTCATGTGTGGTTGAGTTGCAAGATGTTCTTGTTGAACTCGGTGTATTCTCCTCTAGAGATATACCAGCGGAAGGTGGTTCCATACCTTGTCATAGTTGGAAATCAAATACCCAATACGTGCTTGCGGTTTATGATTTGTATATATATATGTGGAACGTGAGATGCAAACGATCCACTAGATTGTTATCTATTTGATTTAGACATTATTATAATATCAAAAGAGTTTTGATATAAGGATAAGTCAAGTGTTTGGATTTTCATAAGGGAAAAACCCGTTCCGTGTTATACGGCGTGGTCTTATGAAATATCATTTAGTTTTCTAAAACTGTTTTAAACTGTTTACTCATACCAGTCCCATGACTGACCCAGAGCTTATTTGTTTCGTTCTACCTAAACTCTTGGGTGCCTAAATTTGTACGGGCAGTCAAGTAGTTCAGGATTTTTCAGATATATCTAAAGGAGCTTGGAGCATGAGGCTTCAGCGTTATCTAGTTATAGTGTTGTTCCGTTGTGTTGTAAGTGTTGTACTCTGATAAGTGTATGTTATACAGTTGAGATTTTGTATTTCAAAAGTTATAATATATTATATTTTGTTTTGCTGCGATGTGAGATTCTGTGTTGTTATTTCTGTTCTTCTTCTATCTCTTTCTTCTAAAAAAAATGTTTCGTATTTTCGTGATATTTGGGTTGGACGTATGATGTATATAGTCAACTCCGATGTTATGGAAATCTGGGTCATTACAGTTGGTATCAGAGCTTAGGTTGAGCGAATACCTAGGCTTGTTGAAATGTGCTCATTAGAGATAGGATCAGTAGTATCCTAGAATGAGTTGAGTGTATATACATACGAGAGAGCGTACTTGTTATTTGATATAAAAACAGTTTTATATTGTGTTGAGTAGTCTGTTGAGTGGATTATAAATTTTGGTCGAATCGTGGGACGCCACGATGTCATAGGAGTTTATAAACACTTGAACAGGAGATTGGACACGATATTGTTTTTTTTAAATAGTTAAGTTGATTGTTAGGATTATAATCAAATTAGATTATAAAAACGGGAATAGTTATATATATAACCAATGGAATTTGTATAAGAATGAAATATATACAAATGAGATAAATTGAAATTAAATTCCAACCAGAATTCAGAATTTAAAATCCTGGGAGTTTGGAAAATATTTTTCTAAAAGGAGTTTGAAAGAAATATAGCACTGTACTCATTCAGCAGCTGGGAAATAATTCTGATGATGGTCGCAACATCATCAGTGTTCATTTTCGAGTTTCTAAGTGATGAATTGCTGCCTTAGAAAAGTTTTGATGGAAATTTGTTGAAAGAAACAAGTTGTTTGAAAATTCAAATGTTTTGAATTTGGTATAGATATAAATATATGTATTTATTTATATTACTTCAGAGGAATTTTGAAATGGGAATTGAAATATAGATTTCAAATAGAAGTGAAATGGGAATTGGAATATAGATTTCAAATAGAAGTAAAATAAAGGAATTCGAATATATATATAATTCAAATAAATGAAAAGGTAGAATTTGAATTCAAAGGAATTCAAATGAGTTTGAATAAAGAAAATTCAAATAGAAATTGTATAAGAAAAATTGAAATGGAATTTGAATTCAAGGGAATTCAAATGGATTTGAATAAAGAAAAGTCAAATAGAGATTTGAATATTAGAATTCAAATGGAATTTGGTTAAAGAGAATTTCAAAGAGAATACAAAATAGAGGTTGAATATTAGAATTCAAAGAAAATATAAAGTTTGAAATAGAATTTTAAATAAAAGGAGTTTAAATAGAATTTGAATTCAAAGTGAAATTAAATAGAATTTGAATTCAAAGGAGTTAAAATAGAGTTAAATTCAAAGGAATTTAAATAGAAATTGAATAAAGGATTTCAAATGGAATTTGAATAAGGGATTTGAAATGGTTTTTTTAATGAAGGATTTCAAATAGAAATTGAAGATAAGAAATTCAAATAGAATTTGAAGATAAGAAATTGAAATAGAATTTGAATAGAAGAAAATTCAAATAGAAATTGAATAGAAGGAAATAATATAGAGTTTGAATAAAGAAATTCAAATCGAATTTGAATATTGTAAATATATAGGATTTGAATATTAGAAGTGAAATAGATCGGGAATATTATGAAATGGATTGGATATATATTAAAAATTTATCGGAATGAAGTTGAATTTATTATAAACAAAGTTAAAACGTTTATATTTATAAATATAATTAAAAACGAGCTCGCCATAGCGCGGAAGTTCGTAAATTGGCAATTCGAACTTCAATTTAGTATACAGAACTCAATTGAAGTCGGAATTCTTTGAAACAAGAATCGTCGGGACCAGTTGAACAATAATTCTCTAATGAATGAGAAAAATCTGGATTTCGTCGTATAGATTTTGAGTTATATCAAAATCAAATTTTTAGAAAAGCAGCGCCAGAACCATTATAAAACCACAATGGTTTATATATATATAAGTAAAAGGATTGTTAAAGTAAATAAAATCCGAATGGCCATGAGAAAAATATAGACTTGAGTTATAAAATGAATGTGAACTCAAGTGAAGTAGATAAAATGATTTGGGAAACAATGATCATATTTCTGATTATTGAATAGAATTAACTAAGTAAAAGAGAAATTAGTTAATCAAAGTTGAATCGAAATTGGGTTTTGGGACAATTGAAAGAAATTGAGAATTTATATTCCAAATCGAATATATAACTCGAGTTGAAGATATAATTAGATTAGTTTATAATTAAGTTGACATATATTTGAACAAGTGATATTCGAATAAAAAGGGTGAAATCGGCAAAACGGTTAATTAGCAACTAGTTAATGGGAATTTGAACGATTGAAATTAAATTTAACTTAAGTAAGTTAAATAGATCGAAATGAATAATTTGAGTAAAATCAATGTAAATGAAATATGAACTGGGGAATATAAAGGAAATATATTTGTAAAACAAATACAAAGGAAGTTATGTGCAAACAAATAGAGGGAGAAATATTTGTAAAAACATTTACAAATAGAATTTAGAAGGGAATATTTGTAAAAACATTTACAAATAGATTAAATGGAAATATTTATTTATGGAAAATAAATAGAATGTTATAAATGAGATATTTATTTGTTAAATAAATAGAATTTAATCAAAGGAATATTTAGAAGATGAATAGAAAATGGAAATATGTTTTTAACAGATATATAGAAGAGATAAATTTATAAATAACAAGTTTATAAATTAAATTAAATATTTATCATTCGATAAATGGAATATATAAGTCTGAACTTATATAGAGAAGGGATATTGTTTTTTTTAACACCAATAGTTTTAAATAGAAAGGGTGCACAACACTTGTATAAGTGAAGTAATGTTATTAAAGAGAACATTTATAAAGTGAAGAACCGTTACTAAAAGTAAACCTTTATAAATGAATAAACGTAATCCAATAGGAGTTATTCAAATAGGAGAAGTCGATTAGAGTTAGAAATAATCGATTAGAGTTCGAATAAATCGATTAGAGTAAGAATTAACCAGTTAGAGTTAATCAATTAGGGTTAATCCATAGAGTTAATTGAATATTTGTTATTCAATTAGAATTTATTGAATATTTGTTATTCAAATTAAGAGTTAACCAGATAGAGTTAATTGAACATAGTTAATCGAATTTGGATTTAATTGAATGTTAGTTATTCAATTAAAGTTGATCGAATATAATTATTGAGATAGAATTAGTCAAACATAGTTACTCAGGATAAGTTGCCATTTCGTACGACTGCTAGCGTAATTCGCAGGGCTGCAGATGGCCTAGGGCGGTCGGATGTTTCCTGAGGGAATCAGGCGTAACCATTGTGATCGCTGCGATCTAGAGTCAAGCGAATGGAGTTAAATCGAATATAGTTTATTCGAATAGAATTGAAGGAGTTATCGAATATAGTTTAATCGAAGTGAGTTATAGAATATTGGTTATTCGAAGGAGTTATCGAATTTAGTTATTCGATGGAGTTAAACGAAAAGAGTTAAATCCAATAGAGTTAATTGATAAGAGTAAATTGAATAGAGTAAATCGAATATAGTTTATACGAAGAAAGGTTTTCGAATCTAGTTATTCGAAAGAGAGATCATCGAATATAGTTATTCGAAGGAAGGAGCTATCGAATAGGGATTTATTCGAAAGAGAGTTATGTAAGGAAGTTTGAAATGTTGAGTATCAACATAAATAAGTTTTGAAAAGTTAATGGGTTTGTAGCACTTTTTCTACCTTAGCAATTTCGAGGACGAAATTATTTTAAGTGGGGAAGATTGTAATGACCCGGATCCTTATGGTTTAATTTTAAATATTTAATATGGATTTAAATATTGGGAGGGGATAATATAAATGGAATTTTATATTATGTTATTAGTTTAAAAATCAATTTCGATTTAAAATCGAATATATTAAATAACAGAATACGAAAATGGATTTAGATTGAATTCAAAATTTTGATTTGAATTGAAAACAGTTCAAATGATTAATTGGAAAATTTATTTAAATTTATAACGATAATAATATTAATTTATTATCGAGGAAATAAATTGTTTCTAATTTAATTCATATTGATTTAAATAAATATCTTTCACAGACGATCGAAATTGGACTTCGTGACCTATCCCATTGGGTTCAGAATGGTAGTATTACCCTAAGATTGTCATCTGTTGGGTTCAGAACAGAGTTCGGAATCAAAGTAACGGATCCGGTTAAATTTAATTTAAATTAAAATAAAATATGGTGTTGTGTGGACCAAAACCAAACTACGGTGTCTCCTCCCTCTCCACAAAACAAAACAACGGTGGGTTCTTTATCTCCACGAACCAAAGCAGAATGGTGGCCTTCTCTCCTCCTCATTTCATTCGGCATTTGCTGTTGATTCTAAAACCACAATCCTTTCTTATAAAACCACACCGTTCCTATCAAAATCACAGTTCTCGTTCCTTTTCCAATTTCCACTCCTCAGACGAAAAAAAAGGAAAATGAAATCCGCGGTTCAATTCACTATCGCGACCGAAGATCTCGAGTTCTCCAAACTCGCTCAAGTGCTCGCAAATCAAGAGGGGCTCGCGACTTTTGAGGCATCCGAGTAGAGGACCTAGATTTGATTTGGTAACTGCGATTTGGGGGAGAATGATCGATGGAGGCAGTCGATGGTGCAAGTGCGATTTGGGGCTCGCTTGTCAAAGACGAAAGGTGAATGTCGAGTTCGATGGTGAGGATGCGATCGCTCCTGGGGTTTCAGAGTCGAGATGAAGGTGGATGTCAAGATGGAAAAAGGTCAGTAGATGGGTGCAGTGCTCATTTTCATCGGTGTTGGAACCTGTTGAAGTCGTGATAAGCACGACAGTTTGGGATTGTTTGACGAGGGGGTTAGGAGTGAAGGACGGCAGTGTTTTGGGGTTGAGCAGTGAGTTCGACAATAAGGTATTTTGGAAGTATGGGTCTGTGATCTTGGTTCGGAGTATGGCATTCAACCGTGACTGGAAATGGTGCTTCTGGTTGGAGGAGTTGACCTAGACAATAAGATTTTGTTGGGTTATTGCATTGCAGCAATGAATATAAGGCAATGTGATCAGATTGCATTTAAGATTAAGGTAAATTTTGTAACAAATTAATTAATGAATTTTAAATTAATAAGTTAATGCGTATATAAATTATATAAAAATGCATAAAGTATATATATTCCATACGATACAGTTCTGACGAGAAAAGAAATTCATTAGAACCTCAAAGGCCTAAAACTTCGCGATGAATTTGACTTTGGAATTTTCAGACTTTGTTTGAAATCAACAATGGAGTTAACTGGATATTTTCCAGAAATAAAAACCCTGGTGAGTAAATCTCACTCACCTTAATTAGAATTATTTTTGTATCGTTGAAAATAACTGTTTGTTGTTTGTTGATGATTTCTGCTTTGTTTAAATATATATTAGTTATTTAGGATATATATATATATATATATATATTGGGTTGATGATTGGTTGGATTCCCGCAGTCTCATTAGCGGATGCCCGCAGTTTCATAGCAGATGATTACCCTATACGCCCCACGCTATGATTAGTGGATGACCTTCTATACCGCGATATCCTGCCTCGAAGCAGGATGGGTATTACTATGTTGACTAACATCTGTGGATGCAGGAAAACAGGTTGGAGGAATCCAACTGGATTCCTCAAAAATATATATTATCTGTTGTTTGTTTGATTTCATATATATTCAAATATGATGTGTTAAAAATCAAATGATTGAAAATTGGTTGATTTGATTGTTTAAAATACCCCTGAGGCATGAATATGGCTTTATAAAAATATCGAAAAGGGTATTTGATATTTAAAAAGGGAATTCTATTTTTATAAATAGAATTTGAATTTGTAATAAAACTATAGATATTAACTTGTTTTGAAGGTATATAAAACAAGTGATCGAATTTATAAACTTTGTTTATAAATGAAAGGTGGGTTTTGAATCGAATTTATAAACTTTGTTTATAAATGAAAATATGGGATTTGAATTGAATTTATAAACGTTGTTTATAAATGGAAAGGTGGGATTTGAATTGAAGTTATAAACGTTGTTTATAAATAATGCAGAGAATTCAAATGGACTTTGAATATAAGGAATTGAAATAGAATTTGAATAATAGAATTCAAATGGAGTTTAACTATAGAATTTGAACATAGTATTTCAAATGGAATTTGAATATAGAAATTCAAATGGGATTTATAATAAATAGATTTGGATAAATAGAAGTGGATTGGACTAAGAAGTTAATTAACAAATTTAATTAACAAATTGAGTTAAAACGATTAGTATAGTTAAAATAGATTGGGCAGGTATAGATACAGGAGACAGGTTTGGAATAAAGTATAGAAGTGAAATAAATAGAATGCTGACAAAAAGGTACGTATTTAATTCATATATGAGATTTTATGCGCCGTATCGGCAAGCCGCTTGGCTTTTTCTTTTTCTTTTTGAGATGAGAAGGACCGAGAAAGCTATTTGAAATTTCCCGATGCTCCCGGTACAAAGGAGGTTATGGCGAATTTTTCCGGGAATTTAAGGAGATAGAATATTTTTAAGATAATTTGATAGTTAGAAATCAACGTATCGATATATATATAGAAGTCAATAAGAAAACGAACTTAGAAATAGAATAGTAAAATCAAAAAGGAAGTATAAGAATAAAATCTAGTAAGAATAGAAAGAGAAAGTATATATGTGTTTAAAAGTGAAGAAGTAGTTGTATGGTATTGATTGTTCGAGTAAGTAGTCTTATCTGTTTTGACGTTATAAATGTTATTCAGTCAAGGTCTGAGAGGTAGTTATACCCCAACTTGATTGATTGCATTATTAACAAATGAACAGTAAGATTCAGGCTCGAAGATCAATGTTAGATAAGAGTTAGTTGAATATAGTATTTGGGTTGTCGTAACGATGATTTACACAACATCCGTTTTAACCCAAATAAGTGTAACCTGGGAAATAGAATAATAAATATTTCCTAAGTATAGAAATAAACGAGATTGGAAAAGAGATAAGTAATTGGAATATTTTCCAATTATAAATAAAATATATTTTCTAAAGTTAGAAAATAAAAGAAGGCGATATATGGAAATGTTTTCCAAATAACGTATAAGGCCAATATGGTTATTGAAAATATTTGGTTAACAAATATTGATAAGAAATAGAGAAGAGATTTAATTAATGGAATATTAATTAAGGGCTTAGTAATTGGTTGATAATTGGATGAACACTTGTTTTTATTCGATAGTTAAATCATCGACTATCGAAACACTTGTTTTTATTCGATAGTTAAATCACAGACTATCGAAGTTTTGACCATCGTTGTCAATATGGAGAGACCGGTTGGATTATTATCCGAAGAACCACTCCGTATTGGCAGTAGCGTGCGAATCAGATTATATAAAGATAATCGAAGACGGAGTAGAGTGCAAGGACTTTTTCTATTAATAGAAATCGTGCCTTCGGTCCATCCTGTTCCCGGGTGACCTGTATGGATGGATGTCTGACAGGGTATTTCCAAAAAGGTCACGTACATTGATTTCTTCAACCGTACCAAGAGTGGAAGCGGAGAAGGAAACTTCTTTTAGCTGGCACGTAATGTACTGTTGTAGACATCAATTAGTGATTTTCGATGGATCTGACGATGTGACATTCGAAGTGAATCTTGTGTGATGACAAAGCGTAGCTTCTAGCCTCATCAAACGGTAAATGACAGAAATCGGGCAGGCAGCATGGCTATGTAGGTCGCACCTATTAGGGTGTATAATCACCTGATCTAGAGTTTCATTTACTTCTAAAAATCTATTGTCGATGCTGTCCCATTCGGGAAACGGTTGCTGATCCCAACCGTTGGTGATATACATTCGATACACTCAAGCGAAATGAGTGGTCGGTCATGTGTGGCTGAGTTGCAAGATGTTCTTGTTGAACTTGGTGTATTCTCCTCTAGAGATATACCAGCGGAAGGTGGTTCCATACCTTGTCATAGTTGGAAATCAAATACCCAATACGTGCTTGCGGTTTATGATTTGTATATATATATATATATGTGTGGAACATGAGATGCAAACGATTCACTAGATTGTTATCTATTTGATTTAGACATTATTATAATATCAAAAGAGTTTTGATATAAGGATAAGTCAAGTGTTTGGATTTTCATAAGGGAAAAACCCGTTCCGTGTTATACGGCGTGGTCTTATGAAATATCATTTAGTTTTCTGAAACTGTTTTAAACTGTTTACTCATACCAGTCCCATGACTGACCCGGAGTTTATTTGTTTTGTTCTACCTAAACTCTTGGGTGCCTAAATTTGTACGGGCAGTCAAGTAGTTCAGGATTTTTCAGATATATCTAAAGGAGCTTGGAGCAGGAGGCTTCAGCGTTATCTAGTTATAGTGTTGTTCCGTTGTGTTGTAAGTGTTGTACTCTGATAAGTGTATGTTATACAGTTGAGATTTTGTATTTCAAAAGTTATAATATATTATATTTTGTTCCGCTGCGATGTGAGATTTTTTGTTGTTATTTCTTTTCTTCTTCTATCTCTTTCTTCTAAAAAAAAATGTTTCGTATTTTCGTGATATTTGGGTTGGACGTATGATGTATATAGTCAACTCCAATGTTACGGAAATCTGGGTCATTACAATATATATATATATATATATATATATACACATACATACATATTCTCTTCTTCTGGTTTGAAATTCAAATTGTCGTAATTTGTTCGTTATATGTCCATTTTTCGCAAACACGTAACTGGCCAGAAAACAGCAACGGACCCAAAGGTTCAAGTCCCATTATCAAATTCTGACAGTTTTCAACTTATTATTTTATTAATTATTTCATTAATTAATTATTGTGTATCAAAAATTTAGGTTTTTACTCCTATCATGGGTGTTTTTTAATGTTTCTTTTCATATCTATCCAAATTGAGCTCCTATAATTTTGATTTGATGTTGTTTTGAATGGAGTGCACTCTGATTACACCAATGCGGTGAACTTAGATACTGTATAGACTGTAATGCTTATAAATGATATAAAGGTAAAAATGTAATCCTACTTACTCTAATTTCAATAATATATTTATCATGTACACTATTATAGTAACATATTGTATTATATGTATACATAGTTTAATGGATCCTTAAAGGATGGAAATCCCTAACATCCTTTAAATTACTAATGCATTTCCTTAAACATTTCACTTGAGATTGATTTACTTGCTTAAGAATGCTTGTCCTGACTTAAGTATTTTGTTTTAATTTATGTTTGAATTAGATTGAGTATCACAGCATTCGAAATAACATCTTTTTGAGAAGGACACTTGTAGAAACTCATCCATTTCACTACAAGAATGCACGGCTATTCCAATGGCTCACAGCCATTGGCAGCCATTCGAAGCTGTTGGAATAGCATTAATGCTTTCCAACAGCTTCTAACGGATACGAGGGTTCTTTTTAACGGCTTCAAACAGTCTCTAGCCATTGGAAACCGTTTGAAATAAAGGACCAAATTGTCGTTGGAGGTCGTTGGTAGCCGTTGTAAAAAATGAGATATTTTTTTTATAACAGCAAGCAAACAACCTACCAACCACCATGTTTCCAATCCATTTTCAATCCAATTCCAATCAATTCTACATATATACAACCCATATATATCGATAACGACATAAACAACCAAAATAAATCAAAGAAACATCAATATATACATAACAAACAATCCAAACATCCAGGAGACCAACACATACATGTCCATAAACCAAATACATCAAAGTTACATGTCCACAAATCATCAAAACATATCCAAAATATCATCCTCACTCATTCCGTGCCGATACATACAATATCCAAATAAAATGTCACCATCTACAAGTCATATAAAAACACATACCTCAAACATCATCTTCGTCGCCCCCGGAAGTATTAGATGAGGAAGGAAAAGTACCATGATTTTGCACATACTCCACAAGCTTCTGATTTAGCTGCTCCATCTGTATAGCCCACAGACGATTCTCCTCTTGCAGCTGCTCAATCATGATTCTAACCTCTTTAATTTCTTATTTGTCTTGGGCCTTCTTAGCTTGTTTTGTTTGCAAATAGAATGAATAGCAAAAAGTTATGCTAGCATGTAAAATATTATAACACTATATATTTAAATGTTAATTTATTGTATGTGTGCAAAAGGATTCATTACTGTTAGGTTACCAAACCCATAACATTTGCTCCGCTGCGACGGATCCATAACAGCATCAAATATGTTGTCTTCCTCCTTTGTTGTCAACTCATCAAGACCAGACTCCTCAAGACAATGAGCATGTGCCTCCTGAAACCTTGCCTATATGCAAAAAACAATTTCATTTGAAAAATAATAAAATGTTGCTTATATTTTACATTAGCTGGTAATTAAAAAACTTTTCGATGTGAGTAATAAACCTAAAATACACATATATATGCAGCTGATGTCCTATCCTGATCACCGCACTGATATGTGATGTTGCCAGCCTCGTCTACATGCCTGGATGCATGAGTGTGAGTAAATACGTCGATATAGGACACGGGATGTCCACGAGCTCGTTTCTGCAATTGATAATTTGGATAATTTAATTCCACATAGTTAATTACTGAACTGATCAACATACGAAATGTAATCATTGGTAAATTTACCAAGTCCACGTGGTTATGCTGGAAAAACTCGGATCCTCCACGATGAGTTACTGGATTTTTGCTCCTGTTTGCGGAGTTCCTTGCTAATCCACCTTCAAATGTTAATTGACAAACTATTTAATAGTTAGCAAAAAATAAATGAGATTCGTTATAAATTTACCTTGAACTCGTCTGTGTCCCATCACTCAACCATCTTATTAAATCGTACAAGATGGCAATTGCCAGAATATACTCTATTTCCACCAATTATGAATCATCGATTTACTTTGAATTTCAATTTGTTTTTTGATTTCGTGAATCTTTGGATGATATTTTACAAGTTCATATGTATCCCCACTTGACCAAACCATTAGTGGTCATAGAGTCTCATGTCTATTAGCCATGAAGTTTTTTTTTGTCTCTTCTAAAAGGAAGACTAAAATGAAGAAAACATTGATGACAATCAAACTATGAAATTTTCCTCCCATGAGGTACCGAAAATGCTCGTGTTTCTTCCATGCAATAAGGACAAGCAAAACGACCGGCTGTACTCTAACCCGAAAGTATTGCGCATGTAAGAAAATCACTAATGGTCCATAATAAAGAAGTGAAATTCTGATTTTTTTGACACGTCCTACGTTTAACTCCTTCTTACCGATATTTTTTCAATTCTTTGATTAGTAAACATCAATGCCCTGTGTTGGATCATCAGGGCCAAGGACAATAATTATGAGAAACATATATGGAGTTTTCACACACATCCATGGGGTAGATTGTAAAGTTTGATTATTATAGGCCAAGATAAATATTTAGAACCAAACAGAGAAAACAGTGAGGAGTCATCTGTACATAAACCTAGTCTAACGTTGCGACTGTCTGCTGCGACATCAGGAATTTTGTCAAAATGTTTCTATGCTTCTCCATCTGATGGGTGTGTCAACGTACCTTCTTGAGGTGTTCTCACACCGTGCCATCTCATATTGGCACAAATGAATCTTAACCATATTCAGTATTAAATAGTTAACAATTTGCACCAATTACATGGACAACGAATTTCTGTACTGTTTCCAGTGTTAATTATCGCAAATTCGATGAACACTTTTACGCCATTTTTAAAATGTTCACTTATTGCACCATTAATTTCCCTTCTTGGGTACATCCAGCTCCAATCAATAAAGTAATTGACCCTTTTTCATACTTTAGAACCTATGATGAAGTAAAATAAATTAATCGTTGATTTTATATATTGTTTAAATTTTATTTACTGATTTAGTAAACATGTACTAATTAGTTTTATATCTTTTTACAAACTTTATTTTAAATAAACAACTATTGGTTCATTGACATTTATGTGTTTTCTTTGATGATCGGTCATCCAAATTCCCATTACAAACAAAATAGTAATTATATTTATGTATAATATCATTTTAAATGATTTCATAAAATTTCGGCAGCATTTCCCCCATGTTCCTTGTATCGTACACACATGCGTGTAGACAAGGAACGTAAAGGAAATGCCGTCGAAATTTTGTGTCGTTTATAGTGATATGATCTACGAAATATAATTACTTTATAGTGTTTGTAATTTTTCCAATACAGGGACAAATCTGACAAACGATGTATCAAATGAATAGAGATGTCTGGTTTGTAAAAAAATGAATATTCATATAACGATCAAATACAACTCTTGTCAGACTTGGCCAAATAATATCTAAGAGTTTAAGTATTTGTCTATATTAAATTTAAATATACAATTTGTTTATATTTTACCATTTTCTTACATGTATATAAATTATATATTTTTACAATTTATTGAATTCTAACTACGACGATTAGTATTAAAATCATTTGTACACCAAATCATACCTCATAAGCATAAAAATCATGTTCGCACAAATTTTCCAAAAATTTGCAAACTCCATCACACACGTATTGTTCGCTAACCAAAGCTACCTAAATATACACAATATACAAAACTAAAAAAATGTAAAATTCCTAGCAATTTGATCATGATGGTGATAATAATAGAAATTAGATTGTAGCATGATGTAATATACATATACAAACAATTAGGAACCAAGTAAATTTCAAATTAAACCCGAAATCAATGAAAACCTAAAAATTAGGTTTAGTGAAATTACCTAATTCGGAGAACAACAAGAGTGGAGATGGGTTGGAGAAGCTCCCAGATGGCGTCGGAGGTGCTTAGGGTGATTTTTTGGACGGTGATAGCGAAATTGAAGGGGAGAAAATGGTGGAATCGGGGGAGAAATCAAATTGGAGAAGGTGGATAACTGAAATGAGCAGCATGCCATATTCTCTAGAAAATATGCGGGAAAATTTCCAATGGCTACTAACGGCAGGCAACAACCATATTCCATCGGTTTCCAGTGCCCGCCAACGGCTTTAATTTGGCCGTTGGAATACACTGTTCCTCCAGTAGTGTTTATTTCTGTCGTTAGTTCATGTATTAATTAAATTCTATGTATTAGACTTTCGTTGTATCTATATATTTAAACTCTGATGTATTGTATTATTTTATTTCGTTGTGAGATGTTGTATTATTTTGTGTTTGTGATTTGATTTTTATTAAACCCCATAGAAATAACCATCTTTTGTTTTGAACGATTAAGTTGGTTTTATTATCCACTTAAATGATCGAAAATTGCAAGTCATTAGAAATGGCTTTTTTTTGTTGGAACGCAGCGACTAGCGACGGTAAGCCATGGTTACTAGTCGTCGCTGTCAGGAGCCTTTCTTGTAGAGTAGCTTCTTTTTGATGTATCACAAAAACATGTCTTCATTCCTAAAGATTTTTCATGAGGTGGGAATTAGTAATGCAAAAGATATGTTGAAGCTTGTGTAATTCCACTTTTTACGAACTTCTTTCACTCTTTCGTAGTGCCCATTTTGCTTTAGAAGAAGCATATATGTAATGTCCCGTATTTTTGGCAGTCAAATATTTAATTTAATTTATTATTTTAAATATTATATTTGGAATATTATTGAACTTTAATATGGAGTTCGTTATTCAAACGAAGTTTCAACGCTATAATTTATATATATTATAAAACGAGCTCGAAATGGCGCGGTAGCTCATAATATGGAGTTTTGGACTTCAACTGAATATACAGGATCCGATATAAGTTGGATTTCTATGAGACAAGAAATGTTGGAACCATATTGATGATAGTTTTCGTACGAAAGAGAAAAATCCAGATTTCGTATTATAATTTGTTAGTTATGGCCAAATCAAATTTTGAAATAGTCGTTATGGAAATCGTTATTTAAAATATAAGTCATTTTGCAAACGGACTCCATTTTCAATGAAACCAGTTTTATTGGAACCATATCGTTAAATTATTGTAAGAAAATTAAATTTTGTGGCAAACTGATGTCATATGTGACCACAATAGCCGTAAACGCCCGTTCATTTTCTATAGCGCATAATTAATGTAATGGAGAGATATTTGAGTGTAAGTTGAGCAGACGATCGAATTAAGCCACGAAACCAGTTTTGTTGAATTCATATCATCTATTATAGTAAGGATAGGTATATAGTTTGTTATTTTTGAAGACCGTGAAATTTTGGTGTCCAAAATGGCATTGCGGTGCACGTAAAAAATAGCCTACCGGGGAAACAGTCTCAGAATGCGACGAAACTGGTGCCGTTGGATTCGTATTGATTAATTATTATAGGATTTCGAGGTTTCAAGTTGATTGAATTTATTTAGTGATCGTGGAAAATTTAAACGCGTGTTTTTCTCCGGTTTTAGAAAGGAAAATTTTCCAAATGATGTCGGAATTCGACGAAACCTATCCCATTGGGTCCGAAATATTTTTCTATGCTTGGATTAGTTTTTTATCAGAAAACAGAAGTAAATTGTGGTTAGTTTTACATGTTACATCAGCGTGAAGTTTCGCTAGGAATAAAATAATGATTTGTCCTCACTATAAATACCAAACATAGCCAAATACCCTACGTTTTCATCTCTTGGTCAATGCAGTAACGATTTGCGCCTCCACCCTAGTATCAATGGCCACGAACTCCAAAACCTTTCTCCACCTTTTCCCAAAAAACTATTCACCCTTTCAACATATGTTCTTCAGCATCTTTGCTCAGCTAGGCGAGCTTGTCAGTGTGTACGATGGGGATCGTCGGCAAATCCCTGAGATTGCCTGGAATAGGTCTCAAATGGACCAAATTCGATGTCAAAATATGGGTACAATGTGGCACCGAGTTGCGAGCCTTTTTGGGTGATTGTTTAGGGGTCCTAGGCGCGACATTTGGTAGTTACTGATCGGCCATAGATGACCGGAGTTATTCGCGACAATAGTGGCAAGAGCAGAAATGATGAATTGGTTCCTGAGCGTGCCTATGGTCTTGAACGAAGTAGAAAAAGAATGCAGGAGTAAAAAGAAATCGTCCGTTGGTACCAATCCTAAAATAATTAACTCAGACTATAATTTAGATTAACTAATTTGTAATTAAAATGTTGATTTGGTGCAGGCACCTTTTGGAGGTCCTCTGTAGTGTAAACAAAAAGGATCGAGCCAATTGAATTGAAACCATAATTAGTTAGTTAAATATGTGATTAAATACTAAACTATATTACTTAAATGCTATATACACTAAAATGGGAATTTTGCAGGCATCGAACAGTAAGAAATGAAGGGTTCGGTTGCGAGAGGATGTACATGGAAACTGGAACGAAGTAGTAAAGAAGATAATCAGCCACCTTTTCAATATTAATGTAATTAACTTGTTTTAAACTGAAGTTTAATTAAGTTAATTAAATTAAATTTTATTAACTTAATATGTGAATTCTTCCGGGCATGAGGGTGGGCACTGCTGAACACAGAAACACTGAAGAGTAGTCGGACTGTATACCTTACCAAATGTAGTTAAATACTTTGTTAGCTAATTTAAGGTATAATTAGATTTTAAATTAAGGAAATTAATTTAATTTCTTAACGTATACTTATGATATTAATATTTCATACATGCGCTGACAGAATGGAACGAAACAAAAAGCTTTATGACTGTATAACTGAACACTGCGTGGTGAAGCTAATTTAGATAGTGCAGGGAACAACTGGAAATTACAGTTAAAATTAAACGCTGTTTAATTTGACCGCAATGAAACCATTTCAACCGTAAATCAAATCAAGGTGAGTTAAACTCACTCAGCTCTTCCCATTTGTATTTTATATAAATTGGGTTTTGATTTTGTGTGCTCTGCTTGCCAATGATTGACTGTTTGCTAATTATATATTTATTTGCTGATTTAACCGATGAAATTAAAGTGTCGTTTAATTTTAGTGAAATACCAAATCGTTATTCTAACGATTGGTTCCAATAAAGGTAACTTACCTTGTTGGTCACGTTTATAAAATAAACGGGCTTAATTGGTTGAATTGTTTGAATTGCTTGTGAATTGGTTGAGGTTAAATGTTCGTCATTTATTGTTATCAGTTAAATGAAATTGAACGATCTGTTTGGAGATAACCATTTGTATACAGGGAAGAACATGTTAGAGGGATCCAACGGGATTCCTCAATATCTTATTTATTTCATATTATCAACATATGAACTGTCTTGTTTGGGTGATTGATTTGATTATGGATTGTTGGTAGAAAATTTAACATCTGCCTAGTTTAAACCAATGGGCAATATCGGTTGAGTATTTGGCAACACATGTCCTATAGAATCAATTGTTTTAGAAATATTGATTCACCGTCAGGTGAGTCGATAGAGATGAAGTTATAAAATTTATTTTTATAACTGGAGATAGACTTTGAAATATATTATTTTGGATAAAAGTTTATAAAAAGGAAAATAAATAAATATTTTATTTATTAAAGACTTTGATTTATTATAAATTGATTTTACAAAGTAAATCTGAGATTAATAAGATTTATGAATATAGGGATAGAAATTAACCATAACGGTTAAAATGTGGAAAATTGGTTTGTTAAGAATTTATCTAATGGAATTTATTTAAATTAATTATATTATTAATTAATTTAAAGTGAACGAATTGGAATGGGTTAACAAGATAACCGTGCCTTGAGTTGACTAAGTTAACTATTGTAATTGGAATTGATTTTAAATTAGTTTGATTTGAATTAATCTAATAAAATAGCTTAATGAATAGTGTTTAAATTTAGATAAAGATTTTAAAAGGATTTACTATTTATTCTGGTTAATAAAGAAATTAACTATTGAAGTAGTTAATGATCGAAGTAAATTATTATTTTAATTAATAATAATTTAGAGAATTAAATTTTAATTGAAAATCACTTAGAAAGTAACCACAATGGAAATGATATCTAATGGAATGGTGAAAGAAGTTTGTGAACAGGTTTTGTTTAAAATCTGACTTTTATAACAAAGTTATAAAAGGTATTTTTAAGCGACTATTATAGCTTAAATTAAATGTTACTTAATTATTTGAATTAAGTGAAGGGGAATTTAGAAAAAAGGGTTTTTAATAAACCAAAGTTATATAAAAGAGATTTGAGGTGTTATATCGTTAATTTTAAATTAACATTACTTAATAACGAGATTAAGTAAGAAGGGGAAAATATAATAAAATTTCCAAAAGCAGGAATGGATGAATGGGTTTGAGTGAGTATTAGTGGAAGTGAAATTGGTAAAAGAAATGGATTATCGGATTTTGTAAACAAAAATCTGAATTATGAAATGAAATTGTTTAAAAAGGGGTAAAGGTTAAAAGTGGTGTTCTATACTAGATTACGTAATTATTAAAGAAAGTAATAATGGTTATACTAGAGAAAGAGATTTCAAAAAGTAAGAAAATTTTAGGAAACTGTAATTTGAGTAAATTAGTTAAATGGTATTTTGTATTGATATTAGAATGGAATATTGGTTTTTAAATCACAACTCTTATCCATCTTGAGATATGAACGTTGTTGATCAAGGTCTGAGAGGTAATTAAAATACCCCAACTTGAACGAGTTCAAGATTATCTGAAGATAATATTAGTTGTAATGGTGAAAGAGGTTAGTAGTAATTTATTATTTCATTAGTGAAATAAATAAACAACATTTTGGTGGAAATTTGGGAAATATACATAATAATGATCCCAAGGTAAAAGGGAAATCAAAGGGGGATGGCATGAATGTTTAGCGATATTCGCAAGATTTAAGGGAAATTTAAAGGATGAGTTTTATTCTATCAGAATAAGCATTGGTATTGTTTCAAGTAATGAAATAAATGAGATTTCGTAACATCGTTGGACGAGTAATAAGTTGAAATGATTTCCCAATATTTGATAATAACATGGCTAATGTTTAAAAGTGAAAATAGGAACTAAATATGATATAAGATTTTCCTAAGTGTTAAAATGAATTTGTATATAGAATAATCTTATGTTAAATAAGAAGCGAGAAAACTATATTTATAATATCAAAATATTTAAGAGTTTGAATTTACATCTATTTTAATTAAAAGGCCAAGTGGTGCTGAATACCGAACCAGTGAACTCATTAGGTTGTCATGATTGAAACACTATTTATTTTGATAGTTAAATCACCGACTATCAAATCTGTCCAAAACGACTGTTGGCACGGAAAGACCGGGATCGAATTTATGTTCGAAAATCATTCCGACCAACAAATATGTGGAGATATTAGAAGATGATCTAGATGGGGCATTGAAGACTGTAGATCTTCACAAACGGAAGAATCGCTACTAATCTCCGGTTTAGCGGATAGAGATAAACTGTGTTTCTGTCGTGATCGAAATCTACGGGTTGCAAGGACTGCTCGCTACTGATCCATGGGGTGATTCCTATATTGGATGAAGTAGGAGAATACCTTCGGTTCATCCTGTTCCTGGATGACTTGTATAGACGGATGTCTGACAGAGTATTTCCAAAGGAGTCACGTACGTTGATATTTTCAAATGTACCAAGTTGATGGCGGAGAAGTGCACATTCTCTTAGCTTGAAAACTAGAGTTTTTTTGTGAAAGTCAATTAGTGATATCTGGCGGATTTGACGATGTGACATTCAAAGTGAATGGTGATCAGGTGTTCAAAAGTTAATCTAAACCTCAAGCCTCAGCAACCGGGAAATGACAAAAATCGGGCAGGCAGCATGGCTATGTGGGTCGCTCTCATTAGGGTGTATAATCACTTATCTAGAGAAATTCCTTTTGCTTCTTTAATCAATTTTGATGCTATCCTTTTTCGGAAAACGGTGGTTTGAGCCCAACCGTTGGTGATATACATTCCATACACTCAAGCGAAATGAGTGGTCGGTCATGTATGGGCCGGGTTGCAAGACGTTCTTGTTGAACGCGGTGTATTCGCCTCTAGAGATACACTATCGGCAGGTGGTGCCATACCTTGTCATAGTGGGAATCCAATCTCCAATAAGCGCCCGCGGTTTTGATTGTATACTATATATATGGAGCGTGAGATGCAAGCGTTCCACTAGATTATATTTACTTGTATTTAGACACTATTATAATATCAGAAAAGATATTGATTTCAAAAATGGTTTGGGTCATCATAAGGTAAAAACCGTCCGTATTTATGTGTGGATTTGGTCTTACGATTATCCTTTTCTTTGAAAAGATTTTGACTTTAAAAATTAAGTTGTGTGTTACCTTAATACTCTGCGAGTTTTCTCACTCTTTTTCACCAGACTAACTGGTGTTTTGTAAATGCTCGGATTAGCCCGGGGTGTACAGGTTCAGGTTATCGAATGTTGTGAAGGGACGAGCTGGAAGAGTCCAGACGTATGATATTATATTGCTACTATTCCGCTGTGTGTTGTATATGGGACAAATTTTTTATAACTGTCCAGAGATGTTGATGTACTCTGATATTGTAAGTAATTTTAAAGCTCTCAATAAAGTTTTATTTCTATATTATATTTTGTTTCGCCATTATGTGAAACTCTGATTCTGTTGGTTCTTCTTCTTCTATTCTTATATTTCTTTCTTTCTTATCCCACCCTCTAATTTCTTTCTAATAACGTTCCATTGTTTTCGGTGTTTGGTAGGTCGGCATGAGTTACGGTAAAGGTATTTATGTCGATTTCCGGGGCTGAAAATCCTTGGGTCGTTACAATATCTTTGATGTTGAAAGTTTGAGCCTCCTTAGATAAAAGAAGATAAAATCCGAGTGCTTGTTGAAATATCGAGTTCTTTCTCTTTTCCGAAGCATATTCCCATTTTGAATAAGTATGATCAATTAATATGGCAAGCAGTTGAATATGAATGAGATCCTCCTAGGAGCTGCAATTGCCGTTGTTTTGGACATTTTGATTCTATGTGTCAATTTCAAAAGGTTTGGGTTCCCAAGTAGCAGGTCCATCCGATAGGGAAGTCAAGCGGTATGGATATAGAACCTAATGAACAGCCTCCGGAGGCTCCGGTTTCCGTTGATACTTCTCAATAGCATCTCTAAGAGGCGCATGTCCAAGTTGGTAATAACTCGTATGCACATAGGATTAGTATGTTGCAGCTTGACAGTGATATATATACTACTGACCATGATGATATGGAATCTGTGGATACTGGTGATGCAATGGATATGATTAACCGCTTCAGCACGGACAACAACACAAGAGGACACGATCGAGGACGACGTGCAAGGACTGTTCCGACGAAGCAATGGATGATGGCTAGGAAGATGTTACTAATAGAGTTATTACAACCCATAATGGGACAAGATGGTAAGGCGGTTTGAGGGAAAGAAGAAGAAGGTGAAGAAACTCAAAAAATTGACTAGCTTACCTGATTCAGGACCAGGCTCTTCTTTTAGTACTTAGAGTGACAGTATCATTCGATTGAAGAGCGTCATATGTCTTTTAAATTCTTTTATATCGACTTAGCTAGGTTTTGTCTTGTATCGTGTCATTGACTTTATATCTGTAGTTTGTACCGAGTCTCCATACGAGTGAGTTTTTTTCAAAGTGAGTAGTCCGTCAGTTGTTGTGAGTTGTACAACTAAGGATGTAAAATCTTATTATATATATATATATATATATATATATATATAGTAAAGCACCAATTTTCTATTAAAAAAGTGCTTATTTACATTTAATAGTAAAAGTTATTTTTTGAAATCATGACATTTCTTTTAAAAAAACATGGTTGACAGTAGAGGCTAGCTAAGTCATTTCCTTTTAAAACCTGTTTGTACCATGAATATTAAGAGTATGCAAAACTTCTGTGCCCAACTCTCGTTCCCCGTGTGTGCCCACCAATCAAATCTCTTCATTTCTATTTTTTTTTGTATTCAAGTTCCCGGACAATTGAGGGATTTAACTGCAAAAAGGCGAAAATCGGAGGGTTGTGATTGACTGAGGACACGGAGCACATACAAAACGGGGATCGAAGAATTGGTGCGACACTCAGCAGAGATATCATCAAACCATCATATGCAAGTGGGGCGAAGTTGACAAAGAATATTCATCCAATGTGCTCAAGGACCATAAAAACATTTGCTATGGTTGGATTGAACTTTTAGTTTTGTATTTCTGTTCATCTTGGTCTTTCTTCATCACTTAAGCGTCCTTTTATGCTGTAAATCTTCTCAAAACACAAAATATGAAACAAAACCAAAGTAAAAATATTCATCTTTTTACTCTATCAACTGATACAAAAACAATAAAACTCCGATCACAGACCAAAATATTTCAGTTTTATTATTCTGTTCCATAATCAGAACCGAATCATGAGAACAAGAATTATGGTGAAAATTACAACACATGCATCTTGCCAACTAAAATAGAATACAACCTCCACTAGAAAAATTGGATGAAAAAGAAAACCCATGATATTTGCAAGTGGGAGAAACGAACAAACTCCCATGATATTTACAAAACATGCAGGAAGCCAACCCAAAACATATGCGAAATGCCATTAAAATTTCCCAGCAGAATGCTTCATCATACTTATATATCTACTCTTCAATTCCATGATAATTTGCATGACAAAGTGACTCTCTAACCCTACATTTCCTTCTTCGCTTTCGGCAACTGGACGAACCACAGCCACATCTCTAATTACTCCCTTGAAAGAAGTATAATTAATACCCATTTTTTCTGCCAACTTCCATGTATTGCTTGCTAGACCTAAAAACCGCCTTGCCATTTCGGAGAAGCCCTCAAATGTTTCGGGAAGAATATGATTTTCCATAAAGATCTTAACCAAATACACGAAATCCTCTATGCCCAGCAACGAAAACCATACTTCAACCTTTGGTTCACCCCATATAATGCCAGTGCCAATTAGAACGTCTCTGAAGATCTCAGGATCGATGCCATCCTTCTTATATACTTCCAAATTCAGACCACGCAGGTTTAACCTCTCAAGAAATGCATCAGATAAGGTTTTAGGGCAGTAGTTGGAGTCGGACATGTTAAAATGGAAGGCCCAAATTGAAGGGTGTCCTTCAACGACAGGGAGTTTTTGTTTCCAATTAAAGAGAGTGAAACCAAGCTGGATGATTGGGAAGTTTCCAATGTGGAGCTTCACGAAATCATATACAAGTTCAGGGGTTGCTGATTTGTTATTCTTGTTGAAGAAGTCCATGGCGCAGCGCGTAGGGTACTTGCACTTGATGGAGGCTAAAGAACATCTTCCTAAATTGTTTTTAATGTGATCGCATTCCATTATCAGGTTGGATGCCCATACGTTTCTAACTCTGATTTGTTTTTCTTCTTCTTGAGCCATTTTTTGATTTTACGGCTACAAGGCTAACACCGCTCCCTTTCCTTGATTTCAAGGATACAAGGAACACCCTTTCCCAAACAATTCACAAATGATTACAACAGCTCTATATCTCTTTAATAGCACTTCCGAATTGATAGTAGTAAATAGAGATTGAGAAGAGATGAAGTTTGATGTAATTTGAGTAGAAATCGACAAAGTAGAAATGTAGAAAGCAATAAAATATGAAATATTAATAGTGGTATGAAGAGGGGTGATGATGGAGAAGAAGAATTATGAAAAAGTTCAAAATATGCCCCTATTTATAAGATTTGAATGGTTGCAACGTTACAAATAGTGAAAAGACACGTCCTTTGAAATTTGATAAAATGACAGTTATATGTCGACATAGCCAATTATGTATGTCGACATATGTATGTTGAATTTTGAATTTTGAACTATTTTTCAGTGTTTAACATATATATTATTCTGGAAATTCTTAAATCAAATCTTAGTGATATAAATGAGTATTCTAAAGTGTAAAATCATATGAAAACATAATAATATATTATATAAACATATTTATAAAGTTATAAGTTTTAAAACTATAACATTGTAATACTATATAACTATATAAACTTCACAAGTCCGCTCACGTGTATTTTTTTTAAACAACTGGCCACCTCAGCGCTGAAGTGGACAAAACAAGCCTATTTCTGTAAATAGTTTTAAAACTAGCCTAAATCCGCTATTAGTTTTAAAAACAAGGCTACTTTGAAAATTTGTCCATGTATATATATTCTCTCTTCTGGTTTGGAATTCAAATTGTCATAATTTGTACGTTATAGGTCTATTTTTCGCAGACGAAATACGTAACTGGGTCAGAAAAAGCAACGGACCCAAAGGTGCAAGTCCCATTGTCAAATTCTGACAATTTTCAATTTATTATTTTATTAATTATTTTGTTAATTAATTATCGTGTATTAAAAATTTGGGTTTTTACACCTACCATGGGTGTTGCCTCATATGCCTTGTCATGTTAATCCAAATTCAGCTCCTTAATTTTGATTTGGTGTTGTTTTGAATGGAGTGCAGTGAACTTACGATACTGTATAGACTATAATGCTTATAAATGGTATAAAGGTAAAAAATGTAATCCTAGTTACGCTAATTTAAATAGTATATTTATCATACACACTATTATAGTAACATGTTGTATTATATGTATATATAGTTTAAAGGATCCTTAAAGGATGAGAACCCCTCACATCCTTTAAATTAATGATGCATTTCCTCAAACAATTCACTTTAGATTGATTTACTTGCATAAGAATGCTTACCTGACTCGAGTAATTTTTTTTTTTTCAATTTATGTTCAGATCATATTGAGTGTCACATCATTCGAAATTGCACCTTTCAAAATAGGAGACTTGTAGAAGACTCATCCATTTATTTCTATCATCTATTCATGTATTAATGAAATGCTATTTATTAGAGTTGCATTGTTTCTACGTATTTAAACTCCGATGTAGTATTATATTACTTTATTGTGCGATGTTGTATTATTTTGTGTTTATAATTTTGTGATTTGATTTTTATTAAACCCCATAGAAATAACAATCTTCTGATTTGAACAATATGAGTTGGTCTTATTATCCACTTAAATGATCGAAAATAACAAGTCATTATAAACGGCTTTTTGTGTCGTATCACAGTGACTAGCGACGATAAGTCATAGTCACTAGCTGTCGCTATCAAGAGCCTTTCTTGTAGCATCACGATGTATCACTAAAACATTTTTTCATTACTAAAGAGGTTTTCCTGAGGTGGGAATTAATAATGCAAAAGATCTATTAGAGCTTATGTAATTCCACTTTTTATGAACTTCTCTCATTGCAATCCCTTTCATAGTGCCCATTTTGGTTCAGAAGAAGCATATCTTTGTTGTTGAAAGTTTGAACCTCCTTAGATAAAATAAGATCAGAAATCTGAGTTTATATGTGTGTTTTTCATGCGAGAATTCTTTTTACTTTTAAAGTGTTGAGGGGAAAAAAAGAATCACGTCTTAAACCATTTAACCTTTTGGATAAATCATTACTGTGAATTTTTTTTCTAAAAAAATATCTTTTGAAAGACAAAAAATTAATGTTTGGAATGAAAGATGGATAGCGGCTACTAATTTTTCCTTGTTTGACATTATGCCTGTAACTTTTTTTTTTTCTTTTCTTTTTTTTTTTAGCAGTAAAAAATATTTTTTTAAATCATGACGTTTCTTTTACAGGAAACATAAAAACAACATGGTTGACAGTAGAGGCTAGCTAATTCATTTCCTTTTAAAACCTGTTTGGTCCAGGACCAAGGTACCATGAATATTGAGAATAACTTTTAAAATATGTGCAACACTCAGCAGCTTCAAAAATATTATCAAACCATCGTATGCAAGTGAGGCGAAGTTGATAAACAATATTCATCCAATGTGCTCAAGGACCATAAAACTTTTGCTATGGTTGGATTCAACTTTCAATTTTGTATTTTTGTTCATCTTGGTCTTTCTTCATCCCTTCAATCGTCCTTTTATGCTGTAAATCATCTCAAAAACACAAAATATAAAACAAAACCAAATAAAATATTCATCTTTTTACTCTATCAAATCATGCAAAAAAAAAAAGTTAAAAAAAAGTTAAAATATGAAACAAAACCAAATAAAATATTTCAGTTTTATCGTTCTGTTCCTTTATCAGAACTGGATCATGAGAACAAGAATTAGGGTGAAAACTACGAAACATGCATCTTGCCAACTAAAACAGAATACAACCTCCACAAGAAAAATTAGATGAAAAAGAAAACCCATGACATTTGCAAATGGGAGAAACGAACAAACTCCCAAAGAATCAACATGGGAATGCACGAATTGCCAAAACAAAAACATATGCGAAATTAGATTAAAATTTCCCAGAAGAATTCTTCCTCTTCCTTATAAATCTACTCATCAATTCCGTGATAATTTGCATGATAAAGTGGCTCTCGAACCCTACGTTTCCTTCTTCGCTTTCCGCAACCGGACGAACCATAGCCACATTTCTAATTACTTCCTCGACAGAAGTATTAATACCCATTTTTTCTGCCAACTGCTTTGCATTGCATGCTAAACCTAAAAACCGCTTTTTCATTTCGGAGATGCCCTCTAATGTTTCAGGAAGAATATGATTTTCCATAAAGATCTTAACCAAATACACGAAATCCTCTATGCCCAGCAACGAAAACCATACTTCAACCTTTGGTTCACCACATACAATGCCAGTGCCAATTAAAACGTCTCTGAAGATCTCAGGATCGATGCCATCCTTCTTATATACTTCCAAATTCAGACCACGCAGGTTTAACCTCTCAAGAAATGCTTCAGATAAGGTTGTAGGGCAGTAGTTGGAGTCGGACATGTTGAAATGGAAGGCCCAAATTGAAGGGTGTCCTTCAACGACAGGGAGTTTTTGTTCCTTATTAAAGAGAGTGAAACCAAGCTGGATGATGGGAAGGTTTCCAATGTGGAGCTTGATGAAATCATATGCAAGTTCAATGGTTGCTGATTTGTGATTCTTGCGGAAGAAGTCTTTGGAGCAGTGCGTAGGGTACTTGCACCTAATGGTGGCTAAAGGATATCTTCGTAGATTGTTTTTAATGTGATCGCATTCCATTATCAGGTTGGATGCCCATACGTTTCTAACTCTGATTTGTTTTTCTTCTTCTTGAGCCATTTATTGAATTCAAGAAAGGAAGGGGTGCTCAAAGATTGAAGTAAGGGGGCGAGAATAAATTTGGAACTGATCGTGGATGTTTAGTGAGCATAAAGAGGTAAATCACCTAATTGCCAGTTATATAGTGAATGAGTTTCGGTTAACTAGGGTTTGGAATGAGGTTTGAGATAATTGATCTAGTACATTCCCTTCTGTTAATATATACTTTAAAACTACTACGAAGTTCGGGGAAAGTAGAAGTATGTACGGCTTTTGACGTCATTGATTCGATTCCCCCTCCGCTCTATAAATTGGATTACCTCATCTCATTCTCCCTCACTTCAACCAGCCAACACTCCAATACATAGTCGTGAAGACCGAACCGTACGTCAAACCGTGACAGTGAAAAGTCCAAGGTTTTCGTGGTTCAACCGGTCAGACCGTGAGAACCGCGCTGATAATTTATTTTTATTTTTTAACTTAAATGTAAAATTAATTTAAATATAGATAAAATTTAAGCAATTATGACAAGCATCCATGTCCAAACTACCTAATTGAAATAATTATAGTTGTAAATTTACTAATTTTCTATAGTAAAAGAGGATTGGTTCAATAATAGTTCGTAAAATGTACATAATAATGTATTATATAATCCAAAATTTAATAACAATTACTATAAAATTATTTGTTAAATTTATTATAGTAAAAAATAAAGAGTGAAGTAATTATATTTTCATAAATTTGAAGAACCGTGAGGTTCAAAGAGGTCGAACCAGAGATTTTTATAGGGCTTTGAGGTTAAACCGCGGGTCTGTGAACGCGCAAGGTTATTTCATTTTAAGAGTCGTGACGCTCCAAGGTCGAAGGTTAATCGCGATCGAACCGAGGTTGGGTTGGGTCTTTAAAACACTGCTCCAATATATATCTACCTTCTAATTTTTCTTTCGACGATTGCAGACATTTTTAAAAGATATTTTTCTCCAATTGTTTGCTTATTATTATCAGATCTACAACATATTTTTTTCATGGTTTTTTAATTGACGCCAAAGTTTTAACTTTTCTACGTTATGATGCACTCATCAGCCTTTGGTATTGTTGCTTTTTATTTCATGCCAATCACAAATTAGATCGGTGAATGTATCGAAAGGTTTATTGAGATATGCGTCACCCATTTGAATTAGAAAGGAAACTCCAACTCGATTTTATCATTTGTAGTTGCGGATTCCAATGAATGGTTTAACGACAATTGGACCAAAACGCAAATGAAGAACAAATGAGATAATCTAAAATATTTTTCGAGATATCAGAACATATTGCTCAAGATATCAGTGACATGAATGGGATGTTCAAAATGATCGCCTTGATGGATCCGAGGAATGGTGGAGTGGTCCTACCGCCTACGCACAAGTAATAGAAATCCAAAAGAAATATTCTGCCAAATTCAAGGAGAAAGATGAGCTGTTTGGTGGATGTATAGAAAATGACACCTATAAGTATGAGTTACTGGTAACTTCATCGCCACACAGCCTCAGTCTTTCACTGTTACGGATGCAACATTGTATAACGATTGGATGACTAATGACTGCCTATCAGCCTTTCCCTGATATGATGATGGCGTCCTAAGCTACAGGTTGAGAGCAGGATTTTGTTTTGCATGGAGAAGATGGTTAAATGGGTAAGTTAATTATTTTAATATTGCTTTAATGAATGAATTAACTGACTAATTATCCTAGTTAGTTTTCTTATTAATTGAATTTCTTACTCATATTCGATTCAAACCGAACACATTCATCACATTGAACTTGTAGCAACACTAGCTACATTCTACTTTTGGTTTGGCGAATTTTTGAACCTGCTCGATTTTAGGCTCAAATCAACTGTTCTTTCGATTTTAGTTTAAATTTAACGCTTGGCAATATCTAAAATCAAGGCGAGTTTACTCACTCGCGGCTTGCATTATTATCAAGTGAATCAAAACTATGGAAATGACATACATAATGTTAGGATTGTATTAGAAAATTTACGGTTAATTGTTACATAACTAGCGCACATGTGACATTTACACTTATGATATAAATGAAATGATGTACATTGTATGTGATATGTTGTTACGTTCTTGTTGATGTGTGATATTTGTGATGTTATATTTATTTCGTTCTCAAACAGCAAGTCCCCCGTTGATTTAGGAAAGTCATTATGGGTTAAAATGATACATGCTCGAAGGATAGTATAGGTTTAGCAAATAAATCTGAAACGATTTGGGATGCGGGTTAAATGATATACATCTAGAATAATATTATTTTAAAAAAGGGTTGGAATGATGTATATCTATATCATTTGACCATATGTTTGAGAATTGTATGCGGGTATTGTGGCTAAAAAATTATTTTTTGAAAATTATAAAGTATGTATCTGTTTTGAAATTTAATTGGAATATTTTGTTTAAATTAAGATTTGAAATATTTTATCTTAGATTTTATGAATTTAAGAAAATTTGATTTATGGAAAGGATATAATAAGGTTTAATAAATTAGATTTGTTGTCTGAGATAATATTATTTTCAAAAGTTTATAAGGTTGTTTTGATTTATTAAATTGATTTTGATATTTAATTTACATTTTAAGTATAAATCAATATTTCATATATTTAAACTTGAATTTATTAGTTAAAAACTTAACAGACTTAATCAATGGTTTTAATAAAATGTAAAAATTAGATTTGTTGTTTTAAAAGTTAATATATATATAAGAAGTTGATTAAGGATTTTAAGGTTTGAATTTTAATTTTGTTTAAATTAATTTAATGGAATTATTTTTTAGCAAAGCCAACCGATTTTTAGAGTGATCTGTAACACTTCTCATTATAACAAACAATGAGTACAAAATATAACAAGAGATTGGTAGATTGCCTGTCTACTACAGACATTTCTGTCCTTAACTACAGTTGAATTGTAATCTAACACCGCGTAGGGAGCGATCAGTTATAAAATAGCTAAGTGCAAAAATAAATTAATCCATCATACATCATAAGCACGAAACAAAGTTACATAAACTCAGAACCCATACATGTTCATTCACGAGAATTTCGATTAATGAAAACAAAGAGAAGAGCAATGGAAATCATGTCAAGAAGCTAAATTTATATACATACACACACACACACACACACACACATATATACATATACATATATATATATATATATATATATATATATATATATATATATATAGAGAGAGAGAGAGAGAGAGAGAGAGAGTCGTGTTAGATTTGTGTTAAAAAGCATGTCAAGAAACTAAGGTGTTGTTCTCAACAAAGATTTAGGCACCTGTTCCCATTTCCCCCATCCCTCCGTGTCCCTCCAATCAAATCCCCTGATTTCAGCTTTTTTGCATTTATGTCCCCCAACAATTGAGGGATTTAACTGCAAAAGGTGGAAATCAGGGGGCTGTAATTGGATGGAACACGGGGGGACAGGGTAAATGGGGACAGAAAAATTGATGCGACCTAAACGTGGACACGTGTGCAGAACAGTATGATCAACCACGGTAATGGTTTAAAATGCCTATTTCTCCCGCTAAAGAAAATCAAATGGTTTACATCATGCGTCAGACGTAATTGATTTGATTCCCCTTCCGCTCTATAAATTTGATTACCTCACCTCATTCTCCCTCACTTCAACCAGCCAACACTCCAATATATATATATATATATATATATGTGTGTGTGTGTGTGTGTGTGTGTGTGTGTATGTGTGTATGTGTGTGTGTGTAACTTGTAAAAAAAATTTGACGATTGCGACATTTTTTTAAGATATTTTTCTCCAATAATTTGCTCATTATTATCGGATCTAGAGCATATTTTTTCCATGGTTTTTTTTAATTGGCGCCAAAATTTTAACTTTTCTACGTTATGATGCACTCATCGACCTTAGGTATTGTTGCTTTTTTTCTTTCATGCCAATCGCAAATTAGATCGGTGAATGTATCGAAATGTTTATTGAGATATGTGTCACCCACTTGAATCAGAAAGGAAGCTCCAACTCGATTTTATCATTTGTAGCTGCGGATTCTAATGAACGATTTAATGACAATTGGACCATAACGCAAATGAAGAACGAAAGAGATAATCTGAAATATTTTTGGAGATATCAGAATATATTGCTCAACATATCAGTGACGTGAATGTGATGTTCAAAATGATCGCCTTGATGGATCCGAGGAATGGTGGAGTGGTCATATCGCCTATGCACAAGTAACAGAAATCCAAAAGAAATATTCTGCCAAATTCAAGGAGAAAGATGAGTTGTTTGGTGGGTGTATAGAGAATAACACCTATAAGTGTGAGTTATCAGTAACTTGATCGCCACACGGCCTCAGTCTTTCACTGTTACGGATGCAGCATTGTATGACGATTGAATGGCTAATGACTACATATCAGTCTTTCCCTGATACGATAATGACGTCCTAAGCTACAGGTTGAGAGCAGGATTTTGTTTTGCGTGGAGAAGATGGTTAAATGGGTAAGTTAATGTTAGAACCGAAAATCGATTTCAATACCAAAGGTGTTTTATAAGCACTTCACCAAATGGTTAGATTAAAATATGGATCCGCGCAATCACAAAATAAAGAGCGTAAAATGAAGACAAAGGAATTTTATAGTGATTCGATCCAAAATGGATCTACGTCCACTTTTCAATACTTCTCATTATGATACTTTGCTTTACAACATACATAAATTCTCTCTTTACATTCATTCTCTTTTTCCTCTCTTTTCACTCTCTTTATGATCAAAATTGCACTTTGATTGACAAAGGAATTGGAGAGATCTCTTGCTTTGTGATGTTGGATGTATGAATCTTCAATCACTTTAGCAATCAGACGATCTTCATGGATTCCACAGCGATTTAGTGCTAGATCTAGACTTTAGAGAGGATTAGGAGTGATTAGAGATCACTTGAATCGTGTTGGAGAAATTTTCCATGATGAATAAAGGAGATTAGAGAAGATTTGAGTGAATTGGAGAGCACTTTATGTTGATTGGAATGGATTTGATCTATACGACGTTGGAGAGAAGTTGTTTGATCCTTGAAAGCCATTAATAAGGTTGGAGAAGAGCTTCAAATTTGGCGGCACCCTGTGATAGGAAATGAAATTGGATCCCTTTAATGAAGGAAGGAGGGAGGTATTTATAGGAGTGATTTGGAGGGGATGGCAATGCTGTAAATAGAGTGTTCAGGTACTGATCAGTATTCTGTAGTGTTTACGAAACTGCCACTGGGTACGGCTGCCAACAGCTGGAAAGGAGTACCGACCGGTATGTAATCGATAGGTCATAGTAGTGGACCACCGATCGGTCATATTAATGTACTACCGATCGGTCTAAAATGAAAAGCAACGCTCGCCTTAATCATATTGGTTCCGCCATTCTCTAATTACCACTTTGCCACATTTGTTTTGTAGTGCTGAAACCTTATTTCCCGCCACGTGGTCTTCTTAAGCCCGCATTACTTTATTTCTTCTTCCATGAACCATATGCACGATATGGGATTAATACTTACGATTGTGCCATTGTTTCATAAATTTGCTACCACCCTTTCATTTGAGACCCGATCGGCTTGTTTAACCGATCACTTTGCTTTTATGCTACAGGACCGATCACGTTGGATTTTTAGTGCTGACCAGCTCCATATTATTCTTACTGCTGACGTGTCATATTTCAAGTCTTCGCATATCGGCTCCCTATAAATACTTGCGTTCAGGTGGCCTCCAAATATGAGTATAAATATTACAAGATTGACATTCATCTGTATTATTCCTTTGAACGGATCAGCTCTATACATAATGTACCAATCACACTATATACGGATTTTGCTATCATTTATATTTGCTTACCAATCAGTTGAATGCTATAGAGTACTTATCCACTTCATTATGGAATGTGCCACCACGTCGCTTTGAGGCTGACCCATGCTATTATTAAGTAGCTAGTTCATACGTCCATTGTCCGTGCAATAGAATCCAAATGATTCCATGTGGCATCATGTATTTTGTTCTCCAAACAAGATAAAGTATTTTGGCATCTACTATGTGCTATGTGATCCAATATAATATGCCATGCGCGCTTCAAGCATCCCATTCAACGTGCTCACACTTGTATTGTTCGTGTATTATACGGATTGAACTGGTCACATTGTTGGGCTTCATATTGCCATGCAACTTCAAGGCTTATAAATATGGGAACATTAATTACTGACCATGCCATTGTATTCATATTATTTGTGGCAGATCAATATGTATGAACACGTTATTCACTACGTGCCAGACAACCGGTCGACCATATTAAAGAATACCGATCAGTTCTCTAAAATGAAACTGTTCACTATTTATGTTCCTGCTTGGCGTGTTCTTGCATACAAATAAGGAAATGATCCACAAAAATATGTTGCTGCTTCATGCAAGCTCTATTATGACTTGCATGATTAAATATGCACTGATTCGTATTGCATTCCATGTTGCATTGAACTGTTCGGTCCAATAGATTGAGGCGACTGAGCCCGACCATGTTGCTTTTACATTTGTATGTAACCTACCGATCGATAGCGTAGTGTAGACCGACCGAGCTGGTGTACGACTGATCCGATGTCATGACGCTCGACCGATCGCTTCACTAGACTGTCGCCATATCACTTTCTGAACCGGGTTAATAACGGGGCTAACAGTTAATTATTTTAATATTGTTTTAATGAATGAATTAACTGAATAATTATCCTAGTTAGTTAGGTTTCTTATAAATTGAATTTCTAACTCATATTAGATCCAAACGAACACATTCTTCACATTGAACTTGTAGCAACATTAGCTACATTCTGCTTTTGGGTTGGTGAATTATTGAACCTGCTCGAATTTAGGATTGAATCAACTGTTCATTCGATTTTAGTTTAAATTTAATCGCGTGGCAATTTCTAAAATCAAGACGAGTTTACTCACTCGCGGCTCGCATTATTATCAAGTGAATCAAAACTATTGAAATGACATACAGAATGTTAGGATTATATTAGAAAATATACGATTGATTATTAAATAACTAGTGCACATGTGACATGCACACTTACGATGTACATTGTTATGTGATATGTTGTTATGTTCTTGTTGATGTGCGATATTTGTGATGTTATATTTATTTCGTTCTCAAATAGCAAGTCCCCCGTTGATTTAGGAAAGTCGGTATGGGTTAAAATGATACATGCTCGAATGATAGTATAGATTTAGCAAATAATTCTGAAACGATTTGGGATGCGGTTTAAAATGATATACATCTAGAATAATATTATTTTAAAGAAGGGTTGGAATGATGCATATCTATATCATTAGACCATATGTTTGAGAATTGTACATGGGTGTTGATGGGCAAAATTGTCATATGCCAACACCCAATGTGTATGTGTGAACAATTAACCAATTAAGCAGTAAAGAATGTAAATGCGGGGAGACACAACTTTTATAGTGGTTCGGCGCTAACACCTACATCCACTTTATAATCCTCATTCATTATATCTTTCATCGATTACATGGTTGTATAAGTGCGGATAATGGCTAAATTCAAAGTATTACAATAGAATAACAAAATATTTGTATTTTCTAAAATTGCCCTTCTTCTTCTTCGTTGACAAGTGTTGACTTGGTCAACAATATCCAAATTTAGTGTTCATGTCCATGAAGGTCAAAAGTAGCATGACAACCCATGTTAATGTTCAAGTGTTGAGGGAAAACATGCATGTCATGTTTTAATTATCCTTCCTCTTCTTCCTTGAGATGAGTTGACTTGGTCAACTATAAGCAAAACTAGCTTTAATGTCCAAGAGGTCAAGAGACCTTGTAACTATGCTTGCTAGTGTCCAAAAAGCTATGGAATAAGTATGCACCTCCTTTCAATTATCCATGCCATGTACAATGGCCATGGAGGAGGTGTTGGAAGCCTTTAATGAGTGCTTGGAGCTCTCAAGGTCCCAAAATTCCAAGAGAGAATGATCCAAATGAAGGCCAAGGCTTGGGGTATTTATAGGAGGAAGGTTAGGTGGGAGTATGTGAGCAGCGGGACCCACATAAGCCATTTTCACACCTATGAAAGCAGCCAACATCAGGAAATTCGCACCCTCTGTCCAGGGATGCGAAATTTTGAACCCCACCTGGAGGTTCGAAATTTCGAACCCCTCCAGGGGGTACGAAATTTCGAACCCCTCCTGTGGTACGAAATTGATGAGGAGGAAGCCGAACTTCTTGGTGCTGAAACCTTGTCGTTTTTAGGGTGTCGAAGCTCTTCATCGCGAAGTGAAGGAATCTGAATTTTGATGAGTTCGAATTAAAGGGATCTGAGCTTCCGGCATGGAGAAAATCGGATGAATCGGGCATTGCCCACTGGTTCGACTTAACCGGTTACGTCGATCGCCGCCGTGACTGTGGGGCTCCGGACCTCCACCGGCGCTGCGCCCGGACCCGCTTGACGGCTAGCCTTCGGCTCAGATGACGGTTTGCTTAAGAGCTCATTGGGCCCGTAGGCTATCGATAGAGGTTTCAGGTCTCCTTGTGCTTGTGACGCGACTTCGACCCTGTTGCTTTGTGTTTTTTGATGCTTGAGCGCGTCGCTCACCAAATACTTGACGTGTGACCGCTTCGGAAAAAAGCGTGTCAACAACGGGTATTGTAGCTAAAAAATTATTTTTCGAAAATTTTAAAGTATGTATCTATTTTGAAATTTAATTGGAATATTTTGTTTAAATTAAGATTTGAAATATTTATCTTAGATTTTATGAATTTAAGAAAAATTGATTTATGGAAAGCATATAATAGGGTTTAATAAATTAGATTTATTGTCTGAGATAATATTATTTTCAAAAGTTTATAGGTTTGTTTTGATTAATTAAATTGATTTTGATATTTAATTTACATTTTAAGTACAAATTAATGTTTCATATACTTAAACTTGAATTTATTAGTTAAAAACTTAACAGACTTAATGAATGGTTTTAATAAAATGTAAAAATTAGATTTGTTGTTTTAAAAGTTAAAATATATAAAAAGTTGATTAAGGATTTTAAGGTTTGAATTTTTATTTTGTTTAAATTAATTGAATGGAATTAGTTTTTAGCAAAGCCAACCGATTTTTAGAGTGATGTGTAACACTTCTAATTATAACAAACAATGAGTACAAAATATAACAGAAGATTGGTAGATTGCCTATCTGCTGTAGACATTTCTATCCTTAACTACAGTTGAATTGTAATCTAACACCGCGTACGTTGTGATCAGTTATAAAATAGCTAAGAGCATAAATAAATTAATCCATCATACATCATAAGCTCGAAACAAAGTTACATACACTCAGAACTCATACATTCCCCATAAGGGGATAGTACTTGAATTCCTCAACTCTTTTAGCCTTCCAGCATTCACTGGAGAAGCTTGATTTTAAACAGATTTAATTTGAGAACTAAAGTCTTGAAAATCATAGAACTTCGGCCTTACTAGCATAGCTAAGTTAACTAAGATGCAGAGAAATGAATAGGATATAGAGGGTTGAAGAATTCTCAGAACTCAGCTATCAACCAACAACTAGATACAACACTAGGCGGCACAATGCAATCTCCAACTTCAACTTTGCCACATATTGACAATATTCATCTACCAAAAATAGATCTAATATAATATAAACAGTGATCCACATGTAACAAAACCAATGACACTGCTACTACCCCAAGACAAACACACTAGGTCAGCGCATAATCACTAAGACAATTCACCCTCAAAGCAGACCAACAACCTGCAAGCAAGCTTACCCTATTAACAACAAGCACCACACACAAAACATAGTATACAAAAAGGGCTTACTCAGCTCAACGCAAGAATCCAGGCCAGATTCAAAGAAGAAGGCCATCCTCGAATGACGTGGAGATCCGATATCAGACATGAGAGAGAGAGAGATCCAATAAAATCAGAGATCCGTAAAGCAAGACACAGGGAGAGGGGTCCAGCTAAGCACGTTACTTAAGTAGCCTATTCAATGTTGTCCAAGGGTTTACGTAGGAGAAGTCGCGAAAGAAGAAGAACAGATCTCGCGAGGCCAGTGTCAAGGGGATTCATCAAGAGGCGACCGAAGTAGTGGTGAAAAGGTGGGACAGAGAAGTAGACAAATGGAGTTGTAATTTGGAGGTCGAACTGAAGTAATCAGCAATTGGAAAATAGATCTAGAATTACCAGTAGAGGTACTAAACCACAATAGAGAAATCTAAGGAATGATTAGGGATTGGAGGAAGAAGCAGGGTTAGATCGAAGAAGGGGACGATGACCAATAGAGAAAAGAGGCAAAAGGAGAAAATAGCCCAAATCGCTATTGAAATTTAGAAGCCTAATTCCGTCTTGGTTTAAATGGAAAAAAAATTGAGTCAACTAACATAAAATTTTATTAAGCTTAATGGTTTAACTGATTTAAATGATTAATTTTGAACTTTTGGGAATTTATTTGTGTATAAAAAACTAAAAACGTGAAATTTAAATATTGATTTAAAACAAATGAAATGAAATGAATTTGGAATCTAAGTTTCAAACCAATTTGAAGTTAATGGCTTAAAACAATTAAAATTCAATTTGTGACATAACTTAACACTTATATTTTAAAATTGAAATTTATAACATTATAACACTTGAGTTATAAGTTAAATTGAACTGAAATAAAAAATCTGAATTAACGTTAAGTCGAATTATAAAAATATGGATATTTAATTTGGATTGGATTAGTTATTGGAATTATCTATGTTATATTAAACTATTTTTTTAAATCAACATCTCTTTTATTATTTATATTACTAACAAAAAATACACTTCACAACTATTTTATTAATATTATTTTATATATTTCATTTAACTATGATATAGCTTATACTGTTTTAATCAAACTTTAACAAACTAAATGTGACAATTAAATATTTTATAAATATAAAATCATGTTATTTTATACAAAGTTTATCTGTTATATGTCTAACTATTTTTTACCAAACTAATTATTTTAAAATAAAAGTGTATATGTCCAATCCGAGTATTTAAGTCCAAAATGATTGAATATAAAAAATCAATTGAATAATGATATTTGCAACTTGGAATCTAAAATTGAGTGTGAATATTTAATTACGAATCGATTTATAAGTATGAAATTTGAAATTTTAAACTATATCGAAAAATTGAATCATTTTGAGATTTCAATACATAAAATCAATACTTGAAGTTAATTGAATTATGATATTGGAATAATTTCATATTTAATGACCATTGTGTGAAGTAAACATTTGGTTGTTAAAGAGACAGGAATCGATATTGTCATCCTACCAATACCGATATCATTTGAGCAACCATGCACATGGTGGATAATCCTGAATGAAGTAGGATAAATTTGGCGAACGTTGCTCGATTGAGAAAGAGAACGATGATGGACAGCTTTGACCTTTGGAGAATAACTAAAAAATGGCTAAAATAGGAGTTATACCATGACTAAGTAGGTAGGACACCCCCATTCGAGTTATTATTTGTGAAGACCCGTAACTTCCCCGGTAGGGAAAGAGCGGATACTTTGAGGACAAGATAGATCAGAACACAGATAGAAGAACATTTCATTGTTTATTACAACAATTCCATAAGAATACAAGAATATACAGAGTATGAATCAATATTACACATCATAAAATATCAGAGATTACAATACATTACATAGCAGCGGAAAATAATACAATACACAACTAGAAGTAATACACGGATACAAAGCTTTCCGAGTATCGTTCCAGCTGTAAATCAGGATCCTATGAATATAAATCTGCAAAACCAAAACTACTAGCTGCCCGTGTCAAAATAAGGGCACCCAGAGTTTAGGTTAAAACAATAAACTCCAGGTCAGTCATGTGACTGGTGTGAGAACTAAAAAAGTTATTAATCTTCATTTTAAAGTTAGGTAAATCAAGGGACCACGCCGTATAACATGGAAGGGTTTCCTCCCAAGAACACCAGTGCATAAAACAAACAGCGCAATGCTAAATAAAGAAAAATGAAGCTATTATAAGACCCAGGTCCCATCACACAATGCAACACAAACTGAAGGATAGGGTTTTACCTTATAAGAGCCAAAGAATGCTTGATACGTTTAAAAACAGATCATTTTGATATTACTATAAGTGTATAGTGTCAAATCAATTTCAATCATAAATATCAATCATAGACGGCATGGGTACCATATATCATGTCGCCAATACTAGGCTCTACAATCAAAACCGCACATGTCACGTATTGGAAGTTGGATTTCCATCTATGAACCAGGCAAGGGATCGTCCTTACCGAATTCGAGACAATCTATCCCATTTCTCAGGGACAGAACGCATCGACCCTTAGGAGCCACGGGGCCGGTCCACAGATGTGGATTAAAATGCCTGAACACTGCGTTTCCCCGCCCTTTGGGGCGTAAATGAGCCAACGAATGACTCCATCGGACCCGGATCGTCTGATCAAACCGAGGCGCCTCGCAACAACCACACAGGTGAAAATAATATAAATGTCAGCCAGTTTAAGCACTGACACCACCTCTAGCTAGAAAGAAACGCATGCCCTCCCTGGATCCTGCTCCCGTTTCTGGTTCACAACCGGGGTGTGAGGCTCGCGAATCAACGCTACACAAAGCTATGCCACACAGGCCTTGCTTTGATCATTAACCACAAGACTCTGCTTTTCAACAAAAGCCTTGATCATTTGCCCTTAGGCATGCCACACAGGCAATTCACTCCATGTGTTTGATATCTATCAATATATAACCTCTGAGCTCGTGCGTCTCAGAGAAGGGCGTTAAGCAAGAGAATAAATTATCCGCCGCCAAACAGATATATATTTAATAGAAATCAATCACATAGAATAAAATCCAATGTCAGACACACAGTCCATTTACAAGTTCGTTCTGGGTCTGAACGAAACCGGAGGCACCTAGTACCTCGCATATCCATCGATCTCCAAATACGTCTGGACGATCACCAACTGATTCCCTCCTCTTGGGTGTACAGCCCAATCAAGATCATCAGTAATCACCTAAATGATGTGAAGACCTCTGGTCTTCAACCACCGTCTTCATCCTCGACACCACGTCGAATCAGTTATTCAGAATGGGATAAACCCGGTCTTTCTGAATAACTCGCGTATATAATAAACAAGTGTTACACAAACACAACATTTGCCTCATTCCAATTCAGAATATTCTTTTATTCAAATATTCTTACACTTTGGGAAAGGTTCCCATAAATTTTATCAAAGATAAATTCTTTAAATTTATTCTTTAATCTTCCTTTGAATATCAATTCAAATTAGTCGGGATTAGCGAACCACACCGAAGTAATCATTTATTTTATTTTTCAATCCCAACCTATTCATCCCATGAAGTAAAACTGATAATACTTCATATATAACACCACGGTGTTATCGGTAAATTCAATTACCATTTCACGTTCAAATCTAATTAAAGATTTAACTATCGCCTGGAGTGTACGGCGACCCTCTCGAGCCTCCCGACCACTGCCTAACCAACCCCCGCAAGGGACATGTGGGGGTAAGAGTCTCCCGTTTGCCACCAAACCACGAAGCGAGAACCCCCCCATCATGACTGCAACAAGAACTGGTGATACTCCATTCTCGACCATTTCAATCTAATTAAAGATTCATTAAAACCCCACTTAGTTTTAGTCTTCTCAGAAATCAATATCCTGTCTTTAACTGGGTTAAAGAACCAATGTTTTGAACAAACAAAATGTGTGATCTTCTAAGGAGAAGAGAGCACACATATATATCATAATAACAAATATACAGAGTCCAAATACAGCTCCCTAGGAGTAAAGCAACTAACAACACTCAAACATCAACACGACTCTGAGAAAGTAAAGGATTGTAGATAGATGAGCTCCGGATAAACCACCTCCCATCTACTCCTATATCGAATTCCAGCAAAGCCACCACCCGATATAGAAGTATATCTACTCCAATACTATAACCCAAACCTCCCAGGAAGTGTAATAGAAAGGTACAACCCACAATATCTCTCTAAATACAGTCACAATAAGAACTCCACAAGAAAAGCCAAACACCAAACCCAGCCAGCTATCCATATAGTTCTCCAATAATGTCCTTCCACCTGAAAACCTGAATAATAACTAAAACACCCACCGTTAGAAGCCATCACATATATGTATGGATATATTATATATATATAGAAATATATATATATATATACACACCATTATATATCCATACATATATGTAATATAAGAAGGAAAAGATATTGAAAAGAAATAAACTATCATCGTCAAAGCTAAAAATTTATCCACAAATACGAAAACTATTTCTTCTAAAATAGCTATTGATACTCATAAATAACCCTAAATTTGACCTAACCTTTTGCAAAAAGCTACCAAATCTAAAATCTCTAAAATGCTTATTACACGAAGTGGTCATCCAGTCCAAACAGAAATAAACTATCTTAATGATTAATTTATCAGAAGACACTGAAATAGAATGAAAAAATCTCTGGTTCCTTTCCAACCAAATGAACCAGCTAATGATAATAATTAAAGAATCAATTACATATCTCTGTTTTGATTTATAAGTAAGTCTATAAAGATTCCATATTTCTCACAGTTATTAAATGTATTCAAACTAACCATAACAAAAATCCTTAATACCATGGTTAAAATATAATTGGTAAAATTACAAGAAAAAAATAAATGATCAACATCTTCCTCCAATTGACTACAAAAACAACATTTAACATCTAACAAAACATTCTTCTTCTTCTTTAAAAGCTCCACTGTGTTAAGCTTCTTATGGACAATCAACCACATAAAGAACCAATGCTATTTAAAATACGGTCCACGATAAACCAAAAATCACATTCTATTAATTATCGGGGTAAAGAACAAGTGTTATTTAAAACACCGTTCACGATAAACCCAAAAATCAATTCCAATTCAACTTCAATTAAATATCATTTAATTGGTACACTTCATTAAATCTAAATAAAAAGATTTAATCTTTTTCTCAACTGGGTTTGAGAACAGCGTTAATGAAGACACCATTCACGACAAACCCAAATCACATTTGATATTAAATACAAGGCTCTAAATAGAAAATATATCGGCTTATATTCAGTATCAAATTCTACGACCAACAAATATCGTATTGGAAATAACGATATAAATATATCTTTCAAATTTCCATAACAATATCTGTATAATCACGAAATCCAACATCGAAATATTCCAAAGACAATTTTGATTCAAATCCACTCCAATTCAATTATTGAAAATTTCTGGTTATTTTCAAAACCATTTCAAATCCAATTTATTTATTTAAAAATAAATAAATTATTATTTTAGTTCAAAACTAGTTCATTTCGATAAAAATCTATTTTTATCTTTTCAAACATGGAGTTTTTCATCCCAATTCTTCACAAATCATTTCTTATGATTTTACACAAATTATTACTATTTTTAATAATTTTATCAAGGCCCGTACAGTCGATTTCCATCAACGGCCATCGAACTGCACTTACAGCGATCTTTTCCAAATTTGATTTGGACATAATTCCAAATCCAACCGTTAGATTTCAAATCTCTAATATTCGTTAGAAAGCTCTTTTCGATACGAACCCAACAGTTCCGGTTTTAGGAGAATCCGACAGTCGGATCTCCCGCAACGTCCACACGAAGTCAATGGTCGAAATTCGCGAACTGCCGCAGCGCGGCGTGTTCTATTAAGGCCATTATATATATAATATATATATTATATATATATTTCATCGATTTCCATTTAAAACGTATTTTATAAATCATTTTAAATCCGTTTTCAAAACGATTTCAACTTCCATCTCAAATTCAAATCAAAATTGAATCTTTCCAATATAAATTCATTTTAAATTCATTTCAACTCGATTTCAATTCAAATTGGTTTCAAATCAATTTCAATCCAAATCGGTTTCAATTCCAATGATTTCAGTTCAATTTCAATACGTTTTAAATTCAATTCAAAACGATTTCAACTCTATTTCAATCTAATTCGAATTTCAATTCTTTTCAATTTAATTCGAATTTCAATTTAATTCGAATTTCAATTCAATTCAATTTAATTCGAATTTCAATTCAATTCAATTTAATTCGAATTCCAATTCATTTCAAAATATCAGATTTTGAAATCACTTTCGATATTCATTGTAAAATGAGTAAAATCGACAAAATTCCCGTTCATGTTAAAATGGCGTTTAACTACTTAACACGGCTTCACATTTCAATATTCACTGAATATTATTTTAAAATATTCGATAATTCTGAACTGTAATCAGACACAGTCAGTTACCATATAATGTGATTATATGGATTTCACACAACAAATGTGTATAACAATAATGAAAACAGCAATCCATCATCTAGAGTGCATTCTACACTGTATAAGCATTGAATATAAATATTCAATGCTTACACAGCCTGTCAATCAATCGATCGACATACAACTAATTATTGGGATTAGTGTATGTCATATTTCATCCCAATACCCGTTTGGGGTTTTCAAACAACAAACACAGGTTTTATTTGTGCAGTTGGGCGATGTGTAAAATTTATCGTCCCAATCAATATCAGTCAAATGTGTGTATATAAACAAATCATTCGATTTGTTTATAAATATTTTATTTTATATACACGTTAAAAATTGTATTTTTAACTATAAAATATTTATTCAATCCACATTACACAATCAGTTTTCAAAACACATCAATCAAACAAGTCATCCATGGTCTGTGGACGACGGGTGTCGGGTGCTACAAAACACCGTCTACATCCTAGTATGTATTTCAACTAGAAAATAAAATAAAAGTGAGGAGTTCTCACCTTATGGTTCCACTCCACCATTCTTTAATTTAACGGTTTGGATTCTGTTCGTTGCCCGTCAGTTCCATCCCATCTGTTTCACGCGGTATATATATTAAAAATCATTTTTTTAATACGATGCTATATATAATTAGAAATCACATTTTCATTTAAGGCATTTCTTTATAATATTAAAATTTTCTAACAATGTCGTTATATTGAAAATTCACATTTTAAACATTACTTTATATTTTAAAAATCAAATCTTTATATTTTTAAAACCATGGTATTTTATATTTTCAGAAACAATGAAAAACAATGCTCTTTTTATATTTTTAAAATAATGTATAATTTCAAACATTATTTTTATATTTTCATACAATGTATTATTTTATATTCTTAAAACCATATTTTATTTCAATGTTATTGATATTTTTTAAAAATTAATGCTATTTTATAAATTTAAAATCGATTGTATTTATATTTTAAAAATCAATTCTTTTTCACAATATTATATATAAAAATTAATCAGTTTTCAAAATAATGTAATTTATATAATAAAAAGGAAAGAAAGAAAAAACCTCACTGCATCCTTCTTGATGAACGCTCGACGCCTAGGGCTCCATTTTCCCACCGCCACCATCGCCGTTGACCAGATCGGAGGGGCCCACCCGCTTCTCCTCCGCCTCGCGCTCCTATACCCCCCGCTACCTCGAAACTCAAACTGCCGCCACACCTAGAAACCCACCATGAACTCGCGCCCTTTGAGGGCGAATTTCCCCAGCATCTCAGCACGATAATCGTTAAGAGGGGTAGGATTGGATAGATTGAAGAGAGTACTACAGAGTTGCTTCGAAAAGATCTGGGCTTAATTGTGTGGATCGAACGAATTTGGAGCTTGAAATTCTAAGCTCCTCCGTCATCCGTTTCGTGAGGGAAAAGGGGGCGCGATGAAGAGTTTGACCATTTACCTAATTTGTGAATTATAATTGGCTAGGGTTTAGAAATAATTATATATATACTATATTTTAATATTATTTTAATTCGCAAATTTGTTGTTTAACCTCACGAACTCCAATCCAAGTCCAACGACTGTCTCCCCTAGCTAAATACCCCCATTCCAAACACAATGGGATATGTTTCGCAAGCCAGTTCGACCGTTTCGATCAGTTTCCGTCAAAATCATAATATAAATCTATATATTGAATTTGAACGCGCATTTCAATTTACCGCGGCCACATACGGACTCTAAAAATTCCCAAAAAATAATTTCTAGCTTCGTATTGACGATACGATCCTAACAAAACTAATTTCGTCAAAATTTGAGATCGTTTGAAAAATGGCCATTTTCTGGTCGATCGAAATTGACAGAAACTGTCAAAACACGTTTAACTTCGCCACGCTCACATATTGATTCAGAAAATTATGAATTTTGAAACCTAGCAATAATTTGACATCTCGGATCCAACAAAAGTGGTTTCAACCGGGATCGTTTGCAAAATTTCCATTTTCAAGGGCCTTTATATATATAAAAAAAAAAAATCCACAGCGACTTTTCTGAATTTTAAACTGGACATATCTTTCAACTTCTAAAGTGAAATCTCAGTTTCTTAACTTCATTTGAAAGATATCATCAAACAAATTCAAATATTTCTTGTTTCGTCCAATTTCGACTTAAAACGAATTCTGTATATTCATTTGAAATTCGAAATCGAATTTTTCTGCAGCGCCATTTCAGGCTCGTTATATAATTAAAATAAATTTATTCGTTTTAACTTCATCAAAAATAAATTTTTCGTCGTTATTATTTAAAATAATCCATTTTAAATAACCAAAATGCGTAAAAATTGCCAAAATAAAAATTTTAAATTGGCCCAGATTTCCGGGTTGTTACATTATTACTATCCCAGTTCCACGTTTGATTGATTTTGTATACATGTTCACTTTATGGAGTATTGACCGTGGTGGGCGGTAGTTGCGAGTATGCATTACCACTGGTCTGGGAATGCAACTGGAGGAATCCTACCCTGGGTATTTCCTCATGTACCTTGTCATATTTATATTAATCGAGTCCCCTACGATTTTTATTAGTTGTCATTTTCTATAGAGTGCCCTCTTGTAACGCTAATGCAGTGAATTTACAATATTGTATAGACTATAATGATTATAAACGGTACAAGAGTAAAAATATGATCCCACTTACGCCATTTTCAATAGTATAATTATCGTAGACAATATTATAATATCATATTGTATCATATGTGTATAGTTTAATGGATCCTTAAAGGATGGGAATCCCTCACATCTTTTAGGTTACTGATGCTTTACCTTAAACACTTCACTTGAGATTGATTTACTTCCATAAGGATGTTTTTTCTGGCTCGAGTATTTTGTTTTGTTTTATGCTCGGATCAGACTGAGTACTACAACATTTGAGATTGCACCCTTCGGAGATGGGGACTTAGTCGCAATGCAATCATTGTTACATTAAGATCTAGAATAAAAGATTCTTTCTTGAACGAACTACAAAATGGAATTCCTTGATATGGTTTCGATAAGGAAACTAAAGCAAATCAAATGAGGACACGTGGAATCCCGTGTGAATCAGCAAGGACCATCTTGCAAGGCTAAATACTCCTTGGTGACCGATAGCGAAGAAGTACCGTAAAGGAAAGGTTAAAAGAACCCCCATCGCAGAGTGAAATAGAACATGAAACCGTGAGCTCCCAAGTAGCGGGAGGAGAATGTGAAAGGTAATTTGGTGATCCAATCTGCCTGAATCGGGCATTCATCCATTTATTTATGTCATTTGTTTATGCTTTATTGAAATTTTAGGTATTAGACTTCCGTTGTATTTGTATATTTAAACTCCGATGTATTGTATTATTTTATTCCATTGTGAGATGTTGTATCATTTTATGTTTGTGATTCTGTGATTAATTCTTATTAAAACCCATAGCAATAACAATCAATTATTTGAAACGATTTGAGTTGGTATTATTGCCGACTAAAATGGTTGGAGTTGGTATTATTGCCGACTAAAATGGTTGGAAATATTAGGTCATTACAGTTGGTATTAGAGCTTTGGTCTGATCAAAGACTCAGCTTATAGGTTTTAAACTCATTAGAGATATTGTAATAATACCTTAGAATGGATGGAATCGTCACTAGAATCATTCCTGAGAGAGCATACTTTGAAAATATAATTTATTTTAAAATTTAAATCATTTTCCAAATTTTCTTCCACTCAAATTCTTCTACCATGTTGGAATTTCTTTGATTAGGATCTCTTGAGGTCTAAATCCCAATCTTTTATTATATCCATCTTTGAGTTTTCCAAGATTAACTAAAGAAATTTAACAATAAATTTATAGTAAATTAATAAACTAGTTTATCGACTACTGAATCAGAAACAAGTATTTTGAAAATACCATAAAATAAAATGACTTTAAGGGAAAACTAAAACATTAATAAATGGATTTTCAAGGATAATTTTAAAGGATCTTGTGTATTAAAACTAAAGATCTCATATTTAGGAAACAGAGTCAAATGAGACCTAAAAATAATAATTTGTAAATAAATGGATTTATTTAAAGTGAAATGATATTTATATAAATTTTGTAACTCTATTTCATGTAAAGACGACGTAATTGAAATTTTAAGTGAATTAGTTTCAACGCCCCATTATGAGATAATATCCAATTTTAAGGAATTTGTTTAAAATGTTTATTGAATTCATAATTTGTATGAAATGGTTATAAAAATAAATTCTACGTATAGATCAAAATTAATTATATTTCATAAGTAATGTTTTGAAATTGAAAAATTCTTAGCCAAATAGGTATGGAATATAAAATTGATTTTTTAATGAATATAATTGGAGTAATAATTTTATTTTTAGTGGGATACTTTTGAATTTGCTCGGGAATAATGGTTTGAGATACGTATAAATTAAACTTATGAGATGAAATGGATCTAAATGGATTTTGTAAGTATAACTTAAAATTTATAAAATGATTATGGTTCATTTAAGTTAGAAATTTTGTTAATTAAAAATAATTTTAAGCTTTGATAACATTTAGAATAGTAAGAATAATACAGTTATAAACTTAATTTAGTAAGATTGAGTTAAGTATAAACTAAATTAGTATGTAATTTACATATACAAATGGGAACTTAATTAAATATATTTTTAATTATAATTTAGGCAAACATAAATTTTATGACCTGTTTGCCAAGTTAATAAAATTAATTGGTACTCTTTTAAAATTGAGTATAGTTATTTGAAAGTTAGGAATAAATATTAATGATAATTTAAACTTTTGTAATATTAAGAATGGAAAAAAATATAGTGATTTGAATCTAATTTACTATGACTAAATAAAAGATATACCTAATTTGTATATTTTATTGTTAATAAAATTTCAAACTTATAAAAAAGTAAATTTGAGTTTGAACTTTACGATGATCAAAAATATGAATTTAGAATTAATAAAATGGTAACTTATGTGAGATGAAAATATATGGACCATATCTAACATATGCTTTTGAGAATATTATGTTATATGATTTCCCATTTCAAATTTTAAGCTACTTGTATTTTAATAATGATTGGAATCAAAATAGGACAAAATAAATAAGTGGGGAAGATATATAATTTTCCTGTTTGGAATTTATAATAAGAAATGTTTTGAAATATATTATTTCATTACATATATATATATATATATATAGAGAAATTAGTATATATCTTTTGTCTTAAATATAATAGTCTCAAGTATTTATTTGAAGTTTAAGATTGGACTATTGAGTACGTGAAGATTTAGGACATACGCCTTACTAACATATGCACTATGTTCTATATGTACTAGATAGATATAGAATCACACTCTGATCACTTTAAAATGATTCCGGTGATGACTACGGCATCATTAATACTTATTTTCAAGTTTCGAATGTAAGCAAGATATTTATTTTTAGTAAATACGTTGAGATGATACTTAAAACTATTTTGATACAAAATTTAAAACGATGAATGGAAAAAAAAATTTGAATAAGAAATGAAAATGCTCTTTTGGTAAATCAATGTGAATTTTTTTTTTGAATTTGTTCAGGAGGAAAACCGACCGGAGTCGTAAAACTCTCCCTAGTGCACCTAGCCCGGTCCGCGAGCACCACATAAGTGGTTGATTATATATGCACATGGTAAGCTCTTATCATGGCATTTGGGTTTCAAACCCATACCACTGTTACCATGGGGTTATGTCCTTAACCGTTAGGCTACTGCCACAAACAAATCAGTGTGAACTTTAAGAAATGAAAAAGTTATAAATAAATTTAAATCTTTATAAATTAATTGAAAATATAAGTTAAATTTTCAAATATTTTTTTAAAACTAAATTGTAGTTCTGATATTGTTGATGACATAAATAAGGTGTTCCACTAATGGATTTGATATTAAATGGAGATATGAATTATAAGTTGAAACCAATTTAAAAGGAATTAAAATAAAAACAATCTAAGATGAATAAAGATGAGTTTAAGTTGTAAAAAAATTTAGTAATTCAACGTAGGAAGGAATTTTTTTGATTGAATGAATGTTGACCACTGAATGAAAAAAAATTATATACATATATAATGTAACGGCCCAGAAGATTTTCGACCTCGGTAATCGACATAAAACCCATGTCGACTATTCGAGCATCGAACATCCCTAATCATTAATAGAAAGAAGTTAGAGGGTGAGAAATAGAAAGAAAGAAAGTTAGAATAGAAGTAGAAGAACATACAACATTAAAGTAAACACGAATCTCACCGCGGAATGAATAAATATATTATAAAACATAATTTTGAAATACAAATTTGTCATTTGTATATACATACTATTTTCAGAGTATAGCACTTACAAAACAACGGAAATGAACAATAGCTATAAAAGGTTTAAGCCTCCTGCTCCAAGCCCTTCCAAGTATATCTGAAAAATCCCGACTACATGACTGCCCGTACAAATTGGACACCCAAGAGTTTAAGGTAAAACAAAACAAAATAAACTCTGGGTTAGGCGTGGGACTGGTGTGAGTAAACAATTTAAAATGGTTTGAGAAAATAAACAATATCTCATAAGCCCGTTTCATATAACATGGAATGGGTCTTTCCCTTATGAGAATCCAAAACACTTGATTTAACATCAAAAATCCTTTTGTAAGAAACTATAACACCCCACGTCCGTTAATGTCACTCGTTAAGAGAATGCATTAATTTTCGTGAAGCGTTATAGGTAAACAGAAACAGAAACGTTACAAGACAGATATAAAATAGCAGCGGAATTTTTAGAACTTATATTAAACAGAAAACGTTGTAGTTCAAAACATAGTTACATCACAAGTCTGAAATTCATAAAACCAAGTACATCAACTTAAAATTTCTGTCTTGTACTTAAATCATCAAAGTACAATAATAAAAGAAGCATAATCCCCAAAACATAGCCATAGTAGAGAGATATGAAATCAAGAAGTACAACTAAGCAGCTCCAAGCAGGGATGAAAGCAGAATCCTAATCAAGCTTGAGTATTCCCACACTGAGAACCTGAGGGGGGGGGGGGGAAACGGAAGAGAAAGAAGAGGAAATAAAATAGGTCAAACATAAAGTCTGGCGAGTCCAGTTACTTTTTGCATATAAATAAGTAAAAGTATCATGTAGGCATATAAACTGTAGAGATAGATAACAACAAAATAAGGAAGGTATGACAAGGTAAACAGGATAAACATGATAGAATATATTGCGCTTCTCTTGTACTTTCTCTGCACCAATACTAGTGTCGTATGAACAAGTTGATCCCCAACAAGTATAAGATTGTATACTTAGTCATACTTCTAGTGAGAGGTTTTACCCCATACAATAACAGCAGCCCAACTAAACATACTAGAGTTATGCCTAAGGATAATAAGAGGTTCCTAAACATACCAGAGTCTAGTTGTACCCTAATTACTACCCCAATCAATCGGCTCCCTACTCCATAGATACCCTGTGCTGGCCCCATAGTAGGATGTATCACTTCCTAAAGTAGCAACCCTTTATTTTCAGGATGTGTACAACCATATCTACTGATGTTATGGCGTCTTAGCCTCCTCTTCCGGACCTATGCATGCACATGACCCCGACAGAATGCGCCGCCAACACCGCCCCTCCATTTGGATCTCTTACTATCAGCTCTGTAAGCGTGTCCCGGCTCTGACTTAGTTCGGAGTACTCGTTTGATACCTAAATATGGGTTACTGACTAAAACGGGTCCCACACACAAGATGATACAAGCTTCCCCCTAAATCCCCACTGCTAAGTTTTCCATATGTTATGCCATACCAGAGTAAAATGATTGCATGCCATACCAGAGTAAAAGATTGCATGCCATACCAGAGTAAAAAAATTGTGTAACCCCAGGTTAAGTTTGTGGGCCTATATATATTGCCCACCATCCCAAGATATACTTAACCCTCCTACTAATTCATACAAGTTTACTTAACCCCTACTCAAGTTAACATGTTCATACAATCCCTATGGTTTTAACAAGGTTAAGTATTCCAGTTCATTACCGTATTTTCATTTATGGTTATAATGTGCTAGACCTCCCACATTCAGCCTACAACTTGTGGATGCTGGATATGCCGGGCGGTTCCGGGCAGACTTCATCCACAAGTCGAACTTAACCTCGTGTCTTAGCATGTCACGTGTTTATGCACTTAGACTCCTCAGATTATATTCACCACTTGTGGTCGCTGGATCTTCCTGTCAGTTCCGGGCAGACTTCCATCACAAGTGTAATCTAACCTCGTGTCTAAGCGCGGTTATAGTTTCAAATTATCATAATTCTAGGCATTTCCATTATTTATCAATTATTCCTATGTCATTATAGGTTTTCATGCCCCTTTCCCAAGTCATGTTCAAAATGAACAATATTCCTCAAATTATGGTCATTAATCACAATTTGATTTATGCTCTAAATCCACATTCATATTTTTAATTCAAGTTATGCCCAAATTTCTCAATACAAGTTATGCCCCAATTTTAACGTTTTCCCCTCGTTCCCAATTTCACGCGTTTGCATATTTCAGCAGCATGTCTAGGCTCGAAGGTAGTGTGGCTATAAAAATAAAAGGGAAAAGAAGAAGGGAAGAGGACAGGAATGAACATAGTAACAAGATTGACATATAATGGTAGAAATAGGCAAAGCAACTAATAAACATATAGCGACAAAGTTGGGCATAATGACAAGATAGACATATAGGAACATATTTGATGAACATGTGATAGTAGAATTGATTCTAACATAATAGGAACATCATAAACAGGCATGATGAGATCTAAACAATGAATTAGATACCCAACTAATAACAGATCCGTTGTGACAATAACACTGATTTAACCACTAACATTATAGGGACATGCATGATGAGATCTAAACAGTGAATTAGATCTACAAATAATGATAAATCTGACATGATTCAATAGTCACATGCTTAGATCTAATTTATAGTCATGTTAGAGTAACTTAGATACATAGATTATGGCAGATCTGATGTGATTCAATTAGTCATAGGCTTAGATCTAGTTTATAGTCATATCAAAATTAACTTTTAAGTATTTAGACCTAAAAATAACGTAGACTCACTGTGATTAGATCTAAGAAATAGAAGAGTAGTTGCAGATGTTGAATCACCAATCCCTAAACTTGAATGACTTAAATGTTGAAGAAGAAAAGGCTAATTTAATTTGGGCAGAGGCAGCATGTAGTACTTCATTGTTTTTGGTGTGTAAAAACAAGAGAAATGGGGTCTTATTTGTAGCCTAAAGCCAATGAACCAAGCCAAGAAAGGAGTCCACGTTCATGTAGAAGAATCTGCCTAGATCTTTGGTGGGGTCGACCCCGGGATTGACTCCCCTTTTGGTGGGACGAGCCCCAACGGGCAATTTTCCCGCTCTGGTTTCCCGCTTCGTGTTTTGAACTGGTTTGAATTTTTGGATTAAATTTATTCATATATATATGTTGCTTGTATGTATACAAACTTCAAACCTTAATAACATCTTCATACGATGTCCGTTTTACTCGAACCAAGTGTCTAATATGACCAAAATTATGAGACAAATGCAATGGCACAGTCAGTTTCACTTAATTCTGAATATTTATTTAAGTATTCTTTAATTTACCATTTTTAGCGTTGTTAAAATTACGGGGTGTTACATTCTTCCCTACTAAAAGGATTTCATCCCTAAAATCTCCAAGTTAATAAGAATATATATCCTAACATCCATTACCCGTCTACTCATCCACCGATCACAGGTATCCATTGTCATATAATATTTCTAATGCTTATATGAACATATGCAAAGGTGTGTGAATATGTCCCTACAATAATGTGAAAGATCAGGCATTCTACTGATTCAGTCGACCTCTTTAATGCCCGACAAATATATCGACCAAGCCATTTATGGGCTCCGTAGAGACCGATATAACCGAGGCGCCTCGCTATCCATCATCCACATAAGTAAAATGTCTAGGCGTGCAAAACCCAGACACCACTCCTAGCTAGAAGGAAACTCATGTCCTCCCTAATGTCTTCTCCCGTTTCTGGTTTACACCGGGGTGTGAGGCTCGCGAATTAACGCTATACACAAACCTATGCTATATTAAAGCCATGCTTTGATCATCAACCACAAAACTCTGCTTTTCAACAAAAGCCTTGATCCTTTGCATCTCAACATGCCACACAGGCAATTCACGCTATGCAACTGATGTCTATCAATCACACAGAATGAAATCTAATGTCAGACACACATCCATTTACAAGTTTGTTCTGGGTCTGAACGAAACCGGAGGCACCTTATCCTCGTCTCGTATGTCCAATACAGGAGAGAGGTCCTCGCATATCTAGTCGATCTCCAAGTACATCTGAACGATCACCACTTATTACCTCGTCTTTGGTGTACAACCCAATCAGGACATCAGTAATCATCCAAATGATGCGAAGACCTCTGGTCTTCAACCACCGTCTTCATCGTCGGCTAATCGTCATATTAGTTATTCAGAATGGGATAAACCCGATCTTTCCGAATAACTCGCGTATTTTATAAACAAGTGTTACACAAACACAACATATGCCTCATTCCAATTCTGAATATTCTTTTATTTAAATATTCATATCCTTTGGGAAAGGTTTCCGTTAATTTTATCAAAGATAAATTCTTTAAATTTATTGTTTAATCTTCCTTTGGATATCAATCCAGACCAAATTATGGTTTATCCAAACTGTCGGGATTAGCGATATTTACCGAAGTAATCATTTGTTTAATTTCCCAACCCCAACCTATTCATCCCATGAAGCAAAACTGGTAACACTCCATATCTAACCCCACAGTATCATTGGTAAAATTAATTACTATTTCACGTTCAAATTTAATTAAAGATTCAACTATCGCTTGGAGCAAAAATTGGTGATACTCCATTTCAATCATTTCTGGAATTTGATAATTTTAGTTATCAAATTCACCTTTCAATCTATTTAAAGATTCATTAAAACTCTAATTCAGTTTTAATTTCCAAAAGTCATTACTTAATGATTATTCAAAGTTAAGAAATTAATCTTATCTTTAAATGGGTTAAAGAGTTGATGTCATTTAAAACACAACTCACAATAAACCCAAAATCACATTCCATTAACAATGGAATCTTCACGGAAAAATAATCAATATATACATATATAATCGATATAAACTTCCATATCCAACCGATAATATAAATGGAATAACGGCAAAGCCACTTAATTCCATATATAGTAACATTCTTCCTCCACAGAAGTTCACTTCGATTATTACCGAATCGAATTCCATTCCATTCCAGTTTATTTTATTAAACTGGAAAACTTTTCTTTGGAAATTTCCCCTAAATCTTAATTAAAAGATTTATAAATTCCAAATCATATTTCACTGTGAATCGGGTTAAAGAACGAATGTTGTTAAAACACAGTTCACAATAAACCCAATTCACATTCCATTTCCCATCCAATTAAATGTTAATTAATTGGTAATTATTCTCTACATATTAATTAAAAGATTTATTCTTTTCACCCGGGGTTTAAGAACAGTGTTACTGAAGACCCCATCCTATCAGTCTCTAACCGTAAATTAGTAAGAGAACAATTCCCTAAGTATTAATCCCGAAGGCTGAAATCAACATCAGATCAATACCCAGGAAACCATTCAACTTAGCTAATCTCTGGTTAGTTTCTAATTTTCTTAACTCCATTGGGTTTAAGAATAGTATTATTAAAGATACCATTCATGACAAACTGAAAATATCATTCCGTTGTTAATCGGGTTAAAGAACAAGTGTTATTTAAAACACTGTTCACGATAAACCCAAAAACCAATTTGATATTAAATACAAGGCTCTGAATAGAAAATATATCGGCTTATATTCAATATCAAATTCTGAAACCAACAAATATCGTATTGGAAATAACGATATAAATATGTCTTTCAAATTTCCATAACAATATCTGTATAATCACGAAATCCAACATCGAAATATTCCGAAGATAATTTCAATTCAAATCCATTCCAATTCATATATTGGAAGTCTTGGTTATTTTTAAAACCATTTCAAAAAACCAATTTATTTTATTTAAAAATTGTTGGATTTCAAATCTAGTTATTAACTAGTTCATTTTGATAAAAATATATTTTTATCCTTTCAAATATGGAATTTTTCATCCCAATTCTTTCCAAATCATTTATTGTGATTTTACAATAATTATTTATAGTTTTAATAATTTTATCAAGGCACATACAGTCGATTTCCATAAACGGTCATCGAACTACACTTACACCGACCTTTTCCAAATTTGATTTGGACATAATTCCAAATCCAACCGTTAGATTTCAAATTCCTTGTATTCGTTGGAAAGCTTTTCGATACAAACCCAATGGTTCCGGCTTTCGGAGAATCTGACGGTCGGATCTTCCGAAATGTCCATTCGAAGTCAATGGTTGAAATTCGCGAACTACCACGGCGCGGCGCTTTCTATTCAGGCCATTAAATATATATAATATATATATTATATATTTCATCGATTTCTCTTAAAACATATTTTATAAATCGTTTTAAATTCATTTTGAAAACGATTTCAACTTCATATTCAATTTTAAATCAAAATTGAGTATTCCATATCATTAATATATAAATGATGCTATTTTCAAAACATTAGATTTTGAAATCATTTCCTTTTCGATACTCAAAAAAATGAATAAAATCGATATAAATGTCATTCACATCAAAATGATGTTAATCTAATCAACACGTCTTTATATATTTAAATATATACGTATCCATCCCAAATTGGACATCAAAAATTAGATTTTGAACTTTTACTGAATACTATTTTAAAATATTTATTATTTTAAAATATTCATTATTTTAAAATATTCATTCTTTCTGAACTGGAACCACACACAGTCAATTATCATATAATGTTATTTTTTTGGATTTCATATAACACAGGTATCGAACAACAATGATAAACAATCAACCATCATCCAGAGTGCATTCTACACTATAGATATTTAATGCTTATAATAGTCTGTCAACCAATCAATTGACATACAACTAAACAATTGGGATTAGTGTACATCAAATATCATCCCAATACCCGTGTGGGGTTTCAACCAACAAATACTGAATATTATTTGTGTAGTTGGGCGATATGTAAAATTTTATCGTCCCAATCCATATCAGTCAAATGTGTGTACATAAACAAATCATCTGATTTGTAAATGAATATTTATTCTATCCATGTACACGTTAAAAATTATATTTTTAACAACAAAATATTTTATTTCAACACGTGAATATTTTATACAGTCCATTTCACATCACAAACAATTTTCACAACACATTCAAACAAACAAATCGTCCATGGTCTATAGACGACGAGGAGAAGTTCATATATGCAGTTATAAAATAAATAACTGTACAAAAATTATCAGTGAGAAGTTCTCACCGTTGGGATCCACTCCTCCATTTTTTATCGTTGCTCAGATTTGCGGTTCTGATTTCAATGCAATTTGTTTCACGAAATCTGTATTAAAAGTCACATTTTTAATAATGCTTCATATAATTAAAAATCACATTTTTATCGTAACGCTAAATGGATAAAGTCACATTTTTATTTCAAAGCCATATTATAAAAATCCAATTTTTACACCGCTACTTCATATATAAAAATCATATTTTTATATCGCTATTTCATATATAAAAATCCAATTTTTATAACGCTGTCACCTATATAAAAATCATATTTTTACATCGCTACTTTTAAAATAAAAATCACATTTTTATTTTGTTATTCATATTATAAAAATCATATCTTTACATATAGCTATACATATAATAAATATCAATTTTTTACATAGCTAAAAATTATATTTTTACATTGCTAAAAATTATATTTTTACTTCGCTAAAAATTATACTTTTACTTTGCTAAAAATTATATTTTTACTTTGCTAAAAATTATATTTTTCCTTCGCTAAAAAATATATTTTTACTTCACTAACAATTATATTTTTCCTTAGCTAAAAATTATATTTTTGCTTCGCTAAAAATTATATTTTTCCTTTGCTAAAATTTATATTTTTACTTCGCTAAAAAATATATTTTTCCTTCGCTAAAAATTATATTTTTACTCCGCTATCATATACATGAAGATCAAATTTTTACATATGCTCTACATATATATAGAAATCATATTTTTTTCCTATAAAAAATCTATATTATAAATCTGAAAATAAGTCACCTTCTAAACAAGCTCACTTTTTTCGATTTCTGCTGGAACCCGTCGCCATCCTCTAGCCGTGCGTGCCACCAAGAGCGGACTATCGCACTCACGAACGGAGGCCAAGGCGTGGCTGACGGTGATGGTGGAGGCGATTGGGTGGGGGTCTCAGTTTTAGCGTTTGCGACTGAGGGGGGCAAAGGAGGAGGTTCCAATTGGAGGAGGGGAGGAGCAGGCTTAGGGGGAGGGGGTCGGCGCAGTGAGAGGAGGTGGGGGATGGCCTGCGGCGGCGCGATGGGATGGAAGGGGCGGCTAGGGTTAAACAAGATCGTAGAGGGTTTTTTTCTTTTTCTAATTTGATCTGTAGAAGGAGGAGAGAGAAAAGGGAGATTATATTATATAATTTAATATTTTATTTATTTTGTTCTTTTGATTTCAAAATTCATGTTTAACAACACAAACTCTGAATCAAACCCACCGACTGTCACGCCTAGCTAATTACCCCTATTTCGAACACAATGCGATATGTTTCGCAAGCCATTCGGTTGTTATGAACAGTTTCATTAAATTTAAAATATAAATCAATATATATTCAATTTAAACGTACATTTTAAATTACCGGGGCCACATACAGACTCCAAAAATTCCAGAAAAATAAATCTGGCTATGTTTTGACGATACGGTCCTAACAAAACTAATTTCGTCGAATTTGGAGACCGTTTGAAAAAGGGTCATTTTCTGGTCGATCCAAATTGACTGAAATTGACAAAACAAGTTTTCTCTTGCCACGCCCACATATTGATTTCAAAAATTATGAAATTTGGAATCTAGCAATAACTTGACATCCCAGATCCAACAAAAGTGGTTTCATCGAAAATGGAGGTCGTTTGCGAAATTTCCATTTTTAAGGGCTATATATCCATAGCGACTATTCTGAATTTTCAACTGGGCATAACTTTTTATTCCCGCAATGAAATTTGGATTTTTCGGATTCGTTGGAAATATATTTTCAAATAGATTCTAATATTTTTGGTTTTGCTAAAATTCGGTTTATTTTGTATTATGTACATTCATTTGAAATTTGAAATTTGAAATCTAATTTTCAAACTACCGCACCATTTTCAATTCCTTTTATAATTAAAATAAATATTTATATTCTAACTTCGATTTAAATAAATTTATATGTTCTAATTCTATTCAAAATAAATTTCTCGTCATTATTATTTAAAATAATTCATTTTAAATATTCAAAATTCATTAAAATTGCGAAAATAAAAATTTTAAATTGGTTCTGATTTTCCGGATTGTTACGTGCGTAGTCATTTATCCAAATTCAACATCCATATGATGATACACCCACTTTCTTCCATTAAAAGAAGAAAAATGCATGCACATCCATATGCAGTATGAGAGTGATTGAGCCGATCTAGTGCCTAATGTGTGTGTGTATGCATCCACGAGCAACCACTAGCAAACACGTGCATCCACTTGCATCCGTCAGACATAACATATCTCCAAACACATGTTTACATCCATGGGACTCCTAACTAAAGGTCGAAGATTCGATTGATAGGATATACTTAAATGATAGAAACAAACACAAATAAAAGCTTTAGAAAGTAAGTTAAGAACATACCCTTGAAAAGAAAAGGGTAGGAATCGCGAATCTTGTCTTCGGTCTCCCAAGTTGCGTCTTCTTGGTTATATCCCCAGTAAACCTTCATCAACTTGACTTCTCGGCTGCGTAGCATCTTTGTAACACCCCGGAATTTTAACGACACTTAAGATGATGAACTAAAGAATAATTAATGTGAAATACACTATTAACAATGAATTAAGGAAAAACTTAATTAAATATTCAGAATTAAGTAAAACGGACTGCCCCATTGCGTCCGTCTCGGAATTTTGGTCAATGGTTTGTGTAGATCGGATACCTTATGAAGAAATTATTAAGATTTGAAGTTTGTATGCATATAGGAAAGATATATACACATATAAAATTCAAAAATCAGCAAAACCAGAAATCCGGCGCGCAAATCGAGGAAGGGCCGACATTTTGAAGTCGGCCTGAGACCGTGCTGGGTCGACCTAGGAGTCGACCCACCTGAAGGGGGGTCGACCCACCTGAAGGGGGGTCGACCCACCCGGGGATCTGGAAGCTTCTCTGACGGGGACGATTCTGATGGATTTTGGTCCAATTTGAAGGTCTTGGTTGCTCCACTACTCCTATATAAAGGACCAAAGACCTAGGTTTTATTTATCTAAAAATAATGCTGATGGCGAAGCTCTGCTACAACGAAAATTAAAATAGCCTTTCTTCTTCTAAATCAATTTAAAGAAGATTATACATATTCGAAGACTGCTACAACAACTTATTCAACATGTTCTTCGCAGTAATTTGGATCCATTTCCTTAGATCTATTCACTGTGAGTTCATGTTATTTTTAGATATGAATATTAAAATAGTAATCTTGATATGTATATAAAAACTGGATCTTGAATCAGTGCCTAATTAATTCTATTAGGACATAATTATCATATCTGCTTGTATATGTTCATATCGCCACCATGTTAAATCTTGTCATAATATGCCTATTCAGTTTATGCCTATTTCTATTAGTTTATTATTGATTCGTTGTTATGCTTATTCTTGATTCTCTTCTCTCCCTCTTTTTCCCTTTTTATTTTTATATAGCCAGGCTACCTTCGAGCCTAGGCCTAACGCTAAAAAATGCGAACATGCGAAATATGGAATAATTATGAAAGACAAAATTTGGGGCATAATTGGTATTGGAAAATATAGATCTAAATTTGGGCACAAAATTTGGAAATATACGAATATGAATTTGGGGGCATATATTGTGTTGGATAATATGAATATGAATTTAGGCATACGTTGGAAAATATAATTTGAGCATAAATTGGGACATATGTGAGTACTGATTCGGGACATAAATTAGGACGTATGTGAATATGAATTTTAGGCATACATTGGAAAATATGTGAATAAGGATTTGAGTATAACTTGTATTGAAATGGATAAATATGGACTAGAAACATAAATTGGAAAATATGTAGATTTGGGTTGGTGCATAACATATGTATATATGTATATATATATATATATATATGCCTTGACTTATAACTTGGGAAAAAAGCATATGGTGCATAATTAAAAGGTGAATTGAAAAGGGGTGTAAAAATCTATGATTTGAATAGTGAGTTGGGCATATAATTAAATATGGGGAAAAAGAGAAATAATTACCTATAATGACATAGGTAGATTTGGATAAAAATGGAATATCTACTAATTACAATTAGGAATTGTAATTGCACTTATGACACGAGGTTAGGTTGCATTAGTGGTGGAAGTCTGCCCAGACCCGACCGACATATCCAGCAGCCACTAATGTTGAACCTAATGTGAGAGGTCTAAGTGTGCAAATACGAATCAGGCTAAGACACGAGGTTAGACCCAACTGTGGAATAAGACTTCCCGGACCCGACCGACATATCCAACATCCACACGTTGTAGGCCTAATGTGGAAGGTCTATCCCATTATAACCATAATTGGACATGGTAATGAATTGGACTACTTAACCTAATTTAATCCATAAGGATTATATGATTATGAACTTAAGTTAGGGTTAAGTAAAATTGGATGGGTAGTGGGTAGTGGGTAGGTTAAGTAAAATAGAGGGGGGTGGGTAATATTTACATATAGGCCCACGAACTTAACCCAAAAGGTTATGTCTAGTGGTATACATAACCTGTGGAAAATATAATAAAGTTATGTAATTGAAAACACCCTTGTAGGGTAAGCATAACTTGTAGAAATGAAAGAATTAAATATGCCAAATATCTACTAAGTAAACAATGATAAGTTGTAGTGACGGTGTAAATTGAATTTATGATTAAACGAGAAAGAATGAGGAAAACTTGTAAAATAAATAAGTTATATTTAATCATAAATGGTAAGTGATTTGGAAACATGTGAATTGAGATATACTTAATAACGTATTAAGGAGAACATGTTATTGTAATGATGTAACCAAGCAAGAACATAAAATGGATTGTGGAATACAGACCTTGGGCCACAATCTAGAGAATAACATGTTGTGGGCTTACTAATAAACTTAAATGGACTAAGTTATATGATTTAAATTAATAAGCAAGAGAAACTTGGTAAATTGGAATAGGAATTCCATATGAACGGGAAATAACCAAGTTAAATGGGAACCTGGTGAGGTAAGGCAAGCGCGTAAAAGAATGTTTAGACATAAGGTCTAACAACATATTAAAGAAAGGCGCTAGGACCAGTCGGTACGTTTGAGGGTGAACAACCCAACGGTGTAGATCATCAAGGCGTTATAAGATATGTAGGCAGCGCACATTCATCTGATTGTTATGACGGCTCCAAAGGACTGGAAGGGGAAGCACGCAGCTTCCTAAAGTACGTAAGGTTCTACTAGTAGTCCTCTGTGCTGTGACATATGTCTTAGGCTGTACTCATAGAGGTTGTGTCTGCGCGTAACTACTAGGTGGGTAGGCCTTGATTGCAGATGTAGCTATGCAGTTAGAATGTTGTGACGAGGTGACACTAGAGTAGTTCGGTGGTTGCCTCACGAGGAGGCGGAGGGTCACGACCAACAGGGATAGTAGACCATCGGATATCAATCATGGGCAGCCAGCGAGATGCGAAAAGACTAGATATAAACCCAAGATACCATTTCACCTTTCACTATCGAGGTACGGGGTTGAGGGTAGACGCCACATGGATGTTTAGATTGGTTGTTATTAGGGGCGGTCGCTTAGCTCTTATAGTCTTTACTAGTTGAGGGAGGGGCCGAGGTGGGGACTTATCCACCATGGAAAACAGACCCTAGGAATATCTATATTTGGAGGCTCTTAAAGACAGGCCAGTACAGGTATGGAAAATCTCCCAATGGAGTTCTGTGTTCCTTGTTTAGCCCTGCCACGGAACTCTGTGCACATTAGAGGACGTGCGATTGTGGCATCGAGCTACACTTACAGTACATACTTGGGACAATCTAGATACATGCATATCTGCTCTGAGTGATGTATTGTAGATTAAAGGGCATTATTCTAATAAGGAATCTGATTCGATTGATGGTGGTCGTCCGTACGCTTACATAACATACTATTGACAGGTATATGCGTAAAGTAACATTGTTATATAGAGATCTGTACGTCACTTCAGCGTCGGATGAGGGACTACGTTCACTACGATGGAGACCATGCGAGTGGGTTACCATGAGGTGTATCTCAATATTGAGAGATAGCTACATATGTTGTATTAGGTGGATCCATGGGAAAGTAAATGGGTACGAAGCACGTATAAGTCTTGAGTGCTATTAACCCAAGTAACCTAATAATCATGAAAATGTAATGGAATGGTATTAGTAGGGATCATTCTATTTCTAATATACTAGCATCTGCATGGTGCAGAGAAATGTATTTAAGAAGCGCGATATATCCTGTTCATCTTATCTTGCTCAGTTCACATTTGTTATTGTTACTGTTATCTTGTTCTTCCAGTTTTATATACCTGCCATGATACTTTTATTTATTTATATTTAAAAGTAACTGGACTCGCCAAACTTTATGTCTAACCCTTTTTGTTTCCTCTTCTCTTTCTTCCGTTCCCCCCACCTGCCCCAGGTTCTCAGGGTGGAAGTGCTTAGAGTTAATTTGGATTCTTTCAGCTTAGCTTGGATTTTGGATATAGATGTACTGCTTTGACTTCTTGTCAACTCTCTTCTGGCTTTGCAAGGGAAATATGGTTTTATGCTTTTGTACTCTGATATTTTTGGCAAGACAAATTATTAATGTAATTAGTTACTTATGATGTAAACTCAGTATTTGGGACCATGATGTTTTGATTTAAATAAAAATTTTAATTCCGCTGCTATTTTACAAGTCTGTCTTGTGCTATTATGTTCTTATTTACCTATAACGCTTCGCGAAAATTAATGCATTCCCTTTGTGAGTGACATTAATGGACGTAGGGTGTCACATTTGGTATCAGAGCATATGGTTATAAGATCGGATAAAATACTTTGAAAATGGTTTTCAAAAAGGTCTAAAAAACAAAGTATTTTAAAATAAAAAGTCCGTTTTTGAAAAGCATATTTCCCAAAGCCATAAAATATCTTCTCGATTCTTCACTTGAATTCTTTTCCTTTTTGATCAGGGAATCGTTTCCTCTCGAAAGGGTATCCCTATTTCGGCATGGTTCCGTACGCATTTAAAACTACTGTACATGTCGAAGGGCAAAGAAGTGCCCAACCTCCATTTTTAACTGTAGTGGTTTCACCTGCATCTTATTTTCTCTCAATCCTCAAAAGGATTTCCATGCAATGGAGGCAACTTTCAAGAGACTTGTTAGCATGTTGCACAAGGATGGTAAAAAGAAGAATAAGGGAGTTGGGGCTAAGGATCACATCCCAAAGAAGAAAAGAGGAAATACCATAATTTTGGAACGGTGGGTCATCTGGAAAAGGATTGCAGAAAGAGAAAGTGCATTTGTTACCACTTTGGTAAGGTAGGACACCTCATTAAGGATTGCCCGAAGAGACAAAGACAAGGCCATAGGGCATGAACTTCTAGGGGAAAGCTAATGTTCTCATAGATGGTGGACAGGATAGGGGTAGGAAAGTTTCCATCGAAGGACTGATTTCTATTTCTAATCATCCTATTAGGATTCTTTTCTTGGCGTTTCGCATTCTTTTATATCTGATCCTTTATTTGAGTCTCTGCACCTAGATACTAGTATGGTTTTGGATCCCGTTATTGCCTCAAACCCCAGTGGAGGTACGGCTCATTTATCGATGATTTGTCGATGTTTGAGAATCTCTGTGTTAGGTGTCGAGTTTTATTGTGATGCATATGTTCTTGATTTCATAAGATACGATTTGATTCTATGATGGATGGTTTAACCATATATGAAGGTATTCTAGATTGTGAGAGGAGGTTCGTTAGGCTTCTGACTTGCCATAGAACGACTCTCGAGATTTCTTATGACCCCAAAGGGGTATGTCAAGTTTAGTCTCCTAGAACCTCTTGATATATCTATCGATGATTTGCGACATGTGACTACTAAAAGAAAAAAGGAACTTGATAAGCAAGTAGGGCAGCTACTTGAGAAGAGATTTGATAGGTGAGTCATATCGGCATGGGAAACCTACTGAAGACAGTCCTTGAGGAAGCCCATCATTCTAAGATGACTATTCATCCAAGCAGCAATAAAATGTATAGAGTTTGAGGTAGTGGAGCTAAACTTGCGAGAGGAAATGAAAGTAGAGAAGGAAGCAATGATAGGACGAGTTCCGACTTGCATACTTGGATAGGAGGTTAAGAAATTATGCAACAAAGAAGTGAAGCTAGTAAGAGTGCAATGGGGAAAGGGCCGCAAGAACTCTACTTGGGAGGCTGAAGACAAGATTCGCACTTCATATCCTTTCCTTTTCGAGAATATGTCCTTAACTTCTTTTTCCAAGCTTCGAATTAATGCTTGTATCTATCGTTTGAATATATCCTATCGATCGAGTCTTTAGGTAAAAAACTAATGAATCTAAACATGTGTTTGAGACATGTTACGTTTGATGGATGAATATACACACACGATAGGCACAAGATCGGCTCAACCACTTACATATCGATGTGTGTACATTTTTTTAAATGTTTATGGATTATCGTTACATTGATGTTGCATTTGGATGGATGATTGTGCACACATATAGAACTTACATGGACTAGGATGATATGCATACATTTTGGTTACATGGCACAAACATACATTGCATTAAGGAGGTCAACTGAATCAGTAGACCGCCTAATCTTTCGCATTAGTTTACGAACATATACACACACTATTACGTATGTTCATACAAGCATTAGAAATTCCTTAAGGACAATGGATGCCTGTGATTGCTAGATGGATGTATGATCATTGGATGTTAGGATATACGTTCTTTTTGACTTAGAGATTTCGAAGACGAAATTCTTTGAGTAGGGGAGAATGTAACACCCCGGAATTTCAACGACACTTAAGATGACGAATTAAAGAATAATTAGTGTGAAATACACTGTTAACAATGAACTAAGGAAAAACTTAATTAAATATTCAGAATAAAGTCAAGCAGACTGCGCCATTGCGTCCTCTTGGAATTCTGGTCAAGGTAGACACCCGGTTTGCGTAAATCAGACACTGTATGAAGAAGTTATTAAGGTTTGAAGTTTGTATGCATATAGGAAAGATATACACACATATAAAATTCAAAAATATTCAAAAATCAGCAAAACCAGAAATCCGACGCGTAAATCGAGGAAGGGCCGACATTCTGAAGTCGACCCGAGACCCTGTTGGGTCGACCTAGGGGTCGACCCAGGCTCATAGGGATCGACCCCGGGGTCGACCCACCTGAGGATCTGGAAACTTCTCTGACGTGGACGATTCTGATAGCTTCTGGTCCAATCTGAAGGTCTTGGTTGCTCCGCTACTCCTATATAAAGGACCCTAGACCTAGGTTTTATTTATCTAAAAATAATGCTGACGACGAAGCTCTGCTGCAATGAAAATTAAAATGGCCTTTCTTCTTCCATATCAATTCAAAGAAGATTATACATATTTGAAGATTGTTACAACAAATTCAGCGATGGCTACAACTTATTCAACATGTTCTTCGCAGTAATTTGGATCCATTTCCTTAGATCAATTCACTGTGAGTTCATGTTATTTTTAGATATGAATATTTAAATAGTAATCTTGATATGTATATAAAAACTAGATCTTGAATCGGTGCGCAATCAGTTCTATTATGACATAATTCTCAGATCTGCTTTTATATGTTCATATCGCCACCATGTTAAATCTTGTCATAATATGCCTATTCAGTTTATGCCTATTTCTATCAGTTTATTATTGATTCGTTAGTATGCCTATTCTTTATTCTCTTCTCTCCCTCTTTTTCCCTTTTTATTTTTATATAGCCATGCTACCTTTGAGCCTAGGGCTAATGCTGAAAAATGCGAACATGCGAGATTGGGAAAGACATAATTTGGGGTATAATTGGTATTGGGAAATATGGATCTAAATTTGGGCATAAAATTTGGAAATATACAAATATGAATTTGGGGGCATATATTGTGTTGGATAATATGAATTTAGGCATACATTGTAAAATGTAATTTGAGCATAAATTGGGACATGTGTAAGTACTGATTTGGAACATAAATTGGGACGTATGTGTATATGAATTTTAGGCATATGTTGGAAAATATGCGAATATGGATTTGAGTATAACATGTATTGAAATGGGCGAATATGGACTAGGGACATAAATTGGAAAATATGTAGATTTGGGTTGGTGCATAACACACACACATATATATGTATATGTATATGTATATGCCTTGACTTATAACTTGGGGGAAAAAGCATATGGTGCATAATTAAAAGGTGAATTGAAAAGGGGTGTAAAAGTCTATGATTTGAATAGTGAATTGGGAATATAATTAAATATGGGGAAAAAGAGAAATAATCACCTATAATGATATAGGTAGATTCGGATAAAAATGGAATGTCTAGTCATTACAATTAGGAATTGTAATTGCACTTATGACACGAGGTTAGGTTGCATTAGTGGTGGAAGTCTGCCCGGACCCGATCGACAAATCCAGCAGCCACTAATGTTGAACCTAATGTGAGAGATCTAAGTGTGCAAATACGAATCGGGCTAAGACATGAGGTTAGACCCAACTGTGGAATAAGACTACCCGGACCCGACCGGCATATCCAGCATCCACACGTTGTAGGCCTAATGTGGGAGGTCTAGCCCATTATAACCATAATTAGAAATGGTAATGAATTAGACTACTTAACCTAATTTAATCCATAAGGATTGTATGATTATGAGCTTTAGTTAGAGTTAAGTAAAATTGGATGGGTAGTGGGTTGGTTAAGTAAAATAGAGGGAGGTGGGTAATATTTACATATAGGCCCACGAACTTAACCCAATAAGGTTATGTAATTAAAGACAGCTAGAGGTATACATAACCGGTGGAAAATATAATAAAGTTATGTAATTGAAGACACCCTTGTAGGGTAAGCATAACTTGTAGAAATAATAGAATTAGATTTCCGTAATAATCTACTAAGTAAACAATGATAAGTTGTTGTGATTGTGTAAATTGAATTTATGATTAAATGAGAAAGAATGAGGAAAACTTGTAAAATAAATAAGTTATATTTAATCATAAATGGTAAGTGATTAGGAAACATGTGAATTGATATATACTTAATAACATATTAAGGAGAACATGTAATTGTAATGATGTAACCAAGCAAGAATATAAAATAAATTGTGGATTACAGACCTTGGGCCACAATCTAGAAAATAATATGTTGTGGGCTTATTAGTACAATTAAATGGACCAAGTTATATGATTGAAATTAATAAGCAAGAGAAACTTGGTAAATTGGAATAGGAATTCAATATGAACGGGAAATAACCAAGTTAAATGGGAACCTGGTGAGGTAAGGCAAGCGTGTAAAAGAATGCTTAGATATAGGGTCTAACAACATATTAAAGAAAGGTGCTAGGACCAGTCCGTACGTTTGAGGGTGAATAACTCAACAGGGTAGATCATCGAGGCATTATAAGATACGAGGGGAGCGCACATTCCTCTGATTGTTATGATGGCTCCAAAGGACTGGAAGGGGAAGCACGCGGCTTCTTAAAGTACGTAAGGTGCTCCTAGTAGTCCTCTGTGCGGTGACAAATGTCTTAGGCTATACTCGCAGAGGTTGGGTCTACGCGTAACTATTAGGTGGGTGGGCCTTGACTACAGATGTAGCTATGCAGTCAGAATGTTGTGACAAAGTGACCCTAAGGTAGTTCGTTGGTTGCCTCACGAGGAGGCAGAGGGTCACGACCAACAAGGATAGTAGACCGTCGGATATCCGTCATCGGCAACCAACGGGATGCGAAAAGACTAGAGCTAAACCCAAGATACCATTTCACCTTTCACTATCGAGGTACGGGGTTGAGGGTAGACGCCACATGGATGTTTAGATTGGTTGTTATTAAGGGCGGTTGGTTAGCTCTTGAAGTCTTTACCAGTTAAGGGAGGGGACGCGGTGGGGCCATATTCACCATGGAAAACAGACCCTAGGAATATTTATATTTGGAGGCTCTTAAAGACAGGCCTGTACAGGTATGGAAAAGCTCCCGGCCGAGTTCCTTGTTTCTTGTTTAGCCCTGCCATGGAACTCGGTGCACATTAGAGGACGTGCGATTGAGGCATCGAGTTACACTTACAGTACATACGTAGGACAGTCTAGATACATGCATATCTTCTCTGAGTGGTGTATCGTAGACTAGAGGTCATTATTCCAATAAGGAATCCGATTCGATTGATGGTGGCAGTCCGTACGCTTACGTAGCATAGTAACGACAAATATATGTGAAAAGTAACATTGTTATATAGAGATCCGTACATCACTCTGGCGTAGGATGAGGGACTGCGTTCACTACGGTGGAGACTGTGTGAGTGGTTTACCATGGAGTGTATCTCAATATTGAGAGATAGCTACATATGTTGTATTAGGTGAATCCATGGGAAAGTAAATGGGTACGATGCGCGTATAAGTCTTGAGTGCTATTAACCCAAGTAACCTAATAATTAAGAAAATGTAATGGAACGATATTAGTAGGGATCATTCTATTTCTAATATACAAGTATCTCCGCGGTGCAGAGGAATGTATTTAAGAAGCGCAATATATCATGTTCATCTTATCTTGCTCAGTTCACACTTGTTATTGTTACTGTTATCTTGTTCTTCCAGTTTTATATACCTACCATGATACTTTTACTTATTTATATTTAAAAGTAACTGGACTCGCCAGACATTATGTCTAACCCTTTTTGTTTCCTCTTCTCTCTCTCCCATTTCCCTCCCCCCTCCCCCGCCCCCAGGTTCTCAGGGTGGAAGTGCTTAGAGTTAATTTGGATTCTTTCAGCTTAGCTTGAATTTTGGATATAGATGTACTGGTTTGACTTCTTGTCGACTCTCTTCTGGCTTTGCAAGGGAAATATGGTTTTATGCTTTTGTACTCTGATATTTTTGGCAAGACAGATTATTAATGTAATTAGTCACTTATGATGTAAACTCAGTATTTGGGACCATGATGTTTTGATTTAAATAAAGTTTTTAATTCCGCTGCTATTTTACATGTCTGTCTTGTGCTATTATGTTCTTATTTACCTATAACGCTTCACAAAACTTAATGCATTCCTTTAGTGAGTGACATTAACGGATGTGGGGTGTCAAAATCTTAACCTCTGATCCAGGAATATGGGTAGGAACTCATCTAACTGTCACCTCCCGTTCCACCTCTAATTCCTCATGCATACTCGGCTCAGCTACCTCTACGGTATCATGCAAGCATTTCCGCAAATGAGAAACGTGGAAAACATCATGAACGCCGGATAATCTCTCTGGTAGATTTACTCTATTGGCCATTTGGCCAATCCTTTCTGTTATGGGAAATGGCCCTACAAATCTTGGTGCCAATTTCCCTATAGATCCAAAAAACGAGCTACATACCTTAAAGGTGATACCATGATGAAAACCATGTCTCCCACCTCAAACTCAATGTTAGTCCTTCTCTTATCTGCGTAGGACTTTTGCCTATCCCGAGCTATCTTCATACGTCTGCGAATAAGGTCAATCTTTTTAGAAGTTTCTCTAACCATATCCAGTCCAAGTAGAAGTCTTTCTGAAGACTCCCACCAACAAGTCGGTGATCTACAAGGTCGTCCAATGCTTCGAAGAGTGCCATGCCAATACTAGCTTGATAATTGTGGTTGTAGGCAAATTCTACTAAAGGAAGATGCTTTTCCCTAGTCCCTCCGAAGACTAGGATACACAGCCTTAATAGATCCTCAAGGACTCTATTCACCCTTTCCATCTGTCCATCGATCTGAGGGTGATAAGTGGTGCTCAAATACAACTGTGTACTTAATGCTTCTTGCAAGCTCCTCTAAAATTCACTGGTGAAAATGGGGTCATGATCACTTATGATATTGGAAGGTACTCCATGAAGACGGACTATCTCACGAACGTAAATTGTTGCCAACCATGCTGTCGTCCTCTTACCCTTAACTAGAATGAAATGAGCACTCTTAGTAAGCCTGTCTACTACAACCCAAATACTAGTGTTGCCTTTTCTCGAACTAGGCAAACCATCGATGAAGTCCATAAAGACCCTCTCCCACTTCCACTATGGGACCTCCAATGGATGAAGTAAACCACCGGGCTTCTTTTGCTCAGCTTTGACTTGCTGGCAAATCAAACTTTGAGAAACAAACTCCGCCACATATTTCTTCATCCCATCCTAAAAGAAAACCCTCTTCATATCTCTATACGTCTTATCACCGCCTGGATGAATAGTCATCTTAAAATGATGGACTTCCTCTAGGACTATCTTCAACAAACTCCTAACTTGGGGAATACAAAGCCCTCCATCTCGTCGCAACCACCCTTTATTGTCTATGGAATATCTACTGAGGCAAGTAGAAGTCTCCCCTCTACTAAGCTTATCCAAGATGTATGAAATTTTTGGATCCTCTTGCTGTGAAGTTCCTATCTGGTCCAAAAGAGTAGGTCTCACCTCTAGCGATGCCAATAAACCAGGCAAAAACTCGGTGGAGTGTCTAAAGTCAAAAGTCGATATAAATTCCAAGCTTTTCCTCTCCACAAACAAAGGACTTAAGGCCATCATCTGCCTACTCAGTGCGTCCACCACCACATTACCCTTGTCAGGGGTATAAGCAATCTCAAAGTCATAAGATGCTAGGAACTACATCCACCTTTGTTGCCTTATATTAAGATCCTTTTACGAGAACTAGTACTTGAGAGATTTATGATCGGTGTACTAATTGAACTTCTCTCCAAGCAAATAATGGCGCCAAGTCTTAAGTGTGAATACTATGGCAGCTAGCTCTAAGTCATGGGCAGGGTAGTTCCTCTCATGAAGCCTTAGCTGTCTTCCTCCATAACATACCACCCTTCCCTCTTGCATCAGAACCGCACCAAGCCCTATACCACATGCATCAGTGTATATTGTGAAAACTTTGTTCCCATCGGGCAAGGTCAAGACTGGGGCTATTGTCAGAGCCTTCTTCAATCGCTAGAAAGCAACATACAAACCTATATCCCACGAAAACTTCAAATTCTTCTTCATCAGCCTGGTGAGTAGGGCTGATACCTTTGTAAAGTCCTTAATGAACTTCCTATAATAGCCTGCTAACCCCAGAAAACTTCTCATCTCTGTTGCATTCTTTGGGATCTGCCAATCTTGAACTGCAACTACCTTTGCGGGATCTACTGCTATCCCATCTTTAGAAACCACATGCCCTAGAAATCTCACCTCTTTTCTCCAAAAATGACATTTGGAGAACTTCGCCTTAAGCTGGTGCGCACAGAGAGTCTTCAAAACTTCTCTCAAATGTTGGGAATGCTCTTCCTCACTCTTTGAGAAAATCAAGATATCATCAACAAAGACCATGACAAACTTATTTAGAAACTCCCGAAACACCCTACTCATCAAATCGACAAAATAGGCGGGTGTCGTCGTCAACCCAAAATATATAACGTGCCACTCGAAGAAACCATCTGGAGTTCTAAAAGCGGTCTTGTCTATACTCTCCTCGGCCACCCTCGACTGATGAAACCTCATGGCCAAGTTTGACTGAGAGAAAACAGATGCAACAACAAGTTGGTCAAACAGATCATCTATCCTCGCGAGTGAGTGCCTATACTCCTTACTGAGTTTATTCAACTCTCGATAGTCTACACATAAGCGAAGCGAACCATCTGCCTTAGTTGCGAATAATCCCCGGAGCACCCCATTCAGATATGCTTTGCCTAATAAACCCTTTCTCAAGTAGCTCCCCCACTTGCTTGCTGAGCTCTCTTCTTTCTCTTGGATCCATATGTTGCACAGGAATGCAACTGGCTTTGCATTGTCCACCATATATATATGAAAATCGATCTTGTGCCTCGAAGGTAATCCCCGAACCCCCTCAAAAACATCAGGATACTCACAGACTACTGATACAAATCACAGATCATCGATATATGCATCAAGTGACTCTAGGAAACTAAGCATGACAGACCCCTTTGGGTCACAAGCAATCTCGAGGGTCCTCTAATGGCGAGTCAAAAGTCTAATGACCCTCCTCTCATAATGCAGAATGATACCATACATGACTACCAATCCATCCCTAAATCAATCCGTAGCCCATGAAACCAGGCACATATGCTTCGCATTCAAACTCGACGCCTAACACATATATTCTCAAACCCCGACAAATCATAGACAGATGAGCCATACACCCAATGGGGTTTGAGATAACAATAGGATCCAAAACCATACTAGTACTAAGGTGCAGAGACTCAACCACATAATCGGATATAAAAAAATGTGAAGTGCCAGAATCAAAAAGAGTTCTAACTGGATGGTTGGAAAGAGAAATCAAACCTTCAACAGAAACTTTCCTACCTCTATCTGATACACCAGCCACGAGAGCATGCATCTACCCTCCAGAAGATCCTGCCCTTTGGTCTTGTCCTAGCTTCTTCGGGCACTCCCTAGAAAAGTGTCCGACCTCTCCACAACTAAAACAAAAATTCTTCTTTCTTTCGCAGTACTTGATCAAATGACCCTCGCATCCCAATTATGACACTTCCTCTTATCCCTAGCCTCGTCGTCCTTTCCGCCCTTTTGTTTTTGTTGTTGTCCTTTCTTGGGCCACACTTTCTTGTTTTGTGTTTCCTCAACCTTAGCTCCTTTCTTTTCACCTTTATTGAGCTTTATCTATGTTACATTCCTGGGCCACCATTTATCTCATCCTCGGCTATGCTCCTTAGCCCAAACTTCCTTATTCTACTTTTTACCTTCCTTGTGTAACAAGCTAACAAGTCTCTCGAATGTTGCCTTAATCGCACAGAAATCCTTACGAAGCTCGAGAAAATTAGCCCCAGGTGAAACTACTACGGCTACAGATGGAGGTTAGGCACTTCATTGCCCTTCGACATACGTCGTAGTTTTAACATGCCTACGAAACCATGCCACAGTTGGGACACATTTCAGGAAGAATCGGTTCCCTAGACAAAATGAAAAAGGACTCAAGCGGTGAATCGATAGATATTACAAATGGCTTGGGGGAATATGCTTTTCAAAACAGACCTTTCTTTTGAAAATGCTTCCTTTTAAAACCATTTTGAAAACAATTTTTAAAACCTTAAATTCCATCTTGTAACCTTCAGCTCTGGTACCAAATGTGACACCCCACGCCCGTTAATGTCACTCGTTAAGAGAATGAATTAAGTTTCGTGAAGCGTTATAGGTAAATAGAAACAGAAACATTATAAGACAGATATAAAATAGTAGCAGAATTTTTAAAACTTTTATTAAGCAGAAAACATCGTGGTTCAAAACATAGTTACATTAGAAGTCTAAAATTCATAAAAATAGGTACATCTACTTAAAATTTCTTTCTTGTACTTAAATCAACACAGTACAATAATAAAAGAAGCATAATCCCCAAAACATAGCCATAGTAGAGAGATATGAAACCAAGCAGTACATCAAAGTAGGATGGAAGCAAAATCCTGATCAAGCTTGATTATTCCCACCCTGAGAACCGGGGGGGGGGGGGACGGAAGAGAAAGAAAAGGAAACAAAATAGGTCAAACATATAGTTTGGCGAGTCCAGTTACTTTTAACATATAAATAAGTAAAAGTATCATTACATGCATATAAACCGGAGAGATAGATAACAACACAATAAGGTAGGTATGACAAGGTAATCAGGATAAACATGATAGAATATATTGAACTTCTCTAGTACTTTCTCTGCACCAATACTAGTGTCGTATGAACAAGATGATCCCCAACAAGTATAAGATGGTAGACTTATGCATACTTCTAGTGAGAGGTTTTACCCCATACAATGACAGGCAGCCAAATAAAACATACCAGAGTTAGCCCTAAGGATAATAACGGGCTCCTAAACATACCAAAGACTAGATGTACCCTAATTACTACCCCAATCAATCGGCTCCATACTCCGTAGATACCCTGTATTGGCCCTACAATAGGATGTATCAATTCCTAAAGTGGCAACCCTTTATTTTTAGGATGTGCACAACTGTATCTACCGATGTCACGACGTCTTAGCCTCCTCTGCTAGACCCATGAACGCACATGACCCCGTCAGAATGCGCCGCCCACACCGCCTCTTCGTTTGGATCTCTTACAATCAGCCCAATAAGTGTGCCCCGACTCCGACCTAGTTCAGAGTACTCGTTTGATACCTAAATATGGGTTACTGATTGAACGGGTCCTACATACAAGATGATACAAGCTTCCCCCTATGCTTGCATCCCCACTACTGGGTTTTCCATAGGTTATGTCATACCAGAGTAAAAAGATTGCATGCCATACCAGAGTAAAAGACTGCATGACCCCACATGTTAAGTTTGTAGGCCTATATATGTATATATATATATATATAATGCACCACCCCAAGATATACTTAACCCTCCCACTGATTCATACAAGTTTACTTAACCCCTACTCATGTTAACATGTTCATACAATCCTTATGGATTTAACTAGGTTAAGTATTCCATTTCATTAACATATTTTAATTGATGGCTATAACGTGCTAGACCTCCTACATTAATCCTACAACTTGTGGATGCTGGATATGTCGGGCGGTTCCGGGCAGACTTCTTCCATAAAATCGGACTTAACCTCGTGTCTTAGCATGTCGGGTGTTTATCCACTTAGATCTCTCACATTAGATTCACCACTTATGGTCGCTGGATATGTCGGTCGATTCCTCGTAGACTTCTACCACAAGTGTAATCTAACCTCATGTCCAAGCGCGGTTACAGTTTCTAATTACTGTAATTCTAGGCATTTCCATTATTAAACAATTATTCCTATGTCATTATAGGTTTTCATGCCCCTTTCCTAAGACATGTTCATAATGAACTATATGCCCCAAATTACGGTCTTTAATCATAATTTTGGTTTATGCCCAAAATCCACATTTATATTTTTAATTCAAGTTATGCCCAAATTTCCCAATATAAGTTATTCCCCAATTTTAATGTTTTCCCCTCGTTCCCAGTTTCACGCGTTCCCATATTTCAGCGGCATGCCTAGGCTCAAAGGTAGAGTGGCTTTAAAAATAAAAGGAAAAAAAGAAGGGAAGATGACATAAATGAACATAATAACAAGATTGACATATAATGGAAGAAATAGGCATAGCTACTAATAAATATACAGTGACAAAGTTGGGCATAATGACAAGATAGGAATATAGGAACATATTTGATGAACATGTGATAGTAGAACTGATTCTAACATAATAGGGACATCATAAACAGGCCTGGTGAGATCTAAACAATGAATTAGATACCCAACTAATAACAGATCTATTGTGACTATAACACTGATTTAACCACTAAAATAATAGGAACATGCATGATGAGATCTAAATAGTGAATTAGATCTACAAATAATGATATAGCTGACATGATTCAATAGTCACAGTCTTAGATCTAATTTATAATCATGTCAGAATAACTTAGATACACAGATTATGGCGATCTGATGTGATTTAATTAGTCATAGGCTTAGATCTAGTTTATAGTCATATCAAGATTAACTTTTAAGTATTTAGATCTAAAAATAACACAGACTCACTGTGATTGGATCTAAGAATTAGAATATTAATTGCAGATGTTGAATCATCGATCTCTAAATGTGAATGACTTGATTGTTGAGAAGAAAAGGCTAATTTAATCTGGGCAGAGGCAACATCTAGTTCTCCATTGTTTTTGGGGTGTAAAACCAAGAGAAATGCGGTCTTATTTATATCCTAGAGCCAACGAACCAAGCCAAGAAAGGAGTCCATGTTCACGTAGAAGAATCTGCCCAGAACTGCGGTGGGGTCGACCTCGGGTTCGACCCCCCTTTGGGTGGGTCGACCCCCAACGGGCAATTTCCCCCCTCTGGTTTCCCGCATTGAGTTCTGAATTTGTTTGAATTTTTGGATTAATTTTATTCATATATATGTGGCTTATATGCATATAAACTTCAGACCTTAATAACTTCTTCATACGATGTCCGTTTTATGCAAACCAGGTGTCTATTTTGACCAGAATTCCGAGACGAATGCAATGGCGCAATATGTTTCACTTATTTATGAATATTTATTTAAGTATTCTTTAAGTTATCATCTTTAGCGTTGTTAAAATTACGGGGTGTTACAAAAACAATGATCTTAGTATCAAAACTCTTTTGATATTATTATAGTGTCTATCAACCACAAATAAATAATCATATAGCAGAACGCTTTCATCTCATGTTCTGCATACATAATATATAATTAAAATCCACGGGTGCTAATTGGGTAATCGATTCCAACTGGCAAGGTATGGGACCACCTTTTGACAGTGTATCTCTAGAGAGGAATACACCTGGTTCAACAAGAACATCTTGTAACCCAGGCTAAACATGACTGGTCACTCATTTCACTTGAGTGTACCAAATGTATTATCACCAACGATTGGGATCAACAACCGTTTCCCGAAAGGGACAACATCGAAATAGGTTAAATAAGTAAATGAAATTTCTCTAGATCAGGTGACAATAGACCCTAATTGGAGCTACCCACTTAGCCATGCGACCTACCCGATTTTATACCATTTCTCGGTTGTGAGGCTAGAGGCCATAACGTACAAATCATACCTTTATTTACTTTGAATGTCACATTGTCATACCCGCCAAATCACAAATTGATTTCCCAAAAAATACCATGGGTATACAGCTAAGAGAAACGAATTCCTCTACCACCAAACGTACATACGTTTGAAGAGATCAACTTACGCGATCTATTAAATATACTCTATTAGACATTCTTCCATACAGGTTGTCCTGGGACTTGACAAACCGAAGGCACTATTCTGTAAATCCATCTCAGGACATTTCTACCTAGGATTTTCCAGAACAACCCTTGCATAAACTCCATCTTTAATTATCTTCATCATATTTGATTCGCAACACTAATGCTCATATAGAGTGGTTTTCAGATAATAAATCCGATCCCGGTCTCTCCGTATTGATGACAAAAAATGGTCAAAACTTTGATAGTCGGTTATTTAACTATCAAAGGAAAACATCCATACACACAACGATCTTATTTCCCAATGGAAATTTTATCGATCAATCATCAATCAACATTTTTCACTTTTAAATTAATTTATCGTTAATTTATTCATTTCCCCATTTCCCGTTTCCAAATATTCGTAAATCCTTATTTTCTAAATTTAGAAAATAAACGTTATTAACATTGGAAAACATTTCCATTCCTTATTCACGTATCACTATCTTCCCACATCTATCAACCTCTAACTGTAAACCAGCAAGAGAACAATTCCCTGAACGTCAACCTCGAAGGCCGAAACCAACATCAGATCGACATTCAGGAAACCATTTAACTTAACTAATCTTCAGTCAGTTTCTAATTTCCTTAACTCCATTCAAAATTTCAAAACATTTGCTTTTAAATCATTATTCACTTTAAAACGTGAATATTATTCCTTTACAGAAATCTAGACTCGTTTTATCAAATCAAAACTTGATTTCAACCTATAAATATTATTACAAGTTCAAATTCTGTCTATCGAGTCAATTTATAAATCCACAACTAATCTATTTTCCCCGAAATAGAATCTACTATTTTATTCTAGCACAATTAACTATCTTATTCAAATTACCATTTAAATTCCTATTTCAAAACCCAATTTCCTTTATAAATGTTTTTATTTGCAAAATATTTACTTTAATCCATTATTCACATTGAATTTAAATAATATTTATTTTATATTATCAATTCAATTTGATTTTGTATTTAAAAACAATATCTCAAACCCAAATTCTATTTATACTTTCATTAATAGAATTATTCATAAAAAATTCTATTTTTATTACTAATCACCTATAATCTGGTTTATAACTCCCTTTATAATTGTTTAGTTTGTATTTCCTAAAAATATCGGTGTTAAAACCGATTTCTACTTCTTAATATAATTTCAGACTTATATATTCAATTTATCCTATGATAAATAATTTACTTAATTAAAAACATTATTTATAATTTAATATTCTCAATTTATCTATTAAAACAGATTTCTATTTAATTTTTGATTTCCATATATTTCCTTTTATAAAATCCATTGATTTTATAATATACTTAAATTCAATATCCACTTTAAAATTTTCTTTTATATATTCCAATATTATTTATGGTATTTAAAAATACCAAATAATAAGGATCAATATCGTCCAAACACACATAATCAATAAGCGATTATATATCACATCATATATCACAATATATGAAGAACGGTAATATAAATGTTGAGGAATCCAGTTGGATCCCTCCAACCTATTTCCCTGCATTCCACGGATGTTAACCACATAAATTATATCAATTTCATATCAATATGAAATATTCTGACAAGCAAAATCAATATTTAATTAACGATTTTTATATATATAACCATATCTATATTTTTTTACCAACTAACTAGCAGTTCATAAAAACAATCAACATACAACAATCAACCATCATTTATCTATTCTAAAAATACGTTATAAAAATATAAACTGGACAGAGTTAGTAAGATTTACTCACTTTGGTTGGTTATCGTTAAATAACGATAAACGATCGTCGATTTGATTCAGGCATTTTATTTTTCCATAAATTGAGACGAGCTCCAAATCACTGTAAATCAGTTACAATGCGAAGCCTTCGTCCATACGATCCCAACGGATCTTGTTTTGTCGTATTCTTATATCGTATGATAAAGTTATGATATTAAGAAGTTAATATACATCTAAATTAAATAAAACTTGGATTTTTAATTTCTAATGGGCCTTGCCGTTTTAAATAACGTTGGCCCACTTGATAACTTACCACCCGACCCACGATCTCATCTTCCTCTTTAAAATTCAAAACGCGAGTTCCAGTATTTCAAAGTTGCCATTTTTTGTGCTCCTCTCCTACCGTTTACTCCCTCTCTTCAACATGAAATCCAAAACCAATGCCACCAACTACCATCTCTACTCGAGCTCTCTCTTCATACCAATAACAAACAACTCGCACGTTCCTTTCCAAATCGCGTTGCACAGTATCTCATACCCTGTAGGTATTTCGAGCAACACCTTTCGGCTCCGAATCACCCAGAAAATCACCTGCTGCTAAAACACTCACTGATCCCAAAAAAAATATCTATTTCTCAATTTGATGTTTCCATTTCTCACAATTACCCTAAGATCACTGTAATTTCTTCGAACCCCAGAAGTGCTGTCACTCTGTATAAGATGGGCTTGAAGCCCTTCTCCTCACGATTCCAAATATAATACCCTCATGATTTATTGATATTTATTTGCAATTGTTTGGATTAATTTTTGCTCATGATTTTATTTTAAAAGGAAAAAACTGGCATCCAAAATTCGTTGACCAGAGAAAATGATTTTTAGGGTTAGAGAGGAGTGTAGTGTTATTTATAGGAAGATTTAAATAATTTTATATTCATTATTTTATTTATTTTTATAATAATGTTGTTTGTATTTGTCGTTAAAAGTCCCTATGATCACATACAATACCCTAATCTGATGAAAGTGGACATATACCTAAAATTTGACATTACGGACCTAATGAAACTTGTTTCGTCGAATTCTGAGTCTGTTTGCTCACACAACGTATTTTTAAAGTCAAATTATCGACTGTTCTTCACATTTAAATTCCGCACGACCACATACTGACTTCAAAAATCACGAAAATTTAAATATAACAATAATTTAATACTCCGGATCCAAGAAAATTAATTTCATCGAAAACTGAGGTCATTTGTAAAAATGGTTAATATATTTTAAAATAATTCAATTTAATATTATCGTATATATTCGCATAGAATATCATACACCTCCAAAACATACATATCCGGATTTATAACTCGATATTTCAAATCTAGGTTAAATCGATATTCAATTTTTTAAAAAATTCCTTTTATTATATAATTAAATCGTTATAAATTATAAACAAACTCCGTAGCGACTTTTGGAAAATTTGATCTGGTCATAACTCACAATCTACACGACGAAATCTCGATTTTTCTCTTCCATTAGAAAAATATCGTTAAATGGATTCGAACGATTCTTGTTTCACAGAAATCCGACTTCAAACGGATTCTGTATATTCAATTGAAGTTCAAAACTCAATATTACGAACTACCGCGACATTACAAGCTCGTTTTAAATTATATTATTAATTATACGTTCTAATATTGTTTACTAAATAGATTTGTTATTGTAATTTGAATCTAAACTGAATTAAATCTTATAAATAATCCAATTCACACAATATTGGAAATTCAGCTATTTACGACTATTTCAAAAATTAAATATATTATTTAATTATTTGTATTAATTAAATATTCCATGTAATTTGATTTAAGTCATTTAAAATTTCCAAACAATTATTTTAAATGATTAAATAAATTAATTTTTCGACCTTTAAAAATACGGGACATTACATTCTTCCACCCTTAAAAGAATTTCATCCCCGAAATTACTAACGTAGAAAACAAACCCTATTAACTGGGTTAAAAATTATTTGTTTACTTCTTTAATTTCAGTTTCAACTAAACCAGTAGATTTCAATTAAAATATTAATTCATTCTGATAAACTAAAATTTTGAAAAATTTCCAAACCTTAAATTTCTGAAAAATTTCGCCAGCATCTCCTTTGTACGGGTCAATCAGTACAACTACAACTCGCCTCTCTAGGCCTTCTCCAATCCAAAAGAAAATCAAACTGCCAAGCTGCTTGCCAAATGGGCTCATAAATCACCAAACTCATATAAAAATAAACTTGTAAATTTTTGTCGGGCATATCATTATATCCATTCCTTCTGCTACCAATTCAGCATATACCAATGTCATTCCAATCAATCTTCAATCATCCATCGTTAAATCCAATCATTCTATATACCAAACCAAATGTTATTCTCAATCTAAAATCCCATTTTCGGTTTCAAATTCTTAGCTCACCAACCCAATATACTTAACCAAGTTAAGTTACCTTTCCACATTTCATTAACTAATTAATTCCTCTAATCAGTTATCTTTATCTCATAACTCAAATCTGATTTTTATTCAAAAATCATTCCATTTATTTACCTGAAAAAAATCCAATCTTACTCAGTATCGTTCTATTTCAATTCAATTTTGTAGCGACCTGGACTTCCCAGCTGGCCTAAGCCAAACAAGAAAGCGGACTGCTTTGAGAACATGACGCATCAGAACACAAACATGAGAACATTTCATTGCTATTACAACAATTTACATCAGAGTACAAGAATCAGAGGACAAACAAATAATATACAGTGGAAAATATCAGAGATTTAGATTACAAAACAACGAAAATATATATACATAAGTATAATGTGCGGCGGAAAACATCAACTACCACAACCGAAATAAATACACGGATACAAAGCATTACGAATATAGCTCCAACGGTAATCTAGGATCCTATGAAAAGAAATATCTATAAAAACCAAAACTACTAGTTGTCCATGTGGAAAATATGGGCACCCAGAGTTTTGGGGAAAATAATAAACTCCGAGTCAGCCATGGGACTGGTGTGAGAAATAAAACAGTTATCAACTTTATTTTTATGTTGGGTAAATCAAGGTACCACGCCGTATAACACGGAATGGGTTTCCTCCCATGAATACCATAAAACAAAACTCGCAATGCTAAATAAACGAACAATGAAGCTATTATAAGACTCAGGTCCCATCACATAATGCAACGCAAGCCAGAGGATATAGTTTTACCTTATAATAGCGAAATATACTTGATACGCGAAATTTATCTTTTATTACTATTAGTGCATAGTGTAGAAATCAATTTTGAAAGTAAATGTATCAATCCTAGACGGCATAATACACCATCCTATTATGTCGCCATATAGGTATACAACTAAAACCACAAAGCTCGTATTGGAAAGTTGGATTTGAATCATGATGGCTACTGATTCGAAAGATTGATCACATAGTACAATACTCAATGGCTTAAGCCCAGGTCATTGCAAAACACCGTAATGCACGTCTGCATTATATCCACGAAACAAGTATCACTATGGCTTAAGTCCAGGTCATTGGAAAACACCGCTTACTCTGATCTTCTGGGAATAAGATGTAAGCCCTATCCCTATAAGGGTGGAGTGACCACACCCAACACATCTCAGTCGACCGAATCCATGACAACCCTAAAAGTTGTCGGCTATCCTTATCTCGAAAGTATACTGATCTAACAATCAGTTTACCATCATACCGGTGTGTGAGGCTTGCGAATTAATGCTACACAAAGTTGTACTACTTAAAGTTATGCTTTGTTCATCAACCACAAGGCTCTTCTTTTCAACAAAAGCCTTGATCCGTGCATCTCAGCATGTCACATTGTCAATCCATACCATACCATTGATTTCTGCCAATATATAACCTTTAAGCTCGTACATCTCAGAGAAGGGTGTTAAGCAAGAGAATAAATTCTTCGCTGCCAAACAGATATATATTTAGTAGAGATCAACAAATAAAGCATAAATAAATACAAGGTCAGACTACCATCCATTTACAAGTCCGTTCTGGGTCTGAACGAAACCAGAGGCACCTTATTCCTCGTCCCGTATGTCCAATACAGGAGAGAGGCCCTCACATATCCGGACAATCAACAAGTACGTCCGGACAACTACCACTATAACACCTTCCCGGGAGCTAACCAATCCAGGGTGTCATTAGTAATCCATTCGATGTGAAGATCGTCGGTCTTGCACCGTCTTCAATATCTTCGACTTTTAATCGTTGTATCAGTTATTCAGAATGGGTTAACCCGGACTTTCTGAACAACTCGCGTATCTTATAATCAAGTGCTATAAAAACACATTATATGCATCATTCCAATCCAGAATATTGTTTTATTCAAATGTTCTTTTCATAATTTAAACCAAATTAAGGTTTATCAAACTAGTCGGGATTAACGAGCCTTACCGAAGTAATCATTCTTTTTATTATCCCAATCCCAACCTATTCATCCCATGGAGCAAAAATGGTAGTACTCCATATCTAACACCCATTGTGTTATCGGTAATATTAATTACCATTTAATGTTCAAATCTAATAAAATATTTAACTATCGCATGGAGTAAAACTAGTGGTACTCCATTTCGAACATTTCTTGAATTCAATAAATTTAATTACCACATTCACATTTCAATCTAATTAAAAATTCATTAAAACTCCACTTAGTTTTAATCTCCAAAAATCATTATTTAATGATTATTCAAATTTAGGAAATAAATCTTGTCTTTAACTGGGTTAAAGAATGAATGTCATTTGAAACATCATTCAAATGAAATCTACATGGAAATCATAACTGTATATAATCGATATAAATTTCCATATCAGACTAATAATATAAATGAAATAACGACAAAGCCTTTTTAGTTCCATATATAGTAACGATCTTCCTTTATAGAAGCTCATCTCGATTATTACCAAATCGAATTCCATTCAATTCCAATTTAATATATTTAAATGGAAAACTTTACATTGGAAAATTTCCAATAGATCTAAATAAAAAGATTTATAAATTCCAAATCATATCTTCACCGTTAATTGGGTTAAAGAAGAAATGTTATTTAAAACACCGTTCACGACAAACCCAAAAATCCAATTTCAATTCAATTTCAATTCAATTCCAATTAAATATTAACTAATTGGTAAACTTCTCTAAATCTTAATTAAAAGATTTATTCTTTTCTCAACAGGCTTTAAGAAAAGAATTATTTAAGACACCATTCACGACAAACCCAAAATCCAATTTCAATTCAATTCCAATTAAATATTAATAAATTGGTAAACTTCACTAAATCTTAATTAAAAGATTTATTCTCTTCTCAACTGGGTTTAAGAACAGTGTTATTTAAGACACTATTCATGAGAAACCCAAAATCCAAATTGATATTAAATACAAGGCTCTAAATAGAAATCATATCGGCTTATATTCAATATCAAATTCCGAAACCAATAAATATCATATTGGGAATAACGATATCCATATCTTCCAAATTCCTCAACAATATCCGTATAATCATAGAATACACTATCGAAATATTCCGAAGATTATTTCCATTCAAATCCATTCCAATTTATATATATTGGAAAAATTCCGGTTATATAAAAACCATTTAAATTCATTTCAGTTCTTTACTTAAGTTGATAAAAAACTTATTCTGATAAACATATCTTTTATCTTTACAAACATGGAATATTTCATCCAAAATCTTTCCAAGTCATTTATTATGATTTCACATAATTTATTCATATTTTTAATAATTTTATTAAGGCCCTTACAGTCGGTTTCCAATATAGACCACTGAACTGCATCCATATCGACCTTTACCAAAACTGATTTGGACATATCCTAAAATCCAACTGTTAGAATTGAAATGTCTTATAATTATTCAAAAGCTATTTTCGATACGAACTCAAAGGTTCTAGTTTTAGGAGAATCCGACGGTCGGATCTCCCATAACGTTAATTCGAAGCTAATGGTCGCAATTCGCGAATGGTCGATGTGCGATACGTTCTATTCAAAACATTTTAATATATATAATATATTTCGCCAATTTCCATTCAAAACGTATTTTATAAAAACATTTATAAAGTCATTTAAAAACGATTCCCACCTGCAGTTCAATTTTAAATCAAAATTGAATATTCCATATCATTATAATATTAAAATGATAATATTTTCAAAATATCAGATTTTGAAACCAAATCTTCTCGATATTCATTATAAAATGAATAAAATCGATATAAAAATCCGTTCGAGATAAAATGGCATATTTCTACTTAACTCGGCTTCATATTCATTTCAATTATGTATATTTCAATATTTTCGTGTCCATCCAAAATCGGACATCAAAATCATATTCTGATTCTTCACTGAATATTATTTTAAAATATTCGTTATTTCTGAATTGGAATCTGACTCAATCAATTACTATATAATTTTATTTATATGGATTCCATACACCGCGTATATTCAAAAATAGTGATAAACTACTATTAAACATTCCATTCATAACCAGAGTGCAATTTACAACTATATAAACATTTAATAATTAAATAACGCTTATAACAGTCTGTCAATCAATCGGTTGACATACAATTAAATCCAAGGGAGATATAAGTTAATTATCATCCCCAAACCCGTGTGGGGTTTTCAATCACCAACAAATAATTGGGCGATGTGTAAAATTATCGTCCCAATACCCATATAGGGTTTACATCACCATCCATGTGAATTTATTTATAATTTAATAATAATGACATTAAAACTGTACACATCCATCATCCACCAAACAAATGTTACAATCACAGGCAATCAATATATATTCAGTTATAAAAATAAATAACTATACAAAATTTTGAGTGAGAGATTTATCACATTGGTTTCCACTGCATCATTCTTTATTTGAATATAATAATTTTAAACTGAATTAAACAGGCGTTTAATTTAGCTCAAAATTTCAACTTGCTCCATTTCCGTTCCGGTAAGTTCCATGTTGTAGTGTTCGACTTTACGATCACAATGCAACCGAAATCATTGAATTCCGATCTCGTATGAATAGGATACGACATTTAATACATTAATTACATAATTAAATAATTAATTTCCTTATCTTTTTCTTGTACATCAAAGAAAACACGGCCTTTAGGTCTTCAAATCGCCATCACTACACTCGACTGGAAGATGATCGGATGCTATCACGAGGAGCGCCAGAGCGCCAGCTTCCTCCACCTCCCAACTCGCCATGCTCGGTGGCCTCCAGCATCATGGAAGTGTGTGCGAACGGTGGCACTTTGGAGGTTGAATTTCGAACAACATACCAAATGATAAACGATCAAAGTCGTATCAGTTTAAAGATCATGAAGAGGCCTTTGATTTTTGTTTTTGGAGCTTTGAAAATTATTTAATGGATTGAAATATTTTTGAATGGGTATATCGTGAACTGTGGTTTAAATGACACTGGTTCTTTAAGCCAGTTAAAGACAAGATTTATTTTCCTAATGTTGAATAATCATTAAGTAATGATTTTTGAGATTAAAACCGAACTAGAGTTTTAATGAATCTTTAATTAGATTGAAATGGGAATGGGGTAATTAAATTTACCAAATTCAAGAAATGTTCCGAGATGGAGTACCGCCAGTTTTACTCTAGGCCATAGTTAAATCTTTAATTAGAGTTGAGTGTGAAATGGTAATTAAATTTACCAATAACACCATGGGTGTTAGATATGGAGTACTACCAGTTTTGCACCATGGGATGAATAGGTTGGGATTGGAATTAATAAATAAATGATCACTTCGGTAAAATTCGTTAATCCCAACTAGTTGATAAACCTTAATTTGGTTTAGAATGATGAAAGGATAAAATGAAATCTTTGGAAATGGATATCCAAAGGAGGATTAAAGAACTAGTTTGAAAGACCTAATCTTTGATAAAATTTAATGGAACCTAGCTTTCCCAAAAAATGTGAATATTGGAATAAAAGAATATTTTGAATTGGAATGAGGCATATAATGTGTTTTTATAGCACTTGATTATAAAATACGCGAGTTATTCAGAAAGACCGGGTTGAACCCATTCGGAATAACTGATACGACGATTAAAAGTTGACGATGATGACGGTGGTTGAAGACCGGAGATCTTCACATCGTTTGGATGATTACTGATGTCTTGATTGGGCTGTACACCCAAGTCAAGGTAATAAGTGGTGATCGCCCAGACGTACTTGGAGATCGACTGGATATGCGAGGACCTCTCTCCAGTATTGGACATACGAGACGAGGAATGAGGTGCCTCCGGTTTCATTCAGACCCAGAACGGACTTGTTAATGGATGTGTGTCTGACATTAGATTTCATTCTGTATTGATTGATTTCTATTAAATATATATTTGTTTGGTGGCGGAGAATTTATTCTCTTGCTTAAAACCCTTCTCTGAGACGTACGAGCTTAGAGGTTATATATTGATAGACATCAGTTGTATGGCGTGAATTGTCAATGTGGCATGCTGAGATGAAAATGATCAAGGATTTTGTTGAAAAGCAGAGTCTTGTGGTTGATGATCAAAGCACGACTTTAAATAGCATAGCTTTTTGTGTAGCGTTAACTCGCGAGCCTCACACCCGGTATGAGTTAAAAACGGGATAGTGACTGCAGGGAGTGCATGCGTTTCTTTCTAACTAGGATTGGTGTCATGGTATGGAGCCAAGACATTTTTACTTATGTGGAAGATGGATTACGAGGCACCTGGGATTTGAGTCCCTAGTGGCTCTTGATATGGTCGACATACTGACCAGATTTTTTGCCCCATAGGGCAGGGAAATATATTATTCAGGAATTACTAATCCACTAAAGTAAGTATGGACCGGCCCTGAAGATCCAGGTGCAGTTGCAGCTGAATACTGAGGCACATGCTAGAGTGTCTCGAATCGGTGAGGACGATCCCTTGCCATGACTCATAGATGGAATCCAATTTCCAATATGCGACTTTTCGGTTTTAGTTGTAAACCTATGTATGGCGGCATAATATATGGTACCTATGTCGTCTATGATTGATACATTTATATTTGAAGCTGATTTTAACATTGTGCACTTATGGTAATATCAAAAATATTTGTTTTAAACGTACCAAGCATGTTTGGCTATTATAAGGGAAAAAAATCTATCCTTCGGCTTGCGTTGCATTATGTGATGGGACCAGACTCTTATAATAGCTTCATTTTCCAAAATGCGTTGCGGGTGTTTTGTTTTAAACTGAGATTCATATGGAGTTAACCCGTTCCGTGTTATACGGCGTGGTCCCATGATTTCCCAACTTTTGAATTAAAGATTTAATAACTGTTTTTGCTCTCACACCATTCCCATGACTGACTCGGAGTTTATTGTTTCTACCTAAACTCTGGGTGCCCATATTTTTCACATGGGCAGCAAGTAGTTTTGGTTTTCGTAGATATTTATTTTCCTAGGATCCTGGATTACAGTTGGAGCTATATTTGGAAATCTTGTATCCGTGTGTAACAACCCAGATTTTCAGAACCAATTTTAAATTTTTATTTTAGCTATTTTAATGGATTTTGAATATTTAAAATGATTTATTTTAAATAATAATGACTAAAATTTTATTTAAATAGGTTAGAAAATATAAACTTATTTTAATTATATAACGAGCTTGAAATGGCGCAATAGTTTGAAAATTCAATTTTAAATTTCAAATTAAAGTACAAAATTAAAAATTAATCGGATTCAGTAAAACTAAAAATATTTGAATCTGTTTAATTTTATCTTTATAAAGAATGTGAAAAATTAAGATTACATTATATAAATAGAAAGTTATGGCCAGTTTAAAATTTAAAATAGTCGCCATGGAATTTAATATATTTTTAAATTATATATAGCCCTTAAAAATAGCCATTTTGCGAACAACCTCCGTTTTCGACGAAACCACTTTTGTTGGATCTGGAATGTCAAATTATTGCTAGGTTTCAAATTTCATAATTTTTGGAATCAATATGAGAGCGCGGAAAAAGAAAACGTGTTTTGACAATTTCAATTAAATTGGACCGACCAGAAAATGACCATTTTTCAAATGGTCTCCAAATTCGACGAAATTAGTTTTACTAGGACTGTATTATCAAAACATAGCTAGATTTATTTTTCTGGAATTTTTGGAGTCAGTATGTGGCCCTGGTAAATTAAAATGTTTGTTTAAATTTAATATATATTGATTTATATTTAATTTTGATAAAAACTGGTCGAAACGGTCAAATTGGCTCACGAAACATATCCGTTTGTGTCTAAAATGGGGTATATGGCTAGGGGCCATAGTCGTTGGGTTTGATTTGGAGCTTGAACGAAGATTTCACAATAAAGAAATTAATTAAATTAAATATTAATATTTAATACTATAAATAGCCCCAAATAAAGAAACCCTAGTTCTCTAAAACCAGCTGCCGTAAATATTAAATCGAGGGCCACCGAGCTCCCAAATTCAAACCGCAAAATCCCTAAATCTAAGGCGAATTAATTAGTGAAATCAAAGCTTGAATTCAAGATAATTTTGAGCTCTTCAAATATGTATTAAGATGACCATGTTTAGTGAGGTGTGCTGTTCGATTTTTGTGCCCAATCCCGACACGTTCGCAGGTGGTTCTAACCGAGGGGGGTGATCGATCGTTGTCGTGCTCACGGTGATGGAAGAGGCGGTGGAGGTCTTCAAGATGGTGGGGGCGATCTGAGTCCGGTGGTCCTTAGCGATGGTGGCAGCGCTAGTTTCGTTGTGAGTTTTGGGTCCAGCGGGTTCGACAATAATCAAAAGGAGGAAGGGTTTAATCTTTTATTTATTTAATTAAATAATATTTAATTATTAACTAATGTAATTAATATTTAAAAGAGTATAACTTGTGCATACAGAAACGAAATTGAACGATTTTCGTTGCGTTGGAACCCTCTAATCGAGCACTACAACATGGAGCAGACCAGAACTGAAACAGAGGCCATTTGGATTTTTGATAAAATTAAACATCTGTTTAATTTTATTAAAAAAACAATCATTATATGAACGATTTCTAAAACTGATCAATGTAAGAACTCTTTCCCACTCAAATTATTTTACAGTCAAATATGTTCTAGGTTGCAGACGGGGTTTAGTAGCCCCCGACACTATTTATTGTACAAACCACAGTTGTTTGTTTGGATTGTATTGTGAAAATTTGGATTGTGATTGTAAAATTGGTTGTGATAATTGTATATGGCGCGAACCAGTATCAGGAGAGGGATAATGCTAGACATTACTCTGGTTCTAATATCACGCTGTTATAATGCCGAAATTTTCTAAAATAAATATTTATTCATTAAAAATCTCATTTTTAATGTGTGTATGAACTGTATAAAATATTCATGTGTTGAATAAAATGTTTGAATAATAAAAATATTATTTTTGTTGAATGTATGAACTGTTAAAAATATTCATGTGTTGAAATAAATATTTTATCGTTAAAAACATAATTTTTAACGTATATGTGAATGGCATAAAATTCTCCTGAAATGAAAATAAATATTCATTTACAAATTGGACGATTTGTTTATGTACACCCATTTAACTGATATTGATTGGGACGGTAAATTTTACACATCGCCCTACTACACAAATAATATTCAGTATTTGTTGGTTAAAACCCCACACGGGTATTGGGATGATATTTGATATACATTAATCCCAATTGTTTACTTGTATGTCAATCGATTGGTTGACAGACTGTTGTAAGCATTAATTATTTATATTTAATGCTTATGCAGTTGTGTAATGCACTCTGGATGATGGTTGATTGTTTATCATTGTTGTAATATACATATGTTGTATAAAATCCATATAAATAACATTATATTGTAATTGATTGAGTTTGATTCCAATTTTAAAATAACGAATATTTTAAAATAATATTCAGTAAAGGATTAAAATGTGAATTTGATGTCCGATTTTGGATGGACACGAAAATATTGAAATATGTGAAGCCGTGTTGATTAGATATGCACCATTTTGACGCGAACGATATTTATATCTATTTTGTTTATTTTTATAATGAATATCGAAAAGGAAATGATTTCAAAATCAAATATTTTTAAAATATTATCATTTAAATATTATAATGATGAGTATTCAATTTTGATTTAAAATTAAAATAAAAGATGGAATCGTTTTAAAATGAATTATAAAATACATTTTAAATGGAAATCGATGAAATATATATAATATATATATATATTTAATTTCCTAAACCAAACACGCCGCGACCGTTCGCGAATTTCGACCATTAACTTCGAATTGACATTACGGGAGAACCGACCATCGTATTCTCCTAAAACCTGAACCGTTGGGTTTTCCAACGAATATAAGAGATTTGAAATCTAATAGTTGGATTTGGTATTATGTCCAAATCAAATTTGTAAAATGTTGTTATAAGTGTAGTTCGATGACCTTTTATGGAAATAACTGAAAGGGCCTTAATAAAATTATTAAAAATATTATTAATTTGTGTAAAATCATAATAAATGATTTGGAAAGAATTGGGATGAAAAATTCCATATTTGAAAAGATAAAAATATACTATTATCGAAATGAACTAGTTATTAACTAGAAAAATAATCCAATGATTTTAAACAAATAAATTGGATAGGGAAATGGTTTTAAAATAACTAGAATTTTCCAACGAATAAATTGGAACGGATTCGAGTGGAAATAATCTTCAGAACATTTCCATATTGGAATCCATGATTATATGGATTTTGTAGAGGAATTTGGAAGATATATATATACCGTTATTTCCAATACGATACTTGTTGGTTTCAGAATTTGATATTGAATATAAGCCGATATGATTTCTATTCAGAGGCTTGTATTTAATATCAAATTAGATTTTGGATAGTCGTGAATGATGTCTTTATTAACACTGTTCTTAAACCCGGTTGAGAAAAGAATAAATCTTTAAATTAAGATTTAGTGAAGTTTTCCAATTAATTACTATTTAATTGGAATTGAATTAAAAATTGGATTTTGGGTTTATCGTTAACGGTATTTTAAATAACACTTGTTCTTTAACCCAATTAACAGTGAGAAATACGATATGCAATTTATAATCTTTTAATCAAGATTAATGAATTTCCCAAAGTAAAGTTTTCTAATTTAATATATTAAATTGGAATTGATTGGAATTCGATTTGGTAATAATCGAAATGAGCTTCTGTGGAGGAAGACTGTTAATATTTATGGAATTTAAAAGGCTTTGTCACTATTCCATTTATATTATTAGTCGGATTCGGAAACTGATATCGATTATATTTTGATCTATTTCCCATGAAGATTCTGTAGTTAATGGAATGTGATTTTGGGTTTATCGTGAACTGTGTTATAAACGACATTTGTTCTTTAACCCAGTTAAAGACAGGATTACATGTCTAACATTGTATTTCGAACTGTATTGTTGATCTCTGCTAAATATACATATGTTTAGTGGCAGAGAATTTATTATCTTTCTTAACACCCTTCTCTGAGACGTACGAGCTTAGAGGTTATATATCGGCAGAAATCAATGCATGTTGTAGATTGTCGAGGCAGCATGTTTGATTTCCCAAAGTTAAATAATCATTAATAATGATTTTTGGGAAGATTAAAACTAAGTGGATTCCTAGTGAATCATTAATTAGATTGAAATGTGATTGTGATAATTTAAATTATCAAATTTGGGAAATGATCGAGAATGGAGTATCACTAGTTTTGCTCCAAGCGATAGTTAAATCTTTAATTAGATTTGAACGTGAAGTGGTAATTAAATTTATCGATAACACTTTGGTGTTAGATATGGATTATTACCAGTTTTGCTCCATGGGATGAATAGGTTGGGATTGAGATTAGTAAATAAATGATTACTTTGGTAAGGCTCGATAATCCCGACTAGGTGATAAACCTTAATTTGGTTTAGAATTGATATCCAAAAGATGATTAAAGTATAAATTTAAAAGAATTTATATTTGATAAAATTAATGGGAACCTTTCCCAAAGGATATGAATATTTGAATAAAAGAATGTTCAGAATTGAAATGAGGTGTTTATTGTGTTTTTATAGCACTTGATTACAAGATACTTGAATTGTTCGGAATGTCCGGGTTTATACCCATTCTGAATAATTGATTCGACAATAAGTCGACGATGAAGACGGTGGTTGAAGACCGGAGTTCTTCACATCGTTTGGATGATTACTGATGTCTTGATTGGGTTGTACACCAAAGATAAGGTAATAAGTGGTGATCGTCCAGACGTACTTAGAGATCGACCGGATATGTGAAGACCTCTCTCCTGTATTGGACATATGGGACAAGGAATAAGGTGCCTTCGGTTTTGTTTGGACCCAGAACGAACTTGTAAATGGATGTGTGTCTGACATTGGATTTTATTTTGTGTTGATTGATTTCTATTAAATATATTTGTTTGGTGGCGGAGAATTTATTCTCTTGCTTAACACCCTACTCTGAGACGTAAGAGTCAAAGGTTATATGTCGATAGACATCAGTCGCATGGCGTGAATTGTCAATGGGGCATGTAGAGTTGTAGTGATAAAGGCTTCTGTTGAAAAGTAGAGTCATGTGGTTGATGATCAAAGCACAACTTTAAATAGCATATCTTAGTGTATAGCGTTAATTTGTGAGCCTCCTACCTCGGTATGTGTTAAAAAGGGGTAAGGGACGTAGTGAGTGCACGACGTTTCTTTCTAGCTATGGGTGGTGTCATGGTATGGAGCTTGGACATTTATATTTTTACTTATGTGGATGATGGATAGCGAGGCGCCTCGGATATATTGGTCACTATGGGGCCGATGGATAGGTTCGATAGGACTGAGAAACGTGTGTTCAAGAATAACTAATCCACTAACGTAAGTGTGGACCGACACTGCAGGATCCGAGGGTTGCCCAGATTGTGTAATCCTGAGGCATTTACTAGAGTGTATCGAAGCTGGCGAGGAGTACATCCCTTGCCTCGACTCATGACGGAAATCCAATTTCCAATACGTGACATTTCGGTTTTAATTGTAAAGCCTAGTATGGCGACATGATATATGGTACCCATGTCGTCTATAATTGACACATTTATATTTGAAGTTGTTTTTGACACTATACACTTATAGTAATATCAAAAGGATTTTTTTTAAACGAACCAAGCATGTTTGGCTATTATAAGGGAAATCTTTATCCTCCGACTTACTTGCATTGTGTGATGGGACCTGAGTCTTATAATAGCTTCATTTTTCGAAAAGCATTACGCTGTTTGTTTTATGCACTGGTATTCTTGGGAGAAAACCCGTTCCATGTTGTACGGCGTGGTCCCTTGATTTACTTTATTTTAAAAGTAAAAATTTAATAACTGTTTTAGTTCTCACACTAGTCTCATGACTGACCTGAAGTTTATTGTTTTAACTTAAACACTGGGTACCTATATTTTCCACACGGGCAGCTAGTAGTTTCGGTTTTGCAGATATTATTTTTCCAGGATTCTGGATCTACAGCTGGAGCTATATTCGGAAAGCTTTGTATCTGTGTGTCTCTTTCAGTTGTGTTATGTATTAATTTTCCGCTGCTTTGTAATTTAAATCTCTGATATTGTATTTCCAATGTGTAATATTTATTCATACTCTTATATATTCTTGTACTCTGACGTAAATTGTTGTAACAGCAATGAAATGTTCTTCTATTTGTGTTCTGATTTTCATGTTCTCAACTCAATTCGGCATTCCCGTAAGGGCGAAATGGGTCGTTTCATCGTGGTATCAGAGCTTTGGTTTACAGAGCTCGAGAACAAGACACATTAGAACCAAACAAAAGAATTCATCAGAGATTGGATCAGTATTATCCAATAAGAATGACTCGTTAGAGATAGAATCAGTAGTATCCTAGAACGAATGTGAAGAGTGTTATTTTTAAATTCAAATTTATTTTTAAAATTTTATATCAATTAAACGTATTTGAATATTTATTTTATATTCGATTTGGACAATCGAGCATATGAATATTTTGCATGTACGCGTCATGAATGTATATTCGAAGCCTCAAATATATTGGATAGATACTAGTCGCCCAGGGATAATTCTGGTGATGCCCGGGCATCATCAGTATTTATGTTCGAGTTTCGAAAGTGTGATATCTATATATTTCTAACTGACTAGTGTGAGAACCAAAACTTAGATAGGGTCTATTGTTAGGAATTGGCATCAAAAATATGATTTTTGAAAATAAATTATACATTTGAAAAGCAAATCAACTAATTGATTGTTGGTTGTGATGTATGATTATTAGTTAATTAATTTAACCAATAAGTGAATGAAAGGTAAATTAAGCCAATCAAATCAAATATTGAACTGAATTGGAAATTGATTGAAATTGCATAAATGTACAAGTATGTATATATATATATATATATTGAATTGGTCATAGCATGGAAGCTAAGAAGAGGAATAAAACTGTATGCCCGACAAATAGGTACATGTTTACTGTATTTCTTGGGTTTTGATGATTTTATGAGCCGATTGAATTTTTCTTTTTGGATAATGAGGGCCCTGTGAGGCAAGTTATGGTTTTAAAGGTCTCCCCGTACAAAGGAGGTTATGGCGAAATTTTTCGAAAATTTAGGGTGTTAGCCAAATTTTTGAGAAATTAGAAAATTCTTAGAAACTGAAAAGTTGAAGAATGAAAGTTGAGTTGCTTAGTTAAAAAACTTTCAGCTACGTTCCTTTTTGAGGAAGAAAAGAATTTAAGTGAGGAGATTGTAACAACCCTGATTTTCAGAACCAATTTAAAAATTTTATTTTAGGTATTTTAATGGATTTTGAATATTTAAAATGATTTATTTTAAACAATAACGATTAAAAATTTATTTAAATTGAGGTTAGAAAATATAAATTTATTTTAATTATATAACGAGCCTGAATGGTGCGGTAGTTTGAAAATTCGATTTTAAATTTCACATTAAAGTACAGAATTCAAAATAAATTGGATTTTAGTGAAACCAGAAATATTTGAATCTATTTAATTAAATCTTTCTAATGAATGTGAAAAATTGAGATTTCATATTATAAATAGAAAGTTATGTTAAAAATTAAAATAGTCGCTATAGAATTTAATATATTTTTAAATTATATATAGCTTTTAAAAATAGCCATTTTGCAAACGACCTCTGTTTTCGGTGAAACCACTTTAGTTGGGTTTGGAATGTCAAATTATTGCTAGGTTTCGAATTTCATAATTTTTGGATTTAATATGTGAGCGTGGCAAAATAAACGTGTTTTGACAATTTCAGTTGAATTGGATCGGCCAGAAAATAACCATTTTTCAAACAGTCTCCAAATTCGATGAAATTAGCTTTGTTAGGATCGTATCATCAGCACATAGCTAGATTAATTTTTCTGGAGTTTTTGGAGTAAGTATGTGGCCCCGGTAAATTAAAATGTATGTCTAAATTCAATATATATTGATTTATATTTTAATTTTGATAAAAACTAGTCAAATCAGTTGAAATGGCTCACAAAACATATCTCATTGTGTCCGGAATGGTGGTATTTGGCTAGGGGCGACAGTCGTTGGGTTTGATTTGGAGCTTGAACGAAGATTTCACAATAAAGAAATTAATTATATTAAATATTAATATTTAATACTATAAACAGCCCCAAATAAAGAAACCTAATTCTCTAAAACCAACGGCCGTCAATATGAAATCGAGGGCCATCGAGCTCCCAAATTCAAATCGCAAAATCTTTAAATCAAAGCATGAATTCAAAAGAATTTGTAATAACCCGGAAATCCGAGCCAATTTAAAAAATTTATTTTGGCAATTTTGATGAATTTTGAATATTTAAAATGAATTATTTTAAATCATAACGACGAGAAATTTATTTTGAAAGGAGTTAGAATGTATATATTTATTTAGATCGTCGTTAGAATATAAATATTTTATTTTAATTATAAAAGGAATTGAAAATGGCGCGGTAGTTCGATAATTCGATTTCAAACTTCAAATGAATGTACAAGATTCAAAATAAACCGGATTTTAGCAAAACCCAAAATATTAGAATCTATTTGAGAATATCTTTCCAACGAATCCAAAAAATTAGGATTTCATAGCGGGAATAAAAAGTTATGCCTAGTTGAAAATTCAGAATAGTCGTGGTGGAATTCTGGCCCTTAAAATTGGAAATTTTGCAAACGACCTTCATTTTCGTCGAAACCACTTTTGTTGGATCCGGGATGTCTAGTTATTGCTAGGTTTCAAAATTCATAATTTTTGAAATCAATATGTGAGCGTGGCAAAAGAAAACGTGTTTTGACAGTTTCAGTCAATTTCGATCGACCGGAAAATGGCCATTTTTGAAACGGTCTTCAAATTTGATGAAATGAGTTTTGTTAGAACCGTATCGTCAATACGAAGCTAGAAATAATTTTTCTGGAATTTTTAGAGTCCGTATGTGGCCCCGGTAAATTGAAATTTACGTTTAAATTAAATATATATTGATCTATTTTGTAATTTGAATGAAAACTGTTCTTAACAACCGAATTGGCTCACAAAACATATCCCATTGTGTTCGGAATGGGGGTAGTACGCTAGGGGCAATAGTCGTTGAGCCTCGTTTGGGGTTCAAGAGAAAAGTCAACTTTATATGAGAATAAAATAAAATATATATTATATAATACTCTCTCCCCCTTTTTCCTCTTCTCTTTCTCTCCGTTCAGAAATTGAAATAAGAAAAACAAACGACGAACGATGGGGGGCAGGGACCACCGCCGCCGCTGCCACCTGGGCCGCCGCGCCTCAGGCGCCGTGTAACAACCCGGAAAATCTGAACCAGTTTAAATTTTTTATTTTGGCAATTTTGATGAATTTTGAATATTTAAAATGAATTATTTTAAATAATATCGACGAGAAATTTATTTTGAAAGGAGTTAGAACGTATATATTTATTTAGATCGTCGTTAGAATATGAATATTTTATTTTAATTATAAAAGGAATTGAAAATGGCGCGGTAGTTCGATAATTCGATTTCAAACTTTAAATGAATGTACAGGATTCAAAATAAACCGGATTTTAGCGAAACCAAAAATATTGGAATCTATTTGATAATATCTTTCCAAAGAATCCGAAAAATTAGGATTTCATAGCGGGAATCAAAAGATATGTCCAAATGAAAATTCAGAATAGTCGCTATGGAATTCTGGCCCTTAAAAGTGGCCATTTTACAAACGACCTCGGTTTTCGACGAAACCACTTTTGTTGGATCCGGGATGTCTAATTATTGCTAGGTTTCAAATATCATAATTTTTCGAATCAATATGTGAGCGTGGCAAAGGAAAACGCGTTTGACCAGTTTTAGTTGATTTTAATCGACTGGAAAATGGTGGTTTTTCTAACGGTCTCGGAATTTGATGAAATTCGTTTTGTTAGGACCGTATCGTCAAAACGAAGCTAGAAATAATTTTTCTGGAATTTTTAGAGTTAGTATGTGACCCCAGTAAATTGAAATGTACGTTCAATTTGAATATATAAAGATTTATATTTTAAATTCAACGGAAACTGATCGTAACGATCGAATTGGCCTACGTGACATATCCCATTGTGTTCGGAATAGGGGTCATTAGCTAGGGGCGACAGTCGTTGGAGTCGATTCGGGATTCGTATGAAAATCCTACCTTTTGGAATTTACATATATATATATATCATTACACCCCCAACAGCCTAAACCTAAATCATTAAAACCCGCACCCCATTTTTGAAATGAAAACCACTCGTCGTCCTCCCTTCTGCAGCCAACCGCCGCGCCACTCATCACCACCTCACCGTCGTTCCTGTCAGCCACTACATCCCCGAGCCCCCTCCTCCAATCGCACATCCTCCCTCCTCGCGAAGACCGCACCCCCTCACGCCCAAATCGACATGCCACCAAACCCTACCCGCCACCTTCCACCTGCTGCCCCACCTCCGACGCCCTCAACTCCGCTGTCAGCTCCCCTTTGCCTTAAACCGACGATGAAGCGCCTCTCCTCCGCCTTGAACGCATGGCAGCAGCCCCACCCCCGATTAAAAACAGTAAGCTTCTACCTTTTTCCTTTATTATTTGTTTAAGCATTAAAAATATGATTTTACAGATTAAAAATATGATTTTTCTACACTATAAAATTCTGATTTTACTTGGAGGAAAGATTAGATTTTTATCGCATAAAAGATTAGATTTTTATACGTATAAAGCAATGTGAAAAAAATCGATTTTTATATGAATAGAGAATATAGAATCTTTATTTATATGATTAGAGAATAAAAATAGAATTTTTGTTCATATGAAAGCGGAGTAAAAATATGACTTTTATTCGTATGAAGTAGCGAATAGAAAAATAGGATTTTTAACATAAAAATATAATTTTTATATTATAGAAAGGTTAAAATTATAATTTTTATATTATAGAATGAATAAAAATATGATCTTTATTGTTGGGAAGGCGATGTGAAAATATAATTTTTATTTTTAAAAAAAGCGCTACAAAATATAAATTTTTATAAGGTAGAGAATATAGAAATACGATTTTTATATATATAGCGAAATAAAAATCTGATTTTTATCCATATAGCGTTGGAATAAGAATGTGATTTTTAATGTGAACAGCGTGACAAGGATTATGTTGGAAGTACGGGAAGATCCAGATGTTCAGAAATTTAGAATTAAAACTGACGGAGTGGAACCCCAATGTGAGAACTTCTCACTTTAAATTTCATTTTCTAGTTAAAAATATATACTAGGATGCAGATGGTGCTTAGCAGCACCCGACACCCGTCGTCCACAGACCATGGACGGCTTGTTTGTTTAGTTAATTGTTTGGTGATTGATTTATTTGTTTGGTTGATAAATTTGATTGAATTGATTGTGTGATGGGAAATGAAATAAAATATTTATATAGTTGAAAATATTTTATCGTTAAAAATATAATTTTTAACGTGAATGTGAATAAATAAATATTCATTTACAAACCGGACGGTTTGTTTATGAACACCTATTTGACTGATATTGATTGGGATGGTAAATTTTACACGTCGCCCAACTGCACAAATAAAATCTGTGTTTGTTGATTTGAAACCCCACACGGGGTGCTGGGATGATTTTTGACATACACTAATCCCAATTATTTAGTTGTATGTCGATCGATTGCTCACAGACTGTGTGAGCGTTAATTATTTATATTTGATGCTTATGCAGTTGCATGGTGCACTTTGGATGATGATTGATTATTTATCGTTGCTATTATATACATGTGTTGTGTGGAATCCATATAATTAACATTATATGGTAATTGATTGGGCCTCATTCCAATTGGGAAAATAAAGAACATTATAGAATAAAGGTTCATGTGTTGACAGTACTCATCCGTTGAGATTAGTCATGTGTTGAACGAAATATTTTAACAATAAAATTTACATCTTTATCATATATAAAATTAGAAACTAACTGGAAAATAGATAAGATGAGTGGTCTCTTGGATATTGATCTGATGTTGGTTTCGGCCTTCGAGTTTAATATTTAGGGAATCGTTCTCTTACTAATTTACGGTTGGAGTCTGATTTGAAATCAAACGATAGATACCATAATTTTTATAAAATATATTAAATAACAAAAACAGTCGCGTGTTGACAGTACTCATCCGTTGAGATTAGTCATGTATTGAAAGAAATATAGATTCGTTTGTTGAATAGAATAACGAAGTTATTGAAAAATATAAAGCCGTGTTGATTAGAGATGCGCTATTTTGACGCGAACGATATTTATATCGATTATATTCGTTTTTATAATGAATATTGAAAAGAGATAAAAATTGAACTGAATAGAAAACGAATTCGAATTAAATTGAATAGAAAACGAATTCGAATTGAATTGAATAGAAAACGAATTCGAATTGAATTGAATAGAAAACGTATTCGAATTGAATTGAATAGAAAACGAATTAGAATTGAATTGAATATAAAAGGAATTCGAATTGAATTGAATAGAAAACGAATTCAGAATTGAATTGAATTCAATTGAAAACGAACTGAAATTGAATTGAAATCGATTTGAATTGAAATCAAATAGAAATGAAGGTAAAAGGATTTATAACGGAAAATTCAATTTTGATTTGAATTTGAAATGAAAGTTGAAATTGTTTTTGAAACAAATTTGAAACGATTTATAAAATTCGTTTTAAAAAGGAAATCGATGAAATATATATAATATATATAATGGCCTGAATAGAACGCGCCGCGCCGCGGCAGTTCGTAAATTTCGACCATTGACTTCGAACGGACATTACGGGAGATCCGACCGTCGGATTCTCCTAAAACCGGAACTGTTGGGTTTGTATCGAAAAGAGCTTTCTAACGAATATTAGAAATTTGAAATCTAATGGCTGGATTTGGAGATACGTCCAAATCAAATTTGGAAAAGGTCGCTGTAAGTGCAGTTCGATGGCCGTTATTGGAAATCGACTGTACGGGCCTTGATAAAATTATCAAAAATATTAATAATTTGTGTAAAATCATAAGAAATGATTCGTGAAGAACTGGGATGAAAAATCCCACATTTGTAAAGATAAAAATAGATTTTTATCGAAATGAACTAGTTTTGAACTAAAGTTAAAACCCGATTATTTTTAAATAAATAAATTGGATTTGAAAGGGGTTTTAAATAATCGGAATTTCTATTATAGTTGATTGGAATTGAATTAGAATTGATTTGTGAGTTTATCGTGAACGGTGTTTTAAAATAACACTTGTTCTTTAACCCGACAATAAATAGAATGTGATTTGGGTTTATCGTGAACTGTGTTTTAAATGACATTAGTTCTTTAACCCAGTAAAGGGAGTTTTAATGAATCTGCAATTAGATTGAAATGTGAATTGATAATTTAAATTATCAAATTTGGAAAATGAGCAAGAATGGAGTATCACCAGTTTTGCTCCAAGCGATAGTTAAATCTTTAATTAGATTTGAATGTGAAATGGTAATTAATTTAACCGATAACACCGTGGTATTAGATATGGAGTATTACCAGTTTTACTTCATGGGATGAATAGGTTGGGATTGGAAAATAAAATAAATAATTACTTCGGTGTGGTTCGCTAATCACGACTAGTTTGGAAAACCATAATTTGGTTTGAAATGATATCCAAAGGATGATTAAAGAATAAATTTTAAAGAATTCATCTTTGATAAAATTAATGGGAAACTTTCCCTAAGAATGTGAAATTTAGGAACTAACTGGGGATCAGTTAAGTAGAATGGTTTCCTGGATATTGATCTGATGTTGGTTTCGGCCTTCGGGGTTAATATTTGGGGAATTGTTCTCTTGCTAATATACAGTTTGTGACTGATGAATTGGAATGAGGCGTATGTTGTGTTTGTGTAACATTTGTTTATTATATACGCAGGTTATTCGGAAAGGCCGGGTTTATACCCATTCTGAATAACCGATTCGACGAAATGTCGAAGATGAAGATGGGGGTCGAAGACCGGAAGTCTTCACATCGTTTGGGTGATTACTGATGATCTTGATTGGGCTGTACACCCAAGAGGAGGGAATCAGTTGGTGATCGTCTAGACGTACTTGGAGATCGATGGATATGCGAGGAAAGTGCCTCCGATTTCGTTCAGACCCAGAATGAACTTGTAAATGGACTGTGTGTCTGACATTGGATTTTATTCTGTATTAATTGATCTCTATTAAATATACATTTGTTTGGCGGCGGAGAATTTATTCTTTTGCTTAACGCCCTTCTCTGAGACGTACGAGCTCAGAGGTTGTATATCGATGGACATCAGTCGCATGACATGAATTGCTTGTGTGGCACGCCTAAGTGGCAATTGATCAAGGCTTCTGTTGAAAAGCAAAGTCTTGTGGTTGATGATCAAAGCACGGCCTGTGTGGCGCAGCTTTGTGTATAACGTGAATTCGCGAGCCTCACACCTCGGTATGAGTCAAAAACGGGATAAGGACTGCGGGGAGAGCACGATGTTTCTTTCTAGCTATGGGTGGTGTCAGTGCTTAAACTGGCTGACATTTATATATATTTTTACCTATGTGGTTGTTGGAATGAGGCGCCTCGATTTTAGGTCTGTTAGGACCGAGAAACGTGTGTTCAGGAATAATTAATCCTCAAACGTAAGGGAGGACCGGCCCTGAAGTATCCAGGGGTTACCCAGAGTATGTAGTCCTGAGGCATTTGCTAGAGTGTCTCGAAGCGGAGAGGAGCTTGCCCCTTGGCTCGACTCATGACGGAAATCCAATTTCCAATACAGGATATTTCGATTTTAATTGTAGAACCTAGTATGGTGACATAGTGGGATGGGGCACTTATGCCGTCTATGATTGATACTTATGATTGAAATTGTTTTGAAACACTATACACTTATAATAGTATCTAATTATTTGTTTTAAACGTACCAAGCATGTTTTGTTGTTAAAAGGTAAAACCCTATCCTCCGGCTTGCGTTGCATTATGTGATGGGACCTGGGTCTTATAATAGCTTCATTTTTCGAAAAAGCATTGCGTTGTTTATTCTAAGCACTAGTATTCTTGGGAGAAAACCCATTCCGTGTTATACGGCGTGGTTCCTTGAATTACTCTCTTTTAAAGTAAAGTTTTAAATAACTGTTTTAGTTCTCACACCAGTCACATGACTGACCTGGAGTTTATTGTTTTAACCTAAACTCTAGGTGCCCCTATTTTCGACACGGGCAACTAGTACTTTTGGTTTTGCAGATTTATATTCACAGGATCCTGATTTACAGCTGGAACGATGCTCGGAAAGCTCTGTATCCGTGTATTACTTTCAGTTGTGTTTTATATTGTTTTTCCGCTGCTATGTAATTTATTGTAATCTCTGATATTTTTCTGTTGTATAATATTTATTCATACTCTGTATATTCTTGTATTCTGATGGAATTGTTGTAATAAACATTGAAATGTTCTTCTGTTTGCGTTCTGATTCGTCTTGTCCTCAATTCAATCTGTGCTTTTCTTCACGGGGAAGTTCGGGTCGTGCCACGCCGCACCCCCTCCTCTTCTCGCCCTCCTCTCTTCCCTCTTCCCCCCATCTTAGCCGTGAAACCCTAGGCCACCCACAGCCCAACCTCCGATCGTCGCACCCCTACCACCACCTCCCCAACCCTGCGCCGCCACCCACAGCCCTGCGCCACCCCCCAACACCCCCATCTCCGACCCCGGGTTCTCCACCAATTAAAAATCCGATTTTTAATATTTCTTGTTAGCAAGTAACACCTCAGCTCCATCTCCGAAACCCTAGCCTCGCCTGCGCCGCTACCGGAAGTCCCTCCGACCACCAACAGCGATGAGGAACCCTCTTTCCCCCTTCGAACAGAGAATGTAAGTTTTTAAATTAATTTATTTAGAGAATTAAGTTATTTATTTAGATTAGTTTAGTTTAAACAAGGATAAAAATTAGATTTTTATATATGTATGATAATAAAAATTAGATTTTTATATATGTATGAAAATAAAAATTAGATTTTTATATATGTATGATAATAAAAATTAGATTTTTTATATATGTATGATAATGAAATTAAGGCTTTTATACATGTGGATTAGAAATAAAAAAAATAATATTTATAATATATGTTGAAATAAAAATGTGATTTTTATTCGGTTGAGATAAAAATGTGATTTTTAACATAATACCGTGTGAAACAGATCACGTTGGAAACAAGACGAAGATTTCCTACATATGAAGAGTCATGGCATTTGGTTTAGCTCTAGGTGAGAACTCCTCACTTTTATTTTAATTTCTATTTTGAAATATATACTAGGATGCAGACGGTGCTTAGCAGCACCCGACACCCGTCGTCCACAGACCATGGATGACTTGTTTGTTTGATTGATGTGTTGTGAAATTTTATTGTGTGATGTGGAATGTATAAATATTTTATAGTTAAAAATATAATTTTTAACGTGTATATAAAATAAATATTTATAAACAAATCAGACGATTTGTTTATGTACACCCATTTGACTGATATTGATTGGGACGATAAATTTTACACATCGCCCAACTGTACAAATAAAAATCTGTGTTTCTTGATTGGAAACCCCACACGGGTGTTGGGATGATATTTGGCGTACACTAATCCCAATTATTTAGCTTTATGTCGATCGATTGGTTGACAGACTGTGTAAGCGTTAATTATTTATATTTAATGCTTATGCACTTGTGTGGTGCACTTTGGATGATGGTTGATGATTTATCGTTGCTATTATAAACATGTATTGTAGGGAATCCATATAATTAACATTATATGGTAATTGATTGGGCCTCATTCCAATTCGGAAAATAAAGAATAAAGGAAAATTCATGTGTTGAATATAATATATATTCATGTGTTGAATAAAAGAAAATTCATGTGTTGAATAAAATATATATTCATGTGTTGAATAAAAGACAATTCATATGTTGAACGAAATATTTATAAAATAAAGTTCACATTTTTATTGCAAGTAAGAATTAATAAATATTCATGTGTTGAATAAAGTATATATTCATTTGTTGAATAGAATAACGAAGTTATTGAAGTATATAAAGACTTGTTGGTTAGATTGACGCCATTTTGACGTGAACAATATTTATATCGATTTTATTTATTTTTATAATGAATATCGAAAAGGAATTGATTTCAAAATCTAATGTTTTGAAAATATTATCATTTATATATCAATGATATGGAATATTCAATTTTGATTAGAAATTGAATAGGAAGTTGAAATCGTTTTGAAAACGAATTTAAAACAATTTATAAAATACGTTTTGAAAGGAAATCGATGAAATATATAATATATATATTATATATATAATGGCCTGAATAGAACGCGTCGCGCCGCGACAGTTCGCCAATTTCGGCCAGTGACTTCGAATGGACATTATGGGAGATCAGACCGTCGGATTCTCCAAAAACAGGAACCATTAGGTTTGTATCGAAAAGAGATTTCTAATGACTATTAGAGATTTGAAATCTAACAGTTGGTTTTGGAGTTATATCCAAATCAAATTTGGAAAAGGTCGCTGTAAGTGCAGTTCGATGGCCGTTTATGGCAATCGATTGTACGGGCCTTGATAAAATTATTAAAAATATCGATAATTAGTGTAAAATCATAAGAAATGATTTGGAAAGAATTGGGATGAAAAATTCCATATTTGAAAAGATAAAAATAGTTTTTTTATCGAAATGAACTAGTTTTGAACTAGAATTATAATCCATTTATTTTTGAAATAAATAAATTGGATTTGAAAGGGTTTTAAAAGTAACCAGAATTTCCAATAATTGAATTGGAACGGATTTGAATCGAAATTGTCTTTGGAATATTTCGATGTTGGATTTCGTGATTGTACAGATATTGTTATGGAAATTTGAAAGATATATTTATATCGTTATTTCCAATTACGATATTTGTTGGTCGTAGAATTTGATATTGAATATAAGCCGATATATTTTCTATTCAGAGCCTTGTATTTAATATCAAATGAGATTTGGGTTTGTCATTAATGGTGTCTTCATTAACATTATTCTTAAGCCCAGTTGAGAAAAAGATTAAATCTTTTTATTTAGATTTAATGAAGTATACAATTAAATAATATTTAATTGGATTTGAATTGGAATTGAATTGGAATTGATTTTTGGGTTTATCGTGAACAGTGTTTTAAATAACACTTGTTCTCTAACCCGATAATTAATGGAATGTGAATTGGGTTTATCGTGAACTGTGTTTCAATGACATTCGTTCTTTAACCCGATTTACGGTGAAATGTGATTTGGAATTTATAAATCTTTTGTTAAGATTTAAAGGAGATTTTCCAAAGTAAAGTTTTCCAATTTAATGAAATAAATTGGAATGGAGTGGAATTCGATTTGGAAATAATCGAAGTGAATTTTTTGTGGATGAGGACTTCTAATATATATATGGAATTTAAAAGGCTTTGCCGTTATTCCATTTATATTATTAGTCGGATATGGAAGTTTATATCGATTATATATATCGATTTGTTTTCGATGAAGATTCCATTGTTAATGGAATGTAATTTTAGGTTGTCGTGAATGGTATCTTTAATAATAATATTCTTAGATCCAACGGAGTTAAGAAAATCAGAAACTAACTGGAGATTAGTTAAATTGAATGGTTTCCTGGGTATTGATCTGATGTTGGTTTCAGCCTTCGGGGTTATTACTTAGGGAATTGTTCACTTGTTAATTTACGGTTAAAGGCTGATGGAATAGAATGGGATTTTGGGTTTATCATGAACCGTGTTTTAAATGACATTGATTCTTTAACCTAGTTAAAGACAGGATATGATTTTCCAAGTTAAATAATCATTAATATTGATTTTTGGGAATATTAAAACCAAGTGGAGTTTTAATGAATCTTTAATTAGATTGAAATGATCGAAAATGGAGTATCACCAGTTTTTCTCCAGGCGATAGTTAAATCATTAATTAGATTTGAACATGAAATGGTAATTGAATTTACCGATAACACCGTGGTGTTAGATATGAAGTATTACCAGTTTTACTTCATGGGATGAATAGGTTGGGATTGGGAAATGTAAAACAAATGATTACTTCGGTAAGGTTCGTTAATCCCGACTAGTTTGGATAAACCATAATTTGGTTTGGATTGAAATCCAAAAGAAGATTAAAGAATAAATTTAAAAGAATTTATCTTTGATAAAATTAATGGGAACCTTTCCCTATAGATGTGAATATTTGAATAAAAGAATATTCTGAATTGGAATGAGGTGTATGTTGTGTTTGTGTAACACTTGTTTATTATATACGTGAGTTATTTAGAAAGACCGGGTTTATCCCATTCTGAATAATTGATTCGACGAGGTGACGAGGATGAAGACGGTGGTCGAAGACCGGAGGTCTTTACGTCGTTTGGATAATTACTGATGATCTTGATTGGGCTGTACACCCAAGAGGAAGGAATCAGTTGGTGATCGTCCAGACGTACTTGGAGATCGATGGATATGCGAGGTACAAGGTGCCTCCGGTTTCGTTCAGACCCAGAACGGACTTGTAAATGGACTGTGTGTCTGACATTGGATACCATTCTGTGTGATTGATGGATATCGGTTGCATGGAGTGGTTTCCCTGTGTGGCATGCTAAGATGCAAATGATCAAGGCTTCTGTTGAAAAACAGAGTCTTGTAGTTGATGATCAAAGAACGGCCTTTGTGGCATAGCTTTGTGTAGCGTTAATTTGCGAGCCTCACACCCCGGTTGTGAACCAGAAACGGGAGAGGACATCAGGGAGGGCATGCGTTTCCTTCTAGCTAGGGTGGTGTCAATGACCTACCAGCCCTGACATTTATATTATTTTCACCTGTGTGGTTGTTGGATTGCGAGGCGCCTCGGATATATCGATGACTATGTGGATCCGATGGAGTCATAGGACTCATTTACGCCCCAAAGGGCGGGGAAACGCAGTGTTCAGGCATAATAATCCACATCGAGTGGACCGGCCCTGACGATCCAAGGCTTGCCTGCGCGCTTGCCTGAGACAAGGGCTAGATTGTCTCGAATTCGGTAAGGACGATCCCTTGCCTTGGTTCACAGATGGAAATCCAACTTCCAATACGTCACAATTGCGGTTTTGATTGTAGAACCTAGTATTGGCGACATGATATATGGTACCCATGCCATCTAGGATTGATACATTTATATTTGAAGTTGTTTTATACACTATGCACTTATAATAGTATCAAATGATTTGTTTTAACGTATCGAGCATTCTTTGGCTATTATAAGGTAAAACCCTATCCTCCGGCTTGTGTTGAATTGTGTGATGGGACCTGGGTCTTATAATAGCTTCATTGTTCTTTATTTAGCATTGCGCTGTTGTTTTATGCACTGGTGTTCTTGGAAGGAAACCCGTTCCGTGTTATACGGCGTGGTCCCTTGATTTACCTAACTTGAAAATAAAGATTAATAACTGTTTTAGTTCTCACACCAGTCACATGACTGACCTGGAGTTTATTGTTTTAACCTAAACTCTGGGTGTCCTTATTTTCCACGGGCAGCTAGTAGTTTTGGTTTTGCAGATTTATATTCAAAGGGTCCTGCTACAGGTGGAATGATATTCGGAAAGCTCTGTACCCGTGTATCTTTTTCAGTTGTGTTTGTATTATTTTTCCGCTGCTATGTAATGTATTGTAATCTCTGATATTTAGTAAATGTGTAATATTTATTCATACTCTGTATATTCTTGTATTTTGATGAAATTGTTGTAATAAGCGATGAAATGTTCTTCTGTTTGTCTTCCGATGTGGCTTGTTCTCAGTACGATCCGTGCTTTCCTTCACAGGGATATTCGGGTCGTAACAGAATTTTGAGCTCTTCGAATCCGTATTAAGATGATCGTGTTTAGTGAGGCGTGTTACTCGATTCTTGTACCCAAACCCGGCACGTTCACGGGCGGTTCTAGGCCGAGGGGGGTGATCGATCATCGCCGTGCTCACGGTGATAGAAGAGGCGATGGAGGTCTTCAAGGTGGTGAGGGGAGAGCTGGGTCCGGCAGTCCCTAGCGATGGTTGCGGCGCTAGTTTTGGGTCCAGCAAGTTCAACAATAATCAGAATGAGGAAGGGTTCAATCTCTTATTTATTTAATTAAATAATTTTTAATTATTAACTAATGTAATTAATATTTAAAAGAGTATAACTTGTGCATACAGAAACGAAACTGAACGATTTTCGTTGCGTTGGAACCCTCTAATCGAGCACTACAACATGGAGCAGACCAAAACTGAAACAAAGGCCATTTGGATTTTTGATAAAATTAAACAACTGCTTAATTTTATTAAAAATACAATCATTATATGAACGATTTCTGAAACGGACCAATGTAAGAACTCTTTCTCACTCAAATTATTTTACAGTTAAATATATTCTATGTTGCAGATGGGGCTTAGTAGCCCCCGACACTATTTATTGTACAAACCATTGTTGTTTGTTTGGATTGTATTGTGGAAATTTGAATTGTGATTGTAAAATTGATTGTGTGATTGTTTAAATTGGTTGTGATTATTGTATAAGGCGCGAGCCAGTATCAGGAGAGGGGTAATGCTAGACGTTACTTCGGTTCTAATATCGCGTTGTTATAATGCCGAAATTTTCTAAAATAAATATTTATTCATTAAAAATCTTATTTTTAATTTTTATATGAACTGTATAAAATATTCATGTGTTGAATAAACTGTTTGAACAATAAAAATATTATTTTTATTGAATGTATGAACTATTAAAAATATTCATATATTGAAATAAATATTTTACCGTTAAAAATATAATTTTTAACGTATACATGAACGACATAAATTCTCCTAAAATGAAAATAAATATTCATTTACAAATCGGACGATTTGTTTATGTACACCCATTTAACTGTATTGATTGAGGCGATAAATTTTACACAGCGCCCAACTACACAAATAATATTCAGTATTTGTTGGTTGAAACCCCACATAGGAATTGGGATGATATTTGACATACACTAATCCCAATTGTTTAGTTGTATGTCAATCAATTGATTGACAAACTGCTGTAAGCTTAATTATTTATTTTTAATGCTTATGCAGTTGTGTGATGCACTCTAGATGATGGTTGTTTGTTTATCATTGTTGGTATGTACATATGTTGTATAAAATACATATAAATAACATTATATGGTAATTGATTGGGTATGATTCCAATTCAAAAAGAACGAATATTTTAAAATAACGAATATTTTAAAATAATATCCAGTGAAGGATTAAAACGTGAATTTGATGTCCGATTTTGGATGGACACGAAAATAATGAAATGTGTGAAGTCGTGTTGATTAGATTTGACGCGAACGATATTTGTATCGATTTTATTCATTTTTATAATGAATATCGAAAACGAAATGATTTCAAAATCAGATATTTTGAAACTATTATCATTTAAATATTATAATGATAAGGAGTATTCAATTTTGATTTAAAATTGAAATGAAAGTGGGAATCATTTAAAACGAATTTATAAATGATTTATAAAATACGTTTTAAATGGGAATCGATGGAATATATATAATATATATTATACATATTTAATGGCCTGAATAGAACGCGCCACGCCGCGACCGTTCGTGAATTTCGACAATTGACTTCGAATTGACATTACAGGAGAACTGACCGTCAGATTATCCTAAAACCAGAACCATTGGGTTCGTATTGAAAAGAGCTTTCCAATGAACATAAGAGATTTGAAATCTAATGGTTAGATTTGGAATTATATCCAAATCAAATTTGGAAAAGGTCACTGTAAGTGTAGTTAGATGACTGTTTATGGAAATCGACTTAAAGGGCCTTAATAAAATTATTAAAAATATTAATAATTTGTGTAAAATCATAATAAATGATTTGAAAACAATTAGGATGAAAAATTACATATTTGAAAAGATAAAAATATATTTTTATCAAAATGAACTAGTTATTAACTAGAAAAATAACCCAATGGTTTTAAACAAATAAATTGGATAGGGAAATGGTTTTAAAATAAGCAGAATTTTCCAACAAATAAATTGGAATGGATTTGAATGGAAATAATCTTCGGAATATTTCGATATTGGACTCCATGATTATACGGATATTGTAGAGGAATTTGGAAGATATATATCGTTATTTCCAATACGATATTTGTTGACTTCAGAATTTGATATTGAATATAAGCCGATATGATTTCTATTCAGAGCCTTGTATTTAGTATCAAATTAGATTTTGGGTTGTCGTGAATGGTTTTTTTATTAACAATGTTCTTAAACCCAGTTGAGAAAAGAATAAATCTTTAAATTAAGATTTAGTGAAGTTTTCCAATTAATTAATATTTAATTGGAATTGAATTAAAAATTGGATTTTGGGATTATCATGAATGGCGTTTTAAATAACACTTGTTCTTTAACCCAATTAATAGTGAAGAATATGATTTGGAATTTATAATCTTTTATTTAAGATTAATGGATTTTTCTAAAGTAAAGTTTTCCAATTTAATATATTAAATTGGAATTGAATGGAATTGGATTTGGTAATAATCAAAGTGAGCTTCTGTGGTGGAAGACTGTTTATATATGTGGAATTTAAATGGCTTTGTCCTTATTCCATTTATATTATTAGTCGGATACGGAAATTGATATCGATATACATTGATCTGTTTCCCGTGACGATTCTGTGGTTAATGGAATGTGATTTTGGGTTTATCGTGAACTGTGTTTTAAATGACATTAGTTCTTTAACCTAGTAAAAGACAGGATTACATGTATAACATTGTATTTCGAACTGTATTGTTGATCTCTGCTAAATATATATCTGTTTAGTGGCGGAGAATTTATTTTCTTGCTTAACACCCTTCTTTGAAATGTATGAGCTTAGAGGTTTAGATATCGGCAGAAATCAATGGTACGATGTAGATTGTCGATGCAGCATGTTTGATTTCCCAAAGTCAAATAATCATTAATAATTATTTTTGGGAAGATTAAAACTAAGTGGAGTTTTAATGAGTCTTTAATTAGACTGAAATGTGATTGTGATAATTTAAATTATCAAATTTGGGAAATGATCAAAAATGGAGTATCGCTTATTTTGCTCCAAGCGATAGCTTAATCTTTAATTAGATTTGAATGTGAAGTGGTAATTAAATTTACTGATAACACCGTGGTGTTAGATATGGAGTATTACCAGTTTTTCTCTATGGGATGAATAGTTTGTGATTGGGATTAATAAATAAATGATTACTTTGGTAAGGCTCGATAATCCCGACTAGTTGATAAACCTTAATTTGGTTTAGAATTGATATCCGGAGGAAGATTAAAGTATAAATATAAAAGAATTTATATTTGATAAAATTAATGGGAACCTTTTCCAAAGGATATGAATATTTGAATAAAAGAATATTCTGAATTGGAATGAGGTGTATGTTGTGTTTTTGTAGCACTTGATTATAAGATACGTGAATTGTTCAGAAAGGCCGGGTTTATACCCATTCTGAATAATTGATTCGACAATAAGTCGACGATGAAGACGGTGGTTGAAGACCGGAGTTCTTCACATCGTTTGGATGATTACTGATGTCTTGATTGGGTTGTACACCCAAGACAAGGTAATAAGTGGTGATTGTCCAGACGTACTTGGAGATCAACCAAATATGCGAGGACCTCTATCCTATATTGGACATATGAGACGAGGAATAAGGTGCCTTCGGTTCCGTTCAGACCCAGAATGAACTTGTAAATGGATGTGTGTCTAACATTGGATTTTATTCTGTGTTGATTGATTTCTATTAAATATATATTTGTTTGGTGGCGGAGAATTTATTCTCTTGCTTAACACCCTTCTCTGTGACATACGAGCTTAGAGGTTATATATCGATAGACATCAATCGCATGGCGTGAATTGTTAGTGTGGAATGCAGAGATGTCGTGATCAAGGCTTCTATTGAAAAGCAAAGTCTTGTGGTTGATGATCAAAGCACGGCTTTAAATAGCATAGCTTTGTGTATAGCGTTAATTCGCAAGCCTCACGCCTCGTTATGAGTTAAAAACAGGATAAAGGACGCAGTGAGTGCATGACGTTTCTTTCTAGCTATGGGTGGTGTCATGGCATGGAGCTCAAATATTTATACTTTTACTATGTGGTTGATGGATAGCGAGGCGCCTCAGATATATTGGTCACTACGGGGCCGATTGATAGGTCCAATAGGACCGGAAAACGTGTTTTCAGGAATAACCAATCCACTAATGTAAGTGTGGACCGGCACTGCAGGATCCAAGGGTTTCCCAGAGTGTGTAATCCTGAGGCATTTGCTAGAGTGCCTCGAAGCCGGCGAGGAGTACATCCCTTGCCTCGACTCATGACAGAAATCCAATTTCCATTACGTGACATTGCAGTTTTAATTGTAGAGCCTAGTATGGCGACATGATATATGGTACCCATGTCGTCTATAATTGATAGATTTATATTTGAAGTTTTTTTTGACACTATACACTTATAGTAATATCAAAATGATTTGTTTTAAACGGACCAAGCATGTTTGGTTGTTATAGGGGAAAACTCTATCCTCCAGCTTGCGTTGCATTATGTGATGGGACCTGAGTGTTATAATAACTTCATTTTTCGAAAAGCATTACGCTGTTTGCTTTATGCACTGGTATTCTTGGGAGAAAACCCGTTCCGTGTTGTACGACATGGCCCCCTAATTTACTTTATTTTTAAAGTAAAGATTTAATAATTATTTTCCGCATGGGCAGCTAGTAGTTTCGGTTTCGCAGATATTATTTTCTCAGGATCCTGGATCTACAGCTGGAGCTATATTCGAAAAGCTATGTATATGTGTATCTTTTAACTGGTTTATTAAATTTAAACTAAAATTGAAAACGCGTTTAAATTTACTACGCTTACATATTATTTCGAAAAATTATGAAATTTTAAACCTAACAATAATTTGACATTCCGGATCCAACAAAAGTGGTTTCGTCGAAAGCAGAGGTCGTTTGCAAAATAACTATTTTAAAGGATATATATATTAAAAATATATATTCCATAGCGACTATTGTAACAACCCGTATTTTTGAATAACATGTTATAATGTAAATCAAGGCAGAATTAAACTTTAAAATCTGAATCAAGGGAAACGGGCTTGGCCATTGCGTTCGACTCGGAAAAATACACGAAATAGAGTCCGAGTTTTCGAAAAACGGAGTCCGTATGACCAAGTTATGGCCCAATGAAGTTTTTAGAAAATTCCAAGCCCGAAAACCGTTCAAATTCGAATTCAAATTTAAATTACAACCAAGGCAGAATGGGCGGGAATTTTCCCGCCCCAGGCAGGGTCGACACCAGTGTCGACCCCCCCAATGGGTCGACACCCATGTCGACCCAGTGGTCGACCCCCCCTGTAGAACCCCGACCTGGTGCACCTGCTTGTCATGTTGGCTCGGTTTTGGAGGCTTGTGACGATTTTTGAGGGTTCAGATCCATCCTAGGGTTTATCCTACGGCCTAAACTACCCCTAATCTCTATAAAAAGACCCCTAAGCCTACCCTAAACCCTCACAAATCACTCGTGCCACGAAGTGCTGCCCAAATGCCAAGTGATCATGGCCTCCTTCTCCAACTCCAAGAGACTATGCATGCAAATCGGATCCGAATCGAAAGGTGCAAGCTTGCTACACCAAATCGAGGCTTGATCAACGTTGCTACGACGATTTCATGACGATTCTTCAACAAAGGAGCCACCTTTCTTCGTCAAGACGATTCATGTTCCTAGCCCTCTTGCCATGCTATGTAAGTTCTAGCTACTTCTATATCTAAACGGTAGTTTTAATGATGGCATGGAATAAAATGAGATTAAACTAAGTATGCTAGCCTATATGAACCTTGTCATGCCTCTCTTTGCTTGAACCTATGACTTTTGGCTATGCTTAGTGACTAAATCATGCTATTCATGTTATGATTAACCTAGTTTACCTTGCAAGTTTGAATCTTTATCTATGGAATGCTAGCATGAACCTTTGGGAACCATTTGACTTGTGAAACATTGGCAAAGATTGGACTTTGGGGCTTATGCATGTAAATGAACCCAAACCCCTTATGTTATCATGAATGTTTGTGGCCAAATCCCCTTATGATACTATGCATGTTTGTGGCCAAATTCCCTTATGATACTATGCATGTTTGTGGCCAAAAACCCCTTATGATGCTATGCATATTTAGAGGCCAAACTCCCTTATGATGCCATGCATATTTGTGGCCAACCCCTTCTTGACATCGTGCATGTTTTGAGGCCATTATGTAGCATAGTATCCTTACTATGTTGACTCGCTTTTACTTGGGTTGTAAAACACGATTTGGGGTAGGATAGACGAGCGTGATTATGACATGAAAATTTGATATGGGATTTCATGAAAACATGACACTCATGATACACCTAAATGGGGACATGACATGTGGGGTAAACATGGGGCTTGAAACTAGACACGGGGGTTGTAAGTGTAATATAACACTAGACCAAACATGAAAGTAGCCAACTCGAGGTTGGGTTGAGTTTGTAGCATAAATCTACCCGGACCCGCCCGGCTTAACTAGTGGCTACAAACAATAAGATCCAATGTGAGAAGTTGGTCATGTCGCGCTTAAGACCCGAGGTTAGACTAGGTTGTGGTGTAAAACTACCCGGACCCGCCCGGCTTAACTAGTAACCACAACAAGGTCTAATGTGAGAGGTTGAGAGTGCATTAATTAAATTAATGCCACATGATAAGGTTAAGTAAATTTGACTAATGACACTTAACCGATATGACACGAATGGGTAGGTTAAGTGGGACCGGGCTTGATTTCTTAATGACACTTAACCATACAAGACAATTAGGGGATAGGGTTAAGTAATTCACGCTTAACTAATCCGACTTGGTAATTAGATGGGGTTAAGTAATTTAGACTTAACTAATCTAAACATGGTAATTAGATGGGGTTAAGTAACCTACACTTAACTAAGCTAAACACGGTACTTCGATGGGGTTATATTAAACACTTAACCAATCTAAACTTGGTAATTCAATGAGGTTAAGTAGCCAATACTTAACCAACTTAACAAGATAATTTAATGGGGTTAAGTAACTTATACTTAACCAATTATACATGATCCTATACTTAACCAATCTAATATGCGGACCTAATAGGGTTAAGTCATAAGACCTTTTAAATATACTTAACCATTATGATATGATTTGGGGATGGGGTTAAGTTAACCTATACTTAACCAATCCGACTCGATAATCCGATGAGGTTAAGATAATCTGTGCTTAACCAATCTAACACGATAACCTGATAGGGTTAAGATAAACAAATACTTAACCAAGTTGACTTGATGATTTAATAGGGTTAAGTCATGAGCTTCTTGGTAAACTTAACCAACTTGTAGGGCTAGGTCTTGAACTTGAATACTTAGCCAAATCTTGATATGATTCGTAGGCAGGTTAAGTCATGAATGTAAATGGAAATACTTAACCCATTAGACAAAACCCTAGTTCAGGGGACTAGGTGGAAAGCCGGGATTAACAAGGATAACGGGAAAAGAAGCTAAGTGGTAAACCTTAGTTAAGGATAACTAAGTAATAATTCTTAGCCAAGGACATGGGACAAGTTCATAATTAGATGAGTAACCTGATACGGTAGGTCATCGCTTAGTATACGAGGAGGAGAAACTTATCTGACTTGGATAAAAAGCTCCAACGAACTGGGTGACGAAGCCGTAGCTTCGGGGGACGTGAGGGTACTCTTGGTATCCCTCTGTGAGGTGGCAGATGGTCCATGAAACCCGGCCTCACAAAGGTTAAGGTCTGCGATAGAAGAGCCAAGAGTACGCCTTGGTTGCTATGCGAGCGACCTAAAGACTGGGACGGATTAGCGTGGAGTCGACGATACTTGATTTTTGCCCTGGATAGCACGTCGCCGACTACCTACCATCTTTAGTCAATCGTGTGCGAACGGAGACAGAGAACCCCCAACAGACCATGTTCTTGCTATCAAGTCATGGGTGAGGTTGGCCCATAGGAAAGTGGGGCTATAGTGGGGCCGGGATGTGGTTCTCATACATGATTTTTCTTGGATTTCCTTTCAATAGTTGAGGGAGGGGTCACGTGGGACCATAGCCACGGGTACAAAAACAGACCTCGATATCTGCATTAGCAGACGACTTAAAACTCCCGACCGAGTTCCGTATTTCTTGATTTGCCTTGGCACGGAACTCGGATGGCACATTGAGGAACATGTGCGTCTAGACATGGAAAACGATTCACGATACATACGCGGGATAAAGGGCGCGGTTGACGGGTGGCATAATCCCTAGTGGTCCTAGGTGGCTTGAACCCAAACCGAGACACGGAAATATTCATTAGGTAGCATAATCCCTAGTGGTCCTAGGTGGCATAAATCCTAAGTGAACACGCGATAGTTCATGGTAAGGAAACATAACTAGATCAAGGGTAGCAGTCCAAAACAACTTTAAGGATAAAATGGTACTACGTTGAGGTGGTATAGATTTACATGGGAAAGCCCGTACGGCCTACGGCAAAGGACTGAACTTATACATGGAAAGAAACATACAAGTTGGGAAAACCTACATATGTTGTATATTAGGTTGACATGGACCATTACATGACATTGGGCAAGGGACATTCATAGTTAACACAAGACGCGGGTTGGGATACTAGTACGAGAGGTGCAGAGCAAATATACATGATAAATACCTTGGGATGTTGTACATGATAGATACCGTGGGATGTTATACATGATAGATACCGTGGGATGTTATACATGATAGATACCTTGGGATAGTATACTTGATAGAAACCTGACGATGTGATACCTTGATTTATCTTGACATGTAGTTTATCATGATACCTTAGCCTATCTTGCTACAGTAGTTCATCCAGTTATCTTGGTTTAGCTTATCTATTTTGTCGGCATCCTTATGTTTACTTTCAGTTTATGCATGTCATGTTACCTTTACCTGTTTTTATACTGGAAGTAGATAGGACTTACCAGTCTTTATGACTGACCCCGTTTTCTTTCGCCTCTTTGTCTTCCGTTTCCCCCCCCCCCCCAGGTTTTAGGGAGGAAATGCTGTTGTTAGTTCGGACTTCTTCTGTTGAAGGTCATCTTGTATGGCTTGGACTTTTCTTGGCTATGGCTACTTTACTATTTCACTTGGGGAATAATTTATGAAAAGGTTTCATGCTTCTTTATTATTGCAAGACAGGTTTTAATGTATTCTGATGTAAAAGGCTTTAGACCTTGTTTTATAAGGTAAATGAAATTTGTTTTACTTCCGCTGTTTTATATATGTTCTGTCTTGTAATATTTCTGTGTATGTTTACCTCGATAATGCTTCACCAAACCTAGTGCATTCCCTTTGTGAGTGACCCTAGCGGAGGTGGGGTGTTACAACTATTTTAAATTTTAAACTGGACATAACTTACAATTTGTAATATGAAATCTAAATTTTTCACATTTGTTAGAAAGATATAATTAAATAGATTCTAACGTTTCTTATTTTATTGAAATCTGATTTATTTTGCATTCTCTATAATCATTCAAATTTCAAAACCAAATTTACAAACTACCGCACCATTTCAAGTTTGTTTTAATTAAATTTTAAATTTATATGCTCTTACTTTGCTTTAAAATAAATTTCAAGTCGTTATTTATCAAAATAAATTATTTTAACATTTAAAATCCATTAAATCAATTAAAAATAAAATTTTAAATTGGTTCCAAAAATCCGAGTTCTTACAATCTCCCCCACTTAAAATCTTTTCGTTATCAAAAAGGAAGATAGAATTGAAGGTTGTTTACTTAATCAACTCAACCTTCGCTTGACTCCAGTTTTTCATCTTTTCAATTTCTAAGAACTTTCTAATTTCTCAAAATTTGGCTAACACCTTAAATTTTTGAAAATTTTCACCATAACCTCCTTTGTATGGGTTGATCGATAAAATCACAACTTGGCTCACAGGGCGCTCATTAATCAAAAAGAAAAAGAAAAAGCCAAGCGGCTCAGAAAATCATGAAACCCAATGAATATAGTAAACATGTACCTATTTGTCGGGCATACAATTTTATTTCTCTTCTTAGCTTCCATGCTATAACATGTTCAACATATATATGCATGTACATGTATCCAATTCCAAAAAAAATTCAATTCAGTTCAATATTTGACTTAGTTTACCTTTCATTTGCATATTGGTTGGATCATTCCAATATTTTAGTTAGTTGAACTAATAATCACAAATCACAACCAGCAATCAATTAGTTGACTAGCTTTTTCAAATAAATAATTTTTATATACCCAAAAATAATATTTTTTGTGCCAAATCACAAACAATAAGCTCTAACTAGGTTTTTGGTTCTCACACCAGTCAATTAGAAATATATAGATACCCCACTTCCGAAACTCGAAAATAAACACTGTTGATGTCACGACATCACAAGAATTATGCCCGGACGACTATAGTGTGATTCTATATCCATCCAGTATATTTGAGACTTCGAATACACGCTAGCTAGGCATATATGAAAAATCTTCTTATACTCGATATTCCAAATTAAATATAAAATAAAATACTCAAATACATATAATAAGATATAAAATTTCAAAACCAAATTTGTTTTTATAAATAATACTCTTCAAACTCATTCTAGGGTATTACTAACCCTATCTTTATTGAGTTACACTTATAGGATATTACTAATCCGATCTATGATGAATTCTTTCATTTGGTTCTAATGTGTCTTGTTCTCGAGCTTTGTAAAACAAAGCTCTGACACCAACTATTGCGACCCGAACTTCCTAGCCGGCCAAAACCGAACAAGAAGGCGGACTTCTTTGAGAACACGACGCATCAGAACACAAACATGAGAACATTTCATTGCTATTACAACAATTTACATCAAGGTACAAAAATCAGAGGACAAATAAATAATATACAGCGGAAATTATCAGAGATTTAAATTACAAAACAGAGGAAATATATATACATAAGTATAATATGCAGCGAAAAACATCAACTACCACTACTGAAAAAATACATGGATATAAAGCATTCTGAATATAACTCCAGCCGTAATCTAGGATCATATAAAAAGAAATATCTGCAAAAAACAAAACTATTAGCTGTCCGTGTGGAAAATATGGGTACCCAGAGTTTAGGTGGAAACAATAAACTCCGAGTCAGTCATGGGGCTGGTGTGAGAACTAAAAAAGTTATTTACTTTATTTTTATGTTGGGTAAATTAAGGGACCACGCCGTAGAACGCGGAATGGGTTTCCTCCCATGAATACCATAAAACAAAACTCGTAATGCTAAATAAAAGAACAATGAAGTTACTATAAGACTCAGATCCCAACACACAATGCAACGAATGCCGGAGGATAGAGTTCTACCTTATAATAGCCAAATATGCTTGGTATGCGAAATTTATCTTTTATTACTATTAGTGCATAGTGTAGAAATCAATTTTGAAAGTAAATGTATCATTCCTAGACGGCATAATACACCATCATAATATGTCGCCATATAGGTATACAACTAAAAACGCAAAGCTCGTATTGGAAAGTTCGATTTCCATCATGATGGCTACTGATTCGAAAGATCGATCACGTAGTGCAATACTCAACGGCTTAAGTCCAAGTCATTGGAAAACACCGTAATGTACATCCGCCCTATATCCAGGAAACAAGTATCATTGTGGCTTAAGTCCAGGTCATTGGAAAACACTTCTTACTCTGTCCTTCTTGGAATCAGAGATAAGCCCTATCCTTACTAGGGTTGGGCAACCACACCCAGCACATCTCAGTCGACCGAATCCATGACAACTCTAAAAGTTGTCGTCTATCCTCAACTCGAAAGTATATTGATCTAACCATCAATTTACCATCATGCCGGTGTGTGAGGCGCGCGAATTAATGCTACATAAAGCTATGCTACTTAAAGTTATGCTTTGATCATCAACCACAAGGCTCTGCTTTTCAATAAAAGCCTTGATCCATATATCTCAGCACGTCACATTGTCAATCCATACCATACCATTGATTTCTGCCAATATATAACCTCTAATCTCGTATGTCTCAGAGAAGGGTGTTAAGCAAGAGAATAAATTCTCCACCACCAAATAGATACGTATTTAGTAGAGATCAACGAATACAGCATAACGGAATACAATGTCAGACATAACATTCATTTCCAAGTCCGTTCGGGGTCTGAACAAAACCGGAGGCACCTTATTCCTCATCCCATATGTCCAATATAGGAGAGAGGCCCTCTCATATCCGGACCATCAACAAGTACGTCTGGACAACTACCACTATAACCCCTTCCTGAGAGCTAACCAATCCAAGGCATCAGTAGTAATCCATTCGATGTGAAGATCGTCGGTCTTGCACCGTCTTCAGTATCTTCAACTTTTAATCATCGTATCAGTTGTTCAGAATGGGTTAAACCCGGTATTTCTGAACAACTCGCGTATCTTATAATCAAGTGCTACAAAAACACATCATATGCCTCATTCCAATCCAGAATATTGTTTTATTCAAATGTTCTTTTCACAATTTAAACCAAATTAAGGTTTATCAAACTAGTCGGGATTAACGAGCCTTATCGAAGTAATCATTCTATTTTTTATCCTAATCCCAACCAATTTATCCCATGGAGCAAAACTGATAGTACTCCATATCTAACACCCTGTGTGTTATCGGTAATATTAATTACCATTTAACATTCAAATCAGATTAAAGATTTTGCAATCGCATGGAGTAAAACTGGTGGTACACCATTTCGAACATTTCTTGAGTTCGGTAAATTTAATTACCACATTCACATTTCAATCAAATTAAAGATTCATTAAAACTCCACTTAGTTTTAATCTATGAATATCATTATTTAATGATTATTCAAATTTAGGAAATAAATTATGTCTTTAACTGGGTTAAAGAACAAATGTCATTTAAAACATCGTTCATAATAAACCCAAAATCATCTTCCATCAAAAAGGAATCTACACGGAAACCATAACTGTATATAATCGATATAAATTCCCATATTAGACAAATTTAAAAAATTAAGCTAGAGAACTTTACTTTGGAAAATTTCCATTAGATCTAAATAAAAACATTTATAAATTCCAAATCATATCTTCACCGTTAATTGGTTTAAGAACAAATGTTATTTAAAACACCATTCATGATAAACCAAAAATCCAATTTCAATTCAATTCCAATTAAATATTAATTAATTGGTAAACTTCTTTAAATATTAATTAAAAGATTTATTCTTTTTTCAGCTGGGTTTAAGAGCAGTGTTATTTAAGACACCATTCACGACAAACCCAAAATCCAATTTCAATTCATTTCCAATTAAGTATTAATTAATTGGTAAACTTCACTAAATCTTAATTAAAAGATTTATTCTTTTCTCAGCTGGGTTTAAGAACAGTGTTATTTACGACACCATTCACGACAAACCCAAAATCCAATTTGATATTAAATAAAAGGCTCTGAATAGAAATCATATTGGCTTATATTCAATATCAAATTCTGAAACCAATAAATATTGTATTGGAAATAACGATATTTGTATCTTCCAAATTCATCAACAATATCCATATAATCAAAGAATCATATATCGAAATATTTCATAGATTATTTCCATTCAAATCCATTCCAATTTATATATATTGGAAAAATTCTGGTTATATCAAAACCATTTCAGTTCATTTCAATTCTTTACTTAAGTTGATAAAAAACTTATTCTGATAAACATATCTTTTATATTTACAAACATGGAATATTTCATCCTAAATCTTTCCAATTCATTTATTATGATTTCACAAATTTATTCATATTTATAATAATTTTATTAAGACCCGTACAGTTGGCTTCCAATATAGGCCACCGAACTGCATCCATAGCGACCTTTTCCAAAACTGATTTGGACATATCTTAAAATCTAACAGTTAGATTTCAAATCGCTTATTATCATTCAAAAATAATTCGTGAATGGTCGTTGTGAGATTCGTTCTATTCAAACCATTTTAATATATATATAATATATTTCGCCAATTTCCATTCAAAACATATTTTATAAAAATGTTTATAAATTCGTTTAAAAAAGATACCTAACTCCAATTCAATTTTAAATCAAAATTGAATATTCCATATTATTATAATATTAAAATGATAATATTTTCAAAATATCAGATTTTAAAATCAAATCTTTTCAATATTCATTATAAAATGAATAAAATCGATATAAAAATCGTTCGAGTTAAAATGGCGTATTTATATTTAACTTGGATTCATATTCATTTCAGTTATGAATATTTCAATATTTTCGTGTCCATCCAAAATCGGGCATCAAAATCATATTTTGATCTTCACTGAATATTATTTTGAAATATTCTTTATTTCTGAATTGGAATCAGACTTAATCAATTACCATATAATTTTATTTATATGGATTCCATACACCGCATGTATTCAAAAATAGTGATAAACAATTGTTAAACATTCGATTCACAACTAGAGTGCAATTTACAACTGTATAAGCATTGAATAATTAAATAACGCTTATAACAGTCTGTCGATCAATCGGTTGATATACAATTAAATCCAAGGGAGATGTGAATTAATTATCATCCCAGACCCGTGTGGGGTTTTCAATCATCAACAAATAATTGGGCAATGTGTAAAATTATCGTCCCAATACCGGTATGGGGTTTACATCACAATCCATGTGAATTTATTTACCGTTTAATAATAATGACATTAAAAATGTACACATCCATCATCCACCAAACAAATATTACAATCACAGGCAATCAATATATATTCAGTTATAAAAATAAATAACTATACAAAATTTTGAGTGAGAGAGTTCTCACATTGGTTTCCACTCCGCCAGCCTTTACTTGAAGATTTTATTTTTAAACTAAATTAAACAGGCATTTAATTTAGCTGAAAATTTAAACTTGCACCATTTCCGTTCTGGCCAGCTCCATGTTGTAATATTCGACTCCACGATCGCAACGCAACTGAAATCATTGAATTCAGATCTCATATGAAAAAGATACGACATTTAATACATTAATTACATAATTAAGTAATTAAATAATAATTAATTTCATTGATCCCCTTTTACCCTCTAATCCCCGTCGTTGTAATAACCCGGAAATCCGAGCCAATTTAAATTTTTTATTTTGGCAATTTTAGTGGATTTTGACTATTTAAAATGATTATTTTAAATAATAATGACGAGAAATATATTTTGAATAGAATTCGAATGTATATATTTATTTGAATCGTCGTTAGAATATAAATAATTATTTATAATTATAAAAGGAATTGAAAATGGCGCGGTAATTCGATAATTCGATTTCAAATTTCAAATTTCAAATGAATGTATAGGATTCAAAATAAACCGGATTTTAGTGAAACCAAAAATATTTGAATCTAATTGATAATATCTTTCCAACAAATCCGAAAAATTGAAATTTCATAGCGGGGATAAAAAGTTACGTCCAGTTGAAATTTCAGAATAGTCGCAATGGAATTCTAGCCCTTAAAAATGGGAATTTTGCAAACGACCTCGGTTTTTGAAGAAACCACTTTTGTTGGATCCGTGATGTCAAGTTATTGCTAGGTTTAAAAATTCGTAATTTTCTGAATCAATAAGTGAGCGCGGCAATGTTAAACGTGTTTTGTCAATTTCGATCGACCTGAAAATGGCCATTTTTCAAATGATCTCAGAATTTGACGAAACTAGTTTTGTTAGGACCGTATCGTCAATACGAAATTAGAAAATATTTTTTGAGAATTTTTAGAGTCCGTATGTGGCCCTGGTAAATTGAAATGTGCGTTCAAATTCAATATATAGATTTATATTTTGATTTTGACGAAAACTGATCGAAACAGCCAAACTGGCTTGCGATACATATCCCATTGTGTTCGGAATGGAGGTAATTAGCTATGGACGACAGTCAGTGGGTTCGTTTGCGAGTTTGAATTAAAAAGTACCTTTTTGAAATTTAATTAAATAATATATATATTTATTTATAAAAGGGCCCTCCCCTTTTTCTTCCTTCCCTCAGACTCCCCCCCTCGTGGACTTCAGATGAAAAGAAAGAAAAGAAAAAAAAAACCTAGAAGCCTGTCACCACTGTGCCTTGCCCACCGCATGGCCAGCCGCCGACGCGCTACTTCCCACCATGGTGGCCCCCCCTTCTCGTCCACCGCCGAAGCCTTGAACCCCCCCCCCCCCCCAATCGACTTCGAGCCAGAGAAGAACCCCCTCCCCCCCAACCACGCCTGACCCTAAATCGCTGTCGATCCCTCCCTACTTCGCCGAAGGCCAACACAGCACCCACCTGACCATCTCCGACGCTGTAGGCCCAACAACGCCCTCGTCCAGTCGAACCCCCTCTTCTTTGATAGGAAAAGGTGAGTTCTATTTTGTAAACCTAGTTTTTAATTCAGTTTTATTTTTATAATAACCTAGTTTAAATCAGCTTTGATGTATATAAAATATTATTTAAAAAGTCAGTTTTTATATATTTAAATAGGTTTATATAAATCAGTTTTATATATTTAAATTAATACAGAAAAGGATTTTTAAAAGAAAGAAAGGATTTTTAATACGGTAGGAATTAGATTTTTTATATGAAGGAAGTTTAGACCTTTATCATAGAGAAGATTTGATTTTCATCCTTGTAAAGATTTTATCTTTATCCTTGTAAATATTAGATTTTTACATGCGAGCAGGTGAGATTTTTAAATGTATAGAGATGATATTTTTAGAATATAAAAATATGATTTTTATATAGTTGAGATAATAAAAATGTGATTTTTATTAAGGTAGCTAATTAAAAATATGATTTTTATATAGTATAGATAATAAAAATATGATTTTTATATAGTAGAAAGAATAATAATATAATCTTTACATAGTTGAAATGATGAAGTAAAAATGAGATTTTTATATATGAAGACATAGAGTAATAAAAAAAAATTATCTATTTAGTAGCGTTGTAAAAATATAATTTTTATCTATATAGTAGCGTTGTAAAAATATAATTTTTATCTATATAGTAGCGGCATAAAAATGTGATTTTTATCCATATAGAGCGAATTAAAAATGTGGTTTTTATATGTAGTGTCTACGGACAACGAAAGTGAAAAAAGGCGAGAACGGCGAAGACTCCTACATAAGAAGAGTCGTGGCGTTTGGTTTAGCTAATCGGTGAGAACTCCTCACTTTTATTTTAATTTCTAGTTGAAATATATACTAGGATGCAGATGGTGTTTAGTAGCACCCGACACCCGTCGTCCACAGACCATGGATGACTTGTTTGTTTTATTGTTGTGTTGTGAAATTTTATTGTGTGATGTGGAATGAAATAAAATATTCTATAGTGGAAAATATTTTATAGTTAAAATATAATTTTTAACGTGTATATAAAATAAATATTTATAAACAAATTGGATGAATTGTTTATATACAATGATTTGACTGGTATTGATTGGGACGATAAATTTTACACATCGCCCAATTGCACAAATAAAATCTGTATTTGTTGATTTGAAACCCCACACGGGTATTGGGATGAGATTTGACATACACTAATCCCGATTGTTTAGTTGTATGTCAATCGATGGATTGACAGACTATGTAAGCGCTAATATTTTATATTTAATGCTTATGCAGTTGTGTGGTGCACTCTGGATGATGATTGATGATTTATCGTTGCTGTTATATACATGTGTTGTAGAAAATCCATATAATTAACATTATATGGTAATTGATTGGGCCTCATTCCAATATAGAAAATAAATTCATGTGTTGAATTGAAAAATATTCATGTGTTGAATAGAATAAACATTCATATGTTGAATAAAATCTATGTTGATTAGATTGACGCCATTTTGACGTGAACGATATTTATATCGATTTTATTCATTTTTCAATGAATATTGAAAATGATTTCAAAATTCGAATTAAATTGTGATGAACTGAAATTCGAATTAAATTGAAATGAATTGTAATTCGAATTAAATTGAAATGAATTGAAATTCGAAATGAATTGAATAGATTTGAAATTCGAATTAAATTGAAATGAATTGAAATTCGAAATAAATTGAAACTGAATTGAAATAAATTTGAAATGAAATCAAAATGAGTTTATACTGAAAAATTCGATTTTGAATTGAATTTGAAAAGGAAGTTGAAATCGTTTTGAAAACGAATTTAAAACGATTTATAAAATACGTTTTATAAAGGAAATCAACGAAATATATATAATATGTATATTATATACATATATATATATATATATATATATATATATATATGTATGTATAATGGCCTGAATAGAATGCGCCGCGCTGCGGCAGTTCGCGAATTTCAACCATTGACTTCAAATGGATATTCCGAGAGAACCGACCGTCGGATTCTCCTAAAAACCGGAACCGTTGGGTTCATATCGAAATGAACTTTCTAACGAATATTAGAGATTTGAAATCTAACAGTTGGATTTGGAATTATGTCCAAATCAAATTTGGAAACGGTCGCTGTAAGTGCAGTTCGATGGTCGTTGATGGAAATCGACTGTACGGGCCTTGATAAAATTATTAAAAATAATAATATTTTGTGTAAAATCATAAGAAATGATTTGGGAAGAATTGGGATGAAAAACTCCATATTTGAAAAGATAAAAGTAGATTTTTATCGAAATGAACTAGTTTTGAACTAGAATTATAATTCTATTTATTTTTAAAATAAATAAAGTGGATTTGAAATGGTTTTAAAAGTAACCAGAATTTCCAGTAATTGAATTGGAATGGATTTGAATCGAAATTGTCTTTGGAATATTTCGATGTTGGATTTCATGATGATACAGATATTGTTATGGGAATTTGAAAGATATATTTATATCGTTATTTCCAATACGATATTTGTTGATTTCAGAATTTGATATTGAATATAAGCCGATATATTTTCTATTCAGAGCCTTGTATTTAATACCAAATGTGATTGTGGTTTGTCATGAATGGTGTCTTCATTAACACTGTTCTTAAGCCCAGTTGAGAAAAAGATTAAATCTTTTTATTTAGATTTAATGAAGTGTACCAATTAAATAATATTTAATTGGAATTGAATTGGTCTGGGTTTATCGTGAACAGTGTTTTAAATAACACTTGTTCTTTAACCCGATAATTAACGGAATGTGATTTTGGGTTGTCGTGAACGGTATCTACAATAATACTGTTCTTAGACCCAACGGAGTTAAGAAAATCAGAAACTAACTGGATATTAGTTAAGTTGAATGATTTCTTAGGTATTAATCTAATGTTGGTTTCGGCCTTCGGGGTTAATACTTAGGGAATTGCTCACTTGCTATTTTACGGTTAAAAGCTGATAGAATGGAATGCGATTTTGGGTTTATCGTGAATAGTGTTTTAAATGACATTGATTCTTTAACCCAGTTAAAGATTAAAACTAAGTGGAGTTCCAGTGAATCTTTAATTAGATTGAAAAGATCGAGAATGGAGTATCACCAGTTTTTCTCTAGGCGATAGTTAAATCTTTAATTAGATTTGAACGTGAAATGGTAACTGAATTTACCGATAACACAGTGGTGTTAGATATGAAGTATTACCAGTTTTACTTCATGGGATGAATATGTTGGGTTTGGGAAATTAAAACAAATGATTACTTCGGTAAGGTTCGTTAATCCCGACTCGTTTGAAGTGATATTCAAAGAAAGATTAAAGAATAAATTTAAAAGAATTTATCTTTGATAAAATTAATGGGAACCTTTCCCTAAGAATGTGAAATTTATAAACTAACTGGAGGTTAGCTAAGAAGAATGGTTTCCTGGGTATTGATCTGATGTTGGTTTCGGCCTTCGGGGTAAATATTTGGGGAATTGTCCCCTTACTAATTTACGGTTAGTGACTGATGAATTGGAATGAGGCGTATGTTGTGTTTGTGTAACAATTGTTTATTATATACGCAAGTTATTCAGAAAGACCGGGTTCGACCCATTCTGAATAACTAATTCGACGTGGTGTCGAGGATGAAGACGGTGGTCGAAGACCGGAGGTCTTCACGTCGTTTGGGTGATTACTGATGACCTTGATTGGGCAGTACACCCAAGAGGAGGGAATCAGTTAGCGATCGTCCAGACGTACTTGGAGATCGATGGATATGCGGGGTACTAGGTGCCTCCGGTTTCGTTCAGACCCAGAACGAACTTGTAAATGGACTGTGTGTCTGACATTGGATTTTATTATGTTTGATTGATTTCTATTAAATATATATCTGTTTGGCGGAGGAGAATTTATTCTCTTGCTTAACGCCCTTCTCTGAGACGTACGAGATCAGAGGTTATATATTGATGGATATCAACCGCATGGAGTGAACGCCCTGTGTGGCATGCCTAAGTGGCAATTGATCACGGCTTCTGTTGAAAAGAAAAGTCTTGTGGTGATGATCAAAGCACGGCCTGTGTGGCATAGCTTTGCGTAACGTTGATTCGCGAGCCTCACACCCCGGTTGTGAACCAGAAACATGAGAAGGACCTCAGGGAGGACAAGCATTTCTTTCTAGTTAGAAGTGTCGTCAGTGGTTTTGTACGCCCTGACGAGTTTGACTTATGTGGTTGTTGCTGTTGAGAGGCGCCTCGGATATACCGGTGACTATGTGAAGCCGATGGAGTCATTTGTTGGCTCAGTTATGCCCGAAAGGGCGGGGAAACGTAGTGTTCTGGCATAATAATTCACATCGGTGGACCGACCCTGACGATCCAAGGGGCAATTGCGGCTGTTCCTGAGGGGCGGGCTAGGGCGTCTCGAATCGGTAGAGGACTATCTTTTGCCTCGGTTCACAGATGGAAATTCAACTTCCAATATGAGACATGTGCGGTTTTGATTGTTGAGCCTAGTATGGCGACATAGTGGGATGGGGCGCTTATGTCGTCTATGATTGATACTTATGATTTGAAATTGTTTTGACACTACACACTTATAGTAATAATAAAAGATGAAATTTCACGTACCAAGCATTCTTGGCTATTATAAAGTAAAAACCCTATCCTCCGGCTTGCGTTGCATTGTGTGATGGGACCTGGGTCCTATAATAGATTCATTGTTCTTTATTTAGCATTGCGCTGTTGTTTTATGCACTGTTGTTCTTGGGAGGAAACCCGTTCCGTGTTATACGGCGTGGTCCCTTGATTTACCTAACTTTAAAAAAAGATTAATAACTGTTTTAGTTCTCACACAAGTCATATGACTGACCTGGAGTTTATTGTTTTAACCTAAACTCTGGGTGCCCTTATTTTGACATGGTCAGCTAGTAGTTTTGGTTTTGCAGATTTATATTCACAGGATCCTGATTTACAGCTGGAATGATACTCGGAAAGCTCTATATCCGTGTATTACTTTCAGTTGTGTATTGTATTATTTTTCCGCTGCTATGTAATGTATTGTAATCTCTGACATTTTCTGTGTAATATTTATTCATACTCTATATGTTCTTGTACTCTGATGAATCGTTGTAATTAACAATGAAAAGTTCTTCTGTCTGCGTTCTGATTCGTGTGTTGTTCTCGGAGTATCCGCTCTTTCCTTACTGGGGAAGTTACGGGTCTTCACAGTTGGTATCAGAGCTTTGGTTTACAGAGCTCGGAGAACAAGACACGTTAGAACCCTACGAAAGAATTCATCAGAGATTGGATTAGTAACATCCTATAAGAGTGACTCGTTAGAGATAGGATCAGTAGTGTCCTAGAACGAGTGTGAAGAGTATATTTTTGAAATATAAAAAGAAAAACGAAATTTTGTTTTGAAATTTAAATCATATTATACGTATTTGAATAATTTATTTTGAATTGATTTGGACAATCCGATATATAAAGATTTTGCATATATGCTAGCTAGCGTGTATACGAAGTCCCAAATATACTGGATAGATATAGGATCACACTCTAGTCGCTCGAAGATGATTCTGATGATCGCTCGAGCATCATCAGAATTTATTTTCGTGTTTCGAAAGTGGGATTTCTATATGGTTTCAACTGACTGGTTTGAGAACCAAAGCTAGATAGGGCCTATTGTTGTGATTTGGCATCAAAAATGTGATTTTTGGACCATGTATCAAAGTTATGGATTTGAAAAGCTAATCAACTAATTGATTGCTGGTTTTGTTGTTTGATTAATTAAATGTTGAACCTTTATCCAAAATTGCATCTAATAGTGAGTGTATTGAAAATTTGTCGCATTTGCTTGCATATACATGTACTTACATTGAACAGGTCATAGCAAGGAGGCTAGAGCAGAAGAATAAAATTGTTTGCCCGACAAATAGGTACATATTTATTGTATTTCTTGGGTTTTGGATGATTTTATGAGCCGATTGGCTTTTTCATTTTATTTTGGATTGAAGAAGGCCATGGGAGGCTATATGAAATATCCCGAAGTCCTCGATGGAGGGGAGGTTATGGCGAAATTTTTCGAAAATTTAGGGTGTTAGCCAAATTTTTGAAAAATTTGAAAAGTTCTTAGAAACTGAAAAGTTGAAGAACTTAAGCCGTAATGAAAATAATGGAAGTTGAGTTAGTTTGTAAAACAACTTTCGGCTTCGTTCCTTTTCGAGGACGAAAAGTTTTAAGTGGGGGAGATTGTAATAACCCGGAAATCCGAGCCAATTTAAAAATTTTATTTTGACAATTTTAGTGGATTTTGATTATTTTAAATGATTATTTTAAATAATAACGACGAGAAATTTATTTTGAATAGAATTCGAACGTACATATTTATTTGAATCGTCGTTAGAATATAAATAATTATTTATAATTATAAAAGGAATTGAAAATGGCGCGGTAGTTCAATATTTCGATTTCAAATTTCAAATGAATGTATAGGATTCAAAATAAACCGGATTTTAGTAAAACCAAAAATATTTGAATCTAATTGATAATATCTTTCCAACGAATCCGAAAAATTGAAATTTCATAGCGGGGATAAAAAGTTACGTCCAGTTGAAATTTCAGAATAGTCGCTATGGAATTCTAGCCCTTAAAAATGGGAATTTTGCAAACGACCTCGGTTTTCGACGAAACTACTTTTGTTGGATCCGTGATGTCAAGCTATTGCTAGGTTTCAAAATTCGTAATTTTCTGAATCAATATGTGAGCATGGCAAAGTTAAACGTGTTTTGTCAATTTCAATCGACCTGAAAATGGCCATTTTTCAAACGGTCTCAGAATTTGACGAAACTAGTTTTGTTAGGACCATATCATCAATACGAAGTTAGAAAATATTTTTCGGGAATTTTTAGAGTTTGTATGTGGCCCCGGTAAATTGAAATGTACGTTCAAATTCAATATATAGATTTATATTTTGATTTTGACGAAAACTGATCGAAACAGCCAAACTGGCTTGCGATACATATCCCATTGTGTTCGGAATGGGGGTAAGTAGCTATGGACGACAGTCAGTGGGTTCGATTGCGAGTTCGAATTAAAAAGTACCTTTTTGAAATTTAATTAAATAATATATATATTTATTTATAAAAGGGCCCTCTCCTTTTTCTTCCTTCCCTCAGACCACCCCCCTCGTGGACTTCAGACGAAAAGAAAGAAAAAAAACCTAGAAGCTTGTCGCCCCTGTGCCTCGCCCACCGCATGGCCAACCGCCGACGCGCTACTTCCCACCACAGCGGCCCCATTCTTCTCATCCACCGCCGCAGCCTTGAACCCCCCTCCCCGATCGACTTCGAGCCAGAGAAGAACCCCCCCCACCCACGCCTGACCCTAAATCGCTGCTGATCCCCCCCCTCCCCCCCCCCCCCCCGCATCGCCGAAGGCCAGCGCAGCACCCCACCTGACCATCTCCGACGCTGCAGGCCCAACAACGCCCTCTTCCAGTCGAACCCCCTCTCCTTTGATAGGAAAAGATGAGTTCTATTTTGTAAACCTATTTTTTAATTCAGTTTTATTTTTATAATAACCTAGTTTAAATCAGCTTTGATGTATATAAAATATTATTTAAAAAATCAGTTTTTATATATTTAAATAGGTTTATATAAATCAGTTTTATATATTTAAATAAATACAGAAAAAGATTTTTAAAAGAAAGAAAGGGTTTTTAATATGATAGGAATTAGATTTTTTATATGAAGGAAGTTTAGACCTTTATCATAGAGAAGATTCGATTTTCATCCTTGTAAAGATTTTATCTTTATCCTTGTAAAGATTAGATTTTTACATGCGAGCACGTGAGATTTTTATATGTATAGAGATGAGATTTTGAGAATATAAAAATATGATTTTTATATAGTTGAGATAATAAAAATGTGATTTTTATTAAGGTAGCTAATTAAAAATATGATTTTTATATAGTATAGATAATAAAAATATGATTTTTATATAGTATAGATAATAAAAATTTGATTTTTATATATGAAGACATAGAGTAATAAAAAAAATATAATTTTTATCTATGTAGTAGCGTTGTAAAAATATAATTTTTATCTATATAGTGGCGGCATAAAAATGTGATTTTTATCCATATAGAGCGAACTAAAAATGTGATTTTTATATATGTAGTGGCTACGGACAACGAAAGTGACAAAAGGCGAGAACGGTGAAGACTCCTACATAAGAAGAGTCGTGGCGTTTGGTTTAGCTAATCGGTGAGAACTCCTCACTTTTATTTTAATTTCTAGTTGAAATATATACTAGGATGCAGACGGTGTTTAGTAGCACCCGACACCCGTCGTCCACAGAACATGGATTACTAGTTTGTTTTATTGCTGTGTTGTGAAATTTTATTGTGTGATGTGGAATAAAATAAAATATTTTATAGTGGAAAATATTTTGTAGTTAGAATATAATTTTTAACGTGCATATAAAATAAATATTTATAAACAAATCGGACGATTTGTTTATATACACTGATTTGACTGATATTGATTGGGATGATAAATTTTACACATCGCCCAACTGAACAACTAAAATCTGTGTTTGTTGATTTGAAACCCCACACGGGTATTGATATGAGATTTGACGTACACTAATCCCGATTGTTTAGTTGTATGTCAATCGATGGATTGACAGACTGTGTAAGCGCTAATAACTTATATTTAATGCTTATGCAGTTGTTTGGTGCACTCTGGATGATGATTGATGATTTATCGTTGCTGTTATATACATGTGTTGTAGAAAATCCATATAATTAACATTATATGGTAATTGATTGGGCCTCATTCCAATATAGAAAATAAATTCATGTGTTGAATTGAAAAATATTCATGTGTTGAATAGAATAAACATTCATATGTTGAATAAAAGCCGTGTCGATTAGATTGACGCCATTTTGACGTGAACGATATTTATATCGATTTTATTCATTTTTCAATGAATATTGAAAGTGATTTCAAAGTTCGAATTAAATTGAGATGAATTGAAATTCGAATTAAATTGAAATGAATTGAAATTCGAATTAAATTGAAATGAATTGAATTCGAAATAAATTGAATAAATTTGAAATTCGAATTAAATTGAAATGAATTGAAATTCGAATTAAATTGAACTGAATTGAAATCAATTTGAAATGAAATCAAAATGAATTTATATTGAAAAATTCGATTTTGAATTGAATTTGAAAAGGAAGTTGAAATCGTTTTGAAAATGAATTTAAAACGATTTATAAAATACGTTTAAAAAAGGAAATCGGCGATATATATATATATATATATATATATATATATATATATATATATTGGCCTGAATAGAGCGCGCCGCGCTGCGGCAGTTCGCGGATTTCGACCATTGACTTCAAATGGATATTACGGGAGATCCGACCGTCGGATTCTCCTAAAACAGGAACCGTTGGGTTCATATCGAAAAGAACATTCTAACGAATATTAGAGATTTGAAATCTAATGGTTGGATTTGGAATTATGTCTAAATCAAATTTGGAAAAGGTCGTTGTAAGTGCAGTTCGATGGCCGTTGATGGAAATCGACTGTACGGGCCTTGGCCTTGATAAAATTAATAATAATAATAATAATTTGTGTAAAATCATAAGAAATGATTTGGGAAGAACTGGGATGAAAAACTCCATATTTGAAAAGATAAAAGTAGATTTTTATCGAAATGAACTAGTTTTGAACTAGAATTATAATTCTATTTATTTTTAAAATAAATAAAGTGGATTTGAAATGGTTTTAAAAGTAATCAAAATTTCCAATAATTGAATTGGAATGGATTTGAATCGAAATTGTCTTTGGAATATTCCGGTGTAGAATTTCGTGATGACACAGATATTGTTATGGGAATTTGAAAGATATATTTATAGCGTTATTTCTAATATGATATTTGTTGATTTCAGAATTTGATATTGAATATAAGCCGATATATTTTCTATTCTGAGCCTTGTATTTAATATCAAATGTGATTTGGGTTTGTCGTGAATGGTGTCTTCATTAACACTGTTCTTAAGCCCAGTTGAGAAAAAGATTAAATCTTTTTATTTAGATTTATTGAAGTGTACAAATTAAATAATATTTAATTGGAATTGAATTGGTATTGATTTTTGGGTTTATCGTGAACAGTGTTTTAAATAACACTTGTTCTTTAACCCGATAATTAATGGAATGTGATTTTGGGTTGTCGTGAACGGTATCTACAATAATACTGTTCTTAAACCCAACGGAGTTAAGAAAATCTGAAACTAGCTGGAGATTAGTTAAGTTGAATGGTTTCTTGGGTATTGATCTGATGTTGGTTTCAGCCTTCGGGGTTAATACTTAGGGAATTGCTCACTTGCTATTTTACGGTTAAAAGATGATAGAATGGAATGTGATTTTGGGTTTATCGTGAACAGTGTTTTAAATGACATTGATTCTTTAACCCAGTTAAAGATTAAAACTAAGTGGAGTTTTAATGAATCTTAAATTAGATTGAAAAGATCGAGAATGGAGTATCACCAGTTTTGCTCCAGGCGATAGTTAAATCTTTAATTAGATTTGAACGTGAAATGGTAAAAGAATTTACCGATAACACCGTGGTGTTAGATATGAAGTATTACCAGTTTTACTTCATGGGATGAATAGGTTGGGGTTGGGAAATTAAACCAAATGATTACTTCGGTAAGGTTCGTTAATCCCGACTAGTTTGAAGTGATATTCAAAGGAAGATTAAATAATAAATTTAAAAGAATTTATCTTTGATAAAATTAATGGGAACCTTTCCCTAAGAATGTGAAATATAGAAACTAACTGGAGGTTAGCTAAGAAGAATGGTTTCCTAGGTATTGATCTGATGTTGGTTTCAGCCTTCGGGGTTAATATTTAGGGAATTGTTCCCTTACTAATTTACGGTTAGTGACTGATGAATTGGAATGAGGCGTATGTTGTGTTCGTGTAACACTTGTTTATTATATACATGAGTTAATCAGAAAGACCGGGTTCGACCCATTCTGAATAACTGATTCGACGTGGTGTCGAGGATGAAGATGTTGGTCGAAGACCGGAGGTCTTCACGTCGTTTGGGTGATTACTGATGATCTTGATTGGGCCGTACACCCAAGAGGAGGGAATCAGTTAGCGATCGTCCAGATGTACTTGGAGATCGATGGATATGCGGGGTACTAGCTGCCTCCGGTTTCGTTCAGACCCAGAACGAACTTGTAAATGGGATATGTGTCTGACATTGGATTTTATTCTGTGTGATTGATTTCTATTAAATATATATCTGTTTGGCGGCGGAGAATTTATTCTCTTGCTTGAAGCCCTTCTCTGAGACGTACGAGCTCAGAGGTTATATATTGATGGATATCAACCGCATGGAGTGAACGCCCTGTGTGGCATGCCTAAGTGGCAATTGATCAAAGCTTCTGTTGAAAAGCAAAGTCTTGTGGTGATGATCATAGCACGGCCTGGGTGGCATAACTTTGTGTAACGTTGATTCGCGAGCCTCACACCCCGGTTGTGAACCAGAAACGGGAGAAGGACCTTAGGGAGGACATGCGTTTCTTTCTAGTTAGAAGTGGCGTCAGTGGTTTTACACGCCCTGACGAGTTTGACTTATGTGGTTGTTGCTGTTGCGAGGCGCCTCGGATATATCGGTGACTATGTGAAGCCGATGGAGTCATTTGTTGGCTCATTTATGCCCCCAAAGGGCGGGGAGACGTAGTGTTCAGGCATAATAATCCACATCGGTGGACTGGTCCTGACGATCCAAGGGGAAGTTGCGGCTGTTCCTGAGGGGCGGGCTAGAGCGTCTCGAATCGATAGAGGACTATCTTTTGCCTCGGTTCACATATGGAAATCCAACTTCCAATACGTGACATGTGCCGTTTTGATTGTAGAGCCTAGTATGGAGACATAGTGGGATGGGGCGCTTATGCCGTCTATGATTGATACTTATGATTTGAAATTGTTTTGACACTATACACTTATAGTAATAATAAAAGATGAAATTTCACGTACCAAGCATTCTTGGCTATTATAAGGTAAAAACCTTATCCTCCGGCTTGCGTTGCATTGTGTGATGAGACCTGGGTCTTATAATAGCTTCATTGTTCTTTATTTAGCATTGCACTGGTGTTCTTGGGAGGAAACCTGTTCCGTGCTATACGGCGTGGTCCCTTGATTTACCTAACTTTAAAATAAAGATTAATAACTGTTTTAGTTCTCACACCAGTCACATGACTGACCTGGAGTTTATTGTTTTAACCTAAACTCTGGGTGCCCTTATTTTGACACGGCTAGCTAGTAGTTTTGGTTTTGCAGATTTATAATCACAGGATCCTGATTTACAGCTGGAACGATACTCGGAAAGCTCTGTATCCGTGTATTACTTTCAGTTGTGTATTGTATTATTTTTCCGCTGCTCTGTAATGCATTGTAATCTCTGATATTTTCTGTGTAATATTTATTCATGCTTTGTATGTTCTTGTACTATGATGAATCGTTGTAATTAACAATGTAAAGTTCTTCTATCTGCGTTCTGATTCGTGTGTTGTTCTCGAAGTATCCGCTCTTTCCTTACCGGGGAAGTTACGGGTCTTCACAGTCGTCTTCTTCTTCCTGTACATCAAAGAAAGCACGGCCTTTAGGTCTTCCAATATCCATCGCTGCACTCGACTGGAAGATGATCAGATGTTGTCACGAGCAGCGCCAGCTTCCTCCACTTCCCACCTCGCCATGCTCGGTGGCCTCCAGCATTGTGGAAGTGCGTGCGAACGGTGGCACTTTGGAGCCAAAATTCGAACAGCATACCAAATGATAAATGATCAAAGTCGTATCAATTTAAAGATCATGAAGAGGCCTTTGATTTTTGTTTTTGGAGCTTCGAGAATTATTGAATGGATTGAGATATTTTTTAGGACTAAATTTAGAGCGATTTGGGCGTTGAAAAATTGCTGGCGGTAGAAATGCAAAGTTAACCACGTCGAAAATGAAAATAAGGGTTTTGACCCCTTTTTGATTTTGTTTGTTTATATTTATTTATTACCAAAATTACTCATTTAATCTTCAAACTCCAAATCAAACCCAACGACTGTCATTCCTAGCTAATTACCCATATTCCGGACATAATGGAATATGTTTCGTAAGCCAATTCTGCTGTTTCGATCGGTTTTTATCAAAATTAAAGTATACATTAATATGACAATCAATATTAAATTTGAACGTACATTTTAATTTAATGGGGCCACATACTGACTCCAAAAATTATGAAAACTGAAATAGCTATGGTTTGACGATACGATCTTAAAAAAATTAATTTCGTCGAATTTGTAGACCATTTGAAAAATGTTCTTTTAGCTGGTTTATTAAACTTAAACTGAAATTGAAAACGCGTTTAAAATTACTACGCTTACATATTAATTCCAAAAATTATGAAATTTTAAACATAACAATAATTTGACATTCCAGATCCAACAAAAGTGGTTTCGTCAAAAACGGAGGTGCAAAATGGCTATTTTTATGGGCTATATATATATATATTAAAAGTATATATATTCCATAGCGACTATTTTAAATTTTAAACTGGACATAACTTACAATCTATAATATGAATCTAAATTTTTCACATTCGTTAGAAAGATATAATTAAATGGATTCTAACGTTTCTCATTTTATTGAAATCCGATTTATTTTGCATTCTGTATAATCATTCAAAGTTCAAAACCAAATTTTCCAACTACCGCGCCATTTCGAGTTCGTTTTAATTAAATTTTAAAGTTATATGTTCTTACTTTGTTTTAAAATAAATTTCAAGTCATTATTTATAAAAATAAATCATTTTAACATTAAAAATCAATTAAATCAATTAAAAATAAAATTTTAAATTGGTTCCAAAAGTCATGGTTGTTACAAATTTCCACTTAACTTTAATTCAGTTCAATTTGCTTCTGCAAAATCCTTTTAAATTTGTTTTTAATTCAAAACAAGCTTCCTAGGAGTTTTAAATGGCTTTGCTTTTCAAAAAAATCAAATATTTATTTTGGAATTTTAAAATAACTCGTTTTCCCAAAATAATTCGAAGCAGTATCTTTGCTAATAAACCATCACTTAGAACTCGAAAATGAACACTGATGATGTGGCCAGCATCATCAGGGTTATTTCCCAGTGGCTGAAGTGATTTCAATACTATAACATTTTCAAAACTCGTTTCTAAACCACATCTATTTTGAAATCAATTCAAAATACCCTTCACAATGCTTGTAAACAATTTAAAATCTCCCAGGATTTTAAAATTCCCAAATATTTAATCCAAGTCCATTTACAACCACCTTTCCAACTTTTAGGAATTTCAATTCCAATTCTGATTTTAAATTCAGATTTAGTTCATATGATTTCATATATTACACTTATATGAATTCTGATTGGTTATTTACATAACCATTTCAATTATAACCTTATCTAATTATAATAACAACCCACCCATCCAATATACTATAATATTTCCAATATCTATACTTTCCTTATATCAAATTATAATTTAGGTAAAAATATTTCATTTACCCTCTTTTCAAAACATACTATGTCGGTTCATCATGCTCGAGTGTTTAGAAACCTCTACTGATATAATGGATCAAACTGATTGACTAGAACTCATAAACAACTCAACCAATAAAGCTCCACAATATAAAACAATTTTTATAAAATCTACAAATATGCTCTCTAGAAAGAAGTTAGAGGGTGAGAAAAAGAAAGAAAGAAAGTTAGAATAGAAGAAGAAGAAGAAGAACATACAACATCAGAGTAAACACGAATCTCACAGAGGAATGAATAAATATATTATACAACATACTTTGAAATACAAATCTGTCATTTGTATATACATACTATTTTCAGAGTACCGCACTTACAACACCGCGAAAATAAACAGTATCTATATAATGTTGAAGCCCCCTGCACCAAGCCCTTCCAAGTATATCTGAAAAATCCCAACTACTTGTCTGCCCGTACAAATTGGGCACCCAAGAGTTTGGGGTAAAACAAAACAAAATAAACTCTGGGTCAGTCATGAGACTGGTGTGTGTAAAGAATTTAAAATAGTTTGAGAAAATAACTGATATCTTATAAGACCACACCAAATAAAACGGAACGGGTTTTTTCTCTTATGAGAATCCGAAACACTTGATTTAGCATCAAAAATCCTTTTGTAAGAAATGATGATCTTTATATCAAAACTCTTTTTATATTATAAAAGTGTCTATCAACCATAACTAAATAATCATCTAGAAGAACGCTTTCATCTCATGTTCAACATATATAATATATAAATAAAATCCGCGGGCGCTTATTGGGTAATGGATTCCAACTGGCAAGGTATGGGACTGGTGTACATGATCGGTCACTCGTTTCGCTTGAGTGTACTGAATGTATTATCACCAACGGTTGGGATCATCAACCATTTCCTGAAAGGGACAACACCGAAATAGGTTAAAGAAGTAAATGAAATTTCTCTAGATCAGGTGACAATACACCCTAATTGGGAGCTACCCACTTAGCCATTCGATCTACTCGATTTTATACCATTTCTCTGTTGTGAGGCTAGAGGCCATAACGTACAGATCACACCTTTATTTACTTTGAATGTTACATCGTCATACCCGCCAAATCAAAAATTGATTTCCCCAAAAATACGATGGGTATATAGCTAAGAGAAACAAATTCCTCCGCCACCAACCGTACATACATTTGAAGAGATCAACTTACGCGATCTATTAAACGTACTTTGTTTGACATTCTTCCATATAGGTTGTCCTAGGGCTGAACAAATCGAAGGCACTATTCTGTAAATCCATCTTAGGAAATTTCTATCTAGGATTTTCCAGAACAGCCCTTGTATAAACTCCGTCTTTATTTATCTTCATCATATTTGATTCGCAATGCTAATGCTCAAACGAAGTGGTCTTCATATAATAAATTTGATCCCAGTCTCTCCGTATTGACGGCGGAAAAATGGTCAAAACTTTGATAGTCAGTTATTTAACTATCAAAGGAAAACATCCATACACACAACGATCTCATTTCGCAATGGAAATTTTATCGATCAATGATCAATCAACATTTTTTACTTTTTAATTAATTTATCAATAATTTATTCATTTCCCCATTTCCCGTTTCCATATATTCGTAAATCCTTATTTTCTAAATTTAGAAAATAAATGTTATCAATATTGGAAAACATTTCGATTCCTTATTCACGCATCACTATCTTCCCACATCAATCAGTCTCTAACTGTAAACCAGTAAGAGAACAATTCCCTGAATATCAATCCCGAAGGCCGAAACCAACATCAAAACGACACTCAGGAAACCATTTAACTTAACTAATCTTCAGTCAGTTTCTAATTTCCTTAACTCCATTCAAATTTGCAAAATGTTTGCTTTTAAATCATTATTCACTTTAAAACGTGAATATTATTTCTTAACATAAATATAGACTCGTTTTATCAAATCAAAACTTGATTTCAATTTATAAATATTATTAGAGGTTCAAATTCTATTTATTGAGTCAATTTATAAATCCACAACTAATATATTTTCCCCAAAATAGAATCCATTATTTTATTCTAATGCATTTCCCTATCTTATTAAAATTCCAATTTAATTCCTATTTTAAAACCCAATTTCCTTTACAAATGTTTTTATTTGTAAAATATTTACTTTAATCCATTAATCACATCGAATGTAAATAATATTTCTTTTATATAATCAATTCAGTTTGGTTTCATATTCAAAAACTGTATCTCAAACACAAATTCTATTTATACTTTTATTAATAGAATTATTCATACAAAATTCTATTTTTATTTCCAATCACGTATAATCTCGTTTATAATTCCCTATATAATTTTTTATTTTTTATTTCCTAAAAATATTGGTGTTAAAACCGATTTCTACTTCTTAATATAATTTCAGACTTATATATTCAATTTATCCTATGATAAATAATTTACTTAATTTATAAACATTATTTATAAATTAATCTTCTCAATTTATCTATTAAAACACATTTTTATATAATTAATTTCCAAATATTTCCTTTTACAAAATCCATTGATTTTATGATATACTCAAATTCAATATCCACTTTAAAATTTTCTTTTATATATTCCAATATTACTTATGGTATTTGAAATACCAAATAAAAAGGATCAATATCGTCCAAACACACATAATCAATAACCAAAATATATATCACATCATATATCACAATATATGAAGAACTATAATATAAATGTTGAGGAATCCAGTTGGATCCCTCCAACCTATTTCCCTGCATTCCACAGATGTTAATCACATAAATTATATCCATTTCAGATGTCCATATCACTCCAAATCTATTCCATTGCGAAGCCTTCGTCCATACGATCCCAATAGATATTGTTTTGTCATATTCTGATATCATATGATAAAGTTATGATATTAAGAAGTTAATATACATTTAAATTAAATAAAACTTTGATTTTTAATTTCTAATGGGCCTTGCCCTTTTCAGTAACGTCGGCCCACTTGATAACTTACCACCTGACCCGCGATTTCATTTTCCTCTTTAAAAATCAAAATGCAAGTTCCAGTATTTCACAATGCCATTTTTGTGCTCCTCTCCTACCCTTTACTCCCTCTCTTCAACATGAAATCCAACACCAATGCCACCAACTACCTTCTCTACTTGAGCTCTCTCTCTCTCTCTCTCTCTTCATACCAATAACAAACAGCTCGTACGTTCCTTTCCAAATCGTGTTGCATAGTATCTCGCACCATGTAGGTATTTCGAGCGACATCTTTCGGCTCGGAATCACCTAGAAAATCAACACGAGCTGCTAAAATACTCATTGATCTCAAAAACAACATCCATTTCTCAATTTGATGTTTCCATTTCTCATGAATCTCAGCCCTAGGAACACTGTAATTTCTTTGAACCCCAGAAGTGATGTCGCACGGTATAAGATAGGCATTAACTTGAAGCCATGTCCCTCACGATTCCAAATATACTACCCTCGTGATTTATAGATATTTATTTGCATTTGTTTGGATTAATTTTTTATCATGATTTTTGTTTAAGAGGAAAAAAAATGGCGGCCAAAATTTGTTGACTAGAGAAAATAATGTTTAGGGTTAGAGATGAGGGTAGTGGTATTTACATGAAGATTTAAATAATTTTGTATTCATTATTTTATTTATTTTTATAATAACGTTGTTTGTATTTGTCGTTAAAAATCCCTATGATCACATACGATACCCAAATCAGATGAAAATGGACATACACTTATAGTTCGACATTACGGACCTAACAAAACTTGTTTCATCGAATTCTGAGCCCGTTTGCTCATACAGCGTATTTTTTTTTGAAGCAACTCATACATCGTATTTTTAAAGTCAAATTATCGACTTTTTTTCACATTTAAATATCGCACGGCCACATACTGACTCCAAAAATTGAAATCTAACAATAGTTTAATATTCCGGATCCAATAAAATTAATTTCATCGAAAACGGAGGTCATTTGTAAAAATGGCTATTTTTTAAAGCTCTAAATAAACCATTTAAATATTGACATATCTATAAATAATTTAATTTAATATTAATAAATTAATATTATCGTAAATATTCACACAGAATATCATACAACTCCAAAACATACATATTCGAATTTATAACTCTATATTTCAAATCCAGGTAAAATCGATATTCAATTTATAAAAAAAATTCCTTTTATTATATAAAAAATCATTATAAATTATAACGAATTCTGTAGCGACTTTCTGAAAATTTGATTTGGACATAACTCATAATCTACATGACAAAATCTCGATTTTTCTCTTCCATTAGAAAAATATCGTTAAATGGATTTGAACGTTTCTTGTTTCACAGAAATACAACTTAAAACTGATTCTGTATATTCAATTGAAGTTCAAAACTCAATATTACTAACTACCCCGACATTACGGGATCATTTTAAATTATATTATAAATTATATGTTCTAACATCGTTTGTTAAATAGATTCGTTATTATAATTCAAATCTAAACTCAGTTAGTTCTTATAAATAATGCAATTCTCACATTATTGCAAATTCAGCTATTACTTACTATTTCAGAAATTAAATATATTATTTAATGATTTATATTAATTAAATATTCCATATAATTTAATTTAATTCATTTAAAATTTCTAAACCATTAATTAAATAATTAAATAAATTAATTATTCAACTGTTAAAAATACAGGACGTTACATATAACAAGTTAATGGAACTCATAAACCGAGTGAACTAAAAGAAAAGTTAACATGAATTAAAAATGGATGTTGAATGACAAATAAATAAAAATATATGAATTGAATGCAAATCAATGTAAGTGAAGTAAATGTAAATAACTCAAAAGAAAAAAATAAGTTGTATCCAAATAAACTAAATGAAAAAAAAATGAAAATAGGTATTTGAATGTAACATTGGATTTGGTGGTTGGATTTGTTTTCATAAGATTTTGTTGTTAATATGTCATGCTTGTTTACGTTACATGTTTTTAATGATATGTATCTTAAGTTTACTTTATATATGCATGATTCCCATTTTTTCGTTGTTTATTAGGTAACAAGGGTGTGCGCTTTATTTTTGGAGCTCGCTTTTGTGCTATATTGCTAAATTATATGCTAACTTTCTTATAACACTAATAAAATGTACATATCTCGAATTAGATACCGTATTTGGGTTATGCATTTTTTCCATATGGTTTTGGATGCCTCATCGTTGAGATGAGATGTATATCAATATATTACTTGTGTTATAAATTTTACCGATCGAGCAACGTAACGGAGATATTACCAAAATTTTCCGTAATTTTGGACGTTAGGAAATTTTTGAGTCTCTATGTTCTAAAACTTATATTTTTCCATGTGAGTTTAAAAACTAAGTAAAGGATTATAGTTGAAGTATTTGTTCAAAGAATATTTATCCATGGATGGTATTCTATATCATTTCTTTTCGAGGAAGAAAAGCTTTGAGCGGGGAGAGTGAACTCGCAAAATTCAAACATTTTAAATTAACATGGTTAACTAAAATTTAATTTGAAATTTAATTTGGTGATTAAATATTATCTAAAACTGATTCAATATTCTTAATTTACTCGATTTAGTTAATTAATATTAATTCTAAATCCGTTTTGTAAATTTATGGACAATAATAAATAATTTGTAATTCAATCGATAATTAAACCGTGTTATAACGTAATATTTCAATATGGAAAATATCGTTTTTCAAACAATCTAGGAATTTGACGGAACCAACTTAATTGAGTCTGAAATTGTAGTCTGTAGCATTAGCTCAGTGGATAAGGACTTGTGTCGAGATAACAACGATGCAAGTTCGAAACCCAGAATGGCATGCAAAGGGTTTACCATGTGCATACGCTAAAATCAGCCACTTACGTGGTACCCACGGACCGGCCAGATGAACTAGGGGTGTTTTACGGCTTCGGTAGGTTTCCCCTTGAACAAATTCAAAAAAAAAAGCAAATTATTGTAAGATCTCAGATTTTACGCCAAGCAAGCAATTTGGGTGGAAATGCGAGTTTAGGATGCCTCATGAACATTAAAGTGCATAAGTGAAAAGAATTATGTATATATAATAGAACAAAAAATAAAAATAATAATAAAGACACGTATCCAACAAATACAATATGCGTGCAACCATTTTCTCCCCTCCTTTCCTTCCTTACACCGCTATCCTCTTCAATTTTAGGAGAATAAAAAAAGAAACAACAAATCAAATAAAAATCCATTAAATGGAAGGCTCGAGTCTTTATTCCAATATTTTTTTGTTTTACAAACCATATTAGTATGGCGATAATTAAGTGATAATTGAGGGGTGTGGCATTAGTGCAATGCTCAATAGCATCACAAAGAAAAACTGGTTTTGATTTTTGGAGAGTTCCACGCCAAGATAGTAAAAATCAAAGTTGGCTTTGTATTTCTAGAGCTAAGTTAGGTCAACATCGTAAGTTATGGAGGTTGCATCTCACGTTGTAGAGTCAAATTGCTTGGGTTTTGAGATGACAGTCAGGTTGCAATGGAGTGCGTCATATCAGGGTTAATGACATAGATATGTAAAGATTTCGACGAGATAACGTGAAAGGGTGGTTTCGTTTGATTCGGTGCAATGATGTGAGAGAGAGAGGGGAGATGGATATAAGGCAATGACATGTTAAGCTATAGGCTAAGAGACGGATTTTGTTTTGCTTGGAAAAATGGTTGAAAGGGTCATTAATTTAATTATTCAATTATTGTTTCAATGGATGAATTAAGTGATTAATTATCCTAGTTATTTAGATTTCTCATAAATTTAATTTCTAACACATATTAGATCCAATGCGAACGCCGTTTATCGCGTTGGACTTATGGCAACACTAGCTGCATTCTCTTTTGGGTTGATGGATTTCTAAACCTTTCAGAATTTAGGCTAAAATCAAACTTTTTTCAGCTTCAGTTTAAATATAATTGCTTGGCAATATCTAAAATCAATATGAGTTTACTCACTCGCGAATAATATTATTATCAAGTGAATTAAGACTTTTGAAATGACATATGGAAGTTAGGGTTGCGTTAAAAAACTTACAATTATTTGTTATATAACAAGTGCGCATGTGATATGAACACTCATGATATAAATGACACGACATAAATTGTTATATGATATGATGTTATGTTCTTATTGATGTGTGATATCCGTGATGCTATATTTATTTTGTTATCACAGTGCAAGTCCCCCATTGATTTAGGAATATCGCTATCGGTTGAAATTATACATATCCGAACAACTGCTTAGATTTTAAAAAAAAATATCTGAATCGATTTGGGATGCATGTAGAAATGATATATATACCGTAGATTAATATTATTTTAAGTAACATGTTGAAATGAAACATATCTATGTCACCTAACCATATGATAGAGAATTATATGCGGACACTATAGTCTACAAAAAAATATCTATTTTTTGAAATTTTATAAGTATGCTATTTTGAAATTTAATTTGCATATTTTGATTAAATTAATATTTGAAATATTTTAACTTAAATTTTATGAATTTAAGAAAAATTGATTTCATGAAAGGATTTTAATAAGATATTATAAATTGGATTTGTTGTTTGAAGATGTTATTGTTTCAAAAAATTTATAAGTATGTTTTGATTTATCAAATTGATTTTGATATTTAATTTATATCTTAAGTATAAATTTATATTTCTAATATTTAAACTTGAAATTATAAGTTAAAAACTTAATTGATTTAATGAACGGTCTTAATAAAAATTTAAAATTAAACTTGTTCTTTTGTAAGTTAATGCATAAAAAATTGATTAAAGATTTTGAAAGGTTTGGATTATAAATTTATTTAAATTAACTAAATCTAAATTTTTGAGTCAACCTACATAAGAATTTTATTAAGTTAATGGTTTAATTAATTTAAATGCTTAATTTTAAACTTTTGGAAATTTATTTAAGTATAAAATCTAAAAAATTGAAATTTAAGTGATGATTAAAAACCAGTGAAATGATATGAATTTGGAATCTAAGTTTCAAACCAATTTGAAGTTAACGGTTTTAAAAAAATGGAAATCAAGTTGTAATATAACTTAGCACTTTGTTTTAAAAATTGAAATTTATAACATTTGAGTTTTAAGTTAGATTGAATTGAAATTTGAAATATGAATTAATGATAGGTCGAACTATGAAAATATCAAATACTGATATTTTGTTCAAATTGAGTTATTTATCAAAATTATCTATTTTATATAAAACTATTATAATTAAATCAACTTCTCATTTATTATAACTAAATATATAATTTACAACTATTTTATTAAGACTATTTTATGTATTTCATTTAACTATGATATACCTTATACTATTTAGATCAAAATTTTATAAACTAAATGAAACTATTAAATATTTTATAACCATTAAATCAAGTTATTTTATATAATCATATAAAGTTTAACTATTATATATTTAACTATTTTTATCATACTTAACTATTTTAAAATAGAAGTACATATGTCCAACCCGAGAATTTAAGTCCAAAATGATTGAATATAAAATTTAGTTGATTAACAAAATTTAAGACTTGGAATATAAAATTGAATGTGAATATCTAAAAACGAAGAGTTTGTAACTATGAAACTTGAATTTGAAACTATATTGAACAATTGAATCGATTTGAGAACTTGATAAATAAAATAAGTACTTGAAGTTTATTGATTGAGGATATTTTAATATGATTTCTAATTTAGAGACCGCGGTGTAAATTAGGTGTATGGTTGTTAAAGTGACTGGAGTCATTATTGTCATCATGCCAATACCTATATCATCTTAACAACTATGCACGTGGCAGAGAATTCAAAATGAAGTAGGTTGGATTTGGCGAATGTTATTGTATTGAAGAAAAAGAACGATGATGGATAGCCTTGACCTTCAAATCATTATTAAAATATGACTAAAATAAATGATACCATAACCAAGTGGGCTGGCCACCCTATATCACCAACATTTCTTCGAGTTATGTAACAACCCGAATTTTAATAACATGTTGAAACTGGAAATCAAGGTATAATTAATTTTTTAAATTGAGAATCAAGGGAAACGGGTTACGCCATTGCATTCGTCTCGAAATTTTACATGAAATAGAGTCCAAGTTTTCGAAAATCAGAGTCCGGATGAAGAAGTTATGGCCTGTAGAAGATTCAGCAGATTTTAGGCAGCACAGGACCAGGCAAGTCGACCTGGGGGTCGACCTGGGAGCCAGGTCGACCATGTGGTCGACCTTAGGGTCGACCATGTGGTCGACCTCCCCCCCTTACAGGTCGACCTGGTCGACCTATTTTGACCCAGAACTCATTTTTGAAGCCTGAGACGTGTTTTGATGGTCCGGATCGATTCTAGGGTTAATCTAAGGGCCTAAACTAGTTGCTACACCTATAAAAACACCCTTAGACCTAACCTAATTCATATCCAATCTTCTTACACCATTATGCTGCTAAAATACCTCTTGAACCAAGGCCGCCGTCTCCAAATCAAAGTACAAACATTCAAACTCAAATCAATTCAAAGAACAAGGCTTTTACAATGATTCAAGACAATAAATTAACAACGCCGCGACATTTTTACAACAAATTCAGTTCTTAATTCATTAGCCATGCTCTGTAAGTTCTAGTTGTTTTTAGATTTAAACATTTAATTATAATATGGCCATGGAATAAAGTGGAATTGGATTTAAGTAGGTTTATTGATTCAGATCTATTTCTGTTGCTTCTTGAATCTTGAGTTTTAGGACTTTTCTATGTTCGTTCTCATGTCAAGCTTATGATCTATTCAGCCTGTTGTAAATCAGTTTTTCTTAATTCATATTGATATTATTGTCAAGATCTATCTTTTATGCCAGAGATGATGTTTTTATGCCTGTTTTTCCTCTCTATACCGATTGTTATACAAATTCTACCTTCCCCTATTTATTTTCTTTCAATGAACCTAGGCCAATTTCGGACCTAGGCCTGAACCGCGATTTGCGTACGATTGAATACAGGGAAATATGGGAATGTTGTCTATATTGGATACATATACATATATATATATATATATATATGTTTGGTAGAATTGACGACATAACATGAAATGGGGATATGAGTATTATCGCTATAATTAAAGATTGTAAGTTTGGATAAAATGGTGTAAACATGGAATACATGTAGTTGGGTATGAACTCGACCTATGAAAAATGGCAAGAATATTGATATATGTAAACGTCATGAAACTTGGTATTTGTGTAAATTGGTATAAAATTTGCATACATGTGAAATGGCGTGAATTAAAAATATGTAAATTTGGTTTGAATTGGGCATATGTAAAAACTAACATGTAATCTAGAACTTGGGCGTATGTTAATTATGTAAATTTTGGAGTTGGAACATATATGAAAATTTATGACTTGGTAGAGGTTTAATATGAACGCGCCTAAGTTGGGTTTTGGGTAGTTGGCATGTATTGTAAATAAAAGGCTATAACTTGGCATAACCTTATAGTGAATTATGATAATAATTTGGGAATACGTTTTGGGGCAAAAACGTGAATTATGAACTTGATAATTGGCATATAACTGGAAATATGAACGTGGTTGGAACATGAACATTTCTATATGTTAAACACATGAACTGATATTGGGGTTTTGGGTGGAATACGACCATTAATGAACCTTTGACATGAGGTTAGACTCAGTTTGTGGTGTAAATCTGCCCGGAACCGCCCGGCAAATCCAGTAGCCACAAAGTGTCAGTATAATGTGAGAGGTCGAAGGCCAAATTGTAGGCGTAACGGTTTATGACACGAGGTTAGACCCAGTTTGTGGTGTAAATCTGCCCGGAACTGCCCAGCAAATCCAGTGGCCAAAAAATGCACGGTCTAATGTGAGGGGTCATGATTCGTTCGTCATAATGAATGAATTAAGGAATACTAACCATAATAAGACGTGGGTATGGTTAGAGGGTTAGGTGGGATGACATGGAAATTTGAAATGTAAATGTGGACCAAACCGGTATGAGTTAAGAACATGTAAAACTTACAAATGTAGGCTTAACCAACATAACAATTAATCAGACCAATGGGTGGGTTAAGAAATATGACTAGACTAATGACACTTAACCAATATAACATGATACGTGGCAGGGTTAAGTCAACTTGAACATATAGATAATACTTAACCAACTTAGCATGATACGTGGGCGGGTTAAGTCATGAACTACTTGAAAATACTTAACCAATTTGACACGATGATTTGATAGGGTTAAGTCATGAACCGCTTGAATATACTTAACCAATTTGACACGATGATTTGATAGGGTTAAGTCATGAACCGCTTGAATATACTTAACCAATTTGACACGATGATTTGATAGGGTTAAGACACGAACCGCTTGAATATACTTAACCAATTTGACACGATGATTTGATAGGGTTAAGTCATGAACCTCTTGAATATACTTAACCAATTTGACATGATGATTTGATAGGGTTAAGTCATGAACCGCTTGAATATACTTAACCAATTTGACAAGACGATTTGATAGGGTTAAGTCATGAACCGCTTGAACATACTTAACCAACTTGACACATGATTCGTAGGGCTAAGTCATGAACTTGAATAACAACACTTAGCCAATTTGACATGACACGTAGACGGGTTAAGTCTCGAATTTAAATGACAACACTTAACCTGCTGGACGGAAACCCTAGTTACGCGGTCCTTTTCAGCAGTAACCCACTAGATGTATCATGGTACCCTGGAACTAGGCAGGGTGGGGCACGATTACTGGGTTGATTGTAAGCGACCAGAACGACGGCTGAGTTGGTGCGCCATTGTAGGTTCAGGCGGACTATGGTCGTGCACGTAGTTCGGAGTTGAAAAAGCAGGCATTGGGCACCGGTAGATTTACACTGTGCGTGCTTGATTCGTGTCGGTGGTTGGCACCCTAGGGCTTGATACACCCTATGGTGGACCTAGCACAGGTAACTACATTCGTGATAGGGCTGTATGACACAGACACATGACGAGCTAGAACTTGTAGGGAGCCGATCGATTAATAGATCGTTTCGTAGGACCAAGTAATGGGTCATTTCATGATATTGGGCAAGGGATCATTTCATAGTTAATACATGACACAGATTGGGTTACTAGTACAGAAGATAAAGGTCCATTTCTGTTTCTGTTTCCGTTTCTATTTAGACATTAGGATAACACCTAATCTTGTTAGACTATTATTGGTGCAGAGAATATAGGAAATCAAAGAAAATAGTGGAATGGTGAAGCTTAGAAATCTTGCGATGTTATACTTTATAGAAACCTTGAAATGTGATACTTGGTAGGAACCTTGTGATGATACTCTTGATAGGAAGCATGGGATGTTATACTTGATTCATCGTGCCTGTAGCTTACCTTGTCATCATGCTTATGTTTACTTTCAGTTTATTCATGCCATATTATCTTCACCTGTTTTTATGCTGAAAGCCACTAGGACTTACTTAGTCTTTATGACTGACCCAGTTTGTTTCGCCTCCTTTTCTTTCGTCCCTCCCCCCCAGGTTCATAGGTTGGGAATATAGCTTAGTTCGGATCTTACCAAGCTCCAAGGCTGTTTCATGTACTGCTTGGATTTCTCTTGGTTATGGCTTGCTTTGCTTTATTGGGGAATACTACAAATTATTTTCATGCTTCTTTGTTTTTGAGCAAGACAGATATTTTAGCTATGTAATTGGGTATTTGAAAGTTGATGGGCTTTTATTGTAAACAATTATATTTAATAAATGATTTGAAGTACTTCTACTTTACCTTCCGCTGTTTTATATATGTCTGTCTTGTAATATTTCTATTCCAGTACCCATAATGCTCCATTGAAGTTAAGGCGTTCCCTTTGTGAGTGACCTTAACAGATGTGGGGTGTTACATTTGGTATCAGAGCAGAAGGTTACCAGACTGGGCAAAAGCTTTTAAAAACCTTCTAAAATTATTTGCAAAACATTTACAAAGAAGCATTTTTCTAAGAAAAGTTTTGTTTTACGAAAGGCATTTTCCCCAAAGCAATATGCACTATCTTTTGATTCTCTCATTGAGTCTCTTCTCTCTTTCTTTTTCACCATAGTTTGTAGGCATACAACGCATGTAGGAGGGCAAAGAAGTGCCCAACCTCCATCAAGAGCCGCAGTAGTTCCATCTGTGACTAATCTTATTTCAAGCTTGGTAGGGTTGCCATGCAATGGAGGTAGCTTTCGAGAAACTTGTCAACAAGCTATACAAGGATAGTAAGAACGAGGATAAAAGAACACAAGCCTCAGGATAAGAAACTTTTTGATAGGGCTTAATCCACGAAGGAGGAAAAGGTGAAAGGAAAGAGGCCAAAGTGAGAGAATAATAAAACCCACGACAAGAGAGAGTATCTTTAGTATGGTAAAAAGGGACATGTAGTTAAGTATTATAAGACAAGGACAAGGACAAGGGCAAAGAACAAGATCGTCGAGAGGGCAATTGTACGCTCTCACTACTATCATACCTAAGAGAGGTGGTAGTTTCTGTCAAAGGTTTAGCTTTTCTTTTCCATCATCCCGTTAGAACTTTGTTTTTGTACATCGCATCCTTTTAATTCTGCTTCGATAGTTGGAGTCTCTGCACCTTAGTACTAGCGTAGTAGAGGATCCCGTTTTTGTCTCAAATCCTATGGGGAATTAGCTCATTTATTCATGACTTGTTTGATTTGAGAATGCCTATGCTAAGTGTTGAGTTTAGAAGTAATGCTTATGTTTTTGGGCAATGGGCTGATTCTAGGGATGGAGTGGTTTTCCAAAAATGATACCATTCTCGAGTATGAAAAAAAGGGTAGTTAGACTCTTGACTTGCCCCGGTAATGCCCTCGAAGTCTAGTGTAACCCTTAGGGTTCTTCCATGCTTAGTTACCTAGAATCTCTTGATATATTTATTGATCCGCTCGAGTAGTGTTCGCCACCAAGGCGGATGGTTCATCTCGCTTATGCATGAGTTATTGAAAATCACCTTAGTAAGTACACTTGGCAACATGGTTGGCATTTGTTTATTTTCAAGAGATAATTCATTTATGTGGAATACCTTTTAGTAAGTGAACGAGACCTGAGATTCACTAGTGAATTTTGGAGAGCTTGCATGAAACCATGAGTACGCAGTTATGTTTAAGCCGAGTATACTAGAAAAAGAATAAGTGAAAGTGGAACGAGAGGCGACTGTGAAATGAGTTCTAACTCATATTTTGGAAATAGAAATTAAGAAGATACGAAATTGTGAAGCTAAAGATGGTCAAAGCACAATGGAATTAAGCTCAAGGAAATGCGACTTAGAAGATTGAAGACTAGACACACGCATCATATCTCCTTTTAAGAGTATATCCTTGATCCCTCTTTTCCTATAGAGCTTACTTGCATGCTATCTTTTAGGTATAACCTCTCGGTCCTATTCTCCATCTTATTTCTGTTGCAAACCCCATAGGGAGTATGACTCATCTGTTAGTAATACATGTTGGGGCTTGAGGGTGTCCGTTGGGTTGACTAAACTTTTTGGGTTTTATAGGATATGGGTTGGTCTTAGGAAGGGTTTTCTTGTGACCAAAAAGGAGTCCATCATGCTTAGTTTCCTAGAAACATATATATTGGTTGGTTAATTCTTTGGGTATCAGTCTGATATTGATTTCAGTCTTTGGGGATGGTGCTTAGGGAGTTCTTCTCCTAACCAATTTATATGTGACATAGATTTCCAATTTTGACATTACCTAATGGGCACAAAGTTTTTACTTGCTTCTATCGTTCGACTATATCTTTAGGTAGGAACAATTGGGTGTAAACATGTGTTTGAGACATGTTATGATTGATGGTTGCAAGTGGTTGCAAGCGGTTGCTAGTGGTTGCTCGTGGATGCATAGACACTCACCTTAGACACTAGATCGGCTCTGTCACTTTTCATATTGCATATGCATGAGTGTTTATACTTGTTTATAGATGAAATTGAACGTGTGATCATGTGGATATTGCATATGGATGGATGTTTGTGCACACATATAGTGTTTATGTGACCAGGACCATTTGCATACATGCTGGATTCATGACACCAGACATATTTTGCATTAGGAAGATCAATCAGGCCTGATCATTTGCATTAGATAAGGAACATATACACACACTTTCTGCATATGTTCATACAGCATTAGAAATCTCTTAAGGATAATGGATGCCTGTGATTGATGATTGAGTGGATGGATGATTGGATGGTAGGACACATTCTTCTTAACTTGAAGATTTCGAGGACGAAATCCTTTAAGGAGGGGAGAATGTAACAACCCAAATTTTAATAACATGTTGAAACTGGAAATCAAGGTATAATTAATTTTTTTAAATGAAAATCAAGGGAAACGGGTTACTCCATTGCGTTTGTCTCGAATTTTTACATGAAATAGAGTCCGAGTTTTCGAAAATCGGAGTCCGGATGAAGAAGTTATGGCCTGTAGAAGATTCAGCAGATTTTAGGCAGCACAGGACCAGGCAGGTCGACCTAGAGGTCGACCTGGGGGCCAGGTCGACCATGTGGTTGACCTTAGGGTCGACCATGTGGTCGATCTACCCTCCTTACAGGTCGACCTGGTCGGCCTGTTTTGGCCCAGAACTCATTTTTGAAGCCTGAGACGTGTTTTGATGGTCCGGATCGATTCTAGGGTTAATCTAAGGGCCTAAACTAGTTGCTACACCTATAAAAACACCCTTAGATCTAACCTAATTCATATCAAATCATTCTTACACCATTATGCTGCTAAAATACCTCTTGAACCATGGTCGCCGTCTCCAAATCAAAGTACAAACATTCAAACTCAAATCAATTCAATGAACAAGGCTTCTACAATGATTCAAGACAATAAATTAAAAACGCCGCGACATTTTTACAACAAATTCAGTTCTTAATTCATTAGCCATGCTCTGTAAGTTCTAGTTCTTCTTAGATTTAAACATTTAATCATAATATGGCCATGGAATAAAGTGGAATTGGATTTAAGTATGTTTATTGATTCAGATCTATTTCTGTTGCTTCTTGAATCTTGAGTTTTAGGACTTTTCTATGTTCGTTCTCATGTCAAGCTTATGATCTATTCAGCCTGTTGTAAATCAGTTTTTCTTAATTCATATTGATATTATTTTCAAGATCTATCTTTTATGCCAAAGATGATGTTTTTATGCCAGTTTTTCCTCACTATACTGATTATTATACAAATTCGACCTTCCCCTATTTATTTTCTTTCAATGAACCTAGGTCAATTTCGGACCTAGGCCTGAACCGCGATTTGCGTACGATTGAATACGGGGGAAAATGGGAATGTTGTCTATATTGGATATATATATATATATATATATATGTTTGGTAGAATTGACGGCATAACATGAAATGGGGATATGAGTATTATCGCTATAATTAAAGATTGTAAGTTTGGATAAAATGGTGTAAACATGGAATACATGTAGTTCGATATGAAACTCGACCTATGTAAAATGGCAAGAATATTGATATATATAAACGGCATGAAACTTAGTATTTGTGTAAATTGGTATAAAATTTGCATATATGTGAAATGGCGTGAATTAAACATATGTAAATTTGGTATGAATTGGCCATATGTAAAAACTAACATGTAATCTAGAACTTGGGCGTATGTTAATTATGTAAATTTTGGAGTTGGAACATATATGAAAATTTATGACTTGGTAGAGGTTTAATATGAACGCGCCTATGTTGGGTTTTGGGTAGTTGGCATGTATTGTAAATAAAAGGCTATAACTTGGCATAACCTTATAGTGAATTATGATAATAATTTGGGAATATGTTTTGGGGCAAAAACGTGAATTATGAACTTGATAATTGGCATATAACTGGAAATATGAACATGGTTGGAACATGAACATTTCTATATGTTAAACACATGAACTGATATTGGGGTTTTGGGTGGAATACGACCATTAATGAACCTTCGACACGAGGTTAGACTCAGTTTGTGGTGTAAATCTGCCCGGAACCTCCCAGCAAATCCAGTAGCCACAAAGTGTCAGTCTAATGTGAGAGGTTGACCCAGTTTGTGGTGTAAATCTGCCCGGAACCGCCCGGCTATTCCAGTGGCCACAAAATGCACAGTCTAATGTGAGAGGTCATGATTCGTTCGTCATAATGAATGAATTAAGGAATACAAACCATAATAAGACGTGGGTATGGTTAGAGGGTTAGGTGGGATGACATGGAAATTTTACATGTAAATGTGGACCTAACCGGTATGAGTTAAGAACATGTAAAACTTACAAATGTAGGCTTAACCAACATAACAGTTAATCAGACCAATGGGTGGGTTAAGTAATATGACTAGACTAATGACACTTAACAAATATAACATGACACGTGGCAGGGTTATGTCAACTTGAACATATAGATAATACTTAACCAACTTAGCATGATACGTGGGCGGGTTAAGTCATGAACTACTTGAAAATACTTAACCAATTTGACACGATGATTTGATAGGGTTAAGTCATGAACCGCTTAAATATACTTAACCAATTTGACACGATGATTTGATAGGGTTAAGTCATGAACCGCTTGAATATACTTAACCAATTTGACACGATGATTTGATAGGGTTAAGTCATGAACCGCTTGAATATACTTAACCAATTTGACACGATGATTTGATAGGGTTAAGTCATGAACCTCTTGAATATACTTAACCAATTTGACACGATGATTTGATAGGGTTAAGTCATGAACGGCTTGAATATACTTAACCAATTTGACACGATGATTTGATAGGGTTAAGTCATGAACTGCTTGAATATACTTAACCAATTTGACACGATGATTTGATAGGGTTAAGTCATGAACCGCTTGAATATACTTAACCAATTTGACACGATGATTTGATAGGGTTAAGTCATGAACCGCTTGAATATACTTAACCAATTTGACATGACGATTTGATAGGGTTAAGTCATGAACCGCTTGAACATACTTAACCAACTTGACACATGATTCGTAGGGCTAAGTCATGAACTTGAACGACAACACTTATCCAATTTGACATGACACGTAGACGGGTTAAGTCTCGAATTTAAATGACAACACTTAACCTGCTGGACGGAAACCATAGTTACGCGGTCCTTTTCAGCAGTAACCCACTAGATGTATCATGGTACCCTGGAACTGGGCAGGGTGAGGCACGATTACTGGGCTGATTGTAAGCGACCAGAACAACGACTGAGTTGGTGCGCCATTGTAGCTTCAGGTGGACTATGGTCACGCACGTAGTCCGGAGTTGAAAAAGCAGGCATTGGGCACCGGTAGGTTTACACTGTGCGTGCTTGTTTCGTGTCGGTGGTTGGCACCCTAAGGCTTGATACACCCTATGGTGGACCTAGCACAGGTAACTACATTCGTGATAGGGCCGTATGACACAGACACATGACGAGCTAGAACTTGTAGGGAGCCGATCGATTAATAGATCGTTTCGTGGGACCAAGTAATGGGTCATTTCATGATATTGGGCAAGGGATCATTTCGTAGTTAATACATGACACTGGTTGGGTTACTAGTACAGATGATAAAGGCCCATTTCTGTTTCCGTTTCTGTTTAGACATTAGGATAACATCTAATCTTGTTAGACAAGTATTGGTGCAGAGAATATAGGAAATCAAAGAAAACAGTGGAATGGTGAAGCTTAGAAATCTTGCGATGTTATACTTAATAGAAACCTTGAAATGTGATACTTGGTAGGAACCTTGTGATGATACTCTTGATAGGAAGAATGGGATGTTATACTTGATTCATCGTGCCTGTGGCTTACCTTGTCATCATGCTTATGTTTACTTTCAGTTTATTCATGTCATATTATCTTCACCTGTTTTTATGCTGAAAGCCACTAGGACTTACTCAGTCTTTATGACTGACCCAGTTTGTTTTGCCTTTTTTTCTTTCGTTTCCCCCCTCCCCACCCCCCACCCCAGGTTCGCGGGTTGGGAATACAGCTTAGTTCGGATCTTACCAAGCCCCGAGGCTCTTTCATATACTGCTTGGATTTCTCTTGGCTATGGCTTGTTTTGCTTTATTGGGGAATACTACAAATTATTTTCATGCTTTTTTGTTTTTGAGCAAGACATATATTTTAGCTATGTAATTGGGTATTTGAAAGTTGATGGGCTTTTATTGTAAACAATTATATTTAATAAATGATTTGAAGTACTTCTACTTTACCTTCCGCTGTTTTATATATGTCTGTCTTGTAATATTTCTGTTCCAGTACCCATAATGCTCCATTAAAGTTAAGGCATTCCCTTTGTGAGTGACCTTAATGGATGTGGGGTGTTACAAGTTATTATTACTATCCCAATTCTACGATTAATTGATTTGATTTTATGTACATCCTCGGCTTATAAAGTCTTCACCGAGGCAGGCATTAGTTGCGGCTATGCGTTACCACTAATCCAGGAGTGCAACTGGTGAAATCGTATTGAAATACCCCCACATTCCTTAACATTTCCCAAAGTTGGGTCCCACCCTGAATTGAAACGTTATAGGTACAAGGGAATAAATATACAATGCATAAACTAAGATTCACGGGATCACAAGGTAGTAAACATAGCATGAAGTAATTTAAAACAGAAACATCACATTTATTTCAATACACTCTGTCTCAAAACGTTAATACATATGTGAAAAGAAAATGAATCTCAGTTATAAAATCAGAGTCCAACTAGAAATACCTCTCAAATGAATCATCGGTACAATCAACCTGTGGAACAAGGTAAAAGAAGAAAGCAATGAGAATACATCTACAATTGAGATAATTCTTCAAGAAAAGTCTCCTAAGAAATACACACTAAGCCTTCCACCCTATAAGCCTGGTGAGAAAGAGAAGGAAAGAAGAAAGGACAATGGATCAAACACTAAGTCTAGTGAGTTTTATAATTACCACCACATGAAACACTGTATATAGCAACGAAATGGGGCAACGACCGCCACCGGCAAGTCCCAACGGCTTCTTTACGTATAAAAAAACTATGGGTAACCATTGATATAACGCCGTTGGTAACCGTTGGTTAGTCGAGCAGAAATACAATCGAACTGCTTCTTCCTCCCTCATTGGGTTTTCTTCCTTAATTTTTTCATTTTCCCCAAATCTCTTCCAACCCTTTGCTAATATCGACCACCACAACCTCCCTAGCTGCCTCTACTCTCCCCAATGCCCTCAAGGCTCTCTCTCTTCTCCTCTCTAGGCTCCAATTCATCCTCAATTTTCAAGGTATTAATCCTTAATTTTATTTAATACCCTATGTTTGTTGATTTAAGCTTAATTTTTTTGTTAGATTATGTGTTTGTATGTGTAGTGTTGTTAATATGTGCATATATAGGTTGATTACTTATGTTGCTAAGATAAGGTCAATTTGTTTATTATGTATATATATGTATATGTGCATATATAGTGTTGGTAATTAATCTATGTATAGGTTGAATTGTTTGAGGCCAAACTCATTGAAAATGATATATAATTTGTCGAAAACATTTGGTGGAAAGTTAAATAATAAAGTTTCTGTTTTATAAACAATTATCAAAAATGATATTTAATTTTATATATAACGTACGGTTGGTCGATTGAATGTTGAAAATATATGTACATGTGACAAGATTCGTATACGTACAATTAGAGATTGAAGAGCACCAATCATGATATATTATATTCATGAAACCTTAGAGTGTGTCTTTGGCCCCATCTGATATGTGTTGTATATGATTGTTGTATGAATGTTCGTATGTTAACAGAACGAACATTTATATTCATCATATAAAATATTTGTTGGATTTTCCTTTGTATTTGACAAGTTATGAACACAATAAAAAAATTAAATTTTGTAAATCATTTCATATTATACGATTATCAAAATTTTGAAAGTGCTTCCTTTATGTTCCACGTGTACACGCAATTGTGTACTATTCAGGGAACTAAAGCGAAGTGCTGCAGGAAATTTTGTTGAATCATTTAAATTGAAAAGATTTATGTGATTCAATTATGTTATTGTATTGTAATGAGAGATAGGATGACCCACCAGCAAAAGTGTAAATGATGAATTAACATAACATTCAACAATAAAATTGTTTTAATTGTCAATGCAAATTTAGCGTACTTTTTGATTATATATCTACCTAGGAAAAATGGACAACTATTTTTTTGATCGAAGATGTGTACAAACGAAGAGAAGCGGATGGCATAATAAGTGAACAATTTATTAATGGTATTGGCATGTTTATGGATTCTTCTTTAAGTACAATGGAAACGGCGTCGAAATCCGTTGTCCATATAGTAGATGCAAATTGTTGAAGCATTTGATACCGCAAACACTTAGAGTTCATTTGCATCAATACAGTTTTATGTTGAAATATTTGGTTTGCAATCGTCATGGAGAACCGTTAGCATGTACTTCTGTACAAGTTGAGGAGGTAGTGAATAATGAAATTGCTGGATGAATCTCATGGAACATATGGTTGATGATGTTGTACGATCAATGTTCCTAGTTCAACAATTTACTGATGACGATGGTTGTTGAGACAAGATTTTGATCGATGCCAACATATAAAGGTGCAATGAAGATTATATCATAGAGATAAGGTTTTTACTTTGAGTCGTGTTAGAAATATGTTAAAATCTATCCTCAAAGTATAACACGAATGCACAAAACAATATCATATCTTTGTTGCTGAAATCTGTTATTTGAGGAATTGAAAAGTCACAGAAAAAGCCCAAATGGTCCAGGCTCCTACCAAGAAAGAGGGCAGAGTGATATAGACTGTGGACCGAGGTCCTCCGGTCCACAACCATAAAACGGTCGACGGCCCAAAAAACCACCAGTCGACCGGTTATGTTTCTGTTTGGAAACAAAAACATTTCTCAGATCAACCAGTCGGCCGGCTGAAAATCACCAGTCGACTGGTTTATTTGTTTTTGCAAATAACGGCTATTTTTCTGGAATTTTCAATTTTAAATAAATTCAACCAGTCGACATGTTATTTTTAACCCGTCGACCGTTTTTGAAACAACAAGCTTTTTCTGAAAGGTTGCTTTTATTTGTGAAGAGATTTCTATTCAATACTCAAAGGAAATGGACATAACTCTTTATAGAAACTCTTCATGAAGAATTACTACCTTTCTACTATTGTATAAACATATTCAAACTTGTTTTTCAATGAACGGAAATTATTCTATATTCTCTCTAATTTCTGAATTGCATTTTCATATTCTTTGCAAAACAAAAACTCTCCAAATTTCAAATACTTGTTGAATCCTTGAATCAATTTAATATCATTTGACTCAACAAGCATTCTACTTCCTTAAATCTACGTATTCAAAGTATATACTCAAGGATAAGATTATAGGAAGGGTGTACTACAAGTGACTAGTCCGTGTATTGAAGACACAATATATAGTCAATCATCAACTACTTTTTATTGAAATTCTGGTAAGCCTGTAGTCATTCAAATCAGGTGGGTAAGCTTATGGCCCATGAAATCAAGTGGGTAAGCTTGTGGCCCGTGAAATCAAGTGGGTAAGCTTGTAGCCCGTGAAATCAAGTGGTGTGTTGTATACCTGTTCCTCCGGGTGAAGTGAGGAGATTGTTAGTGAAATTCCAGAAGGAAGTCTGGGACTGGACGTAGGATGGTGCTCCGAACCAGTATAAAAATCCCTGGTGTGATTTTTCTATTTTTACTGCATTTACTATCTTATATCTGTGATTAGCTATCATTTCATACTTGAATATTGTTTGTCATATTACACAATCCTTGTGTGTATCATACTTGACAAGTACACACGCACATTATCAATTGGTATCAGAGCCTGGTGTTCTAGAGATCGTAACAACATCCTAGAAAAGATGGCTATAAAGAAATCTAGTTAGGGAATCAGAAAATGGAAGAGCAACAAAACAGAATCAGGAGAGCAAGGAAACAAGTATCTCATGGCTAAAGTCAGGTCACAATCGGTATGTACAGATTCATTATATAAAGATCTTTTGTTAGACCATGAAGAATTATTGAAACTCAATACAGTCATTTTAGCTATGTCAAAAAAATTACAAGCAAGAAAATTCCAAATTAAAAGAAGAAAACAATCATTTGGTAAAACATGCCAAATGTTTTGAAAATACCTTAAAAGAGCTTGTTTCTCAAAAAGATTTCCTTCAAAAAGAAAATGAGCGACTAGAAGATAAAAACAATGTTCTTTTAAAGGAAATCGATCTTTTGCAAAATAGAAATATATCATTAGAAGATTCTTTAAATAATTTTAGTTCTTTAATTTCGTCTCTTGAAAAGGAGAATGGAGCTTTAACTGAAATGAATTTAGAATTATCTAAAGAATATAAGATTTTAAAGGTAAATAATAATATTTTCCAAAATGAAATTTCTAATTCAAAAGAAAATTTTGAAAAATTACATTCTCCTTTTAATTCAGAATCTCAATTTTTTGGTCTCAAAACTGAGAACGGTACTTTAAAAGAAAAAATTTCTGAATTATATAAGGAAATTGGTAATAATAAAATTTCCTTTGAAAATGTCACTCGCGACTTTGGAATTGAATTTGAAAAATGTACAAATAAGTTCGCGAAATTTAATAATGGTCAAAATGATTTAAATGATATTTTATCCTGCTCTAGACCTTTACACGATAAAAGTGGTATAGAATATAATAAAACCAATCATAGAAATAGTACTAGATATGCTTTTATGTACAATAAGAATATCACTACTAGTACTAATGCACATCCAAGACCCAATTATTATAGAAATTCGAATACTTCTATGACTAGTGGTATATATAATAAATATAGAAGTACGAAAAGGTATATCACTAGAAATTACTTAAGTATTTGGGTTCCTGTAAGTTGGAAAAACAGAGAAAAATATATCGATGATTATTTTGATTCAGTGGTTAATAATGAAAATTTTATCTTTAAAGGTTCCATTAAACCCTCTTGGGTATGGTTACCTTCCATCTAACCCATGGACCCAAACAAAGCAAGCGGGTACCAAAACTATATATGTTCTATTTTTTGTAGGTACACCACAACAAAGAGAAGGTTATTCGGTATCTCTAAATATCTTTGAAAACTCAGTTTATCAAAAAATCACATGTTTCAATATCCCCTAAAGGTGCTATAATTATTGTATTCTCTACTACTCTCGATTACTGTGCTTAGTATGGTATTAATTCTTTTTAATCGATGACAAAGGGGGAGAAATATTTTCTCTTATGATCATTCATATCATTCATTGTGATAACCCGTAACTTCCCCGGTAAGGAAAGAACGAATTACTTTGACGACAAGACGAATCAGAACGCAGACAGAAGAACATTTCATTGTTAATTACAACTATTCCATCAGAATACAAGAATATATAGAGTATAAATCAATATTACACATCATAAAATATCAGAGATTACAATATATTACATAGCAGCGGTAAATAATACGATACACAACTAGAAGTAATACACGGATACAGAGCTTTCCGAGTATTGTTCCAGCTGTAAATCAGGATCCTGTGAATATAAATCTACAAAACCAAAACTAGTAGCTGCCCGTGTCAAAATAAGGGCACCCAGAGTTTATGTTAAAAAAATAAACTCCAGGTCAGTCATGTGACTGGTGTGAGAACTAAAACAGTTATTAATATTGGTTTTTAAAGTTCGGTAAATCAAGGGACAATGCCATATAACACGGAACGGGTTTCCTTCCAAGAATACCAGAGCATAAAACAAATAGCGCAATGCTAAGTAAAGAAAAATGAAGCTGTTATAAGACCCAGGTCCCATCACACAATGCAACGCAAGCCGGAGGATAGGGTTTTACCTTATAACAGCCAAAGAATGCTTGATATGCGAAATTTTATATTTTGATTCTTAATCAGACTCCAACAGTAAATTAGTAAGAGAACGATTCCCTAAGTATTAACCCCGAAGGCCGAAACCAACATCAGACAAATACCCAGGAAACCCCTCATCTTAGCTCGTTTCCAGTTAGTTTCTGATTTTATATACAATCATAAATATCAATCATAGGCGACATGAGCGTCCCATGCCACTATGTCGCCATATATAAGTTACAAATCAAATCCGCAGTTTTGTATTGGAAATTGGATTTCCATCTGTGAACCGAGGCAAAAGATAATCCTCTACTGATTCGAGACGCTCTAGCCCGCCCCTCAGGCAAGTACTTAGTCAAGCCTTTGGATCGTCAGGGCCGATCCATCGATGTGGATTTAAATGCCTGAACACTGCGTTTCCCCACCCTTTGGGGCGTAAATGAGCCAACGAATGACTCCATCGGCTTAACATAGTCACCGATATATCCGAGGCGCCTCGCAACAGCAACAACCACATAAGTCAAACTCGTCAGGGCGTGTAAAACCACTGACACCACTTCTAACTAGAAAGAAATGCATGCCCTCCCTGATGTTCTCTCCCGTTTCTGGTTCACAATCGTGGTGTGAGGCTCGCGAATCAACGCTACACAAAGCTATGCCACACAGGCGGTGCTTTGATCATCAACCACAAGACTCTGCTTTTCAACAGAAGCCTTGATTATTTACATCTCAGCATGCCACACAGGCAATTCACGCTATGCAACCGATATCAATCACATAGAATGAAATCCGATGTCAGACACACATCCATTTACAAATCCGTTCTGGGTCTGAACGAAACCGGAGGAACCTTATTCCTCGCATATCCATCGATCTCCAAGTACGTCTGGACGATCACCAACTGATTCCCTCCTCTTGGGTGTACGGCCCAATCAAGATCATCAGCAATCACCCAAATGACGTGAAGACCTCTGGTCTTCAACCACCGTCTTCACCTTCGACTTATCGTCGTATCTGTTATTCAGAATGGGATAAACCCGGTCTTTCCAAATAACTCGCGTATATAATAAACAAGTGTTACACAAACACAACATATGCCTCATTCCAATTCATCAGTCACTAGCCGTAAATTAGTAAGGGAACAATTCCCCAAATATTAACCCCGAAGGCCGAAACCAACATCAGATCAATACCCAGGAAACCATTCATCTTAACTAGTCTTCAGTTAGTTGCTAAATTTCACATTCTTAGGGATAGGTTCCCATTAATTTTATCAAAGATAAATTCCTTAAATTTATTCTTTAATCTTCTTTTGAATATCAATTCAAACCAAATTATGGTTTATCAAAACTAGTCGGGATTAACGAACCTTACCGAAGTAATCATTTGTTTTAATTTCCTAATCCCAACCTATTCATCCCATGAAGTAAAACTGGTAATACTTCATATCTAACACCACGGTGTTATCGGTAAATTCAATTACCATTTCACGTTCAAATCTAATTAAGGATTTAACTATCGTCTGGAGTAAAACTGGTGGTACTCCATTCTCGATCATTTCTTGAATTTGATAATTTTAATTATCAAATTCACTTTTCATTTCCATCAGCCTTTAACCGTAAATTAGCAAGTGAACAATTCCCTAAGTAATAACCCCGAAGGCCGAAACTAACATCAGATCAATGCCCAAGAAACCATTCAACTTAACTAATCTCCAGTTTGTTTTTGATTTTCTTTACTCAGCTGGGTCTAAGAACAGTATTATTGAAGATACCGTTCACGACAACCCAAAATCACATTCCATTAATTATCGGGTTAAAGAACAAGTGTTATTTAAAACACCGTTCATGATAAACCCAAAAATCAATTCAAATTCAATTCCAATTAAATACCACTTAATTGGTACACTTCATTAAATCTAAATAAAAAGATTTAATCTTTTTCTCAACTGGGTTTAAGAACAATGTTAATGAAGACACCATGCACAACAAACCCAAATCACATTTAATATTAAATACAAGGCTCTGAATAGAAAAATATATCGGCTTATATTCAATATCAAACTCTACGACCAACAAATATCGTATTGGAAATAACGATATAAATATATCTTTCAAATTTCGAGAACAATATCTGTATAATCACGAAATCCAACATCGAAATATTCCAAAGACAATTTCGATTCAAATCCATTCCAATTAAATTATTCGAAATTCTGGTTATTTTCAAAACCATTTCAAATCCACTTTTTTTATTTTAAAAATAAATGGAATTATAACTCTAGTTCAAAACTAGTTCATTTCGATAAAAATCTATTTTTATCTTTCCAAATATGGATTTTTTTCATCCCAATTCTTCACAAATCATTTCTTATGATTTTACACAAATTATTACCATTTTTAATAATTTTATCAAGGCCCGTACAGTCGATTTCCATCAACGGCCATCGAACTGCACTTACAGCGACCTTTTCCAAATTTGATTTGGACATAATTCCAAATTAAACCGTTAGATTTCAAATCTTTAATATTCGTGAGAAAGCTCTTTTCTACGAACCCAACAGTTACGGTTTTAGGAGAATCCGACGGTCGGATCTCCCGTAATATCCATTCGAAGTCAATGGTCGAAATTTGCGAACTGCCGCAGCGCGGCGCGTTCTATTCAGGCCATTATATATATATATATATTATATATTATATTTATTTCGTCGATTTCCTTTTAAAACGTATTTTATAAATTGTTTTAAATTCGTTTTCAAAACGATTTCAACTTCCATCTCAATTTCAAATCAAAATTGAATCTTTCCAATATAAATTCATTTTAAATTCATTTTAACTCGATTTCAATTCAAATCGGTTTCAATCCAATCGATTTCAGTTCAATTTCAATACGTTTTAAATTCAATTCAAAACGATTTCAATTCAATTTCAATCTAATTCGAATTTCAATTCTTTTCAATTTAATTCCAATTTCAATTTATTTCAATTTAATTCGAATTTCAATTTATTTCAATTTAATCCGAATATCAATTCATTTCAATTTAATTCGAATTTCAATTCATTTCAATTTAATTCGAATTTCAATTCATTTCAATCTAATTCGAAGTTCAATTCATCTCAATTTAATTTGAATTTCAATTCATTTCAATTTATTTCGAAGTTCAATTCATTTCAATTTAATTCGAATTTCAATTCATTTCAATTTAATTCGAATTTCAATTCATTTCAAAATATCAGATTTTGAAATCACTTTCGATATTCGTTGTAAAATGAATAAAATCGACAAAATTCTTGTTCATGTTAAAATGGCATTTAACTACTTAACACGGCTTCACATTTCAATAATCATTGAATATTATTTTAAAATATTCGATAATTCTGAACTGGAATCAGACACAGCCAATTACCATATAATGTGATTATATGGATTTCACACAACAAATGTGTATAACAATATTAAAAACAACAATCCATCATCCAGAGTGCATTCTACACTGTATAAGCATTGAATATAAATACTCAACGCTTATACAGCCAGTCAATCAATCGATCGACATACAACTAATTATTGGGATTAGTGTGTGTCGTATTTCATCCTAATACCCGTGTGGGGTTTTCAAACAACTAACACAGGTTCTATTTGTGCAGTTGGGCGATGTGTAAAATTTATCATCCTAATCAATATCAGTCAAATCAGTGTATATAAACAAATCGTCTGATTTGTTTATATATATTTTATATACAAGTTGAAATCATATTTTTAATTACAAAATATTTTCCCCTATAAAATATTTTATCTCATTCCACATCACACAATCAAATTTCACAACACAGCAATCAAACAAACAAGTCATCCATGGTCTGTGGACGACGGGTGTCGGGTGCTACTAAACACCGTCTGCATCCCAGTATATATTTCAAACTAGAAATAAATTAAAGGTGAGGAGTTCTCACCGACTAGCTAAAACAAACGCCATGACTCTTCATATGTAGGAATCTTCGCCGTTCTCGCCTTTTGTCACTTTCATTGTCCGTAGCCACTACATATATAAAAATCACATTTTTATATTCTCTATTATATAGAAATCATATTTTTATAACTACGCTATATGGATAAAATTTCTATTTTTCTACTATATAGATAAAAATTCTATTTTTATAACGGTGCTCATATAATAAAGATTATATTTTTATATTATCACTCATATAAAAATCACATCTTTGCTCCTTCTACATAATAAAGATCGAATTTTTAATATTTCTATAATATAAATATCATATTTTTAATCTTCTTATCATATAAAAGTCATATTTTTATTGTCTCTACTATATAAAAATTATATTTTTCTAACGTTAACTCATGTCTTTACCTTCAATGCAAAATCATATTTTTCTTCAATGCAAAATCATATTTTTCTTCAATGCAAAATCATATTTTCATATCAATAAAAAATCATGCCTTTCTTCCAATGAAAAATCATACCTTTCATAGAATGAAAAATCATACCTTTGTAACAATAAAAAATCATACCTTTTATACAATAAAATAAAATAGAATCAGGTAAAAGGACTAACTGTCGATGAAGGAAGGGAGTATGGCCAGATGTCGGCGCCGGGATCGTCGGAGGTGGGGGAATGGGGTGCGCTTGCGGCTTATGGAGAGCTGGAGTGCGGTTTTCAACTGATTTGGGGGTTAGGGTTTTTAGGGATTGAAGAGAGAGAGAAGGAGGAGGAAGAGGAGGAGAAGGGGGCGGCTCCGGCGGCTGGAGGGGCGCTCGACAACGGTGGGTTGCGGCGGTGGTCTGCTGGGAGCGGATTTCGTGAGCTACAGGTTTTTTTTATTTACAACGTTGACTGAAGTGAGAAAGGAGAGAGAGGAGGGAGTATATAAATATTTATTTAATTATTTAATTTTTAAATTTCAAAAAGTAACTTTTAATTCCGAACTCGAAATTGAACCCACCGACTGTCGTCCATAGCTAATTACCCCCTTTCCGAACACAATGGGATAGGTATCGCAGGCTGATTCGACTGTTTCGGTCAGTTTCCGTCAAAATCAAAATATAAATCTATATATTGAATTTAAACGCGCATTTCAATTTACCGGGGCCACATACTGACTAGAAAAATTCTCAAAAAATACTTTCTAGCTTCGTATTGACGATACGGTCCAAAAAAAACTAATTTCGTCGAATTCTGAGACCGTTTGAAAAATGGGCATTTTCCAGTCGATTAAAATCAACTGAAACTGGTCAGACGTGTTTTCCTTTGCCATGCTCACATAATGATTCGAAAAATTATGAATTTTGGAATCTAGCAATAACTTGACGTCACGGATCCAACAAAAGTGGTTTTGTCGAAAACCGAGGTCATTTGCAAAATGGCCATTTTTAAGGGCCAAAATTCCATAGCGACTATTCTGAAATTTCGACTGGGCATAACTTTTGTTTCCCATCATGAAATTTCAATTTTTCGGATTCATTGGAAAGATATTCTCAAATAGATTCAAATATTTTTGGTTTTATTAAAATCCGGTTTATTTTGAATCCTGTACATTCATTTGAACTTTGAAATCGAATTATCGAACTACCGCGCCATTTTCAATTCCTTTTATAATTATAAATAAATTATTTATATTCTAACGACGATCTATATAAATATATACATTCTAATTCTATTCAAAATAAATTTCTCGTTGTTACTATTTAAAATAATTCATTTTAAATATCCAAAATTCACTAAAATTGCCAAAATAAAAATTTTAAATTGGCTCGGATTTGCGGGTTATTACAATCTCCCCCACTTAAAACTTTTCGTCCCCGAAAAGGAACAAAGCCGAAAGTTGTTTCCCAAATCAACTCAGCTTTCCTATTTTCATTACGGCTTAAGTTCTTCAACTTTTTAGTTTCTAAGAACTTTTCAAATTTTTCAAAAATTGGCTAACACCCTAAATTTTCAAAAAAATTCTCCATAACTTCCCCTGCACCAGGGACTTCGGGATATTTCATATAGCCTCCCATGGCTTTCTTCAATCCAAAAGAAAAAGCCAAGCGGCTAGCCAATCGGCTCATAAAATCATCCAAAACCCAATATATTCGTAAACATGTACCTATTTGTCGGGCAAACAATTTTATTCTTCTGCTCTAGCCTCCTTGCTATGACCTGTTCAATGTAAGTACATGTATATGCAAGCAGATGCGACAAATTTCCCATACACTCACTATTTGACACAATTTGGCTAAAGGTTCAACATTTTAATTAATCAAACTATAATCAAACAACATGACCAACAATAAATTAGTTGATTAGCTTTTCAAATTTTTAATTTTGATACATATACAGAAAATCACATTTTTGATGCCAAATCACAACAATAGGCCCTATCCAGCTTTGGTTCTCACACCAGTCTAATGGAAATATATAAACATCCCACTTTCGAAGCTCGAACATAAATACTAATGATGCACGTGCTATCATCAGTACCATCTCCGGGCGACTAGAGTGCGATTCTATATCTATTCAGTATATTTGGGACTTCGTATACACGCTAGCTAGGCATATATGCAAAATCTTTATATACTGCATTGTCCAAATTCAATATGAAATAAATTATTCAAATACGTATAATACGATTTAAATTTCAAAACAAAATTTGTTTTCACTTTTATTTCAAAAACACTACTCTTCATACCCGTTCTAGGATACTACTGATCCTATTTATAACGAGTCATTCTCGTTGGATATTACTAATCCAATTTCTGATGAATTCTTTCGTATGGTTCTAATGTGCCTTGTTCTCCGAGCTCTGTAAACCAAAGCTCCGATACCACTGTGATAACGCGTAACTTCCCCGGTAAGGAAAGAACGAATTACTTTGAGGACAAGACGAATCAGAACACAAACAGAAGAACATTTCATTTTTAATTACAACAATTCCATCAGAATACAAGAATATATAGAGTATAAATCAATATTACACATCATAAAATATCAGAGATTACAATATATTACATAGCAGCGGAAAATAATACAATACACAACTAAAAGTAATACACGGATACAGAGCTTTCCCAGTATCGTTCCAGCTGTAAATCAGGATCCTTTGAAAATAAATCTGTAAAACCAAAACTACTAGATGCCCGTGTCAAAATAAGGGCACCCAGAGTTTAGGTTAAAATAATAAACTCCAGGTCAGTCATGTGACTGGTGTGAGAACTAAAACAGTTATTAATATTGGTTTTTAAAGTTCGGTAAATCAAGGGACCACGCCGTATAACACGGAACGGGTTTCCTCCCAAGAATACCAGTGCATAAAACAAACAGCGCAATGCTAAGTAAAGAAAAATGAAGCTGTTATAAGATCCAGGTCCCATCACACAATGCAACGCAAGCCGGAGGATAGGGTTTTACCTTATAACAGCCAAAGAATGCTTGATACGCGAAATTTTATCTTTTGATTCTTAATCAGACTCCAACCGTAAATTAGTAAGAGAACGATTCCCTAAGTATTAACCCCGAAGGCTGAAACCAACATCAGACCAATACCCAGGAATCCCCCCATCTTAGCTCGTTTCCAGTTAGTTTCTGATTTTATATACAATCATAAATATCAATCATAGGCGACATGAGCGTCCCATGCCACTATGTCGCCATATATAAGTTACAAATCAAATCCGCAGTTTCGTATTGGAAATTGGATTTCCATCTGTGAACCGAGGCAAAAGATAGTCCTTTACTGATTCGAGATGCTCTAGCCGCCCCTCAGGCAAGTACTCAGTCAATCCTTTGGATCTTCAGGGCCGGTTCACCGATGTGAATTAAAATGCCTGAACATTGCGTTTCCCCGCTCTTTGGGGCGTAAATGAGCCAACGAATGACTCCATCGGCTTCACATAGTCACCGATATATCCGAGGCTCCTCGCAACAGCAACAACCACATAAGTCAAACTCGTCAGGGCGTGTAAAACCACTGACGCCACTTCTAACTAGGAAGAAACGGATGTCCTCCCTGATGTCCTCTCCCGTTTCTGGTTCACAATCGGGGTGTGAGACTCGCGAATCAACGCTACAAAACACTATGCTACACAGGCGGTGCTTTGATCATCAACCACAAGACTCTGCTTTTCAACAGAAGCCTTGATCATTTACATCTCAGCATGCCACACAGGCAATTAACGCTATGCAACCGATATCAATCCCACAGAATGAAATCCGATGTCAGACACACATCCATTTACAAGTCCGTTCTGGGTCTGAACGAAACCGGAGGAACCTTATTCCTCGCATATCCATCGATCTCCAAGTACGTCTGGACGATCACCAACTGATTCCCTCCTCTTGGGTGTACGGCCCAATCAAGATCATCAGTAATCACCCAAACAACGTGAAGACCTCCGGTCTTCAACCACCGTCTTCACCTTCGACTTATCATCGTATCAGTTATTCAGAATGGGATAAACCCGGTCTTTCCGAATAACTCGTGTATATAATAAACAAGTGTTACACAAACACAAAATACGCCTCATTCCAATTCATCAGTCACTAACCGTAAATTAGTAAGGGAACAATTCCCCAAATATTAACCCCGAAGGCCAAAACCAACATCAGATCAATACCCAGGAAACCATTCATCTTAACTAATCTTCAGTTAGTTGCTAAATTTCGCATTCTTAGGGATAGGTTCCCATTAATTTTATCAAAGATAAATTCCTTAAATTTATTCTTTAATCTTCTTTTGAATATCAATTCAAACCAAATTATGGTTTATTAAAACTAGTCGGGATTAACCAACCTTACCGAAGTAATCATTTGTTTTAATTTCCCAATCCCAACCTATTTATCCCATGAAGTAAAACTGGTAATACTTTATATCTAACACCACGGTGTTATCAGTAAATTCAATTACCATTTCACGTTCAAATCTAATTAAAGATTTAACTATCGTCTAGAGTAAAACTGGTGGTACTCCATTCTCAATCATTTCTTGAATTTGATAATTTTAATTATCAAATTCACTTTTCATTTCCATCAGCCTTTAACCGTAAATTAGCAAGTGAATAATTCCCTAAGTAATAACCCCGACGGCCGAAACCAACATCAGATCAATACCCAAGAAACCATTCAACTTAACTAATCTCCAGTTAGTTTCTGATTTTCTTTACTCAGCTGTGTCTAAGAACAGTATTATTGAAGATACCGTTCACGACAACCCAAAATCACATTCCATTAATTATCGGGTTAAAGAACAAGTGTTATTTAAAACACCGTTCACGATAAACCCAAAAATTAATTCAAATTCAATTCCAATTAAATACCACTTAATTGGTACACTTCATTAAATCTAAATAAAAAGATTTAATCTTTTTCTCAACTGGGTTTAAGAACAGTGTTAATGAAGACACCATTCACGACAAACCCAAATCACATTTGATATTAAATACAAGGCTCTGAATAGAAAAATATATCGGCTTATATTCAATATCAAACTCTATGACCAACAAATATCGTATTGGAAATAACGATATAAATATATCTTTCAAATTTCCAGAACAATATCTGCATAATCACGAAATCCAACATCGAAATATTCCAAAGATAATTTCGATTCAAATCCATTCCAACTAAATTATTGGAAATTCTGGTTATTTTAAAACCATTTCAAATCCACTTTGTTTATTTTAAAAATAAATGGAATTATAATTCCAGTTCAAAACTAGTTCATTTCGATAAAAATCTATTTTTATCTTTTCAAATATGGAGTTTTTCATTCTAATTCTTCACAAATCATTTCTTATGATTTTACACAAATTATTACCATTTTTTATAATTTTATCAAGGCCCGTACAGTGGATTTCCATCAACGGCCATCGAACTGCACTTACAGCGACTTTTTCCAAATTTGATTTGGACATAATTCCATATATAGCCGTTAGATTTCAAATCTCTAATATTCGTTAGAAAGCACTTTTCGATACGAACCCAACGGTTCTGGTTTTACTAGAATCCGATGGTCGGATCTCCCGTAATATCCATTCGAAGTCAATGGTCGAAATTCGCGAACTGCCGTAGCGCGGCACGTACTATTCAGGCCATTATATATATATATATATATATATATATATATATATATATAATATTATATATATTTCGTTGATTTCCTTTTAAAACGTATTTTATAAATCGTTTTAAATTCGTTTTCAGAGCGATTTCAACTTCCATCTCAAATTCAAATCAAAATTGAATCTTTCCAATATAAATTCGTTTTAAATTCATTTCAACTTGATTTCAATTCAAATCCATTTCAATTCAAATCGGTTTCAATTCAAATCGATTTCAGTTCAATTTCAATACGTTTTAAATTCAATTCAAAACGATTTCAATTCTATTTCAATCTAATTCGAATTTCAATTCTTTTCAATTTAATTCAAATTTCAATTTATTTAAATTTAATTCGAATTTCAATTTACTTCAATTTAATTCGAATTCCAATTCATTTCAATTAAATTCGAATTTCAATTCATTTCAATTTAATTCGAATTTATTTCAATTTAATTCGAATTTCAATTCATTTCAATTTAATTCGAATTTCAATTCATTTCAATTTAATTCGAAGTTCAATTCATTTCAATTTAATTCGAATTTCAATTAATTTCAATTTAATTCGAATTTCAATTCATTTCAAAATATCTGATTTTGAAATCACTTTCGATATTCATTGTAAAATGAATAAAATCGACAAAATTCCCGTTCGTTTTAAAATGGCGTTTAACTACTTAACACGGCTTCACATTTCAATATTCACTGAATATTATTTTAAAATATTCGATAATTCTGAACTGGAATCAGACATAGTCAATTACCATATAATGTGATTATATGGATTTCACACAACAAATCTGTATAACAATAATGAAAACAACAATCCATCATCCAGAGTGCATTCTACACTGTATAAGCATTGAATATAAATACTCAACGCTTACACATCCTGTCAATCAATCGATCGACATACAACTAATTATTGGGATTAGTGTATTTCGTATTTCATCCCAATACCCCTGTGGGGTTTTCAAACAACTAACACAGGTTCTATTTTTGCAGTTGGGCGATGTGTAAAATTTATCGTCCCAATCAATATCAATCAAATCGGTGTATATAAACAAATCGTCTGATTTGTTTATATATATTTTATATACACGTTAAAAATCATATTTTTAACTATAAAATATTTCCCCCTATAAAATATTTTATTTCATTCCACATCACACAATCAAATTTCACAACACAACAATCAAACAAACAAGTCATCCATGGTCTGTGGACGACGGGTGTCGGGTGCTACTAAAAACCGTCTGCATCCTAGTATATATTTCAAACTAGAAATAAATTAAAGGTGAGGAGTTCTCACCGACTAGCTAAACCAAACGCCACGACTCTTCATATGTAGGAATCTTCGCCGTTCTCGCCTTTTGTCACTTTCATTGCCCGTAGCCACTACATATATAAAAATCACATTTTTATATTCTCTATTATACAGAAATCATATTTTTATAACTACGCTATATGGATAAAATTTCTATTTTTATACCGCTACTATATAGATAAAAATTCTATTTTTATAACGGTGCTCATATAATAAAGATTATATTTTTATATCGTCACTCATACAAAAATCACATCTTTGCTCTTCTACATAATAAAGATCGAATTTTTAATATTTCTATAATATAACAATCATATTTTTAATCTTCTTATCATATAAAAATCATATTTTTATTGTCACTACTATATAAAATTTATATTTTTCTAACGTTAACCTCATATCTTTACCTTCAATGCAAAATCATATTTTTCTTCAATGCATAATCATATTTTTCTTCAATGCAAAATCATATTATCATATCAATGAAAAATCATACCTTTCTTCCAATGAAAAATCATACCTTTCATACAATGAAAAATCATACCTTTCTAACAATGAAAAATCATACCTTTTATACAATGAAAAATCGTACCTTTTATACAATAAAATAGAATCAGGTAAAAGGACTCACTGTCGAAGAAGGAAGGGAGTATGGCCTGATGTCGGCACCGGGATCGTCGGAGGTGGGGGAATGGGGTGCGCTTGCAGTTTATGGAGGGCTGGAGTGTGGTTTTCAACTGATTTGGTGGTTAGGGTTTTTAGGGATTGAAGAGAGAGAGAAGGAGGAGGTGGAGAAGGGGGGCGGCTCCGGCGGTTGGAGGGGCGCTCGACGACGGTGGGTGGCGGCGGTGGTCTGGTGGGAGTGGATTTCGTGAGCTAAGGGTTTTTTTATTTACAACGTTGACTAAAGTGAGAAAGGAGAGAGAGGAGGGAGTATATAAATATTTATTTAATTTTTAAATTCCAAAAAGTAACTTTTAATTTCAAACTCGAAATTGAACCCACCGACTGTCGTCCATAGCTAACTACCCCATTTCCGAACACAATGGGATAGGTATCGCAGGCTAATTCGACCGTTTCGGTCAGTTTCCATCAAAATCAAAATATAAATCTATATATTGAATTTGAACGCGCATTTCAATTTACCGGGGCCACATACTAACTAGAAAAATTCTCAAAAAATATTTTCTAGCTTCGTATTGACGATACGGTCCTAACAAAACTAATTTCGCCGAATTCTGAGACCGTTTGAAAAATGGGCATTTTCCAGTCGATTAAAATCAACTGAAATTGGTCAGACGCGTTTTCCTTTGCCATGCTCACATAATAATTCGAAAAATTACGAATTTTGGAATCTAGCAATAAATTGACGTCACGGATCCAACAAAAGTGGTTTTGTTGAAAACCGAGGTCGTTTGCAAAATGGCCATTTTTAAGGGCCAGAATTCCGTAGCGACTATTCTGAAATTTCGACTGGGCATAACTTTTGTTTCCCGTTATGAAATTTCAATTTTTCGGATTCGTTGGAAAGATATTCTCAAATAGATTCAAATATTTTTGGTTTTATTAAAATCCGGTTTATTTTGAATTCTGTACATTCATTTGAACTTTGAAATCGAATTATCGAACTACCGCTCCATTTTCAATTCCTTTTATAATTATAAATAAATTATTTATATTCTAACGATGATCTAAATAAATATATACGTTCTAATTCTATTCAAAATAAATTTCTCGTCGTTACTATTTAAAATAATTCATTTTAAATATTCAAAATTTACTAAAATTGCCAAAATAAAAATTTTAAATTGGCTCGGATTTTTGGGTTATTACATTCATGGTACATATACTATCATTTAAAATTATGTGCTTAACATGGTAATAGTATATGTGTGCTAACATTTGTTAATGCAGGAATCAAAAGGTATGATTATTTATATTATGAACTAACAAATGTTGCAGAAATTCAGGGGGAGCTTTATATTTAGAGATAGAAAATCCAAGGTGTTGTCATCAATCAAAAAGGGGGAGAATGTTGAGACAATATTTTGATCGATGCCAACATATAAAGGTGCAATGAAGATTATTTCATAGAGATAAGGTTTTTACTTTGAGTCATGTTAGAAATATGTTAAAATCTATCCTCAAAGTATAACACGAATGCACAAAACAATATCATATCTTCGTTGCTGAAATCTGTATATTTGAGAAATTGAAAAGTCACGAAAAAAGCCCAAACGGTCCAGGCTCCGACCGGGAAAGAGCGCAGAGTGATATAGACTGTGGACCGAGATCCTCTGGCCCACAGCCATAAAATGGTCGACCGCCCAAAAAACCACCAATCGACCGGTTATGTTTCTGTTTGGAAACAAAAACATTTCTCAGATCAACCAGTCGACTGGTTGAAAATCACCAGTCGACCAGTTTATTTGTTTTTGCACATAACGGCTATTTTTCTGGAATTTTCAATTTTAAATAAATTCAACCAGTCGACATGTGATTTTTAACCTGTCGACCGTTTTTGAAACAGCAAGCTTTTTTTGAAAGGTTGCTTCTATTTGTGAAGAGATATCTATTCAATAATCAAAGGAAATGGACATAACTCTTTATAGAAACTCTTCATGAAGAATTACTACCTTTCTACTATTATATAAACATCTTCAAACTTGTTTTTCAATGAATAGAAATCATTCTATATTCTCTCTAATTTCTGAATTGCATTTTCATATTCTTTGCAAAACAAAAGCTCTCCAAATTTCAAATACTTTTGAATCCTTGAATCAATTTAATATCATTTGATTCAACAAGCATTCTACTTCCTTAAATCTACGTATTCAAAGTATATACTCGAGGATAAGATTATAAGAAGGGTGTACTACAAGTGACTAGTCCGTGTATTGAAGACACAATATATAGTCAATCATCAACTACTTTTTATTAAAATTCCAGTAAGCCTGTAGCCGTTCAAGTCAGGTGGGTAAGCTTGTGGCCCGTGAAACCAAGTGGGTAAGCTTATGGCCCGTGAAATCAAGTGGGTAAGCTTGTAGCCCGTGAAATCAAGTGGTGTGTTGTATACCTGTTCCTCTGAGTGAAGTGAGGAGATTGTTAGTGAAATTCCAGAAGGAAGTCTGCAACTGGACGTAGGACGGTGCTCCGAACCAGTATAAAAATCACTGGTGTGATTTTTCTATTGTTACTGCATTTACTATCTTATATCTGTGATTAGCTATCATTTCGTGCTTGAATATTGTTTGTCATATTACACGATCCTTGTGTGTATCATACTTTACAAGTACACACGCACACTTTCAATGGTAATGACGAAGAAGAACCAAATATGGAAGCCAAAAAATATATGATTTATTAGATGCCGCGAGGAAATCTCTTTGGGAAGGCTGTAACAGCGGAACCCAGTTATCAGTAACTGCTGAATACATTGCGATCAAATCTAAATACAAACTCACAGAAGTTGGATTTACAACGGTTTGACAAGTTGCGAATCGGCATATGCCTCCTAATAATTTAATGTGCGAAAATCATTATGAAGTAAAAAAATGATGCCGGCTTTGGGTTTACCGTATGAAAAAAAAAATACATGTCTAAAGGGTGCATACTATTTTGGAAGGACGATATCAACCTTAAGAATTGTAAAATATATAATCAGAATAGATATAAACCAAGAAAGAAAAAGGGAAAAGAAGTCTCCTATAAATATATGCATTATTTACCTGTTATTCTTAGACTTAAAAGGTTATATGGATCTTCTATAACCGCGCAACATATGAGATGACATAGTATGAGAACACAGGAGGAAGGTACATCAACACACCTAGCTTATGGGAAAGCATGGAAGCATTTTGACCACAAGTATCCCGATTTTTGCATCCGAGAGTCGTAATGTTAGACTTCGTTTATATGTATATAGATTTTTGCCATTTTTCCAATTTGGTGCTAAATATTCGTCCTAGCCTATAACTGTCACACCATATAATTTAACTCTGTGGATGTGTATGAAAGCTCCTTATATGTTTTTCACAGTTGTCATCCCTGGTCCTGATGATCTAGCACAATGAATCAATGTTTATTTATAACCATTGATTGAAGAATTGAAAAAAATGCAGTATAAAGTAGTAGAAACATCTAATATTTCACAAAAAAGGACTTTCAAATGTATGCTTCTTTGTTGTGGACAATTAGCGATCTTCCTGCATATGCAATGCTTTTAGCTTGGAATACGGTTGGTGGTCTAGCTTGTCCTTACTAGATGGAAGAAACAAGAGCGTTTTCTTTACCTCATGGAAAAAAATTCATGGTTCGACTGTCGTAGATGTTTTCTTCATATTATTCCTTTTAGAAGAGATAAAAAATTTATAACAGCTAATAGGCATGAAACTTTGAGACCACCTATGGTATGGTCAAGTAAAGATATTTATGAACCTATAAAGGATCATACAAAGATACATGAAACTGAAGTACAGACAAATATTCAAGGTAAATCATCGATTCAAAATTGGTGCAAACAGAGCATATTTTGGTGAGTTGGCTTATTTGAAAAATCTCATGATTCATCATAATATTGACATGATGTGAGACGATCCGAACTACCCCGTGAGGGAAAGCGCGGATAGAATTGAGAACACGACAAAATAGAACGCAGACGGAAGAACATTTCATTGTTTATTACAACAATTCCATCAGATACAAGAATATACAGAGTAAAAATGAATAAACATTACACAGAAAATATCAGAGATTTAGATTACATTTAAATACATCGCAGCGAAAAAATATACAAAACACAACTGAAAGTGATACACGGATACAGAGCTTTCCGAGCATCGTTCCAGCTGTAAATCAGGACCCTGTGAATATAAATCTGCAAAACCAAAACTACTAGATGCCCGTGTGGAAAATAGGGGCACCCAGAGTTTAGGTTAAAACAATATACTCCAGGTTAGTCATGTGACTGGTGTGAGAACTAAAACAGTTATTTAAAACTTTACTTTAAAAGATAGTAGTTCAAGGGACCACGCCGTATAACACGGAACGGGTTTCCTCCCAAGAATACTAGTGCATATAACAAAACAGCGCAATGTTCTTTCAAAAAATGAAGCTATTATAAGACCCAGGTCCCATCAAACAATGCAACGCAAGCCGGAGGATAGGGTTTTCCCTTATAATAGCCAAACATGCTTGGTACGTTTAAAACAAATCATTTGATACTATTATAAGTGTATAATGTCAAAACAATTCAAATCATAAATATCAATCATAGGCGGCATGGGTACCATCTATCATGTCGCCATACTAGGCTCTACAATTAAAACCGCAATATCACGTATTGGAAATTGGATTTCCGTCATGAGTCGAGGCAAGGGGCAAGCTCTTCTCCGATTCGAGACACTCTAGCAAATGTCTCAGGACCCCACTATGATCCTTGGATGCTTTAAGGCCGGTCCTGCCTTACTTTAGAGGATTAGTTATTCCTGAACACACGTTTCCCGGTCCTAACAGACCTAATATCGAGGCGCCTCATTCCAACAACCACACAGGTGAAAAATATATAAATGTAAGGGCTGGTAGGTCACTGACACCACCCATTGCTAGAAAGAAACGTCATGCTCTCCCTGCAGTCCGTATCCCGTTTTTGACTCATACCGAGGTGTGAGGCTCGCGAATTCACGCTATACACAAAGCTGCGCCACACAGGCCGTGCTTTTATCATCAACCACAAGACTTTGCTTTTCAACAAAAGCCTTGATCATCTGCCACTTAGGCATGCCACACAGGCAATTCACTCCATGCGACTGATGTCCATCGATATACAACCCCTGAGCTCATACGTCTCAGAGAAGGGCGTTAAGCAAGAGAATAAATTCTCCGCCGCCAAACAGTTGTATATTTAATAGAGATCAATCAACATAGAATAAAATCCAATGTTAGACACACAGTCCATTTACAAGTTCGTTCTGGGTCTGAACGAAACCGGAGGCACTTTCCTCGCATATCCATCGATCTCCAAGTACGTCTAGACGATCACCAACTGATTCCCTCATCTTGGGTGTACAGCCTAATCAAGATCATCAGTAATCACCCAAACGATGTGAAGACTTCCGGTCTTCAACCACCATCTTCTTCTTCGACTTATCGTCGAATCGGTTATTCAGAATGGGTATAAACCCGGCCTTTCCGAATAACCCACGTATTTGATAAACAAATGTTACACAAACACAACAAACGCCTCATTCCAATTCAGAATATTCTTTTATTCACAAAATCACACTCTTAGGGAGAGGTTCCCATTAATTTTATCCAAGATAAATTCTTCTAAATTCATTCTTTAATCTTCCTTTGGATATCATTTCAAACCATATTATGGTTTTCCAAACTAGTCGGGATTAGCGAACCACATCGAAGTAATTATTTATTTTATTTCCCAATCCCAACCTATTTATCCCATGGAGCAAAACTGGTAATACTCCATAACTAACACCACGATGTTATCGGTAAATTTAATTACCATTTCACGTTAAAATCTAATTAAAGATTTAACTATCGCTTTGGAGCAAAACTGGTAATACTCCACTCTCGATCACTTTTCAGATTCGATAATTTAAATTATCAATTCACATTTCAATCTAATTAAAGATTCATTAAAACTCCACTTAGTTTTAATCTTTTCAAAAATCAATATCCTATCTTTAACTGGGTTAAAGAACCAATGTCATCTAAAACACCGTTCACGATAAACCCAAAATCACATTCAAATTCAATTCCAGTTAAACATTATTTAATTGGTACACTACATTAAATCTAAATAGAAAGATTTAATCTTTTTCTCTATTGGGCTTAAGAATCGGTGTTAATGAAGACACCATTCACGACAAATCCAAATCACATTTGATATTAAATACAAGGCTCTGAAGAGAAAATATACCGGCTTATATTCAATATCAAATTCTGAAACCAACAAATATCGTATTGGAAATAACGATATAAAATATATCTTTCAAATTCCCATAATAATATCTGTATAGTCACGAAATCCAACATCGAAATATTCCGAAGATAATTTCGATTCAAATCCATTCCAATTCGTATATTGGAAATTCTGATTATTTTTAAAACCACTTTCAAATTCAATTTATTTATTTCAAAAATAAATTGAATTTAATTCTAGTTCAAAACTAGTTCATTTTGATAAAAATCTATTTTTATCTTTTCAAATGTGGAAATTTTCATCCCAGTTCTTCACAAATCATTTCTTTTGATTTTACACAAATTATTGATATTTTTAATAATTTTATCAAGGCCCGTACAGTTGATTTCCATCAATGGCCATCGAACTGCACTTACGGGAACCTTTTCCAAATTTGATTTGGACATAATTCCAAATCCAACCGTTAGATTTCAAATTTCTAATATTCATTGGAAAGCTCTTTTCAATACGAACCCAACGGTTCCGGTTTCAGAAGAATCCGACGGTCAGATCTCCCGCAACGTCAATTCGAAGTCAATGGTCGAAATTCACGAACTGCCGCGGCGCGGCGCGTTCTATTCAGGCCATTATGTATATATAATATATATTATATATATTTCATCGATTTCCTTTTTAAAACGTATTTTATAAATCGTTTTAAATTCGTTTTCAAAACCATTTCTACTCTATATTCAATTTCAAATCAAAATTGAATGTTTCATATCATTACTATATAAATGATAATATTTTCAAAATGTTATATTTTGAAATTACTTCCTTTTCTATATTCATTATAAAAACGAATATAATCGATATAAATATCGCTCACGTCAAAATGGCGCATCTCTAATCAACACGGCTTTATATATTTCAATAAATTCGTTATTCTATTCAACAAATGAATATTTATTCTATTCAACACATGATTATCGTCAACACATGACTATATATTCTATTCTTTATTTTCTCCATTGGAATGAGGCCCAATCAATCACCATATAATGTTAATTATATGGTTTCCATACAACACATGTATATAATCACGATGATAAATAATCAATCATCATCCAAAGTGCACCACACAACTGCATAAGCATTAAATATAAATAATTAACGCTTATAACAGCCTGTCGACCAATCGATCGACATATACCTAATCAATCGGGATGATTGTACACCAAATATCATCCCAACACCCGTGTGGGGTTTCAAATCAACAAACACATATTTTTGTTCACACAAACACGTTAAAAATAATATTTTTAACGATAAAATATTTTTAACTATACAAATATTTTATTTTTTTCTCACATCACATCACATAATCAATTTTCATCACAACCAACAATCAAACATACAAGCCATCCATGGTCTGTGGATGACGGGTGTCGGGTGCTGCTAAGCACCGTCTGCATCCTAGTATATATTTTAACTATAAAAGAAGATTTAAAGTGAGAAGTTCTCACCAAAGCTTTCCCAACTCCACGACACTTCAATTGTAGGAAATCATCACTGTTCTCGCCTTTTGTCACTTTCGTTGCCCGTAGCCACTACATATATAAAAATCACATTTTTATATTGTTGCTATGTATATAAAAATCATATTTTTATAATTACTCCATATGGATAAAAATTCTATTTTTGCATCGCTGCTATATAGATAAAAATTCTATTTTTACACCGCTACTATATAGATAAAAATTCTATTTTTACACCGCTACTATATAGATAAAAATTCTAGTTTTACATCGCTACTATATAGATAAAAATTCTATTTTTACACCGCTACTGTATAGATAAAAATTCTATTTTTACACCGCTACTATATAGATAAAAATTCTATTTTTACAACAGTGTTCATATAATAAAGATTATATTTTTATCACGCTATTCTCTATATAAAGATTTCGCCTTTTCAAATATAAAGATTTCGCCTTTTCAAATATAATAAAAATCATGTTTTCAATACTCTACCTAAGTAAAAATTATATTTTTAACGCTCTACTATAATAAAAATTATATTTTTAAACTCTACATTATATAAAAATTATATTTTTATTCTTTCTGCATGATAAAAATTATATTTTTATACTTTATAAAAATTATATTTTTATTTAGCTATTCAATATAAAAAATCGAATTTTTATTCCTAATCCATTCGTATAAAAATCGAATTTTCACCTTCTATATATATAAATAAAAATCACATTTTTATTTGTTCGCTTTCAATATAGAAATCATATTTTTATCTCGTTTCGCATATAATAAAAATCTAATCTTTTTGTTTTATAAAAATCAACCTTTTTGTTCGTAAATCACTTATATAAAAATCAGATTTTTATTTTCAAATCACTTATATAAAAATCAAATTTTTATATGCTAATTAAACTGAAATAAATCGAATAAAACTTACAGTAATACGATCGCAGGAGGGGGCTTGGCGCGTCGATGCTACAGTGGGCGGCGGAGGTTCCTGTCGATGGGGGTGCGGTCACTTCTCGAGGTGGGAGGTCGTTCGAGGCAGAGGGGGAAGGAGGGGTTCGGATCTAGACGGAGGACTGTAGGGTGGAGGCGTGGTGGTTGGCGGTGCGGCTAGGGCTCGGTGGGTGGCGCGATTCCGTTTGGGGCTACGGGAGTTTCGTGTTGGAATAGGGAGAGAGAGGCGAGGCTGCACGAAGGGAGGGGAGTGGGATGTCGACCGGCGGTGAGGAGTTGCTCCTCCGGCGCGGTGGTCCATCGAGGGGGGCGACAATCGTCGCTCCCTCCCTTTCTCTTTTTTTTCTTTTTTCTTTGAACGATTTGAAAAGTCAAGGGGGGGGGTCAGAGTATAAGGAGAGTGAGAGGTTTTTATTTTATTTTATTTTATTATTTATTTTCAAAAAGGTACTTTTTATTTCGACCTCGAAACAAGACCCAACGACTGTCGTCCCTAGCTAATTACCCCCATTCCGAACACAATGGCATATGTATCGTAAGCTGATTCGATCGTTTCGATTTGTTTTCGTCAAAATCAACATATAACTCTATATATTGAATTTGAACGCACATTTCAATTTACCGGGGTCACGTACTAACTCTATAAATCCCAGAAAAACATTTTCTAACTTCGTATTGACGATACGGTCCTAACAAAACTAATTTCGTCGAATTCTGAGACCGTTGGAAAAATGGCCATTTTCCAGTCGATTAAAATCAACTGAAACTGGTCAAACGCGTTTTCCTTTGCCACGCTCACATATTGATTCGAAAAATTACGAAATTTGAAACCTAGCAATAACTTGACATCACGGATCCAACAAAAATGGTTTCGTCGAAATCCGAGGTCATTTGCAAAATGTCTATTTTTAAGGGCCTGAATTCCATAGCGACTATTCTAAAATTTCAACTGGGCATATCTTTTTACCCCCGCTATGAAATTTTGATTTTTTGGATTCGTTGGAAAGATATTCTCAAATAGATCCTATTATTTTTGGTTTCGTTAAAATCTGATTTATTTTGCACCCGGTACGTTCAATTGAAGTTTGAAATCGAATTATCGAACTACCGCGCAATTTTCAATTCCTTTTATAATTATATATAATTATTATATTCTAACGACGACGTATATAAATATATACATTCTAAATATTTTCAAAATAAATTTCTCATCAATATTATTTAAAATAATTCATTTTAAATGTTCAAACTTCGCTAAACTTGCCAAAATAAAAATTTTAAATTGGCTCGCATTTCCGGGTTGTTACATGATGCATGATGGAAAAAACGTGTTTGACAATGTATTTAATACAATTTTGAATGTCAATGGGAAGGCAAACGATGATTTGAAATCAAGACGTGATATCGAAGTAATATGCAATCATCCTGATCTTCATATAAAGCCAAATGATACCAAAAAATCAAAAGCGTGTTATTAACTAGACAATAATCAAGTGTAAATACTTTTAAAATGGGTGGAAGGATTAAAATTCCCGGATGGTATGTCTTCTAATCTTCGTAGATGTGTCGACTATAAAAACAACAAACTTAGCGGATGAAAAGCCACGACTGTCATGTTATAAGGGAAAATTTGTTGTTTGTCGCTTTCAAAGAATTATTGCACATAAAAATTTGGAATGTTGTAACATTTTTTTGTCCATTCTATAAAGAGCTTTGTTCTACAACATTAAAAATTGATCATCAATGTAAATTAGAGGAAGAAATCCCTATATTGCTCTTCATACTTGTTAATCCCGAAATTAGAATCAACTCCAAAGGTAATGCAAATGCTTCACGATATGTAGAAAATAAAAGAAATGGAGCCTCACAATAGTAGAAATGCAAATAGAACACACAATGTTTTATAGTGGTTCGATCAAGCGTGATCTACGTCCACTTTAAAGAATGATTCCATTATCACATCAAGAGTTACAAAGCAAGCGTATCCTCTCATTACATTCATCATTAGCCTCACCACCTCTCTCTCTTAGATCTAGTAGAAATAGCTAAGGAATGACTTGATAAAATTCTTCAAAGCTGGCAGGTGATTAGATGAATCTAGACTTTCTCATGAACTTTGATGAATTTCCATGGCTTCACAATGGATTCGAAGTTTGATCTTCAACTAGAAGTGGTTGGAGATGAACAAATTCCTTAGAAAAGGTCGGGAATTGAATTCGACATCCCTTGGTGGTCATGAAAAATCTTTCCTCTTCAAGTGAAGTTGAACCCCTATTTATAGGAGTGAGGAATGGATGAATTATAGCTCTCAGGTTTTGGGTCGGGCTATTGAGTATTTACGAAAATGCCACTTCCAACTATCGCTAGCTGTTGTCAGCTAACTGCAAGTTTACAAATACCAGACCGACCCAGAGATATCCCGACCCGATCCAAACCATGCCAACCCGTTCTGATGATGAAAACATCGATCCGCTGTTTCTAGGATAGTCCTACCTGGTCCACTATACTAGGCCGATTTGATCCGTTCCTCTACGACTAGACCAATCCGATGCTCTAGAATTGGCTGAACCACTTGAGAATTAACACACTGATCCAATCCACTTGGATGGTCCGACCCATTTTCTGTTGGATAGACCGATCCGGTGCCATTAACCTAGATTGAACTGTCGCTTTCTATTGTACCGACCCGATCATTCTGAGCCGACCTGATCCAATCTTGTAATTGTACTAGGCCGATCCGATTCGTCCAAAACAGTTCGACCCGATCCTTCGTACTATGCCGATCATTTCGCCCCTGGAAGTTCGTGATTTTTTAGATTAAAAAATTTACGGGCTTTGAAACACATACAACATTAATCGATGGGTTGAGTACTCCTTTAAATATACGGGTCAATCGTAATGAGCCTTTATGTGTTTGGCCCGCCCAATATCTTTTGGCCTCTATAGTGGCAAGTCATGTTTTTTTGCCTCTTCCCCTTCTTCATTATCTCGATCCTCAACCTAACGAACTTTAATGGCAGCGGAATCCCTCTAAGGCGAATTCACTCAACTTACATTTCATTCAACCCTCCACTTCGACCCATAATTAAACTGCTTTCACACTTCAATTAAATCGATCTGATGATCCAAATCTTCCCAATCCTTGCCTATCCGATTTTCTTGAGCCCAAACCAATTATACGACGTTCAGACTCAACCAAAGGTAGGTATTTAATTTCTGAAATTTGTGTTTCATTTGGCAATTCTTGTGTTCGGGTTTTGAATTGGTGCTGCTTGGAAATGAGAAGCGGATTAGAGTTTTAAAGCCATGAATTCTTGATGCTGGTGTGTTATAGAATGGTCTTGGAGTCATTTGTGATGGACTTGTGTGTATATAACGAGTTCAAAATGCATAAGTTTCTTTTGAACTTGGTTTTGGTTTAATTCCCATCACATGTTTGTAGCAATACCTGTGACGCTAGAACTACGTTGAATACTCATAGTTTTGTACTCGTTTTTGCTGTTGTGACCAATCTTGTAGTTTGCTCACGTTATACTTGTTGCGATGATCTTGCTTACTTTTCAAAATATGAAGTTCTAGCCGCTAATGAACCGGTTGTGATCGGTCTTAGCTGATCCACTATGGGTGGACAAAGCTGATCCAGTTCTGGATCGGTCATGACCATCCCGATTCTGGATCAGTCATGGCTGACCCAATTTTGGATTGGTCATGGCCGGCCCAGTTTACGGTTAGTCATGACCGACCCAGCTTTGGACCGGTCATGGCCGACCCAGTTTTGGATTTGCTATGGCCGACCAAGTTTTGGGTTAGTCATAATCGACCCAGTTCTGGATCGGTCATGGTCGACCTACTTTTTGACTGGTCATGGCCGACCCATTTTAGGTTAGTTATGACCAATCTCCTCTGGTCCTGAACTGGCTCTTCATGCCTGAAATTTTGGTGAACATATTTCATCCTTCTCTCTTTTTTTATGCTGAAATGCCTTGTTTTTGCATTGTGCCTAAAAGCCTCATAAGAATGAAGGAGACCTCGGACCAAGGTAGCTCTCGAAAGCGCCATCGGTCTGGTAAGATTCCTATGCCTGATATTCAGACTTCCTCTGCTTCTCCAACTCTAGCCGAACTTCAAGCCATCATTGACAGACCTCGCTATACTCCTATACCGCATATGTTGAAACTAGTTGATCGGTTTGAGGGCTGGTGCCTTCAAGGGTTGAATTTCGATCAGTTCGACCTAAACATATATCCGTCCGATAAGCGATCATTTTGCGTGGATCTAGACGTTATAAGGAATCATTTTGTGATGCAACTCGAAACAATCAAGACTTGGATAGAGAAACACTTGGAAGAATTTGGACAGTATCATGCACGCAAATTAGGTGCCTGGAATACCTTTGCTTGTGACCTCCAAAGATTGAACTGGGAGAGTATCGAGCGCATTACTACTTTGGAGAAAGACAAAGCAGCGCTTATCTAGGCCCTCAAGTCCCAGGATGAGATCATTGCTGAATTATCAAGTTATGGGAACAAGATAGGCCCAACCTGTACTTCTCCCTCTCCTTATGTCGGTAAATGATCTAATGATGCAATCCTTTTTTGTAATAACCCGAAAATCCAAGCCAAATTAAAAAATTTATTTTGGCAATTTTGATGAATTTTGAATATTTAAAATGAATTATTTTAAATAATAACAAAGAGAAATTTATTTTGAATAGGATAAGAACGTATATACTTATTTGAATCGTCGTTAGAATATAAATATTTATTTTTAATTATAAAAGGAATTGAAAATGGCGTGGTAGTTCGAAAATTCGATTTCAAAGTTCAAATGAATGTACAGGATTCAAAATAAACCGAATTTTAGTGAAACCAAAAATATTAGAATCTATTTGAGAATATCTTTCCAACAAATCCGAAAAATCGAAATTTCATAGCGGGGATAAAAAGTTATGCCTAGTTGAAATTTCAGAATAGTCGCTATGGAATTTTGACCCTTAAAAACGGAAATTTTCCAAATGACCTTGGTTTTCAATGAAACCACTTTTGTTGGATCCGGGATATCTGGTTATTGCTAGATTCCAAAATTCATAATTTTCTGAATCAATATGTGAGCGTGGTGAAGTAAAAAACGTTTGACTAGTTTCAGTTGATTTTAATCGACTGAAAAATGGCTATTTTCCGAACGATCTCAGAATTTGACGAAATTAGTTATGTTAGAACCGTATCGTTAATACAAGATTAGAAAATATTTTTCGGGAATTTTTAGAGTCCGTATGTGGCCCCGGTAAATTGAAATATGCATTCAAAATCAATATATAGATTTATATTTTGATTTTGATGGGAACTGATCGTAAAAGCTGAATTGGCTTACCGGACATATGCCATTGTGTTCGGAATGGGGGAAATTAGGTAGGGACGACAGTCGATGGGTTCGAAAAGGAGTTCGAATAAAAAGTCAACCGTTGGTGGAATAAAATATAATATAAATTAATTAAGTATAAATTTCTTAAACCCCCCCACACTATCCCTCTTTCTCACGTTTTAACAGAAGGAAATAAAAATAAAAAAACCCAGCCCCTTTTTGCAAATCGACGCCGCCACCCACCCTCCGTCCACCGCGCCTGTTGCGCCTCCGTCAGGCGCCGATCGCCACTCCCCGACCACCCCCCCACTCTCTCCCTCTCGAAAAGCATACCCCCAAAACCCGTACCACCACCTGAATCCTCCACCGCCGGCCACTCCCTTCACCTCCGAACCCCCACCTCGTCAGCCACCACTTAGAAACCGCTGCCCCTACTTCAAAACCCCGAACCACTTCAGGAACCACCGCCACCACCTCGATTTGACCGCGGCCGCCTCTGAACCCTCCTCCGACCTGCCGCAGCCTCCCTTTCCACCTGCTGATGGCGACGCTCGTCCTCCAGTCGAGGTGGACCTGCTCCAGCAACGAAGATCCGGTTTTTAATGATAAAAGGTGAGTTTTCCTTGATTTTTAATTAGAGAGAAATTTAAATTTATAGTTATATGAAGTTTAGATTTATAATTATAAAAAGTTTAGATTTTTAGCAAGTAAAAAATCTGATTTTTAGTTAGATTATATTAGAATTTTTATCAAGTATGAAAAGATTAGATTTTGAAATATAAAAAGTGTAACGACCCAGATTTTTGAACAGTTTATTTTAATATTTAGTATGGTTTTAAATAGATTTTGAAATATAAATGGATTTTTACACTTAATTTACCAATTTAATAATCTATGTACGATTTAATTTTGAAGATATTGAATTATCAGAATACGAAATCGACAACAATGGAATTCAAAGTTAAAACCGAGTCAAAGCGGTTCTTTTGATTAATATAAATTCTGTATTAAAGTAGAACGATAATAATTATTTATCATCGATGGATTTAATTGTTTGAAACTGAATTATATTTTAAATTAAATTGAATTTAAGTCGTCAATCTAATACTGATAGTCTGTATAAACGATTGAATTAAATTTCAAAATATGTTCAGTTAAGTCCAGAATATCGTATAACTTTAGAAACGCCGGTCGCTACGGGTGAATAGCGGTTCAGAATATCAAGTTAAAGGACCGTGAGATATTTAGCTATTAAATTAAAACAAAATATAATAAAATTTAAACTAATAAAATCTAATCAGCAGACCTAAGTTTTAACAGAGTCGACCTACTGTTCTTTAAAACGCAGACCTCTATGTACATCGAGCAACAAAATTTGTCTGTCTCTTTCAATATCCAGGAAACAACATTTTAATGGCCTCTCGTACGAATGTTCCCCAGTTCGCTCCTATAAATCAACCGAGCCTTTGTATAATTTCAGATTCTCAAGTCCGAAACAATTCATCCCCTTTGTTCTTCTTTTTTCCCAGTTAAACCCAAAGCGAGCCACCGATGCTGAAAAGAAAAGAAAAAAAAAAGAACGGAAATCAAAAGGGGGACTGCGATTCAAAATGCCAAGACCCTGAAGCTCGAATGAGTACTGGTGCCATCGCGTTGCAAGGGAGAGCGTCACCATGGCGTGCTCGATTTTGGGTCCGATCATCACTGGAAGGGGGTCGATTTTAGATCGCGATGGAGTTTGTGGCTTTTCTGGACTAGCGGTGAGGATTGAAAGGGTTGCAATGAGATGTGGCACTCGTTTAGCGATGGTGAGGGTATAGGATCATCTCAGTTGCGGGCTATTGAAGCAGGGGATAGGAGGGCGAGGTAGCGAGGTAGAGGAGTGATGTGACGTAGTGGTGATAGTGGGGGAGTTGGGTAGTTGAACGAGGTGCATACCAATGTGAATTTTGGGTTTGAGGCGGAGTCAATTTTCTGATGGTATTGGTGTGCGACAGTGGCCGGTTGAGGGAGGTGATGTTTGCTTCAGTTTTGTACAGTGGAAAGGAGAAGGGGAGATGAAAGCGGAGCTCATGCTGATGCTCAGTAGGTGTTTGATGAAATGTGTAAGTCAGGTTTGGATGCAAAACGCTGTTGATATGGTGGTGCTAGGTGATGGGAAGCGATGAAGTGGCGATTCGATTTGGATTGTTCGGCAAGAGCTGTTTTATAGCATAAAATAAGGTATATTCTTTTTAACAAAATTTTAAAATACATGGACTAAATTATTTATTCATTGTTAGAAATTTATAAGATGTTTAATCGATAAATAAATTTTTAAATCATCTTAGGTACAGAAACAATTTATTCGCAATGATTCGAGGTGACATGTAGCTAAGACGATATGGAAATTAAACCGGATATTCGACAAACGAATAATAAGGTGAGTAAATCTCACTCACCTTTAGAATTATTATTTTTATTTCATTAAAAATAATTGTCTGTTGCTTGTGTGAATGTTTTATGGTTGTTTTACATATATTAGTTATTTAGGCTATATATATATATATATTGGGTTGATTGATTGGTTGGATTCCCGCAGTCTCATTAGCGGATGCCCGCAGTTTCATAGCGGATGATTACCCTATACGCCCCACGCTATGATTAGTGGATGACCTTCTATACCGCGATATTCTGCCACGAAGCAGAATGGGTATTATTTATGTGCTAACATCTGTGGATGCAGGAAAACAGGTTGGAGGAATCCAACTGGATTCCTCAAAAATATATTATCTGTTTGTTTATTTGTTTGCATATATATTGTTATATATGATGGGTTAGAAAAATAAATAATTGGTTGCTTTGTGTGTTATATCACTGGGCTAAGTGTTAATTTATTTAAAATATCGTGGAAGGATATTTGAGATTTAAAAAGGAAAAATTCTATTTTAAATAGAATTTAAATTTTAAATGGGAATAAAAGTATAAACTTGGTTTGAAATATAACAAGTAGTTTTAAACGAAGTTTATAAATAGTTCTTTTATAACGAAGTTATAAATGAAGTGGAAAGAATTATCATTTGATAATTCAGAAATAGAAATACAAGCATGGAATTGGGATTTGAAATGAAATTTCAAAATAGAATGTGAAATGAAGTTTTTAAATATATAACTCAAATGAAATTTGAGTATAACATTTGAAAAAGGAATTTAAATGTTTGAATTTTAAAAGGGAATTGAATATTAGAAATTCAAATAGAAGTTCAAATAGAATTTGAATAGACGAGATTAGAATGAAAAATAGAATTTGAATTCAAGAAATTAAAATAAAATTTGAATTCAAAGGAATTTGAATATTAGCAATTCAAATAGAGATTTGAATAGAGAAGTGCAGAAATGTAATTTGAAATATAGAATTTCAAAGAAGAATTGAATAAGATTCGAAATATAGTATTTCAAAGAAGAATTCAAATGTGAAATTTGAATAGAGATTTGAATGGAATTTAAATATGAAATTTGAATTGAGATTTGAAATAGAAATTCAAATGGTGTTGAAATGAATTTGAATATGAAATTCAAATGGGGTTTTAACTATGGAATTTTGAATGTAGAATTTAAAAGGAGTTTGAATAATTGAATTCCAATAGAATTCAAATAAAGAAATTGGAATTTAGAATAGAAATCTAGTTATAAATAAATTTATAACTGAGTAGTGGAAATCGACGATTTGAGATAAATCGGAAATGTCAAGTTGAATTTGAAAAACTAGACTTGAATATATATTCATATATATTCGAACGAGGTTGAAATATAAATTATAAACGACGTTTAAAACGTTTATATTTATATATATAATTAAAACGAACTCGCCGCAGCGCTGCAGTTCGTAAATTGGCAATTCGAACTTCAATCGAGTATACAGAACCCAATTGAAGTCGAAATTCTTTGAAACAAGAAACGTCAGGACCGATTTGATAATAGCTTTCTAATGAAGGAGAAAAATCTGGATTTCGTCGTATATATTTTGAGTTATGTCAAAATCAAATTTTCAGAAAAGCAGCGCCAGAACCATTATAAAACCATAACGGTTTATTTAATTAAATTAAAGGGTTTTAAGAAAATAAAAATCGAAATTTCTATTTAGAAAAATCCAGATTTGAGTTATAAAACATATGTGAACTCCAGTGGAGTAATGAGTTGATTTCTGAAACAGAAATCAGATTTTTGATTTATTGAACAGAGTTAACTAATTCGAATAGTAATTAGTTAATGAGATTTCGAATTAATATTGGGCTTTGAATAAGCGAATTCGATTTGAAAATTTATATTCGAAATAGGAAAGAGAACTAGAATTGAAATTGAAATTCAATTTGGTTAGGGCAAGTTAAATATTTTATTTGAACATGTTATGTTCAACAAAGAAGCGAAATAGGCAAAATAGCTAATTAAAGAATAAATGAGCGGAAACTGAATTCAGACGATTGAATTGAGTTGAATTGAATTGAAACAGGTGAACATGTGTTAGACAGGTATGGGATAAAGTGATGAAGGTATATAATTAGTGTGCTCGACAAAAAGGTACATGTTTAATTCGTATATGAGATTTATGCGCCGTATCGGCAAGCCGCTTGGCTTTTCCTTTTTCTTTTTGATTGAGGAAGATACCGGGAAGCTATTTGAAATTTCCCGATGCTCCCGATACAGGGGAGGTTATGCCGAATTTTTCCGAGAATTTAAGGAGTTAGAATATTTTTAAGAAATTTGACAATTAGAAATCTATATATCGATATATATAGAATTCAATAAGGAAACGAAATCAAAAATAGCGTAAAGGGCCAAGATTGGTTATTGAAAATATTTGGTTAACAAATATTGATAAGGAAATGGAGAAAAGATTTAATTAATGAAATATTAATTAAAGAGCCCAGTGATTTGTTTGATATGTTGGATGAACACTTGTTTTTATTCGATAGTTAAATCACAGACTATCGAAGTTTTGACCATCGTTGTCAATATGGAGAGACCGGTTGGATTATTATCCGAAGAACCACTCCGTATCGGCATAAGCGTTGCGAACCAAGTATGCTGAATATATTGAAGACGGAGTAAAGTGCAAGGGCTTTTCTAGTTATAGAAATAGTGCCTTCGGTTTCGTTCAATCCCAGAACGAACGTAAATGGACGAATGTCTGACAGAATATTTCCAATGATCAAATGGGTTGGTCTGTATGAATATATATGGTTGCAACGGATTTATCCCTTAGCATAATATCCAGAATATTTGTGCAAACTCAACTAGTGATTAACGGATCTGATGATGTGGCATTCAAAGTGATTGTGCTATCAATGAATGGTAAGTAATCGTAGCCTCAGGCCTCAACAACCGGGAAAGGACAAAAATCGGGCAGGCAGCATGGCTATGTGGGTCGCACCCATTAGGGTGTATAATCACCTATCTAGAGAAATTCCTTTTGTTTCTAAATCTATCGATTCTGCCCATTCGGGAACGGTGGTTTGAGTCCAACCGTTGGTGATATACATTCGATACACTCAAGCGAAATGAGTGGTCGGTCATGTGTGGGCCGGGTTGCAAGATGTTCTTGTTGAACCCAGGTGTATTCGCCTCTAGAAATACATCATCGGAAGGTGGTTCCATACCTTGTCATGTTGGAAATCCAATCTCCAATAAGCGCCATGCGGTTTTTGATTATATACTATATATGTGGAGCGTGAGATGCAAGCGTTCTGCTATTTGGTTATTTACTTGATGTAGACATTATTATAATATCACTGGATTTGATATCAAAGTGTTTTGGGTTATAGTAAGGTAAAAGCCGTCCATGTTTATGTGTGGGCTGGTCTTACTATTATCTTTTCTTTCGAAAAGGGTTTTGAAAGTTAAACAAGTGGTTGGAGTTTACTCACACCAGTCCCATGACTGACCCAGAGTTTATTTTGTTTGTTTTCCCTAAACTCTTGGGTGCCCAAATTTGTACGGGCAGTCAAGTAGTCGGGATTTCACAGATTCATTTGAAGGAGCTGGAAGCAGGAGGCTTCACCGGTTAGCTATAGGCTATCATATATTCCGCTGTGGACTTTGTTTGTATCTGGAAACAGGTGTTTATAACTGTTCCAGAAATGATTGTTGTGCTCTGATAATGGTATGTATATACATTAACCAATTTGTATTTCAAAAAGTTATGTTATATAATATATTTTATTCGTTCCGCTGTGAGTTTGTGATCTTCGATTTCTTCTATTCTAATATTTATTTCTTTCTATTTCTCATCCTCTAACTTCTTTCTATTAATGGTTCGTATTTCTGTGTTATTTGGGTTGGACGTGTGTTGTATTTAGTCAACTCAGATAGCTCGGATTTGCGGGTCGCTACAGGTGGTATCAGAGCTTAGGTTGAGCGAATACCTAGGCTTGTGTGGCAAGTGCTCATTAGAGATGGGGTCAGTAGTACCCTAGAATGAGTTGAGTATGAATATACGAGAGAGCGTATTTGTTAGTTGATATAAAAATTGTTTTATATTGTGTTGGCTTGTCTGTTGAGTAGTTTATGAATTCTGGTCGAATCGTGGGACGCCACGACGTCGATAGGAATTTCTAAACGCTTGAACAGGAGATTGAACACGATATTGTTTTTAAAGTGGGTAAATGAACTAATTTTACCCAAAATTCTATTTTGATATAGAAAGAATAATCTTCTAGAATTATTATTATATGGATGTGTTGGATGTTGATTTTATAATCAAATGAGATTATAAAATTTAGAATGGTTATTTATAACCAAATAGAATTTGTATAGGAATTAAATATACAAATGAGATGAATTAGAATTAAATTCAAACCAGAATTAAGAATTCAAAATCCTGGGAAGTTGAAAAATATTTTTCAAAGTATATTAAAGTAATATAGCTTTGTTTTAAAAGGAGTTGAAAGAAAATCATTTTAGATGGATTTTGAAATAATAAAGCACTGAACTCACTTCAGTGGCTGGGAAATAATTCTGATGATGATTGCAACATCATCAGTGTTCATTTCCGAGTTTCTAAGTGATGGATTGCTACCTTAGAAAATTTTTGATGGAAATTTGTTTGGAAGAAAACAAATAGTTTGGAAATATTCAAATGTTTTGAATTTGAATTAGTTATAAAATAAGTGATTTCAAAAAGGACTTGAAATAAAAACCCGGGAATTTGAATTCTGGAATTAAAATTTAACTTAAAGCAAGTTAAATGAATCAAAGTGGATAAATTGATTTAAATCAATTTGAATGTGTGTGAATAAAAACCAAAAGTTTTGGTTGGAATTAAATTTAATTGGAATATAAAGTGTTGAGTTTCAGCATAAGACGAGTTTTCGAGAAGTAATGGATTTGTACCATTTTTCCTACCTTAGCAATTTCGAGGACGAAATTATTTTAAGGGGGGAAGAATGTAACGACCCAGATTTTTGAACAGTTTATTTTAATATTTAGTATGGTTTTAAATAGATTTTGAAATATAAATGGATTTTTACACTTAATTTACCAATTTAATAATCTATGTACGATTTAATTTTGAAGATATTGAATTATCAGAATACGAAATCGACAACAATGGAATTCAAAGTTAAAACCGAGTCAAAGCGGTTCTTTTGATTAATATAAATTCTGTATTAAAGTAGAACGATAATAATTATTTATCATCGATGGATTTAATTGTTTGAAACTGAATTATATTTTAAATTAAATTGAATTTAAGTCGTCAATCTAATACTGATAGTCTGTATAAACGATTGAATTAAATTTCAAAATATGTTCAGTTAAGTCCAGAATATCGTATAACTTTAGAAACGCCGGTCGCTACGGGTGAATAGCGGTTCAGAATATCAAGTTAAAGGACCGTGAGATATTTAGCTATTAAATTAAAACAAAATATAATAAAATTTAAACTAATAAAATCTAATCAGCAGACCTAAGTTTTAACAGAGTCGACCTACTGTTCTTTAAAACGCAGACCTCTATGTACATCGAGCAACAAAATTTGTCTGTCTCTTTCAATATCCAGGAAACAACATTTTAATGGCCTCTCGTACGAATGTTCCCCAGTTCGCTCCTATAAATCAACCGAGCCTTTGTATAATTTCAGATTCTCAAGTCCGAAACAATTCATCCCCTTTGTTCTTCTTTTTTCCCAGTTAAACCCAAAGCGAGCCACCGATGCTGAAAAAAAAAGAAAAAAAAAGAACGGAAATCAAAAGGGGGACTGCGATTCAAAATGCCAAGACCCTGAAGCTCGAATGAGTACTGGTGCCATCGCGTTGCAAGGGAGAGCGTCACCATGGCGTGCTCGATTTTGGGTCCGATCATCACTGGAAGGGGGTCGATTTTAGATCGCGATGGAGTTTGTGGCTTTTCTGGACTAGCGGTGAGGATTGAAAGGGTTGCAATGAGATGTGGCACTCGTTTAGCGATGGTGAGGGTATAGGATCATCTCAGTTGCGGGCTATTGAAGCAGGGGATAGGAGGGCGAGGTAGCGAGGTAGAGGAGTGATGTGACGTAGTGGTGATAGTGGGGGAGTTGGGTAGTTGAACGAGGTGCATACCAATGTGAATTTTGGGTTTGAGGCGGAGTCAATTTTCTGATGGTATTGGTGTGCGACAGTGGCCGGTTGAGGGAGGTGATGTTTGCTTCAGTTTTGTACAGTGGAAAGGAGAAGGGGAGATGAAAGCGGAGCTCATGCTGATGCTCAGTAGGTGTTTGATGAAATGTGTAAGTCAGGTTTGGATGCAAAACGCTGTTGATATGGTGGTGCTAGGTGATGGGAAGCGATGAAGTGGCGATTCGATTTGGATTGTTCGGCAAGAGCTGTTTTATAGCATAAAATAAGGTATATTCTTTTTAACAAAATTTTAAAATACATGGACTAAATTATTTATTCATTGTTAGAAATTTATAAGATGTTTAATCGATAAATAAATTTTTAAATCATCTTAGGTACAGAAACAATTTATTCGCAATGATTCGAGGTGACATGTAGCTAAGACGATATGGAAATTAAACCGGATATTCGACAAACGAATAATAAGGTGAGTAAATCTCACTCACCTTTAGAATTATTATTTTTATTTCATTAAAAATAATTGTCTGTTGCTTGTGTGAATGTTTTATGGTTGTTTTACATATATTAGTTATTTAGGCTATATATATATATATATTGGGTTGATTGATTGGTTGGATTCCCGCAGTCTCATTAGCGGATGCCCGCAGTTTCATAGCGGATGATTACCCTATACGCCCCACGCTATGATTAGTGGATGACCTTCTATACCGCGATATTCTGCCACGAAGCAGAATGGGTATTATTTATGTGCTAACATCTGTGGATGCAGGAAAACAGGTTGGAGGAATCCAACTGGATTCCTCAAAAATATATTATCTGTTTGTTTATTTGTTTGCATATATATTGTTATATATGATGGGTTAGAAAAATAAATAATTGGTTGCTTTGTGTGTTATATCACTGGGCTAAGTGTTAATTTATTTAAAATATCGTGGAAGGATATTTGAGATTTAAAAAGGAAAAATTCTATTTTAAATAGAATTTAAATTTTAAATGGGAATAAAAGTATAAACTTGGTTTGAAATATAACAAGTAGTTTTAAACGAAGTTTATAAATAGTTCTTTTATAACGAAGTTATAAATGAAGTGGAAAGAATTATCATTTGATAATTCAGAAATAGAAATACAAGCATGGAATTGGGATTTGAAATGAAATTTCAAAATAGAATGTGAAATGAAGTTTTTAAATATATAACTCAAATGAAATTTGAGTATAACATTTGAAAAAGGAATTTAAATGTTTGAATTTTAAAAGGGAATTGAATATTAGAAATTCAAATAGAAGTTCAAATAGAATTTGAATAGACGAGATTAGAATGAAAAATAGAATTTGAATTCAAGAAATTAAAATAAAATTTGAATTCAAAGGAATTTGAATATTAGCAATTCAAATAGAGATTTGAATAGAGAAGTGCAGAAATGTAATTTGAAATATAGAATTTCAAAGAAGAATTGAATAAGATTCGAAATATAGTATTTCAAAGAAGAATTCAAATGTGAAATTTGAATAGAGATTTGAATGGAATTTAAATATGAAATTTGAATTGAGATTTGAAATAGAAATTCAAATGGTGTTGAAATGAATTTGAATATGAAATTCAAATGGGGTTTTAACTATGGAATTTTGAATGTAGAATTTAAAAGGAGTTTGAATAATTGAATTCCAATAGAATTCAAATAAAGAAATTGGAATTTAGAATAGAAATCTAGTTATAAATAAATTTATAACTGAGTAGTGGAAATCGACGATTTGAGATAAATCGGAAATGTCAAGTTGAATTTGAAAAACTAGACTTGAATATATATTCATATATATTCGAACGAGGTTGAAATATAAATTATAAACGACGTTTAAAACGTTTATATTTATATATATAATTAAAACGAACTCGCCGCAGCGCTGCAGTTCGTAAATTGGCAATTCGAATTTCAATCGAGTATACAGAACCCAATTGAAGTCGAAATTCTTTGAAACAAGAAACGTCAGGACCGATTTGATAATAGCTTTCTAATGAAGGAGAAAAATCTGGATTTCGTCGTATATATTTTGAGTTATGTCAAAATCAAATTTTCAGAAAAGCAGCGCCAGAACCATTATAAAACCATAACGGTTTATTTAATTAAATTAAAGGGTTTTAAGCAAATAAAAATCGAAATTTCTATTTAGAAAAATCCAGATTTGAGTTATAAAACATATGTGAACTCCAGTGGAGTAATGAGTTGATTTCTGAAACAGAAATCAGATTTTTGATTTATTGAACAGAGTTAACTAATTCGAATAGTAATTAGTTAATGAGATTTCGAATTAATATTGGGCTTTGAATAAGCGAATTCGATTTGAAAATTTATATTCGAAATAGGAAAGAGAACTAGAACTGAAATTGAAATTCAATTTGGTTAGGGCAAGTTAAATATTTTATTTGAACATGTTATGTTCAACAAAGAAGCGAAATAGGCAAAATAGCTAATTAAAGAATAAATGAGCGGAAACTGAATTCAGACGATTGAATTGAGTTGAATTGAATTGAAACAGGTGAACATGTGTTAGACAGGTATGGGATAAAGTGATGAAGGTATATAATTAGTGTGCTCGACAAAAAGGTACATGTTTAATTCGTATATGAGATTTATGCGCCGTATCGGCAAGCCGCTTGGCTTTTCCTTTTTCTTTTTGATTGAGGAAGATACCGGGAAGCTATTTGAAATTTCCCGATGCTCCCGATACAGGGGAGGTTATGGCGAATTTTTCCGATAATTTAAGGAGTTAGAATATTTTTAAGAAATTTGACAATTAGAAATCTATATATCGATATATATAGAATTCGATAAGGAAACGAAATCAAAAATAGCGTAAAGGGCCAAGATTGGTTATTGAAAATATTTGGTTAACAAATATTGATAAGGAAATGGAGAAGAGATTTAATTAATGAAATATTAATTAAAGAGCCCAGTGATTTGTTTGATATGTTGGATGAACACTTGTTTTTATTCGATAGTTAAATCACAGACTATCGAAGTTTTGACCATCGTTGTCAATATGGAGAGACCGGTTGGATTATTATCCGAAGAACCACTCCGTATTGGCATAAGCGTTGCGAACCAAGTATGCTGAATATATTGAAGACGGAGTAAAGTGCAAGGGCTTTTCTAGTTATAGAAATAGTGCCTTCGGTTTCGTTCAATCCCAGAACGAACGTAAATGGACGAATGTCTGACAGAATATTTCCAATGATCAAATGGGTTGGTCTGTATGAATATATATGGTTGCAACGGATTTATCCCTTAGCATAATATCCAGAATATTTGTGCAAACTCAACTAGTGATTAACGGATCTGATGATGTGGCATTCAAAGTGATTGTGCTATCAATGAATGGTAAGTAATCGTAGCCTCAGGCCTCAACAACCGGGAAAGGACAAAAATCGGGCAGGCAGCATGGCTATGTGGGTCGCACCCATTAGGGTGTATAATCACCTATCTAGAGAAATTCCTTTTGTTTCTAAATCTATCGATTCTGCCCATTCGGGAACGGTGGTTTGAGTCCAACCGTTGGTGATATACATTCGATACACTCAAGCGAAATGAGTGGTCGGTCATGTGTGGGCCGGGTTGCAAGATGTTCTTGTTGAACCCAGGTGTATTCGCCTCTAGAAATACATCATCGGAAGGTGGTTCCATACCTTGTCATGTTGGAAATCCAATCTCCAATAAGCGCCATGCGGTTTTTGATTATATACTATATATGTGGAGCGTGAGATGCAAGCGTTCTGCTATTTGGTTATTTACTTGATGTAGACATTATTATAATATCACTGGATTTGATATCAAAGTGTTTTGGGTTATAGTAAGGTAAAAGCCGTCCATGTTTATGTGTGGGCTGGTCTTACTATTATCTTTTCTTTCGAAAGGGTTTTGAAAGTTAAACAAGTGGTTGGAGTTTACTCACACCAGTCCCATGACTGACCCAGAGTTTATTTTGTTTGTTTTCCCTAAACTCTTGGGTGCCCAAATTTGTACGGGCAGTCAAGTAGTCGGGATTTCACAGATTCATTTGAAGGAGCTGGAAGCAGGAGGCTTCACCGGTTAGCTATAGGCTATCATATATTCCGCTGTGGACTTTGTTTGTATCTGGAAACAGGTGTTTATAACTGTTCCAGAAATGATTGTTGTGCTCTGATAATGGTATGTATATACATTAACCGATTTGTATTTCAAAAAGTTATGTTATATAATATATTTTATTCGTTCCGCTGTGAGTTTGTGATCTTCGATTTCTTCTATTCTAATATTTCTTTCTTTCTATTTCTCATCCTCTAACTTCTTTCTATTAATGGTTCGTATTTCTGTGTTATTTGGGTTGGACGTGTGTTGTATTTAGTCAACTCAGATAGCTCGGATTTGCGGGTCGCTACAAAAAGGTTATATTTTTAGCCATAGAAAAGATTATATTTTTATAAAGGAAAAGATTTGATTTTTATTATATGAACATTATTGAAAAGATTCGATTTTTATTTATATATATACCATATGAAGATTTGACTTTTATTTTTATATATAATAACGATATAAAGTAGTGATTTTTATCCATTAAGCATTGTAATAAAAAAATGTGATTTTTAACATAATACCACGTGAAATAGATCTCGTTGGAAACACGACGAATATTTTCTACATATGAGGAGTCGTAGCGATTGGTTAGCTATTCGGTGAGAACTCCTCACTTTTATTTTAATTTCTAGTTTGAAATATATACTAGGATGCAGACGGTGCTTAGCAGCACCCAACACCCGTTGTCCACAGACCATGGATGACTTGTTTGTTTAATTGATGTGTTGTGAAAGTAGATTGTGTGAAGTGGAATGAATAAAATATTTTATAGTTAAAAATATAATTTTTAACGTGTATATGAAATAAATATTTATAAACAAATTGGACGATTTGTTTATGTACACCCATTTGACTGATATTGATTAGGACGATAAATTTTACACATCGCCCAATTGCACAAATAAAAATCTGTGTTTGTTGATTTGAAACCCCACACGGGTATTGGAATGATATTTGACGTACACTAATCCCGATTGTTTAGTTATATGTCAATCGATGGGTTGACAGACTGTGTAAGCGTTAATTATTTATATTTAATCCTCATGCAGTTGTGTGGTGCACTCTGGATGATGGTAAATGATTTATCATTGCTATTATATACATGTGTTGTAGGGAATCCATATAATTAACATTATATGGTAATTGATTGGGCCTCATTCCAATTTGGAAAATAAGGAATAGTATAAAAGAAAATTCACGTGTTGAATAGAATAAAAATTCATGTGTTGAATAGAATAAAAATTCATGTGTTGAATGAAATAAAAATATTCATGTGTTGAATAAAAATATAAATTCATGTGTTGAATAGAATAAATATTCATGTGTTGAATAAAAATATATATTCATGTGTTGAAGAAAATATTCATTTGTGGAATAGAATAACGAAGTTATTGAAATATATAAAGCTGTGTTGATTAGATATGCGCCATTTTGACGCGAACGATATTTATATCGATTATATTCGTTTTTATAATTAATATAGAAAAGGAAGTGATTTCAAAATATAACGTTTTGAAAATATTATCATTTATATATCGATGATATGGAATATTCAATTTTGATTAGGAATTGAATATGAAGTTGAAATCGTTTTGAAAACGAATTTAAAATGATTTATAAAATATGTTTTAAAAAGAAATCGATGAAATATATATAATATTATATATATATAATGGCCTGAATAGAACGCGACGCGCTGCGGCAGTTCGCGAATTTCGACCATTGACTTCGAATGAATATTACGGGAGATCCGACCGTCGGATTCTCCTAAAACCAGAACCGTTGGGTTCGTATCGAAAATAGCTTTCTAGCAAATATTAAAGATTCGAAATCTAATGGTTGGATTTCGAATTATGTCCAAATCAAATTTGGAAAAGGTCGTTGTAAGTGCTGTTCGATGGCCGTTTATGGAAATCGACTGTACGGGCCTTGACAAAATTATTAAAAATAGTAATAATTTGTGTAAAATCATAAGAAATTATTTGGAAAGAATTGGGTTGAAAAATCCCATATTTGAAAAGATAAAAATAGTTTTTTATCGAAATGAACTAGTTTTGAATTAGAATTATAATCCATTTATTTTAAAATAAACAAATTGGATTTGAAAGGGTTTTAAAAGTAACCAGAATTTCCAATAATTGAATTGGAATGGATTTGAATCGAAATTGTCTTTGGAATATTTCGATGTTGGATTTCGTGATTATACAGATATTGTTATGGGAATTTGAAAGATATATTTATATCGTTATTTCCAATACGATATCTGTTGTTCGTAGAATTTGATATTGAATATAAGCCGATATATTTTCTATTCAGAGCCTTGTATTTAATATCGAATGGGATTTGGGTTTGTCGTGAATGGTGTCTTCATTAACACTGTTCTTAAACCTAGTTGAGAAAAAGATTAAATCTTTTTACTTAGATTTAATGGAGTATACCAATTAAATGGTATTTAATTGGAATTGAATTTGAATTGATTTTTGGGTTTATCATGAACCGTGTTTTAACGACATTCGTTCTTTAACCCGATTTACAGTGAAATGTGATTTGGAATTTATAAATCTTTTGTTAAGATTTAAAGGAGATTTTCCAAAGTAAAGTTTTCCAATTTAATAAAATAAATTGGAATGGAATGGAATTCGATTTGGTAATAATTGAAGTGAATTTTTGTGGGGGAAGACAACTAATATATCTGGAATTTAAAAGGCTTTGCCGTTATTCCATTTATATTATTAGTCGGATATGGAAGTTTATATCGATTATATATATCGATTTGTTTTCCATGAAGATTCCATTGTAAATGGAATGTGATTTTGGGTTTATCGTGAACCGTGTTTTAAATGACATTGTTTCTTTAACCCAGTTAAAGACAGGATATGGTTTCCCAAGTAAAACAATCATTAATATTGATTTTTGGGAAGATTAAAACCAAGTGGAGTTTTAATGAATCTTTAATTAGATTGAAATGATCGAGAATGGAGTATCACCAGTTTTGCTCCAGGCGATAGTTTAATCTTTAATTAGATTTGAACGTGAAATGGTAATTGAATTTACCGATAACACTGTGATGTTAGTTATGAAGTATTACCAGTTTTACTTCATGGGATGAATAGGTTGGGATTGAGAAATTTAAAACAAATGATTACTTCGGTAAGGTTCGTTAATCCCGACTAGTTTGGATAAACCATAATTTGGTTTGAATTGAAATCCAAAAGAAGAATAAAGAATAAATTTATAGAATTTATCTTTGATAAAATTAATGGGAACCTTTCTCAAAGTATAAGAATATTTGAATAAAAGAATATTCTGAATTGGAACGAGGCGTATGTTGTGTTTGTGTAACACTTGTTTATTATATACGCGAGTTATTCAGAAAGACCGGGTTTATCCCATTCTGAATAACTGATTCAACGATGTGTCGATGATGAAGATGGTGGTAGAAGACCGGAGGTCTTCACATCGTTTGGATAATTACCGATGATCTTGATTGGGATGTACACCCAAGAGGAGGGAATCAGTTGGTGATCATCCAGACGTACTTGGAGATCGATGGATATGTGAGGTACAAGGTGCCTCCAGTTTCGTTCAGACCCAGAACGGACTTGTAAATAGATTGTGTGTCTGACATAGGATATCATTCTGTGTGATTGATGGATATCGGTTGCATGGAGTGGTTTGCCTGTGTGGCACGCTAAGATGCAAATGATCAAGTCTTCTGTTGAAAAGCAAAGTCTTGTGGTTGATGATCAAAGCACCGCCTGTATGGCTTAGCTTTGTGTAACGTTGATTCGCGAGCCTCACACCCCGGTTGTGAACCAGAAACGGGAGAGGACCTCCGGGAGGACATGTGTTTCCATCTAGCTAGGGTGGTGTCAGTGACCTACCAGCCCTGACATTTATATTATTTTCACTTGTGTGGTTGTTGGATTGTGAGGCGCCTCGGATATATCGGTGACTATGTGGAGCCGATGGAGTCATTTGGCTCATTTACGCCCCAAAGGGCGGGGAAACACAGTTTTCAGGCATTTTAATCCACATCGGTGGACCGGCACTGACGATCCAAGGGTTCACCTGTGTCTGGGTCCTGAGGCTTGTGCTAGACAGTCTCGAATCGGTGAGGACGATCCCTTGCCTCGGTTCACAGATGGAAATCCAATTTCCAATACGAGATATTTGCGGTTTTTATTGTAGAGCCTTGTAGTGGTGACATGATATATGGTACCCATGCCGTCTATGATTGATATTTATGATTGAAATTGTTTTGACACTATACACTTATAGTAACAATAAAAGATGAAATTTAGCGTATCAAGCATTCTTTGGATATTATAAGGTAAAACCCTATCCTCCGTCTTGTGTTGCATTGTGTGATGGGACCTGGGTCTTATAATAGCTTTATTGTTCTTTATTTAGCATTGCGTTGTTGTTTTATGCACTGGTATTCTTGCGAGGAAACTCGTTCCGTGTTATACGGCGTGGTCCCTTGATTTACCTAACTTTAAAATAAAGATTAATAATTGTTTTAGTTCTCACACCAGTCACCTGACTAACCTGGAGTTTATTGTTTTAACCTAAACTCTGGGTGCCCCTATTTTCCATACGGGTAGCTAGTAGTTTTGGTTTTGCAGATTTATATTCACAGGATCCTGATATACAGCTAAAGCAATATTCGGAAAGCTCTGTATCTGTGTTTACTTCCAGGTGCGTATTGTATTATTTTCTGCTGCTATGTAATGTATTGTAATCTCTGATATTTATCAAATGTATTTTATTCATTCATACTCTGTAATATTCTTGTATTCTGATGGAATTGTTGTAATGGACAATGAAATGTTCTTCTGTTTGTGTTCCGATTTGTCGTGTTCTCAAAACAATCAGGGGTTTCGAACGGTCTTGGTCGGTTTAGCGATCAATTCGGATCGAGCGAAATTCCCAATTGTTACATTTTTTCTGACTTTTTTTATTTTCTTTTATGTACTCATGCCTTAGACCGGTTGTATAAGCGGGTGCTAGTCCCTGCCTACGTTCCTCCATGTCTAACACTTTTATACTGGGTTTATGACTCTAATTCTGTGTTGCTATGATGGTAATGTTATGCTTGTTGTACATTATGTTTTTACCATTCATACCTGCTTTCCTTATATGCTTACAACACAAAATCTTTTTACTGCAAGTCATTTGTTATCGTAATAGTTTACACTGAAATGATTTCGTCGTACTTTTGGAAAATGATTTTTCAACTATAGCCACGAATCTTTATTGGTTGGACCTTTTGAACAATTTTGCCGGATTTCCTTGATATTGACTATGGCAATTTTGAGATTTATATGAATAATCGCCTTTATGCTCGTCATAATAGCAGGGTTACCGATTTTTCCTCTGTCATCTCAAAGTTCCTTTTAATTGGTCAAATTAGTTCTTGTAAATGCTTAATCCTTAATTTTAAAGTTGTGAAGAATTTGTGGTATGTCTTAAGAAATTAGCATTGTTAAATCTCTTTAATGCAATGGTGATGCCCCCATTACCGAGATTCGTTACAAACTTTATAAATTAGGTGTAGCGTTTTGCGACCAACTAGGTTTGGAATCTTTAGACCACGCGTTCTTGCCATTGTTGGACTTTTTGGCATGAAACCGATCGAAGATTTCCAATTTAGTTGGTCTTACTTATACCTTTATACTGAGATGAAATCATGTTTTCATACCTCTGCTTAAGAGGTCTTATTGTATATTCAATCGTATTTTAGAAGTCCAGGCCCTTCAGAGATTAGATTTGAACATATGCCCCTGAAGAGGTCTTGCATTTCATTCCTCTGAGGAGTGTTTGTCTATAGACCCGTTATTCATTGTGACTGAGTGATTCAGCCACTTGTAGAATTTGTAGGGCGCCTTCGAAAAGGTCTTTGGGTCCGTCATTAACCGATTTTGGAAGACTGGGCATACGATCGAATGCCCTAGTAGGGTCTTTCTAAACCCGGTGTTTATATCACTATCCAGCCATTTATTAATGGCATCGACGATGAATCGAGTGCCCCTCGGGGAGGTCTTTGGTTCTAAAACACAGTGTTTACACCGCTATCCGGCCATGCATTAATGGCGTCGATGATCAACCGGGTGCCCCTCGGGGAGGTCTTTGGTTTCAAAGCCCAGTGTTTACACCGCTATCCGGCCATGTATTAATGGCATCGACGATCAACCAGGTGCCCCTTGGGGAGGTATTTGGTTTCAAAGCCCCATGTTTATCGCAATGCAGCCATGTATTGATGGCCTTGGCAACCGACTGGGTGCCCCTCGGGGAGGTCTTTGGTTTAAATTTACGTTGTTTCATAGGGAAGACGCTAGTTCATTTATCGGGTTTTACCGCATTTTATTAGGACTAGCGCTTGAGAACCTGCAATTAAGAAGGTGCCCCTTTTGTGAAACTTGCAGCTTTGTTTGTAGTTCGAGCGCTGTTTCATTTGGCCACCTGGTTCCCAGTGTCCCTTCCTTGAGATGCTATGTTTCACACGTTTCATATTTTGTTGCGAATGGAGCTTTAAGCGTTAAGGATCAGGTATTTGAGCTCTCCGCATCGGGGTGTGTTGTAATTGTCACCAGGCTACATTGGGTCATAAACACGTCAGCGTTCTTTTTACAAGGGCCTGTAATAAAATTTGAATCTTTAGCAAATGGTTTGCAAATCGTACGATTTATGCAGCAAAGCAGTTCCTTTCATTAGTATGTACAAAGCTAGTAATAATGTTGCATGATATTTACAACTTTTTCAGATCTTATGAAAGAAACAATAAGCGAAGTAATGACAGATATGTATAACATTCCATGCTCTTGGAAGTTGGATTCCATCTGCCTTTTTCATTTCAAATGTACCATCCGAGAATTTTTGGCTAATCATATATGGCCCCTCCCAGTTGGGTCCGAGGACCCCAGTTCCTGTCATGATTCTTTTCAGCACAAGGTCCCCAACTTGGAAGGTTTTATGCTTCACTCCAGCATTGAAATGACGAGCTATTCTTCTCTGATGCACCATGTCTCTGAGTTCTGCTTCTCTTCTTCTTTCTTCAAGAAGATCGAGTGCTTCTAGTTGCAATTTCTCATTCTCTTCTTGGTTGAAGTGGATTCTCCTATGAGTTGGAACCTCCAGTTCTACTGGAATCATAGCCTCAGATCCAAATGCAAGCGAAAATGGAGTATGCCCTGTCGCAGTTTTATGAGTGGTACGGTATGCCCATAGTGCAAGCGGAAGCTCGTCTACCCAAGCGCCCTTGGATTTTTCGAGTCGCTTCTTGATAGTTGACTTCAAGATTTTGTTGATCTCTTCAACTTGCCAATTGGCTTGCGGACAACTCTTCTTGATTTTGTACTTGGCACAGAAATTTAGAAATTCACTGCTCTCAAATTGAGTTCCATTGTCAGTAATTATTTTCTATGGTATACCGAACCTACAGATGATGTTCTTCAATACAAAATTGATCACCTTCTTTGAAGTAATAGCAGCTAGCGGTTTAGCTTCAGCCCATTTAGTGAAATAGTCAACTGCCACTATCGCATACTTCATATTTGATTTAGCTGCAGGTAATGCTCTGATCAAGTCTATGCCCCAAACAGCAAATGGCCATGGGATGACCAATTGAGTCAATTCAGTGGGAGGTGCTCTCGGAATTTTCGCAAATCTTTGACATCTATCACACTTTTTAACATAGGTCATTGCATCTAGATTCGCATCGGGCCAAAAGTAGCCATATCGCAAAATTTTCTTGGCCAGTGTTTGACTGCCTATGTGACCTCTTCAATCTCCTCCATGTAATTTTTCCAAGATCGCTTTTGATTCCTGCTTTGTTACACACCGAAGCAATGGCATAGAAAATCGTCATCTGTATAACTTTATGTCCTAAGCAAGGTATAGCGGTGCTTTGCATAATATCTTCTTGCGCTTTTTTGGCTCTTCGGGAAGTGTCCCGCTGAGGATATATTCCTTAATTGGAGTCATCCATGATATGGGTTCCTCAACTGTCTCTATGATCTAGTCGACATATGCTTCTTCGATGGCAGGAGTTGAAAGGACTTCGACAGGAATAATGCCCAGTAACCGCACATCTGAAGAACTAGCATCCGTCTTTTAGGTATGTGATGAGACAGCTAAATATAGGAAAAGTTCCTCTCCGTCTCTAGGCTTAGAAAGCATCGGTGGCGACTCCATGTGCTTAATCAATTCTTCGAAAGCTATTTGACACTCTGGAGTCCACTTGAAATCTTTCTTTCCCTTTTTCAAAGCATCGAAAAGAGGGATGCACCGATCGGTTGCTTTGGAGATGAACTGGTTAAGGGCAGCAACTTTCCCATTCAAGCTTTGAAGCTTTTTCTTTGTCCTTGGAGCTCGCATTTCCCGTAATGTCGTGACTTGGGAAGCATTCGCCTAAATGCCCCTAGCATTGACTATAAATCCGAGAAATTTTCCTAATGAAACTCCGAATGAGCATTTTAAAGGATTCAACTTTATACCGTACTTTCTAAGGAAATGAAACATCTCGGCTAGATTCTCCAGATGATCCTCTGCCTTCTTTAATTTACTACCATGTCTTCTACATTGACCTCCATAGTGTTCCCAATTTAAGATTGGAACATAGAATTCACAAGGCGTTGGTAGGTTGATCCTGCATTTTTTAGTCCAAATAGTGTAACTTTGTACCAATATAAGCCTCTATCGGTTATGAAACTCGTGTTTTCTTCATCTGGCTTATGCATCATGATTTGATTATACCTGGAGTATGCGTCGATGAAGGATAATAACTAATGCCCTGCAGTTGCGTCGACAAGTTGGTCAATTTTCGGTAATGGGAAACTGTCTTTAGGACATGCTTTGTTAAGGTCCGAGTAGTCTATGCACACTCTCCATTTGCCGTTCGATTTTTTTAACAAGGACTGGATTGGAAACCCATGCAGGATATGTAGATTCTCTTATAAAATTATTTTTGAACAATCTATCCACTTCTTCTTTTAATGCCACAGATCTTTTATGTCCTTGCATCCGTATTTTTTGTTTTGCAGGAGTCAGACTAGGACTAATATTCAACTTATGAACAGTTACATCTGGTGATATTCCGCACATGTCAGAGTGCGTCCAGGCAAAAACATCTAATTTTGCTTTTAGAAACAATATCAAGTCCTTTTGCAATTTTAGGCCCAGCTGAGAACCTATCTTTAGGAATCGGTCAGGATCTTTATCGTGTACTAGAACAGAGATGGCTTTTCTTGGATCAATTTCCTTCTGGGCTTCGCTATGTTCGCCAGTATGAGGCCCCCTCCATAATTGCTATAGGGGGATCGCGAATGCAGAGCGGAGGCTCCACATTATTCTTCACTTCCTTCTTCCTTGCCTCGCCTAACTCAGTCAGATAGCATTCCCTTGTTGTTTCTTGGTCGCCCTTAACCATGCCAATTCTGTTTTCAGTAGGGAACTTCATCGTGAGATGCCACAGAGCCATCGTTATTCTAAATGATGCGAGCGTTGGTCTTCTAGGAAGGCATTGTAAGCAAAGAACTCATCTATTATGACAAAGTCCTATTTTAATGTTGCCTTACTCTCTCCTTCCCCAAGCTCGACGAGCAAATTGATGACACCAATTGGTTGAACGACCGGCTTTGAGAACCCGTGAATTTTATTCTAGCAAGCTTTCACATCATCCATTGAGAGTTTCATCCTATGAAATGCACTGATGAAGAGGACATTGACTGATGCCCCACTGTCGACTAAGACCCTTCTAACAATGGTTGGTCCCAATCCAATGGTTATTACCATGGGATCCATTGTTGGAGTATGAGTCTGTCTGCATCCTCATCTTTGAACACGATGTCATCCCACGGAATTCTTGGCATCTTTGCTGATAAGGCTTTATTCATGATCATGAGCTCTTCTTCTTTCGGAAGGTTCTTGGTTTCCTTGGAGTATTTCACAGTTTCCCCCCAGCTTCTTCCGGCTGGTTGTGGCCCACCTGAAATGGTATTGATGATCAATCTTGGAATAGCATCGATCGAAACATTTTCATTTTGCTTAGGTTGTCCCGTAGAGGCTCCTTAGGCTTGAGCGTTCTAGGCATTCCGCGGGTTCTTTGTATACTTCTGAAATCTGTTTTTTCTTATCAGTTCTTCAATTAAGCTTTTCAAGTGTCTGCACTCGTTTTATTGTTACCTGGCTGGTTATGGAATCGGCAGAACCTTCCTTGCTTGACTGCTGCATCACTAACCTTCGCTTGTTTTGGTAATGGGTAATCTTCAGTATCTTTGGTCGCCATGAAGATGTTCTCCACGGTGTCGTTCAGAGGAGTCAATTCCGAATTCTTAAAGAAATGAAGCTTTTTGTTTGGTCGGTTGTCTCTTTCATCATTCCCTCTTTTATGACTATCGGGATTCTTCTGATCGCCCTCGGCATCACCATTCTTCTTTTCAAGCTGTGTGTTGCTTTCGGGAACATCTACAGCATAGGTTGGATCCTCATCCTCAACTATGTATTCCACAGCTTTGTCAAACAGTTCCTCAAGAGTACTTGGTTTCTTCTTTTTAATCCATCGCCCAAGCTTGGTCTTCTTGCTTATAGCCCCTTCAAAGCCATTAAAACCAAACGCAGCTCATAGTTTCCAAGCTCAGCCACCGCGGCGTTGAAACGGGTGAGAAAAGCCCTTATAGATTCCCCTAGCCTTTGTTCAAGTTCATTCATCACCATGACATCCCGTACTTTCGTCGCTTGGAGCCTAAATTGTGCTCGGAACAATTTGGCCAAGGTGGCAAAGTCATCTATAGATTTGGGTGGTAGCTTTGTGAACCAAAGCGATGCCACTCCCTCGAGATAAGTCGAAAAATACAAGCACTTCAACTCGTCAGTAGCCCGTGCCCCATCCATATGCTGGTCATATTTGAACAGAAATATGTTGGGGTCACTTATTCCATTGTAAGTCTGGACCGTTGGCGGTTTAAATTTGTTTGGATATGGTGTCATTTTTATCCTCTCTGTGAGTGGGGTTTTGGTGAGAGAAAATCCCTAGTCCTTTTCGCCATCCGTCTTCCATGATTTCTTTTCCATAATTATGCGCACCATTTCCGTTATTCATTCTTCTTCGTTGAGCTGGATCACGGGGCGGACGCCATCAACTTTACCGGATGTTTGCCAAAACAAACGGTCGGGGTTCAGATGGTGGGGCCCTGGGCCTCCCACTTGAGGAGGTGCCCCTTTGGTGGTTCCGAGCACTTATCGAGAAGTCGCTTCATCGGTATGGTTGCGCGTGGGTGACTTGGCTTCCTTACATCGAGGATCTTTAGAATTTGCAGTTTCTTGAATAAAGTCTCCTCGGTTTGGACTTGAAGAATAGAAGCCCGCATTTTCCGTGTGATTAGTTTGAACGGATTTAGCATGAGCGGCATTCATAGTAACTTTTGTCATAGTGGTTTGCATGGCGAACATGGACTCAAGTTTCTTCAGCATGGCATTGTTTGCGATGTCCGTTTGGCTTGTTAAAGTCGCGGCAACTTCATCCAATTCTCGTCTTGTTACGGCGGCTCCGGCCTTAGAACTTTCACCAACATTGAATTGGTTGGTGAGAGGAGTATTCTCGTTGTTGGCTACATCGTTGGAATCTTCGCCATTTTGACTAGAGACTCTTTTTGATGGTCTACCCGGCTTACCCATGATTTCAAGCAAGGACTTAGATTAGGTCGTAATGAGATTTGCTTAGATTCTTAATGCAAAGTCTTGAACCTTGTGAGAGAGTGTGAGAGAATGAAAGATTGAATCAGCCCCACGGTGGGCGCCAAATGTTAATCCCAAAATTAGAATCAACACCAAAGGTAATGCAAATGTTTCACGATATGTAGAAAATAAAAGAAATGGAGCCTAACAATAGTAGAAATGCAAATAGAACACACAATGTTTTATAGTGGTTCGATCAAGCGTGATATACGTCCACTTTAAAGAATGATTCCATTATCACATCAAGAGTTACAAAGCAAGCATATCCTCTCATTACATTCATCATTAGCCTCACTACCTCTCTGTTAGATCTATTAGAAATAGCTAAGGAAAGACTTGATAAATTCCTTCAAAGGTGGCAGGTGATTAGATGAATCTAGACTTTCTCATGAACTTTGATGAATTACCATGGCTTCACGATGGATTCGAAGTTTGATCTTTAACTAGAAGTGGTCGGAGATGAACAAATTCCTTAGAAAAGATCGAGAATTGTATTCGGCAGCCCTTCGGGGTCATGAAAAATCTTTCCCCTTCAAGTGAAGTTGAACCCCTATTTATAGGAGTGAGGAATGGATGAATTATAGAACTCAGGTTTTGGGTCGGGCTATTGAGTATTTACGAAACTTCCACTACCAGCTGTCGCTAGCTGTTGCCAGATTACTGCTAGTTTACAAATACCAAACTAACCCTGTAACGACCCGTATTCTACGCATCGAAGGATCGTAGAATATTTATTTCTTCCACATACAAAGTCGTATGGTCATGTAACTTTGGGAGACGACTATTAGGGTCATTTCCCATGTTCATGATTTTTCCCGAATTTTAAATGATCGTTTTGCCCCTAGCTGATCTTGTTTCGTCCATAACTTTTGACTGGAAAGGAATTTTGACCTGAAAACAATTCCATTGGATTCGGATGATGGTTTACATTTCCGAAGAGTGGTCACAATAGCCAAACGGACTCACCGTTTGGGAGATATGGATGAACCAAGGTTTAGAAAGTGAAAAACAGCTTAACCGGGCCTAATTTGGGTGATTAGTGAGTGGGCCCATAACCCATTTCAGGATTAGGGTTATGGGAAGGCTGGTAGGGTTAGGAAATTCAGTTTCTATCATTTTCCAGCTGCCACTGTTTGTTTCTTCAAGTTTAGCCATGGCCTCCACTTTCTAAAACACCCCAAATCACCTTCTAATCGCTAAGTAAGCCAAATCTACATCAAATCAAAGCGGATTAGCACAAAAATCAAGGTAGAACTGCTATATAGCCTTGGGAACAGCGCCAAACAGAGAATCATTTCAGATTTTGTATTTTATTTCGGCTAAGGTGAGTGATTAGCATTGTTTTTACATTAATTACAGTTAATTAGGGTGATTATTGTTAATTAATGAAATTATGCATGTTAAAAATCTGGAAAAATATTTAAAAATTTCGAAATCTTGTTTTAGGCCTCTATTAGAAAATTTGGTTAGTTTGGTTAAGTTTTGCTAAACATATCATTAGTTATGCTTAAACATGATTAAGGGAAAATATGGGATTTTGACTATGTTTGATTCGTTTTAACCTATCAAATTATTGTTTTGGTGTTTGTAGTTGATTATACATGTTGTTATGACTGTATGGTATGCTTTGTGGTTGATTAGAAGAGATAGAATGGTAGAAAACGCCATCGTATGGCGTAAAACAGTTGCTGGAAAAGTTGTAGGAAAATGTTCAGGGTTTCAGATCGGATCGGGTTAGGGGGCTCGGATCGGAAAGTGGACTGGGCAGAGAAATTGAACCGGATCGGAACCTAGCACCAGAGGAAAGGCACGGCAACAAGGAAGGCCATTTGGATCGTGTCGGGGTTGGGCTGGAGCTTGGCACGGGATAGGATCAGATCGGATTAACTGGAGGGCAAAAGGACCGAACCAACCAGAGACTCGAGCACCAAACCGAACCGCATTGAGGAGGGAACCCGAACCGAACCGCATTGAAGAGGGAACCCGAGCCGAACCGCATTGAGGAGGGAACCCGAACCGAACGGCATTAAGGAGGGAACACGAACCGAACCGCATTGAAGAGGGAACCCAAACCGGACCGCATTGAGGAGGGAACCCGAACCGAACCTCATTGAGGAGCTGAACCGAACCGAACCGCATGGGGGAGGTAAACCCGAACTGTGGTGAAGGAGGGGAAATAAGATGAACTAAACGGGGAGCCTGAGCACCACATACCGGACCGAACCGAGTTTGGACCTCTACTCCTATTACGCGATGATTTTTCTGAAGACCAACTCCAATTCGACCAAAATCTGAGATGCAAAGGAAGTCCAAATAGGAAGTAGAACTCAGGATCCAGTTGGGAACCAACGGGTTAACTTCATGAGTTGGGCTTTGCTGCGGGACGTGTGCTAAGGGGTTGTCGATGTCTATAACTTTGGATCACTATGGAGTGCGGGGTATGTGGACGAATTCAGGGCCGCAGTGGCCTAATTAGGATTATTGGCTATGGACCAACGAGGTGGGGTCATTTGTAAGGATTTAGTCGTGACTCCATGGGGCAAGCTTGGTGGTAGCAATAGTTATACAAGTCGGACTCCGTCACTACCTCGATGGATCTAGTGATCAAAGTGGTGGATATCGTATGCTTTACGCACTGAGTGAGAGATGTAAGGATGGTTGCTATTATGGATTGTTTGCCATCACTATGTCATGCACACCCCCACCCCCGTATTCTTTACACCGTATATTAGTGGCACCTTAGAGTATTGTACAGTATGTAGTGCTAACTATTTGGTTGCAGGTTCAGGTATGGTTTAGTATACCTGTTATTGTTCTGTTTTGCAGCTTATTGCTCATACCATACTTTTGTCTGACCCAGAGTTTTATGTCTCTTCTTATTACTCTGGGTGCTCCTAAACGAGCAGACTAGAGACAGGTTAGCTGGTGATGCACAAGTAGCTGTACCGGAGACGAGCAGGAGGCTTCCGCGTATGATATATATAGATATTCTCCCCGTGTCGCTGCGGGTCACTACCTTGGGCATTAGTAGTGTACCTTTTTCCTTTTCTTTGCTTTTGAGACAGTTTGAAAAGTTGTAATAATGGTAATATGGAACATAAGCTGTATTTGGATTTCCGCTGCTATGATGTGTAGTTTTAGTTTTCATCCTATGCACTGTCTCGCTTGTTTTATGTCAAGTATGTTGTTATTATATTTTATCCCATGCGCTGTGAGACATTCTACAGGTTCTTGATTAGTTCATTCCCTTCTTTCCTTTCTTTGGCGACCGTTCCGTGCTAGTTGGACATGTGTACAGCGCACTTTCGGAGGAAATGCCGGCAGGTGCGGGGCGGGCCGTCACACTTGGTATCAGAGCACTAGGTTGCGTAGTTAACCTAGGGAAGTTATCAGGGAGAGATAGTACATGTATATGAGAGTGCGTATTTGTGATTATTTTGGTTTTTAAAGTTATATATATATATATATATATACTATTAGTATAGCTAAGGATGAAGTTGCACTGCATTGACAGCACAAAGAGGATGGTTAATCGTTTCTCTTTACAGATTGAACGATGAGCCGATATACGAGGGGTGCTGGTAGAGGAGCCAACAATGGGAATGCTGCTGAGATGAGGACGATGTTTACTGACCTCATGAGAGAGATGCTTAGAGATGTTCAGAGGACAGCTCCCAATGCTGGTAATGGTGGTGGTCCAGTAGTGCAGGTGCCTAGGGCTGATTTCGCCAATCTGAACAAGGATTATACTAGTCTTGGTGGGAAGCCATTCCACGGAACGGAGTCGGCTATGGATGTTCAAGATTGGTTAGATAGCTGCGAGCGTATCTTCAAAGACTTGGGTATCGAGGATGCAATGAAGAGAAGGCTAGCGTCCCATCAGCTGCAAGGACAGGCAATGAATTGGTGGAATGCTATTAAGGCAGCTACCCCCGAGGATCAGATTCTTGGGATCAGTTTAAAACTCGCTTTAGCGCCAAGTTTATTCCAGCTGCTCAGAAGTCAGTATTGTTTAAGAGGTTCTCGGAGCTAAAGCAGAATGGTAGAGCTGTCTCGGAGTATATTGCTGAGTTCGATACCTTATCAAAGAATGGATTATCCCTCATTGACACTCCCGAGAAGAAGAACGAGAAGTTAAAAACAGAATTGGATCAGTACTTGGGGGAAAGGTTTATAAAACACATCGAAGAGACGTTTGAATCGATTGTGGGGAAAGCTTTGAGATCGGAGAGTCTATACCCCAAGTTAAAGACTGAGGTTGCATCTACGGAAGAGCCAAAGCCGCAAGTAAGCGGTGGAGGCAAGAATGGTTCTCAGAATAAGAGAAAGCAGAATCAGACCAAAGATGGCCAGAAAAAGAGTAAGAAAGATGTTGAGTGCTTCAGCTGTGGTAAGAAGGGCCACTATGCCAAAGAATGTCGGGCCAAGCCAGCGGATAGGAAGTGCTTCAACTGTGGCCAAGTAGGACATCACAAGGATAAGTGTCTGCAACCCCCTAAGGAGAAGCAGATTGTGAAAGCACATGCTATTAGTGATGTTCCTTCTTTGTCGAATACCCCAACTGCGGCGGAGAAAGGAAAGAATGTCGTCATTCAAGGTATGCTTTCTGTTTATGATGTTCCTGTTCGAGTATTGTTTGATAACGGAGCTTCCCGTTCCTTCATATCTAGTGACCTGGTAGATAGGTTGGGATTGAAACCCGAGATAGTCGATAGACCTTTAGCGGTGACGAACCCGATTGGTGGTTTGACTAGCCTTAGCATGATTTATCGTAGTGTGGTCTTATCGAGTCATGGATGTATGTTTGTTTGTGATTGCTTTGTTTTGGGCTTTACTGGGTTTGGCATTATTTTGGGAGTCGATTGGCTCCAAAGGTACGGATTGGTGGTAGACTGTGAGGGCTTTTTGGTGACAGTTAGAGCGGATGATGGGCGGAGGGTAGTATTTGGTGGTCTACCCAGTGATGGGGTAATGGCTAGTTTTCTAAATTCCCTCGACATCCTGCATGATGAGTTGTCAGATGTGCCCGTGGCTGGCCAGTATCCGGACGTCTTCGAGGAAGTGACTGGACTTCCACCACACCGAGAGATTGAGTTCCGTATTGACTTGGTGAAAGATGTCAGACCTATAGTGATGCCACTTCGTCGTATGGCGCCAAGGGAACGGCGAGAGCTCGGGGTGCAAGTAAGCGATCTTTTGAAGAAGGGATTTATCAGAAGAAGTGTTTCTGGGTGGGGAGCACCAGTTGTGTTTGCTACCAAGGCCGATGGTTCCCTTCGATTGTGTGTGGACTACCGCGAGCTGAATAAGGTGACGAGGAAGAATAAGTATCCTCTACCGTGGATAGATGATTTGTTTGATCAGTTGAGTGGCGCAAGAGCATTCTCCGAGTTGGATCTCGCGATAGGTTTTCATCAGCTTAGGGTGGAAGCTGTGTAACAACCCGTATTTTCAATAACCGGTAATAATGTAAATCGAGGCAGAATTTAATTTAAAAATCTGAATCAAGGGAAACGGGCTATGCCATTGCGTTCGTCTCGGAAAAATACGCGAAATAGAGTCCGAGTTTTCGAAAATCGGAGTCCGTATGACCCAGTTAAGGCCCATTGAAGTTTTCAGAAATTTCCATGTTAAAAACAGATTTAAATTTTAAATTAAGAACAAGGATTAGGGCTAACTGGCGTCAGGCGGGAAAAGTCCCGCCAGGACCCCCATGTCGACAGGCATGTCGACAGGGTCCCCAGGGTGTCGACAGCCCTGTCGACAGCCCTGTCGACACAGGGTGGCCGGGCAGTTTTGCCTGGCGCACCATTTTGGGTCTTGGTCTGGTCTTGTGGCTTGGTTCTAGAGAATTCCGAAATCTGACGGACATAAACTAACCTAGGGTTAATCCTAGGGCTAAAAACACTTTAATCTTCTATAAATAAGACCCAAATCCTACCCTAAAACCTCATTATTCAATCTAGCAACCAAACTATGTCAAATTGATTTCTCAAATGGCCTCCACTTAAAAACCCTAGCCTCCAACCTCTTCATAAATCATTCCTATGAAGATTATGATGTTCATACAAGCATTTCTAAGTTATATGAATGATCATTAGCTTGCATACATCATCAAGTTGCAAGTTTTATTTGCTAAGCTAGAGTTTTTGGGATTTTTGTTAATTGGAGCTTTGTTTTGGGTTTTTATATGCTTGCATAAAGGGCTTCTCAATCTTTATTAGTGGATTTGTGTCTTCATAATATTTGTAAGCCCTCTTACCTTCATTTTAGAAACTCTAAAGTTAATATGTGATGAAAGTTGGGATTTATGCATGTTTAATAAGTTATGCATGCTTATGCGAGTTCACTATGCTATGTTATGCATGTTTAATAAGTTATGCATGCTTATGCGAGTTCACTATGCTATGTTACACATGTTTGATAAGTTATGCATGTTTATGCAAGTTCACTATGCCAAGATTTGCAAGTTTAACAAGTTATGCATGTTTATGCAAGTTCACTAGGCCATGATTTCCAAGTTTAACAAGTTATGCATGTTTATGCAAGTTCACTAGGCAATGATTTGCAAGTTTCACAAGTTATGCATGTTTATGCAAGTTCACTATGCTAAGTTATGCAAGTCCAACATGTTATGCATGTTTATAATGATATGTAAGATTCATCATGTATGTTGTGTCAAGTTCCCTCTTTCTATCCTTTATGCGTTATAACGAATATGTAAGCGATAGAATGACGTTGGGGGGTTTGGGTAAAACTTAAAATACATGAAAATATGAGATTGGGAATTTACCTATTAAGTTAGGTCTACCCCTTGAGAATTTACCTATTAAGTTAGGTCTACCCAAGTATTTGTTAAACTTGTAATGATGTTTTGAAAATAAAGTGGACATGACACTTAGAAAACATAAGTGTGGCCAACTCGAGGTTGTGTTGAGTTTGTAGCATAAACCTACCCGGAACCGACCGGCTTAACTAGTGGCTACAAGCAATAGGACCGAATGTGGGTAGTTGGTCATGTTGCACGTGAAACCCGAGGTTAGACTAAGTTGTGGTGTAAACCTACCCGGACCCGCCCGGCCTAACTAGTAACCACAACAAGGTCTAATGTGAGAGGTTGGGTGCATTAAATTAATTAATGCCTCATGATTAGGGTTAAGTCATGGCCCACTAATACTTAACCAATTTTGGGGATACGAGGGATTAAATGGGGTTAAGTGGTGAACTGTTGGTTACACTTAACTAATTTAATCCATGATTAGCGAGGGGTTAAACCACACTTAACCCTCTTAGAAAACCCTAGCAACGTGGTCTGTTCCAGCAGTAATCCCAGTTGGGTATCATTCACAACCCTAGAGGCTAGGCTAGGGCGGGGGCACGATTACTGGACGGATGTAAGCGACCAAAGCGACGGATGAGTGGTACAGCGGTGCGGGTCCAGGCGGGCTACGGACGTGCACGTAGTCCAGTGTTGGACAAACTCGAGGCACGGGTACCAGTAGGTTTAGACTGTGCATTATTGCTTAGGTGTCTGGGGTTGACACCCGAGGGCTTGATACACCCGAAAGTGGACCCAGCACAGTCTGACTACAACCATATGTGGGCCGTATGGACACCAACACTTAACATGTTAGGTTTATAGGGAGCCGATCGACTAGACCGTTGGGCTGGGCCTTGTATTAAGGTCACTTTATGTTATTGGGCCAAAGTTTTGGGCTGAGGGATCAATACTTGTTATGTTAGTTTGCTAGTACACTGTGGTGCAAAGCTTAATCTTCTTTATGTGATGACACCTTTATCTATTGCCAGTATGTTCATCTCAGTTTCCATCATGATGTTAGCTTTATTAGTTTATAGACTGATCGTAGTAGGGCTTACCAGTCTTTTTGACTGACCTGTTTTCTTTCGCTTCTTTTCTTCCGTTTCCCCCCCCCCCCCCCAGGTTCTCAGGGAGGGAATAGTGGTGCTTAGCTTGGATCGCTTGCTTGTTTGCTGGATAGCTCATGTATGTCTGGACATTGAGCTCGCTATGGTTTATCATCTTTATTTTGGGGATAGCACTATGTATTTCAGTATTTCTGTTTATGATGTACTAGACATGTTTATTTTGGCAGTTGACTTTATGATGTACTAGACTTGTTTTGAGATGGTTTGAGATATTCCGCTGTTTTATTCTCACTTACTCTGTTTTACATATATATTTATGATCTTACTCTGCCTTGATATATCATTATGCATGCTTACCCAGTTCTAACGCCCCCCAGAAGCTAGTGCCCCCGAAAGAGTGACCCTAGCGGAGGTGGGGTGTTACAAATTTGGTATCAGAGCCAGGTTTACAAGAAAGAACAAAAAGTTTTTTTTAAAAAAAAAGACTTTTGAAAAACTATTTTCAAAACAAGTATAAAGTATTTTCCAAAGAAAAGTCTAGTATTTAAAAAGGCTATTCCCCAAAAAGCCATTAGCGTTATCCTTCGTCCCTTTGACCTAATCTTATCTTATCTTATCTTTCGTTTCAGTATGGCTGAGAATCTTGCCATCCCGGATGGAGTAAACGTACCACTCTGGTATAGGAGACTTCTAGAAGCTAGGGCAGTAGCTGGCCCCGCAAACCCTACTCCCACTCCTCCTCCTGTAGTTGAGAATCCTCCCCCTAATGTCCCTCCGCCGGTGGTTCCTGTCCCTCCTCCTCCAGTTGCTGAGGCTCCTCTTCCTCCTCCTCCCCCTCAGCATCCTCAGGTTGAGTTCACGAAGGTTTGTAAAGACTTCAAGGCGATGGGAGGCAAGAATTTCCTAGGCACGGAATCTTTTGTTGAAGCTAGGAATTGGCTGAAAGACACTGAGGACTTGTTTGCTATCTTTGGGATTGATGACGAGAGGAAGATCTTATTGACAGTGTGGCTTTTGAAGGACGAAGCAGCCTATTGGTGGGAGGTCACCAATGGGACCAGGCCCGTCGAGACTTGGGCCGATTTGAGGACTAGATTTGTGGCCAAGTTTCTATCTGCTGCTGAGGCGAATTTACAGATGGAGAAGTTCATTGAATTAAAGCAAGGTGATATGTCTGTCAAGGAGTATGTGAACAAGTTTAATCAGCTGGCCCGTTTTGGTTTGGATATGGTGAACACTCCTGAGAAGAAGGCTCTTCGATTCGCTAGAGGGTTGAATGAGCCGCTGCAGGGCTTGGCGATGTCACATATTCCGCATGGAGCTACTTTTGAGAGTTTGGTCGATATGGCTCTACTTCAGGGTGATGGAAAGAAAGAGGTCAAGTCGAGTGACACTCAAGCAAAGAAGACTGATTCTCAGGGTAAAGGCAATCAAGGTGGTCAAAGCAGTCAGGGGAATCAGAGCAAGAACAAGAAGGGGAACAACAACAAAGGCAAGGGAAAGTGCAATTACTGTGGTGCGCCTGGACACTTTGCTAAGGATTGTAGGAAGAAGAAAAGGAAGCTTAGTGGTGGATGTTTTTCCTGTGGTGAGACTGGACACTTCAGCAAGGAATGCCCGAAGAAGAAAGGACAGGCTGGACCTTCAGGAGGGCAAGTTCATGCTCTCAATACCGCTCCAGTTTCCGATCGAGGTAGTGTTTCTGTTGAGAACCTTGTTTATGTTTATGATCTTCCAGTTCGTACCTTGTTTGATTCTGGTGCATCACATAGCTTTATTTCATCTGATCTTGTTGATAGTTTGCACCTTAGTACTAGCTTAGTGGATGATCCCGTTTGTGTTTCGAATCCCATTGGGGGTTCTGCTTATCTATCTATGATATGTGAGGATCTAAGGATCTCTATACTCAGTGTAGAGTTCTTGTGTAGTGCGTATGTTCTTGGTTTCAGGGGATACGGATTGATATTGGGCATGGATTGGCTGTCCAGATATGGAGCCATTCTTGATTGTGAGCATAGGGTTGTGAGGCTTGTGACTCGCCTTGGCAACACCTTAGAAATTTCATGCAATCCGAAGGATCCCGTCATGTTGTGCTATCTTGAATCTCTCGACTCGTCAGAGGAAGCCCTTCAGTCTGTAAGGGTGGTCCGAGATTATCCAGATGTTTTTGAAGAAGTTAAGGGGTTGCCCCCTAAACGAGAGATTGATTTTCGCATTTATCTGGTGGATAATGCTAAGCCTGTTTCTTTGCCCGTTCGGCACATGGCTCCGCGTGAGAGACGGGAGCTCAGCAAACAAGTAAAGGAGTTGCTTGAGAAGAACTTCATCAGACGAAGTATATCCGAATGGGGAGCGCCTGTGGTGTTTGCTACTAAGGCAGATGGTTCTCTTCGACTTTGCGTGGACTATAGAGAGTTGAATAAGCTGACTAAGAAGAACAGACACCCATTACCGAGGATTGATGATCTTTTTGACCAGCTTGTTGGTGCTTCTGTTTTCTCTCAGCTTGATCTTGCTACTGGATTTCATCAGCTCAGAGTGGCTGAAGATAGTATAGACAAGACTGCATTCAGAACTCCAGATGGATTCTTTGAATGGCTTGTTATGCCGTTCGGTTTGACGAATGCACCCGCGTATTTCGTGGACTTGATGAGTAGGGTGTTTCGAGAGTTCTTGAACAAGTTTGTCGTGGTCTTTGTGGATGATATTCTGATCTTCTCCAAGGATGAAGAAGAGCATGTGAGGCATCTTGTAGAGGTGATGGATACGCTTAGAGCGCATCAGTTAAAGGCCAAGTTCTCCAAGTGTCACTTTTGGAGAAGGGAAGTTAGATTCCTTGGGCATATCGTATCCAAGCAAGGCTTAGCGGTGGATCCCGCTAAGGTGGTTGCGGTTCAGGATTGGAAGACTCCAAGGAATGCAACCGAAGTGAGAAGTTTTCTAGGTCTTGCAGGTTTTTACCGAAAGTTCATCAAGGACTTCGCGAAGATATCCGCTCCTCTTACTAAGTTGACAAAGAAGAACTTAGTTTTTGCTTGGGATATGGATTGTGAGCTTGCTTTTCAGAGACTCAAGAGAGCCCTTACCTCAGCACCAGTTCTAGCTTTACCCGATGGTGGTAAGATGTTTACCGTGTACACTGATGCTTGTGGCACGGGATTGGGCGCCGTTCTGATGCAAGAAGGCAGAGTTATATGTTTTGGTGGTAGGCAACTTAAGGTGCATGAGAAGAATTATCCCACTCATGATCTAGAGCTGGCAGCGATAGTATATGCACTCAAGGCTTGGCGTCATTATCTTCTGGGAGAGAGATTTGAGCTATATACTGATCATAAGTCTTTGAAGTATCTCTTTTCGCAGAAGGATCTGAACTTGAGGCAGCAAAGGTGGATGGAATTCTTGGTGTCCTACGATTTTGATATAGCCTATACCCCTGGCAAGGGGAATGTTGTAGCAGATGCGTTGAGTAGAAAAAGGTTGACACTAAGTCCTCTATTTGTTGAGATGAAGAATTTAGAGTTCTTGGCAACCTTTGATTTCTCTTTGGCAGTTGAGTCGATGACCGGTTCTTTAGCATCTCTTGAGCTCAGGCCTACCCTTCTGGATCAAGTTGGGGCTTCGCAGAAGGAAGACCCTCAGATAGTTGAGATTATGGATAAGCTGATTCGAGGAGAGACGCCTAGTCATCTCGCTCGATATTCTATTGATGACAAGGGTTGGCTGAGGAGAGATGGAAGGTTATGTGTCCCCATGGTAGAAGATTTAGTAAGAAAAGTTCTGGAGGAAGCGCATCGCTCTAAGTTGACTATACATCCAGGCGGGGATAAGATGTATATGAGGCGTATTTTCTTTTGGCCTGGGATGAAGAAGGATGTGGCGGAGTTTGTCTCTAGATGTATCATTTGCCAGCAAGTTAAGGCCGAGTCGAAGAAGCCCGGTGGGCTATTGCATCCTCTAGAGGTCCCGCTATGGAAGTGGGAGGGTATCTCCATGGACTTTATTGATGGGCTTCCAAGGTCAAGGAAAGGGAATACGAGCATTTGGGTTATTGTGGATAGACTTACGAAGAGTGCTCATTTTATTCCGGTGAAGAGCAAGAGGACAGCATCTTGGCTAGCGTCTGTATATCTTCGTGAGATTGTGAGACTTCATGGAGTCCCTTCTAGTATTGTCAGTGACCGAGACCCCATCTTTACTAGTCAGTTCTGGAACAGTTTGCAGGAAGCTATGGGCACGAGGTTGAACCTGAGTACAGCCTATCACCCACAGACGGACAGTCAAACCGAAAGGGTGAATAGAGTACTCGAGGATCTGTTGAGGCTTTGTATTCTGGACTTTGGTGGTACTTGGGAAGACCATCTTCCACTTGTTGAGTTTGCATATAATAACAGTTATCAGGCAAGCATAGGGATGGCACCATTTGAGGCTTTATATGGGAGACCGTGCAAGTCACCTACATGTTGGTGGGAGACTACAGATAAGCTTATACTTGGACCTGGCATGATTAGAGATACATCCGAGAAGGTCGAGTTGATTAGAAGACGGATGAAGGCGGCCCAAGACCGACAGAAATCCTATGCTGATAAGCGAAGATCTGATTTGGAGTTTGATGTAGGGGATATGGTTTTCGTGAAGGTTTCTCCTTTGCGGAATGTGGTCCGATTTGGAGCCGTTGGGAAGTTAGCCCCGAGATTTGTTGGACCATTCCCCATTGTTGAGAGGATCGGGAAGATGGCTTATAGAGTGAAGTTGCCCGAAAAGCTTGCCGGAGTACACAATGTTTTTCATGTCTCGCATCTCCGGAAGTGTTTGCATAAATCAGCAGAGATTGTGGAGCCAAGTGTTTTGGAAGATGTGGAAGTGGAGAAAGAAGCTACCTTGAGGAGAGCTCCGATTCGTATCTTGGGGACGGAGACCAAGAAGCTAAGGAATCGAGAGGTCAAGTTGGTGAAGGTTCAATGGGGTGAAGCCGAAGAAGACGCAACTTGGGAAACCGAGGAGAAGATGCGTGGGCTTTATCCATTCCTTTTTGAGGGTACACTCTCAATCTCTTTCCTTTTGTTAGCATATCTTTCTCTTTGCTACCCATATTTATCTAGTTTAGCGTGTTAATCTTGTCATGAGAACCTTAGGTAGAAACCCTTTGGATGAAACATGTGTTTGAAACATGTTATGCTTGATGGTTGCAAGTGGTTGCAAGTGTTTGCAAGTGGTTGCTCGTGGATGCATTATACACGATTAGGCACTGGATCGGCTCGCACACTCCTCATATTGCATATGCATGAGTGTTTATGCTTACTCATGGATGAAAATTCGTATGCTATCACATGGATGTTGCATATGGATGTATGATTGAGCACGCATGTAGATATTATACATTATGTTAGGGATTTGCATACATATGGATACATTTCACTAACATATTTTGCATTGATCTTTGCATTAGATAAGTACATATACACACACTTTTGCATATGTTCATACATCATTTAGAATCTTTTAAGGACAATGATTGCTCGTGGATGATGCTTTGAGTAGATGGATGATTGGATGGTAGGATACGTTCTTCCTAACTTGAAGATTTCGGGGACGAAATCCTTTAAGGAGGGGAGAATGTAACAACCCGTATTTTCAATAACCGGTAATAATGTAAATCGAGGCAGAATTTAATTTAAAAATCTGAATCAAGGGAAACGGGCTATGCCATTGCGTTCGTCTCGGAAAAATACGCGAAATAGAGTCCGAGTTTTCGAAAATCGGAGTCCGTATGACCCAGTTAAGGCCCATTGAAGTTTTCAGAAATTTCCATGTTAAAAACAGATTTAAATTTTAAATTAAGAACAAGGATTAGGGCTAACTGGCGTCAGGCGGGAAAAGTCCCGCCAGGACCCCCATGTCGACAGGCATGTCGACAGGGTCCCCAGGGTGTCGACAGCCCTGTCGACAGCCCTGTCGACACAGGGTGGCCGGGCAGTTTTGCCTGGCGCACCATTTTGGGTCTTGGTCTGGTCTTGTGGCTTGGTTCTAGAGAATTCCGAAATCTGACGGACCTAAACTAACCTAGGGTTAATCCTAGGGCTAAAAACACTTTAATCTTCTATAAATAAGACCCTAATCCTACCCTAAAACCTCATTATTCAATCTAGCAACCAAACTATGTCAAATTGATTTCTCAAATGGCCTCCACTTAAAAACCCTAGCCTCCAACCTCTTCATAAATCATTCCTATGAAGATTATGATGTTCATACAAGCATTTCTAAGTTGTATGAATGATCATTAGCTTGCATACATCATCAAGTTGCAAGTTTTATTTGCTAAGCTAGAGTTTTTGGGATTTTTGTTAATTGGAGCTTTGTTTTGGGTTTTTATATGCTTGCATAAAGGGCTTCTCAATCTTTATTAGTGGATTTGTGTCTTCATAATATTTGTAAGCCCTCTTACCTTCATTTTAGAAACTCTAAAGTTAATATGTGATGAAAGTTGGGATTTATGCATGTTTAATAAGTTATGCATGCTTATGCGAGTTCACTATGCTATGTTATGCATGTTTAATAAGTTATGCATGCTTATGCGAGTTCACTATGCTATGTTACACATGTTTGATAAGTTATGCATGTTTATGCAAGTTCACTATGCCATGATTTGCAAGTTTAACAAGTTATGCATGTTTATGCAAGTTCACTAGGCCATGATTTGCAAGTTTAACAAGTTATGCATGTTTATGCAAGTTCACTAGGCCATGATTTGCAAGTTTCACAAGTTATGCATGTTTATGCAAGTTCACTATGCTAAGTTATGCAAGTCCAACATGTTATGCATGTTTATTATGATATGTAAGATTCATCATGTATGTTGTGTCAAGTTCCCTCTTTCTATCCTTTATGCGTTATAACGAATATGTAAGCGATAGAATGACGTTGGGGGGTTTGGGTAAAACTTAAAATACATGAAAATATGAGATTGGGAATTTACCTATTAAGTTAGGTCTACCCCTTGGGAATTTACCTATTAAGTTAGGTCTACCCAAGTATTTGTTAAACTTGTAATGATGTTTTGAAAATAAAGTGGACATGACACTTAGAAAACATAAGTGTGGCCAACTCGAGGTTGGGTTGAGTTTGTAGCATAAACCTACCCGGAACCGACCGGCTTAACTAGTGGCTACAAGCAATAGGACCCAATGTGGGTAGTTGGTCATGTTGCACGTGAAACCCGAGGTTAGACTAAGTTGTGGTGTAAACCTACCCGGACCCGCCCGGCCTAACTAGTAACCACAACAAGGTCTAATGTGAGAGGTTGGGTGCATTAAATTAATTAATGCCTCATGATTAGGGTTAAGTCATGGCCCACTAATACTTAACCAATTTTGGGGATACGAGGGATTAAATGGGGTTAAGTGGTGAACTGTTGGTTACACTTAACTAATTTAATCCATGATTAGTGAGGGGTTAAACCACACTTAACCCTCTTAGAAAACCCTAGCAACGTGGTCTGTTCCAGCAGTAATCCCAGTTGGGTATCATTCACAACCCTAGAGGCTAGGCTAAGGCGGGGGCACGATTACTGGACGGATGTAAGCGACCAAAGCGACGGATGAGTGGTACAGCGGTGCGGGTCCAGGCGGGCTACGGACGTGCACGTAGTCCGGTGTTGGACAAACTCGAGGCACGGGTACCAGTAGGTTTAGACTGTGCATTAATGCTTAGGTGTCTGGGGTTGACACCCGAGGGCTTGATACACCCGAAGGTGGACCCAGCACAGTCTGACTACAACCATATGTGGGCCGTATGGACACCAACACTTAACGTGTTAGGTTTATAGGGAGCCGATCGACTAGACCGTTGGGCTGGGCCTTGTATTAAGGTCACTTTATGTTATTGGGCCAAAGTTTTGGGCTGAGGGATCAATACCTGTTATGTTAGTTTGCTAGTACACTGTGGTGCAAAGCTTAATCTTCTTTATGTGATTATGTTCATCTCAGTTTCCATCATGATGTTAGCTTTATTAGTTTATAGACTGATCGTAGTAGGGCTTACCAGTCTTTTTGACTGACCTGTTTTCTTTCGCTTCTTTTCTTCCGTTCCCCCCCCCCCCCAGGTTCTCAGGGAGGGAATAGTGGTGCTTAGCTTGGATCGCTTGCTTGTTTGCTGGATAGCTCATGTATGTCTGGACATTGAGCTCGCTATGGTTTATCATCTTTATTTTGGGGATAGCACTATGTATTTCAGTATTTCTGTTTATGATGTACTAGACATGTTTATTTTGGCAGTTGACTTTATGATGTACTAGACTTGTTTTGAGATGGTTTGAGATATTCCGCTGTTTTATTCTCACTTACTCTGTTTTACATATATATTTATGATCTTACTCTGCCTTGATATATCATTATGCAAGCTTACCCAGTTCTAACGCCCCCCAGAAGCTAGTGCCCCCGAAAGAGTGACCCTAGCGGAGGTGGGGTGTTACAAGCTGAGAGTATAGCTAAACGGAATTTCGGACGTCGTCTGGATTCTATGAGTGGTTGGTCATGCCATTCAGGTTGACCAATGCACCAACATATTTTGTGGATCTTATGAATAGGGTATTCAGAGATAAGTTGAATAAGTTTGTTCTTGTGTTCGTGGACAATATACTTGTTTATTCGAGGACAGAGGAAGAACACAAGGAACACTTGAGGATAGTGATGGAGGTGTTGAGAAAACACCAATTGAAAGAAAAGTTTTCTAAGTGTCACTTCTGGAGGAGGGAAGTGAGATTCTTGGGCCATGTTGTTTCAGAAAATGGTACCGCCGTGGACCCTGCGAAGGTGGCTACGGTACAAGATTGGTCTATGCCCAAGAATGCAACGGACATAAGAAATTTCTTGGGATTAGCTGGATATTACCGTAAGTTTATCCAAGACTTCTCCAAGATAGGGGCATCGTTGAGTCAGTTGAACAAGAAGAATCAAGCTTTCGTCTAGGACGAAAAGTGTGAGAATGCATTCAAGAGTCTAAAGGACAAGTTGACATGTGCACCAGTGTTAGTCATCCCTAAAGGGAATGAAGAGATGACGGTATATACAGATGCCTGTGGTACCGGACTAGGTGCTGTACTGATGCAAGGAGGTAGGGTTGTAACTTATGCAAGTCGGCAATTGAAACCGCACGAGAGAAGATACCCTACCCACGATTTGGAATTAGCATCGATCATATTATCATTGAAGATGTGGAGACATTATCTCTTGGGAGAAAGATTCGAGTTGTTTACTGATCATAAGTCACTAAAGTATATTTTCTCTCAGAAGAATCTAAATCTCCGACAGCAAAGATGGTTAGAATTCTTGGCTTCCTACGATTTCGATATCGCATACACACCGGGAAAGGGCAATGCGGTAGCTGACGCATTAAGTAGAAGACATGCCTGTTTAGGGGCTATGTTTCTTGAGTGGAAGCAACTGGAGTACATCGCTTGGTATGATTTCAGACCAAAGTGCAAATTGGATCCAGAAATATTAGCAAGTTTGACGGTCAGAACCACTTTGATTGAGCGGATTGGTTCCAGCCAGAGGGACGATCCTAACTTATTGAAAATCATCTCCAATTTAGAGATGGGCATCGATGAGGAGATGAACAAGCATGGGCTTAATCGAGATGGATGGCTTAGAAAGAATGGAAGACTGGCTGCACCCAATGTCAATGGGTTGAGAGATTAAGTGCTTAGAGAATGTCATCACTCAAAACTGGCTATACACCCCGGTGGTAACAAGATGTATCGAGACATGAAGCAGACCTACTACTGGGAAGAGATGAAAAGAGACGTTGGGAAGTTTATATCCAAATGCATGAATTGCCAGCTGGTTAAAGCTGAGCAAAAGAAGCCTAGTGGTTTTTTGCAACCATTAGAAATTCCAGAATGGAAATGGGAACAAGTCTCGATGGATTTCATCGATGGTTTACCAAGGACTAGATCAGGTCATGATGGCATTTGAGTAATCATAGATCAATTGACTAAAAGTGCAAGGATCATACCCGTCAAGTCGAATAGAACTACAGCTAAGTTATCGGAACTATATATGAAGTGGACAGTGAGATTTCATGGAATACCCAAAGGCATTTTGAGCAACCGAGATCCGTTGTTTACTAGTGGATTTTGGAAGAGCTTACAAGAGGCGTTAGGATCAGAATTACATCTCAGTACCGCGTATCATCCTCAAACCGACGGTCAAACAGAGAGGATGAATCGTATATTAGAAGATCTCTTGAGGGCCTGCGTATTGGATTTTGATGGATCATGGGATGACCATTTGCATCTAGTAGAGTTTGCATATAATAATAGTTATCAATCCAGTATTGGTATGGCTCCATTTGAAGCTTTGTACGGAAGACCGTGCAACTCACCGTCATGTTTGTTAGAAAATGGTGAGAAGTTTGTGCTTGGACCAGATGTGATAAGAGAAACTTCAGCTAAGATTAAAGTTATCCAACAGCGAATAAAGGCTGCCCAAGATAGGCAGAAGAGTTATGCTAATAAGAGGAGAAGTGAATTAAAGTTCTCCATTGGCGACTTGGTGTTTGTCAAGATTTCTCCGTTGAAGAGCGTGATACGATTTGGGAGGAGAGGCAAGTTAGCACCAAGATTCATTGGTCCATTCCCAGTTCTTGAGCAATTTGGGAATCTGGCATATAAAGTTGAATTACCAGACAAGATGGCAGGAGTTCACAACGTATTTCATGTTTCCCAGTTAAGGAAGTTTGTGCACGACCCTGACGTGACTATTTCACCTGATCAGTTGGACGATATCGAGGTTGAACCCGAGGCGGTTGGGAACCGCAAGCCTATGCGTATTGTTGGGAACGATACGAAGCAACTTCGAAGGAAAGCGGTGAATTTAGTCAAAGTTCAGTGGGACGAGAATAAGAATGACTGTACTTGGGAGACAGAGGAGAGCATTAGGAAAGACATATCCAGAACTCTTCACCTGGTAAGATTTCAGTTTCAGTTTAGTCTTTTCGCATGCTAGGATAGGTTTGTTTTGTTTGTTTTGCATGTTTGACTGTTGTATATGGCTGGTAGGCATGCGGAATCCTTTGTATGTTTTGGGTTAAGGAATTTCGAGGACGAAATTTCTTAAGGGGGGGGGGGGGGGGAGAATGTAACGACCCGTATTCTACGCATCGAAGGATCGTAGAATATTTATTTCTTCCAGATACGAAGTCGTATGGTCATGTAACTTTGGGAGACGACTATTAGGGTCATTTCCCATGTTCATGATTTTTCCCGATTTTTAAATGACCATTTTGCCCTTAGCTGATCTTGTTTTGGCCATAACTTTTGATTAGAAAGGAATTTTGACCTGAAACCACATCTATTGGATTCATATGATGGTTTACAATTCCGTAGAGTGATCACATTAGCCAAACAGACTCACCATTTGGGAGATATGGCTGAAGCAAGGTTTAGAAGGTGAAAAACAGCTTAACCGGGCCTAATTTGGGTGATTAGTGAGTGGGCCCATAACCCATTTCGGGATTAAGGTTATGGGAAGGCTGATAGGGTTAGGAAATTCAGTTTCTATCATTTTCCAGTCGCCACTTTTTGTTTCTTCAAGTTTAGCCATGGCCTCCACTTTCTAAAACACCCCAAATCACCTTCTAATCGCTAATTAAGCCAAATCTACATCAAATCAAAGCGGATTAGCACAAAAATCAAGGTAGAACTGCTGTATAGCCTTGGGAACAACGCTAAACCGAGAATCATTTCAGATTTTGTATTTAATTTTGGCTAAGGTGGGTGATTAGCATTGTTTTTACACTAATTACAGTTAATTAGGGTGATTAGTGTTAATTAACGAAATTAGGCATGTTAAAAATCTGGAAAAATATTTATAAATTTCGAAATATTGTTTTAGGCCTCTGTTAGAAAATTTGGTTGATTTGGTTAAGTTTTGCTAATTATATCATTAGTTATGCTTAAACATGATTAAGGGAAAATATGGTATTTTGGTTATGTTTGATTCGTTTTAACCTATCAAATTATTGTTTTTGTGTTTGTAGTTGATTATACATGTTGTTATGACTATATGGTATGCTTTGTGGTTGATTAGAAGAGTTAGAATGGTATAAAACGCCGTCGTATGGCGTAAAACAGTTGCTGGAAAAGTTGCAGGAAAATGCGCAGGGACTCGGATCGGATCGGGTTAGGGGGCTCGGATCGGATAGTGGACTGGGCAGAGAAACCGAACCGGATCGGAACCTAGCACCAGATGATAGGCATGGCAACAAGGAAGGCCATTTGGATCGTGTCGGGGTTGGGCTGGAGCTTGGCACGGGATAGGATCGGATTAACTGGAGGGCAAAAGGAACGAACCAACCAGAGAGTCGAGCACCAAACCGAACCGCATTGAGGAGGGAACCCGAACCGAACCGCATTGAAGAGTGAACTCGAGCCGAACCGCATTGAGGAGGTAACCCGAATCGAACCGTATTAAGGAGGGAACCTAAACCGAACCGCATTGAAGAGGGAACCCGAACCGAACCACATTGAGGAGGGAACCCGAACCGAACCGCATTGAGGAGATGAAGCCGAACCGAACCGCATGGGGGAGGTGAACCCGAACCGTGGCGAAGGAGGGGAAATAAGCTGAACTAAACGGGGAGCCTGAGCACCACAGACCGAACCGAACCGAGTTTGGACCTCTACTCCTACTACGCGATGATTTTTCTGAAGACCAACTCCAATTCGACCAAAACCCGAGATGCAAAGGAAGTCCAAATAGGAAGTAGAACTCAGGATCCAGTTGGGAACCAACGGGTTAACTTCATGAGTTGGGCTTTGCTGCGGGACGTGTGCTAAGGGGTTATCGATGTCTATAACTTTGGATCACTATGGAGTGCGGGGTATGTGGACGGATTCAGGGCCGCAGTGGCCTAGGTAGGACTATTGGCTATGGACCAATGAGGTGGGGTCATTTGTAAGGATTTAGTCGTGACTCCATGGGGCAAGCTTGGTGGTAGCAATAGTTATACAAGTCGAACTCCGTCACTACCTCGATGGATCTAGTGATCAAAGTGGTGGATATCGTATGCTTTAAGCACTGAGTGAGAGATGTGAGGATGGTTGCTGTGATTGATTGTTTGCCATCACTATGTCATGCACAACCCCACCACCGTATTCTTTACACCATATATTAGTGGCACCTTAGAGTATTGTACAGTATGTAGTGCTAACTATTTGGTTGCAGGTCTAGGTTCAGGTATGGTTTAGTATACCTGTTATTGTTCTATTTTGCTTCTTATCGCTCATACCAGACTTTTGTCTGACCCAGAGTTTTATGTCTCTTCTTATTACTCTAGGTGCTCCTAAACGAGCAGACTAGAGACAGGTTAGCAGGTGATGCACGAGTAGTTGTACCGGAGACGAACAGGAGGCTTCCACGTATGATATATATAGATAATCTCCCTGTGTCGCTACGGGTCACTACCTTGGGCATTAGTAGTATACATTTTTCCTTTTCTTTTCTTTTGAGACAGTTTGAAAAGTTGTAATAATGGTAATGTGGAACATAAGCTGTATTTGGATTTCTGCTGCTATGATGTGTAGTTTTAGTTTTCAGCCTATGCACTGTCTCGCCTGTTTTATGTCAAGTATGTTGTTATTATATTTTATCCCATGCGTTATGAGACATTCTACAGGTTCTTGATTAGTTCATTCCCTTCTTTCCTTTCTTTGGCGACCGTTCCGTGCTAGTCAGACATGTGTACAACGCACTTTCGGAGGAAATGTCAGCGGGTGCGGGGCCGACCGTCACAGACCCAGAGATATCTCGACCCGATACAAACCATGACGACCTGTTCTGATAATGAAAACATCGATCCGTTGTTTCTAGGATAGTCCAACCCGGTCCGCTATACCAGGCCGATCCGCTCCTCTACGACTAGACCGATCCGATGCTCTAGAATTGGCTGAACCACCTGAGAATTAACACACTAATCCCATCCACTTAGATGGTCTGACCCATTTTTTGTTGGACAGACCAATCCGGTGCCATTTACCAAGATTGAACCGTAGCTTTCTACTGTGCTGACCCGATCCAGTACACTCTGTGCCGACCATATCCAATCTTGTTATTGTACTATGCCGATCTGATTCTTCCAGAACAGTTCGACCCGATCCTTCGTACTATGCCGACCCATATCTGTGTGCGCAACCTTTATGGGTAACAATACTGAAAAAAATATTTTCTCCAGAATTTTTCAATGTTATAGAGCATTTACCTATTCGTCTTCCAGTAGAAGCACGTCTTCAAGGGCTTGTGCAATATGGATGGATAGATGGATCCATTTGTATTGACATTCAATTAATGGAATATTGGTTAATGAATATATAAAAAAGTTAATTTTCAATAATTATAAATAGGTATTTAAATCATCAATAGAAAAAAGGGAGACAGAAAGCTCATGTTGAAGGTTCTACTTGCAAATCTTACATCGAAGAAGAAGCTTCGTTTTTCTCTCTCATTATTTTAGTGATCATGTGAACATATCATTTGAAAGTACTACAAGTAATGATGAAGGCACTGATCAAGATGATAGCCAAATGACTTTATCTATTTGTAGAAAACATGGTCGGCCTTCTGGTACATGTGTGGAAGCATGGATGGATGATAGAGATTATAATGCAGCACACACATATATTCTTCTCTGTTGCACTGAAGTTGCACCATTCGTTGGGTAATGAACTTATATCATCTAGGGTGCGTTCGTATCAAGTCCCTAATAAATTTCAAAATTAGGCTTACGTCCGGTCCTAAACTTATTATAAATTTGATCCCTATTTTTCGAAAATAGGTCAAAAAATAAAAATAAAAAAACACGTAAATTTGTATTTAAATTAAACATGTAATCGTCAAAATTTTCATCTCATAAAACCATCAAAAAAACACGTCAAAAACAAAAAATACATAAAAATAGCGAAACTACAATAATTGGCGTCAAATTATGCATATATTTAAAATTCTTACATTCATGTATGCAAGTATTTCAGTCATGCAACTGCGTTGGTTTTCTTGCATACACGCATGCAAGTATTGCAGAAATCTTGCATACAAGTGTTCAATAATACACATGCATGCAAATCAGTTCATAGTTATTTTCATACACGTATGCAATAAAACAGAAAAGTTGCACATATGTATGCAACAAACCTCAGGCATGAATATCAGTTCGGGTTTACTTGCATACATGTACGCAAGAAAACAAAACACTTGCATACATACATGCAAGTATTGACGCGGATGCTTCAAGGTGTAACCTTCATGATTTATCTGCATACAAGTATGCAAATATTTTGAATAGTTGCATACATGTATGCAAGAATTCGTGTAGGTTTTCAATGTAAACTGCTTCAGGAATACTTGCATACATGTGTGCAACTTTTGTGTTTACTTGCATACATGTATGCAATTTTTTTTCCCATGGTCTTCTGAGAACATTTGCAGATTTTAAAATATTTTTTTTAGTGTACAGCGCATTTGTTTTGGGGAAACACATGTAACATGCATTTTAGGGACCCGCTTTATATATAAAAGTTGGGAGGGTGGCCGTTTGAATTTTGATAGTTTTTAAGGACGTGGGCCTTATTTTCAATATCATTTATACGTGTACAGTATCTTTAATCATAATGTAACATTTGTCCTATAATTGCAGTATTTACGAATCACAACATTCAAATGGCGATATCAGCAAAGAATCTGCTACTTGGTTTACTAATTATGTTTTTAATACAATAAATTATGTTGTAGATGAAGGATTGAAACATTTAGCAATGAGACCAAAAAGGAAAGTGAAGACATATTCAATATTCTTTGTTAACGGATATAAGTTTAATACTAAAGCATACGGTACTGAAAAATTAACTAACAATAGCGGTGTATTTGTTATAGGCAGTGATGATCCGAATGATCATGCGATTTTTATGGTGTACTAACCCATATTCTGCAATTGACATATTTCATACGACAACGGAAGAAGTATTTTTGTTTAAATGCGACTGGTTCAGCAACATTCTAGATTCTGGAATCAACGTGCGCCCAAAATATGATCCTATAGAAATAAAACATAATTTGCGTTATTATGAGTACGATCCTTTTGTACTTGCCAAACAAGATCTTCAAGTATATTATGCTCCTTATCCATCTACAAGAAGAGACAAAATAGATCAGTTGGCTGTTTTTAAAACAAAGGCAAGGTTTACATTTAACAGACGTAATATTCCTGACAAACAAGCTTATCAAGCAAATATCGAGCAAAATAGTGGAATAATAATAATTGATGATCAAACAGAGTTTGGACCTCTGAACGATGAATCAAATGAATTAATTTAAGTATTTGAGGCCAGATGAACCATATATAAAGGAGGAAACAGAGTCAGAATCTGAAAGTGACGAGGACTAACCAGTAATCCTTATTTTAAAAAGATAATTTTATGTTATGTCATAGTATTTATATAACATAATATTCTTATGTTATGTCATACTATTTATTTTGCATAGCCCTTTTATTTTATGTTATATTGTTGTCTGTAACAGGTGTGACGTCACACGGCCCAGTAAGTGGCGATGGCAGTGGACCATCGCAGGAGACAGCACGTCCTGCGGTGTGGCTTAAGCCAAAAGCCAATAGTGGGTAAGTATTAAGTTTCTAGTATGAATTTAATTTCTGTACAATAAATTATATAAATATACGTACAGTAGCCATGAAGTGTTTTTTTTTTCGTTTAGCGTAGGGGTTTTAATTTAGAGCCTTCCAATACAGTCCTGCGTATATCAAAATGCGCTTACCAGGCTCGTCCGTGAGAAATGCGACAAATAGGAGCAAGAACCCAATTACACATCGTGGTGGTTCCAAGTCGTTCCAGCACTATCGCGAGGACCCGGTATATTTATTAATTACATAGTTTAAGGTTTTAATTTATAATTAAGTTGTTAAAAGTTAGAGTTGATTTAACTTTAAGTTTTTAATTTACACAGACACACACACACAGACACACACACACACATATATATATGCTTATTTCAGGAGAAACAACGTGGTGTTCCTATGTCATACTGGGATGTTTTTTAGCATACACATGCATTGAGTCGGATCGACGACACAGGCTCAGTTTCCTACTGTAGGGACCACGATGCCAAGGCGCATGAAGCATATATAAGTATAACATAGTTAACTTAAAGTTATAATTTAATTAAAATAGTGTTATCTAAATTTAATTGTATTTTATTTAATAGGATAAATTTCAGGAAGAAAGGGCACGCATGATCGAGGAGGCTGGGAGGATAGAGTTGTCTACCAAGGATGAGGATAAGATTTTTGATGCGGTCATGGATCCACCTAACCAAAATAGACGATATGGTTTTGGCAATCTAACGGTAATGGAAACTAAAATTTATAATAAAAACTGAAATTTACTAAAATTGCTATTATGGAATACTGAAAATCTAAAATTATATACAGGTTATGTCATCTCAGCAATCGTACCAAAGGGCTCAGGACAAGGAGAAGATAGCAAAGCTACGATCCCAGATTGCAGAGCTTAATGAGTGTGATTGCCGCTACGAAGAGCGAATGGAGCAGCTTAACTAGCGTCTAGTGTATTGATGACGTTGATATATTATTTAAATATTGGTTTATGTTATGTTTTTTGCTCTATTTTGGTACGATACTATGTTTAGAGATATATGTGATTGGGAATGTGATGTATATGTTCGAAATGGAGCAGTTTTGATGAGTATAGATATATTTGGGTGGCTGGAAGTGAGTGATTTGAATTTTGTAAAAAAATGCACCTAGATTTCCAATGGCTTCTAGGGGTTGGCAACGACTTATAGGTCTATTTATCTCAACGGTTTCCAATGGCTATCAACGGTTATTTTCAATGGTTTCAACAATTTCCAATGGTTAACTTGCCATACATAATAGACATATGGCCAAGGTTCATAGTTGGAAGCCGTTGGAAAATAGTCGTTGATGGCATTGGAAGTCGTTGAAAACCGTTGATTCATATACCAACGGCTTTACCGATGGCTTCCAACGGCCTAGCAACGGCTTCCAATTGCCCCTAACCGTTGGAATCCATTGTTCCTCTTGTAGTGCACTAGTACGATTGATTAATTAAGAAAATATGCAGAATAATAGTTCTAATATCAAGTAGGGAAAGTGTTTGATTATGACTATAAGGTGAACATGTAGGAACGATGTATAAAGATTAAGAGCTAGGTCGATTGTTATCTCATTCGATTGAATTTGATTGTTTACACTTTGCAATTGTAGAACATAATAAATATAATTAGGATAATTTCCAAATACTACCCGTAGATCGGCTGCTGATTAACCACAGAGTGATAACCTATGTCCAATATGGATCTCGGACTTGTCAGATCTGATCATTCATAAAAAAAAAATAGTCATCACCATAGGAGTTGCAGTGTCTTTTTTTACCTAAGGTTCAATGCACGCACATTTCACCACCAAAACACACAGTTACCAACCTCTATTCAAACTATCTTACTATCTAGCTCAGCATAAATGTTCCCTAGCCTCCTCTACTGTATGAAACCATCAGTGATGCGAAAATGCCGCTTTGTATGGATCCTCGACGAACAAATGTTACTTGGCCCATATCTCCTTTGATTAGGAACCTTACAGATTTACCATAAAATCATAGCCATAGTATAATACCTATTTACGAGGCTACCATAGTTACATAAAATATCTATTTACGAGACCATGATAGTGTTGGGGGGAAATTTCCTAAAAACGCCTTGGGAATAAAACCCAACCTTGTGGAAAAATTAGGAACGGAATGATGGTGAGGCAAAACAAACAACAGATAGTCACCAACAAAACAATCATGAATCAAGTAAAAAAAAAGAACATAAGAGATTTGTAGTGGTTCCACCAACATCTTGTTAGTGTACGTCCACTTGGGGAAAGGAGATTTTATTATTTTTCTAAATAAGAGAATATTACAAGACTGCTAATAGAGGAGAAAAAGAAGAAATACAACTTGAGAGATTATGCATACATTTAGCTAATTCCTATCCTTATATAAGGATTAATACTTGGGCTTGAAGTAATTGATTTATGATTATAAATCAATGCCTAGTTAATTCTCCAATTTATTTGCTCCTGATAAGATTCCTTGTTTAATAAACCAATACGTGAATTAATTCCTTACTTCAATATCCCAAAAAAATCTTCTTCAAATTCTTCCACTTATGTAGGTAATTTATGCCCTATCTACTTTTACAAAAGTGGCAATAAATTTTTTGATATCTTCCAAATCTTCTAAAGTTGGAAATATTAAATTACTCAAATTAACAATATTTCCCAAATCTTCCCCAAATGGAAATATTGTATCACCATAATCAATAATATCTTCTAAATCTTCTGCAAATGGAAATATTGTATCATGAAATCTAACAGATAGAACTATAGAATGCTTATTTATGAGGCCATCATAGAATCATTAAATAACCATAGAATTGTGCTTATAAATTTAACATCATTTTCAAGTTCATTTATATAATAAGCCATTTTTATTCATTTATAACCTCATGCCATTATTATACCTTCATCTCAACCACATTTCTTTATTATGATTCTTTGTGTCTGAACAATCTATCATTATATATGCAGATATATTCCGTCCTGTTTTCCGGTATAACCCATGTTGAAATTATTTGGCAAATCATATCAAGTTTGCCTATTTCCTGCCCAATTCCCTTCTGTTATGGTTTTTTGTTATATGTTTATTATCTATCAATTTAACCTAAATTCATAAATCCTCTTTTTTACATAATTTCATTTGAATTATATTTTCCAATGTGTGTAAAAAAAATATAATCACTCACATAACTTAGTCGCCTAAATCAGTTGTATACATATGTCAATACTACATAGCCAAAAATAAACATAAAACTATAAAATCAGACGTAGAAAGGGGGAAGAAGACTGAGAAGATATCTTAAAATATGAACTAAATAAAAGTTGTAAGAAAAAGTCAGAAAAATTGTAGAAATAACTAAAAACATATTTACAGAAAAATTACAAACTTACATAAAATGAACAAAACCATGAGAACTGAAAATAAAATTGTCAAGAAAAACTACAACTATACTAATGCCTATTTACCCAAAGATATCAAAAATCTATGTAATTATAAAAACTCACCATGACAAAGCGTTTCTCCATGGACTGGTAGAATCCACCTCTAGAATACATATGCATAAACATTTTTATTTATGAATCTCTTTTCCCTTAAATTTAAAATTTAGGCTGGTCTCTCTAAAAGAAAAGATTAATATTATGCAAGAAAGTGATTATATTGTAAATAATGAGGGTGGTATGTAGATTTATTTATATGTTACATTAGGAATCCTAGACCGTCGGATTTATGGATTAAATCCAGATCAACCCGTCATTGGACCAATCAGAACTTGCCACGTCAACTTAGTTTTGAAAATAGGCCAATCAAAAGGAGCCAACTTAGCTAATCACGTTGGAAAAATCAATCATTCGTCGATTTCATGCGAGGCATGAAATCACGTCGTGTTAAGGAGGTGGTAAACCACCTTAGCACCGGGTCGACCTATGGGTCGGGTCAACCCGACCCTTTTATTTATGTATGTATGTATATACGCATGTGTTTGTGTGTGTATATATATAGGAGAATTTCGAGGAACCCATGTTTTGTAGCACACCTTTAGCACCACTACCGATTCGTGAGCTATGGTAATCAAAATTCAACAAGAATTTGTAGATTCTCAGTCCACATACATATTAACATCTATCCAAAATTTAAGCTTATTCCGACATTTGTAGAATGGTATATTTAATGTTTAAATATAACGGTTCGAATAAATGTCTAAACGGTGAATAATTAAGTTAAGATTTTGAAAATGTTATGAATGTCGGAACGAGCTCAAATTTTGGATAGATGATAACAAATACGTGGATTGAACATATACAAATTCTTATTGGATTTGGATTACCGTAGCTCACAAACCGATAGGTGTGCTAAAGGGGTGTTACAAACAGGGGTGCCCGAGAATGCTTATATACATACATACCTGCCAACATACATATTATGTTCTTCTGGTTTGAAATTCAAATTGTCATAATTTGTTCATTATATGTCCATTTTTCGCAAATCAAACGTGTAACTGGCCAGAAAACAGCAATAGACCCAAAGGTTCAAGTTCCATTATCAAATTCTGACAAATTTCAACTTATTATTTTATTAATTATTGTATTAAGTAATTATCGTGTATTAAAAATTTGGGTTTTACTCCTATCATAGGTGTTGTCTAATGTGTCTTGTCATATTTATCCAAATTGAGCTCCTACAATTTTGATTTGATGTTGTTTTGAATGGAGTGCATTCTGATTACATTAGTGCAGTGAAATTAGATACTGTATAGATTGTAATGCTTATAAATGATATAAAGGTAAAAATGTGATCCTATTTATGCTAATTTCAAAAATATATTTATCATGTACACTATTGTAGTAACATATTGTATTATATGTATACATAGTTTAACGGATCCTTAAAGGATGGAAACCCCTAACATCCTTTAAATTACTGATGCATTTCCTTAAACATTTCACTTGAGATTGATTTACGTGCATAAGAATGCTTGTCCTTTTTAATTTATGTTTGGATTAGATTGAGTATCACAACTGTAACAACCCGGATTCCGACAGACCGATTTTTTTTTTTCCAAAAACCCAATCCATCGAAACCCGTGTTTTTTTGCTCTGGTATCCTGCAGAAAAGATAGAGACATAAAATATGTCAGAGTTCGAAAAACATCTTATAGCGGAAGGAACAAAATATATTGTAATCAAAACATAGCTTTACCTTAATAACAATACTGCATAGCCAGTATCCAAAGCTAAAACATCTCTGTCTCAAGCTTAACCTGCAACTGTGTTATGAGGAGGGGGTTAGAACATAAGTTCTGTGTGAATGAAGTTAAAGTACACATTTTAGATAATCCTACATATACCGTTCAGTTACATTTTCTTATTTATTAGGTTATTGGTGTCAACAGCGCTCCATGCTTACACACTCGTCGTACCCATCTACTCCCTAGTAGATTAACCTAATATAGTGTATATGTAGCTAACCGCAAACTAAGGTACACCCCATGGTACCCCACTCGCATGGTCTCCCCCGTAACACCACATTAATATGCGTAGTCCCTCGTAATATCATATGTCTTTAATTTACCAATTTCATTTCTTACCATTAAAATAGATTCCCTTAATCTCAAATTAGTGTTTCCCCATATATATATATATATATATATATATATATATATATATAATACCAAATACTTAACATTCAGTCAACCTCAACCCAATTTGTTAATGTCATAAATATGCATTATTTTTTCTTTTGATTTATATATTTGCCATAAATAATCACATGTGCATGCATCTAGTCTCCAAACATTTAAATCGAGCAATGTTCATACTGAAAAAACATGCCACATTTATTTCAACCTCTGTCAGTTCCAAAAAGAGTACTTAATTCTTTCTTCTTTTCAAATACATTCAACCTTTTAAGTGCATAATAATTTCTACCATTCAAACTAAATTTATGAATGCGCATATGAATGTATTTCCATTCTCCTTTTTAAACGCGCATTCCTTATTGTACATTACTTTTTTCCTTAATTATGTCAATGCATATAATATATATATACACACACACACACACACACACACATATATATATATATATATATATATTATCATACGCGTATATAAACTTCTGCGGCTTACAACTTCATCATACGTTATCCGTTTTACGCAAACTTTGCATCTATCTGAACAAGAATTTTGAAGCGAATGCAATGATGACGTCCGTTTTGCTTAATTCCTGATATTTAAATTAAGTATCTTTATTTTATTATCTTTTTCTATTACATACATTGTTATCGTACAAAATTTTCTTCTCTTCAACATATGTATTAATCTAAACTGCGTATCACCATTATTTATATATCCATGCATATAAATATATTTAATTACATTAAAAATGTGAGGTGTTACATTCTCCAACCCTTAAAGAATTTCGTCCCCGAAATTCGATAGGGGTAAAATAGATAATCCCTCGCATAATATCCAACCATCATGTGTGCATCTAATTTTTGCAAACATTGTGCACATGTGCAAATTGAATACATCATAGTAATGCATGTATGCTTAATTTGGTACCACCTATATGTATGCAAACTTTAAAAACTCTTTCAAAACATGATTCTCACATCCCAAATATATTTGCAGTTCTATATGAATGCAATATTTTTGAAAAATCAAAATATTTTTCACCTAAATTTTCCCACACTCTTACAGAATAGGAGCGTAGTTCATTCAATTGTTGCATCCAAAACCTAACAACCATTATTAAATTCGAAATTTAGAAAAATCTATTTTTCCAAATTCGATTTCTTATGTTACAGAAAGGTATAAAACGGAAAAATTCACATCTTTCGTTTTTCTTTTATGTACCTTTTCTAATTGTACTTGGATTTTTACATAACTATTCTATAAAGATTTCCTATTTTCCTATCCAAGTACAACCAAATAAGAAAATTTTCTTTTCTTTACTTTTTAATTCTTTTAAAATAAGAAGTCATTATTTTACAAAGTATACCCCACTTCCCTTTAAAACCAAATATGCACTCTTTTTTTCAAACATCAAAAATACTTTTAAGATTAAAACTTGAAAACACCATAAACTCTTTTGCCAAAACTTTTACAATTTCAAGTTCTTAAAAGTTAACAAATGAGTTAGACTCATAGTGGGCTTCCAACTTACCTAGGCTTTCCTAGACACCCCCACGAATTCAATTCTCTCAACTATATATATCTCTAATCCATTTTCTAATTTATAAGGTTTCACTTCTAAACCCACTAATCTAAAATATTAACATTTCAGTTTCCATCATATGGGATACTTTCTTTTTCCAATACCAAATCATATTGTACACTTTTAACTAAACCACCTATGGGTCTCAAAATTTCTAGGTTCATTCCTTTAGGGCACAAACTAGTATCCCAACTCTTTTAATATTTTACTCCTTCTATTAAGTGGGCTCCTTATGGATCTAGGTTTATATATATTTATATTTTTGAAAATACAAATACGCTAATTCATTATCTCCCTATGATCCCTAAACTGAAGCTTTGATATCAGATGTAACAACCCAGATTCCGACAGGCCAATTTTTTTTTTCTTTTCAAAAACCCAATCCATTGTAACCCGTGTTGTTTAGCTCTGGTATTCTGCAGAAAAGACAGAGACATAAAATATGTCAGAGTTCGGAAAACAACTCACAGCGGAAGGAACAAAATATAATGTAATCAAAACATAGCTTTACCTTAATAACAATGCTGCCTAGCCAGTATTCAAAACTATAACATCTCTGTTTCAAGCCTAACCTGCAACTGTGTTATGAGGAAGGGGTCAGAACATAAGTTCTTTGTGAATGAATTTAAAGTACACATTCTGAATAGTCCTACATATACCGTTCAGTTACATTTTCTTATTTATTAGGTTATTGGTGTCAACAGCGCTCCACGCTTACACACTCGTCGTACCCATCTGCTCGCTAGTAGATTAACCTAATATGGTGTATATGTAGCTAACCCCAAACTAAGGAACACCCCATGGTACCCCACTGCATGGTCTCCCCCGTAACACCACATTAATATGTGCAGTCCCTCTTCCTATGCCAAGTAGCGTACATATATATATATATATATATATATATATATATCAATGCTACATCCGCATAAAACCACTATCGCAATACTATGTAAGTGTACCGACTGCAATCCTCGAATTTTTCCATCGAGTTAGATTCTTCCATCGAGTAATGCCCCAGAGCCTACGATACACCACCCAAAACGGACATGCATGTATCTAAACTTTTCCATGCACGTATCGTTAATGTATTCGATGCCTAATCCGCACACCTATCGTGTGTGCGTGCCCGAGTTCCGTGGTAGGGCTATACAAGAAACACGGAACTCAGTTGAGAGCTTTCTTCATATCTGTCCAGGCCCGCCTTTAAGAGCCTCTCACACAAATATCCCTAGGGTCTGTTTTTCTATGGCGGCTATGGCCCTACCTCATTCCCTCCCTCAACTAGTAAAGACTATAAGAGCTAAGCGACAAGCCCTTAAGCAGCCAATCTAAATATCCATGTGGCGTCTCCCATCAACCACCGTCCCACGATAGTGAATGGTTAATGGTATCTTGGGTTTAGCTCTAGTCTTTCCGCATCCTACTGGCTGTCGATGACAGGTATTCAATGACCTACTATCCTTGTTGGTCCTGACCCTCCGCCTCTGTTGAGGCAGTCGCCGAATCACCTTTAGTGTCAGCTCGGCATAGCATTCTGACTACCAAGCTACCCTTCCAGTCAAGGCCACCCACCTGATAGTAACGCGCAGACCCAACCTCTGTAATCCTAGCCCGAAGTTAAACCAACACAGAGGACTATCAGGAGCACCTTTAACGTCTCAAGAAGTCGCATGCTTCCCTTTCCAGTCCGTTGGAGCTAACAAACTAATCAAATGAACATGCGCTCCCCTCATGCCTTACGACACCACGATGATCTACCCCGTTTGGTTATTCATCCTCTAACATACGGACTATCCCAAGCGCCTCAGTTTACTGTGTCATTAGATCCTATGTCTAATCATCAATTATGCGCTTGCTCCGCCTCGACAGATTTCCCATTAACTTGGTTGTTCCCATTTTCTCTTGACTTCTTCTTCAAGTTACCAAGTTTCTCTTGCTTATCAACCTCATTCATAACTTAATTCATTTAAGTTCATTAATAAGCCTACAACATGTTATTCTCTATATTGAAATTCAATATTCATTCTTTTTACACTACTCTTTATTCCATCTCATGGTTGCCATCACATGTTCTACGTAATTTATAATTAAGTACATCATACTTTACATGTTTTCTATCAACATGTCATTCAACATTTATGATTAAATACAACTTACTTATCTCCATAAGTTTGCCTTCTTCTTTCTCATTTAATCATAATCTCGTCGTACACCCTCATTAAAATTTATCATAATTTACTTATTAACTTAGTTCTCTTAACTAAGGTTTACTAATAAGTTTCTCTTCTCCTTCATATAACTTAAGTTATCCTCATTTACGAATTTATTATTATCCCCGCTAATTAATCTTCGATTAAGTACAACTTTATTACATAAGTTATTTCATCTTCCCCTATCGTTCATTATAACTTACCTTATTTCTTAAGTTATAATTCCCACTTGTCCCTAGGAGAAGCCTACCTATTATCTTTCTTTTTCTTATTCAAGTTCATTCATAATAGGTTATTATCATTCCCCATTTTGGCATTGATTAAGATTAACTTTATCCTTCCCATTTCTTTAACAAGTTTACTTAACCCTTACTCAATTGAATTGGTTCGTAACACCACTACAGATTTAATTAGGTTAAGTATTCCAATTTAATGAATTATCCATGCTACTCACATTACCCACTTAACCCTTTATTATTCCCATGTCTTACCACATGTCTTATCTTGGTTAAGTGCTTATTATTTATGTTGTACATGATACCCATGTATTCCATGCTACCCATGTCACCCACTTAACCCTTTTATTATGTCTTCCCACATGTCTCATCTTGGCTAAGTGTTCATTAATTCATTATAACCGTAATCTTGCAAGACCTCCCACATTAGATTACCGTTTGCGGTTGCTGGATATGTCGGGCGATTCCGAGCAGGCTTATACCGCAATTCGAATCTAACCTCGTGTCTTTGCATTATTACGCATCTAGATTCTGCCTTTGACCTCCCATATTAGATTACCAAATTGCGGTTGCTGGATAGCCGGGCGGTTCCGGGCAGGCTTATACCGCAATCTAAATCTAATCTCGTGTCTTAGGCATTCATTTTCACTTTCTTGATTCAAGTCTCAATTTCAAATCTTAGATTATAATATATTCCAATTACCCATAATTTCCAATCTAAATTATGTTTATAATTTTAATCCATATTATGCCTATAATCCCATGTATACAAGTTACATCAAATTATGCCCAAATCAATTTGCGTTCATTGTTATTAACAATTTATGTCAAACCTCATGTATACAAGTTATACTCAATTATGCCCAAGCCAACTTATGCCAAATCTCATGTATACAAGTTATATTAAATTATGCCCAATCCATAGTCATCAATAATTTATGTCAAATCTCATTTTATTACATATTTCCCAACTTTTCCCAATTCAACTTATTATCCCAATTTACATTCATAATTCCAATTTGATTCTTATACCCATAGTTATATATATAATTCCAATCAAAGTTATTCCCAAAACCCCATTATAAGTTATGCCCCCAAACCTCCCAATCACATATAATACCCATATCAACCTTTTCTCTTTTATTCTCAATATCGTTCAATCGCATAAATCCACAATAGACATAGGCTCGAAGATAGCCTAACTATAAAAATAAAAAGGGAAGAACAAAAGGAGGAAACCCAACGTAGGCATAAAATAACTGATAATAATTAAGCATATGATAACACTTTTAGGCATAGGTGAATCTTATCAGATTTGATCTTTCAATAAATTTATTATATGTGTAAATGGAGAATGGCGAACGATAGATCCATTATTATACAAAAATTTATTTTAAATCCACTCACTTTTATGTTCTTCAATTCTAGATCTGATCCATGGCATTCTCCCTTTTTGCGCAGCGTTGATCTAGGCACCTAAATTCTTTTCTTTCATTATAGTCATGATTCTCTAAAAGAATTCCTTTCTAGTTTATATAAACGCCTCTTTTTTTCTTTTGAATGTATACATATATGCTTTTATTTTCTTGAAGAAAAAATTTGAGTGAGAGAGAGAAATTGAAATGGAGGCTAAATTATGTCAAATCAAGGCTGTATTTATAGGATTTTGTGTGTGTTTCGGACCACTAGATTAAGGTTTCCAGAAACTTACGCTACTAAATTATAAATGCCCTCTTTTATTTGTCAAAGAACATTAATGAAGACTTATTTAGCAAAACCATTCCTTTGTTTATGCCTTAACCGTATAAAATTTGTTTTCCTTTTTTCTTTTATTTAAACAACGCAACAATTTATTTTTCTCTACCTCTTTAACATAACTATTATTTATTTATGTAAATAAATACCATACGTTTACTTACACTCATGTTCTTATCAAATATGGTATCCACATATGCCTTTATTTTTTAATCGTAGGAAAATATAGTATGTGTTAACTATTTTACTAAAGAGAATTTAATATCTTTTTACTTTTTTTCCTTCTCATAGCCACTACTAATGGCTATTTATTCTTTGTTATTCATGTCATATTTGAAACGCCTAAATGCATCCATATTTAATGTAATCGTTATATTATCCCTAAATATAACATTAATGTCTTTAATTTACCAATTTCATTTCTTACCATTAAAACAGTTTCCCTTAATCTCAAATTAGTGTTGCCCCTTATATATATATATATATATATATATTATATATATATATAGGAAAGTCTATTTAGACACAAAATGTTGACAAAAATTTAAACACAAGCAATCTCAACCACAAGATATCCCCATGAATTCCACCTCACACATAAAGACAAACAAATCCTACAGTCTAGATTTTGTGTTGTTAATTCCATGTTTAATTTTGTGTTCCAATAGCTGCTCCATATATATATATATATATATATATATATATATATATATATATATATATATATATATATATATATATATATATATATATATAATACCAAATACTTAACATTTAGTGAACCTCAACCCAATTTGTTAATGTCATAAATATGCATAATTTTTTTTTATTTACATATTTGTCATAAATAATCACATGTGCATGCATCTAGTCTCCAAACATTTAAATCGAGCAATGTTCATACTAAAAAAGCATGCCACATTTATTTCAACCTCTGTCGGTTCTTAAAAGAGTACTTAATGCTTTCTTCTTTTCAAATACATTCAACCTTTTAAGTGCATAATAATTTCAACAATTCAAACTAAATTTATGAACGCGCATATGAATTTATTTCCATTCTCCTCTTTAAACGCGCATTCCTTATTGTACATTATTTTTTCCTTAATTATGTCAGTGCATATAATATATATATATATATATATATATATATATATGTGTATATATATATATATAAAATCCTACGCGTATATAAACTTCTGCGGCTTACAACTTCTTCATACGTTATCCGTTTTATGCAAAGTTGGTGTCCATCTGAACCAGAATTTTGAGGCGAACGCAATGATTACGTCCGTTTTACTTAATTCCTGATATTCAAATTAAGTATCTTTATTTTATTATCTTTTTCTGTTACATACATTGTTATCGTACAAATTTTTCTTCTCTTCAACGTATGTATTAATCCAAACTGCGTATCACCATTATTTATATATCCATGCATATAAATATATTTAATTACATTAAAAATGCAGGGTGTTACAACAACATTCGAAATTGCACCTTTTTGAGAAGGAGACATATAGAAGACTCATCCATTTCACTACAAGAATACACGGGTATTCCAACGGTTCACACTCGTTGGCGGTCGTTTGAAGCTGTTGAAATAGCATTAATGCTTTCCAATGGCTTCTAATGGACACGGGGGTTCTTTCCAACGGCTTCAAATGGTCTCTAGCCATTGGAAACTATTTGAAATAAAGGACCAAATTGTCGTTGGAGGCTGCTGGTCGCCGTTGTAAAAACTGATTTTTTTTTTATAACAGCAAGCAAACAACCTTCCAACCACCCCATTTCCAATCCATTTTCTATCCAATTCCAATCAATTCCACATATATACAACACATATATATCAATAACAACATGAGCAACCAAAATAAATCAAAGAAACATCAATATATACATAACAAACCATCCAAACATCCAGAAAACCAACACGTACATGTCCATAAACCAAATACATCAAAGTTACATGTCCACAAATCATCAAAACATATCCAAAGTATCATCCTCACTTACTCCGTGCCAATACATACAATATCTAAACAAAATGTCACCATCTCTAAGTCATATGAAAAGACATACCTCGAGCATCATCTTCGTCGCCCCCGGAAGCATAAGACGAGGAAGGAAAAGTACCATGATTCTGCACATACTCCGCAAGCTTTTGATTTAGCTGCTCCATTTGTATAGCCACAGACGATTCTCCTCTTGCAGCTGCTCAATCATGATTCTAAGCTCTTTAATTTCTTCTTTGTCTTAGGCCTTCTAAGCTTGTTTTCTCTGCAAATAGAAATGAATAACAAAAAGTTATGTCAACATTTAAAATATTATAACACTATATATTTAAACATTAATTTATTGTATGTATGCAAAAGGATTCATTACCGTTAGGTTACCAAAGCCATAACATCTGCTCCCTTGCGACGGATCCGTTGCAGCGTCAAATATGTTGTCTTCCTCCTCCGGTGTCAACTCATCACGACCAGACTCCTCAAGTGAATGAGTCTGTGCCTCTTGAAACCTTGCCTATAATGAGAAAAAACAATTTCAGTTGAAAAATAATAAAATGTTTATATTTTACATTAGCTAATAATTAATAAACTTTTCGACATGAGTAATAGACTTGAAATACACATATATACGCAGCTATATCCCTATCCTGATCACCCCACTGATATGTGACGTTGCCAGCCTCGTCTACATGCCTAGATGCATGGGTGTGAGTAAATACGTCCATATAGGACATGGGATGTCCACGAGCTCGTTCATGCAATTGATAGTTTGGATAATTCAATTCCACATGGTTAATTACTAAACTGATCAACATACAAAATGTAATCATTGATAAATATACCAAGTCCACGCAGTGATACTGGAAAGACTTGGATCCTCCACGATGAGTTACTGGATTTTTGCTCCTGTTTACGGAGTTCCTTGCTGACTCCACCTACGATTGTAAATTGACTAATTATTTAATAATTAGCAAAAAATAAATGAGATTCGTTATAAATTTACCTTGAACTCATATGTGTCTCACCACTGAACCATCTTATTAAATGGTACAAGAAGGCAATTCCAGAATATACTCTGTTTGCACCAATTATGAATTGTCGATTTACTTTGAATTTCAATTTGTTTTTCGGTTTCGTGAATCTTTGGAAGATATTTTACAAGTTCATATATATCCTCGCTTGACCAAACCATTTGTGGTCGTAGAGTCTTATGTCTATTTGTCGTAAAGTTTTTATTTGTCTCTTCTGAAAGGAAGACTAAAATGAAGAAACACCGATGACAATCAAACCATGAAGTTTTCCTCTCATGCAGTAACGGAAATGCTCATGTTTCTTCCATGCAATAAGGACAAGGAAAACGATCGGCCGTACTCCAATCCGAAAGTATTCCATATGCAGAAAAATCACTAATGGTCCATAACAAAGAAGTGAACATTTGAAATTTTTTCTTTATTGACATGTCGTATGTTTTAACTCCTTCATACCAATATTTTTTTCAACTCTTCGATTAACGGTTGTAAGTAAACATCAATGCGCTGTGTTAGATCATCAGGGCCAGAGACAAACAATTATGAGAAACATATATGGAGTTTTCATGCACATCCAAGGGATAGATTGTAAAGTTTGATTATTATAGGCCAAGATGAATATTTAGAACCAAACAGAGAAAACGGTGAGAAGTCATCTGTACATAAACCTAGTCTAATGTTGCAGCTGCCCACTGTAAAATCAGAATATTTCTTGTCAAAATGTTTCTATGCTTCTCCATCTGATGGGTGTGTCACCGTACTTTCTTAAGGTGTTCTCACACCGTGCCATCTCATATTAGCGCAAATGAATCTTAACCATATTCGGTATTAAATAGTTCAACAATTTGCACAACAACATGGACAACGAATTTCTGTATTGTTTCCAATGTTACTTATCGCAAATTCAATGAACACTTTTGCCCCATTTTCAAAATGTTCACTTATTGCACCACTAATTTCCCTTCTTGGATACATCCAGCTCCGATCAATAAAGTAATTGACCATTTTTCCTACTTTAGAACCTATGATGAAGTAAAATAAATTAATCGTTAATTTAATATATTGTTTAAGTTTAATTTACTAATTTAGTAAACATGTACTAATTAGTTTTATATTTTTTTACAAACTTTATTTTAAATAAACAACTATTGGTTCATTAACGTTTATGTGTCTTCTTTGATGGTCGTTCATCCTACTTCCCGTTACAAACACAATAGTAATTATTTTTCATGAATCATGTCATTTTAAATGATTTCACAAAATTTTGGCAGCATTTCCCCGGTGTTCCTTGTATCATACACACATGCGCGTAAACAAGGAACGTAAAGGAAATACCATCGAAATTTTGTGCCATTTAAAGTAATATGATTTACGAAATATAATTACTTTATAGTGTTTGTAACTTGTCCAATACAGGGACAAATCCGATAAACGATGTATCAAATGAATAGAGATGTCCGTTTTGTAAAAAACGAATATCCATATAACGATCATATACAACACTTGTCAGACGGGGCCAAATAATATTTAAGGGTTTAAATATTTATCCATATTAAATTTAAATATACAATTTGTTTATATTTTACTGTTTTCTTACATATATATAAATTATATATATTTACAATTTTTTGAATTCTAACTACGACAATTACTATTAAAATCATTTCCATATGCATAAAACTCATGTTCGCACAAATTTTCCAAAACTACGATCACTCAACATAATACGTACTTCGTGTTTGCATAAATTATATTATTAGCAAACTCTATCACACACATATTGTTCGCTAATCAAAGCTACAGAAACATACGCAATATACAAAATTAAAAAAAATGTAAAATTCCTACAATTTGGTCATGATGTAATATACATATACAAACAGTTAAAGTGTAGCATAATGTAATATACATATACAAACAATTAGGAACCAAGTAAATTTAAAATTAAACCCGAAATCAATGAAAACCTAAAAATTAGGTTTAGAGAAATTGCCTAATTCGGAGAGCAACAAGAGTGGAGACGGGTTGGAGAAGCTTTTAGATGGCGTCGGAGGTGCTTGGGGTGATTCTTTGGGCGGTAATAGCGAAATTGAAGGGGAGAAAATGGTGGAATTGGGGGAGAAATCGAATTGGGGAAGGTGGATAACTGAAATGAGCAGCAGGTCTTGTTCTCTAGAAAATATGCAGGAAAATTTACAACTGCTACTAACGGCCGCCAAAAACCATATTTCATCAGTTTCCAATGGCTGCCAACGTCTTTAATTTAGCCGTTGGAATACATTGTTCCTCTAGTAGTGTTTATTTCTGTCGTTTGTTCGTGTATTAATGAAATTCTATTTATTAGACTTCCATTGTATCTATATATTTAAACTCCGATGTATTGTATTATGATTCCACTATTTCTGTATATAATGTAAAATGTATAAAAAAAAATATGACTTAGACTATGATTTAAGTTTTTCTGTTCTTACTTACATAAAATAATTATTTTATTTCGTTGTGAGATGTTGTATTATTTTGTGTTTGTATTTTATGATTTGATTTTTATTAAACCCCATAGAAATAACTATCTTCTGTTTCCAACGATTAAGTTGGTTTTATTATCCACTTAAATGATCGAAAATAGCAAGCCAATATAAATGACTTTTTTGTGTTAGATCGCGGCGACTAGCGACTGTAAGCCATGGCCACTAGTCATCGCTGTCAGGAGCCTTTCTTGTAGCGTCGCTTCTTTTTGATGTATGACAAAAACATTTCTTCATTCCTAAAGAGTTTTCATGAGGTGGGAATTAGTAATGCAAAAGATATGTTAAAGCTTGTGTAATTCCTCTTTTTACGAACTTCTTTCATTGCAATCTCTTTCATAGTGCTCATTTTGTTTCAGAAGAAGCATATCTTTGATATTGAAAGTTTGAACCTTCTTAGATAAAAGTAGATCAGAAATTCGGGTGCTTGTTATAGTATGAGTTCTTTTTCTTTTCCCAAGCATATTTCCATTTTGAATGAGTATGATCAATTGATATGGCAAGCAGTTGAATATCAATGGGATCCTAGCTCCTAGGTGCTGCAATTGTCACTGTTTTGGATATTTTGATTCTATGTGTCAATTTCAAGAGGTTTGGGTTCCCAAGCAGCAGGTCCATCCGACAGAGAAGTCAGGCGCTATGGACATAAAACCTAATGAACAGCCTCCGAAGGCTCCGGTTTCCACTGATACTTCTCAATAGCATCTCTAAGAGGCATAGGTCCAAGTTGGTAATAACTCGTATGCACAGAGGACTAGTACGTTGCAGCTTGACAATGATATGTATACTACTGACCATGATGATATGGAATCTGTGGATACTGCTGATGCAATGGATATGATTAACAGCTTCAGCACGGACAACACAAGAGGACGCATAAGGACACGATCGAGGATGACACGCAAGGCCAGTTCTGACGAAGCAGTGGATGATGGCCAGATAGGTGTTACTGACAGAGTTATTGGCAACCAAGAATGGGACAAGATGGTAAGGCAATTTAAGGGAAAGAAGAAGAAGGCGGAGAAACTCAAGAAATTGACTAGCTTACCTAATTGGGGACCAGGCTCTTCTTTTGGTAACTAGAGTGACAGTATCATTCGGTCGAAGAGCGTCATATGTCTTTTAAAGTATTTTAGATAGTCTTTTATGTCAACTTAGCTATGTTTTGTCTTGTATCGTGTCATTGATTTTATATCTTTAGTTTGTACCTAGTCGTGAGTTGTCTTCAGAGTGAGTAGTTCGTCACTTATTATGAATTGTAAAACTAAGGATGTAAAATCTTATATATACCTAAATTACCAATTTTCTACTAGAAAAAGTGCTTATTTACTTTTAATAGTAAAAGTTATATTTTAAAATCATGACGTTTCTTTTACAGGAAACATAAAAACAACATGGTTGACAGTAGAGGCTAGCTAATTCATTTCCTTTTAAAACCTGTTTGATCCAGAACCAAGGTACCATGAATATTGAGAATATGCAAAACTTTTAAAATATGTAAACACTCAGCAGCTTCAAGATATCATCAAACCATCATATGCAAGTGAGGCGAAGTTGATAAAAATATATTCATCGAATGTGCTCAAGGACCATAAAAACATTTGCTATGGTTGGATTGAACTTTTAATTTTGTATTTTCGTCCATTTTGGTCTTTCTTAATCCCTTCAATCGTCCTTTTATGTTGTAAATCATATCAAAACACAAAATATGAAACAAAGCCGAAGTAAAATATTCATCTTTTTACTCCATCAACTCATACAAAAATAATAAAACTCCAATCACAGACCAAAATATTTCAGTTTTATTATTCTGTTCCATAATCATTAGGGTGAAAATTACAAAACATGCATTTTGCCAACTAGAACAGTATACAACCTCCACAAGAAAAATTAAATGAAAAAGAAAACCCATGACATTTGCAAACGGGATAAACGAACAAACTCCCATGACATTTACAAAACATGCACGAACTGCCAAACCAAAACATATGCAAAATGCCATTAAAATTTCCCAGCAGAATGCTTCATCTTACTTATATATCTATTCTTCAATTCCATGATAATTTGCATGACAAAGTGACTCTCGAACCCTACATTTCCTTCTTCGCTTTCGGCAACCGGACGAACCACAGCCACATCTCTAATTACTCCCTTGAAAGAAGTATAATTAATACCCATTTTTTCTGCCAACTTCCATGTATTGCTTGCTAGACCTAAAAACCGCCTTGCCATTTCGGAGAAGCCCTCAAATGTTTCGGGAAGAATATGGTTTTCCATAAAGATCTTAACCAAATACACGAAATCCTCTATGCCCAGCAACGAAAACCATACTTCAACCTTTGGTTCACCCCATATAATGCCAGTGCCAATTAGAACGTCTCTGAAGATCTCAGGATCGATGCCATCCTTCTTATATACTTCCAAATTCAGACCACGCAGGTTTAACCTCTCAAGAAATGCATCAGATAAGGTTTTAGGGCAGTAATTGGAGTCGGACATGTTAAAATGGAAGGCCCAAATTGAAGGGTGTCCTTCAACGACAGGGAGTTTTTGTTTCCAATTAAAGAGAGTGAAACCAAGCTGGATGATTGGGAAGTTTCCAATGTGGAGCTTCAGGAAATCATATACAAGTTCAGGGGTTGCTGATTTGTTATTCTTGTTGAAGAACATCTTCCTAAATTGTTTTTTATGTGATCGCATTCCATTATCAGGTTGGATGCCCATACGTTTCTAACTCTGATTTGTTTTTCTTCTTCTTGAGCCATTTTTTGAATTCAAGAAAGGAAGGGGTGATCAAAGATTGGAGTAAGGGGGCGAGAATAAATTTGGTATTGATCGTGGATGTTTATGAGAATAAAGAGGTAAAATCACCTAAATGCCCGTTATATAGTGAATGAGTTTCGGTTAACTAGGGTTTGAAATGAGGTTTAAGATAATTGATCCAGTACATTCCTCGTATTCTGTTAATATATCTTAAAACTACCACAAAGTCCATGGAAGTAGAAGCATGTACGGCTTGGGCAACTAAGGTGCCGTTCTCAACAAAGATTTGGATAGTTAATTGTGGGCTCGTGGAGAACAATATTGATCTATAATAGTAACGGTTTAAAATGCTCAGTTCACCCAGCAGAGAAAATCAAACTGTTGATGTTATGAGTCGGACGTCGTTGGTTCGATTTCCCCTTCCGATCTATAAATTCGATTACCTCATCTCATTATTTCTCACTTCAACCTGCAGACACTCCAATATATGTACCTTCTAGACTTTTTTTCTTGACGGTTACAACATCTTTTATGATATTTTTCTCCGATAGTTTGCTTATAAATCCAGATAGAAGTCTGGGACTGGACGTAGGACGGTGCTTCGAACCAGTATAAAAATACCTGATGTGATTTTTCTATTTTACTGCATTACTGTTATATATCAGTGATTATATGATATTTATACCATTTTATTTTTGCCTTCATAACTATTGTATATTTGTGTGTTATACACCATACTATACGATCCGTGTGTACTGTATTAGTACGTACACATTCTTCAGTGTTTTCGAACAATTTATGAAAATCTTAAACTTATATGATCTACTCTATGTATCACACATAACAGAGGTAATCACAGACACAAAATCAAACACAAACATATAAATATAAAATACAGAAAAAGGAAAGAACACACCGGATTTTATACTAGATCGGATTACTCCTACGTTCAGTCCCACGTAGTGCTGGATTACGAAGAGTTTTATTATTATCAATATCCAAGTACAATGCCCTTGATTTCACGGCTAGAAGGTTAACACAGCTCCAAACCCCCTTGATTTCACGGCTACAAGGCTAACACCGCTCCCATTCCTTGATTTCAAGGATACAAGGAACACCCTTTCCCAAACAATTCCCAAATGATTACAACAGCTCTATATCTCTTTAATAGCACTTCCGAATTGATAGTAGTAGATAGAGATTGAGAAGAGATGAAGTTTGATATAATTTGAGTAGAAATCAACAAAGTAGAAATGTAGAAAGCAATAAAATATGAAATATTAATAGTGGTATGAAGAGGGGTGATGATGGAGAAGAAGAATTATGAAAAAGTTCAAAATATGCCCCTATTTATAAGATTTGAATAGTTGCAACGTTACAAATAGTGAGAAGACACTTTCTTTGAAATTTGATAAAATGACAATTGTATGTCGACATAGCCAATTATGTATGTCGACATATGTATGTTGAATTTTGAATTTTGAACTATTTTTCAGTGTTTAACATATATATTATTCTGGAAATTCTTAAATCAAATCTTAGTGATATAAATGAGTATTCTAAAGTTTAAAATCATATGAAAACATAATAATATATTATATAAACATATTTATAAAGTTATAAGTTTTAAAACTATAACATTGTAATACTATATAACTATATAAACTTCACAAGTCCGCTCACGTGTATTTTTTTTTTAAACAACTGGCCATCTCAGCGCTGAGGTGTACAAAACAAGCCTATTTCTGCAAATAGTTTTAAAACTAGCCTAAATCCGCTATTAGTTTTAAAAACAAGGCTACTTTGAAAATTTGTCCATGTATATATATTCTCTCTTCTGGTTTGGAATTCAAATTGTCATAATTTGTACGTTATAGGTCTATTTTTCGCAGACGAAATACGTAACTGGGTTAGAAAAAGCAACGGACCCAAAGGTGCAAGTCCCATTGTCAAATTCTGAAAATTTTCAACTTATTATTTTATTAATTATTTTGTTAATTAATTATCGTGTATTAAAAATTTGGGTTTTTACACCTACCATGGGTGTTGCCTCATATGCCTTGTCATGTTTATCCAAATTCAGCTCCCTAATTTTGATTTGGTGTTGTTTTGAATGGAGTGCAGTGAACTTACAATACTGTATAGACTATAATGCTTATAAATGGTATAAAGGTAAAAAATGTAATTCTACTTACGCTAATTTAAATAGTATATTTATCATACACACTATTATAGTAACATGTTGTATTATATGTATATATAGTTTAACGGATCCTCAAAGGATGAGAACCCCTCACATCCTTTAAATTAATGATGCATTTCCTCAAACAATTCACTTTAGATTGATTTACTTGCATAAGAATGCTTGTCCTGACTCGAGTAATTTTTTTTTTTTTTTTCAATTTATGTTCAGATCATATTGAGTGTCACATCATTCGAAATTGCACCTTTCAAAATATGAGACTTGTAGAAGAATCATCCATTTATTTCTATCATCTATTCATGTATTAATGAAATGCTATTTATTAGAGTTGCATTGTTTCTATGTATTTAAACTCCGATGTAGTTTTATATTATTTTATTGTGCGATGTTGTATTGTTTTGTGTTTATAATTTTGTGATTTGATTTTTATTAAACACCATAGAAATAACAATCTTCTGATTTGAACAATCTGAGTTGGTTTTATTGTCTACTTAAATGATCGAAAATAACAAGTCATTATAAATGGCTTTTTGTGTCGTATCGCAGTGACTAGCGACGATAAGTCATAGTCACAAGCTGTCGCTATCAAGAGCCTTTGTTAGAGAATATGCTACAGGATATAACAGGAAACCTATTATGACCTGGAGAATATGCTATGAAGGATATGCTATGGAGATATAACAGGAAACCTATTATGAAGATAAAACAGGAAACCAATTATGGAGATAAAACAGGAAACCTATTAGGATATATTTTATGGGATATCATAAATTCTGCCTTTAATGTTTTCCTTATATTTGATTGTAAAAACTTGTATAAAGGGAGAAGGATTTATCTTGTAATGGACAACAAAAATCAATAAAATGTAGTCTTCTGATGTTCATTGCTTTGTCTCTCTCCTCTCTTTGTATCAGAATTCTAACATGGTATCAGAGCCAGGGGAGAAGGAGAGAGATATGTAAATATATATATTAAAAAAAAAAAAAAGAGTCGGCGGTCCCTATAGCCAGTGCAGCACCGTCGAGTGGTCTTCGCCTCCTCTGTTTCTGGCGATTTGGTTTTCCTACTGATTGAAGAGTATTGGGATGGAGTTTGTTTATGATGAATGCTGTTTATGGTGATGAAGTATGGTGATTGTTGGCTGTTGTGGTAGTCGATGCTGTTTTTTTGTGTCTTAATAAAAAAAAAAAAATCTTGTTGCTGCTTGCGGATTTTTTTAAGTTTGGCGTTTGTTGTGGCTATTCCCCCCTGCTGATATATTCTTTTGCCCTACTGATGGATCTATTATGATAACAGCCAGTCATCTTCCATTAACCTCTAGTGGTTGATCCACTTTAAAAACCAATATACTCTAGTGGTTGGTCCACTTTAAAAACCATTGACCTCTATTGAGTGTGGTCCACTTTAAAAACCACTAATATTGAGTGTGGTCCACTTTAAAAACCATTATTGAGTGTGGTCCACTTTAAAAACCATTAATATTGAGTGTGGTCCACTTTAAAAACCATTAATATTGAGTGTGATCCACTTTAAAAACCATTATTGAGTGTGGTCCACTTTAAAAACCATTATTGAGTGTGGTCCACTTTAAAAACCAGTTGAAGGCTTTGATTTGAATGACCAGTGCTTGGAGTTTGGAGCTTCTATTTGGGCCACTCTTCGGTTTGGAGCTTCTATTTGGCAAACTCACGATTTTCAGCATCGTGAGTTTGAGGGGGGATGTTAGAGAATATGCTACAGGATATAACAGGAAACCTATTATGACCTGGAGAATATGCTATGGAGATATAACAGGAAACCTATCATGAAGATAAAACAGGAAACCAATTATGGAGATAAAACAGGAAACCTATTAGGATATATTTTATGAGATATCATAAATTCTGCCTTTAGTCTCTCTCCTCTCTTTGTATCAGAATTCTAACAGCCTTTCTTGTAGCATCACGATGTATCACTGAAACATTTTTTCATTACTAAAGAGGCTTTCCTGAGGTGGGAATTAATAATGCAAAAGATCTATTAGAGCTTATGTAATTCCACTTTTTATGAACTTCTCTCATTGCAATCCCTTTCATAGTGCCCATTTTGGTTCAGAAGAAGCATATCTTTGTGGTTGAAAGTTTGAACCTCGTTAGATAAAATAAGATCAGAAATCTGAGTTTATATATGTGTGTTTTTCATGCGAGAATTCTTTTTACTTTTAAAGTGTTGAGGGGAAAAAAAGAATCACGTCTTAAACCATTTAACCTTTTGGATAAATCATTACTGTGAATTTTTTTTCTAAAAAAATATCTTTTGAAAGACAAAAAATTAATGTTTGGAATGAAAGATGGATAGCGGCTACTAATTTTTCCTTGTTTGACATTATGCCTGTAACTTTTTTTTTTTTTTTTTCTTTTTTTTTTTAGCAGTAAAAAATATTTTTTTAAATCATGACGTTTCTTTTACAGGAAACATAAAAACAACATGGTTGACAGTAGAGGCTAGCTAATTCATTTCCTTTTAAAACCTGTTTGGTCCAGGACCAAGGTACCATGAATATTGAGAATAACTTTTAAAATATGTGCAACACTCAGCAGCTTCAAAAATATTATCAAACCATCGTATGCAAGTGAGGCGAAGTTGATAAACAATATTCATCCAATGTGCTCAAGGACCATAAAACTTTTGCTATGGTTGGATTCAACTTTCAATTTTGTAATTTTGTTCATCTTGGTCTTTCTTCATCCCTTCAATCGTCCTTTTATGCTGTAAATCATCTCAAAAACACAAAATATGAAACAAAACCAAATAAAATATTCATCTTTTTACTCTATCAAATCATGCAAAAAAAAAAAAAAAGTTAAAAAAAAAGTTAAAATATGAAACAAAACCAAATAAAATATTTCAGTTTTATCGTTCTGTTCCTTTATCAGAACTGGATCATGAGAACAAGAATTAGGGTGAAAACTACGAAACATGCATCTTGCCAACTAAAACAGAATACAACCTCCACAAGAAAAATTAGATGAAAAAGAAAACCCATGACATTTGCAAATGGGAGAAACGAACAAACTCCCAAAGAATCAACATGGGAATGCACGAATTGCCAAAACAAAACATATGCGAAATTAGATTAAAATTTCCCAGAAGAATTCTTCCTCTTCCTTATAAATCTACTCATCAATTCCGTGATAATTTGCATGATAAAGTGGCTCTCGAACCCTACGTTTCCTTCTTCGCTTTCGGCAACCGGACGAACCATAGCCACATTTCTAATTACTCCCTCGACAGAAGTATTAATACCCATTTTTTCTGCCAACTGCTTTGCATTGCATGCTAAACCTAAAAACCGCTTTTTCATTTCGGAGAAGCCCTCTAATGTTTCAGGAAGAATATGATTTTCCATAAAGATCTTAACCAAATACACGAAATCCTCTATGCCCAGCAACGAAAACCATACTTCAACCTTTGGTTCACCACATACAATGCCAGTGCCAATTAAAACGTCTCTGAAGATCTCAGGATCGATGCCATCCTTCTTATATACTTCCAAATTCAGACCACGCAGGTTTAACCTCTCAAGAAATGCTTCAGATAAGGTTGTAGGGCAGTAGTTGGAGTCGGACATGTTGAAATGGAAGGCCCAAATTGAAGGGCGTCCTTCAACGACAGGGACTTTTTGTTCCTTATTAAAGAGAGTGAAACCAAGTTGGATGATGGGAAGGTTTCCAATGTGGAGCTTGATGAAATCATATGCAAGTTCAATGGTTGCTGATTTGTGATTCTTGCGGAAGAAGTCTTTGGAGCAGTGCGTAGGGTACTTGCACCTAATGGAGGCTAAAGGATATCTCCGTAGATTGTTTTTTATGTGATCGCATTCCATTATCAGGTTGGGTGCCCATACGTTTCTAACTCTGATTTGCTTTTCTTCTTTTTGAGCCATTTTTTAAATTCAAGAAAGGAGTGGGGTGCTCAAAGGTTGAAGAGGAGAGAATAAATTTGGTTTTGATCGTGGATGTTTACGAGAATAAAGAGGTAAAATCACCTAATTGCCGGTTATATAATGAATGAGTTTCGGTTAACTAGGGTTTGAAATGAGGTTTAAGATAATAATTGGTATAGTACATTCCCTTCTGTTAATATATACTTTAAAACGAATAGAAGTTTGTTGACACCATTTTAACGTATGTCACCATGACACCATTGACGGTGTTAATGGTGTGTGGCTGAGATTTCCTCCTGAATTTCTCCTGTAAAATCTTAGCCACACACCACTAACACCGTTAGTGGTGTCATGGTGACACACATTAAATAGTGTCAACAAACTAACTCTCATTTAAAACTACTACGAAGTTCGTGGAAGTAGAAGTATGTACGGCTTTTGACGTCATTGATTCGATTCCCCCCTCCGCTCTATAAATTCGATTACCTCATCTCATTCTCCCTCGCTTCAACCAGCCAACACTCCAATATATATCTACCTTCTAATTTTTTCTTCGACGATTGCGACATTTTTTAAAGATATTTTTCTCCAATTGTTTGCTTATTATCATCGGATCTACAACATATTTTTTTCATGGTTTTTTAATTGATGCTAAAATTTTAACTTTTCTACGTTATGATGCACTCATTAGCCTTTGGTATTGTTGCTTTTTCTTTCATGCCAATCGCAAATTAGATCGGTGAATGTATCGAAAGGTTTATTGAGATATGCGTCACCCACTTGAATTAGAAAGGAAACTCCAACACGATTTTATCATTTGTAGTTGCGGATTCCAACGAATGGTTTAAAGACAATTGGACCAAAACGCAAATGAAGAACAAATGAGATAATCTAAAATATTTTTGGAGATGTCAGAACATATTGCTCAAGATATCAGTGATATGAATGGGATGTTCAAAATGATCGCCTTGATGGATCCGAGGAATGGTGGAGTGGTCCTACCGCCTACGCACAAGTAATAGAAATCCAAAAGAAATATTCTGTCAAATTCAAGGAGAAAGATGAGTTGTTTGGTGGATGTATAGAAAATGACACCTATAAGTATGAGTTACTTGTAACTTCATCGCCACACAGCCTCAGTCTTTCACTGTTACGGATGCAACAATGTATGACGATTGGATGACTAGTGACTACCTATCAGCCTTTCCCTGATATGATGATGGTGTCCTAAGCTACAAGTTGAGAGCAGGATTTTGTTTTGCATGGAGAAGATGGTTAAATGGGTAAGTTAACTATTCTAATATTGTTTTAATGAATGAATTAACTGACTAATTATCCTAGTTAGTTAGGTTCCTTATAAATTGAATTTCTTACTCATATTCGATCCAAACCGAACACATTTATCACATTGAACTTGTTGCAACACTAGCTACGTTCTGCTTTTGGGTTGGTGAAATTTTGAACCTGCTAGAATTTAGGATCAAATCAAATGTTCTTTCGATTTTAGTTTAAATTTGACGCTTGGCAATATCTAAAATCATGGCGAGTTTACTCACTCACGGCTCGCATTATTATCAAGTGAAACAAAACTATTGAAATAACATACAGAATGTTAGGATTGTATTAGAAAATTTACGGTTAATTGTTACATAACTAGTGCACATGTGACATGCACACTTATCATATAAATGATATGATGTACATTGTTATGTGATATGTTGTTATGTTGTAATGAACCGAAAATTCCCCTCGAGGGAAATCGCCGGATACACTAACTTTGGGCATACAACACATAAGTACAAATAACAGAAGACTTTTATAAACATTATAATAACGTTACATCAGAGTACATAATATATCAGAGTACATCGATAAACAATAATATAACAGAAGATTAAATTACAATAAATGTAATCCAATGCAGCGGAAATGAATAAACTAGCACAACGGAAGACTATCGATGCTTTGGACACATCTCTAAGCTTCAATCCAGAATCCTGCTCAATATATCTGCAAAATAAGCTACTCGACTGCCCGTGTGGAAAATAAGGGCACCCGATTTTGCATGTTAAACAAACTACGAGTCGATCATGGGACTGGTATGAAAAATCTTACTTAACTTATCTAATAACAAGGCTAATCACAGGACCACGCCACTAAAGTGGAACGAGTTTACTCCATTGGATTGCCAGTGCATAAATAAAGTAAATCGTTAAACAATGCAATGCTTTTTAGAAAAATGAAACCATTATAAGACTCAAGTCACAACACACAATGCAACGCAAACCGAAGGATAGAGTTTTACCTTATAATGGTCAAAAATGCTTGATACGATAAAACGAATTTGATATTATTATTAGTGTACATATGTTTCAAAAACATTTCAATCATAATGTATCAATCATAGACGGCATAGCTACCATATAATATGTCGCCATACTAGTTTTATAATCAAAACAGCACGGTGTCATATTGAAAGTTGGGTTTCCATCATGAGTCAAGACAAGGGATGATCTCCTTACCGATTCGAGACACTCTAGCAAATGTCTCAGGATCCCCCGCAGTGAACCCTTGGATCCTGCAGGACCGGTCCACAAATACTTTAGTGGATTGGCAATTCCTGAACACACGATTTCCGATCCTATTGAACCTATAAATTGGTTATTATTGACCAATATAACCGAGGCCTCGTAATCCATCATCCACATAGTAAAATGTCAGGGCTTATAAAACCTTGATACCACTTCTAGCTAGAAAGAAACGTGTGCGCTCCCTGTGTTCCTTTGTCCCTTTTTGACTCATACCGGGGAGCGAGGCTCGCGAAGTAACGCTATACACAAGGCTACGCCTGAACAGGCCGTGCTTTGATCATCAACCACAAGGCTCTGCTTTTCAACAAAAGCCTCGATCATTTGCATCTTGGCATGCCACAATGACAATTCACGCCATGCGATCAATAACTATCAATATATAACCTCTGAGCTCGTACGTCTCAGAGAAGGGTGTTAAGCAAGAGAATAAATTCTCCGCCGTCAAACAGATGTTTATTAAATAGGAATAAATTCACATAGAATGAAATTCAACGTCATACACACATCCGTTTACAAGTCCGCTCTGGGTCTGTACGTAGCCGGAGACACCTTATTCCTCGTCCTGTATGTCCAATACGGAAGAGAGATGCTCACTTATCCGGACAATCAACAAGTACGTCCGGACAACTACCACTGTAACCCTTTCCTGAGAGCAAATCAGTCCAGGGCATCAGTAGTCATACGTTCGATGTGAAGATCGTCGGTCTTCAATCACTGTCTTCAAAATCTTCGATTTAAATCGTCGTATAATTATTTGAAATGAGATTGAACTCGGTCTTTTCAAATAATTCTTGCATATATATAATTTAAACCATTTCATATCATTAATATTATTTTATAACGATTTATCGCTATTTTTATTTATATAAAAATAGCCCAATTCAATTTAACGACGCTTCGGATCATTAGGCGGCCCTAGCGCTGATTTTACCTAAATTTGATTTACACATTTCTCAAAATCTAACCGTTAGATTTTAACGAATTTTATATCATTGGAAAGATATTCCCAAAGCCGACCTAACGGTTCCAGTTTGGGAAAATCCGACGGTCGGATCTTTCGGTATCATCCTTTAAAGTTACGATTTCGAAACGTGAACACTACAAGGAAAATGTTTATTTCTGACGGCTTTTTGCTGTCGGCGGTCGTCGGATGCCGTCGGAAATCGCCATCACAAATTAAGACGTCGGTAAATAGTATTTCCGACCGCTTCCGACACACATCGTCATTCACACTTCCGACGGCTTGAATCAGTTTGTAACGGCTTCCGACGGCCGTCATAAGCCGTTACTATGAATAACCACTAATCCTTTTGTAGTCGTCGGAAACCATTGTGTTTTTTTAACCCAGCAGCCGTCCGAAATACTGCAATTTTTTTTGTATTTCTGCTTTTACTTAGCCTTCCAACATACATTCATCTCAAATCATCGTACTAGATCATCAGTCTATAACCCGGCAATCACAAATTCATGCAAAACACAACATATCTACCAAAAAACATGAAAAACCAAAAAAACAACATAAAATACATACCAAATACATAAGTTACCATCACATTAACAAAAGCCCCACCAAGTCTACAACATCAACCATACCAAAACATGTCTAGCGTAATAATACATGCAAACCAAAGTCATACCCATACCATAGTCATACCAAATACATAAAATACATGCTAAAAACGTATCTATCTAACCATCAGTGATTGTCAATTTCATCATTATCTTCAGCGGATTCGACTGATGAGGGGAAGCGTCCATATGTTTGCGCAAACTCCGCTAAGCGCCGATCTAGAAGCTGAGTCGTCTCAATAGCTTGACGACGATTGTGCTCCTCAAGCTATGCCACCCTAGCTCTCAGCTCCTCGATCTCTGCGGTGTCATCTCTACTCTGTTTAACCTTGCCTGCTTACTGGTGGACTGTAACAATCATTTAAAGTAATTTTAATCATGTACTATGGTGGCTTAATGATTAACATATAATGGTTTAACTAGAATAAAAATAGAATACTCATATTTGATCTAATTATTAAATACCAAGTGAAAATTAAACTAAGGTAAAACCAAATGAACCCCACAAAATCTATAAAACAAAGAGGATCAAACATTACGTTTTGACAAGTATATACAATGTAGTTATATCAATGTGAAGAGGAGATTGGCATTTGATGGAACATTGCACTGAAAATTAAATTGAAAATTAAATTAAGGTAAAAAGCCTTTACCACTTCATTTCTGAATCGATAACGTCTATTCCGCGTCATCGGATCTATCACTGACTGGAAGATGATGTCCTCCTCGTCGGTAGTGAGCTGCTCCTGTCCAGTCTCAGCTAGACGTTGTTGACGTTGCTCCATAAACTTCTCCTGCATGCAACACCAAATAAGAATGTATCTAAAATTAATATCATGATATATTATATTACTATAATTTAACAATTACTACAAATACTTCTACATATAATGAAATCTTACGTGACTCTTCCTAGACTTGTCGTCATGCCATGTGTATATGGTGTTCCCTTCTGAATCGAGACTCTCGATGACATGCGTACGGGTGAACACATCCATATATGAGACTGGAACTTGTCCCTCGGCCTCCTGAATTTGATTATTACACGCAATTATTACATTTTCAAAATTATATAATATATAATTTTTATATAAGTCGCATTTAAATTTTTTTTTACCAATTCCTGTCGATACTGCTAAAAGAACTTCGATCCTCCTTGATGTGTGATTGGATTTTTATTCCGATTTGCGATGTTTCTTTCTGACTCCGTCTGTTCATTCAAAATTTGATACATTACCTATTGTGTAAATATTTTTTATATTTTAAAAAAAATTAGTACACTAACCTTCGCTTCATCACTGTCCCAATACTTTAGAAATCCTTCCCAAATGGCTGCTCCCATCCATGGAGGTTTTTTCTTGCTTTTCTTCATTGTTGATATGCCATCTTTATAACATTTTCTCATTTTCTGCACCCAGTACGTCCGAGCCAGCTGTAAATCATCCATCCCGAAATCCACCTCAGCATGTATTTCACGTTAAAGAAACATTACTATTAAGTATGTAAGAATTGGACTAGAATAAAACACACACAATTAAGGACATAGTCATTTTTCAGATAAGTAAGCCAACACTTAAAAAGGGCAATCAGATTGACATTCTACGTTTTCTGTATGAAGTATTAACACTATTTGAAATGGTAAAAGAGATAGCTATTTTAAGCTTCACGTATTAAAGGAGATTTTTCATTTTAGTGCATATAATAACCAGTTTTGTAGACTGGTTCAACGGTCATGAATTGATCTTTCTACTAACAATCATATTGGGTGCACCGTTAGTCATTATTAGGTTTGCTGTAAAATTATAAACATGGGATTTTATGTTAAGTGCCGCACATGTGCACCAAAAAACTCTTTCAATGGATCAAATCTAAAATAACAATTTAATATTTAATATGTTATATACAAAGAGCATTTTGTGAAGTTCGTAATCAAAACAAAATTTGGTGCTTAATAAAGATGATAAATGTACAGTATATCATTGAGTAAAAGAAATTAAAATGCAAAAAGTATATAAGAAAATACTTACTAGCACATCCTGCCAAATGACTTCCTGTTTGTGAGGTGGAATTAGATCCCCCTTAGGCCAACATCTCGACATTCGAGCCCTATATGCAGCTCTCGAAATGTCCAAAATAGCCCTCGAAGGTTGCAGATCGAAAATCCTGCGTTAAATATAATATACATGAGTTATGGTAAAAATAATAATTAATATTCTAAATAAAGAATAATTTTTACCCTGTACTCGTAGGAACCAAGGAGATGACTGGACGCTAGAGGGTTGCGATCCAGAACCCTCTCCCGAAGAATTCCCTCTAGATGACATACCTATCACATACAAACCATTTTAATAGATAACAATAACATTATATTCAAATTTATTTTACGGCTAACTTACACAAACGATATAAGCATCTAAATAAACGAGATAAAACATAATGAAATCGTTTATACCTGTATTTCATTGGGTCTCATATTCCAAGGAGTAACATAGTACATTTTAGATTTAATATAAATAGGAAAAACAGAGTTACATGAATTGCATATGACATAAAAGATGTAAAAAACTGATCATAATATTAGAAAATTAAACAGAGTTACATGAATTGCAGAATGTACGTCGTATACTCCATAATTACGTTACAACTAGACAGATAATACTCATCATGATCCACATTAGTCATCATCTTCTTCTGATTCAGATTTGGCCTCAGATTCTACATTATCTTCCTCCGCACACTCAAACGCTTCTACTAAAACATTTGTCTCATCGACTAGAGGACCAAAATTAGCATGGTCGTTTTCAATTAGAATTTCATTGTTCTGTTCGAGTTCTGCCTGATAGGCTCCTTCGTCTGGAATATTCTTCCCGTCGAACGTAAATCTAGCCTTTGTTTTAAAACTGCCGACCAATCTGCTTTATCTCTTTTTAGAGATGGGTAAGGAGCGTAATAAGCTTGAAATGCTTGTTTGGCTAGTACAAAAGGACCATACTTGTAATAGTGCAATGTACGCTTAATTTCAGTCAGAATATAATCCTTATGCATATTAATCCCGGATCCTGAAATAGTGCTAAATCAATCACATTTAAATAGAAACACCTCCTCCGCGGGTCGTGAGAAATATGTCAGTTGCAATACTTGTGTTAACATGCCATAAAAATCATTAATGTGATTTTCAGGATCGTCACTGCCTTTAACAAATACACCGCTATTGTTCGTTAATTTTTCAGCACCGTATTCTTCGGTGTTAAATTTATATCCATTAAAAAAAATATTGGATATGTCTTGACCAATCTTTTTGTCCCATTGCAAGATGTTTCAACCCTTTATCAACAACACAATTTTTGGGTTCATAAACATAATTTGTAAACCAAGCAGAAAATTCTTTACTGATATCTCCATTTGGATGTTCACATTCATAAACGCTGTAAGTAGAAATAAAATTTTACATTAATTATCGTACATAAGCAAAAATGTAGAAATGAACAAAGCACTAATTGGTATTTCATATTATCTAACAAACGGTGCAACTTCAGCACAATTTAGAATAATATAAGTGTGTGCTACATGGAGATCTTTATCGTTTAGCCATATGTCTACACATTTCCCAAAAGGTCGGCCATGTTGTTTAAAAATAGAAAAAACTGTTTGGGACGATTCTTGTACGTCTCCTTCGTCATTTCGAGGAACATTTTGAAATGATATATTCACATGATCACTGAAATTATGAGAGAAAAAGAACGAAGCTTCTTCTTCGATGTAATATTTGCATATCGAGCCTTCAACTCGTGTTTTTGTCTCACTTTTTTCTTCAAGTGATTCAAATATCTATACAAAATTAATTTACATTATTTCATAATTTTAAGTGCAATTAAATTAATGAGTCACATGTTTATATTTACCTCTCAAACGGATACATCCATCCATATTGGACGGGACTCTAATTCGTGCTTCAGTTGGAAGGTGAATAGGTAAATGCTCCATTACATTAAAAAACCTGGTGGGAATATTTTCTCCAATTTGCAAAGCAATATTGGAATATCTACTTCAAATTTACATAAGCGTTCCACTTTTAAAGTAGTCAAACAAAGCTCTTTGTAAAACAAACTAAGCTCCGTTAATACCTTCCACACTTTTAACGGCAGTAGTTCTTTGAACATAACGGGAAATAAATGCACCATCATTATGTAGCAATCGTGACTTTTCATTCCGCTCAATTTATCATTTTTGAAGTCAACACATCTACGAAGGTTTGATGAAATCCCATTAGGAAATCTTAACCATTCAACCCATTTTAACACAACTTTAACCCGATTATTATCTAATTCATAACATGCTTTGGTTTTTTTTACTCTCATTTGGTTTCATATGAAGCTCGGGACGTTTGCATATTTCTTCTGTATCGCGCCTTGATTTCAAATCATCTTTAGTTTTTCCTTTAACATTCAAAACTGTGTTAAAAACATTATCAAATACATTTTTCTCATTGTGCATCACATCAATATTATGACGAAGCAGAAGATGTTTCCAATACGACAACTCCCAAAAAATAGACTGTTTACACCAATTGTGATAAATCGATTTGCCTTCAATTTCTGTTTGAACTCCAGTTTCAAATATCTTTGGATGATTTTCAACCATTTCATATATTTCTTCACTAGACCATAGCGTTGGAGGTTGTCTGGTTTCTACTCTATTAGCCAAAAAGTTTTTCTTTTCTACTCTGGAAGGATGGTTTACATGGAGAAAACATCGATGGCAGTCAAACGATGAAATTTTCTTACCATGCGGTAAGGAAAATGCTCGTGTCTCTTCCATGCAATATGGACATGATAGAAAACCAGCAGTACTCCATCCTGAAAGCATTTCATAGGCAGGAAAATCAATTATAGTCCACAACAAAGAAGCAAACATACGAAAAAATTTCTTCTTCGAAACATCGTATGTTTCTACTACTTCATTCCACAATGTTTTTAATTCTTCAATTAACGGTTGTAAATAAACATTAATTCCTTGTGTCGGATCGTCGGGGCCAGGAACAACAACAGCAAGAAACATATATTGTGTTTTCATACATATCCATGGAGGTAAATTATAAGGTGTGATGATAATGGGCCATGATGAGTATTTAGAACCAAAGTGGGAAAATGGTGAAAAACCATCCGTACATAATCCTAGTCTAACATTACGACTCTCTGCTGCAAAATTCGGATAAGTTTTATCGAGATGCTTCCATGCTTCCCCATCACCCGGATGGGTCAACGTACCTTCTTCCGATCTCACCTTATGTCATCTCATATGAGATGCGGTTACAGAAGACGCATACAATCTTTGAAGCTTTGGAGTAATGGGTAAGTAATGCATACATTTGAATGGAACTTCCTTTCCCTTTTTCTTTCTTCATTTATATTTTCTTTATTACATATTTTACAATTTCGAAGGTTTACGTCATCTTTCCTAAACAACATGCATCCTTTTACACATGTATCTATTTTCTGATAAGGTAAACCAAATGCCGACATAAGTTTTTTAACTTCGTAGTGATTTTCACACATTAAATTATCCGGTGGCATGTGCCTTTTTGTAGCTTGTACAATAGCTGTAAACCCAGCTTCAGAGATGTTGTATTTTGACTTCATCGCAAAGTATTCTGCGATTACCGATAGTTGAGTGTCATTTTACAACCATACCAAATAGGTTTCTTAGAATTATCCAACAAATCAAAAAAATTCTTAGCTTCAATATTCGGTTCTTCATCATTTTCATCATCGTCATCAATTGCATTCATAGGAAACATTGATCGTGTTGCGTCTTCGACCATATATTCAATACGAGGCGTACTAATATTTTCATCAATAACACTTTCTACCTTGGTCTCTATAGGAGTATTTGATACAACTTCTCCATGACGATCCTAAAAATAATACTCGGGTACGAATCCGTTTTTGCACAAATGGACTTTCACAACATCGGGTAACAAATACTTCAAATGTCTACACTTGCTACATGGACAACGAATTTCAGGATCACTTCCGTTATTACTTAAAGTGAATTCAACAAAGACATTTATACCATTATAAAAATCTTCTTTTATTGAACCTCTCTATCCTCTCCTTTGATACATCCAACTCCTCCGATCAGCAAAATAATCAATCATTTTTCCTATTTGACAAATTTAGTCATAAGTTAAAGAATTAATAACGGTTGAAAGCAAATAACATTTTCACTAAGTTGAAAAAAATTAATAGCGGTTGAAAGCAAATAAGAAGGGTGATTTAGTAATATATATTTTTAGCAAAACGGTGGTGTACATAAAGTAATTTTTGGTGTATGAATAGAATTCACCTTTACATAATTCATGACATTTTAACCATGTTTCTCAATGTTTGACGGTCATTTGCAAATTTGATTAAAATTTCTTTGTTATGGGAAATACATAAATATATTTAAAGGATGACGAGCAAGATATTTATTTTTTATATGTTGAGTAAGTTATATGTGCATTATTTATTTATATATGTACAATATTTCTTATAATACGAAATTCAGAATATAGTAATGTAAAATAAATAGATTTTTTTTATCAACCTCTTGCAGTTTTTACTTGCATTAAAGTAATCTTCTTTTACAACAAACTATAGTTTTTACTTGCATTAAAGTAATCTTCTTTTACAACAAACTATAGTTCTATTAGACGTGCCCAACACGAATTTGGTTAATATTTACTTCATTTGTTCAATACTATGCTATTCTTGTTGACTTCTCGTAGTGCTTAAAAATGGATATTTAACATCCCTCTCAAACTATTTAACTTTCAAGGTGATACAATTTAACTTAAAAATGGATATTTAATATCCCTCTTAAAAATGGATATTTAACTTTCCGCTTAAACTGTATGACACTTAAGACCCGTTTAACAAAAATATCATACATGCCTTTATCTCATATCACAATATTGCTATGACAAATATTGTTTCTTAGGGTTTTTTGCTTTTGATATGATAGTGTTCTACGCTTGGTCCTAATCGAAAGTTAAGACGAGCTTGATTTCTTTAGCACATATAAGTTTTTTAAGGTAATTTTTCATAGTAATCTTTTAAAATAATAAGTAATGGCTAGATTTTACATGGTCAGGCATCCTACTTCCTATTATAAAAAGAGTAAACATTTACAATTGTATACTACTTTGTCTCAAACGATTCGAAAAAATTTCGGCAGCATTTCCCTTTTGTTTCCTGCATTGTACACATGTACGCAGGAAACAAAAAGAAAAATTAAACCGAAATTTTGTGAATCTTTTGAAACGAAGTAGTATACAAAATGTACATGCTTACTGCGTTTATAGCTTGTCCAATACAAGGACAAATCCAACAAATATTGTACCAGATGAATATAGATGGTCGTTTTTTAATTTGACAAAAACGACTATTTATATAACGATCTTGTACAACATCCGTCTGATGGGGCCGATAACACTCTAGTGGATATTAGTCAATTAGATATGAGCATTTTACGATAAAAATACGTTTCACCGCAACACAAAAATATTTTATCTTCTCACATCTGCTTGATATTTCAATCAACTTAAAGCCAATAATTTACCATTATCGTCGTTTCAATAGGCACAACTAGAATTTAGACTCATGATCTTTTTTGTGTATTTAGTCAAAATTTGCACGATGTACTATTCCTATATCATCCATTCATTTTTTTCGTATGTCAACTAACACATACAAGAATGACAAGCACAAAACGGTGCACATGTACATAAATATCCTAAATTATACGACGGCAAAAAACAAGCTAAATGAGAACATATCCATAAATATCCAAACCTTGCACATTACTTTTCAATTTCACAATAGCATGAAATGTGCACATAATAGGATACTATTGCCCACTACTATGCTATTGGAATCAATTACCATCAATAATTAACCATAATTTTCGATTTAGGACATAAATAGGTTTAGGAAAAAATTTGATTTTTAAGTAAATAAAAAGATTATACCTGAAATTGCTTGCCCAAGAGGTTAGAGATGAAGCCGGGGAAGATTATACGCGAAGAAATCAAAGATTGTGGGGTGGGGGTAGGGGGGGTGACTTGATTTTGGGTGTGGGTTAGGGTAATTTTCGTTGTTGGAAATAAATGGGCAAAGAGTGAGAGTGTAGAAGAAAAGGGGAGGCTCGGCAGAAATAATACGCATCTTTGCGACGGCTTCCGATGGCCGCCGATGGCCGTCGGAAGCCCCCCCGTCGGAAGTCGTCGCTAATTACTAAAATTCTTGTAGTGAAACTCCCGTGCGCAATTCGTTTAATTTATATATATATATAATTATAATTATATATAAATATAAACTATTCGACGATTCCTCTAATGTATTTAACACGCCAAACAAAATGTTTTATTGGCATAACACATCTACATGTTTTGTAATGTCAAATAAGATGTATTTTATTTACATGACATTTTGCTAATGACAAATACAAAGATAATTTTTATTTTCATTATTTGTATGCAATTTCTATTTTTAACTTTAACAAACAAAAAGAAATATTTTATTTTTATATATAGTTTCAATGTATAACATAACCTATAAAAATGTCTTTTTATTTTGTACACAAATTCTAATGTATAATTTGACAATAAAATGTCACTTTGATTTGCATACAAATACTATTGTAAAATTTAACAATAAAAATGTCACTTTAATTTACATACAAATTCTATTGTATAATTTAACAATAAAAATGTCACTTTAATTCGCATACAAATTCTATTGTATAATTTAACAATAAAAATGTCACTTCAATTTACATACAAATTCTAATGTATAATTTGACAATAAAATGTCACTTTGATTTGCATACAAATACTATTGTACAATTTAACAATAAAAATGTCACTTTAATTTACATATAAATTCTATTGTATAATTTGACGATACAAATGATTCTTTAACATACGTACAAATCCTAATGTATGTTTTGACAATAAAAATGATTCTTTAACTTGCATACAAATTCTATTTCAACAAAATGCGTAAAAGTGATACATTCTTTTTTGTTGACAATTCTATTTCAACAAAATGATTAAAAGCGATAGTTTCATTTTGTTAACAATTCTAGTTTAATAAAATGAATATAAGTGATGATTACTTTTATGTTGACAATTCAAGTTTAAAAAAATGATTAAAAGTGATAATTTCATTTTGTTAACAATTCTAGTTTAACAAAATGAATATAAGTGATCTTTTCATTTTTGTTAACAATTCTATTTCAACAAAATTAATATTTGTGCCCAAAGACAAACCTATTTAACAAAAATGTTAATTTTGTTTTACCTCAAATCTATTTAACAAAAATATAATTTTTGTTTTCAACCATTATATTTTGACAAAATGTAAATTTTTGTCTCCACTATTATATTTTGACAAAAATGAATATTTTGGTTCAACTAATCTATTTTGACCAAAAATGCATATTTTGTTTTAACTAATCTATTTTGGCAAAAATGTATATTTTGTTTCAACTAATCTATTTTGACAAAAATGTATATCTTGATTCAACTAATCTATTTTGACAAAAATGTATATTTTAACAAAATGAAAAAAATGACAACTTCATTTTGTTAACAATAACCCAATTTAACAAAAATGATATTTTGTTTTATCAATTCTAATACAACAAAATGACATTTTATATTTGACAATTCTAATTCAATAAAAACGACAATTTCTATTTTGACAATTCTAATTCAATAAAAATGACAATTTCTATTTTGACAAAAACATATTCGAACTAAATGATATTTTTATTAACAAATCATATTCTTATCTAAATGACATATTTATTTACAAAATATGTTTTCTAACTAAATGACATATTTATTTACGTACATTTGTATTCTAATGACAAATAAAAGAATAATTTATTTGCATACATTTTTCTATGTATTCAAACGACAAATAAAAGAATAATTTATTTGCACACATTTTTCTATGTATTCTAATGACAAATAAAAGAATAATTTATTTACACACATTTTACTATGTATTCTAAAGACAAATAAAAGAACAATTTATTTGCATACATTTTTCTATGTATTCTAATGACAAATAAAAGAATAATTTATTTGCATACATTTTTCCATGTATTCTAATGATAAATAAAAGAATAATTTATTTGCATACATTTTTCTATTCAACATAACAAATGAAAATGATAATTTTATTTGTTTACAATTTCTATTTCAACTTAACAAATAAAAAAGATAATTTTATTTGTTTACAATTTCTATTTAACAAAAATGATATTATTGTTTTAACACAATCTATTTAACAAAAATGTTATTTTTGTTTTAACATAAATCTCCTTAACAAAAATTTTATTTTTGTTCTAACTCAATTCTAATTAACCAAAAATGTAGCTTTTGTTCTAACTCAATTCTAATTAACAAAAATGTAATTTTTGTTCTGACTCATTTCTAATTAACTAAAATGTAATTTTGGTTCTAACTAAATTCTAATTAACCAAAAATGTAATTTTGGTTTCAACCATTATATTTTGACAAAAATGCCAATTTTGTTTCGACTGTTACATTTTGATAAAAATTGAAATTTTGTTTCAACTGTTCAATTTTGACAAAAATTTGGTTTCAACTATTTGGTTTCATCAAAAATGATATATTTTTGTTTCACTATTCTCTTACAATAAAATTTCCTTTTTATCCCAACTATTTGGTTTCAACAAAATTGATATTTTTGTTTCAACCATTACATTAAAAAATTTGATATTTTTGTTTTTCAACCCTTTTGTTACAACAAAAATGATATATTTATTTTCAACTATATTATAACAAAAATGATATATTTGTTTTCAACAATTTTATTATAACAAATATGATATATTTTTTTCAACAATTTTATTATAACAAACATGATATATTTGTTTTCAACAATTTTATTATAACAAACATGATATATTTGTTTTCAACAATTTTATTTTAGCAAACATAATATATTTGTTTTCAACAATTTTATTACAACAAACATCAATCCCAGATCAAATCATGTATACAATCACTAGAATTTAACATCGTACGGTTAATACCACAATCATGATTAATTAATTTTTAATTATATATATATATAGTAGAATTCTCATAGTGGGTTTTACTCCATTCCCGTCTGCTCCATGCTGTAGTGTTCGACAAGAAGTTTCCAACGAACTTCGTTTCATGTGATTCTGTGTCCATTTGAATGAGATATGGTCATTTAAATATCAAATGATTTATTAAATAATTAATTAATAATTTAAATTTCAGTAATTACATCACCCCTGGCTAATCACGTATTCCTTCAACATCGTATTCTTCCACCGTTGTTCTTTCATAAAAGAAACCCATCCGCTCAAATTGAAATCCTCCTGCGCATGGCCTAGACCTGATCTGACATCGCCGCGAGGCGCGCCGTACTCCCCTCTGCCGACGCCAGCAAGGGCAGCCATTCCGATTGTCTCCTGGCATTCGAAGTTGGCTGCGAATGGAACGGGTTTAGGACCCGAATTCTCTCCAAGTGTTACATAATAAACAATCATAACCGTTCATTTTCAAGATCATGACCTTATCTTCGATTTTTGTTATATGAGTTAGTTGAATTAGTGTGTAGATTCCATGAAAATTGAAGAGAATCGATTGAGCATTTCTGGCCATACAAGAAAGGAAGGCGGCGACTAATAGAATGGGAATTAGGGTTTTGTTAGGTTAGGTATAAGGCTAGGCCTTGTCCCGTTTCTAGTATCGTGCCGTTATGCCGCCGAAATTTTCTAAAATATGTTAGAAAAATAAAAATATCATTTTATAGAATAAATGAATTGAATAGAAATTAATAGATTGAAATAAAATGTTTTATCGTTAAAAATATAATTTTTAACGTGAAGTGAATAAAATAAAATATTCATTTATAAACCGGACGGTTTGTTTATGTACACCTATTTGAATGACATTGATTGGGACGATAAATTTTACACATCGCCCAACAGCACAAATAAAATAGGTGTTTGATTGTTTGAAACCCCACACGGGTGTTGGGATGAAATTTGAAGTTCACTCATCCTGATTGATTAAATATGTCGATCGATTGATTGACATGCTGTTGTAAGCGTTAGATATCTATATTTGATGCTTATACAGTGTAGTGCACTTTGGTTGATGGTTGATTATTTTCAATGTTATTATATACATGTGTTGTATGAAAATCCATATAATTAACTTTATATGGTAATTGATTGGGCCTCATTCCAATTTGAAAAATAAAGAATATTATAAAATAAAGGTTCATTTGTTGACAATACTCATCCATTGAGATTGGTCATGTGTTGAACGAAATATTTTGATAATAACAACTATTTTGAAAAAGAAATATTTGAAATAGAATATTTGAAAATAGAAATTTATGAAGCCGTGTTGATTAGATTGACGCCATTTTGACGTGAACGATATTTATATCGATTTTAACGATTTCGAAATGAATTGAATTGAAAACGATTTCGAAATGAATTGAATTGAAAACGATTTCGAAATGAATTGAATTGAAAACGATTTCGAAATGAATTGAATTGAAAACGATTTCGAAATGAATTGAATTGAAAACGATTTCGAATTAAATCGAAAGTGAATTGAAATGAATTCAAATTGAATTGAAATTTGAATTGAATAGAAATGAATTTTAAAACGAATTTATAAAGAAGAATTCAATTTTGATTTGAATTGAAAAGAAAGTTGAAATAGCTTTTGAAACGATTTTAGAACTATTTATATAATTCGTTTTAAATAGAAATCGACGAAATATATATTATATATATTATATATAATATAATGGCCTGAATAGAACGCGCCGCGCCGCGGCAGTTCGCGAATTTCGACCATTTATTTCAAACGGACGTTACGGGAGATCCGACCGTCGGATTCTCCTAAAACCAGAACCGTTGGGTTCGTATCGAAAAGAGCTTTCTAACGAATATTAGAAATTTGAAATCTAACGGTTGGATTTGGAATTATGTCCAAATCAAATTCGAAAAAGGTCGCTGTAAGTGCAGTTCGATGGCCGTTGATGGAAATCGACTGTACGGGCCTTGATAAAATTATTAAAAATAGCAATAATTTGTGTAAAATCATAAGAAATGATTTAGAAAGAATTGGGATGAAAAACTCCATATTTGAAAAGATAAAAATGGATTTTTATCGAAATGAACTAGTTTTGAACTAGAAATATAATTCTATTTATTTTTAAATAAATAAATTGAATTTAAAAAGGGTTTTAAAAATAACCAAAATTTCCAATGATTGCATTGGAGTGGATTTGAATCGAAATTGTCTTCGGAATATTTCGATGTTGGAATTTGTGATTATACGGATGTTGTTACGGAAATTTGAAAGATATATATTTATATCGCTACTTCCAATACGACATTTGTTAATCGTAGAATTTGATATTGAATATAAGCCGATATATTTTCTATTCAGAGCCTTATATTGAATATCGAATGTGATTTGGGTTTGTCGTGAATGGTGTCTTCACTAACACTGTTCTTGAACCCAGTTGAGAAAAGATTAAATCTTTTTATTTAGATTTAATGAAGTGTACCAATTAAATGATATTTAATTGGAATTGAATTGGTATTGATTTTTGGGTTTATCGTGAACAGTGTTTTAAATAACACTTGTTCTTTAACCCGATAATTAATGGAATGTAATTTGGGTTTGTCGTGAATGGTGTCTTCACTAACACTGTTCTTGAACCCAGTTGAGAAAAGATTAAATCTTTTTATTTAGATTTAATGAAGTGTACCAATTAAATGATATTTAATTGGAATTGAATTGGTATTGATTTTTGGGTTTATCGTGAACAGTGTTTTAAATAACACTTGTTCTTTAACCCGATAATTAATGGAATATGATTTTGGGTTTATCGTGAATCGTGTTTTAAATGACACTGATTCTTTAACCCAGATAATGATTAAAACTAAGTGGAGTTTTAATGAATCTTTAATTAGATTGAAAAGATCGAGAATGGAGTATCACCAGTTTTGCTCCAGGCGATAGTTAAATCTTTAATTAGATTTGAACGTGAAATTTAGAAACTAACTGTCGGTTAGCCAAGCAGAATGGTTTTCTGGATATTGATCTGATGTTGGTTTCGGCCTTCGGGGTTAATATTTGGGAAATTATTCTCTTGATTAATTTACGGTTAGTGACTAATGAATTGGAATGAGGCGTATGTTGTGTTTGTGTAACACTTATATAAAATATACGCGAGTTATTCGGAAAGACCGGGTTTATCCCATTCTGAATAACTGATACGACGATAAGTCGAAGATGAAGACGATGGTCGAAGACCGGAGGTCTTCACGTCGTTTGGGTGATAACTGATGATCTTGATTGGGCTGTACACCCAAGAAGATGGAAACAGTTAGTGATCGTCCAGACGTACTTGGAGATCGATGGATATGCGGGGTACTAGGTGCCTCCGGTTTCGTTCAGACCCAGGACGGACCTGTAAATGGACTGTGTGTCTGACATCGGATTTCATTCTGTGTGACTGATATCGGTTGCATAGGATGGTTTGCCTGTGTGGCATGCTAAGATGCAAATGATCAAGGCTTCTGTTGAAAAGCAAAGTCTTGTGGTGATGATCAAAGCACGGCCTTTGTGGCGTAGCTTTGTGTAACGTTTACCTCGCGTGTTTCACACCCGGTATGAACCAAAAACGGGAGACGGACCTCAGGGAGGACTTGCGTTTCTTTCTAGCTAGAAGTGGCGTCAGTGGTTTTACACGCCCTGACGAGTTTGACTTATGTGGTTGTTGCTGTTGCGAGGCGCCTCGGATTGATCGGTCGTTCTCGAACCGATGGAGCCATTCGTTGGCTCGTTTGCGCCCCAAAGGGCGGGGAAACGTAGTGTTCAGGCATTTTAATCCACATCGGTGGACCGGCCCTGTCGCTCCTAGGGTCACTCGAGCTCTGATCCTGAGACATGGTAGGCTAGATTGTCTCGAATCGGTTGAGGACTATCTTTTGCCTCGGTTCATAGATGGAAATCCAATTTCCAAATACGTGACATTTGCGGTTTTAGTTGTAATCCTATATATGGCGACATAGTGGGATGGGGCGCTTATGCCGCCTATGATTGATACTTATGATTTGAAGTTGTTTTATACACTATGCACTTATTATAGTATCAAATGATTTGTTTTAAACGTATCAAGCATTCTTTGGCTGTTATAAGGGAAAACCCTATCCTCGACTGCGTTGCATTGTGTGATGGGACCTGGGTCTTATAACAGCTTCATTTTTCTTTACTTAGCATTGCGCTGTTTGTTTTATGCACTGGTATTCTTGGGAGGAAACCCGTTCCGTGTTATACGGCGTGGTCCCTTGATTTACCTAACTTTAAAATAAAGATTAATAACTGTTTTTAGTTCTCACACCAGTCCCATGACTGACCTGGAGTTTATTGTTTTAACCTAAACTCTGGGTGCCCTTATTTTGACACGGGCAGCTAGTAGTTTTGGTTTTGCAGATTTATATTCACAGGATCCTGGTTTACTGCTGGAACGATATCCGGAAAGCTTTGTATCCGTATATCTCTTTCTAGTTGTGTATTGTATTATTTTTCCGCTGCTATGTATTTAAATGTAATTTAAATCTCTGATATTTCTGTGTAATATACATTTATACTCTGTATATTCTTGTAATCTGATGCATTGTTGTAATATACAATGAAATGTTCTTTTATATGCGTTCTGCTGTGGTTTGTTCTCGAACTATCCGTCGCTTTCCTTTACGGGGAAGTTACGGGTCTTCACAGTTGGTATCAGAGCTTTGGTTTACAAAGCAGAGAACAAGGCACATTAGAACAATACGAAAGAATTCATCAGATAATTGGATTAGTAATATCCAATGGGATGACTCGTTAGAGATAGGATCAGTAGTATCCTAGAACGAGTGTGAAGAGTATATTTTTGAAAATGAAAACAAATTTTTGTTTTGAAAATTTAAATCAATTATTCGTAGTTGATTATTTATTTATATTGATTTGGACAATCCAGTATATATAGATTTTGCGTATACGTCTGATCCGCGTATATTCGAAGTTTTAATATACCGGGTAGATATAGAACCGCACTCTAGTAGCCCGACAATGTTCTGATGGTGGTTCGAAACATCATCAGCATTTATTTTCGAGTGACGAAGGTGTGATTTCTATATATTTCCATTAGACTGGTGTGAGAACCAAAACTAATATAGTTAGAACACATTGTTGTAAATTGGCACCAAAACATGATTTTCTGTCTATGTATCAAAGTTATGAATTTGAAACTCTAATTCACTAATTGATTGATGTTTGTGTTGTTTGTTTATTTGTTTGCTAATTTTTAACCGTTAGCCTAATTGAATCAAATATTGAACTGTATTGAAAATTGGTCGCGTTTGCTTGCATATACATATATATCATTGAACAGGTCATAGCAAGGAGGCTAGAGCCGAGGATAAAATTTGTTTGCCCGACAAATAGGTACATGTTTACTACATAATTTCCTGTTTTGTTTGGGTGATGATGATTTTGTGAGCCTATTGGCTAGCCGCTTGGCTTTTTCTTTTTCTTTTTGAGATCTAAAGGACCGGGGAAGCTATTTGAAATTCCCCGATGCTCCCGGTGCAGGGGAGGTTATGGCGAAATTTTTCGAAAATTTAGGGTGTTAGCCAAATTTTTGAAATTTTGAAAATTCTCAGAAACTGAAAAGTTGGAGAATGGAAGCCAGATCGAACGTAGAGTTGAATAATCAAACCACTTTCGACTTTGTTCCTTTTCGGGGACGAAAAGTTTTAAGTGGGGGAGATTGTAACAACCCGTAAAATGCGAGCCAGTTTGAAAATTTTATTTTGGCAATTTTAGCGAATTTTGATTATTTAAAATGAAATATTTTAAATAATATCGACGAGAAATTTATTTTGAATAGAATTCGAACGTATATATTATACGCGTCGTCGTTAGAATATAAATATTTATATATAAATATAAATAGAATTGAAAATGGCGCGGTAGTTCGATAATTCGATTTCAAACTTCAATTGAATGTACCGGGTGCAAAACAATCCGGATTTTAGTGAAACCAAAAATAATGGAATCTAATAGTGAATATCTTTCCAACGAATCCGAAAAATCAAGATTTCATATCGGGAATCAAAAGATATGTCCAGTTGAAAATTCTGAATAGTCGCTATGGAATTCAGGCCCTTAAAAATGGACATTTTGCAAATGACCTCGGAATTCGACGAAACCACTTTTGTTGGGTCCGGGATGTCAAACTATTGTTAGATTTCAAATTTCATAATTTTTCGAATCAAAATGTGAGCGTGGCAAAGGAAAACGCGTTTGACCAGTTTCTGTTGAATTTAATCGACTGGAAATTGGCCATTTTTCAAACGGTCTCAGAATTCGACGGAACTAGTTTTGTTAGGACCGTATCGTCAATACGAAGCTAGAAAATATTTTTCTGGAATTTTTAGTGTTAGTATGTGACCCCGGTAATTTGAAATGTACGTTTAAAATTCAATATAGTGATTTAAATGAAAATTTCAACAGAAACTGATTGTAACGATCAAACCAGCCTACGTGGCATATCCCATTGTGTTCGGAATGGGGGTATTATGCTAGGGACGACAGTCGGCGGGTTCAAATCTGAGTTGAAACGGAAAGTCAACTTTAAATTGAGTTAAATAATTAAATAAAATAAAAAAAAAAAAAAAATATATCCCTTCTCCTATACCCTCTCTGGCCCCCCCCCCCCGTTCTAATTCGTTTTCAAATAAAAAAAAAAGAAATAAATGTCGATCTCCATCCCGCCGCCCCCACCCCCGTTCGTCGATGCCCCCCCCAACATCGCCCTTCCTCCCCCGACCAACGCCACCTCCGGCGAGAGGCCTCTCCTCCCATCGCCTCTCTCCACTCGAGCAACGGTAGCCCCAAACCCGATCCCCTTCAGCAAACCCTAGCCCGACGCTTCCATGCCACCTCCGACGCCGAGACCAGCGGCGCTAACATCCTGCCTCCACCAGACACCTCTGCGCCTCCACCCTCCGACCCTAATCCGACTGTAAGTTTTTATTTTATTTATCTATTTTATTTTAATTCGGAAATAAAAAAAAAGTTTAAAACTGTTTTGTTTTAAAAAGTTAAAACTGAATTTTTAAAAGTAGTTAAAACTGAAATTTTTAAAAAAATTTAAAACTGTTTTTTTTTGAGAAAGTAAAAACAGATTTTTATAAAGGAATTTTTAAACTGATTTTTGTAAAGAAAGAATTTTAAAACCTGATTTATAAAAATATAAAAACTGAGATTTTTAAAAGTATAAAACTGATTTTTAAAAGAGAAAAAAAAACTGAATTTAAAAAAAGTATAAAACTGATTTTTAAAAGAGAAAAAAAAACTGAATTTAAAAAAAGTATAAAACTGATTTTTAAAAGAGAAAAAAAACTGAATTTAAAAGAAGTATAAAACTGATTTTTAAAAGAGAAAAACTGAGATTTTTTTTAAAAAAGTATAGAAAAACTGAATTTTTAAAGTATATAAAACTGATTTTATCTTAAGGTTTAAAATAAGAAAAAGGTTTTAACTTTAATATAAGAAAAAGGTTTTAACTTTAATATAAGAAAAAGGTTTTAACTTGAAATAAGAAAAAGGTTTTAACTTTAATATAAGAAAAAGGTTTTAACTTGAAATAAGAAAAAGGTTTTAACTTTGAACTAAAAATTCGATTTTTATATATTGAACTTTGAACTAAAAATTCGATTTTTATATATTGAACTTTGAACTAAAAATTCGATTTTCATATATTGAACTTTGAACTAAAAATTCGATTTTTATATATTGAACTTTGAACTAAAAATTCGATTTTCATATATTGAACTTTGAACTAAAAATTCGATTTTTATATATTGAACTTTGAAATAAAAATTCGATTTTTATATATTGAATAGCGAACTAAAAATTCGATTTTTATATATTGAATAGCATAGTAAAAATTCAATTTTTACATATGTAGAGAATACGGGCAATGAAAGTGAAGAAAGGCGATAAAGACGAAGACTTCTGCAAAAGGAGAGTCAAGATGATTGGATAGCTATATGTGAGAATTTCTCACCTTTCTATTTCTTTTCTAGTTATATATTTATACTAGGATGCAGACGGTGCTTAGTAGCACCCGACACAACCGTCCACAGACCATGGACTTGTTTGTTTGACTGTTTGGTGATTGATTGCGATATGGGTTTGAATGTGGTTTGTGGTGTGAAAAATCGAATCGATAAATTGGTTAGGATTAGACGTGCGCCGTTATAAGGCGTAGGAGTAAGGCTAGGTTAGACCCTTACTCCAAATTTTGTGGTTTGCAAAATGAAATTGATTTGATTGATGAGTGAATGGCGTGGGCCTTCACTAGACCGGGGATAAGGCTAGGCCTTGTCCCGTTTCTAGTATCGTGCCGTTATGCCGCCGAAATTTTCTAAAATATGTTAGAAAAATAAAAATATCATTTTATAGAATAAATGAATTGAATAGAAATTAATAGATTGAAATAAAATGTTTTATCGTTAAAAATATAATTTTTAACGTGAAGTGAATAAAATAAAATATTCATTTATAAACCGGGCGGTTTGTTTATGTACACCTATTTGAATGACATTGATTGGGACGATAAATTTTACACATCGCCCAACAACACAAATAAAATAGGTGTTTGATTGTTTGAAACCCCACACGGGTGTTGGGATGAAATTTGAAGTTCACTCATCCTGATTGATTAAATATGTCGATCGATTGATTGACATGCTGTTGTAAGCGTTAGATATCTATATTTGATGCTTATACAGTGTAGTGCACTTTGGTTGATGGTTGATTATTTTCAATGTTATTATATACATGTGTTGTATGAAAATCCATATAATTAACTTTATATGGTAATTGATTGGGCCTCATTCCAATTTGAAAAATAAAGAATATTATAAAATAAAGGTTCATTTGTTGACAATACTCATCCATTGAGATTGGTCATGTGTTGAACGAAATATTTTGATAATAACAACTATTTTGAAAAAGAAATATTTGAAATAGAATATTTGAAAATAGAAATTTATGAAGCCGTGTTGATTAGATTGACGCCATTTTGACGTGAACGATATTTATATCGATTTTAACGATTTCGAAATGAATTGAATTGAAAACGATTTCGAAATGAATTGAATTGAAAACGATTTCGAAATGAATTGAATTGAAAACGATTTCGAAATGAATTGAATTGAAAACGATTTCGAAATGAATTGAATTGAAAACGATTTCGAATTAAATCGAAAGTGAATTGAAATGAATTCAAATTGAATTGAAATTTGAATTGAATAGAAATGAATTTTAAAACGAATTTATAAAGAAGAATTCAATTTTGATTTGAATTGAAAAGAAAGTTGAAATAGCTTTTGAAACGATTTTAGAACTATTTATATAATTCGTTTTAAATAGAAATCGACGAAATATATATTATATATATTATATATAATATAATGGCCTGAATAGAACGCGCCGCGCCGCGGCAGTTCGCGAATTTCAACCATTTATTTCAAACGGACGTTACGGGAGATCCGACCGTCGGATTCTCCTAAAACCGGAACCGTTGGGTTCGTATCGAAAAGAGCTTTCTAACGAATATTAGAAATTTGAAATCTAACGGTTGGATTTGGAATTATGTCCAAATCAAATTCGAAAAAGGTCGCTGTAAGTGCAGTTCGATGGCCGTTGATGGAAATCGACTGTACGGGCCTTGATAAAATTATTAAAAATAGCAATAATTTGTGTAAAATCATAAGAAATGATTTAGAAAGAATTGGGATGAAAAACTCCATATTTGAAAAGATAAAAATGGATTTTTATCGAAATGAACTAGTTTTGAACTAGAAATATAATTCTATTTATTTTTAAATAAATAAATTGAATTTAAAAAGGGTTTTAAAAATAACCAAAATTTCCAATGATTGCATTGGAGTGGATTTGAATCGAAATTGTCTTCGGAATATTTCGATGTTGGAATTTGTGATTATACGGATGTTGTTACGGAAATTTGAAAGATATATATTTATATCGCTACTTCCAATACGACATTTGTTAATCGTAGAATTTGATATTGAATATAAGCCGATATATTTTCTATTCAGAGCCTTATATTGAATATCGAATGTGATTTGGGTTTGTCGTGAATGGTGTCTTCACTAACACTGTTCTTGAACCCAGTTGAGAAAAGATTAAATCTTTTTATTTAGATTTAATGAAGTGTACCAATTAAATGATATTTAATTGGAATTGAATTGGTATTGATTTTTGGGTTTATCGTGAACAGTGTTTTAAATAACACTTGTTCTTTAACCCGATAATTAATGGAATGTAATTTGGGTTTGTCGTGAATGGTGTCTTCACTAACACTGTTCTTGAACCCAGTTGAGAAAAGATTAAATCTTTTTATTTAGATTTAATGAAGTGTACCAATTAAATGATATTTAATTGGAATTGAATTGGTATTGATTTTTGGGTTTATCGTGAACAGTGTTTTAAATAACACTTGTTCTTTAACCCGATAATTAATGGAATATGATTTTGGGTTTATCGTGAATCGTGTTTTAAATGACACTGATTCTTTAACCCAGATAATGATTAAAACTAAGTGGAGTTTTAATGAATCTTTAATTAGATTGAAAAGATCGAGAATGGAGTATCACCAGTTTTGCTCCAGGCGATAGTTAAATCTTTAATTAGATTTGAACGTGAAATTTAGAAACTAACTGTCGGTTAGCCAAGCAGAATGGTTTTCTGGATATTGATCTGATGTTGGTTTCGGCCTTCGGGGTTAATATTTGGGAAATTATTCTCTTGATTAATTTACGGTTAGTGACTAATGAATTGGAATGAGGCGTATGTTGTGTTTGTGTAACACTTATATAAAATATACGCGAGTTATTCGGAAAGACCGGGTTTATCCCATTCTGAATAACTGATACGACGATAAGTCGAAGATGAAGACGATGGTCGAAGACCGGAGGTCTTCACGTCGTTTGGGTGATAACTGATGATCTTGATTGGGCTGTACACCCAAGAAGATGGAAACAGTTAGTGATCGTCCAGACGTACTTGGAGATCGATGGATATGCGGGGTACTAGGTGCCTCCGGTTTCGTTCAGACCCAGGACGGACCTGTAAATGGACTGTGTGTCTGACATCGGATTTCATTCTGTGTGACTGATATCGGTTGCATAGGATGGTTTGCCTGTGTGGCATGCTAAGATGCAAATGATCAAGGCTTCTGTTGAAAAGCAAAGTCTTGTGGTGATGATCAAAGCACGGCCTTTGTGGCGTAGCTTTGTGTAACGTTTACCTCGCGTGTTTCACACCCGGTATGAACCAAAAACGGGAGACGGACCTCAGGGAGGACTTGCGTTTCTTTCTAGCTAGAAGTGGCGTCAGTGGTTTTACACGCCCTGACGAGTTTGACTTATGTGGTTGTTGCTGTTGCGAGGCGCCTCGGATTGATCGGTCGTTCTCGAACCGATGGAGCCATTCGTTGGCTCGTTTGCGCCCCAAAGGGCGGGGAAACGTAGTGTTCAGGCATTTTAATCCACATCGGTGGACCGGCCCTGTCGCTCCTAGGGTCACTCGAGCTCTGATCCTGAGACATGGTAGGCTAGATTGTCTCGAATCGGTTGAGGACTATCTTTTGCCTCGGTTCATAGATGGAAATCCAATTTCCAAATACGTGACATTTGCGGTTTTAGTTGTAATCCTATATATGGCGACATAGTGGGATGGGGCGCTTATGCCGCCTATGATTGATACTTATGATTTGAAGTTGTTTTATACACTATGCACTTATTATAGTATCAAATGATTTGTTTTAAACGTATCAAGCATTCTTTGGCTGTTATAAGGGAAAACCCTATCCTCGACTGCGTTGCATTGTGTGATGGGACCTGGGTCTTATAACAGCTTCATTTTTCTTTACTTAGCATTGCGCTGTTTGTTTTATGCACTGGTATTCTTGGGAGGAAACCCGTTCCGTGTTATACGGCGTGGTCCCTTGATTTACCTAACTTTAAAATAAAGATTAATAACTGTTTTTAGTTCTCACACCAGTCCCATGACTGACCTGGAGTTTATTGTTTTAACCTAAACTCTGGGTGCCCTTATTTTGACACGGGCAGCTAGTAGTTTTGGTTTTGCAGATTTATATTCACAGGATCCTGGTTTACTGCTGGAACGATATCCGGAAAGCTTTGTATCCGTATATCTCTTTCTAGTTGTGTATTGTATTATTTTTCCGCTGCTATGTATTTAAATGTAATTTAAATCTCTGATATTTCTGTGTAATATACATTTATACTCTGTATATTCTTGTAATCTGATGCATTGTTGTAATATACAATGAAATGTTCTTTTATATGCGTTCTGCTGTGGTTTGTTCTCGAACTATCCGTCGCTTTCCTTTACGGGGAAGTTACGGGTCTTCACACATACGCTCAATGCAATCGTGTTTCCTACGAAAGTGTGACCTATCTAGTTAGTTTTTCATTTCTTGTTTTACTCGAGGACGAATAAAAGATATGTGTGGGGGTATTTGATTGACATAGAAATATGTTTATTTTATGCTCTTATTTCTTATCTTTTGTATATGAATAAATATCACTTGGGTATTGTTTTGTTACTTTTACAGATATTCCAAACCAGCCCGCATGCAACCAGAAAAGTAGAGAAATAGAGATGAAATTGATATATATTTGCATTTTGAAGAATTGTAGATGAAGATCTCACATCTAGTTGCTGTTGGACAAGAAAAGGATTGATAAAAAGGCTTTGCACATCACAAATCAATGAAGAAGTGTCAAGGAGGCAAGAGGAAAAGAGAAAAGGCCCAAATTTGCTTTAATTATCTAAGGCCCATTTATGTTTCTCATTGTAAAGTGATGTAATGACCCGGCCCAGTTATCATTAGGGTTAGGGTTAGGGTTTGGCTATCTACCCTATATATACCCTTGTAGCCACCATCCTATGATATCGCTCATTCTATTCTTTTCTTCATTAATAAAACTCAATTTTCTTTTTATCTTATGCAATTTTCTATTTCTTAGCAATTAGTGTTGTCTACACGATTAGATTCGGTAGAACACTATTTGTATTTTGCATTTCTTTTCATTAGTGATTGACCATCTGATTAGATTCAGCGGTAATCCTAATTTTATTTCCTGTTGTTATTTATATTCTGCACTTTTATTTTCTGTATTTTAATCGCGTTCATAGGTTAAATTGGATTTGATTAGATTTGAATCTGATTCATAGTTTCATTGCTTTTCCATTGAAATTGTGATTTGATCGTCGGTTCAGTTAGATCTGTTCTGAATCAAATTACAGTTTTAATTTTGTTTTGTTTAATTTTCAAAATCAACCTCCAAAGTTTTGTCTAACTCGCCCAAGAGATTAGATAAATAATTTGATTTAATTCACCTCCCTGTGTTCGACCTGTATGCTACACACCTGTATGCTTGCAGAATTTAATTTAAATGTCGCGCTTTTCTAATTCATAGACTAGCGTCGATCAGTGTGCTGCCCCCCATTCCTCGAAATGAGGGGTTCGGGCCCCTTTTTCATTCTTGTCCTCAGTCGTGTGATGGGGTAGGAGCCCTTGGGTGGCATGTGTCACTGTGCCTTTATAATCTCTCGATCCTTCAACGGGGTAAGAGTTCTTGTGGTGCTAAGTCTCTAGCGCCTTTATACTCTCCTGATCCTTCAGCGGGTTAGACTTCGAACTCGGTTCTCAGTCTGCTCACCGATCCTTCAACGGGGCAGGAGTTCTGGGGGTGCTAAGTCTCTAGCGCCTTTATACTCTCCTGATCCTTCAGCGGGGTGGAGTGTTATCAAGGTGGTTTTATCGTGGTGCATCTTAACGCCTTGGGGATGTTATCTTCGCGTCCTTTATACTCTCTCCCTAATCTCGAGAGTTAGAGTGCAAGCTGTAGTGTGATTTACCTCGCTGCACCTTTTGGAGCTTTAGTTACCGTTAGCCTTTCGATCTAATAGATGGCGTTTTGAATTAGGTGTTTTGTAATCGCTGCATAGTTTAAAACAAACCACAAAATGGTAATGATTTATTTTAATTAAAATAAAAGAGCAGACAAGAAACAGTGCAGTAAAGGTAAATGACACGCGATTTTTTTATAGTGGTTCGGTCGAATCTTGACCTACGTCCACTTTATAATCTTTTGTTCAAGTGACTAGACTATTCTAGGAAAGTCGAGCCTTTTTACATGGTCCAAAAACAAAAGAGTAAAACCGACAATTTCATGTCAGATAAGGCCGCAAATGATGGGCATTCCACACTCTGGGGATTTCATCTCCATCCACGGTTGCTAGCTTGAAGGTTCCATTATCAAGCCTTCGTAAAATGGAGTACGGTCCTTCTCATTTCGGGCCCGTATGTACTGGGGGTGGAAAGATGCGCTTCAGAACCAAGTCTCCAGGTTCAAAGGTTCGAGCATGGACTTTCTTGTTGTAATACCAAGCAACCTATTGCTTGTGCCTCAAGGCGCGTAGATCGGCTTCATCCCTCTTTTCTTCAACGATATCCAGAGACTCAAGGAGAATCTCATTGTTGGTCATTGGGTCATAATAAGTGATTCGATGAGATGTTACTTCTAACTCGACCGGAATGACCGCTTCAGCTCCAAAAGCGAGGGAAAATGAGGTGTGACCCGTTGCCGACTTGTATGTTGTCTTGTAGGCCCATAGTGCCAATGGTAATTCATCAACCCACATGGATTTGGCCCGCTTCAACCTTTTCTTCAGAATAGATTTAATCATTTTGTTCGTCGCTTCGACCTGTCCGTTCGATTGCGGATGTGCCATAAAGGTATATATTTTCTCGATGTGATACCTCTGGAAAAAATTTCGAAACTCGTTGCTATCAAACTGGGTTCCATTATCGGTTATGATGACGTTTGGTATCCCAAATTGGCATATAATGTTCCTGACGACAAAGTTTATCACTCGCTTGGTTGTGATCGTGGTCAATGGCTCAGCCTCGACCCATTTGGTGAAGTAATCCACAGCCACTATAGCGAATTTTGCTCCACCCTTAGCTATGGGGAGGCTTCCAATAATATTGATTCCCCAAACAGCAAAGTGCCACGGGCTCATCATCGTCTTCAACTGGCTAGGAGGTGCCTTAGGGATCATGGAAAACTTCTGACACGCATCACAATGTCGCGCATACTTAGCTGCATCCTTGTTTATGGCAGGCCAGAAATAGCCGTATCGCAATATCTTCTTTGCCAATGTTTGCCCTCCAGTGTGGTCGCCACATCACCTTCGTGGACTTCTTTCGGTACACGCCTCACGTCGTCATGGGCGATGCACCGGAGGAGGGGCATCGAGAAACCTTGTCTGTATAGGACTTCGCCTTGCGACACATATCGGGAAGCCTTTCGGATAACTGCTTTCCTCTCGCTTTTCTTTGTTGGAAGCGTTCCATTTATCAAAAATTTCTTTAGAGGGGTCATCCACGACTTCCTCTCAGGTTCAATCTCTAGTACCGGATCAATTTCCATCTGATCTATACTAGGAGACTGTAGCACTTCAATCGGGACTAGCTCCGTATCTTCAGGATTATCAGTGCTAGCCATCTTCGCTAACTTGTCTGCCTTTTGATTCTCCGTTCGAGGAATATGAGATATGCTATGGTGATCAGAACCGCCTAGCAACTTCTTCACTCTTTCCAAATATGATATCAGCCTCGGAATTTTGGCCTGAAACTCTCCAGTGACCTGATTCACGACTATCTTGGAATCGCAAAAGACGTCCAGCTTCGTGATATCCAACTCCTTTGCGAGCTTTAGCCCAGCAATTAGTTCTTCGTACTCAGAGTCGTTATTAGTGGCGTGGAACTCCAATCTAAGAGCGTAGTATATTAGCCATTTCTCTGGGGTTTCAAGCGCCACTCCGGCACCAGATCGTCTGTCGTTCTGAGCTCCATCAGTGTACAATTTCCAGGCACTGGGGTCAGGGAGTAGTTTTGGTGGGTCTGCTTCTTCACTTACTACATCATATTCTGGAATGGTAAACTTTGCTATGAAGTCTGCAAGTACTTTCCCCTTATCATCGTCGGGGATGGAAGTTCAAGTCGAACTGACTTAATTCAATATTCCACTTAAGCAGTCTTCCTGATGCTTCTGGCCTTTGCAGACTTGTTTGAGAGGGTGGTCGGTGTACACAGTAATGGGATGAGAGTGGAAGTAGTGGTGAAGTTTTCTAGATGCGATTAGTAAGCTATACACAAGCTTTTCTATTTTTGGATAATTCCGCTCTGCGGCTGCTAATTTCTTACTCACATAGTACACCGATCGTTGCACCTTATCTTCCTCTCTTACCAAAGCCGAACTGATCGCGTGGGAAGACACTTCCAAGTACACAAACAAATCCTCTTGATCCACAGGCTTAGACAGTATCGGTGGTCTTTCCAGATGATTCAACAAATTTTGGAATGCTTCTATACAATCAGGAGTCCATTTAAAGTTGTGCTTGCCTCGGTTTATCAGCTCGAAAAAGGGGATACATTTATCTGTAGCTTTGGAGATAAATCTGCTCAGCGCTACCACTTTTCCAACAAGGCTTTGCACATCTTTAATCTGCTTTGGTTCTTGAATATTTCAGATTACTGTAATTTCATCTGGATTGATTTCAATTCCACGTGAGCTGACGATGAACCCTAAGAATTTTCCGGATGCTACCCTAAATGAGAATTTCTATGGATTTAGCTTTATCCCGTATTTCCGGAGAATCTCAAACATCTCTGCTAAATCGGCAGTATGGTCGGATGATTGTCTGGACTTTACCAACATGTCGTCGACGTATACCTCCATCGTTTTCCCGATTTGGTTGTAGAACATCCTATTCACCAATCGCTAATACATAGCATCGGCATTCTTCAGACAAAAAAGGCATCACTACGTAGCAGTATAATCCCAGATCGTTAATGAAGCTGGTATGCTCTTGTTCCGGGACGTGCATAGGGATTTGGTTGTACCCTCAGTAGGCATCCATAAAAGAAAGAAGCTATGCCCCGCCATCGAATCTACGAGATAATCGATTCTAGGTAACGGAAAGCTATCCTTTGGGCATGCTTTGTTTAGATCTGAGAAGTCAATGCATGTGCGCCAATTTTCATTGGCCTTCTTCACCGAAACCGGGTTGGAAATACAATCAGGGTATGTAGAATCTTTAATAAACCCATTACTTCTTAGCATTTCGACTTCTTCCTTCAAGGCAGCAGACCTCTCTGGGCCAAGCATTCGCCTTTTCTGTTTGCTAGGAGGATGTTTCGGGTTGATGCTTAATGAATGACTCATAATCGAGGGAGATATTCCACACATGTCCGCATGGGTCCAGGCGAATACGTCCAAGTTAGCTTTCAAGAAGTTCGTTAATTCTTTGGCTCGAACAGGATCCAACTGGGATCAAATCTTCAGGACCTTCCCTGGGTCGCTATCATCGATTGGTACATCCACAATTGCTTCATTGGGAGTCACCATTCTTCCCCCAGGCTCTTCATCCTCTCTGGGATCTATATCCTCGGGCAACTCTATGGGCGACCCTCCCAGAGTTACTTTCTTTAGTTTCTATGATGTTTCCTCACTTGGATGGGAAGAAGCGCCCTTTGTTTCCACATCTCTTCCTTTGCGGAGCAACTTCAGCTCCACTATGTAGCATGCTCGTGCAACAACTTGATCTCCTCTAACTATACCTACACCGGCATCCGTTGGGAACTTCAACAATAAGCATCAGGGTGCGATATACACCCTGAATTTGGCTAGGGCCGACTGACCCAAAAAGGCATTGTACGGCAAGTCAATATCCAGAACCACAAATGGGAGGATCCTCACTCTCTGGCGTTCTCCTTCCCCAAGGGTTACTGACAATTCCACATATCCTATCGGAGCGGTCGAGGCTCCATTAAATCCACGTATCCAACTCTCGCATGGTTTCAAATCCTTCGGCTTGAGTTTCATTTGGTCGAATGTTTTCTTAAACCAAATGTTAACCGAACTTCCATTGTCCACTAGAACTTTATGGACTATAGCCAGGCCGATGGTAACGGTGATTACTAATGGGTCTTCAGTTAGGGAGTGGACTCTAATACTTTCTCGATCGCGAAATATAACGTCATCAGGCATCGTCTTCTGTTGCTTAATCGGGGCATTATCCTCGAGATTGCTACATTCCCCTTCTTCAAGATGCTGTTTTGTCACGTTCACGTACTGATCCATAGCTCTGAAACTGTGCCCTTCCAGATGAATCCCACCAATTATGGTATTGATAACGATATTTTTCCTTTTTGCTGAGCCGTTGGTTTGGCAGCAGGCTAGCTTTGGTTCGGGGCTTGTGCGGCTTGCCCCTGTCCCTAGGAGTCACCTTATATTCATCAAGCTTTCCTTCTCGGAGTAGCTTTTCAAACCCATCTCTCAGATGACGACATTCATTTGTGGTGTGACCATGAGTTTGGTGAAAAAGGAAAAATTTCCCAGTCTCACGTTCCTTCTCCGTCGAATCTCTTAGAGGAGGCCTCTTATACTGGAGAACATTGTACATATCCAGAAAGATATTTTCCAGAGTATCGTTTAATGGTGTAAAACTCTCAAATGGCCTAGGCCTGGATCTTCTCTAAGAGTTATTTCCTCGGTTTCTCTTTCGATTATTGTTATTATCATTCCCCGATTAGCGACCGTTGCCTTGATTTTTGTTCCCGACATTGACTTCAACTTTTATTGAGCTATCTCCTGTCTGCTTGATGGCCACATTACTTTGGATATCCTCCTTATTAGTAGCCTTCCTCTTTCGGTTGGCATAAATTTCCTCTCGACGCAAGCGGATGTTGGCCTTTTCATAAAATATTTCTCTAGTTAACAGTGGTTTGCCGGCCAGGTATCTTCCAAACTCAGTATCCTTATCCACTCCGTCAATCAAAGCCATCAAAACAATTTGTTCATGGGGTCTCTAATCTCCATGACTGCTAAATTGAAGCGATCTAGATAGGACCTTAAAGATTCGTCCGGACGTTGCTTAATGAGGGATAACTCAATGACATATTTAGATCTCTGGGTATGTAGCCGGAACTGATTTACAAACTGTTCACTTAATTCCCTAAAACTGGAGATCGATCGCACTGGCAAACGGGTGAACCACATTAACAATGTATCCTCCAGGAATATCGGGAATGTCTTACACTTCACAGCGTCGGAACCGGCAGCTACATTCATATACCATGAATATCTCATCAAGTGCTGGACTGGATCAGCCCTTCCCGCATAACGGTTCATAGTGGCATGTTAAATTTCCTTGGGAATCAAACCTCTAAAATATCATTGGTAAAGGGCGAATGACTGCGGCCAATACCCCAATCTTCGGTTCTTTGTCCGCGACTTTCCACCATCACTTGACTAATCACGGCTTCGACATCTTCATGGGTCAGGGTGGACTCGGGGTCAGCACTTCTTGCCCTGCGAGCCTCCCCATCATTTCTTTGACGTGTTGCTGCAAGGTCTGAGTCCTGAGAAGAACTCCCCTGCCCCCTATTGCCGCGATCAGTCATGCGGCGAGCAAGAGGAATGGGTCGATTTTGAGCAGGATCAACAACGTCTCCATTCCTAGGCGGTAGGACGGGCTCATTTAAGTTACGATTATTGGTTTCCTGATTAAGCGCCTCTATATTCTCAGCCCTTTCCAATGGATGACATCACCGGTTTCTGCGAGGTTCTTCAGACAGGATGTGTGTTCCGGGGATAAAGGGTGAGCTGGAGGTGGAAAAACCTGCCTTTGAATATCGTTAATGCGTCTGCATAGGGCAGTAATATTCTAACGCAGCAACGTGCTCTCCTGCATTTGAGCGGCCAATTCATCAGTTTGCCTGTCCAATGCTTCAAGTATGCGAGCTAGATGTCCTTCGGTAACTGGAGCAGAAGGGTCGAACTGGTTATCTTCATCTTCTTTTATACGCACGGAACTCGAACCAGGTTGAGCAGAAGTACCAGCACGAGCAGAACGAGCCATAATTTCCTTCTCAGGTCGGGTAGTAGTCTGATTGTCACGTCGAATCGTGGTCCCCCTAGGCTGTTGGCTCGTGGTTCCCTCTTGGCGTCGGTTCGTGGTGGTCCCCTGGGTTCGGATCGTGGGAGTATTAGCTGAAAGGAGGGTGGAGTTATCTTGGGATCGGGTCATTATGCCTTCAACTGCACGGTTCGTGGCACCCGCTCCAGTTCGGACCATTCCTCCATCTCCACGATCGGAGGACTCCAGTTCAACCGCGACCTGCTCCTGCATGTTGTCTTCACGAGCTTCGTTTGTAGCTTCGTCGGCCTGCAAAATTCGTACTTCCTTAGACTTCTTTCCAGCCATAATACTTTGGATTTGCTGGAATCTTCAAAAATTGAAACAATGAAGTTGTGGACTGTTATCTTCGAACTTGACTATCCAAACAATAGAACAACAATCTAAAACGTTGAGACTTATCTGAACTTAACTATTCAAAAATTGAAAGCACAAAAAATGTTAGATCCAAAAGTGGCACTAACACCCAAATTATCTGAATTGGCAGAAATCTACATCTAGAAATGCAAGAAAACACAAAAAACACACAAGATTTATAGTGGTTCGGCGTTAACGAGCCTACATCCACTTTATATCTAAGATTATACGTTAAATTCAAGTACAATCAATAATCTCTCTCAATCTAACTTTTGTAATGTTGGTTCATTCAATGATTTCGAATTAATACTGATTAGGAACAATGAAGAGACAGTAATGGTGCAGATCACACTTAAAACTGCCAAAAGATCCTGAAAAATGCCAAATCTGGGGCTATTTATAGGTGATATCTGTAGACGGATCGTGATCACACGTGGCGCAAATCCCGAGGATCTCAGACTGATTCGTAGCTTGATGGAGCAATGGTCAATATGACGGTTGTAGACAGGTGTCGTGAGATCCAAGCCTTTCGGATCGTGGAAGACCAAGTCGCTACTCTCGCTCTTTGGCCTCTGGAGTTGGATTGTGGGAATGGTTCAAATGTGGGTACATTGGATCGCCATAAGAGTGTCACGAGCTGGGTCGTTGCAGTCGCTCCACGATCCGCAGAGAGCGGGGGATCACGAACCAAAATTGAATAGGAAAGCAGGACCAGATCAAGATAACTTCTCAAACGATACTTCACATTGGACTTTTACATGTGTCTAAGTGGTTGGGTTCAAAAGCTAACTAACAGTATCTATTTTGAAATTTAATTGGAATATTTTGTTTAAATTAAGATTTGAAATATATTATCTTAGTTTTTATGAATTTAAGAAAATTTGATTTATGGAAAGGATATAATAAGGTTTAATAAATTAGATTTGTTGTTTAAGATAATATTATTTTCAAAAGTTTATAAGGTTATTTTGATTTATTAAATTGATATTGATATTTAATTTACATTTTAAATATAAATCAATATTTCATATACTTAAACTTTGAATTTATTAGTTAAAAACTTAACAAACTTAATGAATGGTTTTAATAAAATGTAAAATTAGATTTGTTGTTTTAAAAGTTAATATATATATAAGAAGTTGATTAAGGATTTTAAGGTTTGAATTTTAATTTTGTTCAAATTAATTGAATGGAATTAATTTTTAGTAAAGCCAACTGATTTTTAGAGTGGTCTGTAACACTTCTCATTATAACAAACAATGAGTACAAAATATAACAGGAGATTGGTAGATTGTCTATCTACTATAGACATTTCTATCCTTAACTACAGTTGAATTGTAATCTAACACCGCATAGGGTGTGATCGGTTATAAAATAGCTAAGAGCAGAAATAAATTAATCCATCATACATCATAAGCTCGAAACAAAGTTACATAAACGCAAAACCCATACATGTTGATTCACGAGAATTTCGATTAATGACAACGAAGAGAAGAGCAATGGAAATCATGTCATGAAGCTAAGTTTATATATATATATATATATATATACTATGTCCTGTTAGATTCGTGTTAAAATCTATCCTCAAAGTATAAGACGATTGCATGAATTTTTAGTCTTATATATATATATGTATGTATGTGTGTGTGTGTGTGTGTGTGTGCGCACGCGCGCTCTATAAACCGGCTGATACTGGACTAGTTCTGTAACCAGTCGACTGGTTACAGACTAGAAGTCCAGTAACGGCTAGTTCCTGAGCATATTTATATATATATATATATATATATATATGAATCTCATTCTTAACTAGTCGAATAGTGACTTTTCTACCAGTCGACTGGTCAAAGATTAACAGTCATTTTTATGAAGAGTTACCTTCTTTCACGAAGAGATTCTTCTTCAATTATGAACAAAAACCGATGTAACTCTTTGTTGATACTTCTCATGAAAGAATGCTACTCTTCTATAATTATATAAGTACTACAAACATGTTTTCCAAATCACTGATTCTCACATATTCTCTCTAACTTCTATACTCATTGCATTCTAAAGATCTCTTAAATTCAAGTTACTTGTTGAATCTTTGATATTATTTCAAATCTCTTGATTCAACAAGCAACATACTTTCTTCAATCTTCACATACAATTAAAATACTTGAGGATACTATTATAAGAAGGGTGTACTTCATCGTGACTATTCCGTGTTGATTAGAGAGCACATTCAAAAGTCAAAACACTTGTAAATTGTGAAGTCCTATGTGGGTCACTACAAGAAAAACAGCATATAACGATGGCAGTATCCGCTTCTAACCCATCGCTAAATTGGAATTAGCGACGGATTTCTTGTATAACACAGTGGTCGGTAAAAACCATAACGGTAATTGTATCAGATTTAGCGATGGAATATAGCACGAGTTTTCCGACAGTTTTACGTCATTTTACTATTTTTATAATAAAAACATAATTTTATTTATTAATTTATTTCTATTTATTTACCGAGTATTTACTAACGGATAAGTAATTTATAATAATTTATTATTTATACAAAAATGTTGGTAAAGCCTAGCTAATTAGCAAGGGATTAGCAACAAAATATTTTTTGGATCAAACATTTTATGTAGGTAATCCATCGCTATTCCCTTTCTATTCTACCAATAAACATTCTTTCATGTTTCTTGCTTATAGCTTTACCAATTACTATCGTTCTACTATCAATAATAAAATAAATAGCATAACCCAACAAAAATAAATAAATAATGCAATTATGAAAACAATACACAAATTTATTACTATTTAACACAAAATAGTACAATATAATACACGTCATTGACAATCAATTCAACACATATACAATTGTACTCTCAACTGTTAAAAAACCAAAATAAATTATATACTCACATCATTTATAAAGTCTCTTGACAAATATAAAAGATATGTGCCTCTAAGTACATTTTTTCTCTCTCTCAACACGACCATACCTGAAACATTGTTTCTATGGACCATCGCCTACAAACCATACCTGAAGCAACAAATATAAAAATTTGTTTGCTAATCATTAAAACAACAAAGGCAATGCAGTTGTTTGTTTAAAAAAAAAATCAACTTTAACCACGGTCTAGTACATCTGAGCTTTACCAATATCCAATTTCAATTACATAATGATACTCCATCCTATCATATCTGAAATAACTAATAGTTTGCTACTCATAAAAACAAATAAGGTAGGAGCAGTAGGCTATAAATATAGCCAAGTTTAACTTTAAATATCATATGACATGGGAAAAAACACATTGTTGTGCGATAATAGTTTCTACAAACCCACACTATAAAGCATCAATAGCATATAAAATGGTAATGCAACATCACTTGGAGTGCAGGGATAGGTTAAATCATAGTTTTAAAACTTATTAAGATACGCTATATATTTTATGAAGTGGAAATTGTAAAGGTACATGCAATGCTTACCCGGTGAGAAAGAAGATCCGCAAGGATTAGACATGCACTTATGTATGGTTGTTTGAATATTGCTTTATTATCTTTGCACCTAATGTTGTGGTTCAGATCTGTAACAGAATTGTAATCATTAGCTACGTATACAAAGTAGTGACGGTTCAGTGGTTTCTTGCATTACTTAAATTAGTTGAGCTAGGCCTGTTTAAGGGTCATGAAAAACTTCTACTGATCATTCACAGACCCAATCAGGTAGAGAGAAAAATGAAAAACCCAAATAGGGACATGTCACCCGAATGGCTCATTAAACATTTGGTAATTGAACACAAATTTTGTGATGTATTTTAGTTAAAAGAAAGTTTTAGTAAATATGAGAGAATGCATTTTCGGCTCATCTAAACATTATAAAATTACTTTAACATTACCATTCAAGACAATCAAACCAACTTATTTACTTGAACTGATTTGTAGAAATATGTTTAACATAAATTTGGTAAATAAACCTTATATCTATAGACTAAATAAAACATAAATGAACTAGGTCATGAAAGTTACAAACAAAAGAAGGAAAAAAGATAACTCACTGTCTGTTAGCGCCTTGAAATTTTCTAGTATTGTTGGATGGAAAGTTACAACTGAAAAGGAATTGAGAAATATGTAAACCATATGCTACGAATCCATAACTAGAATATGCTGCCAAAGATATAGCAACTTCAATCTCTAATCTCTAAGTCTCTGCTCAAAGGTAAACAAATATAAGTTACCTGAACCGAAATGAAATATATATGGTGTATTACACTATTACTACAACAGAAAACATTGTCACAATTAATTTTATTCCAAGGAATTATTACTAAATAAAAACATTCTCATAAGTATTTTATTTTGAACATTTTGTATTACTTAAATAGAGGACTGTTGATATTAATTGTCAAGAGTTGAATCATTTTTGGTGGCATTCATTTATTGTTTCTCTTTTTACCCCATAAAACTCCATATTGGATACACATGGAAAATTTGCGCGAAAATACTTTTTTTCCTCCAGCATCCATTATTTCATATGATACACATACGTGCTATATATCATATACTTATAGTAATCCCATATCACACAATGCAACGCAACGCAAAAATAATACTTTTATTAAAAGTTAATATATATAAGAAGTTGATTAAGGATTTTAAGGTTTTAATTGTAATTTTGTTTAAATTAATTGAATGGAATTATTTTTTAGCAAACCCTACCGATTTTTAGAGTTATCTGTAACACTTCTTATTATAACAAACAATGAGTACAAAATATAACAGGAGATTGGTAGATTGCATGTCTACCACAGACATTTCTATCCTTAACTATAGTTGAATTGTAATCTAACACCGCGTAGGGTGTGATCAGTTATAAAATAGCTAAGAGAAGAAATAAATTAATCCATCATACATCATAAGCTCGAAACAAAGTTACATAAACTCAGAACCCATACATGTTGATTCACGAGAATTTCGATTAATGGCAACGAAGAAAAGAGCAATGGAAATCATGTCAAGAAGCTAGGTTTATATATATATATATACATATATATATAGAGAGAGAGAGAGTCGTGTTAGGTTTATGTTAAAGTATATCCTCAAAGTATAACACCCCCTACGAATTTTTAGTATTATATATATATATGTGTGTGTGTGTGTGTGTGTGTGCTCTCTATAAACGACTGATACTGGAATGGTTCTATAACCAGTCGATTGGTCACAGACAAGAAGTCCAGTAACAGCTTGTTCCTGAGCATATTTATTATTATTATTATATATATATATATATATATATATATATGAATTTCATTCTTAACCAGTCGACTAGTGACTTTTCTACCAGTCGACTGATCAGAGATTAACAGTCATTTTTATGAAGAGTCACCTTCTTTCGTGAAGAGATTCTTCTTCAGTTATGAACAGAAATGGATGCAACTCTTTGCTGAAACTTCTCATGAAAGAATGCTACTCTTCTATAATTATTTAAGTACTACAAACATGATTTCCGAATCACCAATTCTCACATATTCTCTCTAATTTCTGATTTGCACTTCTATACTCATTGCATTCTAAATCTCTCTAAAATTCAAGTTACTTGTTGAATCTTTGATATTATTTCAAATCTCTTGATTCAACAAGCAACATACTTCCTTCAATCTTCACATACACTTCAAATACTTGAGGATTAGATCATAAGAAGGGTGTACTTCATCGTGACTATTCCGTGTTGATTAGAGAACACATTCAAAAGTCAAAACACTTGTAAATTGTGAAGTCCTGTATGGGTGCCCAGGCGTGGACATCCTTGTTGGTGCTCGGGTGTATTGAGACCTATTCCTTTCGGGTTAAGAGAGGGCATGATAGTGAATTCCGAAGAGGAGCTTCGGGATTGGATGTAGGGCGGGAAGTCCAAACCAGTATAAAAATCCTGGTGTCTTTTACTTACTGCATTTTAATTTGTTATATATCTATACAGCTTACATTTACCAGCGTAACTATTGTAGTTTACTAGTTATTTTATCGTATGCCATTCCGCTATATTCATATAAAGATTCTGCTTAAGTCATACACATCGACTTTTTTAATTGGTATTAGAGCAAGGCCATCATTTAACAGTAAAATAGTTATCTGATACATAGTTAATATGGATAATAACACTAGTACTAGCACTAATATTGGATATACTGAAAGCCAATCTATTGCAAGACCACACTTTTCTAATGACATGAATTATTGCTATTGGGCTACACGAATGAGAATATATGGAAGCTAATAGTTTTGATGCTTGGAACATTGCATAAAAAGAGTATACACAACTCACTGCTCTATATACGGAATGGTTTGCAAATGAAAAAGCAGAGGCTACCACCAATGCTAAATCTATGAATATGTTGCATTATTCCTTAGATAGAAACGAGTTTAACCGGGTTTGTTTGTGCAACACAGCATATGAAATCTGGAGAACACTCAAACTAACTCATGATGGAACAAGCAAGGTCAAACAAAGCATGATATCCATGCTTAAAAACCAATTTCAAAATGAATGAGAATGAGTCTATAAATGACATGTACTCACGATTTCAAAATATTTATCATTCTCTATTAGGATTAGGAGAAAAATACTCTGATTTTGATATAGTCTAAAAAATATTAAACTCTTAACGGATGAGTGGGAAAGAAAGGTGTTAGCTATTGAAGAGGCTAATGATCTTTCTACCATAAAACCCGAAGAGTTAATCGGTAATTTTAAGGCTGTTACGGTAACGATAAATTTACCATTACTAGTCTATCGGTAACCATTTTTGATTGAAATCGGTATACCAGTTAAAACGGTATGATAATGGTAAATTTACCATTTTTAACTGTAAATTATTGGTAATGTTTCTTCAATACCAGCGGTAACAGTAATTTTACCAGTTAATTCAAAACATAAGTATACCCATCTGATATGCTTTATTATATGCACGTAGAACTAGATAAATGATTATATTTAGTTCAATAATCAGATGAAATAATTCCAAATACCTTACTTTCTTTTTCATTTATGTTTTTTGTAAACTAACACTACATATAATATAATAAATATGCATCATGTACAAAAAATTTGTTAAGATATAAACTTTGATGGACAAACGATAATTTACCATACTAGTGTAACGGTTACCAGATTATCGGTATACCAGTCACCGGTATAACAGTTGATCGGTAACGGTAACAGTAAGCAATTCTGGCTTACCAGTAAAAATGGTATGGTAACAGTATTTGTCAAACGGTAATGGTAACCATTACCATAACAGCCCTAGGTAATCTCATGTCCGATGAAGTTAATTTGCAGGCAAAGAAAGCACTTGTACATGACAAGAAATTTTTAGCTTTCCATGCTGAGAAAGAAGATTCAGATGAAGAAGATATTGCTTTTGTAGCAAAGAATTTCAGAAAATTTCTAAAATATAGAAAAGGCCAAAGCAAGAATATGAAAAAGAATTCATCAAAAGAGCCAGACCCTGTAACAACCTAGAAAATCAGAACCAATTTAAAAAATTTTTTTTGGCAATTTTAATGAATTTTGAATATTTAAAATTAATTATTCTAAATAATAACGACGAGAAATTTATTTTTAATAGAATTAGAATGTATATATTTATTTGAATCGACGTTAGAATCTAAATATTTATTTTTAATTATAAAAGGAATCGAAAATGGAGCGGTTGTTTAAAAATTCGATTTCAAATTTCAAATGAATGTACAAGATTCAAAATAAACCGGATTTTAGCGAAACCAAAAATATTAGAATCTATTTGAAAATATCTTTCCAAAGAATCCAAAAAATTGAAATCTCATAGCGGGAATAAAAAGTTATGTCTAATTGAAAATTCAGAATAGTAGCTATGGAAAATATAGCCCTTAAAAAATGAAATTTTTGCAAACGACCTCCGATTTCAACGAAACCACTTTTGTTGGATCTGGGATGTCAATTTATTGCTAGATTCCAATTTTCATAATTTTCTGAGTCAATATGTGAGCGCGGCAAAGGAAAACGTGTTTTGTCAGTTTCAGTCAATTTGGATCAACCAGAAAATGGCCATTTTTCAAACGGTCCCCAAATTTAACGAAATTAGTTTTTTTAGGACCATATCGTCAATACAAAGCTAGAAATAATTTTTTTGGAATTTTTAATTCCGTATGTGGCCCCGGTAAATTGAAATATACTTTTAAAATTGAATATATAGATTTATATTTTAATTTTGATGAGAACTGATCGAAACGATCAAACTGGCTTACGATACATTTCCCATTGTGTTTGGAATAGGGGTAATTAGCTAAGGGCGATAATCGTTGGGTCTCGTTTGGTGTTCAAATAGAAAGTCAACCTTTTGGAATAAAAATAGAATAAAATAATTATATATATACATGTTTATACTTATACCCTCACTGTTCTCATTATCCCCAATCCCTAAAAATCGTTTCCTCGATTCAGAGAAAACCGCACCATCCCATCGCGCCTCCTCCATCACCAAACGTGGGAGGCCGGCCACCCCACGTCGCCATTCCACTCTCCTCCGTCCCCCTTTGTCGTTGCCTCTCCCTCCTCCTTCGATGAAAACCGCACAGCACCAAACGCCGTCGCCCCAGCCCCGAGCGGCCATCGCCTGACCCCCTTGATCGTCGCTGCGCCTCCTCAACCCCCCTGACCCCCTGTGCCATCATCAAACACTCCCCTCTCTCGTTGAAAACAAAGTAAGTTTTTTATTATTTAATTTGTTTATTTATTTTTTATATACAAAGTATAGATCTGATTTTATATGAATAACCAAGTATAGATCTGATTTTATTTATGAATAAAAACTGAAAAGATTATATTTTTATCATGAAGAAAGATGAGATGTTTTTGTTTGTGTAAAGATATGATTTTTTTTATATGCATAACAACCATATAAAAATGTGATTTTTATTCATATGAAGTAGAGATAAAAATGTGATTTTTATTCATATGAAGTAGAGATAAAAATGTGATTTTTATCATGTATGTAGCAAAGTAAGAATAAGATTTTCATTTGTTTGAATGACATAAAAAGATTTGATTTTTAATAGAAGAAAAATTAGATTTTTCATTATAGAAAAATTAGATTTTCATTTTGAAAGTAATGATATAAAAATTCGATTTTTACATATATGAAGTAGCGATAAAAAAATTCGATTTTTACATATATGAAGTAACGAAAAAAAATCGATTTTATACATATATGAAATAATGATAAAAAATTCGATTTTTACATATAAGAAGTAACGATAAAAAAATCGATTTTTACATATATGAAGTAGCGATAAAAAATTCGATTTTTATATATATGAAGTAGAAATAAAAATATGATTTTTATTTATTGGAATGAAGTGATTAAATATGATTTTTATGTATGAACAACGTGAAAGGGATGCGTTGGAATTTTGAACAAATCCAAACAGTTCAGAAAGAAAGACTGACGAAGTGGAACCCAAAGGTGAGAACTTCTCACTTTTATTTTATTTTCTAGTTAAAACATATACTAAGATGCAGACGGTGCTTAGCAGCACCCAACACCCGTCGCCCACAGACCACGGATGACTTGTTTGTTAGTTTGATTTTGTTGAAAGTTGACTGTGTGATGTAGAATGGAATAAAATATTTTATAGTTAAAAATATAATTTTTAACGTGTACATGAATAAAATAAATATTCATAAACAAATCAGACGATTTGTCTATGTACACTGATTTGACTGATATTGATTGGGACAATAAATTTTTCACATCGCCCAATTGCACAAATAAAATTCGTTATTTGTTGATTGAAACCCCATACGGGTGTTGGGATGAAATTTGACGTACACTAATCCCAGTTGTTTAGTTGTATGTCAATCGATAGGTTGATAGACTGTTGTATGCGTTAAATATTTATATTTGATGCTTATGCAGTGTAGAACGCACTCTGGATGATCGTTGACTGTGTTTGATTGTTGTTGTATACATGTGTTGTATGAAATCCATATAAATCAAATTATATGGTAATTGACTGTATCTGATTCCAATTCCGAAAGAATGAATATTTTAAAATAATGAATATTTTAAAATAATATTCAGTAATAGATCAAAATATGATACTGATGTTCGATTTGGGATGGACACGAATAGGGCTGTTACGGTAACGGTAAATTTACCATTACCAGTCTATCAGCAACCTTTTTTGATTGAAATCGGTATACCAGTTAAAAACGGTATGGTAACGGTAAATTTACCATTTTTAACTGTAAATTATTGGTAATATTTCTTCAATACCAGTGGTAACGGTAATTTTACCAGTTAATTCAAAACAGAAGTATACCCATTTGATATGCTTTATTATATGCACGTAGAACCAAATAAATGATTATATTTAGTTCAATAATCAGACGAAATAATTCCAAATACCCTTACTTTCTTTTTCATTTATGTTTTTTGTAAAGTAAAACTACATATAATATAATAAAGATGCATCATGTACAAAAAAATTGTTAAGTTATAAACTTTGATGGACAAACGGTAATTTACCATTACCAGTGTAACGGTTACCAGATTATCGGTATACCGGTTGATCGGCAACGGTAACAATAAGCAATTCTGGCTTACCAGTAAAAACGGTACGGTAACGGTATTTGTCAAACGGTAACGGTAACCGTTACCATAACAGCCCTAGACACAGATATATTTAAATATATATAGCCTTGTTGACTAAATAACGCCATTTTGACGTCAACGATATTTATATCGATTTTATTGATTTTTATAATGAATATCGGAAAGGAATTGATTTCAAAATATAATATTTTGAAAATATTATCATTTATATATTAATGATATGGAATATCCAATTTTGATTTAAAATTGAATATGAAGTTGAAACTGTTTTGAAAACGAGTTTAAAACGATTTATAAAATATGTTTTAAATGGAAATCGACGAAATATATATTATATTATATATATATATATAATATAATGGCCTGAATAGAATGCACCGCGCTGCGGTAGTTCGCGAATTTCGACCATTCGAATGGACATTACGGGAGATCCGACCGTCGGATTCTCCTAAAACTGGAACCGTTGGGTTCGTATCGAAAATAGCTTTCTAAAGAATACAACAAATTAGAAATCCAATGGTTGGATTTGGAATTATGTCCAAATCAAATTTGGAAAAAGGTCGCTGTAAGTGCAGTTCGTTGCCGTTTAGGGAAATCGACTGTACGGGCTTTGATAAAATTATTAAAAATATCAATAATTAGTGTAAAATCATAAGAAATGATTTGGAAAGAATTGGGATGAAAATTTCCATTTTTGAAAGGATAAAAATATATTTTTATCGAAATGAACTAGTTATGAACTAGAATTATGAAATCATATATTTTTAAATAATTAAATTGGATTTGAAATGGTTTAAAAATAACCAGAATTTCCAATATATGAATTGGAATGGATTTGAATCAAAATTATCTTTGGAATATTTTGATATTGGATTCTGTGATTAAACGGATATTGTGGAGGAATTTGGAAGATATATATATATCGTTTGTTGATTTCAGAATCTGATATTGAATATAAGCCGATATATTTTCTATTCAGAGCCTTATATTTAATATCAAATGTGATTTTGGGTTTGTCGTGAACGGTGTCTTCATTAACACTATTCTTGGACTCAGTTTAGAAAAGATTAAATCTTTTTATTTGGATTTAATGAAGTATACTAATTAATTAATATTTAAATGGAATTGAATTGAAATTGGTTTATGGGTTTATCATGAACGTTTTTTTAAATAACACTTGTTCTTTAACCCGATTAACAATGGAATGAGATTTTGGTTGTCGTGAATGGTATCTTTAATAATACTGTTCTTAGACCCAATGAAGTTAAGAAAATCAGAAACTAACTGGAGATTAGTTAAGTTGAATGATTTCCTGGGTATTGATCTGATGTTCGTTTCGGCCTTCGGGGTTAATACTTAGGGAATTGTTCACTTGCTAATTTACGGTTAAAGGATGACGAAAAGGAATGTGATTTTGGGTTTATCGTGAACCGTGTTTTAAAGGACATTAGTTCTTTAACCTAGTTAAAGATAGGATATGATTTCCCAAGTTGAACAATCATTGATATTGATTTTTGGGAAGATTAAAACCAGGTGGAGTTTTAATGAATCTTTAATTAGACTGAAATGATCAAGAATGGAGTATCGCCAGTTTTGCTCCAGGCGATAGTTAAATCTTTAATTAGATTTGAACGTGAAATGGTAATTGAATTTACTGATAACACCATGGTGTTAGATATGAAGTATTACTAGTTTTACTTCATAGGATGAATAGTTTGGGATTGGTAAATTTAGACAAATGATTACTTTGGTAAGGTTCGTTAATCCCGACTAGTTTGGATAAACCATAATTTGGTTTGAATTGATATTCAAAGGAAGATTAAAGAATAAATTTACAGAATTTATCTTTGATAAAATTAATGGGAACCTTTCCCATAGTAAAAGAATATTTGAATAAAGGAATATTCTGGATTGGAATGAGGTGTATGTTGTGTTTATATAACACTTGTTTATTATATACGCGAGTTATTCAGAATGACCAGGTTTATCCCATTCTGAATAACTGATTCAACGATATGTCTAGGATGAAGACGGTGGTTGGAGACCATAGGTCTTCACATCGTTTGGATGATTACTGATGTCTTGATTGGGCTGTACACCCAAGACAAGGAAATAAGTGGTGATCGTCCAGACGTACTTGGAGATCGACCGGATATGCGAGGACCTCTCTCCTGTATTGGACGTACGGGACCAGGAATAAGGTGCCTCCGGTTTTGTTCAGACCCAGAACGAACTTGTAAGTGGATGTGTGTCTGACATTGGATTTCATTCTGTGTGATTGATATACATCGGTTGCATAGCGTGAATTGCCTGTGTGGCTTGCTGAGATGCAAATGATCAAAGCTTCTATTGAAAAGCAGAGTCTTGTGGTTGATGATCAAAGCACGGTTTTAATATAGCATAGCTTTGTGTAGCGTTGATTCGCGAGCCTCACACCCCAGTGTGAACCAGAAACGGGAGAGGACTTCAGGGAAATGGACATATGCTGGTTTCTAGCTAGGAGTGGTGTCAGCGTTTTGCAAGCCCTGACGTTTTACTTGTGTGGATGATGGATAGCGAGGTGCCTCGATTATATCGGTCGTTTCGGGACCGATGGTAAGGTCTTTATACAGACCAATTTTATGCCCCATAGGGCATACTAGCATATCGTTTACGGTATTATTAACCCGCTAAGTGTGGGCTGGCCCTGATGATCTATGGGTCACTCGAGCTCTGATCCTGAGGCTCGGGCTAGAGTGTCTAATGAAGCGGTAAAGACGATCCCTTGCCTTGGTTCACAGATGGAAATCCAACTCCCAATACGTGACTTTGCGGTTTTTATTGTAGAGCCTAGTATGGCGACACAGTGGGATGGGGCATTTATGCCGTCTATGATTGATACGTTTATATTTGAAGTTGATTTCTTCACTTATATTAATAATAAAAGATGAAATTTCACGTACCAAGCATATTTGGCTATTATAAGGTAAAAACTCTATCCTCCGGCTTGCGTTGCATTGTGTGATGGGATCTGAGTCTTATAATAGTTTCATTGTTCTTTATTTTGCATTGCGCTGTTGGTTTTATGCACTAGTATTCTTGAGGGTAAACCCTTTCCGTGTTATACGGCGTGGTCCCTTGATTTACCTAACTTTAAATCAAATTAATAATTGTTTTAGTTATCACACCAGTCACATGACTTACCTGGAGTTTATTGTTTTAACCTAAACTCTGTGTGCCCTTATTTTCCACGGGCAGCTTGTAGTTTTAGGTTTTGCAGATTTATATTCATAGGATCCTGGTTTACAGCTGGAATGATATTCAGAAAGCTTTGTATCCGTTTATCTCTTTCAGTTTTGTTTTGTATTATTTTCAACTGCATTGTAAATTGTAAATCTCTAATATTTATCGAATGTATAATATTTATTTATACTCTGTTATATTCTTGCATTCTGATGGAATTGTTGTAATAAGCAATGAAATGTTCTTCAGTTTGTGTTCCGATCTATCTTGTCCTCAAAGCAATCCGTTCTTCCTCTTTTCTTTGGAGACCGGGGAAGTTTCGGTTCCTTACAGGCCCAGCCCTAGTGGAATGCTTTAATTGTCACAAAAACGGACATTATCAAAAGAATTGTCCAAAACTGAAGAAAAATCACAATAAAAAGGAAAAAAATCAAAAAGATGAGCATTTTCAGTCACTTAGGATAATTCAGATTCATCATCTTCTGGTAGTGATGGCGATAGTGACAACGAACAAGAAAATGTATGCTTCATGGAAAAGGATACTGAGGTTCCACTTAATAAGAACAGAGGAAAATGGATTTTAGACAGTGGTTGCTCAAAACATATGACAAGAGATAAAGAGATGTAACTAATATTGTCTACTCAAAAGGAGGAACTGTCACATTTGGAGATAATTCCAAAGGATATATCATTGGCAAAGGCGATGTGAGCAATTACGGTATATCTAATTCACCTCTTATTTCTGATATTTTATTAGTCAAGAACTTGAAACATAATTTATTAAGTATTAGTCAATTATGTGATAAAGTTTTTAAAATATCATTTTCTAAAAATAAATGTAGTATTTTAGATTTAAATCAAAATCTTATTTTTGAAGGATACCAAGACAAAAATATTTATAGTTTAAATATGGTAGTCAATACTAATCCTAATATGTGTTTATTAGCCAAAGACAATGATCTTTAGTTATGGAATAAATGATTTTGTCACATTAATTTTGAAACGATAAACAAGATTTCTAAGAATGATCTTGTTAGAAAATTGAAAATTTGTGCGATGCTTGTCAACTTGGAAAGTTAACTAAACCTTCTTTTAAAGCTAAAAAAGTTATATCAACACAACAACCGCTTGAATTACTACACATGGATTTATTCGGACCAAGATAGGTTCAGTTCATAAATCATAGTAATTATGTGTTGTAATTGTTGATGATTTTGCAAGATATACGTGGACTAAGTTTTTAAAGAATAAAAATGATACTTTTGATATCTTTATATATTTTGTTAAACAAATTCAAAATTTAACTAATTTAAAAATAAAGAATATACGAAGTGATCATGGAGGAGAATTTGAGAATGAGAAATTTGATTCATTTTGTCAAAAGAAAGGAATTTTTCATAAACTCACTTATATCTTGGTTTACCAAGAAACAAAATTGCGTTTCATTGTCAACATGTGAAGCTGAATATATATCTGTTGCTCTAGCTTGTGCTAAAGTAATATATATGCAACAAACACTAAAGGATTTTAACGTTAATATTCAATTCCACAATCTATTGCGACAACACAAGCGCAATAAATTTATCTAAAAATCCGGTAAACCATTCCAAAACTAAACACATTTATATAAGACATCATTTTTTCAGAGATAATATTGAGAAACAAATCATAAATTTAGAGTTTGTAAACTCAGAAAATCAAATTGATAACATATTTACTAAACCCCTTTTAGAGAATTCTTTCTTAAGACTTCGAAGAGAAATAGGAATTGTTTCTTTTAAAGATCTCTGAAAATTTATACTACTTATTTGATTACTTTGCAATCATATTGTTTAAGTTCTTTTTAATCGATGACAAAGGGGTAGATTATATTGTCTCTTCTCATAATGATGGATTTACTTAGTTTGTATTAAAAATATATGCGCTAACATTTTGTTGGTGGAATTCGAACAGTAAGGTTATATATTTATGAACTAACAAAATGTTGCGGAGATTCAGAGGGAGCTACATATGTATACAAACATATATTAGGGGGGAGAAATTTAATATTTTCAACAAGAATGCAATATGTTGTCATCAATCAAAAATGGGGAGAATCAATAGTACAAAACAGGGTATTTACGTCTAATATTTTGCATTATTTGCATCTGCTCCAATGTGGATGCAAATGTAATGGGCGCAAATGTTAAAAAAAATTGATTCTGTTGTTGGACAGATGCAAATTTGACATATTTGCGTCCGTTATAGCGTACATAGGACGAAAATACCACTGTATTTGTGTCTGCCTTACTGTTGCACTAGATACAAATTGCTGTGTTTGGGTTTTACCTTTCAGTGCACTTGCGTCCATTTTACTGCTACAATAGATGCAAATTTGTTTTATTTTTATTTCAAAAATGACCCTTTTAGGCTTGCCATAAGAGCCAGGCAATATCCCAAAATTTAATATAAGAGGCAAACAATGAAGGTAGCAGCATATTGGCAAGAATACGAAACAGACTGGACCAATAGCGCAATCACTACTACAGTAAGTAAGTTTCAATGCAAAAGCAATTATTCAACATGACAAGTAACTAGAATTACTATTATAGTTTAAATGATAAAATTACTATTACAGTCCATTGGTTAACAGAGAATATAATCATATAAGAATAACAGTTCATTGATTAACTGCAATTACCATTGGCTGGAAGTAACTGCAAGTAAGACTGGACCAATAGTTCCTTTATCTGTGCATGATAAGTAACTGCGGATTGAGAAGCACCAATTATGGTACCATTGGCTCCTACAAGAAGCAAGTGAGATCATTTAATGGTCCATTTCTGACAACAGCAACTGAAAACTAAACTATCTTAATGATATATGAAACTGTCTCAATAATATACAAAAGCATTTCATAATATACGAAACTAAAAACTAAATTGTCTCAGTAATTAAAAGAACAGATTTTTATATTACCTAACTAAACTGAAAACTGTTCTAAAACAAACTTTACAACAACAACTGAAAACTTTTTCAATAGACTTTGAAACATTTCACCAAATGTTTGTATGAGTTTATTTATTGTTGTATGGTCACATCTTGCGTGTGAATGGGAATAACCTGGAAAAAATCGTGCTCATTTCTGACATAGGCAAGAAAACAATCCTATTAAATTAACATTTCTGACCTAGGCAAGAAAGTGCAACTATGGCACTAAACTATAACGGAGTTCTTCTCAGAAACTTGCCACTAAGGTAGTGAAGCAACTTTAAGTCTACAAATTTTCAATGAGTCGGGTATTCTGTGAATGTAAATCATTGAATGTGTCCCAACAGGTGTTCAATACCAAAACTTGGATATAGGCATGAAAATTTTGCAAATTCAGTTTCAAATGCCGGTCCTGTCTCATGGATTTCGAGAAAACTAATCTTACAAGAAAAGCATCATTTTTGTAAAGTATGATTTTAGTCAGTTTCTGGAACATATGGGTTTGTGCAAATGAAGTTTATGATGGTTTTGAGTATGCATGTGATTTTGCGCCAGAATATTATATATAAATAGCGTTTTAGTATGCAGAAGTTTTTAGAATATAACAAAGTCTTATTTATTTGTTTCTTCGTTGTGTTATAATTTTAGTTCCACTGAGTTTTTCATTTTTGTGTAGCTTTAAACATGGATATAGAACTCAAGTGACTGACTTAAAAAAGAATAGACTCAGATACATGTGTGTCAGCTATCGAAAGTAAATTGACAATGTAACAACCCAGAAAATCCGAACCAATTTAAAATTTTTATTTTGGCAATTTTAATTATTTAAAATGAATTATTTTAAATAATAACGACGAGAAATTTATTTTGAATAGAATTAGAATATATATTTGTTTGAATCGACGTTAGAATATAAATATTTTATTTTTATTATAAAAGGAATTGAAAATGGCGCGGTAGTTTGAAAATTCGATTTCAAATTTCAAATTAATGTATAGGATTCAAAACAAACCGGATTTTGGTGAAACCAAAAATATTAGAATCTATTTGAAAATATCTTTCAGACGAATCCGAAAAATTGAAATTTCATAGCGGGAATAAAAAGTTATGCCCAGTTGAAAATTCAGAATAGTCGCTATGGAATTTTGGCCCTTAAAATTGGAAGTTTTGCAAACGACCTCCGTTTTCGACGAAATCACTTTTGTTGGATCCGAGATGTTGAGTTATTGCTAGTTTCCAAAATTCATAATTTTTGAAATCAATATGTGAGCGTGGCAAAAGAAAACGTGTTTTGGCAGTTTTAGTCAATTTCGATCGACCAGAAAATGGCCATTTTTTAAAAGGTCTCATAATTTAACGAAATTAGTTTTGTTAGAACAATATAGTCAAAACATAGCTAGATTTATTTTTTTTGGAATTTTTGGATTCAATATGCGGCCCCGGTAAATTAAAATGTCCGTTTGAATTCAATTTATATTTATTTATATTTTAATTTAAATGAAAACTGATCGTAACAGTTGAATTGGCTTACGAAACATATCCAATTGCGTTCGGAATGAGGGTATTTAGTTAGGGACGACAGTCGTTGGGTCTCGTTTGGAGTTCGAATAAAAAGTCAATCTTTTTGGGGAATTAAATTAAATAATTAATTAATTATATAACCTCCTCCTTATTTCTCTCTCTCTCTCTTCTCTTCAGAAACGTCGCTCAACAAAAAAAAGAAACCGCGATTGCTCCTGTCGCTCCCCCCTACGGCGCCTCCCACCGCGCCGCCGTGCACCAGCCACCACCACCGCCTTCCACACCTCCTTCCCTCTTCGATCCACTTCCCCCTTCGGCCATTCAAGCCCGTAACCCCCTTTTGCCATTCACGAACCCTAGCCCAAAATCAGGGACCGCCGCCACTGTGGGACCCCCTCCGCTAGCTGTGACTCCCTTCCGCCACCCATGACGCCACGCCGACCTCTCCTCCAACAACCACAGTAAGTTTTTTTAATATTGAATTTATTTTCAGTTTTTTTTCTATGAAATGAAAAAAATCAGTTTTTTTTTATGAAAAGCAAAAAAAAAATTAGATTTTTTTATGAAAGCATGATAAAAAAATTGGATTTTTATTTCTATGAAAGCATGAAAAAAAATCACTTTTTTTTATGAAAGCATGATAAAAATATGATTTTTATATATGTATAGAATATAAAAATATGATTTTTGTATATGTAGTGAATTAAAAATATGATTTTTAATGTATACATAACAATATAAAAAATATGATCTTTAATGTATACATAGCACTATAAAAATATGATTTTTATCGTATGTTTGAAATATTTTTATGAGGATAAAAATGTGATTTTTATAGTATCAACATCAGTATAAAAATGTGATTTTTATAATATCAACATCAGTATAAAAATGTGATATTTATAGTATCAACATCAGTATAAAAATGTGATTTTTATAGTATCAACATCAGTATAAAAATGTGATTTTTATAGTATCAACATCAGTATAAAAATGTGATTTTTATAGTATCAATGTGATTTTTATGGTATCAACATCAGTATAAAAATGTGATTTTTATAGTATCAACATTAGTATAAAAATGTGATTTTTATAGTATAAAAATGTGATTTTTTTAGTATCAACATCAGTATAAAAATGTGATTTTTATAACATCAACATGAGGATAAAAATGTGATTTTTATAGTATCAATATCAGTATAAAAATGTGATTTTTATAATATCAACATCAGTATAAAAATACAATTTTTAAATAAATAAACATCATATTAAAAAGGTGATTTTTACTATGAACAGCATAGAAAAGATTGCATTGGAATTTCGGGCAAATCCAAACGGCTCAGAAATTCAGAGTAAACTGAAGGAGTGAAACCCCAAAGGTGAGAACTCCTCACTTTAATTTTCTTTATACAGTTATTTATTATGTAACTGCATATATGAACTGTTCCCCGTCGTCCACAGACCATGGACGACTTGTTTTTTGATTGTGTTGTGCAAATTGATTGTGATTGTGTATATGAAGTAAATAAAACATTCATATGTTGAATAAATTGTTTGAACGATAAAATTCACATTTTTATCGTATCTATGAAGTAAATAAAATATTTATATGTTGAATAAATTGTTTGAATGATAAAGTTCATATTTTATCATATATATGAAGTAAATAAAATATTCATATGTTGAATAAATTGTTTGAATGATAAAATTCACATTTTATCGTATATATGAAGTATATGAAATAATCATATGTTGAAAAAAATTATTTGAACGATAAAAATAAAATTTCTATCATGTATATGAAGTTATAAAAATAGTCATACGTTGAAATGAATTCTAGTTTGTTAAAAATAACATTTTTAACACATATATGAGTATATAAAATAGTCATACCTTGAAATAAATACTAGTTCACTAAAATTATCATTTATAGCGTATATATGGGATATATAAAATTGTCATGCGATGGAAATATTATTAGTTCGCTAATAATATTATGTTTGGCTTATATATGCGTTGTGTGAAACTATATATGCGTTGAATGAATAAATATATATATATGTATATATATATATATATAAGCATCATATGAAATATATATATATATATGGGCGTTGTATGAAAATATACATATACGATATATTGAACAGGTCAGAGAAGGGAGGCTAGAGAAGAGGAATAAAATTGTATGCCTGAAAAAAAGGTACATATTTACCCTTTTGTTTGGGGTATGATGATTTTATGAGCTGCTTGGCTGTTTCTTTTTGGATTGGAGAGGCCTGTATGGCGATTTGGGGATTTTCCCAGTGCACCCGTACAGGGGTGGTTATGGCAAAAAAATTCGAAAATCTAGGGTGTTAGCCAAATTTTTAGAAAAATTAGAAAGTTCTTAAAAACTGAAAAGTTGAAGAGCTTGAGCCAGAATAGAAATTGAAATCGTTTTCAAACGATTTATAAAATACGTTTTAAATGGAAATCGAAAATATATATATATATATATTATATATATATATATATTTATAAAAACTTAGGTATGAATAGAACGCTCCGCGCAGCGACCATTCGCGAATTTCGACCATAGACTTCGAATGGACGCTACAGAAGATTCGACTGTCGGATTCTCCTAAAACCGAAACCGTTGGGTTCATATCGAAAAGAGCTTTCTAACGAATATAAGAAATGTGAAATCTAATGGTTGGATTTGGAATTATGTTCAAATCAAATTTGGAAAAGGTCGTTTTAAGTGCAGTTCGATGGTCATTGATGGAAATCGACTGTAGGAGCCTTGATAAAATTATTAAAAATATCAATAATTAGTGTAAAATCATAAGAAATGATTTGAAAAGAATTGGGATGAAAAATTCCATATTTGAAAAGATAAAAATATATTTTTATCGAAATGAACAAGTTATTAACTCGAATTATAATCCGATTATTTTTAAATAAATAAATTGGATTGAGAAATGGTTTTAAATAGCCAGAATTTTCCAATGAATAAATTGGAATGGTTTGGAATGGAAATAATCTTCGGAATATTTCGATATTGGATTTCATGATTATACGGATATTGTGATTGGAATTTGGAAGATATCGATATCGTTATTCCCGATATGATATCTATTGGTTTCAGGATTTGATGTTGAATATAAGTCGATACTATCTCTATTCAAAATCTTATATTTAATGTCAAATTGGATTGATTGATTGTTCGGATTGTGCTCGAACAGTTTATGAGCTAGATATGCTTTTACATTTAGCATTGGGTTAGGTAGAAATATTGGTAGGCTAACATCTTATGAAACACTTCACGATTTGACTATGAGATGTGTAGCGATGTTGTTATGTTCATTTCAAATTTAATGAATGATTGTGAAATAATATTTTTCTTAAGTGAAAAGAATGTATTCCCGATTTTGGACAGGGAATGTTTTATAAAAATGTTTTATAAAACAGAAAGGATTTCGAGGGCAAACACCCGATGATTTCGAAATGATTTGGAAATGTATTATGGTTTTACATTGTAGTTCATCACATATTCGATTAGTTGCTATTAATGATGTATCTGTTTGGTGGCGGCGAATTTATTCTCTTGTTTAACACCCTTCTTTGAGACGTACGAGATCAAAGGTTATGTGATTAATAGTGACTAATCATATGTGTGAATTGCTGATGTAAAGTACTATATTTTGAAAGTACTTATGATTATTATGTTGTGAAATGATTTTCCCTACTTGGGATATGAAATGATTTCGTATGTGGCTAAAGATTTGGTAACCCGGTCTACTAAAAGCATGGGTGGGATCCAGTGCCTTAGGGTGAGTGGTCAGTGTGTAGCCTGCTCCATGTATTGGAGGTGCATATATATATATATATATATATATATATATATATATCGAGTTGCTTAGGTACGTGCCCTTTGCCTTGTCCAAGCGAGAGCCGTATCGTTACAGACAATATATACATACTTGTCAGCTATGTGACTACAGGCTTGAGTTCCAAGTTTCGCAAGCAGTGAAGCTCCATAAGTGTATTGCTACGGCTTAATTGGATACACAAATTATTGAAGACCTTGTAAAATAAAAAATTTGTGGACCAATTGAAGAAGTTTTGCACAAAAGAAGATTTAAGCTCCGATGCCATTCAAGAACGTTTGGTTTTTTGGCTTTAGCAAACTTGACGAGTAATAATGTAATGTTTCATGGATCCTATAGTAGACAACTCATTATATGTTATAATAAAATTATAGTTGCTGAATTTGTCCTTCACTTTTTAAATATTTCATTATAGGAAAGTAAGTTATTTAAATTTCATGACTTTGCATGGAATCCACTGTTTAGGTTATAAGTACAAGAGCAATGACATATTGAGAATTCATGACTAGTTCAAGGGATAAAACCTCTTGCAACAACAAGATGATAGGCATTCACAGCTACCAGATAACATCGACGAGGAATGGAGATGGTTGATATTTCAGTAACAAAATGTTTTGCTATATGGCTGGAAAAAAAATGCAGCACTAGCACTGGTAGTACCATTGACTTAATGAGGTATTACTCAGTATTATTGCAACCTTGTATTCAAATTATTTCCAAAATATAAATTCTAAGCATTGGCCTGAGCCATCCCCATAGAGCCTAGATGAAATAATTATTCAAAAAAGCATAAACTTTATGCACTTAAACTGTATTCTAAAATTTTATTGATTAAACTCAACTGGAACTTTGATAAGTGACCAAGGACATTTTAACGTTCTCTATTGTGCAAATATTCACTATATTTCAATTTTATAGTTTTAATATATTCTAAAAAAATCATTGATTAAACTATATGATTAAATGTGCTTAAATTATATGACTGCTATATGTCAGTTTTAAAATTTTCATGTTTATTTATTCTTACAATGTGTTGCAGCAAATATTCGCTACAACTGTGCTTTAAAACAAAATTTCATGCAATCATTTGTTTAATTGCAATGAGTGGGAGGATACTTTAATGTTATGTTCTATTATTTAAGACCTTTAGGGTGGTGGCTATCTGAATTCGAAAGCATATGCAATATATATATATATATATATATATGTGTGTGTGTGTGTGTGTGTGTGTGTGTGTTTATATATGTGTGCAGACATGCACTCATACATATGAAAAGCTTTATCGTTATTGTTGGTGGGGAAATAAGCCCAAAAAAATAGCGACAAAAAGAGAGTGTTGAAATGGGATGGCTAACTAAGCCATTGAAGAAATGGCAGCATAATGCAGAACCTATATCCTATATACCAATGTAAAAAAATATGGACAGCTTCGTTCTATGTTTATAAGAAGAGCATTGATATTGCTAACATCATAGCAAAATTGAAATAATAAAATTACTTTCAGTGGTAAAGAGGAATGCTAGCAATCGGCAAGTGATTTTGAAAATCTTAGTCCATTTTTACAGGACACAATCATAGAGAAATTGATTGTGTTGTGGAATTGATGCGCTTGCAAAAATAGTCTGACGTGTATGTTGGAATAAATTCGTTGCTGATTGTATAAAAACTATGAGGCACGATGTGGTGATCGCTATCCAAAAACAGTATTTGCCCTCTTATATTGTGTGCACGAGTAATGGAAAATCTATTTGAATAGGTGCTTCTGTTCAGAAAAGTCGCAATTCTTTGAACAGTAGCGATTGTTTCTTTTTAGAAACAGTCGCAGCTCTTCGTACTAGTCGACTGGTCAATAAGGTACCAGTCGACTGGTATGTACATAAGGCAATGTGGACGAAAAGTTGTGTCTGTCTATAGACAGTGGCATTTTACCTTGACCAGTCGATTGGTATAAATACTGCCAGTCAACTGGTAAGGTTGTAAAACTGCATCAGATTGATTTTGCTACAAAACAAAAATAGTTCAAAGTGCAGGAAGCCCATTGACATTCCAAGGCCTATCTAATCACGAGACCCCAAGAGGCCCCAAGAGACCCCAAGAGACCTAAGGCCCATCTTTTGACCTTTAAATATTAATATCCATGCCAGTGCTATGCTCTTGCCTTATCATGCTCTCCCTTCCTCTTTCTTTTGATATAATATATCATGTGTTTACATATATAGTGATAAGCACATGTATAATTCATGATGTGGACAAAAGAATTTGCCCCTTCTTCATTTATTTCAAATTTCCTCTAACAATCCTCCACCAAATTTTAAATAAATTCCTCTTGTTATTTTATATGCAGAAAAATTTGTACATAAGTGTAGATGTCTTACAGACTTGAATCTATATGTAGTTAAGACCCATCAGAGTATATCAAGATGGAGTGGTTGACTAAGCATTGAACCATCGATCTTATATGATATACTGGACGTGATTATCACACACTCATTTTCATATTTTCCAGATAGTAGTTTGCCTGACCCATGGATTGGCCTTGGGTCTGTATCTTCTTTCATGAAATGCCTTTAGAGATCAATCCAAAATCTAGCAGAGGGAGGCACTACCTTCGTTGCATTCATATAGGTGGTTTATCAGAAGTGCCTTATAACACACACCTCAACAATATATCCATTATAAACATATTAAGTTCTAAGCAGAACATTCTCTCTTTGTCATTATTAATACCAAACACTTTTACTTTGGAATGTATGATAATACTTAGTTTTTCAGACTAAATATTATAATGCTTCCAACTGCAAACATATGAAGTACTTTTGCTCTTTGAACTCAAGATAACAAATTTCTTTATTATGTTGAGTTGAGTTTCTTTCATTTGCGATTGTATTGTATAGGCTTTAAACCCATTTCCTATAATGTTTTTATCACTAAGTTCCTTGCAAGTCCTTTAGTAAATGGATCTACCAAATTCTGGCAAGATCTCACAAAATCTATGGTAATTACCCCTTAAGTGAGCATTTGCCTAACCAAACTGTGCCTTAGACCAATATGTCTTGATTTACCATCATAAACTTGGTTGTAAGCTTGTGACAATGTAGATTGACTATCACAATGCACAGATATCGGTGGCATAGGTTTTGGCCACATAGGAATTTCTAATAACAAATTCCTTAACCATTCTGCTTCTTTACTACTAGAAGCCAGTGCTATAAACTCAGCAGCCATGGTTGAATCAGCAATACATGTTTGTTTCTTTGAGGCCCAGGATATTGCTCCCCCACCAAGAGTGAATATCCATGCACTAGTTGATTTATTATCTTCACTTCCAATGTTCCAACTAGCATCTGTTATCCTTCTATTACACTTGGATAACCGTTGTAATGTATACCATAATTTATGGTACATTTTAAATACTTTAAAATTCTATGTATTGCATTCCAGTGGATATTACTAGGGTTACTAGTATATCTGCTCATTTTTCCAACAGCATAGGCAATATTTGGTCGTGTGCACGTCATTGCATACGACAAACTTCCAATAACTCTAGCATATTCCAATTGCTCTATAGCTCTTCTAGTATTAGTGTATAACTGTATACTTGGATCAAACGGAGTAGACATAGGTTTACAATCGAATAGATTGAACCTTTTCGAAATTTTCTCAATGTAATGAGACTGGGTAATTGATAACCCATCTTTTGTTTTCATGATTCTTATTCCCAGAATCATTTCAACTACTCCCATATCTTTCATGTCAAAGCATGAAGATAGATATCTTTTAGTTTCTTCAATACTTGATGTATCTGCTCCAAATATAAGCATATCATCCATGTAAAGACATATAATTACACCTTTACCTGAATGAAACTTGCTATAGACACATTTGTCAGATTCAAAGATCCTCAAACCATTGGATATAATAATTTTATCAAACTTCTCATGCCATTGGTTTGGTGCTTGTTTAAGACCATAAAGTGATTTAATAAGTTTACATACTTTATGTTCTTGTCCAGGCGTTACAAAACGTTCTGGTTGAGACATATATATATATATATATATATGTATATATATACATATATATATATATATATATCTTCATCAAGTTCTCCATTTAGAAATGCAGTCTTGACATCCATTTGATGAATTTCAAAATTATAGATAGAAGCTAATGCAATTAAAGTCCTAATAGTTGAAATTCTTGCTACTGGGGCATATGTATCAAAATAATCTATTCCTTCTTTCTATGTGAATCCTTTGGCAACTAATCTTGCTTTAAAATTTTCAATTGTGCCATCCGCTTTTAACTTTTGCTTAAATATCCATTTACATCCAATTAGTTTAGAACCAGGAGGTAAATCTACTAGTTTTCATGTTTTACTTCCCATAATAGAATCCATTTCATCATTTATGGCTTATTGCCAAAATGATGAATCTTGAGATTTCATTGCCTCATTATACGTTAAAGGATCAGATTCTAAGTTTGTAGATATCATTAATTGATGCTCTACATTTTTTCTAGATCCTTCAACAAAATATACGACGAAATCTGGCCCAGAAGATTTTTCTATCCTTCTTAGTTTACTTCTCCTAAGAGAATCATCATTTTCATCGATATTTCCATTAGTGTTTTCTACATGTTCAATAGTTGGTTCACTAACCTCCACCATTTCATTAATAGGTGTATTGACCTTCACTGTTTCATGAATCAGTTTGTGTTGAATAGATGTGAATTTATTCTCATAAAATACTGCGTCCCTTGATTCTATTACTGTATTTACTTCAATAGTTCTATTACTAGAAACATATATCCTTTTCTATGTTGAGCATATCCTAAGAATATGCACTCGATAGCCTTTGGTCCCAATTTCTTTATTTTTGGTTCAGGTAATCGGACAATAGCTCTACATCCCCAAACTCGATAATAATCAAGATTTAGTTTTCTTTCATTCCAAAGTTTGTAAGGAGTAACCTTACTTTTCTTATGAGATATTTTATTCAGAATATAACATGCGGTAAGTAAAGCTTTACCCCAGAAACTAGTATTAAGTCCAGAATTACACAACATTGCATTTACATTTCGATAAGGGTTCTATTTTTTCTTTCAACCACTCCATTTTGTTGTGGAGTATAAGCAATAGATGTTTCATGTATAATTCCTACTGATTCACAATATTCAGGAAATTGATATTCGCCTCCCTTATCAGATCTAAGTGTTTTTATTCTAGAATCACACTGGTCTTCAACTTCAGTTTTATAAGACTTAAATGAATTTAGCACTTCACTTTTAGCATGCATAAGATAAACATAACAATATTTTGAATAATCATATATTAATGTGGCAAAATATTTCTTTCCGCCTCTAGTAGGGGTACTATATATGCATATCACATACATCACTATGAATAAGTTATAACAATTTTGTTGCACTTTCTGCTTTAATAGGAAAGGGTTTTCTTTTAGTCTTAGTTAATGAACATATCCTACATCTATCTAGCATATTATTTTGGTGTTTTGGAATCAGATTCAATGATATCATATCAAGCATACGTTTATGATTAACATGTCCTAATCTATTGTGCCATAATGAAAATGAGTTAACAATATAAGCAGAATTCATACTTTTATTTATATCAACATTCGGTTTAAACATACAATCACACATGTACCCTTTTCCTACAAATACACCACCTTTGGTCAACACATATTTGTCTGACTCAAAGACTTGTTTGAAACCAAACTTATTAAGAAGACTTCCCAAAACAAGATTCTTCCTAATTTCAGGTACATAATATAGATCATTTAAAGTCAGAACTTTTCCGGATGTGAATTCCAGATCCACAATCCCCTTCCCTTTGACCTCACCATTGTTGAATTTCCCATGTATAGGTAATCTTCATCTTTGGTCGGTTCCAACTTCTTGAATTGATTCTTGTCTATGCAGATATGCTTAGTAGCACCAGAATCGATCCACCAAGAATTGGCTTGTTCAGTCATATTCACTTCTAATATGACTGCTGCAAACTTTTCTTTTTCAGATTGATGCTTCTTTTTCCAGAAGCGACAATCCCTTTTGAAATGTCCCGGTTTACCACAAAAGTAGCAACCATTTTTTCTTTTCTTGTTCTGGGAATTATTTTTGTTCTGCCCTTTCCTCTTCTTATTAAAAGAGTTATTCGAAGCATTATTTGCTTACTTTTCCTCCACCATATGGACTTTTGATGTATCAACAACTGTTTCATCTTGAGCATCTTTCTATCTCAGTTGTTGTTCAACTTGCAAATACTGTGCAAGGCCATCTAGGCTCATATCCTCCTTCTTGTGTTTTAATAGTTTCCTTTGATCTTTCCGAGAAGGGGGTAATTTGTCTGTTATCGATGAGACTTTAATCTCCTCATCCATATTTAATTTATGTTGACTGAATTGGTTAAGTATGTGCATGATTTTATTGAATTGCTCTACTATTGAACGATCATCGGTCATTTTGTAATTTTAAAATTTAGTAGCTAGAAATTTCTTATTAGTTGCATCCTCTGTAAGATAATTTGCTTCCAATGATTCCCAGACATCTTTTGCAGTGGGCTTATTGTAGTACATATCGAAGAGTGTATCTGTCATTGTATTGCATATATTCCCCTTGCAAATATAATCATCTTGTTCTCATTTGATCTGATATTGTGTTTGTGCAATCGTTTCATCCTCTATCTCTACTGGCTTTGGCGTAGTTAGAACATATACCACTTTCATTCTAGCGAGCAAGAAATGCATCTTTTTCCACCATCGAAGAAAATTAACACCATCGAATCTCTCTATCTTTGTAAAAGCAACGGAAAATTCCTTAAGACTGTGAGGAGCCATTGCCAAAATACTGTTTTAGATTGTTGGAATAAATTCGTCGCTGATTGTATGAAAACTCTGAGGCACGATGTGGTGATCGCTATCCTAAAACTGTATTTGCCCTCTTATATTGTGTGCACGAGTAATGACAAATCTATTTGAAGATACAATGAAGCAGATATCGAATATCTTTAATCAACATCGTTGCACAAACATGACGATTCACTATCTGGATTTATCGCTGCAGTAACAAGATATTGAAATTATAGTCTGCAGAACTGTAACTTGTATACTTTATTATAGAGTTGGTAGATCAGAGATAAGAAGATGTTAGAGAAGAATTTCAAGTGTTCTAAAATTGTAGTTTAGCCTGGTTTTTATAGAATTGAGGAGGTATAGGTGCTTCTGTTCAGAAAAGTCACATTTCTTTGAACAGTAGCGACGTTTCTTTTCAGAAACAGTCGCAGCTCTTCGTACCAGTTGTCTGGTCAATAAGGTACCAGTCGACTAGTATATACCTAGGGCAATGTGCACAAAAAGTTGTGTCTGTCTATAAATAGACAGTAGCATTTTTACCTTGACCAGTCGACTGGTAATGTTGTAAAACTGCACCAGATTGATTTTGCTTAAAAACAAAAACAGTTTGAAGTGCAGGAAGCCCATTGACATTCCAAGGCCCATCTAATCACGAGACCCCAAGAGCTCCAGGCCCATCTTTTGACGTTTAAATATTAATATGCATGCCAATGCTATGCTCTTACCTTATCATGCTCTCCCTTCCTCTTTCTTTTGATATACTATATCATGTGTTTACATATATATAGTGATAAGCACATGTATATTTCATGATGTGGGACAAAAGAATTTGGCCCTTTTTCATTTATTTCAAATTTCCTCTAACAGAGTATTGATGGTTGAGTATGAGGTCATCAGCTTTTTTAGAGACTGTACTTGTTTTGATGATCCAAATATAAAGTCAATTAATGAGTATTATTCATAAATTTTAAAAACCCGACGATAGCAGAAAACAAATATAATATTGCACCTTCTAAAAATTCATGCATTGTTTTTATAAAAAAATGTGTATTGTAGGTGAAAATTCAAAAGTTGTAACAATGTAAAGCAGAATTAAAACATTCAACCACCCCAATGAAAGGAAGGTCCTTTAGTAATATGTGCAAGAATGTTCTATAATTTCTATTTGCTAAAAATCTTGTCATTCGCTAGAAATCTTGTTAACTTGAGGATGAAGGATGCACATTTGATTTAAGTACGTACAAGAATAAAAGCTTAATTGTAGATTATAAGGGATCAGGGAAAAACATTTGAACAATAGATTTACACATCCAGTTAGAGTAAAAAGCATAAAACACATAGGTAGATTAGTCAGTGCCTTGGAACTGCACTGGTTAGTCATTGCAGAGTTATTATTTATTAATAGTGTGATGCTATTCATACCCCCATTTAGACTACTGGCCTCCTTTAACAAATTAATAGATTGTATTATCTTTGACCTACTTCCTACCACCACTTTATTTCTTTTCACTCAGTCAATAACAGTTGTACTGTCTCTTCTTTTCTCTTCTCAGACAACGTAAATTCTTAGATATCAAACCCTAAACCATAAGAAAAAAAATAATTTTTTTTGGCTGAGCAGAGGATGGAAGATAAAGACAAAAAGATGTTAGTTTTGTATATTATGCTGCATAATCTATTCTGTTGTTATAGATTTTTTTTTTTAGGGTTTTGTATTAATTTTTGTAGGAGCTTTGTTTCACCCTTCTCTCTACTTCAAGTTTGGAAGACATTAATTTTGATAACGTTGTAATAGAGAATGACATTGTAAGTTATTGAATTTTGGGTTTTCTTCATACAACAACAATTTATATATCAAAATTTACAAAAAAATTCAATTTAATTATTTTTATTTTATTTTTGTAGGAACATAATGTGATTGACAATGATAAACTTGATAACTATGTGGATGATAGCAATAGGCCGCAATATGATCAGTCAAATGCCGTTGAAGACACAAAAGATGATTTGACAGATCATTCTACAACTGATGAAGTATGTAGTTTGTACTTAATTTACAATCACTATTATTCATGTAAAACTGGAAGTATGTTAAATTTTTTTGTTAAACGATGTGATTTCGGTTATTTGATTCGCAAAACACGCTAATTCGTTGATGTAAAACAACAGGGAAAAAGTTGAATACTGTTGTAGAGCGATTCGATGGTGTTAATCAGCTGATTGGACGCTTGAAATTGGGTTGATAATTTAGGGAAATCTCCAAGCTTGTAGAGCGATGGAGAAAATTTCAGGAAGAAGACGTTTTTTTGGAACGATGATGATTAAACGCAGAGGTGGTAGCCGATTAGAAATTGAATAATTTAGGGGGTGTAAAGGAGTGAGAGGCATAAAAAAGAGGTGGCCTTTAGTATAGGTGGCCAGAAGTCTAAACGAGGGTATGAATAGCAGCACACTTTTAATATCATTGTTGTTTTGTCATCTGTTGCCACTCCAGTAAAGCATATTTACTTCCTGGTCATTCCAATTAATCATCAAGCAGAAATATTGCAGAAAATTTTCACAATAATTTTCTTAGTTTTCATTGTTTTTTTAAAAGCAACACACACATTCACCATTAGGCATCTCAACGCGGAGGCTATCATAAAAATCAGACCCGATTCTGGTCTGAACTCATAGGATATTACAAAAATCAAGTCCAGCCCATTAGGCTTTTTATGCCCACTGAATAATACCCATATACCAAACTCATAATATTTATATTAAGACCATACTTCAAAATAGTATACAGGCTACTAATCACAATTTTACACATTTTACACCACTATGTGCAACATTTAAATTTGGCATTTTAAGGGCCTGCCTACACCATGGACTTGTTGTCTACCAGAAGTCTCCATTAAAAGAACAAACAACATATATAAGTAGGAAAGTAGTAATAATTATTTTTGTGCTTGTAAATAAGTAATTTAGTAGCGAATAAGATAAAGCACATCTCTGTAATATAAATTCGTTTCAGAGTAAAGAGACATTCAATCATCTATTTATAGCAAAATAGCAATGCCTATAGAAAAGTAATATCAGATTAATGTTCAAAATAATGAAAATTTATCTATCTTCTGGTAGTAGTCAATCAAGTTGTAAGAATCAGGGTAGTGTTGTGCATATATTATTAAAAAAACTAAGGAAATTACCTTGAAGAGGGCTAATGTTGTGCCCTCCACCTCTGACATGGGTTTTTTGAGCCATTAAGGACATAAATTGGAACAATCAAGATTAGGCTGCAATCCCGTAGTTAGTATAGAGTGGCAAACATATGTATGACAGATATAGCTTAAAAAAATCCCTCCAACTTTAAAAACATTTTGAAAGAAAAGATATTCGTAATACCAATCCACACATAAATACAGACGGTTTTTACCTTATGATAACCCAAAACATTTTTGAAAACAATATTATTTTGATATTATGATAATGTCTAGATACAAATAAATAGCAATCTAGCAGAACGCTTGCATCTCACGCTCCACATAAATAGTATACAATCAAAAGCGCGGGTGCTTATTGGAAATTGGATTCCGACAATGACAAGGTATGGAACCACCTACCGATAGTGTATCTCTTGAGGGGAATACACTGGGTTCAACAGGAACGTCTTGCAACCCGACCCACACATGACTGACCACTCATTTCTCTTGAGTGTATCGAATATATTGTCACCAACGGTTGGGAGCTACCCACCGTTTCCCGAAAGTGACAGCATTGATAGATTAAAGAAGCAAAAGGAATTTCTGTAGATAGGTGACAATACACCCTAATGGAAGCGACCCACATAGCCGTGCTGCCTACCCGATTTTTGTCATTTCCCGGTTGTGAGGCTTGAGGCTGAACTTACCCTTGGATATAACACATCTTCATTCACTTTGAATGCCACATCGTCAAACCTGCCAAATCACAAATTGATTTCCCCAAAAATATACCAGGTATAAAGCTAGGAGAAACGAACTCCTCCGCCACCAAACGTAAATATGTTTGAGGAGATCAACTTACACAATTTATTAGGCATACTCTATCAGACATTCGTCCATACAAGTTGTCCTGGGACTGGACAAACCAAAGGCCCTATTTTGTAAATCCATCTTAGGCAATTTCTACCTAGGATCGACAAAATAGCCCTTGCATAAACTCCGTCTTCAACGGTCTTCAATAATCTCTGAATCAAAACGTATATGTCGAATCGAAGTGGAATTAAGATTCCAGTCTCTTCGAAACGATCACGAAAAAGGTCCAGATTTGATAGTTGGTTATTTAACTATCAAATATAAAATAAAATAAATAGATTTATTTCAATTGGATCTGCTAAGCCTTATTTAAAAAATCTAAATTATTAAAAATTCAAATATTAACTTTGTATATAAATTTATTTGAAAATATAAGTATTACTTAACTTAGAAAATTATATTATCAAATTTGATGTGATAATTTCATACTTGAATATCCATTTTATAACTGAAACGATATTTAACTCTTACACTTATCATGAACACAAACTAATATGAATTATCGAATAATGGTGAAATCGATCAAGTTAGGGTATTTTTAATTAACCTCTCAGACCTTGAATCAAGATAATTCTTATCGTCAAGATTCGTAGAAGTTCGATATCCAAAATATTCGACAACCAGTATTTGCAAATCCAGTTGAATTCCAAATCTCAAATCATTTCGAACAACGTTGTTGTTTTGAACCATTCATCAAATTAACTCATTTTTAAATCAGGGGAGTTAAATCCAAATGATCGACTTTATTTCCTTTTCTCTTATAACCAAATTATCGTTTTTTCTTACTCAATTAAACGGTTAATTAATTTAAAAAAAACATTATTCTGGGGTAATTTATCTAGATTTAAACTGCTATTTAATTACAGCATTAACTTATCAAAACTGTTACTTAACTTTTCACAATTCATTTAAGGAAACGAATAGTTTTAAATGATCTTAGTTAATATTTCCTTTTCATATTTATAATAAAAATTTATTTAAAATAATCCGCATAATTGTTCCTTAAAAATAATTTAAACCCAATTATCAAAACTTAAGTTCAATTCTGAGTTACTTTATAGAAATTGTGACAACCCGCCCCGCACCAACCGACATTTACTCCAAGGGTGTGCTGTACACATGTCCAGTTAGCATGGGAAGATCGTCAGAAAAGGAAAGGAAGAAGACGAAGAATCAACAAGGAACCTGTAAAATGTCTCACAGCGCATAGAACAAAATATAATAACAACATACTTGACATAAAACAGGTGAGACAGTGCATAAGCTGAAAACAAGCTATCATAGCAGCGGAAAATCCAAAGTACAGCTTATGATACAAAGCCAACATTATTACAACTTTTAAAAACTGTCTCAAAAAGCTAAACAAGAAAGGTACACTACTAATGCCCAAAGTAGTGACCAGCAACGATACAGGGAGAATATCTATATATCATACGTGGAAGCCTCCTGTTCGCCCCCGAATCTGCTACTCACGCATCACCAGCTAACCTGTCTCTAGTCTGCTCGTGTGAGCACCCAGAGTAATAAGAAGAGACATAAAACTCTGGGTCAGACAAAAAGTCTGGTATGAACGATAAGCCGCTAAACAATAAAAGGTATACTAAACCATACCTGAACCTGGACCTGCAACCAAAGAGTTAGCACTACATACTGTACAATACTCTAAGGTGCCACTGAATAAATGGTGTACAGATAACGGGGGTGGGGGTGTGCATGTCCTAGTGATGGCAAACAATCAAACATAACAACCATCCTCACATCTCTCACTCAGTGCGTAAAGCATACGATATCCACCACTTCGATAACCCAATACTTTGCTATGATCACTTTGCCTCCATGAAGTCACAAAGGCTTCACTGCATTGATCCATAGCCACTAATCCTTCGCTATGTCCACTTTTCCCCATGGAGTCGTACACACCCCACTGCACTGGCTCATAGCCTTACTAATCCTTTATTATGTCCACTCTGCCCCATGGAGTCACAATGACCCCACTGCACTGGCTCATAGTCTTACTACGATCACTTTGCCACTCGAGTCGTGATGACTCTACTGCACTGATACGTAATCCTGCTACGATCACTTTGCCCCTCGAGTCGTGATGACTCTACTGCACTGATACATAGCCCATCGTCCCTTTTCAGTGGTGAATCGAAGTTATGAACGTCGACAACTCCTTAGCACACGTCCCGCAGCAAATCCCAACCTTGAAGTGAACTCATTGGTTCCCAACTGGATCCTGAGCTCTAACTTCCATTTGGACAACTTTGCATCTCGGGTTATTGGTCATCACTGGATCGGTTCGGATCTCCCCCTAATCATCAGTTCGGTTCGGATCGGAATGCTCCTCCCTTAAGAAATCAGATCGGTTCGGAATCTCCAGCACAAACTTTCCTCTCTGCTCCGGATCGGATCGGGGACTACACTCCCTAGCAAGCTGCTACGGATCGGATCGGAGGGTACCATCGGTTCGGGTCGGAGCACAGGCTTCTTCCCTTCTTCCAACGTCAGATCGGAGGTCTTCTTAGGATGATGGATTAAGTCGGCCTTCTTCAGAGCACACCAGGTCGGATCAGAGTTTCCAAGTCGCGTTGCCATACAAGGTTAACGGAGAGGATCGGAGTTTCTGAACTTGCGTGGGAGGTGGTTCAGATCAGGTCCTTTTCTCCGTTCCAATCCGGATCGGCCAATTTCCTGCACTCTTTCCAGCAAGCAGTTTACGCCACTCAACGGCGTTTTCGACCATTCCAACTATTCTAATCAATCACAAAGCATAACATACAGTCATAGCAACATGTATAATCAACCACAAACACCAAAACAACAATATTATAGGCTAAAATGGATCAAACATAGCCAAAACCCCATATTTTCCCTTAAGCATGTTTTAGGCATAATTAATGATAGGATTAGCAAAACTTAACCAAATTAACCCAAATTCATATCAGAGGTCCAAAACATTATTTAAGAATTTGTAAATATTTTTCCAGAATTTTATCATGTTTAAATTCGCTAATTAACACTAATTACCCTTAATAAGCCATAATTAGTGAGAAACTATGCAAATCACTCACCTTAGCCACAAATAAACATTAGATCTAAAATAAATCTCTGTTTGGGCGTGAATAACAATGCAAATCAGCAGCTCTAATCTTGATTTGGTGAAGATCTCCCTTGATTTGATGTTGTTAAGCTTAATCCTTGCTTAGAAAGTGATTTGGAGGTGATTTAGAGGTTGAAGGCCATTTTTAGGGTTTCTAAGAGGTAAGTGGAGGCTAGAAAATTGAAATGGAATGAATCTCTAACTCTTTTCAGCCTCCCCATAACCCTAATCCCGAAATGGGTTATGGGCCCATTCTCTAATCACCCTATTTGGCCGGTTAAGCAGTTTTTCACCTTCTAAACCTTATTTCAGCCATATCTCCCAAATGGTAAGTCCGTTTGGTATTATAACCACTCTACGAAAAGGTAAACCATCAAACGAATCTAATGATAGTGGTTTCGGGTCAAAATTCCTTTCCAGTCAAAAGTTATGGCCAAAACAGTACCAGCTAGGGGCAAAACGGTCATTTAAAAATCGGCAAAAATCATGATCTTGGGAAATGACCCCAATAGTCGCCTCCTAAAGTTACATGACCTTACGCCTTCATATAAAAAGAAATAAATATTCTACGATCCTCCAATCCGTAGAATGCGGGTGGTTACATTCTCCCCCCTTAAGAAATTTCGTCCCCAAAATTCCCTGACTAAAACACAAAAAGGATCCTGCATGCCTATCAACCATAAAACAACAATCAAACATGCAAAACAATCAAAACAAGTCTATCCTAGCATGCAGAATAACTAAATTGCAAAGTAAATCTTACCAGGTAAAGAGTTCTGGATACGTCTTCCTAATGCTCTCCTCTGTCTCCCAAGTACAGTCATTCTCGTCTTTGCCCCACTGAACCTTGACTAGCTTCACCGCTTTCCTTCGAAGTCGCTTCGTATCGTGCTCGACAATACGAATCGGCTTGCGGTTCCCAATCGCTTCGGGTTCCACTTCGAAGTCCTCTAACTGATCAGGTGAAATAGTCAAATCTGGGTCGTGCACGAACTTCCTTACCTGGGAAACATGAAATACGTTGTGAACTCCCGTCATCTTTTCTGGTAAGACAACTCTATATGCCAAATTCCCAACTTGTTCGAGAACTGGGAATGGGCTAACAAATCTTGGTGCCACTTGCCTCTCCTTCCGAATCGTATCACGCTCTTCAATGGAGAAACCTTGAAAACACCAAGTCACCAATGGAGAATTTTAAGTCTTTTCTCCTCTTGTCAGCATAAATATTCTGCCTATCCTGGGCAGCCTTCATCCGTTGTTGAATGATCTTAACCTTATCTGAAGTTTCCCTCACCACATCTGGTCCAAGCATAAATTTCTCGCCAGTCTCTATCCAACATGATGGTGAGTTGCACGGTCTTCTATACAAAGCTTCATATGGAGCCATACCGATACTGGATTGGTAGCTATTATTATATGCAAACTCTACTAGATGCAAATGGTCATCCCATGATCCACCGAAATCCAATATACAAGCTCTCAAGAGATCTTCCAATATACGATTCACACTCTCTGTCTGACCATCGGTTTGAGGATGATACGAGGTACTGAGATATAATTCCGACCCTAGAGCCTCTTGTAAGCTCTTCCAAAACCCACTAGTGAACAGCGGGTCTCGGTCACTCACAATGCTTTTAGGTACTCCATGAAATCTCACTACCCACTTCATATACAATTCTGCTAACTTAGTTGCCGTTCTGGTCAATTTGACTGGTATAAATCTTGCACTCTTAGTCAGTCGATCCACAATTACCCAAATGCTATCATGTCCCGATCTAGTCCTTGGTAAACCATCAATGAAATCCATCGAGACTTGCTCCCTTTCCATTCGGGAATTTCTAATTGTTGCAACAAACCACTAGGCTTCTTTTACTTGGCTTTAACTAGCTGGCAATTCATGCACTTGGATATAAACTTCCCAACGTCTCTTTTCATCCCTTCCCAGTAGTAAGTCTGCTTCATGTCTCGATACATCTTATCACCACCGGGGTGTATAGTCAGTTTTGAGTGATGACACTCCCTAAGCACTTCATCTCTCAAACTATTCACATTGGGTACAATTAGTCTTCCATTCTTTCTAAGCCATCCTTCTCGATCAAGCCTATACAAATTCATCTCCTCACTGTCGATATTCATCTCTAACTTGGAGATGATTTCCAATAGGTTAGGATTGTCCCTCTGACTGGAACCAATCCGCTCAATCAAGGTGGGTCTGATCGTCAAACTAGCTAATATCTCTGGATCCAATTCGCACTTTGGTCTGAAATCATACCCTGCGATATACTCCAGTTGCTTCCATTCAAGAAACATAGCCCCTAAACTGGCATGTCTCCTACTCAAGGCATGGGCTACCGTATTGCCCTTCCCAGGTGTATATGCGATATAAAAATCATACGAGGCCAAGAACTCTAGCCATCTCTGCTGACGGAGATTCAGATCCTTCTGAGAGAAGAGATACTTTAACGATTTATGATCGGTAAACAACTCAAATCTCTCTCCTAAGAGATAATGTCTCCACATCTTCAATGCGAACACAATCGCTACCAGTTCCAAATCATGGGTAGGATACTTTTCCTCATGCGGCTTTAGTTGCCGACTAGCATAAGCTACAACCCTACCTCCTTGTATCAATACAGCACCTAGTCCGGTACCACAAGCATCCGTGTATACCGTCATTTCCTCATTCCCTTTTGGAATGACTAATACTGGCGCACGCGTCAACTTTTCTTTTAGACTCTTGAATGCATTTTCACACACTCCATCCCAGACGAAGGCTTGATTCTTCTTAGTCAACTGAGTCAACGGTGCTGCTATCTTGGAGAAGTCCTGGATAAACTTACGATAATATCCAGCTAACCCCAAGAAGCTTCTTACGTCTGCTGCATTCTTGGGCGTAGACCAATCCTGTACCGTAGCCACCTTCGCGGGGTCCACGGCAATACCATTCTCTAAAACAACATGGCCCAAGAATCTCACTTCCCTCCTCCAGAAGTGACACTTAGAAAATTTCGCTTTCAATTGGTGTTTTCTCAACACCTCCACACTATCCTCAAATGTCCCTTGTGTTCTTCCTCTGTCCTTGAGTAAACAAGGATGTCATCTACGAACACAAGAACAAACTTATTCAACTGATCTCTGAATACTCAATTCATAAGATCCACGAAGTATGCTGGTGCATTGGTCAACCCAAATGGCATGACCAACCACTCATAGAATCCAGATGGCGTCCTAAATGTCGTTTTCTGAACACTCTCATCCGCTACTCATAGTTGATGAAATCTTGTCGCGAGGTCTAACTGGGAGAACACTCTTGCTCCTTCCAGTTGATCAAACAAATCATCTATCCGTGGTAGAGGATACTTATTCTTCCTCGCCACCTTATTCAACTCGCGATAATCCACACACAACCGAAGGGAACCATCTACCTTAGTGGAAAACACAATTGGTGCTCCCCACTCAGAGACACTTCTTCTAATAAACCCCTTCTTATAAAGGTCGCTTACTTGCACCCCGAGCTCTCGCTGCTCCCTTGGTGCCATACGACGAAGTGGCATCACTATAGGTCTGGCATCTTTCACTAAATCAATACGGAACTCAATCTCTCGATGTGGTGGAAGTCCGGTCACTTCCTCGAAGACGTCCGGATACTGGCCAACCACGGGCACATATGACAACTCATCATGCGAGATGTCGAGGGAATTTATAAAACTAGTCATTACGCCATCACTAGGTAGACTACCAAACACTACCCTCCGCCCAACATCCGCTCTAACTGTCACCAAAAAGCCCTCACAGTCTACCACTGCCCCATATCTTTGGAGCCAATCGACTCCCAATATAATGCCATACCCAGTAAAGCCCAAAACAAAGCAATCACAAACATACATCCATGACTCGATAAGACCAAATTTATGCAAATCATACTAAGGTTAGTCGAACCACCAATCGGGTTCGTCACAACCAACGGTCTATCGATTATCTCGGGTTCCAGTCCCAACCTATCTACCAGGTCACTAGATATGAAGGAACGGGAAGCCCCAGTATCAAACAAAACTCGAACAAGTACATCATGAATAGAAAGCATACCTTGAATGACAACATTCTTTCCTTTCTCCGCCGCAGTCGGGGCATTCGACGAAGAAGGAATGGCACCGATAGCATATGCTTTCACAATCTGCTTCTCTTTAAGAGGTTGTGGATATTTATCTTTATGATGTCCCATTTGGCCATAGTTGTAGCACTTCCTATCCGCTGGCTTGGCCCGACACTCTTTAGCATAATGGCCCTTCTTACCACAGCTGAAGCACTCAACATCTTTCTTGCTCTTTTTCTGGCCGTCCTTAGTTTGGTTCTGCTTCCTCTTATTCTGAGTGTTATTCTTGCTTCCACCGCCTATTTGCGGCTTCATCCCTTCTGCAGATGCAACCTCAGTCTTTGACTTAGGGTAAAGACTTTCTGATCTCAAAGCTTTCCCAACAATCGATTCAAAAGTCTCATCGATGTGGTTGATAAGCCTTTCTCCCAAGTATCCATCCAAACCAGTAATGAACTTCTCATTCTTCTTCTCAGGAGTATCGACAAGGAATAATCCATATTTCGACAAAGTGTCGAACTCAGCAATATAGTCCAAGACTGCTCTACCATTCTGTTTAAGCTCTAAGAACTTCCTAAACAATTCCGACTTCTGAGCAGCTGGGATAAACTTGTCGCTAAAGCGAGCCTTAAAATGATCCCAAGAAACCTGATCCTCTGGAGTGGCTATCTTAATAGCATTCCACTAATTCATCGCTTGCCCTTGCAGTTGACGAGACGCTAGCCTTCTCTTCATCGCATCCTCGATACCCAAATCGTCGAAGATACGATCACAGCTATCCAACCAATCCTGAACATCTGTAGCCGACTCCGTTCCGTGGAACGGCTTCCCACCACGGTTAGTGTAATCCTTGGACAGCTTGGCAAAATCGGCCCTAGGCGCCTGCACTACTGGACCACCACCATTTCTGGGATTGGGAACTGCCCCTTGCACATCCCTAAGCATATCTCTCATGAGGTCAGTAAAAATCGCCCTCATGTTAGCAGCATTCCCATTATTGGCTCCTCTGCCAGCACCTCTCGCGTATCGGCTCATCGTTTAATCTGTAAAGAGAAAACAATTAACCATCTCCATAGTGGTGCTAGTGCAGTGTAACTTCATCCTTAGCTATACTAATAGTATATATATAGCTTTTAAAAACCAAAGTAATTACAATACGCTCTCTCATATACGTACTATCTCTCCCTAGTGTCTTTCCCTCGGTTAACTACGCAACCTAGAGCTCTGATACCAAATGTGACAACCCGCCCCGCACCAACCGACATTTACTCCAAGGGTGCGCTGTAAACATGTCCAGTTAGCATGGGAAGGTCGTCAGAAAAGGAAAGGAAGAAGATGAAGAATCAACAAGGAAACTGTAAAATGTCTCACAGCGCATAGAACAAAATATAATAACAATATAATAACAACATACTTGACATAAAACAGGTGAGACGGTGCATAAGCTGAAAACAAACTATCATAGCAGCGGAAAATCCAAAGTACAACTTATGATCCAAAGCCAACATTATTACAACTTTTAAAATCTGTCTCAAAAAGCTAAACAAGAAAGGTACACTACTAATGCCTAAAGTAGTGACCAGCAATGACACAGGGAGAATATCTATATATCATGCGTGGAAGCCTCCTGCTCGCCCCCGAATCAGCTACTCACGCATCACCAGCTAACCTGTCTCTAGTCTGCTCGTGTGAGCACCCAGAGTAATAAGAAGAGACATAAAACTCTGGGTCAGACAAAAAGTCTAGTATGAGCGATAAGCCGCTAAACAATAACAGGTATACTAAACCATACCTGAATCTGGACCTGCAACCAAAGAGTTAGCACTACATACTGTACAACACTCTAAAGTGCCACTGAATAAATGGTGTACAGATAACGGGGGTGGGGGTGTGCATGTCATAGTGGTGGCAAACAATCAAACATAGCAACCATCCTCACATCTCTCACTCAATGCGTAAAGAATACGATATCCACCACTTCGATCACCCAATACTTTGCTATGATCACTTTGCCCCATGAAGTCACAAAGGCTTCACTGCACTGATCCATAGCCACTAATCCTTCGCTATGTCCACTTTGCCCCATGGAGTCGTACACACCCCACTGCACTGGCTCATAGCCTTACTAATCCTTTATTATGTCCACTCTGCCCCCATGGAGTCACAATGGCCCCACTGCACTGGCTCATAGTCTTACTACGATCACTTTGCCCCTCGAGTCGTGATGACTCTACTGCACTGATATGTAGTCCTGCTATGATCACTTTGCCCCTCGAGTCGTGATGACTCTACTGCACTGATACGTAGCCCATCATCCCTTGGCAGTGGTGAATCGAAGTTATGAACGTCGACAACTCCTTAGCACACGTCCCGCAGCAAATCCCAACCATGAAGTGAACTCATTGGTTCCCAACTAGATCCTGAGCTCTAACTTCCATTTGGACTACCTTTGCATCTCGGGTTATTGGTCATCACTGGATCAGTTCGGATCTCCCCCTAATCATCAGTTCGGTTCGGATCGGAATGCTCCTCCTTTAAGAAATCGGATCGGTTCGGAATCTCCAGCACAAACCTTCCTCTCTGCTCCGGATCAGATCGGGGACTACACTCCCTGGCAAGCTGCTTCGGATCGGATCGGAGGGTACCATCGGTTCGGGTCGGAGCACAGGCTTCTTCCCTTTTCTTCCAACGTCAGATCGGAGGTCTTCTTAGGATGATGGATTAAGTCGGCCTTCTTCAGAGCACACCAGGTCGGATCGGAGTCTCCAAGTCGCGTTGCCATACAAGGTTAACGAAGAGGATTGGAGTTTCTGAACTCGCGTGGGAGGCGGTTCGGATTGGGTCCTTTTCTCCGTTCCGGTCCGGATCGGCGAATTTCCTGCACTCTTTCCAGCAAGCAGTTCACGCCCTCGATGGCGTTTTCGACCATTCCAACTATTCTAATCAATCACAAAGCATATCATACAGTCATAGAAACATGTATAATCAACCACAAACACCAAAACAACAATATTATAGGTTAAAATGGATCAAACATAGCCAAAACCCCATATTTTCCCTTAAGCATGTTTTAGGCATAATTAATGGTAGGATTAGCAAAACTTAACCAAATTAACCCAAATTCATATCAGAGGTCCAAAACATTATTTAAGAATTTATAAATATTTTTCCAGAATTTTATCATGTTTAAATTCGCTAATTAACACTAATTACCCTTAATTAGCCATAATTAGTGAGAAACTATGCAAATCCCTCACCTTAGCCACAAATAAACCTTAGATCTGAAATAAATCTCTGTTTGGGCGCGAATAACAATGCAAATCAGCAGCTCTAATCTTGATTTGGTGAAGATCTCCCTTGATTTGATGTTGCTAAGCTTAATCCTTGCTTAGAAAGTGATTTGGAGGTGATTTATAGGTTGGAGGTCATTTTTAGGGTTTCTAAGAGGTTATTGGAGGCTAGAAAACTGAAATGGAATGAATCTCTCACTCTTTTAAGCCTCCCCATAACCCTAATCCCGAAATGGGTTATGGACCCATTAACTAATCACCCTATTTGGCCCGTTTAAGCAGTTTTTCACCTTCCAAACTTTATTTCAGCCATATCTCCCAAACGGTAACTCCGTTTGGCTATTATAACCACTCTACGGAAAGGTAAACCATCAAACGAATCTAATGAAAGTAGTTTCGGGTCAAAATTCCTTTCCAGTCAAAAGTTATGGCCAAAACAGTACCAGCTAGGGGCAAAACGGTCATTTGAAAATCGGCAAAAATTATGATCATGGGAAATGACCCCAATAATCGTCTCTTAAAGTTGCATGACCTTACGCCTTTATATAAGAAAGAAATAAATATTCTACGATCCTCCGATGCGTAGAATGCGGGTTGTTACAGAAATATAACTTAGCAGTCCCAAGGGTACATAACAGTTCTTATGACAGACAACATCCAATTTATCAACCCAATTTGCACAAATAACTATGTAGATTTAATACAATATTATCAATTGATAATATGATATCTCAACATCATTTATTAACTAAGAAAATATATCAAACTGATGTAATAGCAAAACAACGTTTATTTATGCTAATAGGGTGTCCAACCATTCAGTCAATCAAAATTATAGTGGAGCAATGTTTAGTTCTACTGATAGGTGTCAATAAAAGTATTTAATTATGATCGACTTAATTAGATGCAACTTAAATGATGATTTAATTAGTAGGACAAACTACTCCGAATTTACAGAATTACGGATCATTACCAATGCACTATTAATAATTTACACGTTAGTTAATTTAAGGGCTAAATTCACGTTCGATAAATTCAAATCATGTTTAATTACTTAGTAAATCATTTTACTTAAAATTCGATAATTCATCGAGTTACACCATCGAATTGGTCCATTACACCTATACGGACCAAACTACTCAATTACATTTATCTTATATGTATATTCATTAATATATATATCTATATATACATAACATTTAACTAAAATTTATATTAGAATGCTTCTTTCCACTTTTTTTTATGTATAGGCTTAGCCTAGCTCATTAACAATGCATCCATTTAAATCCCGGTATACACAAAGTAACCCAGTGCCTATTTCATTCCCACTCTTCCCTTTCTTTCTGCTCTAAGTACCTGCTGCTACTACCCCGCTTCAAGTACACGCATGGACATACTAACCCTTAAAACGTTATATATATACACACACACACACACAAATGGTCCAAAGCCCAAGCATGAGAACATACCCAGTAAACAAAACCACATGCACAAATTAATGTGCCACCTTTAAGTTGCCGATGCTCCCCTTCCATTATCTACTTCCCTTAAGTTTTCTTTTGTTTCAATACTTTTTTTTTCTTTTTTTTATAGCACTGGGCCGAGCCCATAGCCCAAAATCGGGCCAACACAGCAAACTGACGCAAGAAACACTCCTAGGCAATTAATCTTTTGCCATCCCACTTAATTTCATATTGGTTCCTTCCTTTCCTAGTTAGTTGTCTGCTACCCTCCTTCTTGTTCCTTCTCCTGCACCAAATATACCTACTCTTCTCCAAAGCTTTTCTTGTTCAGACTTTCGTTTTACCTTCTTCCCTTTTTTTTTATAGTTAGAAACCTTGGCCGAAGCCCATGATATATTAATCTGTACGCATCAATGTAAACCGCTGCCACTATTTTCGTTCCAAGCAATGAAGTGCCCAACAACTCTTCATCCCTCCTTTCCATTCTGTTCTTTCTTTTCCTTGCTTCTTTGTTGCCTTACAGATCCTTACTGCATATTCTTCTTTCCACTTTTCTTACGGTTATTTTATACTTTATATATTTTCTTTTTATTATCTGATGCATTCATCCCAATTCCTATGCATCATGCATTTGATCCTTCCATGCAGTGGTTATACTTCTTCTTCGCCTTTCCTATTTCGTTATTTCTTTCCTTTTTTTTTCTTAAAACATGGGCCAACGCCCAAAGTCCATCCTCACCTATACAAACAAAAATACGCCTGTGCCCCTTATTTATTTTGCCCGTTCTTTCTTTCCTTTGTCACTTGCGTTTATGTCCCTTGCATTCTTTTTGTCTACACACCATTTTTTAATAATCCATGCCCAGTATTCCAATGCCACAACCACCATCTTCATGCATGACGTCCTATATCCAATTACTACTCCTTGTATCAACTTCCTTCTTGTCAAACTAGGATATTGGCACAACTTAAATGTACCTCTTGTGCGTCATTATCTTATATATGTAGTACATACAATGTTTACAATCAGTAAATACATGCCTGCACCGATTTCATTTTTCCCTCTGCCCTGCTCCGTTCTTCCCTTCACCTTATTTACTTTCTCTAGTTTGCTACACATAGGTGTATCGGTGCACGTGCAACACCACCGAGCAACCATCCATTCGTCGAGATCACCACCACAAGTGTGCCCTCACCTCCAGATCTCATCTGCATTCCCCATTTATTTCCTTACGTTTAATTTCTTTACTGTCTCCTCCCCTTTCTTTCTTTTCCTCTTAAATTTAAAACCCAGGCAAAATAAGATTTGCCAACCCAGTCACCAGTGCATACCTAACTTATATATCATATATATATATATATATACACACACATATGATCCATATGTCATTCGTCCTCCCTCCAACCGCCATTCACGCACCGTGGGTTCAAGTCGTCGGTTGCACTATTCCGTCATCATCCCACCTGGATCAGCAAAGGGTACCACTGTAGGTTGCATGGAGACAAGTGGTGTGTAACATCCCATATTTTCTGTGAACGTATAAGTAACAAATTAAAGTATACTTAATTTTTAGGATAAGAATTAAGAGAAACGGGTTGCTCCATTGCGTTCGTCTCGAAATTCTGCTTGAGATAGAGTCCGAGTTTGCGTAAAACGGATACCGTATGAAGGAGATATGGACGAACGAAGTTAGGCAGAAAAACCGGAAACAGGCCAGAAATGCACTGGCGCACTTGTGAAGTGCGCCAGCACAAAAATACACTGGCGCACTTGGGAAGTGTGCCCATGTCGAGCCAGAAACCTGCACAGGGTTCTAGAGAGTTCTAATGACGATTTTTGATGTGCTGGACGGACCTGATGGCTTCTAGGGTGATCTAATGGTTCTGAAACACTCTCTACACCTATAAATATGTGATTAACCTAACCCTAATTCATAGAATATTGTCTATAACACCATTATACCAAACTCTCTCTTAAACCCTAGCCGCCGCCTCTAAATCTAATCTCAGGTGTTCATTCACAATTCAAATTAAAGTTTAGAGCTGCAACAACAATCGAAGAAGATTAATCAGCGTTTCTGCATCAAATTCGATTTATAATCCTTTTTCTTTAGCCACGAAAGGCAAGTACAGTTATTTTCCGATATAAACGTTAATTATGATTGTGGCATGAATTGTAAATCTGAATCTGAGGTTATGTCTGTTCTGTTCTATTTAGATCTATCTTATTCTGTATCTCTTTCTTCTTTCTGTTCTATAGCCAGGCTACTACGAGCTTGCGCCGAATCTCATAAGAAATTAACGCACGAACGCTAAATTTTGGGACAAATAATGAATAATTGGACATGAAACTGTTGCCTATGAGACTATTATTGCCTATGACTATGATTCATGACTATGAGACTATTGCCTATGACTATAACTCATGACTATGAGACTATTGCCTATGACTGTGATTCACGCCTATGAGACTATTGCCTATGACTATGATTCACGCCTATGAGACTATTGCCTATGACATTGAATAAGAAACTATTGTGATTTGTCGCCCATGACTATTGTAGTTAGTTTCTTACGCCTATTCCCTTAATGATACTAGATCTCATATTTAGTATGTAACTTTGCTAGTTTATTCCCATTCACTGTTATGTACATCGAGCCTAGTGGGGCCATTATCATTGTATTTGGTTCATTATTTCATGCCTATTCTTCCTTGTGCTTATCTCCTATTCCTTTTGCTAGGGCCATTTCATGAGTACTTAGAGAACTTGTCGAAACATTGGGCGTAGCTTAATTAAGTTAATAAATATGTTGGCATAATTTGAATTGGCTATGATAGTGTAACACCCCACGTCCGTTAGTGTCACTCACAAAGGGAATGCACTAAGTTCTGTGGAGCATTTAGGGTAAAAGATGCAGATAAATTACAAGACAGACAAAAATTAAACAGCGGAAAATAAAAACTTTGCTTTATTGATAAAATAGTTTGTACAATGGTTTCTTTACAATATCAGAGTATCATCTGTCTTACAAAATAAAGAAGCATAAAACAACATTTATATTCCCCAATTTTTAGCATGAGCCAGCCATAGCATCTGATAAGAGAATCCAAGCAGACTTCGATAAATCTTCAAGCTGGGAAAGAGTGACAGTCCAACTTAACATGAGCTATACTACTCCCTCCTCTACTACCTTGGGGGGGGGGGGAACGGAAGAAAAGAAGACGAAAGAAAAACAGAGTCAGACATAAAGCCTGAGTAAGTTCAGTAACTTCTAGCATGTGAACATGGAAAAACAAGACGACATGAATTAACTGAATGCAAGATTACACCATGACGATAGGGTCAACATGATTGGACAAGGTAATCACAAGATATGCTAAGATAAGATAAACTGGATACTTTCGCCACTTCGCTCTAATACTTCGCCGCTTCGCTATTTCCTTGTTATACTGATTTCTATATCTCTGCACCACCTATCTAGTGTCCCAACTAGTAATGATAACGTGATCCCAATCCCTGTATTTTCCATTGCCTTCCGGCATACATTCATTACTTATTACCTAGATCAAATCTAGGGTTTTCTATCAAGTGTTTTCTAGATTTAACTGGAGTTTACGCTATCCGCCGAACGCTTCTCGGATTCAGGATTTATGCCACCTAGTTCAACTAGGAATTATGCTCCCTGTCGAACGATGCCCCCAAGTCTAGGATACACTACCTAGAGTGGTATATGTTCCTATACTTCCCCACGCATGTATCGCGAATCGTTATCGCTTGTCTAGGTGCACATGTCCCATAATGTGCGGTTCGAGTCCTGTGACAAGGCAAATCAAGAAATACAGAACTCGGTCGGGAGCTTTCAGATATCTGCCGATGCAGATGCTAAGGTCTGTTTTTATTCCAGTGGCTATGGTCCCACTTGACCCCTCCCTCAACTAATGAAAGGCATACCTTGTAAAATGAGAACTATATGCCGGCCCCCGGTGCCCCACTATCCTATGGCCATCCGCAACCATAACTAGATAGCAAGTATATGGTCTTTTGGAGTTCTCCGCCTTTCCGCTTCACGTATCTCGATTGACTCAAGATGGATGGTAGATGACGAGTTGCTATCACAGGGCTACCGTTTGCTCGCCGAATCACGCCGGTCCATCCTAGTCTTTAGGTTGCCATGTATTGCAACCAAGGCATACCCCTGGTTCTTATACGCAGACCTTAACCTCTGTGGGCCCAGGCGGATCATCTGCAGCCTCATAGAGGGATACCAAGAGTACCCTCACGTCCCCTCGAAGCCTCGGGCTTCGTAACCCAATTCGTTGGAGCCTTCTCTCTATTCAGACGGACATTCGCTCCTTCCCGTGTTATACTAAGGATTACTACTTAGTTTTATTAACTAAGATTTACCACTTAGTTTCCAGAATCGTTGTTTTCTAAGGTTTACTACTTAGCTCCCTTTCCCATCAATTTGGATTGGTTAAGTGTCATTAGTCAATTCAAGCCAACTTAACCTTCCGCATTTATCCTGTTAAACTGGTTAAGTGTTGTCAGTAACTCATGTTGACTTAACCCTACCACAAACCAAATTATATTGGTTAAGTATTTATTACTTAACCCTACCCATTCACCCTGTGTTGGTTAAGTGTTCCTTTTTAACTTAACCTTGCCCGTCTGTTTTAACTAACATGTTATTAATGGTTAAGTATTATCCCTTCATGTTTTAGACTTAACCCTATTCCTTTATCAAAATATGATGGTTAAGTGTTCAAGTTTACTTAACCCTACGGTCTAGCCCAGCTAACATATCAAATTGGCTAAGTGTATTAAATCTTACTTAACCCCAACCTCTAGCCTAGTTAACATGTAAATTTGGCTAAGTGTATTAACTTTACTTAACCCCTACAAGTCTCGTTTTGCTACCTTGAGTTTGGTTAAGTGTCTCTATGGACTTAGCCCTCCCATTCTAGCTTAACTATGTTAAGTTGGTTAAGTGTTCTTATGGACTTAACCCTCCCTTTCTAGCTTGATTGTGTTAAGTTGGTTAAGTGTTCCTATGGACTTAACCCTCCCATTCTAGCTTAACTGTATGAACCTAACCCCACCTACCAGTCTTGTTATCATGTTGAGTTGGTTAAGTGTCTTAGTTAACTTAACCATAGCATTCTTGTTCTAGCTTTAACTAAATAAATTAAAGCCACGACCACTCACATTAGACAGATATTGTTGCGATTACTGGATGTGCCGGTTGGTTCCGGGCAGGTTTACATCGCAACTCAGTCTAACCTCGGGTTAGGCCTATTCGTGTTTTCTAGTTCAAAGGGTTTTGATTAATTTTCAAATCAGGTTTTGAAAATAACCATCCCGTCCGTCGGATCAGTTAGGGATAGCCAGGGAGAGCAGGAAACTTGTATTTTCCAAACCCAAGCCTAGACACTATCCTCTCTGTCACCCTAAAACTTTCTGGTGTTTCATTAAAAGAGATGTTGTTAATAAATCTTTAATTTGTCTAGATTAATATTCCCTCATTTAGGAAAAATTCTATAAGTAAATTAATCCTAATTTACTTATTTCCCAATTTCTCTTTTAATGTAAATTGTCAACATTTATTCTTACGGCCCATTTTCCCCTCTATATCATGTTTATGCTTTTTGGTATGTAAACCATACCAAATGAAGTGTCACTAACCATGATTCTGCTAATCCTGAAAATTACCCCCAATTATGGCCAATTTCAAGTTTATGCCAATATACTTATCGAGCCAAATTAGCTAATCCAATTCTGATTAACATTCTAATTCACGTCAAACTAGACTTATTACTCTAGTTCACTATTCATGTAAATGCTAGATTTACACGTCAATACAAGATTCAAATTACACATCTTATAATTCATGTCAAATTTATCCAATTTGCATTTCTATGAACATGCCATAATACATGTTCCCAATTTATGTCAATTTCCAAGTTAAACTACGTTTTAGTAAATTTCATATTTTGCCCCAAATCGCATTCCCACCATTCGTAAAATCGTGTTTCAATCTAGATTCTGGATTCATAGCAAATAGGGAATGAACCAAAGATTGCTATGAAAAGGATAGATGTAACAACTGGCATAAAATGGTTTTGAATAACGACGTAGGTTCAAGAACATGGGTAGACCTAACTAAATAGGTAAATTCCCAAGGTCTAAAACCAAGAATAGACAGAATAGAGACAGAGGTTCAAGAACATGGGTAGACCTAACTTAATAGGTAAATTCCCAAGGTCTAAAACCAAAGATAACCAAGAATAAACTGAATAGAAAGTCAGGCCTAGATCCAAAATAAACAACATGGTTTTATAACTACAATGTCATGGGCATAAATAATAATCTTATATTCATAGTCATAGGCAATAATCCTCACAGTTCAATGAATCACAGTCTTAGGCGATGTTCATAGTCATAGGCAATAGTCCTCACAGTTCAATGAATCACAGTCTTAGGCGATGTTCATAGTCATAGGCAACGTTCATAGTCATAGGAAATATTCATAGTCATAGGCACTATTTTATGTCCCAAAATCAAAGGCTTATGTTCATAGTTCCAAGGCATATGGTTCCAAAGTCCATAGTTTCACCGTCACAGTCTTATTGGTCATCAAATCACAACAGTTCTTAATTAGGTCCAAAGGTACAAGCACTGATTCAAGAAGAAAGATTAGGCATAGTCTTTTATCCCTTTAATTTCATGCCGCGAATAAAAGCAAAACGTTCAAATCTAAAAATAACTGACTTACAGAGATTAGATTAGAATAGAAAGGAGGCGTTTCTATGATTCGTAGAAGATCATTCGTTGAAGTCGTTTGAACCTTCTTTTGAATCCTAGCTTGAATCTCTTCTTCTTGAAAGTCTTTTGAGCAGCATCTCCTCGTCTTGTTTTATTTTATATATATTATTTATTTATTTATATATTTTAGAGGAGGAGAAGAAGCCATGTCTAACTAGAATCTTCGCAGCATAAGGGTAGAAAAAGAATTGTGAATAGAGAAGAAGACCAGGGCTGCTTATATAGTGCTAGGCGGACGAACCTGGTCAGAAAACGTGACCAAATACAGCAGAACGAACCAGCTACAGAAAGCTGGAAAAAGCGGGCAGGTCGACACCCGTGTCGACTGGGCAGTCGACACGGGGGGGGGGGGGGGGGGTAGGGGTGTCGACTGCGCAGTCGACACCCCTATCGACTTGACCTGGGCGGGAATTTTCCCGCCCTGCCCCCTACGCGTTTGAATTTCGAATTTAACTCTATTTTAAACTGTTTTGAACTTGGAATTTTCTGAAAACTTTGACGGGCCATATCTTGGTCATACGGACTCCGATTTTCGAAAACTCGGATCTATTTCGCGTATTTTTCCGAGACGAACGCAATGGCGCAGCCCTTTTCCCTTGATTTTGATTTTAACTTTTAATTCTTCCTTGATTTGCGAATCTAGTGTTACAGAATTATAGGGTGTTACAGATAGAGAATGAATTACATGCATGTTAGTCTTGGACAAAAATGGTAAACTATAATATTAAATCTAGTTTTGACATGAACTGTAAATGGGAATATTAAGGCTAAGATTTGGGGCATATATTGTATTATGAATTATGACCTTGATTTAGGCATGTAAGTTTAGGCTAAATCTATGATTAGGCAAGATAGGTAAATAGAGTTTTAGATATATATAATCTGCTAAATCTGTTATTTGCTAAATCCGTTAAATTGCCTAATCCGTTATCCACTAAATTTGTTATATTGCCTAATTTGCTAGTTCTGCTATATTGCCTAATCTGCTAGATCTGTTCATCTGCTAAATCTGTCATCTGCTAAGTCTGCTGAAAATGCCTAATTTGTTGTATGCTAAATCTGCTAAATTGCTTAATCTGCTAAATCTGTTAAGTCGCCTAATCTGCGAAATCTGTTATCTGCTGAGTTGATATATTTAGTCTGTTATTGACATAATCTGAATTGGCTATAGCTATGAATAATTGACATGTATATTAGGCATGGGCATAAATGGTAAATTATTAATTAATTGGCCGCAAAGATAAACATGGCTAACTCGAGGTTAGAATGAGTTTGCGGCGTAATCCTGCCCGGAACCGCCCGGCACATCCAGTGGCCGCAAACAATAGGTTCTAATGTGAGAAGTTAGTCACAACGTGCTTGAAACCCGAGGTTAGACTCAGTTTGTGGCAGAAACATGCCCGAAACCAACTGGCCTAACCAGTAGCCGCAAACTGTCAGTCTAATGTGAGAGGTCTGGGCATTAATATTTAATTAATGAAAATCTGAGATAAATATGATGTCTAAAATGTGTTGGGTGGATAGGGTTAAACCAACTGGACTAATAAAATTAATAAACCTGCTTCATGAATCTGTAGGCCCAGTACAAAGTTAGACAAATCTGTAAATCTGTTAAATCTGTATGTCTGATCCGTTAGTCTGAAAAATTATTAACTTGATTTTCTGATCTGTGAACTAGTTGACCTGAACTCTGTATGTCTGAACTTGTAAACAAGTTAATCTGAAATCTGTTAGTCTGGGGGCACAAGGTTAGGAGGGAAAAATACTTGTGTCATCTGTTGTTTGGGACCCATATTAGTCAGTAACCCTTTCTGGTATCAAAACTTTGACCCAACAGTAGGTAGGGTCCGGGCACGCTTACTGAACTAATTATAAGGGGTTCATTCTGATAATGGCGAGGGGTGTTGATGGTGCGTTCCAACCGGGTCATGTGCGTGCATGGATCCCGGTCTTCCTCTGAGGATGTAAGACGCCGTGACATCTGTAAATAGGTCCGTGTCATTTAAAGGTTGCCACTTTGGGGAGTGATACACCCTTTTGTGGGGCTGGCACAGGGTATTTATGTATTAGGGAGCCGATCGCTTGGGATAGGGTTTTAGGGTACACTTAGTTCTGTCTATTTCTGTTGGTACCGTCTGTTTCTGTTGGGTGGCAACACCTGTCTGTTTCTGCGTGGTACCGTCTGTTCGGGTGGTAAAGGGCCATTTACTAGTGTACACCTAATTCTAACATTCTGTTTCCGTAGGGATTATTCTATTTCCGTTTCTGTCTCTGTTCGAGTGGTAAAGGCCCATTACTAGCATTCTGTTTCTGTACTTTCTGTTCGGGTGGTAAAGGCCCATTATTAGCATTATGTTTCTGTACCTTCTGTTAGGGTGGTAAAGGCCCATTATTCTGTTTCTGTTTCTGTTTAGACATTAGGGGTAACACCTAATCCTGTTATACTAGTATTAGTGCAGAGAAGTGAAAAGTAATATCATCATGTTTCTTCTGTTTAACCTAAGTATATATGTTATTCCTATTTCCTGTTATCTCTCGTCCAGTTTTATTTGCATGCCATGACATTATTATCTGTTCATAACTGAAAGTCACTGGACTTGCCAGACTTTATGTCTGACCCTTGTTGTTTCGCCTCTTTTCTTCCGTTCCCCCCCAGGTTTTCAAGGAGGGAATACTCTAGCTTAATCCGGATCTTTCTTCCTACTTGGAGTGCTTGAAGTGCGTGAAGTATGGCTTGTCTTTTTCTGGCATCTTTGGTGGGGATTATGATTTTAAAGTTTTGTACTCTGATGGCTTTTGAACAAGGCTGATATATATGTACTTGAGTTTTTGATAAAGTTGTAACCAAATTGATTTCTGTCTGCTGCAATAAAGTTATAAAGTTTTTCAAGTATTATTTTTATATCTGTCTTGTAATATTCTATTCTGTTTACTAAAATGCTCCATCAAAGTTAAGGCATTCTCTTTGTGAGTGACCTTAACGGAGGTGGGGTGCTACACTTGGTATCAGAGCTGAAGGTTACCAGATTAGATAGAAGTTTTTGAAAACTATTTTCAAAAAGGTTTCAAAAGGAAGTATTTTCAAAAGTAAAGTTTATTTTGATAAACATAATCCCCAAAAGCCAGATATCTTTCTTTCGATTCTTTGTTTCGAATCCCTTCCTCTTTCCCTTTTTTATCTCTTCTTCCGTGTATAGATGCTTTTTTTCTAAGACACATAAGAACTTCCGTACGGTGGGCGGAAAATCACTTCATGGGACTGAGACGGTTATCAAAACTAGAAGGAAGGGGAGGACTTGTTGGTACCTTTGAGGTAGGAAAATTTCTGAGAAGGTTTAACTTCCTTATCTGATTAGTAAGAAGAACTCTTTCGGATTCTAGCATTTTTATTCTGTAGTTAAGTCTTTGCACTTTAATACTAGTATTGTTTCTGATTCCGCTGTAGACTCAAACCCCTAAGGGTTAGGACTCATCTGTTTGTGATAGATTGGGGATTGAGAGTTATATGTGTTAGGTGTCAAGTAGGACGGATACATTCTGGTTTTTATCATGCTTAGTTCGGTAATCTGATCAGTACCAGTAATCTATAAATATCTGAATATTTCTGATAAGGTTAAGATTTCCAGTTTTGACATTGTCTAAAGAGGGTAATCCTCTGGGTGTCAATCTGATGTTGGTTTCGGTATTTGGGGCCGATACTTAGGGAAATTATTCCCTCAACCATGGTCTAATGGAAACAAAGTTTTTGTTTCATTTTTACGCGCTTCCATCATTCGACTGTATCCTATCGATCAAATCTTTGAACTTTAGGTAGAAACTATTGGGTGTAAACATGTGTTTGAGACATGTTATGTTTGATGGTTGCAAGTGGATGCAAGTGGTTGCTAGTGGCTGCTCGTGGATGCATATACACACACACTAGGCACTAGATCGGCTCAAAAACACTCTCATACTGCATATGGATGTGTGTGCATTTTTTTATCCTTATGAATGAAAAATGGTTGACTCAGCACATGGATGTTGCATATGAATGAATGGTTGCGCACTCATATAGAAATGATATGTATCAAATAGGAAAATTGCATACATGTTGGACTCATGGCACTGACATAATTCGCATTAAGGAGGTCAACTGAATCAGTAGACCGCCTGATCTTTGCATTAGATAAGAAACATATACACACACTTTTGCATATGTTCATACAACATTAGAAGTTTCTAAGGACAATGGATGCTTGTGGACGATGGTTGAGTAGATGGGTGATTGGATGGTAGGACACATTCTTCTTAACTTGAAGATTTCGGGGACGAAATCCTTTAAGGAGGAGAGAATGTAACACCCCGTATTTTCTATGAACGTATAAGTAACAAATTAAAGTATACTTAATTTTTAGGAAAAGAATTAAGGGAAACGGGTTGCGCCATTGCGTTCGTCTCGAAATTTTTCTTGAGATAGAGTCTGAGTTTGCGTAAAACGGATAACGTATGAAGGAGATATGGACGAACGAAGTTAGGCAGAAAAACCGGAAACAGGCCAGAAATGCACGGGCGCACTTGTGAAGTGCGCCAGCACAAAAATACACTGGCGCACTTGGGAAGTATGCCCATGTCGAGCCAGAAACCTGCACAGGGTTCTATAGAGTTCTAATGACGATTTTTGATGTGCTGGACGGACCTGATGGCTTCTAGGGTGATCTAATGGTTCTGAAACACTCTCTACACCTATAAATATGTGATTAACCTAACCCTAATTCATAGAATATTGTCTATGACACCATTATGCTACCAAACACTCTCTTAAACCCTAGCCGCCACTTCTAAATCTAATCTCAAGTGTTCATTCACAATTCAAATTAAAGTTTAGAGCTGCAACAACAATCGAAGAAGATTAATCAGCGTTTCTGCATCAAATTCGATTTATAATCTTTTTCTTTAGCCACAAAAGGCAAGTACAGTTATTTTCCGATATAAACGTTAATTATGATTGTGGCATGAATTGTAAATCTGAATCTGAGGTTATGTCTGTTCTGTTCTATTTAGATCTATCTTATTCTGTATCTCTTTCTTCTTTCTATTCTATAGCCAGGCTACTACGAGCCTGCGCCGAATCTCATAAGAGATTAACGCACGAACGCTAAATTTTGGGACAAATAATGAATAATGCATAATTGGACATGAAACTGTTGCCTATGAGACTATTATTGCCTATGACTATGATTCATGACTATAAGACTATTGCCTATGACTATAATTCATGACTATGACACTATTGCCTATGACTGTGATTCACGCCTATGAGATTATTGCCTATGACTATGATTCACGCCTATGAGACTATTGCCTATGACATTGAATAAGAAACTATTGTCGCCCATGACTATTGTAGTTAGTTTCTTACGCCTATTCCCTTAATGATACTAGATCTCATATTTAGTATGTAACTTTGCTAGTTTATTCCCATTCACTGTTATGTACATCGAGCCTAGTGGGGCCATTATCATTGTATTTGGTTCATTATTTCATGCCTATTCTTCCTTGTGCTTATCTCCTATTCCTTTTGCTAGGGCCATTTCATGAGTACTTAGAGAACTTGAAACATTGGGCGTAGCTTAATTAAGTTAATAAATATGTTGGCATAATTTGAAATTGCTATGATAGAGAATGATTTACATGCATATTAGTCTTGGACAAAAATGGTAAACTAGAATATTAAATCTAGTTTTGACATGAACTGTAAATGGGAATATTAAGGCTAAGATTTGGGGCATATATTGTATTATGAATTATGACCTTGATTTAGGCATGTAAGTTTAGGCTAAATCTATGATTAGGCAAGATAGGTAAATAGAGTTTTAGATATATATAATCTGCTAAATCTGTTATCTGCTAAATCCGTTAAATTGCCTAATCCGTTATCCGCTAAATTTGTTATATTGCCTAGTTTGCTAGTTATGCTATATTGCCTAATCTGCTAGATCTGTTCATCTGCTAAATCTGTCATCTGCTAAGTCTGCTGAAAATGCCTAATCTGTTATATGCTAAATCTGCTAAATTGCTTAATCTGCTAAATTTGTTAAGTCGCCTAATCTGCGAAATCTGTTGTCTGCTGAGTTCATAAATTTAGTCTGTTATTGACATAATCTGAATTGGCTATAGCTATGAATAATTGACATGTATATTAGGCATGGGCATAAATGGTTAATTATTAATTAATTGGCCGCAATGATAAACATGGCTAACTCGAGGTTAGAATGAGTTTGCGGCGTAATCCTGCCCGGAACCACCCGGCACATCCAGAGGCCGCAAACAATAGGTTCTAATGTGAGAAGTTAGTCACAACGTGCTTAAAACCCGAGGTTAGACTCAGTTTGTGGCAGAAACCTGCCCGGAACCAACCGGCCTAACCAGTAGCCGCAAACTTTCAGTCTAATGTGAGTGGTCTAGGCATTAATATTTAATTAATGAAAATCTGAGATAAATATGATGTCTAAAACGTGTTGGGTGGATAGGGTTAAACAACTGGGCTAATAAAATTAATAAACCCGTTTCATAAATCTGTAGGCCCAGTACAAAGTTAGACAAATCTGTAAATCTGTTAAATCTGTATGTCTGATCCGTTAGTCTGAAAACTTATTAACTTGATTTTCTGATTTGTGAACTAGTTGACCTGAACTCTGTATGTCTGAACTTGTAAACAAGTTAATCTGAAATCTGTTAGTCTGGGGGCACAAGGTTAGGAGGGAAAAATACTTGTGTCATCTGTTGTTTGGGACCCATAGTAGTCAGTAACCCTTTCTGGTATCAAAACTTTGACCCAACAGTAGGTAGGGTCCGGGCACGCTTACTGAACTAATTATAAGCGGTTCATTCTGATAATGGCGAGGGGTGTTGATGGTGCGTTCCAACCGGGTCATGTGCGTGCATGGATCCCGGTCTGCCTTTGAGGATGTAAGACGCCGTGACATATGTAAATAGGTCTGTGTCATTTAAAGGTTGCCACTTTGGGGAGTGATACACCCATTTGTGGGGCTGGCACTGGGTATTTATGTATTAGGGAGCCGATCGCTTGGGGTAGGGTTTTAGGGTACACTTAGTTCAGTCTGTTTCTGTTGGTACCGTCTGTTTCTGTTGGGTGGCAACACCTCTTTGTTTCTGCGTGGTACCGTCTGTTCGGGTGGTAAAGACCCATTTACTAGTGTACACCTAATTCTAACATTCTGTTTCCGTAGGGATTATTCTGTTTCCGTTTCTGTCTCTGTTCGGGTGGTAAAGGCCCATTACTAGCACTCTGTTTCTGTATTTTCTGTTCGGGTGGTAAAGGCCCATTATTAGCATTATGTTTCTGTACCTTCTGTTAGGGTGGTAAAGGCCCATTGTTCTGTTTCTGTTTCTGTTTAGACATTAGGGGTAACACCTAATCCTGTTATACTAGTATTAGTGCAGAGAAGTGAAAAGTAATATCATCATGTTTCTTCTGTTTAACCTAAGTATATCTGTTATTCCTATTTCCTGTTATCTCTCGTCCAGTTTTATTTGCATGCCATGACATTATTATCTGTTCATAACTGAAAGTCACTAGACTTGCCAGACTTTATGTCCGACCCTTGTTGTTTCGCCTCTTTTCTTCCGTTCCCCCCTCCCCCAGGTTTTCAAGGAGGGAATACTCTAGCTTGATCCGGATCTTTCTTCCTACTTGGAGTGCTTGAAGTGCGTGAATTATGGCTTGCCTTTTTCTGGCATCTTTGGTGGGGATTATGATTTTAAAGTTTTGTACTCTGATGGCTTTTGAACAAGGCTGATATATATGTACTTGAGTTTTTGATAAAGTTGTAACCAAATTGATTTCTGTCCACTGCAATAAAGTTATAAAGTTTTTCAAGTATTATTTTTATATCTGTCTTGTAATATTCTGTTTTGTTTACAAAAATGCTCCATCAAAGTTAAGGCATTCCCTTTGTGAGTGACCTTTACGGAGGTGAGGTGCTACACTTGGTATCAGAGCTGAAGGTTACCAGATTAGATAGAAGTTTTTGAAAAATATTTTCAAAAAGGTTTTAAAAGAAATTATTTTCAAAAGTAAAGTTTATTTTGAAAAACATAATCCCCAAAAGCCAGATATCTTTCTTCCGATTCTTTGTTTCGAATCCCTTCCTCTTTCCCTTTTAATTTCTTCTTCTGTGTATAGATGCTTTTTTCTAAGATACGTAAGAACTTCAATACGGTGGGCGGAAAATCGCTTCATGGGACTAAGACGGTTATCAAAACTAGAAGGAAGGGGAGGACTTGTTGGTACCTTTGAGGTAGGAAAATTTCTGAGAAGGTTTAACTTCCTTATCTGATTAGTAAGAAGAACTCTTTCGGATTCTAGCATTTTGATTCTGTAGTTAAGTCTTTGCACTTTAATACTAGTATTGTTTCTGATTCCGCAGTAGACTCAAACCCCTAAGGGTTAGGACTCATCTGTTTGTGATAGATTGGGGATTGAGAGTTATATGTGTTAGGCGTCAAGTAGGACGCATACATTCTGGTTTTTATCATGCTTAGTTCGGTAATCTGATCTGTACCAGTAATCTGTAAATGTCTGAATATTTCTGATAAGGTTAATATTTCCAGTTTTGACATTGTCTAAAGAGGGTAATCCTCTGGGTGTCAATCTGATGTTGGTTTCGGTATTTGGGGCCGATACTTAGGGAAATTATTCCCTCAACCATGGTCTAATGGAAACAAAGTTTTTGTTTCATTTTTACGCGCTTCCATCATTCGACTGTATCATATCGATCGAATCTTTGAACTTTAGGTAGAAACTATTGGGTGTAAACATGTGTTTGAGACATGTTATGTTTGATGGTTGCAAGTGGATGCAAGTGGTTGCTAGTGGCTGCTCGTGGATGCATATACACACACACTAGGCACGAGATCGGCTCAAAAACACTCTTATACTGCATATGGATGTGTGTGCATTTTTTTATCCTTATGAATGAAAAATGGTTGACTCAGCACATGGATGTTGCATATGAATGAATGGTTGCGCACTCATATAGAAATGATATGTATCAAATAGGAAAATTGCATACATGTTGGACTCATGGCACTGACATAATTCGCATTAAGGAGGTCAACTGAATCAGTAGACCGCCTGATCTTTGCATTAGATAAGAAACATATACACACACTTTTGCATATGTTCATACAACATTAGAAGTTTCTAAGGACAATGGATGCTTGTGGACGATGGTTGAGTAGATGGGTGATTGGATGGTAGGACACATTCTTCTTAACTTGAAGATTTCGGGGACGAAATGCTTTAAGGAGGGGAGAATGTAACACCCCGTATTTTCTGTGAACGTATAAGTAACAAATTAAAGTATACTTAATTTTTAGGAAAAGAATTAAGGGAAACGGGTTGCTACATTGCGTTCGTCTCGAAATTCTGCTTGAGATAGAGTCCGAGTTTGCGTAAAACGGATACCGTATGAAGGAGATATGGACGAACGAAGTTAGGCAGAAAAACCGGAAACAGGCCAGAAATGCACTGGCGCACTTGTGAAGTGCGCCAGCACAAAAATACACTGGCGCACTTGGGAAGTGCGGCCATGTCGAGCCAGAAACCTGCACAGGGTTCTAGAGAGTTCTAATGACGATTTTTGATGTGCTGGACGGACCTGATGGCTTCTAGGGTGATCTAATGGTTCTGAAACACTCTCTACACCTATAAATATGTGATTAACCTAACCCTAATTCATAGAGTATTGTCTATGACACCATTATGCTACCAAACACTCTCTTAAACCCTAGCCGCCACCTCTAAATCTAATCTCAAGTGTTCATTCACAATTCAAATTAAAGTTTAGAGCTACAACAATAATCGAAGAAGATTAATCAGCGTTTCTGCATCAAATTCGATTTATAATCCTTTTCTTTAGCCACGAAAGGCAAGTACAGTTATTTTCCGATATAAACGTTAATTATGATTGTGGCATGAATTGTAAATCTGAATCTGAGGTTATGTCTGTTCTGTTCTATTTAGATCTATCTTATTATGTATCTCTTTCTTCTTTCTGTTCTATAGCCAGGCTACTGCGAGCCTGCGCCGAATCTCATAAGAGATTAACGCACGAACGCTAAATTTTGGGACAAATAATGAATAATGCATAATTGGACATGAAACTGTTGCCTATGAGACTATTATTGCCTATGACTATGATTCATGACTATAAGACTATTGCCTATGACTATAATTCATGACTATGAAACTATTGCCTATGACTGTGATTCACGCCTATGAGACTATTGCCTATGACTATGATTCACGCCTATGAGACTATTGCCTATGACATTGAATAAGAAACTATTGTGATTTGTCGCCCATGACTATTGTAGTTAGTTTCTTACGCCTATTCCCTTAATGATACTAGATCTCATATTTAGTATGTAACTTTGCTAGTTTATTCCCATTCACTGTTATGTACATCGAGCCTAGTGGGGCCATTATCATTGTATTTGGTTCATTATTTCATGCCTATTCTTCCTTGTGCTTATCTCCTATTCCTTTGGCCAGGGCCATTTCATGAGTACTTAGAGAACTTGTTGAAACATTGGGTGTAGCTTAATTAAGTTAATAAATATGTTGGCATAATTTGAATTGGCTATGATAGAGAATGATTTACATGCATATTAGTCTTGGACAAAAATGGTAAACTAGAATATTAAATCTAGTTTTGACATGAACTGTAAATGGGAATATTAAGGCTAAGATTTGGGGCATATATTGTATTATGAAATATGACCTTGATTAAGGCATGTAAGTTTAGGCTAAATCTATGATTAGGCAAGATAGGTAAATAGAGTTTTAGATATATATAATCTGCTAAATCTGTTATATGCTAAATCCGTTAAATTGCCTAATCCGTTATCCGCTAAATTTGTTATATTGCCTAATTTGCTAGTTCTGCTATATTGCTTAATCTGCTAGATCTGTTCATCTGCTAAATCTGTCATCTGCTAAGTCTGCTGAAATTGCCTAATCTGTTATATGCTAAATCTGCTAAATTGCTTAATCTGCTAAATCTGTAAAGTCGCCTAATCTGCGAAATCTGTTATCTGCTGAGTTGATATATTTAGTCTGTTATTGACATAATCTGAATTGGCTATAGCTATGAATAATTGACATGTATATTAGGCATGGGCATAAATGGTAAATTATTAATTAATTGGCCGCAAAGATAAATATGGCTAACTCGAGGATAGAATGAGTTTGCGGCGTAATCCTGCCCGGAACCGCCCGGCACATCCAGTGGCCGCAAACAATAGGTTCTAATGTGAGAAGTTAGTCATAACGTGCTTGAAACTCGAGGTTAGACTCAGTTTGTGGCAGAAACCTGCCCGGAACCAACCGGCCTAACCAGTAGCCGCAAACTGTCAGTCTAATGTGAGAGGTCTGGGCATTAATATTTAATTAATGAAAATCTGAGATAAATATGATGTCTAAAACGTGTTGGGTGGATAGGGTTAAACCAACTGGACTAATAAAATTAATAAACCCGTTTCATGAATCTGTAGGCCCAGTACAAAGTTAGACAAATCTGTAAATCTGTTAAATCTGTATGTCTGATCCGTTAGTCTGAAAACTTATTAACTTGATTTTCTGATCTGTGAACTAGTTGACCTGAACTCTGTATGTCTGAACTTGTAAACAAGTTAATCTGAAATCTGTTAGTCTGGGGGCACAAGGTTAGGAGGGAAAAATACTTGTGTCATCTGTTGTTTGGGACCCATATTAGTCAGTAACCCTTTCTGGTATCAAAACTTTGACCCAACAGTAGGTAGGGTCCGGGCATGCTTACTGAACTAATTATAAGCGGTTCATTCTGATAATGGCGAGGGGTGTTGATGGTGCGTTCCAACCGGGTCATGTGCGTGCATGGATCCCGGTCTGCCTCTGAGGATGTAAGACGCCGTGACATCTGTAAATAGGTCTGTGTCATTTAAAGGTTGCCACTTTGGGGAGTGATACACCCTTTTATGGGGCTGGCACAGGGTATTTATGTATTAGGGAGCCGATCGCTTGGGGTAGGGTTTTAGGGTACACTTAGTTCTGTCTGTTTCTGTTGGTACCGTCTGTTTCTGTTGGGTGGCAACACCTGTCTGTTTCTGCGTGGTACCGTCTGTTCGGGTGGTAAAGGCCCATTTACTATTGTACACCTAATTCTAACATTCTATTTCCATAGGGATTATTCTGTTTCCGTTTCTGTCTCTGTTCGGGTGGTAAAGGCCCATTACTAGCATTTTGTTTCTGTACTTTCTGTTCGGGTGGTAAAGGCCTATTATTAGCATTATGTTTCTGTACCTTCTGTTAGGGTGGTAAAGGCCCATTATTCTGTTTCTGTTTCTGTTTAGACATTAGGGGTAACACCTAATCCTGTTATACTAGTATTAGTGCAGAGAAGTGAAAAGTAATATCATCATGTTTCTTCTGTTTAACCTAAGTATATCTGTTATTCCTATTTCCTGTTATCTCTCGTCTAGTTTTATTTGCATGCCATGACATTATTATCTGTTCATAACTGAAAGTCACTGGACTTGCCAGACTTTATGTCTGACCCTTGTTGTTTCGCCTCTTTTCTTCCGTCCCCCCCCCCCCTCAGATTTTCAAGGAGGGAATACTCTAGCTTGATCCAGATCTTTCTTCCTGCTTGGAGTGCTTGAAGTGCGTGAAGTATGGCTTGTCTTTTTCTGGCATCTTTGGTAGGGATTATGATTTTAAAGTTTTGTACTCTGATGGCTTTTGAACAAGGCTGATATATATGTACTTGAGTTTTTGAAAAAGTTGTAACCAAATTGATTTCTGTCTGCTGCAATAAAATTATAAAGTTTTTCAAGTATTATTTTTATATCTGTCTTGTAATATTCTGTTCTGTTTACTAAAATGCTCCATCAAAGTTAAGGCATTCCCTTTGTGAGTGACCTTAACGGAGGTGGGGTGTTACATGGTGGAAATGTGTAAATTGCTTCAGGCTTACGAATGGATCATAATGCCGTTAGATCTCCTGCTGGATGCGAAGAACTGCAAGAAAGCCTGATGACATTAGCTCGGATAGTAGTGTATATGTGTATGAAGTTGCTGCTTTAGCGATCCGCTTATGTTCAAGTGAGGACGACGCTACATGGTTGTGCATTGGGCAACAGAGTTTTTTTTTTTAAATTCTGGCAACCCGAGAGTTAAAAATCCATTTGTGTGGTCCAAATGTCAAAATTGAAACCAATTTATGACTCATGATTTCCTTAACCAAAAGTACAAGGGAATGACAGACACCGGCGGATCTAGGGAGGGGCTAGTGGGGTCACTGGACCCTATTAGACTTTCTCTAATTTATTTTTTACCAGTTGTTATATCAAGCTTTGCTTTGCTGACCTCTTCCTTTATTGTTATTCCTTCATCAAAACCAGAGGTGGATCTATTTAATTAGCTCATCTTGCTTGTTGAATTCTTCTCTGGGTTATAAACTATTACTTTAGTATTATATTTGTGTATTCTTGGCCCCCACTTCTCTCGTACCTTGGCTCCACCACTGAATTGACAGAATTCAATAACAAAGAAGTAACACATTTCTAAACAAGTATGTATACTTAAACAACTTGCATCATACAGTACTATTATGGGGGAAAATAAAGTGTATTCACATATTTAGTTCATTATCTTATACCCTATGTTTTCATATTTATTACCAGATTTCAAGTTTTTGGTTGGCTGCCATCTTTTTTCCCCTAATGTTTAACATGATTAAATCAACAAATCCATACATCCAATAGCGTACATATATAGTTGTATCACACTCTATAGTAATGGTTTAAATGAGAAAAAAGAGTTTACTTACGCATAATGGTCACGGTTTCATACATTTCCGTCTTCTAGGTTTACACAAATGCTCACACTAATTTGTTTTCTATCCTCTGTTATTTGACATGACGATTTAATCAACCTAATGCCCTCATTTATGAATACATCCTATATATTTTCTAATCATCAGAAATAAAAGGGGAGAGTGTTTACTCACATTAGTTTTGGGACCGTTTTTAGTTATATCCAGTTTCTAGTTTGATATGCATTGCTACTGCCATGTCCCTCTCGAGTTTTGAGTTTGCTTTGAGTCAAAAGTGTGAGTGAACTTGTGAGGTATGTTTATGTATTTATAGGTGAAATACATGATAGATTGTAGCTTAGTATAGGCTAGGATAGGTAGAGTTTAGGCTGACTTTAGATAGGGCATTGATAGACAGTCTGCAAGTATGTAAGCTGAACTATGTTGATTGAAAAGAAATGCATGGCTTCAGTCATTTCTAAACTTACATCGGCCATGCATGTACTGATGTACATCCATGTGAAGAAATATGTTTTAAAGGCTCACTTAGCTCTTAAGCAATACATGTTACCTTTTCTTTGGTAGGTAGGCTGACTCTAACTTGATGGAGCTTCTTCTAGTGTATCATGTCCAGCCAGACAACACGCATGTGCATTGTGATTAAATATACAATTGCTTAGCTCTTAAGCAATTCAGAGTTGTCTCCTTCCTATGCCTATGGTTCATCTGTTTACTGAAATGATGTGAAAGCATCTAGCATTGGAAATGAAGGCTATTTCGATCTCTTAGTTGCTACACATAAGGATATGCTAGGTATTGGCCTTAGATTTGACAGACACATGGGTGCAGACCATGTGCATTTATATGTTAAAACTCAAATGCTACGCTACCAAGTCATGAACTATGTTATTTAATGATCTATGTAGTAGATTATCTAGATATGGCATAGCTTAAGCTGCTTATAAGTTAGCTTAGGAATAGTTTAATTCTTATGGTTGCTATATGTACATGTTTTCATATATATGAAGTAATTCCCCATTTGCTTTAGCTATTTATTTTAACAGGAGTAAAAATTAAAATAAACATTACTTACCTCACATATATATACTGGTTACATAAATTTTAAACCATTAACATATATACATACTTAAAGTTTTCCTCAATATTTATTATTCACAGTCTATTATTTAAATCCATTATTAAAATAATCCAAAATAAATTGTATTATAGAAGAAGTCAAAATTGGGGACATTACAATATATCCCCCTTATAAGAATTTCTTCCTCGAAATTAAAGAGTATGAAGAGATTCAAGTTCTGTTTATATTATAGACTCATACACACATATGGGTTATCCCCTAACAATCACAATAAACAAGGCATCCAAAACAACATGTTACATACCAAAACATCCATAATAAGCAAAACAGACAACACAACCATTCATCAGTTCCTGACCGTAAATCGGTAAGAAAATAATCCTCAAAGTATTAACCTCGAAGTCTGAAATCGACATCAGATTAATAATTAGAAAATCATTTAACTTAACCAATCTCTAGTTAGGTTCCAATTTCTTAACTCCAGTTAAAATTTCAAATTCCAGAATCCAAATTTCTGATTTTAATTTCAACCCAATTTGAAACGGCATATCCTTATTCCATTTTAAATTCAAAACGTTTGAATTTTTCAAAACATCTTGTTTTCTCAAACCATTTTCCAAATTTTTTTCTTATTTGTATATCTCTTTCTTATACAAATTCAGTTTGGTTTAATATATAACCATTTCCACGTTTATAATCTTATTAGATTATAATAGCAACAATCGACACATCAATATATAATAATAATTTCAAAATAGTATTCTTTTATAACAAAAATATAATTTTGGGAAAAATTATTTCATTTACTCAGCTTTTAAAACATTGATACTGTGTCGAATTACTCTATTCAAGTGTTTACAAAAACTTTTCAACACAGTGTGCACCCTGCATCGACCAGAATTTTTAAACCACTCGACAAACCAATCAACACAATATAAAAACAGTTTTATATTAATTAACAAATACGCATTCATTTATACATACTCAAACTCAATCTAGGGTATTACAGACCATATCTCTATCGAGTTACGCCACAGAGCCCAGGTTACTACTCAACCTTCAACTCTGATACCAATTGTAACGACCCGCAAATCCGTACCATTTGACTCGACCGAATACAACACACGTCCAACCCAAATTGCACGAAAATATGAATCATTAATAGAAAGAAGTTAAAGGATGAGAAATAGAAAGATAGAAAATTAGACTAGAAGAAAATAGATAGGAGGTAGAACTAAACAATAACACAGAATCTCACAATCGCAGCGGAATAAAATATAATATATAAATAATCATTTTGAAATACAACTGTAATTTCACTTAAATACATCATCAAAGTACATCACATAAAACATAGCGAAATAAACTCTATATGTCTAACGCTAAAGCCTCCTGCTCCAAGATCCTTCAGAAAATCTATAAAATCCTGAACTATTGGACTGGCCGTACAAATTTGGGCACCCAAGAGTTTAGGGAAAACATAGAAGAATAAACTCTGGGTCAGTCATGGGACTGGTGTGAGTAAACAATTAAGAACAGCTTGATTTTAACCTTCAAAAACAATTTTGAAAGAAAAGATAATCGTATGACCAATCCACACATAAATACGGACAGTTTTACCTTACGATAACCCAATTTTTTTGAAAACAATATTATTTTGGTATTATGATAGTGTCTAGATACAAATAAATAACAATCTAGCAGAACGCTTGCTTCTCACGCTCCACATAAATAGTAAACAATCAAAACTGCGGGTGCTTATTGGAAATTGGATTTCGACTATGACAAGGTATGGAACCACCTACCAATAGGGTATCTCCAAAGGGGAATACACCGGGTTCAACAAGAACGTCTTGCAACCTGGCCCATACATGATCGACCACTCATTTCTCTTGAGTGCATCGAATATATTCTCACTAATGGTTGGGAACTACCCACCGTTTCCTGAGAGGGACATCATCGATATATTAAAGAAGCAAAAGGAATTTCTCTAGATAGGTGACAATACACGCTAATGGGAGTGACCCACATAGCCATGCTGCCTGCCCGATATTTTTCATTTCCCGGTTGTGAGGCTTAAGGCTGAAGTTACCCTTGGATATAACACATCTTTATTCACTTTGAATGCCACATCGTCAAACTCGCTAAATCACAAATTGATTTCCCCAAAAATATCTCGGGTATAAAGCTAAGAGAAACGAATTCCTCCGCCACCAAACGTAAATACGTTTGAGGAGATCAACTTCCACAATTTATTAGGCATACTCTGTCAGACATTCGTCCATACAAGTTGTCCTGGGACTGGACAAACCGAAGGCACTATTTTGTAAATCCATCTTAGGCAATTTCTACCTAGGATCGACAAAATATCCCTCGCATATACTCCGTCTTCAACGGTCTTCAATAATCTCTGACTCAAAACGTAAAAGTCGAATCGAAGTGGAATTAAGATTCCGGTCTCTTCGAAACGATAATGAAAAAGTTCCAGATTTAATAGTTGGTTATTTAACTATCAAATATAAAATAAAATAAACAGATTTATTTCTATTGGATCTGCTAAGAGTTAATTTAAATAATCTAAATTATTTAAAATTCAAATGTTAACTTTGTATATAAATTTATTTGAAAATAAAAAGGTATTACTTAACTTAAAAAATTACGTTATCAAATCTTGTGTGGTAATTTCATACTTGAATATCCATTTTATAACTGAAACGATATTTAACTCTTACACTTATCCTAAGCACAAACTAATACGAATTGTCGAATAATGGTGAAATTGATCGAGTTGGGATATTTTTTATAAACCTCTCAGACCTTGAATCAAGATCACTCTTATAGTCAAGATTCATAGAAGTTCGATATCCAAAATATTCGACAAACAGTATTTGTAAGTCCAATTGAGTTCCAAATCTTAAATCATTTCGAACAACGTTGTCGTTTTGAACCATTTATCAAATTAACTCATTTTTAAATCAGGGGAGTTAAATCCAAACGATCAACTTGATTTCCTTTTCTCTTATAACCAAATTATCGTCTTTACTTACTCAATTAAAAGGTTAATTAATTTAAAAAAAGCATTATTCTAGGATAATTTATCTAGATTTAAACTGCTATTTAATTACACCATTAACTTATCAAAACTGTTACTTAACTTTTCACAATTCATTTAAGGAAACGAATAGTTTAAAATGATCCTAGTTAATATTCCTTTTCATATTTATAATAAAATTTATTTAAAATAATCTGCTTAATTGTTCCTTAAAAATAATTTAAACCCGATTATCAAAACTTAAGTTCAATTCTGAGTTACTTTACAGAAATATAACTTAGCAGTCCCAACGGTACATAACAGTTCTTATGACAGACAACATCCAATTTATCAACCCAATTTGCACAAACAACTATGTAGATTTAATACAGTATTATCAATTGATAATATGATATCTGAACATCATTTATTAACTGATAAAATATATCAAACTGGTGCAATAGAAGAACATCGTTTATTTCTGCTAATATGGTGTCCAACCATTCAGTCAATCAAAATTGTAGTGCAACGATGTTTAGTTCTACTGATAGGTGTCAATAAAAGTATTTAATTATGATCGACTTAATTAAATGCAACTTAAACAATGATTTAATTAGTAGGGCAAACAACTCCGGATTTACCAAATTATGGATCATTACCGATGCACTATTAACAATTTACACATTAGTTAATTTAACGACTAAATTCACGTTCGATAAATTCAAATCATGTTTAATTGTTTAGTAAATCATTTTACTTAAAGTTCGATAATTCATTGAGTTACACCATCGTTTTGGTCCATTACACCCATAAGGACCAAACTACTCAATCACATTTATCTTAAATATATTCATTAATATATGTCTATATATATTTATATATACATAACATTTAACTAAAATTTATATTAGAATTCTTCTTTTCACTTTTTTTTATATGTATGGGCTTAGCCCGGCCCATAAACAATGCATCCATTTAAATCCTTGTATACACAAAGTAACCCGGCGCCTCTTTCTTTCCCACGCTTCCCTTTCTTTCTGCTCTAAGTACCTGCTGCTACTACCCCGCTTCAAGTACACGCATGGGCATACCAACCCTTAAAACGGTTTATATATATATATATATATATATATACAAACACACACACACACACAAATGGGCACAAGCCCAAGCATGAGAACCTACCCAGTAAACAAAATTACATGCACAAATTAATGCCCCACCTTTAAGTTGCTGATGCTCCCCTTCCATTATCTCCTTCCCTTACGTTTTCTTTTTGTTTCAATACTTTTTTTTCTTTTTATAAGACTGGGCCGAGCCCATAGCCCAAAATTAGGCCGACACAGCAAACTGACACACAAAACACTCCTAGGCAATTAATCTTTTGCCATCCCACTTTATTTCATATTGGTTCCTTCCTTTCCTAGTTAGTTGGCTGCTACCTTCCTTCTCGTTCCTTCTCCTACGCCAAATATACCTACTCTCCTCCAAAGCTTTTCTTGTTCTGACTTTTGTTTTACTTTCTTCCCTTTTTTTATTAAAAAACTGGGTCGAAGCCTATGATATATTAATCTGTACGCATCAATGTAAGTCGTTGCCTCTATTTTCGTTCCAGACAATGAAGTGCCCAACAACTCTTCATCCCTCCTTTCCATTATGTTCTTTCTTTTCCTTGCTTCTTTGTTGCCTTACAAATCCTTACTACATATTTTTTTTTCCACTTTTCTTGCAGTTATTTTATACTTTATATATATATATATATATATATATATATATCTTAACTGATGCATCCATCCCAATTCCTATGCATCATGCATTCGGTCCTCCCATGCAGTGGTTATACTGCTTCTTCGCCTTTCCTATTTCGTTATTTACATTTCTTTCCTTTTTTTCTTAAAATATGGGCCAGCGCCCAGAGTCCAACCTCACCCATACAAACAGAAATACTCCTCGGCACCTTATTTATTTTGCCCATTCTTTCTTTCCTTTGTCACTTTCTTTTCTGGCCCCTTGTGTTCTTTTTGCCTACACACCATTTTTTTTTAATAATCCACGGCCAAGTATTCCAATGCCACAACCACCATCTTCAAGCATCACGTCCCATACCCAATTACTACTCCCTGTATCAACTTCCTTCTTGTCAAACTAGGATATTGGCACAACTTAAATGTACCTCTGGTGCATCATTATCTTATGTAGTACATACAGTGTTTGCAATCAGTAAATACATGCTTGCACCACTTTCTTTTTTTTCCTCTGCACTGCTTCGTTCTTCCCTACACCTTATTTACTTTCTCCATTTTGCTGCACATGGGTTTATTGGTGCACGTGCACACACTACCGAGCAACCATCCATTCGTCGAGACCACCTCCACAAATGTGCCCCCACCTCTAGATCTCATCTGCATTCCCTATTTCTTTCCTTGTGTTTAATTTCTTTACTATCTCCTCCCCTTTCTTTCTATTCTTCTTAAATTAAAACCCAGGCAAAACAAGATTTGCCAACCCAGTCACCAGTGCATACCTAACTTATATAACATTTCTATATATTTATATGATCCATACATCATTCGTCCTCCCTCCAACCACCATTCACGCACCGTGGTTCTCTAGTCGTCAGTTGCACTGTTCCGTCATTGTCCCACCCGGATTAGCAAAGGGTACCACTGTAGGTTGCATGGAGACAAGTGGTGGAAGGGTTTAAATTGCTTCAGGCTTACGAATGGATCATAATGCAGTTTAGATCTCCGGCTGGATGCGAAGAACTGCAAGAGAGCCTGATGACGTAAGATCGGATAGCAGTGTATATGTGTATTAAGTTACTGCTTTAGCGATGCGCTTATGTTCAAGTGAGGACGACGCTACAAGGTTGTGCATTGGGCAACAGAGTTGCTTTTGTTTTAAATTTAGGCAATAAAGTGTGTTCGCATATTTAGTTCATTATCTTATGCCCTCTGTTTTCAAATTTATTACCAGATTTCAAGTTTTTGGTTGGCTGCCATCTTTTTTTCCTAAGTTTTAAACTGATTAAATCAAAAAATCCAATCATCCAATACCATACATATATAGTTGTATCACACTCAATAACAATGGTTTGAATGAGAAAAAGGAGTTTACTCACGCATATTGGTTACTGTTTCATACATTTCCCGCTTCTAGGTTTACACAAATGCTCACACTAATTTGTTTTCTATCCTCTGTTATTTGACATGCTAATTTAATCAACCTAATGCCCTCATTTATGAATACATCCTATATATTTTCTAATCATCAGAAATAAAAGGGAAAAGTGTTTACTCACATTAGTTTTGGGACTGTTTTTAGTTATATCCAGTTTCCAGTTTGATATGCTTTGTTACTGCGATGTTCCTCTGGAGTTTTGAGTTTGTTTTGAGGCAAAAGTGTGAATGAACTTGTGAGGTATGTGTATGTATTTATAGGTGAAATACATGATAGATTGTAGCTTAGTATAGGCTAGGATAGGTAGAGTTTAGGCTGACTTTAGATAGGGCATTGATAGACAGTCTGTAAGGATGTAAGCCGAACTATGTTGATTGAAAAGAAATGCATGGCTTTAGTCATTTCTAAACTTACATGGGCCATGCATGTACTGATGTACATCCATATGAAGAAATATGTTTTAAAGGCTCACTTAGCTCTTAAGCAATATATGTTACCTTTTCTTTGGTAGGTAGGTTGTCTCTAACTTGATGGAGCTTCTTCTAGTGTGTCATGTCCATGCAGACAACATGCATGTGCATTGTGATTAAATATACAATTGCTTAGCTCTTAAGCAATTAAGAGTTGCCTCCTTCCTATGCCTTTGATTCATCTGTTTACTGAAATGGTGTGAAAGCATCTAGCATTGGAAATGAAGGCTATTTCGATCTCTTAGTTGCTACACATAAGGCTATCCTAGACATTGACATTAGATTTGAAATGCACACGTGTAACAACCTGTATTTTTATAACATGTTAAAACCATAAATCAAGGAAGAATTAAATTTTAAAATAAGAATCAAGGGAAACGGGTTACGCCATTGCGTTCATCTCGGAATTCTGCATGAAATAGAGTCCGAATTTTCGAAAATCAGAGTCCGAATGAAGAAGTTATGGCATGTAGAAGATTCAACAAATTTCAGGCAGCACAGGACCAGGCAGGTCGACCTGGGGGTCAGGTCGACCATAGGGTCGACCTACCCCCCAAGTCGACCATATGCTCGACGTCCCCCCTTACAGGTCAACATGGTCGGCCGGTTTTGGCCCTGAACCCATTTTTGAAGCCTAAGACGTGTTTTGATGGTCCGGGTAGATTCTAGGGTTAATCTAAGGGCCCAAAATAGTTGCTACCACATAAATACATCCTAAGACCAAGCCTAATTCATATAGATCATTCTTACACTGCTATGCTGCTAATTTACCCCTTGAACCATGGCCGCCGCCTCCAAATTAAAGCTTAAGCATTCAAACTCGATTCAAATCAAAGATCAACGCTTCTACAACAATTCAAGAGAATAGATCTGCGACTAGGCCTGGCAATTTGACGCGTGAACATGAAACGAAACGACACGAAATAAACGGTTATGGGTTTTGATTTTTGGTATACGAAACACGAAAGTACACGAACACGAAATTACACGATAAATTTCGTGTCGGATATGGGTTTTCACTTTCAATACACGAAAGTACACGAAAGTACACGAAATATTTTATATATAATTTTTATTTTTTATATATCATATAATATATTAATTTCGTGTACTTTTCGTGTACACAAAAATACACGAAAGTACACGAAAGTATACGAAAGTACACGAACAGGAAGTACACGAAAGTACACGAAAGTATACGAAAGTACACGAACAGGAAGTACACGAAAGTACCCGAAATTAATTTAGTGTACTTTTCGTGTCGTTTCGTGTTTACACGAATTATTTCGTTTCGTGTTCGGATCGGGTAAACAGGTACACGAAATGATTTCGGGTCGTTTTCGGTTTTAGCTCTGAGTACACGAAAACACGAAAGTACACGAAACGAAAGTACACGAAACGACACGATTGCCAGGCCTATCTGCGACACCGCAACGTTCTACGAAAAATTTCTAGACTTGACTTCTGCATCTAAATTTCTTAGACCGCGATCTGTAAGTTCCAGTTACTTTTAGATAAAAACTATAAATCTAATATGGGCATGTTAAATTGGAATTGATTTATGTATGATTCATATCTATTCTTGTTTTCTTCTTGGATCTTGACTATTGGGAATATTGTCTACTATTGTTAATGGCACGAGACTATGACTATGACAGTGAACATAAGATTATGCCTATGCCTATGACTGTGAACATAAGATATGACTACTCCTATGACTGTGAACATAAGACCATGACTATGCCTATGACTGTGAACATAAGACTATGCCTATGCCTATGCCTATGACGGTGAACATTAGACTATGCCTATGACTATAACGGTGAACATAAGACTATGCCTATGCCTATGACTGTGAATATAAGACTATTGCCTATAACTATGACAAGGACAATTGTGGCTAATCATCTATGTGGTTATTGCCTAGGATTATGACTATGAAAATTGGATCTAAGCTTGATTTTCTATTCAGACCAATTTTCTTTATTTTTCTTGATTTTGGGGATTTTTCTATTTAAGTTAAATCTATCCGTGTTCTTGAATTTAGATTATTATTCAAACCTTTTTCATGTTCATAATGTTATGCCTGCGATGTTTTAATCAATTTATTCAGTTAGGTCATGCCTTGGAAATAAATTGATAATAGAGCAATGTTTATTATGTTGATCTACGCCTGTGGTTCTATTTTATTATCATGTTGAATTGGGAATTAATGAATAAGTCCATTCATATGTATATGAACTTGGAGTATAACACATGATGACAAGTTGTGTAGTTTATCATGTTATGCAAGTTTTAGGTTGTGAAATCACATCACATATGTGACCAAATGTTAGATCTACATGTTTATGTGTATATGTTAAACCTATGTCATATTTCAAGTTCACACTTATTCATATGTTCGTGATTGATTTGCAAGTTCACATATATATAAGTTGATTTAGTCTATGTTGCAAATTCACATATATGTATGTTGGTTTAGTCTACGTTGCAAGTTCACACCTATGATATTCATGTTGATTGTTTTGCAAGTACACACCTATGGTGTTCATATTGACTATGCCAAGAATTCCAAGTCTACACCTATGTCATGTTAATGAATTTCTTTATGCAAATTTTGTGTATGTTAAATTAGGCTAAGTTTTCAGCCTAATATTATGCCAAAAAATCATGTGGACGGAAAATTAGGCTAAGATTGTTAGCCTAATATTTAGACGGGTTAACGTTGGGAAAAATTGGTAATTATAGGAAACTTGGTATGAAACTCGCCATGAAACTTGACATGAACATTGTTATAACTTGAATCTCGATGTGGGCATGAAACTTATCCTTGAAACTTGACACGAACTTGACATGAATCTTGAACATGGACATGACACTAGAATGAACTTGAAAATGGCCAAATCGAGGTTGGGTTGAGTTTGCAGTGTAACTCTGCCCGGAACCGCCCGGCAAATCCAGTTACTGCAAACAATAGGATCCAATGTGGGTAGTTGGTCATATCGCGCTTGAAACCCGAGGTCAGACTGAGTTGTGGTGTAAATATGCCCGGAAACGCCTGGCATATCCGGTGACCACAACAATAGGTCTGATGTGAGAGGTTGGGTTGCATTAATGAATTAATGCCACATGATACGGTTAAGTCATGAACATGAAAGACAACCCTTAACCAACTTGACATGCTAGACTGATCGGGGTTAAGTCATGAATTTAAATGACAACACTTAACCTATTAGACGGAAACCCTAGTTACGTTGTCCATTTCAGCAGTAACCCACTAGATGTATCATGGTATCCTGGAACTTGGCAGGGTGGGGCACGATTACTGGGCTGATTGTAAGCGACCAGAATGACGGCTGTGTTGGTGCGCCAGCGTAGGTTCAGGTGGGCTATTGTCGTGCACGTGGTCCGGAGTTGAAAAAGAAGGCATTGGGCATCAGTAGATTTATTTTTGAATGCTCGATTCGTGTCAGTGGTTGGCACCCTAGGACTTGATACACCCTATGGTAGACCTAGCACAGGTGACTACATTCGTGATAGGGCCGTATGACACAGGCACATGACGAGCTAGAACTTGTAGGGAGCCGATCGACTAGTGTATTGTTTCGTTGGACCTAGTAATGGGTCATTTCATGATATTGGGCCAAGGGATCATTTCATGACTTATATAAGACATGGGTTTGGGATTCTAGTACAGTTGATGCAGCGAACCTTGAAAATGTGATGCTATACTTGATTTATTCTTGATTTATCATGTTATCTTAGTCTATCTTGCCCATCTTGACAGCATCCTTATGTTTACTTTCAGTTTATACATGTCATGTTACCTTTATCTGTTTTTATGCTGAAAGTCAATTGGACTTACCAGTCTTTATGACTAACCCGTTTTCTTTCGCCTCTTTTTCTTCCGTTTCCTCTCCAGGTTCTCAAGGAGGAAACTCTAGCACTTAGCTTGGATCTCGCTTGCTTTCGGTTCAGCTCATGTATGGTTTGATCTTGAGCTATGCTATGGCTGCATTTCTGCTACCTTTGGGGAATTAAGCTACTTTTGCTATTTTAAGATTATGCTTCTTTATTTAAGCAAGACACAATTTGTTGTAATGGAAAATAATGAGCTTGCCTATTTGATGTAAAAGGTTTGACTCTTTTTGAAATTAATGAAATTTATCTTTTGATTCTTCCGCTGTTTTATTTATGTTCTGTCTTGTAATAATTCTGTGATTGTTTACCTCGATAACGCTCCTCCAAAACTAGTGCATTCCCTTTGTGAGTGACCCTGGTGGAGATGGGGTGTTACATTTGGTATCAGAGCAGAAGGTTACCAGATTGGGAAAAAGTTTTTAAAACCTTCTAAAACTCTTTTCAAAACCGTTTACAAAGAAGCATTTTTCAAGAAAAGTCCAGCTTTATTTAAAGGCTATTCCCCAAAAGCCATTAGCACTATCCTTTGTTTCCTCGTTTGAATCTCTTTTCCTTTCTTTTCTCCAACTGTAGTCACAGTAGTTTTTACCTGCGGCTAATCTTCTTTCTAGCTTCATAGAGGGTTTTCCGTACGATGGAGATAGTTTCCGTGAGGCTTGTTAACAAGTTACATAGGGAAGGTATGAGTGATAAGCTAAGGCGGATGAGTCTCAGAACGAGAAGAAAGACTTCCAAGAAAGGAGGCAAGAACAACAACAATAAGGATAACAAGACACGTGAGAAAAGAAAATGCCACTTCTGTGGTATTGAGGGCAAATAGTCCAGGATTGTAGAAAGAAGAAGATGAAGATGGGAGCATGCTTTCGGTGTGGTGATACTGGACATATCAGCATGAACTGCCCTAAGAAGCAAGGGCAAGGCCCGCAGGCGGGAACTTCTGGGGGTACATCTTTAACTTCTTCCCCTTGATGCTTTGTTTTATCTTGCTTATCTTCTCAATCCTATCTTGAGAACCTTAGGTAGAACCCTTTTCGATGTAAACATGTGATTGAAACATGTTATGGTTGATGTTTGCAAATGGTTGCAAGTGGTTGCTCATGGTTGCATAACACACATTAGGCACTAGATCGGCTCAGACACATTTTCATATTGCATATGCATGAGTGTTTATACTTGTTTATGGATGAAATTGAATGTGAATCATGTGGATGTTGCATATGGATGGATGTTTGTGCACACATATAGTGTTTATGTGACTAGGGCTATTTGCATACATGTTGGATTCATGGCACTAGACATATTTTGCATTAAGAAGATCAATTAGGCCTGATCATTTGCATTAGATAAGGAACATATACACACACTTTCTGCATATGTTCATATAGCATTAGAAATCTTTTAAGGACAATGGTTGCTTGTGGATGATGGTTGAGTAGATGGTTGATTGGATGATAGGATGCATTCTTCCTAACTTAAAGATTTCGGGGACGAAACCCTTTAAGGAGGGGAGAATGTAACAACCCATATTTTTATAACATGTTAAAACCATAAATCAAGGAAGTATTAAATTTTAAAATAAGAATCAAGGGAAATAGGTTACGCCATGCATTCGTCTCGGGATTCTACATGAAATAGAGTCCAAGTTTTCGAAAATCGATGTCCGGATGAAGAAGTTATGGCCTGTAGAAGATTAAGCAAATTTCAGGCAGCACAGGACCAGAAAGGTCGACCTGGGGGTCAGGTCAACCAGTGGTCGACCTACCCTCCAGGTCGACCATATGGTTGACCTCCCCCCCTTACAGGTCGACTTGGTCGGCCTGTTTTGACCCAGAACCCATTTTTGAAGCCACAGACGTGTTTTGATGGTCTAGATTGATTCTAGGTTTAATCTATGGGCCTAAACTAGTTGCTACCCCTGTAAATACATCCTAAGACCAAGCCTAATTCATACAAATCATTCTTACACTGCTATGCTGCTAATTTACCCCTTGAACCATGGCCGCCGCCTCCAAATTAAAGCTTAAGCATTCAAACTCGATTCAAATCAAAGATCAACGCTTCTACAACAATTCAAAAGAATAGATCAGCGACACCGCAACGTTCTATGAAAAATTTCTAGACTTTACTTCTGCATCTAAATTTCTTAGACCACGATCTGTAAGTTCCGGTTACTTTTAGATAAAAACAATAAATCTAATATGGGCATGTTAAATTGGAATTGATTTATGTATGATTCATATCTATTCTTGTTTTCTTCTTGGATCTTGACTATTGGGAATATTGTCTACGACGTTGAAACTATTGTTAATGGCATGAGACTATGACTATGACAATGACAGTGAACATAAGATTATGCCTATGTCAATGACTGTGAACATAAGACTATGACTACGCCTATGACTGTGAACATATGACCATGACTATGCCTATGACTGTGAACATAAGACTATGCCTATGCCTATGACTATGATGGTGAACATAAGAGTATGCCTATGACTATGACGGTGAACATAAGACTATGCCTATGCCTATGACTGTGAATATAAGACTATTGCCTATAACTATGACAAGGACAATTGTGGCTAATCACCTATGAGGTTATTGCCTTTGATTATGACTATGAAAATTGGATCTAAGCTTGATTTTCTATTCAGGCCTATTTTCTTTATTTGTCTTGATTTTGGGGATTTTTCTATTTAAGTTAGATCTATTTGTGTTCTTGAATCTAGATTATTATTCAAACCTTTTTCACGTTCATAATGTTATGCCTGCGATGTTTTAATCAATTTATTCAGTTAGGTCATGCCTTGGAAATAAATTGATAATAGAGCAATGTTTATTATGTTGATCTATGCCTGCGGTTCTATTTTATCATCATGTTGAATTGGGAATTAATGAATAAGTCCATTCATATGTATATGAACTTGGAGTACAACCCGTGATGACAAGTTGTGTAGTTTATCATGTTATGCAAGTTTTAGGTTGCGAAATCATATCACATATGTGACCAAATGTTAGATCTACATGTTTATGTCTATATATTAAACCTATGTCATTTTTCAAGTTCACACTTATTCATATGTTCGTGATTGATTTGCAAGTTCACATATATGGAAGTTGATTTAGTCTATGTTGCAAATTCACATATATGTATGTTGGTTTAGTCTACGTTGCAAGTTCACACCTATGATAGTCATGTTGATTGTTTTGCAAGTACAAACCTATGGTGTTCATATTGACTATGCCAAGAATGCCAAGTGTACACCTATGTCATGTTAATGAATTTCTTTATGCAAATTTTGTGTACGTTAAATTAGGCTAAGTTTTTAGCCTAATATTATGCCAAAAATCATGTGGACAGAAAATTAGGCTAAGATTGTTAGCCTAATATTTAGACGGGGTAACGTTGGGAAAAATTGGTAATTATAGGAAACTTGGTATGAAACTCGCCATGAAACTTGACATGAACATTGTTATAACTTGAATCTCGATGTGGGCATGAAACTTATCCTTGAAACTTGACACGAACTTGACATGAATCTTGAACATGGACATGACACTAGAATGAACTTGAAAATGGCCAAATCGAGGTTGGGTTGAGTTTGCAGTGTAACTCTGCTCGGAACCGCCCGACAAATCCAGTTACTGCAAACAATAGGATCCAATGTGGGTAGTTGGTCATATCGCGCTTGAAACCCGAGGTCAGACTGAGTTGTGGTGTAAATATGCCCGAAACCGCCTGGCATATCCGGTGACCACAACAATAGGTCTGATGTGAGAGGTTGGGGTGCATTAATGAATTAATGCCACATGATAGGGTTAAGTCATGAACATGAAAGACAGCCCTTAACCAACTTGACATGCTAGACTGATAGGGGTTAAGTCATGAATTTAAATGACAACACTTAACCTATTAGACGGAAACCCTAGTTACGTGGTCCATTTCAGCAGTAACCCACTAGATGTATCATGGTATCCTGTAACTAGGCAGGGTGGGGCACGATTACTGGGTTGATTGTAAGCGACCAGAATGACGGCTTTGTTGGTGCGCCAGCGTAGGTTCAGGCGGGCTATGTTCGTGCACGTGGTCCGGAGTTGAAAAAGCAGGCATTGGGCATCAGTAGGTTTATTTGTGAATGCTTGATTCGTGTCAGTGGTTGGCACCCTAGGGCTTTATACACCCTATGGTGGACCTAGCGCATGTGACTACATTCGTGATAGGGCCGTATGACACAGACACATGATGAGCTAGAACTTGTAGGGAGCCGATCGACTAGTGTATTGTTTCATTGGACCTAGTAATGGGTCATTTCATGATATTGGGCCAAGGGATCATTTCATGATTTATATAAGACATGGGTTTGGGATTCTAGTACAGTTGATGCAGCGAACCTTGAATATGTGATGCTATACTTGATTTATACTTGATTTATCATGTTATCTTAGTCTATCTTGCCCATCTTGACAGCATCCTTATGTTTACTTTCAGTTTATACATGTCATGTTACCTTTATCTGTTTTTACGCTGAAAGTCAATTGGACTTACTAGTCTTTATGACTAACCCGTTTTCTTTCGCCTCTTTTTCTTCCGTTTCCCCCCAGGTTCTCAAGGAGGAAACTCTAGCACTTAGCTTGGATTTCGCTTGCTTTCGGTTTAGCTCATGTATGGTTTGATCTTCAGTTATGCTATGGCTGCATTTCTGCTACCTTTGGGGAATTAAGCTACTTTTGCTGTTATAAGATTATGCTTCTTTATTTAAGCAAGACAGAATTAGTTGTAATGGAAAATAATGACCTTGCCAATTTGATGTAAAAGGTTTGACTCTTTTTGAAATTAATGAAATTTATCTTTTGATTCTTCCGCTGTTTTATTTATGTTCTGTCTTGTAATAATTCTGTGATTGTTTACCTCGATAACGCTCCTCCAAAACTAGTGCATTCCCTTTGTGAGTGACCCTGGTGGAGATGGGGTGTTACACTTGGTATCAGAGCAGAAGGTTACCAGATTGGGAAATTTTTTTAAAACCTTCTAAAACTCTTTTCAAAACCGTTTACAAAGAAGCATTTTTCAAGAAAAGTCCAGTTTTATTTAAAGGCTATTCCCCAAAAGCCATTAGCACTATCCTTTGTTTCCTCGTTTGAATCTCTTTTCCTTCCTTTTCTCCATCTGTAGTCGCAGTAGTTTTTACCTGCGGCTAATCTTCTTTCTAGCTTCGTAGAGGGTTTTCCGTACGATGGAGATAGTTTCCGTGAGGCTTGTTAACATGTTACATAGGGAAGGTATGAGTGATAAGTTAAGGCGGATGAGTCTCAGAACAAGAAGAAAGACTTCCAAGAAAGGAGGCAAGAACAACAACAATAAGGATAACAAGACACATGAGAAAAAAAATACCACTTCTGTGGTATTGAGGGCATATAGTCCAGGATTGTAGAAAGAAGAAGATGAAGATGGGAGCATGCATTCGGTGTGGTGATACTGGACATATCAGCAAGAACTGCCCTAAGAAGCAAGGGCAAGGCCCGGAAGCAGGACCTTCTGGGGGTACATCTTTAACTTCTCCCCCTTGATGCTTTGTTTTATCTTGCTTATCTTCTCAATCCTATCTTGAGAACCTTAGGTATAACCCTTTTAGATGTAAACATGTGATTGAAACATGTTATGGTTGATGTTTGCAAATGGTTGCAAGTGGTTGCTCGTGGTTGCATAACACACATTAGGCACTAGATCGGCTCAGACACATTTTCATATTGCATATGCATGAGTGTTTATACTTGTTTATGGATGAAATTGAATGTGAATCATGTGGATGTTGCATATGGATGGATGTTTATGCACACATATAGTGTTTATGTGACTAGGACTATTTGCATACATGTTGGATTCATGGCACTAGACATATTTTGCATTAAGAAGATCAATTAGGCCTGATCATTTGCATTAGATAAGGAACAAATACACACACTTTCTGCATATGTTCATATAGCATTAGAAATCTTTTAAGGACAATGGTTGCTTGTGGATGATGGTTTAGTAGATGGTTGATTGGATGATAGGATGCATTCTTCCTAACTTGAAGATTTCAGGGACGAAATCCTTTAAGGAGGGGAGAATGTAACAACCCGTATTTTTATAACATGTTAAAACCATAAATCAAGGCAGAATTAAATTTTAAAATAAGAATCAAGGGAAACAGGTTACGCCATGCGTTCGTCTCGGAATTCTACATGAAATAGAGTCCAAGTTTTCAAAAATCGATGTCCGGATGAAGAAGTTATGGCCTGTAGAAGATTCAGTAAATTTCAGGCAGCACAGGACCAGGAAGGTCGACCTGGGGGTCGACCTGGGGGTCAGGTCAACCAGTGGTCGACCTACCCTCCAGGACGACCATATGGTTGATCTCCCCCCTTACAGGTCAACCTGGTCGGCCTGTTTTGACCCAGAACCCATTTTTAAGCCAGAGACGTGTTTTGATGGTCTAGATTGATTCTAGGGTTAATCTAAAGGCCTAAACTAGTTGCTACCCCTATAAATACATCCTAAGACCAAGCCTAATTCATACAAATCATTCTTACACTGCTATGCTGCTAATTTACCCCTTGAACCATGGTCGCCGCCTCCAAATTAAAGCTTAAGCATTCAAACTCGATTCAAACCAAAGATCAACGCTTCTACAACAATTCAAGAGAATAGATCAGCGACACCGCAACGTTCTATGAAAAATTTCTAGACTTGACTTCTGCATCTAAATTTCTTAGACCACGATCCGTAAGTTCCAGTTACTTTTAGATAAAAACAATAAATCTAATATGGGTATGTTAAATTGGAATTGATTTATGTATGATTCATATCTATTCCTGTTTTCTTCTTGGATCTTGACTATTGGGAATATTGTCTACGACGTTGAAACTATTGTTAATGACATGAGACTATGACTATGACAATGACGATGAACATAAGATTATGCCTATGTCTATGACTGTGAACATAAGACTATGACTACGCCTATGACTGTGAACATAAGACCACGACTATGCCTATGACTGTGAACATAAGACTATGACTATGACGGTGAACATAAGAGTATGCCTATGACTATGACGGTGAACATAAGACTATGCCTATGCCTATGACTGTGAATATAAGACTATTGCCTATAACTATGACAAGGACAATTGTGGCTAATCACCTATGAGGTTATTGCCTATGATTATGACTATGAAAATTGGATCTAAGCTTGATTTTCTATTCAGACCTATTTTCTTTATTTGTCTTGATTTTGGGGATTTTTCTATTTAAGTTAGATCTATCCGTGTTCTTGAATCTAGATTATTATTCAAACCTTTTTCATGTTCATAATGTTATGCCTGCGATGTTTTAATCAATTTATTCAGTTAGGTCATGCCTTGGAAATAAATTGATAATAGAGCAATGTTTATTATGTTGATCTATGCCTGTGGTTCTACTTTATCATCATGTTGAATTGGGAATTAATGAATAAGTCCATTCATATGTATATGAACTTGGAGTACAACCCGTGATGACAAGTTGTGTAGTTTATCATGTTATGCAAGTTTTAGGTTGTGAAATCATATCACATATGTGACCAAATGTTAGATCTACATGTTTATGTCTATATATTAAACCTATGTCATTTTTCAAGTTCACACTTATTCATATGTTCGTGATTGATTTGCAAGTTCACATATATGGAAGTTGATTTAGTCTATGTTGCAAATTCACATATATGTACGTTGGTTTAGTCTACGTTGCAAGTTCACACCTATGATAGTCATGTTGATTGTTTTGCAAGTACACACCTATGGTGTTCATATTGACTATGCCAAGAATGCCAAGTGTACACCTATGTCATGTTAATGAATTTCTTTATGCAAATTTTGTGTACGTTAAATTAGGCTAAGTTTTTAGCCTAATATTATGCCAAAAATCATGTGGACAGAAAATTAGGCTAAGATTGTTAGCCTAATATTTAGACGGGGTAACGTTGGGAAAAATTGGTAATTATAGGAAACTTGGTACGAAACTCGCCATGAACCTCGACAAGAACATTGTTATAACTTGAATCTCGATGTGGGCATGAAACTTATCCTTGAAACTTGACACGAACTTGACATGAATCTTGAACATGGACATGACACTAGAATGAATTTGAAAATGGCTACCTCGAGATTAGGTTGAGTTTACAGTGTAATTCAGCCCGGAACCGCCCAACAAATCCAGTTACTGCAAACAATAGGATCCAATGTGGGTAGTTGGTCATATCGCGCTTGAAACCCCCACCTCCGTTAAGGTCACTCACAAAGGGAATGCCTTAATTTTGGTGGAGATTTATAAGTAAAAGCCACAGATAAACTCAAGACAGATATAAGTACACATATTTTAAACAGCAGAAACCAAACAGACTTTTATTTCATCATTATGTGTTCAAAACCAAACATTCCATAATTGTCTCAAAATACTTCCAACATTACAACATCATCACTGTCTTGATAATTAAAGAAGCAGAAAACATAAATAAAGTGACAAAATCCCCATAGTGATATCCAAAGCCACAGTCCGAGCAAAAGAGACCCAAATCATACATCTACGTTCTCGGAGCTTGTACAGAGCCTGACTGAGCTGAGTTGTTTCCTCCCTGTGGACCTAGGGGGGAACGAAAGAAAAGAAGACGAAAAGAAAATAGGGTCAGACATAAAGCCTTAGTAAATCTAGTACCTCTTCAGTATGTGAATAAGAAATGGGCATGATAGATATATACTGAAAATAGGATGGTGTCACAAGCTAAGGGAATGTCGAATGTACTATCGCACCCATACTATATCTCTGCATCTACTTGAGTTTATTCTAACTGGCACCCCATGGTGAGGGTGAAGTGATCCCCATTTTCGAAAAATCGGCTCCTACTCGCGTTAACATGTGTCATACGGCCCCTAAGAATTGTAGATACCTATGCTGGTCCCACCATGGGGTGTATCAAGACCCATGGTGGCAGCCCCGACACAAATTCTAGAAGGCATAGGTTATACTACTAGTGTTCCCAGTGCCCTGGTAGTCTGCTCCGGAGTGTCTGCACGCCCGCACCCCGTTAGACCTGCACTGTGCACCCACCGCCGTCATTTTGACCTTTTACAATCAGCCCAGTAATCGTGCCCCACCCTGCCTACTTTCAGGGTACCGTTGATACCTAACTTGGGTTACTGCTGAAACGGGTCCCACGTTACCAGGATTTTCTAGTCAAACATGTTAAGTGGTTAAGTGTCTGTATTTACCTAACCCCCACCCCTCAATTCTTGTTAACATGTTGAATTTGGTTAAGTGTTATAGTTGACTTAACCCTACCATTTGTCCTTAGCCTCTTAGGAGCACCTGACCACTCACATTAGACAGGTATTGCTATGGTTACTGGATATGTCGGTCGGTTCCGGGCAGGTTTACACCGTAGCTCAGTCTAACCTTGGGTCTTTATTGGGCTCAATGCTTAACCACCCACATTGGATATGTATTGTTGTGACTACTGGACAGCCGGGCGGTTCCGGGCAGGTTTACATCACAACTCAATCCAACCTCGGGTTAAGCACGTCGTGTTTTCTAAATTTACATATTTTATTATTTCTCAAATATATATGTAAATGTCATATCTTTTATTTTTGGGTATAACAATTCATACCGCTTTAAATGTCATTGTCATTGGCATGTGCCAAACACGCCAACATTAATTTTCTTGTTTTACACCCAACATTATTACCCTCGTTTATACGTTCACAACGTTATAACAAATGTTGGGCTTGACACAATTCAGCCCAACTTTATAAGCGTAAGAAAAAGGGGAAATCAAGAACATGTAATATTTGACAACATATAGGGGTGTGTGGCACATGAACTTGCAATTTAGCGATACTAACATAAATGATGGGTCATGCGAACTTACATTCAAATCAAAGTACAACTAAGTAGGTGATATATGAAATGGAACAGTTTAGGCTTACACAACTTGTGTTTAAATATGTTTAACTTGGCATAATGTCAAACACAAAACTAGCATGATGTATATTCACCCAAAGGTCAAATTATAACATTTAATCACATAGCCTATTTCAACATGAACTTGCATAGTTTTTGAAACCCAAACGATACTTAACATAGATCCAAATACACTTGCAAATAAACATGAACTTGCATAGTTTATGAAACACAAACGATACTTAACATAGATCCAATTATACTTGCAAAGAGACATGAAAATGATATCATAGGTTTTGGGTCATGTAGGCATAACAGGTTTCAAATCTAGAACATGTTTACATAAATTCTAATTTAGACTAAGGGAATATACATAGTCCATGCCATCGCCATATACATAAAAGGATCAATCTCTAATTTTTGCCACAAACTTGCAAGTGCCATTGTTTTCATATACAATTGTTCAATAGGCTTGCATCAATCAATTTATGCCACAAACATCAATACACAAGTCATAATAGAACCATTGCAATACATAGAATTTTATACAATATAATAACACAATTCTATTTTCATTCACATCGAATCACATCACAATTCTTATTCATATTCTGAAAGGTCACTATACTTACAACGAATGCAGAATCTTGAATTCTGGATTCTGAATTCTGAAATTTAGATGCGCTCCTTTGGGTAGACTAACGTTGCGTTGATAAATTTGATTTAAACTTTAACCTTCTTCTTAGTTTGATTCGTCTCTAGGCTTTTCTCTTGATGGCTATGTTTAATTCCTCCCTAGCAGCATGACGACTCCTTTCTCATTTTTTTGTGTGAATTTTCAGTTGAGACTTATGGTATATTTATAGATTTTTAAGTTGTTTTGAGCCATCAGATGAAGACAGGAGGAATCTAGGCCATTCAAAGTTCAGAGAGCCAATCAAGAGGTGACACGTCAGCCCTAGTGACGCACAGGGCCTCAGAAATTCAAGCCAGAGCCAGACCTGGCCAGCCAGGTCGACCAGGCAGGTTGACACCCAGGTCGACACTATGGTCGACCTGGGGGGGACCAGGTCGACACTATGGTCGACCTGAGGTGACCAGGTCGACACCATGGTCGACCTGGTCTCTGGGCGGGAATTTTCCCGCCCAGCCCAGTTTGAACCTGAATTTCGAATTTTGAATTTAAAACTGAGCTGCTTGAATTTAAATTTGATTCTGAAACTTCCGAAGGCCATAACTCCTTCATACGGAGTCCGATTCGCGCAAACTCGGACTCTATATCAAGCAGAACTCCAAGACTAACGCAATGGCGTAACCCGTTTCCCTTAATTATTTCATTTAGAATTAATTATACTTTAATTTGTGAAGCTTAGCATTATAGAATTCACGGGGTGTTACATTCTCCCCCCTTAAAAGGATTTCGTCCCCGGAATCTTCAAGTTAGGAAGAATGTATATCCTACCATCCAACAGTCCATCTACTCAACCAACATACACAGGCGTCCATTGTCCTTAAAAGACTTCTAATCCTTCATGATCATATGCATAGTGTGTGTAAATGTCCTTATCTAATGCAGAAATCAGGCGGTCTACTGATTCAGTTGACCTCCTTAATGTGAATCATGTAAGTGTCATGAATCCATTATGTATGCAAATTTTCCTACTTATAATTCTACATGAGTGCACAACTGTTCATACAAATGCGACAACCATATGACAGCATATCAAGTTTCAACCATATACAAATGAGAATACATATATGCATATGCAATATGAAGTGACTGAGCCGATCTATACCCTAGGGTGTGTGTGTATATGCATCCACGAGCAACCACTAGCAATCACTAGCAACCACTTGCAGCCATCATCCATAACATGTTTTCAAATACATGTTTGCATCCATTTGTTTTCTACCTAAGGAGTTAGGAAAAGGACCGAGGAGATATACCTAAAAAGATAGATAAAGCATAACTTAAGGAAAAAGAGAGATCAAAGGTGTACCCTCAAAAAGAAGAGGGTAGGCAGCGCGTATTCTGTCCTCAGTTTCCCAAGTCGCGTCTTCCTCGGCGTCGCTCCACTGGACTTTAACGAGTTTGACTTCGCGGTTGCGTAGCTTTTTCACTTCAGTTCCTATGATGTGGGTTGGAACTCTCCTCACGGTTGCTTCACGTTCCACTTCGGCTTCTTCTAGAATGCTTGGTTCCACCACTTCCGCAGACTCATGCAAACACTTCCGGAGGTGAGAAACATGAAAGACGTTGTGAACTCCGGCCAGTCTCTCGGGTAGCTCTGATCTATAGGCCATCTTTCCAACCTTCTCGATGATAGGAAACGGTCCTACAAATCTTGGTGCTAGCTTTCCTGTGGATCCAAAACGAACGACGTTCCTTAAAGGTGATACCTTAAGGAAAACCCTGTCCCCAACCTCAAACTCAAGGTCGGTCCTTCTTTTGTCAGCGTAGGATTTCTATCGGTCTTGGGCAGTCTTCATTCTCCTACGTATCAAGTCTACTTTCTCCGAAGTCTCTCGAATCATATCTGGCCCAAGTATAAGCTTATCTGTAGACTCCCACCAACAAGTTGGTGATTTGCATGGTCTTCCATACAAGGCTTCGAAGGGTGCCATACCGATGGTAGCTTGGTAGCTGTTGTTGTAAGCAAATTCCACTAAAGGAAGGTGATCCTCCCAAGTCCCTCCAAAGTCAAGAACGCAAAGTCTCAAAAGATCGTCTAAAATTCTATTTACCCTTTCCATCTGGCCATCGGTTTGAGGGTGATAGGCCGTGCTCAAACATAACTGTGTGCCTGTAGCTTTCTGCAGACTCCGCCAAAACTCGCTTGTGAAGATAGGGTCTCGGTCACAAACAATGCTGGAGGGTATCCCATGGAGTCGAACTATTTCCTTGAGATAAAGAGATGCTAGAGATGAGGCAGTCCTTTTACTTTTGATAGGTATGAAGTGGGCGATTTTAGTAAGCCTATCCACTATTACCCAAATGCTAGTGTTGCCTCTTCTCGACCTAGGCAGTCCATCAATGAAGTCCATTGAAATGCTCTCCCACTTCCACTGTGGGACCTCTAAAGGATGAAGTAGTCCTCCGGGCTTCTTTTGTTCTGCCTTGACCCGTTGGCAGGTCATGCACTTAGAAACGAAATCTGCCACGTCTTGCTTCATGTCGCTCCAAAAGAAAGTCCTTTTTATATCCTTGTACATCTTATCACCGCTAGGGTGTATAGTCATCTTGGAATGATGTGCTTCCTCGAGAACCTTCTTTGTCAACTCCCTTTCTTGTGGGACGCATAATCTTCCGTCTCGCCTCAGCCAACCCTTATTATCGATGGCGTACCTACTGAGGTGACTAGAAGTCTCACCCCTAATAAGTTTATCAGTCACATCAACAAGCTGAGGGTCTTCACGTTGTGCAGCCCCTATTGAGTCCAAGAGAGTAGGGAGTACTTTGAGAGATGCTAACAAACCCGGTACAAAATCTCAGGAGGGCCTAAAGTTAAAACTGGCTATATACTCCAAGCTTTGCCTTTCCACGAAGAGCGGACTTAAGGTCAGTTTCTTTTGGCTCAACGCGTCTGCTACTACATTGCCTTTGCCGGGAGTATAGGAAATTTCAAAGTCATACGAGGCAAGAAACTCCATCCATCTTTGCTGCCTCAAGTTAAGATCCTTCTACGAGAAGAGATATTTCAACGATTTATGGTCAGTGTATAATTCGAACTTCTCACCTAGGAGATAATGGCGCTAAGACTTAAGCGCAAAGACGATGGCGGCTAATTTAAGATCGTGGGTTGGGTAGTTCTTTTCATGAACTTTCAATTGTCTTCCCTCCTTTCTTGAAGTCTGTTTTCTTTGCTTGTAGACCTTCTTTCTTCTCTTCCACCTTAGTTTCTTTCTTGTCGTGGTCTTCCTCGTGTAGCAATGCCATGTCCACCAAGCTTTCATAAGTCGCTCCCGTGGATACATGAGTCATGGCAAGGCTGTGTAGAGGCTCATTCAAACCCTTGACGAAGCGAAGTGCCTTCTTGTGTTGGGTGTTTACTAAGTCTAACCCAAATCTGGCCAGCTGATTAAATTGATTAACATATTCCCTGATCGTCATGCTCCCCTATTTCAGAGTTAGGAACTTCTCCATTTGCAGGCTTCTTTCAGCTTGGGAGAGAAATTTCATTTCAAACCTTGTCCTGAAATCTTCCCATGTTTCCACCGCCCTTTGAGCATTGGTAACTTCCCACCAATAGGAAGCTTCATCCTTAAGCAACCATACCGCTAGTTGTATCTTTTGCCTGTCATCAACTCCGAAGATGACAAACAAATCCTCAGTCTCCTTTAGCCAGTTTCTTGCCCCTACAAAGAATTCTGTCCCATAAAAGTCTTTTCCACCCATAGCCTTAAAGTCTCTACAGGTTTTTGCAAAGGCATTTCCACGAAGAGGTGGAGGAGGAGGAGGAGGAACCGTGGCCACTGGAGGAGGGATGTCTGCTGGGCCCGCGCCATTGGCCCTTGCTTCTAAGTACCTACTAAACCAACCGGGAATCGACACTCCTTCCGGGAGGTTAAGGTCTCCACACATTCTGAAACAGAAAGGGAAAAATTCAAAACGAAGGATAGAGAGAGATAGATGGGGCACATGGCTTTGGGGGATTTTGTCTTTTATAAATATAACACTTTTCTTGAAAAATGCTTCTTTAAATTTTCTTTTAGAAAACAATTTCAAAAACTTTTATCTTATCTGGTAAACCTATGCTCTGATACCAAGTAAAACACCCCACCTCTGTTAAGGTTACTCACAAAGGGAATGCCTTAATTTTGGTGGAGGTTTATAAGTAAAAGCCATAGATAAACTCAAGACAGATATAAGTACACATATGTTAAACAACGGAAACCAAACAGACTTTTATTTCATCATTATGTGTTCAAAACCAAACATTCCATAATTGTCTCAAAATACTTCCAACATTACGACATCATCACTGTCTTGATAATTAAAGAAGTAAAAAACATAAATAAAGTGACAAAAATCCCCATAGTGATATCCAAAGCCACAGTCTGAGCAAAAGAGACCCAAATCATACATCTACGTTCTTGGAGGGGGGGGGGAGAAGACGAAAAGAAAATAGGGTCAGACATAAAGCCTGAGTAAATCTAGTAACTCTTCAGTATGTTAATAAGAAAAGGGCATGATAGATATATAATGAAAATAGGATGGTGTCACAAGATAAGGGAATGTCGAATGTACTTTCGCACCCATACTATATCTCTGCATCTACTTGAGTTTATTCTAACTGGCACCCCATGGTGAGGGTGAAGTGATCCCCATTTTCGAAAGATCGGCTCCTACTCGCGTTAACATGTGTCATACGGCCCCCAAGAATTGTAGATACCTATGTTGGTCCCACCATGGGGTGTATCAAGACCCATGGTGGCGGCCCCGACACAAATTCTAGAAGGCATAGGTTATACTACTGGTGTCCCTAGTGCCTTGGTTGTCTGCTCCGGAGTGTGTGCACGCCCGCACCCCGTTAGACCTGCACTGTGCACCCACCGCCGTCGTTTTGACCGCTTAAAATTAGCCCAGTAATCGTGCCCCACCCTGCCTAGTTTCAGGGTACCGTTGATACCTAACTTGGGTTACTGCTGAAACGGGTCCCACGTTACCAGGATTTTCTAGTCAAATATGTTAAGTGGTTAAGTGTCCCCCCCACCCCTCAATTCTTGTTAACATGTTGAATTTGGTTAAGTGTTATTGTTGACTTAACCCTTACATCTGTCCTTAGCCTCTTAGGAGCACCTGACCACTCACATTAGACAGGTATTGCTATGGTTACTGGATATGCCGGTCGGTTCCGGGCAGGTTTACACCGTAGCTCAGTCTAACCTTGGGTCTTTATTGGGCTCAATGCTTAACCACCCACATTGGATATGTATTGTTGTGACTACTGGACAGCCGGGCGGTTCCGGGCAGGTTTACATCACAACTCAATCCAACCTCGGGTTAAGCACGTCGTGTTTTCTAAATTTACATATTTTATTATTTCTCAAATATATATGTAAATGTCATATCTTTTATTTTTGGGTATAACAATTCATACCGCTTTAAATGTCATTGTCATTGGCATGTGCCAAACACGCCAACATTAATTTTCTTGTTTTACACCCAACATTATTACCCTCGTTTATACGTTCACAACGTTATAACAAATGTTGGGCTTGACACAATTCAGCCCAACTTTATAAGCGTAAGAAAAAGGGGAAATCAAGAACATGTAATATTTGACAACATATAGGGGTGTGTGGCACATGAACTTGCAATTTAGCGATACTAACATAAATGATGGGTCATGCGAACTTACATTCAAATCAAAGTACAACTAAGTAGGTGATATATGAAATGGAACAGTTTAGGCTTACACAACTTGTGTTTAAATATGTTTAACTTGGCATAATGTCAAACACAAAACTAGCAAGATGTATATTCACCCAAAGGTCCAATTATAACATTTAATCACATAGCCTATTTCGACATGAACTTGCATAGTTTTTGAAACCCAAACGATACTTAACATAGATCCAAATACACTTGCAAATAAACATGACCTTGCATAGTTTATGAAACACAAACGATACTTAACATAGATCCAATTATACTTGCAAAGAGACATGAAAATGATATCATAGGTTTTGGGTCATGTAGGCATAACAGGTTTCAAATCTAGAACATGTTTACATAAATTCTAATTTAGACTAAGGGAATATACATAGTCCATGCCATCGCCATATACATAAAAGGATCAATCTCTAATTTTTGCCACAAACTTGCAAGTGCCATTGTTTTCATATACAATTGTTCAATAGGCTTGTATCAATCAATTTATGCCACAAACATCAATACACAAGTCATAATAGAACCATTGCAATACATAGAATTTTATACAATATAATAACACAATTCTATTTTCATTCACATCGAATCACATCACAATTCTTATTCATATTCTGAAAGGTCACTATACTTACAACGAATGCAGAATCTTGAATTCTGGATTCTGAATTCTGAAATTTAGATGCGCTCCTTTGGGTAGACTAACGTTGCGTTGATAAATTTGATTTAAACTTTAACCTTCTTCTTAGTTTGATTCGTCTCTAGGCTTTTCTCTTGATGGCTATGTTTAATTCCTCCCTAGCAGCATGACGACTCCTTTCTCATTTTTTTGTGTGAATTTTCAGTTGAGACTTATGGTATATTTATAGATTTTTAAGTTGTTTTGAGCCATCAGATGAAGACAGGAGGAATCTAGGCCATTCAAAGTTCAGAGAGCCAATCAAGAGGTGACACGTCAGCCCTAGTGACACACAGGGCCTCAGAAATTCGAGCCAGAGCCAGACCTGGCCAGCCAGGTCGACCAGGCAGGTTGACACCCAGGTCGACACTATGGTCGACCTGGGGGGGACCAGGTCGACACTATGGTCGACCTGAGGTGACCAGGTCGACACCATGGTCGACCTGGTCTCTGGGCGGGAATTTTCCCGCCCAGCCCAGTTTGAACCTGAATTTCGAATTTTGAATTTAAAACTGAGCTGCTTGAATTTAAATTTGATTCTGAAACTTCCGAAGGCCATAACTCCTTCATACGGAGTCCGATTCGCGTAAACTCGGACTCTATATCAAGCAGAACTCCAAGACTAACGCAATGGCGTAACCCGTTTCCCTTAATTCTTTCATTTAGAATTAATTATACTTTAATTTCTGAAGCGTAGCGTTATAGAATTCACGGCGTGTTACAAAACCCGAGGTCAGACTGAGTTGTGGTGTAAATCTGCCCGGAACCGCCTGACATATCCAGTGACCACAACAATAGGTCTGATGTGAGAGGTCGGGATGCATTAATGAATTAATGCCACATGATAGTGTTAAGTCATGAACATGAAAGACAACACTTAACCAACTTGACATGCTAGACTAATAGGGGTTAAATCATGAATTTAAATGACAACATTTAACATATTAGACGGAAACCCTAGTTACGCAGTCCATTTCAGCAGTAACCCACTAGATGTATCATGGTACCCTGGAACTAGGCAGGGTAGGGCACGATTACTGGGCTGATTGTAAGCGACCAAACGACGGCTATGTTGGTTCAATAGTGTAGGTTCAGGCAGGCTATGGTCGTGCACGTGGTCCGGAGTTAAAAAAGTAGGCATTGGGCATCAGTAGGTTTATCTGTGCATTCTTGATTCTTGTCGTTGGTTGGCACTCTATGGCTTGATACACCCTATGGTGGACCTAGCACAGGTGACTACATTCATGATAGGGCCGTATGACACAGACACATGACGAGCTAGTACTTGTAGGGAGCCGATCGACTAGTGGATCGTTTCGTTGGACCAAGTAATGGGTCATTTCATGATATTGGGCCAAGGGATCATTTCATGATTTATATAAGACATGGGTTTGGGATTCTAGTACAGTTGATTTAGCTAACCTTGAATATGTGATGCTGTACTTGATTCATCATGTTGTCTTAGTCTATCTTGCCCATCTTGACAACGTCCTTATGTTTACTTTCAGTTTATACATGTCATGTTACCTTTATTTGTTTTTATGCTGAAAGTCACTTGGACTTACCAGTATTTATGACTGACCCGTTTTCTTTTGACTCTTTTTCTTCCGTTTCCCCCCCCAGGTTCTCAGGGAGGAAACTCTAGCACTTAGTTTGGATTTCGCTTGCTTTCGGTTCAGCTCATGTACGGTCTGATCTTGAGCTATGCTATGGCTGCATTTCTGCTACCTTGGGGGAATTAAGCTACTTTTGTTGTTTTAAGATTATGCTTCTTTATTTATGCAAGACAGAATTTGTTGTAATGGAAAATAATGACCTTGGCTATTTGATGTAAAAGGTTTGACACTTTTTGAAAGTAATGAAATTTACCTTTTGATTCTTCCACGGTTTTATTTATGTTCTGTCTTGTAATAATTCTGTGATTGTTTACCTCGATAACGCTCCTCCAAAACTAGTGCATTCCCTTTGTGAGTGACCCTAGCGGAGGTGGGGTGTTACAACATGGGTGCAGACCATGTGTCTATGCTACCAAGTCATGATCTACGTTATTTAATGATCTATGTACTAGATTATCTAGATATGGCATAACTTAAGCTGCCTATAAGTTAGCTTAGGAATTGTTTATGTCTTATGGTTGCTATATGTACATGTTTTCATACATACATACATACATACATATATATATATATATATTAAGTAATTCCCCATTTGCTTTAGTTATTTATTTTAACAGGAGTAAAAATTAAAATAAACATTACTTACTTTACATATATATACTGGTTAAATAAACTTTAAACCATTAAAATATGTACACACTTAAAGTTTTTCTCAATATTTATTATTCACAGTTTATTATTTAAATCCATTATTAAAATAATCCGAAATAAATTGTATTACAGAAGCTGTCAGAATCGTGGACGTTACAATTTGCAATGGGAATACAAATTGAGATCGTTGGCTGACCATTTTTGCAGTTGCGGCTCAGATAAGGACTTAGCTTTTGATGTATTATGGCGACTACCTACTATATCTAGATTGAATGAAATCATAGCTATATGCATGCTTATAATTAAGCCAATTAATGAATACCAGATGATTTAAAATTATATGTCCATGTAAGCAAATATGGAATTTAGATATTATATGGGTAATTGGCAAGCCATTAAATAAACACAAAAGCTTAATAAACTTTTTGCATAGAATCATGGTTCTAACGACCACAAATCAAATGCAATTATTATCATCATGAACATGGAACCTTGAGGCTTTGAATAACATTTAAACCCTTCTATGTTATTTATCTTATTATGACGAACATCTGCCGCTGATTCCAGAATTGCATTCACATATTTATGAAACTTTTCGTGAGAATCTGATAGAATAGAATGCACTGTAGCCTGTCAAAAAAAGTCATACAGTAGTATCATTTTGGTTAGACACATGTATGTGTGCTTATAAAGTAACATAGAAAGATAGACGATTAATAAACCTGAATGACTGAAGCAGGGCCTGATGTCACATTCATCAACAATTCCATTCCATTCCTAAACTGTAAGACTTGCATATGTGAGAACCATATAGGTAAAAGTAACTATTGAGCATATAGTTTTCTCCACATCATCTCACTGTTCAGCAGTTAAACAAGATGTTAACATTCAAAAGAAAATATTCTGCTAAGGGAATAAAATAGTTTGTTTATCTTACATGGTTAAGAGAGCCACGAGGATCCGAAATGGCTAACCATCCAAGACGCCAACCTGGAATCATCCATCCTTTTGATAATGATCCAATTATTATTGTTGGATCCAAATGAGTAAAAGGACATCATGGGGATAAATTTGCAACCACCGAAAACAATACGTGCATAAACTTTGTCCGCTATAACGGGAAAATTCATCGATGCAGCTATCATGGCATTCTACAAAATAGTATTTCCTCTATGAATTACTGTACCACATTAATTGATTATTGTAATCTAGTTACAAATTTGCTAACGTCAGAAGTACAAAAATAATCATGTAGCTTGAGTGCAGAATGTCAGATTGTGTCAAGAAATAAGGCTACATCGTGAATGACTGTGGTGCACCACATACCACTTAAGCACTAATATACCTATATGTTGTTTCATATCTTTAAAGTGGAAGTAACCATTTAAAAAGTCCACTTTGTAGAAGTGTAAATAACTATTATAGTGAAATACAAATATTTTCATGATATATTGTTTAGTGGATGAAAATGAAGGGAAAAAATAATGTAATGTAACGACCCGAGGATTTTCGGCTCTGAAAATCGACATAAATAACTTTGCGTAACTCATGTCAACCTTCCAAACACTAAAAACACCGGAACGTTATTAGAAAGAAATTAGAGGGTGAGATAAGAAAGAAAGAAATATTAGAACAGAAGAAGAAGAACAATAACACAACACAGAATGAGAGTCTCACATCGTAGTGGAACAAAATATAATACAGAAATAAATCTTTACTAAGAGCTTTTAAAAAAAACTTACGCTTATCAGAGTACAGCGCACATCTGGACAGTTATAATAACTTGTCCTCATATACAACACACAGCGGGATAGTAGCTATAAAATATCATACGTCTGAACTCTTCTAGCTCGTCTCTTCACAGCATTTGATAACCTGAACCTATACACCCCGGGCTAACTCGAGCATTTACAAAACACCGAGTCAGTCTGGTGAACCAGAGTGATAAAAATTCACACAGTAATTAAGGGTATCACACAACCTGATTTTAAAGTTAAAATCTTTTAGACAGAAAAGGATAATCGTAAGACCAAATCCATACATAAATACGGACGGTTTTTACCTTACGATAATTCAAAACGTTTTGAAATCAATATCTTTTCTGATATTATAATAATGCCTAAATACAAGTAAATAGAATCTAGCGGAACGCTTGCATCTCACGCTCCACATATATAGTATACAATCAAAACCACGGTCGCTTATTGGAGATTGGATTCCGACTATTACAAGGTATGGAACCACCTGCCGATAGTGTATCTCTAGAGGCGAATACACTGGGTTCAACAAGAATGTCTTGCAACCCGGCCCACACATGACCGACCACTCATTTCGCTTGAGCGTATCGAATGTATATCACCAACGGTTGGGACCAGCAATGGTTTCCCGAAAAGGGACAGCATTGAAATATAGATTAAAGAAGAAAAAGGAATTTCTCTAGATAGGTAATTATACACCCTAATGGGAGCGACCCACATAGCCATGTTTCCTGCCCGGTTTTTGTCATTTCTCGGTTGTGAGGCTTGAAGTTTAGACGATCTTTTGGGATATTTTGTCATCTTTCACTTTCAATGCCACATCGTCAGATCCACATATATCACTAATGGACGTCCACAAAAATACTCTGCGGTTTAGCTAGGAGAAGGTGTACGGCTGTGACGGCCCGCCCCGTAACAACTGACATTTACTCCAAAAGTGCGTTGTACACATGTCCGACTAGCACAGGACGGTCGCCAAAGAAATGAAAGAAGACGAAGAATCAAAAAGAAACCTGTAGAATGTCTCACAGCGCATAGAACAAAATATAATAACAACATACTTGACATAAAATAGGCGAGACTGTGCATAAGCTGAAAACAAACTAACATAGCAGCGGAAAATCCAAATACAGCTTATTTTCCACATCATCGTTATTACAACTTTTCAAACTGTCTTTAAAGGTAAAAACAAGATAACGGAGGTACACTACTAATGCCCAAGTAGTGACCACCAACGACACAGGGAGAATATCTATATATATATCATATGTGGAAGCCTCCTACTCGCCTCCGGATCAGCTACTTGTGCATCACCAGCTAACCTGTCTCTAGTCTGCTCGTGAGAGCACCCAGAGTAATAAGAAGAGACATAAAACTCTGGGTCAGACAAAAAGTCTGGTATGAGCGATAAGCAACAAAACAGAACAATAACAGGTATAATCCAATCATACCTAAACCTGGACCTGCAACCAAAGAGTTAGCACTACATACTGTACAATACTCTAAGGCGCCACTAAACAGATGGTGCAAAGAATACAGGGGTGGGGTTGTGCATGTCATAGTGATGGCAAACAAATCAAACATAGCAACCATCCTCCCATCTCTCACTCGGTGCGTAAAGCATACGATACCCACAACATTGGTCACCTATCCATTGGGCCATGATGGAATCCAATCCCGTACAACTATCACTACAAGCCCACAATTCGTCTCTCAGTGGTGAACCAAAGTTATGAATACCGACAACTCCTTTGCACACGTCCCGCAGCAAAGCTCAACTCATGAAGTTGACTCGTTGGTTCCCAACTGGATCCTGGGCTCTAACTTCTTATTTGGACTATCTTTGCATCTGGGTTATTGGTCATCACCGGATCGGTTCGAATCTCCTCCGAGCCATCAGTTCGGTTCGGCCTTCAGTTCCTAGTCGTCAACACGGTTCGTGAATTAACACTCTCCACTGGATCGAATCGGGTACCTCGAGCTCCTTCATAGTGCATAGGTTCGGATCGGTCGTCTTCACCTCCTAGCGGATCGGATCGGGTTCTTCAAGTCCAATCGCCACGCATCGGTTTGGAGGTGGCCATGCGGGTCGGATCGGAGTGGTACATGCCACAAAAGGCGAATCGGGTCGGAAGCTCTTATTATGAGCAGTTCGGTTCGTGCTTCTATCCGATCCGATCGGTTCGGGTGCTCTCCTGCAGCTTGTCCAGCAAGCTATTTACGCCATTCGACGGCGTTTTCGACCACTCTAACTATTCTAATCAATCACAAAGCATACCTCAAAGTCACAGCAACAAATAGAAGTGACCACAAACACCAAACCATCAATATGATAAGTTAAAATGGATCAAACATAGCCAAAACCCATATTTTCCCTTAAACATGTTCAAGCATAATTAATGATAGGATTAGCAAAACTTAACCAAATTAAACCAAGTTCATATTAGAGGTCTAAAACATCATTTAAGAATTTATAAATATTTTTCCAGAATTTATCATGTTTAAATTCGCTAATTAACACTAATTACCCTTAATTAACCATAACTAGTGAGGAACTATGCAAATCACTCACCTTGGCCATAAATAAAACCTTTAGAACTGAAACTCTATTGTTTGGGTGTGAATACCAATGTAACACAGTAGCTCTAATACTGATTTGGTGAAGATCTTCTTTGATTTGATGTTGATTAAGCCAAAACTCGATTACAAGTTGATTTGAGTGTTGGAGGCCATTGTTTGGGTTTCAAGAATGAAAGTGGCAGATGACAAATGAAAATAAGATCGTTCTCTAACTGATTTCAGCCTCCTCATAACCCTAATCCCGAAATTCCCCATTGGGCCTAGCTGTTAATCACCCGGTTAAGCCCAATTAAGCTGTTTTTCACTATCTGAAACTTGTTTCAGCCATATCTCCCAAATGGTGAGTCCGTTTGGCTAATGTGACCACTCTACGGAATTGTAAACCATCAAACAAATCAAATGGAAGTGGTTTCTGGTCAAAATTCCTTTCCAGTCAAAAGTTATGGCCAAAACAGTATTAGCTAGGGGCAAAACGGTCATTTAAAAATCGGGAAAAATCATGAACATGGGAAATGACCCCAATAGTCGTCTCCCAAAGTTACATGACCATACGACTTCGTGTGTGAAAGAAAGAAATATTCTACGATCCTGCGATGCGTAGAATGCAGGTTGTTACATTCTCCCCCCTTAAGAAATTTCGCCCCCGAAATTCCCTAACCAAAACACACAAAGGGTTCCGCATGCATTTCAGCCATAAAACAACAATCAAACATGCAAAACAAGCAAAACAAGTCTATTCTAGCATACGGAATAACTAAATTGCAAAGTAAATCTTACTAGGCAAAGTGCTTTGGATACGACTTTCTTATGTCATTCTCTACTTCCCAAGTACAGTCATTCTCTCGCCATCGATTCCCATCTCTACCCTAGAGGTAATTTCTAATAGGTTGGGATCATCCCTCTGACTGGAACCGATCCACTTAATCTAGATCGATCTAATCGTCAAGTTATTAGCGTTTTTGAATCCACTTCACATTTAAGTCTGAAGTCATATCCCATGATATACTCTAGTTGCTTCCATTCCAGAAAAATAGCCTCTAAACTGGCATGTCTCCTACCCAATGCATCAGCTATCGCACTAGTCCGGTACTACGGCATTCGTCTATACTGTCATCTTCTTAGGTAATCCAACCCTGTACACCAAATTTTCAACCACATTCCAAATGTCCTTTCAAGTCCAACTTGAGTCCTTCCTACATCCGTACTGCACGTCCAACGTACATTCACCTCCTAGAGGCAAACTAGACCCATCCAATGAACCTAGGTACTCCACTTATACTCGTACTGCACGTCCAACGTACATTCACCTTCTAAAGGTGAACTAGACTCATCCAATGAATCTAGGTACTCTACCTTTGATTCCAAGTCCAACTTGAAGCTCCTATATCCGCTGAATCTTCAAGGTCAACGGACGCTCCACAATGCCCAACATACTTCAAGTCTAACGTAAAGTATCTTACACCCGTCATATCACCATGATCAACGAACTTATACTATTTCCATTCAACAGGATCCTACAGGTGATACTCAAGAGAAGAGATGTAGGAGCAAACACAATAACCATAGCATCCATCAAACAAATCCTATCTATCACCTGCTAAAGCCATGAATACGTCGATACCTGTATGTCTGGTCCAACCAACATCAATAACTAATGGAAACTCTCCCTCCAAACGGACTACCGTACATCCAACATACGTTTATCCTCCAAGGATAAATAGATCACGTCCAACTGATCCAAGGTAAGTGGGCGTCCCCAGATACCCCTGCTTTTAGTCCGCCTGAAACACTCGAGTCCCACCCTAGTCTATCCATTATCTTGCTGCCCTCTCGAGTCCAACTCGAGCCAATCCAATTCCTTGCAGCCTTCTCGAGTCCAACTCGAGTCAATTTATTACCCATAAACTCAAACCCAGTCTTGAGTATCCATTACCTACAGACCCTAGTCTAACGTGAGTCGTCTCCCTATTCATTGCATCTCCAAGATCAACGAACACCCATTTTCTTTTACGAGTTCAAGTCCAACTTGAATCGTCCTAATCTTCGTTGCATCTTCCATGATCGACGAATAAATCCTATCTCTTCAAAAAGAACATCAACATAAGGTACTAAACAATCCATTACTTTGCATCTTTCTCGAGTCCCACTCGAGTCATCTCATAACCCTATCGAGTCTAACTCGGGGCAGTTCATACCATCGAATAGTCTTACCCTGTCACAGCTGCTTATTACTCCTCGAGTAAACCAAGATATCATACAATGAAAATCACAACAACTACTTATCTCTCACGCAAACCGTCCTAGTTGACTTCGACATTCCCTGAGTACAAGCCCCAAAGGCCTAAACCAATATCAGACAAGAACCCAAGGAACATCTCCTCCGAATTCGGAGAATCCACGTGAAGTGATACTAACAAAACAACTAAGCACTGGAGCACTCATTTGCCTCCCAGAGACAATTAGAACTTATTACAGCGATAACCTCTCAGCTTACTTAACTCCAGTTATTATCGCCATCACTAGGTAGGTACCTAATACCACCCTATTCCTTTAGAGTAGATTGACTCCCCAAAGTAATGCTAAACCCAGTAAAGCCCAAAACAAAGTAATTACAAACAACATACATCCACGACTCGATAAGACCACAGTACGGCAAATCATACTAAGGCTAGTCGAACCACCAATCGGGTTTGTCACTACTAAAGGTCTATCGACTAACTAAGGTTTGTCAAACAAAACTCAATCAAAACATCTTAAATAGAAAGCATACCTCGAATAACGACACCTTTTCCTTCTGCGCCGCAGTTGGGGCATTCGACGAAGAAGGAACAACGTTGATAGCATACGCTTTCACAATCTGCTTCTCCCTAGGAGGTTGTGGACATTCATTCTTGTGATGTCCCGCTTGGCCACAATTAAAGCACTCCCTTTCCCCAGGCTTTTCCCGATGATCTCTGGCATAGTGGCCCTTCTTGCCACAGATAAAGCACTCGCCATCTTTCTTATTTTTCTTTTTCTGACCATCCTTAGCTTGGTCCTGTTTCCTCTTATTCTGGGAATTATCTTTGCCTCCACTGCTTGCCTGCAGCTTTGTCTCCTCTGTAGGTGTAACAGCAATCTCGGTCCTTGGCTTAGGGTAAAGACTCTATGATATTAACGCTTTCCCCACAATCGATTCAAACGTCTCATCGATGTGGTTAATAAGTCTTTCCCCCAAGTATCCATCCAAGCCAGTTATGAACTTCTCGTTCTTCTTCTCGGCAGTATCTATAAGGGACAATCCATATTTTGATAGAGTATCGAATTCAGCAATATACTCCGAGACTGCCGTACCATTCTGCTTAAGCTCCAAGAACTTCCTAAACAATTCTGACTTCTGAGCAACTGGAATAAACTTATCACTGAAATGAGTTCTAAACTGATCCCAAGTGACTTGATCCTCTGGAGTTGCTACCTTAATAGCATTCCACCAATTCATTGCCCGTCCTTGCAGCTGACGGGATGCTAACCTTCTCTTTATCGCATCCTCAATACCCAAGTCTTCGAAGATATGCTCGCAGTTATCCAACCAATCCTAAACATCCGTAGCCGACTCCGTTCCGTGGAACAGCTTCCCACCAAGATTAGTATAATCCTTATTCAGCTTGGCGAAATCGGCCCTAGGCGCCTGCACTACTGGACCACCACCAATACCAGCATTGGGAGCTACCCTCTGAACGTCTCTAAGCATCTCTCTCATGAGGTCAGTGAGCATCGTCCTCATGTTAGAAGCATTCCCATTATTGGCTCCTATACTGGTACCCCTTACGTATCGGCTCATCGTTCAATCTGCACAGAGAAAACGATTAACCATCTCCATAGTGGTGCCAGTGTAGTGCGACTTCATCCTTAGCTATACTAATAACATATATATATAGCTTTTGAAAACCAAAATAACCACAAATACACGCTCTCATATACGTATACTATCTCTCCCTGATGACTTCCCTAGGTTAACTACGCAACTTAGAGCTCTGATACCAAATGTGACCGCCCGCCCCGTACCAACCAACATTTACTCCAAAAGTGCGCTGTACACATGTCCAACTAACACGGGACGGTCGCCAAAGAAAGGAAAGAAGATGAAGAATCAACAAAGAAACCTGTAGAATGTCTCACAAAGCATAGAACAAAATATAATAACAACATACTTGACATAAAACAGGTGAGATAGTGCATAAGCTGAAAACAAACTATCATAGCAGCTGAAAATCCAAATACAGCTTATGTTCCACATCATCGTTATTACAACTTTTCAAACTATCTCTAAAGGTAAAAACAAGATAAGGGAGGTACACTACTAATGCCCAAGTAGTGACCACCAACGACACAGGGAGAATATCTATATATATATCATACGTGGAAGCCTCCTGCTCGCCTCCGAATCAGCTACTCGTACATCACCAGCTAACCTGTCTCTAGTCTGCTCGTGAGAGCACCCAGAGTAATAAGAAGAGACATAAAACTCTGGGTCAAACAAAAAGTCTGGTATGAGCGATAAGCAACAAAACAGAACAATAACAGGTACAATCCAATCATACCTGAAACTGGACCTGCAACCAAAGAGTTAGCACTACATACTGTACAATACTCTAAGGCGCCAATAAACAGATGGTGTAAAAAATACAGGGGTGGGGTTGTGCATGTCATAGTGATGGCAAACAAATCAAACATAGCAACCATCCTCCCATCTCTCACTCGGTGCGTAAAGCATACGATACCCACTACCTTGGTCACCCATCCATTGGGCCATGACTGAATCCAATCCCGTACAACTATCACTACAAGCCCACTATCCGTCTCTCAGTGGTGAGCCAAAGTTATGAATACCGACAACTCCTTTGCACACGTCCCGCTGCAAAGCCCAACTCATGAAGTCGACTCGTTGGTTCCCAACTGGATCCTGAGCTCTAATTTCTTATTTGGACTACCTTTGCATCTCGGGTTATTGGTCATCACCGGATCGGTTCAGATCTCCTCCTAGACATCGGTTCGGTTCAGCCTTCAGTTCCTAGTCGTCAACACGGTTCGTGAATTAACACTCTTCACTGGATCGGATCGGGTCCCTCGAGTTCCTTCATAGTGCATCGATTCAGATCAGTCGTCTTCACCTCCTGGAGGATCAGATCGGGTTCTTCAAGTCCAATTGCCATGCATCGGTTCGGAGGTGGCCATGCGGGTCGGATCGGAGTGGTACATGCCACAAAAGGCGAATCGGATCGGAAGCTCCTAGTATGAGCGTTTCGGTTCGTGCTTCTATCCGATCCGATCGGTTTGGGTGCTCTCCTGCAGTTTGTCCAGCAATCTATTTACGCCATTCGTCGGCGTTTTTAACCATTCTAACTGTTCTAATCAATCACACAGCATACCACAAAGTCATAGCAACAAATAGAAGTGACCACAAACACCAAAACATCAATATGATAAGTTAAAATTGATTAAACATAGCCAAAACCCATATTTTCCCTTAAACATGTTCAAGCATAATTAATTATAGGATTAGCAAAACTTAACCAAATTAAATCAATTTCATATCAGAGGTCTAAAACATCATTTAAGAATTTATAAATATTTTTCCAGAATTTATCATGTTTAAATTCGCTAATTAACACTAATTATCTTTAATTAACCATAACTAGTGAGGAACTATGCAAATCACTCACCTTGGCCACAAATAAAACCTTCAGAACTGAAACTCTACTGTTGGGTGTGAATACCAATGTAACACAACAGCTCTAATACTGATTTGGTGAAGATCTTCTTTGATTTGATGTTGATTAAGCTAAAACTCGATTAGAAAATGATTAGAAGTTGATTTGAGTGTTGGAGGCCATTGTTAGGGTTTCAAGAATGAAAGTGGCGGCTGAAAAATGAAAATAAAATCGTTCTCTAATTGATTTCAGCCTCCTCATAACCCTAATCCCGAAATTCCCTATTGGGCCTATTTGTTAATCACCCGGTTAAGCCCAATTAAGCTGTTTTTCACTATCCGAAACTTGTTTCAGCCATATCTCCCAAATGGTGAGTCCGTTTGGCTAATATGACCACTCTACAAAATTGTAAACCATCAAACAAATATAATGGAAGTGGTTTCTGGTCAAAATTCCTTTCCAGTCAAAAGTTATGGCAAAAACAGTATTAGCTAGTGGCAAAACGGTCATTTAAAAATCGGGAAAAATCATGAACATGGGAAATGACCCCAATAGTCGTCTCCCGAAGTTACATGACCATATGACTTCGTGTGTGAAAGAAATAAATATTCTACGATCCTGCGATGCGTAGAATGTGGGTTGTTACAACGGCCTTCTCTACCATCGATAGAAATACGTTTGAAGAAATCAACGTACGCGATCCCTTTGGAAATACTCTGTCAGACACTCGTCCATACAAGTCATCCAGGAATAGGATGAACCGAAGGTACTCTCCTACTGCATATCATATAGGAATCACCCTAAGAATCAGTAGCGAGTAGTCCGTGCAACCAGTAGATTCCAATCACGACAGAACCACAGCTTATCTCTGGTAGCTAACCAAAGATTATTAGCAGTTCTTCCGTTCAATGAAGATCCACAGTCTTCAATGCTCCATCTCGATCATCTTCTGATATCTTCACGTATTTGTTGGTCGGAATGGTTTTCGAATATAAACTCGATCCCGGTATTTCCATACCAACAATCGTATGAGACAGATTTGATAGTCGGTGATTTTACTATCAAGATAATCAGTGATTCAATCATGATAATCTAGTGAGTTCACTGGTTCAGTATTCAACATCACTTGGCCTTTTTATTTTCAAACTAATTTACTTCTACTTAATAAAAACTTCTAACTCTTTTAATACTTTAAAAAAATACGCTAATTGAATTCTTATTTAATATACTAATATTCTCAAAACCATTCCTTTATAATAATTAGTAAAATAACTTATAACCATATTCAATTCTCACTTAATTCTCTTTTCAAAACATTTGCTACTACATTCTTTATTATTTAAATTTGGGAAATCCATTCAGCTTATTATTCGTAACAGCGTTACGTAATATCTTTTATCCCTTTCTTGAAACAATAACTAATATTTATTGGTATAGAATAAAACTAACTTTACATTTCCTTTACTTCGGATCTCTCGTTATATATTTTCCAATTTTCACCAACGTTGCATTATTATTTCCCTAATGGAAATAATAAATTATCAATAACCCCTCTTATGATTACCAACTAATATTATCTTCAGATAATCCTGAAGTCGTTCAAGTTAGGGTATTTTAATTACCTCTTAGACCTTGATCAACAACGTTCTTATCCTTAGATAAATATAAGTTGTAATCAAAACCCAATATTCCATTCCAGTCTCGAAACAGATTTCATTTAACTATTCAAAATATAGTTTCACAAATCTTCTTTCTTAATTCCAAGATTAAGTAATTTCTTATAAACAACACCCTTTTAACTTCACCTCGTTAAACAAATTTCTTTATAGTTCGGACTTGGTTGTACAACCCCATATCCCACTCCTTTACCCAATTTCACTTTTACCAATCTCCTTTCAAATCTATCCTATCATTCCATGCTTTGGAAATCTTACCTAAATTTTCCCCTTTTTACTTAATCTCCTTTTTAAGTAACGTTACTTCAAAATTAACACTTTTACGATTTAAACCTCATTTACATAACCCTTGTTTATTATAAACCCTTTTCCTCTAAATCTCCTTTCACTTAATTCAAATAATTAAGTAAACGCATTTATTTCAAGCTATTGTATTTGCCTGGAATTCCTTTTTAACTTCTTTCTAAAATTTCGGGTTTTAAATATAAAACTCATTCATAAACTTCTTTCTCCATTCATTTGGATTCCATTTCACCTTCGATTACTTTTTAACTGCTTTTCCATTAAAAGGTAATTTTCTACATTATTATTAACTAAAATAATTATTTATTTCAATCATTTACCACTTTCGGTAGTTAATTTCTTTATTAACTAGAATAAATAGTAAATTCCTTTATAAAAATATTATTAAAGTTAAAACAATATTCTTAAACTATTTTATTGCGTAAATTTGAAACAAGCTAATTTAATAGTCGATTCCAGTTAAAACGGTCGATTTTGTCAAGTTAAAACTCGCTCATCTCGTTAACCGATTCCAATTAGTTCTTACTTTAAATTAATTAATAATATAATTAATTTAAATAAATACAATTTAATTACTTCTTAACAAACCAATTACATCAGAATTGACTTTATGAAATCAATTAATAATAAATCAAAGTCTTAAATAAATAAAATATTTATTTATTTCTCTTTAATAATTTTTATTCAAAATAATACATTTCAAAGTCTATCTTCAGTTAAAAAATAAATTTTAGAACTTCACCTCTATCGATTTGCCTGACGATAAATCAACATTAATAAAACGATCGATTTTATAGGCCATAGGTTGCCAAATATTCAACCAATACCGCCCATTGGTTTAAACCAAACAGATGTTGAATATTCAGTCAATAATCAACAATCAAATCAATTACCCCAAACAGGACAGTTCATATGTTGATAATATGAAATAAATAATATATTGAGGAATCCCGTTGGATCCCTCTAACCTGTTCTTCCCTGTATCCAAAATGGTTATCACAAATCATATCATTAAATCACATTTAACTGAAAATAAATAATGACCATTTAACATCAACCAATAAACAAAACAACCAAATCAGTTCAAACAATTCAAATCATTAAACACGTTCATTTTATAAACGTGACCAACAAGGTAAGTTACCTTTATTGGAAATAATCGTTAAAATAACTATTTGGTATTTCACTGAAATTAACGACGGTTTAATTTCATCATTTAAATAATTATAATACTAGCAAACAATCAACCATAGAAAACGGAGCACACAAAATAAAAACCCAATTTATAAAAAATATAAATGGGAAAACTGAGCGAGTTTAACTCACCTTGATTTGATTTCGTTGTCAACGCCTTATTTTAATTAAATTAAACAGTCGTTTGATTTAATTAAATATTCCGGTTGATTCCAATTCTGCTCGGTTCCTATTTCAGAATATTCTATCCTTCGATACGGTTCCAGTATCTCTGTTTTGATCCAATTCTGACAATGTACGAATTATGAATAATATAAGTTTACGTTTTTAAATTAATAATAAATTCCTTGATTTTATTCTCAATTACTTTATTTTGTTTTAATAGGAAAATCCTTTAGTGTTTGTTTTCTTTGCCAACGGCCGGTTACCCTCATCATTGCTTCCTGATGGCCATCCCTTTTCTTCTTGTTCAAACTTCTCTGCATGATTAAATTGAAATGATCAACTTCTTTAACTTATATTTTAAACTTTAACTAAATTACTTCTTACCCATATTTTAATAATATAGTTAAACCCTAATCACTAATTAGTATAAATAATTACATTTATGAGATGAAATCATCGGATCGATTCCTTTTCTTATCATTCCCGTTGTTTTTTTACAACTCATCCTGCAAGCAAATTAACATTTTAAGTTAATATTTAATGAATAAATTAAAGTTCCCAATTACAATTAAAAACTAATTTAATTAACTACCTTAATTGAACTAGAATTAATATAAGTTCATTACGGTTTTCCCCTTTTTCTAGAATTCAGGTAGACCTCCCTATGTTGACTGCGTGCCTCCCAGTTTTGTGCTCCTGTTCCACGACATTTTAAAATTTAGGCTAACAAGATTTTAACTTTAAGTACTTAATAAATATTTAACTTAAAACTGGTTATTGCTATACTGAGAAACATGGACTGGTCCTTCTTCTGATTCTCGTTCTATTTGCTCAACCCCAGAATCGCGTTTCCTTCTTGTTTCGAAATTCAGAATCACACTTCACACCAAGACTTAGGTTGCCGCTCCTTCCCTAATCTACCATCCGTTGATCGGACATCTCCAGAAGAGCCGCCTGAGTCTCCTCGACGTTCGCCCCAAACACCTCATCATCAGGTCCGGTCGTGCGTCCTCCAGAAGCCCAGAACCGCGCTGCTATCATGGCAAGACCCTGGCCACCAAAAATCACAGAATAAGATTGCCACCGTTGGATATGACGGCCTTGCCTAGCCGAGTATTTCAATTGTTGGAAGTTTCACGAGATAGGGTTTGGTTTATGAGATCGGAGGGAGAAATTTTGATGAATTCCGTCCATTCAATGATTAGTGGAGGCGCAGTTGACTATATATCAACGAAAATAAGGGTTTTGACTATGGAAATTTTGTTGTAAGGTGTATTTATAGTGTGGCACTTTAAATAAACTATTTATTACGAAACTTCACCACAAAGTAACACGCAGAAACCACCACAAACAACTTCTGTTTTCTGATAAAAATGCTAATCTTAGTATAAAAATATATTCCAGACCCAATGGGACAAGTTTCGTCGAATTCCGATATCGTTTGAAAAAAAATTCCATTATAAAACCAGAAATAAACACGCGTTTAAATTTTCCACGATCACTAAATAAATCCAATCAACTTGAAATTTTGGAATCCTACAATAATTAATTAATACGAACCCAACAGCACCAGTTTCGTCGCATTCTAAGACTTTTCCCCAGTACGCTATTTTTATATGCACCGCATTGCCATTCTGGACACCAAATTAACCAGTCTCCAAAAATAACAAACTATATACCTATCCTGACTCTAATCGACGATACAAACTCAATCGAACTAGTTTCGCGGCCTAATTCGATCGTCTTCTCAAGTTACACTTAAATATCTCTTTATTAATTTAATTCCGCATTATAGAAAATGAACGGACGTTTATGGCTACCGTGGTCACATATGACTTCAGTTTTCCACACAATTCAACACCGTACAATAATTTAACGTTACGGTTCTAATGAAACTATTTCGTCGAAAACAGAGTCCGTTTGCAAAATGGCTATTTTAAATGCCTATATTTTAATAACGATTTCCATAGCGACTATTTCAAAATTTTGATTTGGCCATAACTAACAAACTATAAAACGAAATCCGAATTTTTCTCTTCCATATGTAAACTATAATCAATACGCTTCCAACGTTTCTTGTTTCATAAAAATCTGACTTAAAACGGATCTTGTATTCACAGTTGAAGTTCAAAACTCCATATTACAAACTACCGCGCTATTTCGAGCTCGTTTTATAACTATATATAAAATTAACGTTCAAACTTCGTTTTTGTAACAACCCGAATTTTTATAACATGTTAAAACTAGAAATATGGGCAGAATTAAATTTTAAATTCAAAATCAAGGGAAATGGGTTTCGCCATTGCGTTCGTCTCAAAATTCAGCTTGGAAACGAGTCCGAGTTTAAGAGAATCGGAGTCAGTATGAGGGAGATATGACCCTCCGAAGTTTCAGGAATTTTCAAAATCAAAAACAGCTCGAAATTCGAATTCAAACCCCGCAGCAGGCAGGGTGGGAAAACTCCCGCCCATAGGCCAGGTCGACCTGGGGGTCGACCATAATGTCGACCTCCCAGGGACCAGGTCGACCATAGTGTCGACCTGGGGGTCGACCTGCCTCCCGAACCACTTTTCTAAACCAGATGCATTCTGATGTATTTAGAATCGTTTTCTGTCCAGATTCGTCTGCCTAATCCTATTTAAACAGCCATCTAGCCTCATTCTCTACACACCGTTTCTTTCTGTCCTTATGCTGCTTCTAAGATAATTAAGTAAAAAGGAAGATAAAGGAATGATCCTTCTCCATCAAGACTATGCTTAGGGATTTGCAAATTGGGGGATTTCAATTAGAACACGGTCGATCAAACAGAGATTCAACAGTCAAATTCTGCTTTCTAATTCTCAATCCACGCACTGTAAGTTCAAGTTACTTTTAGATAAAAGCTGTAAATTTAATATCCATGTTGTAAATTGGAATTGGATCTATGTACGGTAATTGATTCGTATCTATTCTTGTTCGTCTTGGATCTTGACTTTCGTGAATATTGCTTTGGACCTATTCATGTTGTAAATCAAACTCTCTTGTGTCTATAACCTTAACATGCCTATGACGTTGAAACTATTGTTATGGGACAAGGACTATGACTGAGAACATAAGACTGCCTATGACTAATATGACCATGCCAATGGCTATGACGGTGAACATAAGACTGCCTAAGACTAATATGACCATGCCAATGACTATGACGGTGAACATAAGACTGCTTATGACTAATAAGACTAAGCCTCTGGCTATGACGGTGAACGAAAGACTGTTGCCTATGACTATGACAAGGACAATTGTGGCTAATCAACTATGACTCTTGACTATGAGAATTATTCCCTATGATTATGAACATAAGGCCATTTTCTAGGACCATGACTTTGAAACTATTAATTGCCTATGACTATTGCCTAGAACTACTTTGGATAATTATCCATGACTATTGTGATTAATCGCTTAGGATTCTTAGTTACAAGATTTCTACCTATGACCATGACTATTGGGGTTAATTACCTGGGACTATTATAGTTGATTGAAACCCATGTTGTATACCAAATCTGAAGTTTGTTGGATCTCATACCAAGGGTGTGACTTGCTTAGTTTATTCGCTATTATGTACACCAAAACCATGGGATCCATTATTCTTGTATTTGGCTTGCCTTTGCATGCCTATTTTTTATGTCAGCGTTTACCATGACTATCACCTAATCTTGCTAGATTTGAAATCCTATATGCCAGTGATGTTGTAACCAATTATCCCAAGTTATGTCATGCTAGTCTTGTAACCCCTTTTATTGCTTTATGCTAGTCCCTTTTGCCTATCATAGTATTGATGCTATTCCCTCTATTTCGAGATTTGGATTTATTTGTAGTATAGGTCGATTCACGTTCACGTGGTATGGTAATACGATTTGGGTAGAATAGGCAAAAACATGAATTGGTTATGAACATGAATTATGAACCTGATAAGAGGAAAAACTTTAAACATGAACGCTGTTATAACTTGAACCTGGATATGCACACGAACTTGACATCGACTTGACACGAATCTTGCCTTGAAAACTTGACACGAACTTGACATGAAACTTGAACATGGTCATAACAATTAGAATGAACATGAAAATGGCCAACTCGAGGTTGGGTTGAGTTTGCAGTGTAAATCTTCCCGAAACCGCCCGGCAAATCCGGTGGGTGCAAACAATAGGATCCAATGTGAGTAGTTGGTCATATCGCGCTTGAAACCCGAGGTTAGACTGAGTTATGGTGTAAATCTGCCCGGAACCGCCCGGCATATCCAGTGACCACAACAACAAGTCTAATGTGAGAGGTTAAGGTGCATTGGTGAATTAATGCCACATGATAGGGTTAAGTCATGAACCGCTTGAATATACTTAACCAATTTGACACGATTATTTGATAGGGTTAAGTCATGAACCGCTTAAATATACTTAACCAATTTGACACGATGATTTGATAGGGTTAAGTCATGAACCGCTTGAATATACTTAACCAATTTGACACGATTATTTGATAGGGTTAAGTCATGAACCGCTTGAATATACTTAACCAATTTGACATGATGACTTGATAAGGTTAAGTCATGAACCGCTTGAATATACTTAACCAATTTAACATGATGATTTGATAGGGTTAAGTCATGAACCGCTTGAATATACTTAACCAACTTGACATATGATTCGTAGGGCTAAGTCATGAACTTGAACGACAACACTTAACCAATTTGACATGACACGTAGACGGGTTAAGTCTCGAATTTAAATGAAAACACATAACCTGCTGGACGGAAACCCTAGTTACGCGGTCCTTTTCAGCAGTAACCCACTAGATGTATCATGGTACCCTGGAACTAGGTAGGGTGGGGCACGATTACTGGGCTGATTGTAAGCGACCAGAACGACGACTGTGTAGGTGCGCTAGTGTAGGTTCTAACGGAGTGCGGGCGTGCACACACTCCGAAGCAGAAAAAGCAGGCATTGGGCATCAGTAGGTTTATCTGTGCGCGCTTGATTCGTGTCGATGGTTGGCACCATAGGGCTTGATACACCCTATGGTGGACCTAGCACAGGTGACTACATTTCGTGATTGGTCCATATGACACAGACACATGAATGAGCTAGGACTTGTAGGGAGCCGATCGATTAATAGATCGTTACGTGGAATTCGTTAGGTAGCGTAATCCCTAGTGGTCCTAGGTGGCGTAAACCCTAATCGAATCTAGAAAACGTTCAATAGGTAGCATAATCCCTATTGGCCCTAGGTGGAATAAATCCTAGTTGAACACGCGATAGCTCATGATAAGGAAACCCAGCCAGAACAGGGGTGGCGATCCCAACGATTTCAAGAATGGTGGCACTACGTTGAAGTAGTATAGAAATACGTGATGAAACCCGTATGATATATGGCAAGGGACTATACATATACATGGAAAGGATGATACGTGTTGGGATACTAGTACAGTTGGTGCAAAGAATTTAGGAAATCAGAGAAAATAGATATCATTTTAATGGTGAAGCAGAGAAACCTTGCGATGATAAAAATCTTGCGAATCTATACTTAGTTCATCCTGAATGGGAACCTTGCAATGTTATACATGACAGAAATCCTATGATGTTATTCTTAGTTATCGTGCCTGTAACTTATCTTGTCATCATGCTTGTGTTTACTTTCAGCTTATTCATGCCATGTTATCTTTACCTGTTTTTATGCTGAAAGTCACTAGGACTTACTCAGTCTTTATGACTGACCCAGTTTGTTTCGCCTCTTTTTCTTCCGTTCCCCCCTCCCCCATCCCCCCGGATCACAGGGTGGGAACAAAGCTTAGTTCGGATCTTACCGAGCTCCAAGGCTATTTCATGAAGGCTTGGATTGCTCTTGGCTATGGCTTTCTTTGCTGCTTTATTGGGGAAAGATTTATAACTATGGTTTTATGCTTCTTTACTATTGCAAGATAGATTTCGATGTAATGGATTTAGTAGTATTTTGATGTAAAAGGCTTTAGACCTTTCTAGATTTTAAAGCAATGAAATTTGGTTCTTCTTCCGCTGTTTTATATGTTCTATCTTGTAATATTTATGTGTATGTTTACCTAGATAATGCTCCACCAAAGCTAGTGCACTCCCTTTGTAAGTGACCCTAGCGGAGGTGGGGTGTTACATTTGGTATCAGAGCAGAAGGTTACCAGACTAGGCAAAATTTTCTTAAAACCTTCTGAAACTATTTTCAAAACCGTTTACAAAGAAGCATTTTTCAAGAAAAATCTTGTTTTATTTAAAGGCTATTCCCCAAAGCCATATGCACTATCTTTTGATTCTCTCCTTCAGTCTCTTCTCCCTTTTCTTTTTCACCATAGTTTGTAGGCATGCGACACATGTCGGAGGGCAAAGTAGTGCTAACCTCCATCTGTAGCCGCAGTAGTTTTACTTGCGACTAATCTTATCTCAAGCTTTGTAGGGTGCCGAGCGATGGAAGTAGCTTTCGAGAAACTTGTCAACAAGCTATACAAGGATAGTAGGAACGAGGATAAGGAACACAAGTCTAAGGATGAGAAACTTGTTGATATGGCTTAATCCACGAAGAGGAAAAAAGTGAAAGGAAAGAGGACAAGTGAAAGAATAATAAAAACCCATGACAAGAAAGAACATCGTTGGTATGGTGAAAAGGGACATGTAATAAGTATCATAGGACAATGACAAGGGCAATTGTATGCTCTCACTACTAGCATACCTAAGAGAGGTGGTAACGCTTCTGCAAAAAGTTTAGCTGCTCTTTTCTATCATACCGTGGGAACTTTGTTTTTATATACATCGCATCCTTTTAATTATGCTTCGATAGTTGAGTCTCTGCTCCTTAGTACTAGCATAGTAGAGGATCCCATTGTTTTTCTCTCAAATCCTGTTGGGGAATCAGCTCATTTATTCATGACTTGTTTGGATTTGAGAATGTCTATGCTAAGCAATGCTTATGTTTTTGGACTATGGGTTGATTCTAGGGATGGAGTGGTTGTCCAGAAATGGTACCATTCTCGAGTATGAAAAGAGGGTAGTTAGACTCTTGACTTGCCCCGGTAATGGCCTCGAAGTCTAGTGTAACCCTTAGGGTTCTACCATGCTTAGTTACCTAGAATCTCTTGATATATTTATTGATTCGCTCGAGTAGTGATCGCCACCAAGGCGAATGGTTCGTTTCGCTTATGCATGAGTTATAGGAAATCACCTTAGTAAGTACATTTGACAACATGGTTGGCATTTGTTTATTTTCAAGAGAAAATTCATTTATGTGGAATACTTTCTAGTAAGTGAACGAGATCCGAAATTCACAAATGAATTTTGGAGAGCTTGCACGAAACCATGAGTACGCAGTTATGTTTGAATCGGGTATACTAGAAAGAGAATAAGCGAAAGTGGAACGAGAGGCGACAGTGGAATGAGTTCCAACTCATATTCTGGGAACAAGAATTAAGGAACTACGAAATTGTGAAGTTAAAGACGGTCAAAGCACAATGGAGTTAAGCTCAAGGAAATACGACTTAGAAGATTGAATACTAGATACGCGCATCATATCTCTTTTTAAGAGTATATCCTTGATCCTTCTTTTCCTGTAGAGCTTACTTGCATGCTATCTTTTATATATAACCTCTCGGTCCTATTCTCAATCCTATTTCTATTGCAAAACCCCATAGGAATCATCTGTTAGTAATACATGTTGGGGCTTGAGGGTGTCCGTTGGATTGAGTAATTCTTTTGGTGTTAGCTTGATGTTGATTTCGGTCTTCGGGGCTGGTGCTTAGGGAGTTCTTCTCCAAATCAGTATATACGTGACATAGATTTCCAGTTTTGACATTGCCTAAAGGGCACAAGGTTTTTACTTGCTTCTATCATTCGGCTATATCTTTAGGTAGGAACAATTGGGTGAAACATGTGTTTGAGACATGTTATGATTGATGGTTGCAAGTGGTTGCAAGTGGCTGCTAGTGGTTGCTCGTGATTGCATAACACACATTAGGCACTAGATCGGCTCAGACACATTTCCATATTGCATATGCATGAGTGTTCATACTTGTTTATGGATGAAATTGGATGTGTTATCATATGGATGATGCATATGGATGGATGTTTGTGCATACATATAGTGTTTATGTGACTAGGACTATTTGCATACATGTTGGATTCATGGCACTAAACATATTTTGCATTAAGAAGATCAATCAGGCCTGATCATTGCATTAGATAAGGAACATATACACACACTTTCCGCATATGTTCATACAGCATTAGAAATCTTTTAAGGACAACGGATGCCTGTGATTGATGATTGAGTAGATGGATGATTGGATGGTAGGACACATTCTTCTTAACTTGAAGATTTCGGGGACGAAATCCTTTAAGGAGGGGAGAATGTAACAACCCGAATTTTTATAACATGTTGAAACTAGAAATCAAGGAAGAATTAAATTTTATACTCAGAATCAAGGGAAATGGGTTGCGCCATTGCGTTCGTCTCGAAATTCTGCTTGGAAACGAGTCCGAGTTTGCGAGAATCGGAGTCCGTATGAGGGAGATATGACCCTCCGAAGTTTCAGGAATTTTCAGAATCAAAAACAGCTCGAAATTCGAATTCAAACCACGCAGCAGGCAGGGTGGGAAAACTCCCGCCCATAGGCCAGGTCGACCTAGGGGTCGACCATAGTTTCGACCTCCCAGGGACCAGGTCGACCATAGTGTCGACCTGGGGTCGACCTGCCTCCCGAACCACTTTTCTGAACCAGATGCATTCTGATGTATTTAGACTCGTTTTTTGTCCAGATTCTTCTGCCTAATCCTATTTAAACAGCCCCCTAGCCTCATTCTCTCCACACCATTTCTTTCTGTCTTTATGCTGCTTCTAAGATAATTAAATAAAAAGGAAGATAAAGGGCTGCTCCTTCTCCATCAAGACTACACTTAGGGATTTGCAAATTGGGGGATTTCAATTAGAACACGGTCGATCAAACAGAGATTCAACGGTCAAATTCTGCTTTCTAATTCTCGATCCACGCACTGTAAGTTCAAGTTACTTTTAGATAAAAGCTGTAAATTTAATATCCATGTTGTAAATTGGAATTGGATCTATGTATGGTAATTGATTCGTATATATTCTTGTTCGTCTTGGATCTTGACTTTCGTGAATATTGCTTTGGACCTATTCATGTTGTAAATCAAACTCTCTCGTGTCTATAACCTTAACATGCCTATGACGTTGAAACTATTGTTTAGGGACAAGGACTATGACTGAGAACATATGACTGCCTACGACTAATATGACCATGCCAATGGCTATGACGGTGAACATAAGACTGCCTATGACTAATATGACCATGCCAATGACTATGACGGTGAACATAAGACTGCCTATGACTAATAAGACTAAGCCTATGCCTATGACGGTGAATGAAAGACTGTTGCCTATGACTATGACAAGGACAATTGTGGCTAATCAACTATGACTCTTGACTATGAGAATTATTCCCTATGATTATGAACATAAGGCCATTATCTAGGACCATGACTTTGAAACAATTAATTGCCTATGACTATTGCCTAGAACTACTTTGGATAATTAACCATGACTATTGTGATTAATCGCTTAGGATTCTTAGTTACGAGATTTCTACCTATGACCATGACTATTGGGGTTAATTACCTGGGACAATTATAGTTGATTGAAACCCATGTTGTTTACCGAATCTGCAGTTTGTTGGATCTCATACCAAGGGTGTGACTTGCTTAGTTTATTCGCTATTATGTACACCAAAACCATGGGATCCATTATTCTTGTATTTGGCTTGCCTTTGCATGCCTATTTTTTTATGTCAGCGTTTACCATGACTATCAACTTATCTTGCTAGATTTGAAATCCTATATGCCAGTGATGTTGTAACCAATCATCTCAAGTTATGTCATGCTTGTCTTGTAACCCCGTTTATTTCCTTATGCTAGTCCCTTTTGCCTATCATAGTTTTGATGCTATTCCCTCTATTTCGAGATTTGGATTTATTTGTAGTATAGGTCGATTCATGTTCACGTGCGATGGGAATACGATTTGGGTAGAATAGGCAAAAACATGAATTGGTTATGAACATGAATTATGAACTTGATAAAAGGCAAAAATTGAAACATGAACGCTGTTATAACTTGAACCTGGATATGGACACGAACTTGACATCGACTTGACACGAAACTTGCCTTGAAGACTTGACACGAACTTGACATGAAACTTGAACATGGTCATGACACTTGGAATGAACATGAAAATGGCCAACTCGAGGTTGGGTTGAGTTTGCAGTGTAAATCTGCCCGGAAGCGCCCGACAAATCCAGTGGCTGCAAACAATAGGATCCAATATGAGTAGTTGGTCATATCGCGCTTGAAACACGAGGTTAGACTGAGTTGTGGTGTCAATCTGCCCGGAACCGCCCGACATATCCAGTGACCACAACAACGGGTCTAATGTGAGAGGTTAAGGTGCATTAATGAATTAATGCCAAATGATAGGGTTAAGTCATGAACCGCTTGAATATAAGTAACCAATTTGACACGATGATTTGATAGGGTTAAGTCATGAACCACTTAAATATACTTAACCAATTTGACACGATGATTTGATAGGGTTAAGTCATGAACCGCTTGAATATACTTAACCAATTTGACACAATGATTTGATAGGGTTAAGTCATGAACTGCTTGAATATACTTAACCAATTTGACACGATGACTTGACAGGGTAAAGTCATGAACTGCTTGAATATACTTAACCAATTTAACACAACGATTTGATAGGGTTAAGTCATGAATCGCTTGAATATACTTAACCAACTTGACACATGGTTCATAGGGCTAAGTCATGAACTTGAACGACAACACTTAGCCAATTTGACATGACACGTCGACGGGTTAAGTCTCGAATTGAAATGACAACACTTAACCTGTTGGACAGAAACCCTAGTTACGCGGTCCTTTTCAGCAGTAACCCACTAGATGTATCATGGTACCCTGGAACTAGGCAGGGTGGGGAACGATTACCGGGCTGATTGTAAGCGACCAGAACGACGGCTGTGTAGGTGCGCCAGTGTAGGTTCTATCAGAGTGCGGGCGTGCACACACTCTGGAGCAGAAAAAGCAGGCATTGGGCATCAGTAGGTTTATCTGTGCATGCTTGATTCGTGTCGATGGTTGGCACCATAGGGCTTGATACACCCTATGGTGGACCTAGCACAGGTTACTACATTTCGTGATTGGGCCATATGACACAGACACATGAACGAGCTATGACTTGTAGGGAGCCGATCGATTAATAGATCGTTGCGTGGAATTCGTTAGGTAGCGTAATACCTAGTGGTCCTAGGTGGTGTAAACCCTAATCGAATCTAGAAAACGTTCAATAGGTAGCATAATCCCTAGTGGCCCTAGGTGGCATAAATCCTAGTTGAACACGCGATAGCTCATGATAAGGAAACCTAGCCAGAACAGGGGTGGCGGTCCCAACGATTTCAAGAATGGTGGCACTACGTTGAAGTAGTATAGAAATACGTGATGAAACCCGTACGATATACGGCAAGGGACTGTACATATACATGGAAAGGATGATACGTGTTGGGATACTACTACAGTTGGTGCAGAGAAATTAGAAATCAGAGAAAATAGATATCATTTTAATGGTGAAGCAGAGAAACCTTGCAATGATAAAAATCTTGCGAAACTATACTTAGTTCATCCTGAATGGGAACCTTGCAATGTTATACATGACAGAAATCCTATGATGTTATTCTTAGTTATCGTGCCTGCAGCTTATCTTGTCATCATGCTTATGTTTACTTTCAGCTTATTCATGCCATGTTATCTTTACCTGTTTTTATGCTGAAAGTCACTAGGACTTACTCAGTCTTTATGACTGACCCAGTTTGTTTCTCATTTTTTCTTCCGTCCCCCCCCCCGGATCACAGGGTGGGAACACAGCTTAGTTCAGATCTTACCGAGCTCCAAGGCTATTTCATGAAGGCTTGGATTGCTCTTTGCTATGGCTTGCTTTGCTTCTTTATTGGGGAAAGATTTATAACTATGGTTTTATGCTTCTTTACTATTGCAAGACAGATTTCGATGTAATGGATTTAGTAGTATTTTGATGTAAAAGGCTTTAGACCTTTCTAGATTTTAAAGCAATGAAATTTGGTTCTTCTTCCACTGTTTTATATGTTCTGTCTTGTAATATTTCTGTGTATGTTTACCTAGATAATGCTCCACCAAAGCTAGTGCATTCCCTTTGTGAGTGACCCTAGCGGAGGTGGGGTGTTACAGTTTTATTATCGAATTAAATATTAAAATCCATAAATACTCCAAATATAATATTTAAAATAATAAATTAAATTAAATATTTGATGGCAAAAAATATGGGATGTTACAGTGAAAGAGGAGCTTAAGCATACATGAATTATCTATTAATATTTACTATCTTAAGTAACTCATCCATTATAAGTAAGCATAATTTACTTTTAATGTTTAACTAGAAATTCGATTAAAATGGCAGTAGACCAAGTAAAAGATTTTTTTGCATGAAATAGGTAACAACTTCAGATTGTGTACAAACCAACTTTACAAATCAAATAATCAAATGTTAGCACTTAATGCAATCGTCGGTTAACCAAAACAAACAATATTGAATACATTACCTATATTATTCAAATATTTGTTTTCTAAACAACAGTAAAATTGATTAAAACATCGTCTGGTATAACGTAATTCAAAATTAAATTTAATCTACAATTATTTTAAGACCATGCCTGACATGTTTGGTAATGGCAACACAAATATAAATCTTTTAAATGTTAAACCAATAAAGCAACATAATATATAAATCGTGCCAACTATCATATTCTTTTGCTACATGAGTAGTTTATAATTATCACATAACTTTTCCATAAAGCATTCATTTGAAAATCTTGAAGTTTTTCATATATATTTAATAGTAAATAAAGTATATATGTTATACGGATAACTCTTAAGCATGATTTCGTCAACATGATGTCCCTACTTCTTATTGCTCACCAAATCCCAGTTTCATCAATGTATGGTTTCTATCACTGTGTTTCCACTATGCAGTCTCCTGATAATAATATTGTATCATTATTGAATCAAATACAGTCGTTATCTGGGATAAAGTACATAGAAACTTAGAAGTTAGAAATAACATATCACAAAATTTTGGTTCTTAAACCATGCGGTTTAGGAGTGGTCTTAATTATTAATACTCAAAAATCAATATTATGTAGAATTTCTAAGAACACTGGAACCGAATTGCAATATTCATAAAGTGAATTTGCTAACGGAGCAAGGAAAGAGACTTTTTCCCCAGCTTGTTAATAGAGCGAGGAGAGATCAGCGAAATAAAATATTTAATAAGTCCATAAATTTTAGCATATACACAAGATGTATGAATCAATACAAGTACTACTTCTTCAAATGAAATAAAAAAATAACCCTCAAGTTATATTTATAGGAAACACATGATTCCTCAAATCCATGCAAATGTTTTGTGCTAGCTTGTAAAGTGATCGAAACATTTAAGAGGAAACAGTAGAGGTGGGATATCCATTGACAAACATTATTAAAATTAAAAAATCTATTGTAAAGAAAACACATAAAATTTATGCTTACCTTTAAATAAAAGTCATAAAATTTGTAAATCAACAATATAACGTACTAAATAGCTTATAGTACAGAATATCAAATCATCATTTAATGCCTCTTATATTGACATTTTTCACGATTATATATGTGATAAGAATGAAATTTCTAATAAAACTATCTCTCATCCAGTAATCAAATTTTGGATTTTTCCATATCAACAATAATTTCGTAAGTGAGTTTTTGCTGAAGTAAATATAACATCATAATTATTACTTAAGGGCGCTTTCAATTTTATAGTTTAATTTTTAACTATTTCACTTTGAAAATATGTAGCTGGTGATAAGCCCATCACTTTGTGTGACTATAATTTGATAGCTTGTTGCTTATATATAACCTTATATTTCAAAGATCTAGAAACGGAACAAGCTACACATTCAAGATAATTTGTGATGATTATTCTCTAATAGATATGAACATCTATTTATTCTAGCTCTACCTAAAACAATAGTCTAGTATTGATATGGATTAGAAATGATGGTGTGGGTAGGAAAGTGTGATAATATAGTGAATTTGCAATTAATTTAACTTTTCAGGATTACGTATGAAAATGATTGTGATAATACAAACATTGGTTTGGTAAATTTATGAAAGAGGGCTAATTTTTATTTTTGTAGGGCTGCTAGTTATACATGTTATTATTACTAGTTGAAACAACAATTGAAATAAACACAACACAAGCAAGTTTATTACTCGAATCAAATCAAAGTATTCAACATAACTAATGCAAAATTTATTAATATACACTAACTGAAAATCATTAGAAATATTCAACAATTACGGTGAAATTATATTAACCATGGCAAGGCAGTTGAAAGAACTAATTATAGATTGAAGTCTATATAGATTTATACATAGATCATGGAAAACTAACCTTTCACATAAAACTTCCTCCTGCTGTCTTGCATGCGGCTTAAAGAATTGATTTTTTTTTGCTTTCCTCAACCTGTTTCGTTTTGGGATAAGGGGATCTAACTAGGGTTTTATTTGATTCGAGAGAATTCACTTTAGGTCGAGATTGGAGATTCACATTTAGGGAATTAAAGAATACGAAAAGATTCAAGACTACTTAAGTTTAGCAATTACGCCTAACTTTAGGAAAAAACTGGATTGAATATAGGTTTAAATTTCCCCTTATCGTTTTAGAAAAAGTGCGCCAGTGTTATCGGTTTTCCTCCACCGTACGCGCTCTCGAGAAATTTAATAGATTATACGTTGCGTCTGATTTTGATAGGGCAGACACGTATAATTTGTTCTCTCGTCTATTTGTGTCCAATTATACGATGACTAGACGCAAATAGTTGTGCTTAATTTTCATTCCTACCCTACCACGTCGGTTTGTAGACAAAAACTGATGCAAAGCTTGGATTAATATTTTCTTTTCCTTATTTGCATCTGCTTTTGGTTAGAAACTGTTAGATCTAAAATTGGCTCTAACACCCAAACTAGTAATGATTCTACTGAAATGAAATAAAAAACGAAGAAAGCACACAATTTATAGTGGTTCGGCGTTAAATAGCCTACGTCCACTTTCGACTCTTTGAATTGATGATTTGAATGCAAGTACAACAATAACTCTCAGTCAATTTTCACTCATACAATGTATTGATTCACTCAATTTCCTCCACAATATGCTTCAAAAGGTGATTGTAATCTGAATATGTTGACGAAATTCGGATTGCAAAGGAGTTTGAGTTCTGAAAATGTAAAAAGATCCTTCCAAATGTCCCTTGATGGTGTATTTATAGGTGGAAAATGCTCCTGAAATGGCTTCGGTTAGGATCCACGTGACACCCATCCCGTTACTATCGGGTTCGGATGGGATATGATAGTGACAGCACACCAGGTTAGTGGCAAACATGGGTAGAACATGGGTATAACCGCTCCGAATATTAAGGAAAACGTGGAGTGAAACTGTCGTGATTCTGGGTTCGGATCGCGGGTGCTAGCAATCAGGGGATCGGATTGGTTTTGTCCCCTCCAATCCGATTCGACCCGTATTCTTTCTTTCTTGGCTTTGTGTCGGGCTCCCCCTTTCCAAAGAAATTCGAACAGATCCGACTTGTAATGAGAAAACATTCTTCATTTTTTGATCTTTTAATCTTTGTGTAACCTAGTTCACAAAGTAGGCTAACATTTTGCCCCCTCAAAGGACGCTTCTATTGAAGATGGAGCGTGCTTTGACATTATCCGTACACTAGTCTCTGAATTTGAACTGTTGAATCGTTGCTTCCATTCGCATGTAGGAATGCGTTGTGTCATGAAGTTGTGTCTCTTGCAGCATATAAATACACCAAAAAGTTCACGGATTTCCTTCTTAGTTTCAAACAGTTTTGAGAACTCTGATTGATGTCCAGTGACTCCTCCAGGTAAGCTCTTTGTTTATTTTTATTTTCCTTTGAATTCAATTCGTATGCCAAGTCAATGTGCATGATTCCATCGGGGTTCGATCTCCAATCCGAACAACTTCTTTTACATCCCACTAACATTGTATTAACGGGCCAAATATATATACATGGGCTTGCAATCCGGTCCGAACGGGGTGAAAGGCCGGGAAAACAAAGAGCCACTGTAAATCCATATATGTCCGCCGTCTCTCCTCTTCTTCTTCCTTTTCTTTTATTACCTTCATCCTCCAGATTTTAGAAGAAAAGAAAAGAAGAAACCCTGGTTTTCAATACTTCACTATTCCCTTCAATTCTCGAATCAATTACATAGGTAGGTTGCAAAACTTTAGTTAATTCCTTTTTAATTGATTTTGATTCAAATCCGTGGATGATTTGGACGATCTGAGCATGGTACTTAGCTGGCCTTAATGCCATGACCCTCTCCATCCCCCTCGCCATCGTTGTTAATGGCCTCATCGCCATCTCGAGGCAGTAACGGAGGGGATTAGGATCTAATGTTGAACGTGCCAGCAAGTAAGTGCTTGGCTTTGATTCAGTTTTGGCATGGGATTGGGTTCGGTGTTGGTTAGGGGAGAGAGAGGATGAAGAAGAAGAAAAGGGAAAGGTCTGGGATTGGTTTAGGTGAAGAGATATAAGAGTGAAGAGGAGAGGGGGTTCCACCTGACCGGGTCGGGTCCATGTGAAAAATAAAGAGACGGATAAAATCGAGGTGTGCCCAACTAGGTCGGGTCGGAGCGGGAGAAATGGTCATGGAAATAAATGGCCACTCGGACTGATCCGGATCACTTAAAGTACCAACTTCCGAGCTGAACCGATCCCTTCTGCTTTGGGCCACACATGGTCCAAACCCTTTCCTCTATGGGCGTCCGATCCGATCCCAATTTATATATATCCGAACCGAACTAGAACCATTCAATTTAATGCACGAGAAATGTCCAACTTGCTCAATCAATGTTTGCTGTGACTTACAACTTAATGAACAGTTAGGATAGTGCCTTATGAACATGAGCAAATTTTTAGGACTATTCTGAACATTACTGCTTTGCCAAACCTTTGCATTTTGCTCTTATGTGTTTACTTTGCATCTTTGCACACATCGCACACACTTTAGTTCACACATGTGCACAGGGGGATACGGGATATTTTACTCTAACTTATGTTATTGCTTCTTCAGTAGTTTAGCGACCATGGCAGAGAGACATTCATCTAGATTAGCAGAAAAGGGAGAGGTCATAGAAACATCCAAGAAACTCACTATTGATGACATATCCTCTTTGTAACGGCGCGATTTTCAATGCCTTGAAAGTCGTGTCATTATTGAAAGAATTTAGAATATGAGATAGAAAAGATAGAGCTAATAGAATAGAAGAATAAGAAGACATCAAAATCTCACAGCGGAATTTCACAAATACATAATATATTACATCATAGAGTCTGATACATCATAGTACACATAATAATACATCATCATCATAGTTCAACAGCATAATTATACATTACCACACTATAACAACATAGATACTGAACTGGGTAATTAAAATAGATGTGGCACTAGGGTCTTGCACTTGTACTTCATCAGGTTCCACATGCCTACCTGAATTCACTTGTATACTCATAACAAAATATTATGAGTACCCAAGAGTTTAGGAAACATAGAAAATAAACTCTGGGTTAGTCAGAGGACTGGTGTGAGGAAAAAATAGTTATAAAGATGTAAACAGGGAGATAAGTAATAAGGTTTCATGTTGACCGATTTATTTACTTTAGAAATCGTTAGGCCAAACCATAACTAGCATACGGATAATGACCCAAATATTTTATATCAAAACGTTTGATATTACAACAGTTTGTATCAAATAAATAGTTACCTAGTGAAACGCTTGCGTCTCACATTCACTATATAGTATAAAATCAAAAAGTCGCAGAGCGCTTATTGGAGATTGGATTCCAACAGACAAGGTATGGGAGCACCTGCCGATTAGTGTACTTTAGAGAGGATACACTGGGGTTCAACAAGAACATCTTGCAACCTGGCCACACATGACTCTCCACTCATTTAGCTTGAGTGTAACGAATATATTATCACTTCTACGGTTGAGCTCGATTTACCATTTCCGAAAGCTATAGCAGCGAAAGAGATTTAAGAAGTTAAATATGGAAGTCCTCTAGATGGTGATAATATACCCTGCTTGGGTATGACCCAACTAGCCATGCTGCCTAGCCCAACTTTTTGTTATTTCCTGGTTGCAAAGTTTGAGGTCACGTTTCTCTTCTGACAGATTATTTCTCTAATTTCTTTGAATTCCACATCGTCCGATCCGTCAGAAGTACTCATTAGATTACCCAAATATATTACAGGCAATAAAGCTAAGAGAAACGAATTTCTCCGCTACCAACGTAATATACTTACGTAAATTCGATGTGTAGAATCTAACTGATATACGTTGTTAGACACTCATCCATTCGGGTTTGTCCTGGGACTGAACAGAGCAAAAATATTCTTGTATATTGTCATCTTCAGTATTCTGGCATGCGTCATATACCTCAAGTCGAAGTGGAATATTTGTTCCGGACTCTTCGAAACGATGTACGAATCTCTTTTACAATCAATGAATGTTTATCGGCTTAGTTATGATTATTAATCAGTTTACATTATTTACCACCATACAAATAGTATTCGTTTAACTAGTTCATATCAGAATGATTTAATTTTATTTTAAAAATAAACACTTTAAGGTGTATGCGTTTCACACAGTGTTTCGTTCAACGAGTAGATAATGCACGTGCTTCGCACACGACATTTTCACTTCATTTATCATCGCTGTTTAGACGATGTTTTCATACTCCACTTTTGTAACACCCCACCTCCGCCAATGCCACTCTTGCAAGCACACTAGCTTTGGAGGGGCGTTAAACAAGGTAAACATGCATGCAGATATCACAAGACAGAACATATAAGTAAAAACAGAGTAAATAAAGCAGCGGATAAAACTAACACTTCAAAACCATAGTCAAGTTACATCAATGTACTTAGTCATTATTTTCCACAAAACATAGTCTAGAAACATCAACTGAAAACTGGAAAGAAAATCATAAAGTAACTATCCCCAAGGTAGAAGAAAGCCATAGCGAGCTCAAGTCCAAACCGTACATGAGCTATCCAGAAAAGCAGCTAAAGATCCAAGCTAAGTACCAGTGTTCCCACCCTGTAAACCTAGGGGGGAACGGAAGAAAAGAGGCGAAAGAAAACGGGTCAGTCAAAAAGACTGGTAAGTCCTATCTACTATTAGTATAAAAACTAATAAAGTTAACTGGACATGTAAAACAGAGATGAGATGTAGGGTGATAACTGGCATGGTGAAAAGTTAACAAGATAGATCAAATGTGGCATCACATATACAAGGTTAAGTCTTTGCACCAAGTGTACTAGTATTCCAACCCATGTCAAGTATAAACAAGAAATGATCCCTTGGCCCAAAGCTGGCCCACATCATGAGATGACCTAAATCGAGGTCCAACTACTCGGTCTAGTCGATCGGCTCCCTATAAGCCTAACCCGTCGTGTATCGGTGTCATACGGCTTAATCGTGGAATGTAGTTAACTGTGCAAGGTCCACCATAGGGTGTATCCAGCCCTAAGGTGTAAACCACAGACACAATTCAAGCACGCACAGTCTAAACCTACTGGTGCCCATGTTCAACTCCGGACTTAACGTGCACGACCATGGTCCGCCTGAACAACCGGTGCACCCTTCAGCCGTCTCTTTTGGTCTCTTACAATCAGTCCAGTAATCGTGCCCCACCCTAGCCTAGTTCAGGGTACCCATGATACTTCCAAGTAGGTTACTGCTGAAAAGGACCACGTAACTAGGATTTCAAGCGGGTTAAGTGTGGTTAACCCTATCCTAAACATGTATTGAGTTGGTCAAGTGTATTCAAGCAGTTCATGACTTAACCCTATCAATACATCAGGTTTAATTGGTTAAGTATATTCAAGTAGTCCATGACTTAACCCTACCAATCCATCGTGTTTAATTGGTTAAGTATTCAAGTAGTCCATGACTTAACCCTATCATGTGGCATTAATTAATTTAATGCACCCAACCTCTCACATTAGACCTTGTTGTGGTTACTAGTTAAGCCGGGCGGGTCCGGGTAGCTTTACACCACAACTTAGTCTAACCTCGGGTTTCAAGCGCGACATGACCAACTACTCACATTGGGTCTTATTGTTTGTAGCCACTAGTTAAGCCGGTCGGTTCCGGGTAGATTTATGCTACAAACTCAACCCAACCTCGAGTTGGCCACACTCATATTTTCTAAGTGTCATGTCCATCATTATGTTTACAAACATAATCACAAGTCAATGTTCATGTCATATTTTAAAACCATGTTTTCATGTCATTAATATTACCCAAACCCAACGCATTCCCATCGCATGTACGTATCGCATAACATAACATAGATCAAAAGAGGGAACTTGGCAAAAGCATGACAAAAGGGCATAAGGTAATAAGGTTGGCCACTAGTTAAACATGGTGGCATATGAGGCATAAATATGTTCATTTAAACTTGCATGTTACATGCATAACATTCAAACTTAGCGAATAGGTGATACATGGTCCTAGATGACATAGGATGATGACTAGAAGTTCGCATATAACATTATATGCAAGTTATCATAAAGGTTATGAGAGTTCTCATGTTGCATAATGCAACATTCCAAATCAAAGGTCATAGCTTTCTATGCACAAAGTCAAGGTGATAGCTTTACAAACTTGCATAGGGTAAATCTATGCATAACATGATAGGATCAAAGCACATATCATACTTAGGCCCAAACTCAAACTTGCAACATGCCATATTTAACTTCATAGTTAGAATCTAAGAGTAGTATAGGGCTTACAATGCTATGAAGACTTATAAAATAAAATAAGATTGAGACGAAGCCACGCTAGCAACACTAAAAGCCCCAAATGAATATAAGCTCCAAGTTGTCTTGAGAAACAAGAAGCTCCTTTGATTTGTATGAAGAAAGATCCTTATTTTGATGAAGAAAGGTGGCTCTTTTACTAGCTTAGGACACTCAAATTTTCATGAAGAGGATGGAGGCCATGTTATGAAGATGGAGGCCATGATCAAGAAACATTTTGGCATAGTTTAGTTGTAGGATTGATTTATGATGATTTAGGCTAGGTATTAGGGTCTTTTTATAGAGTTTAGGATTAGTTTAGACCATAGGATTAACCCTAATTCATATCTGGGCCATCAATTCACGTCACTAGCCTCCAAAACAGGTCCAAACAGCCAAAATAGGTGCACCAGGCCGACCTGGCCGACCAGGGAGGTCGACCCCCAGGTCGACTCTAGTGTCGACCTGGTTGGGGGGGAGGTCGACCCTAGTATCGACCGCCGTGTCGACCTGTCTGGGCGGGAGTTTTCCCGCCCAGTCTGTTTGGCTGAATTTGAATTCTAAATTCAAATTTGAACTGTTTTTGAACTTGTAATTTTCTGAAAACTTTGACGGGCCATAACTTGGTCATACGGACTTCGATTTTCGAAAACTCGGACTCTATTTCGCGTATTTTTCCGAGACGAGCACAATGGCATAGCCTGTTTCCCTTGATTCAGATTTTAACATTTAATTCTGTCTTGATTTATGTTATAACATGTTATTCAAAAATACGGCTTGTTATATCCTCCCCACCTTAAAGGATTTCGTCCCCGAAATCTTCAAGTTAGGAAGAACGTATCCTACCATCCATCATCCATCTACTCAAAACATCATCCACAAGTAATCATTGTCCTTAATAGATTCTAAATGCTGTATGAACATATGCAAAGGTGTGTGTATATGTACTTATCTAATGCGAAAATCAGGCGGTTACTGATTCAGTAAACCTCCTTAATGCAAAATATGTTTGTGCAATGCGTCCATATGTATGCAAATTCCTAACATAACTTATAGTCTCTACATGAGTGCACATAACATCCGTCCATATGCAACATCCATGTGATATCATACAAGTTTCATCCATTAATAAGCGTAAACACTCATGCATATGCGGTATGAAAGTGTGTGAGCCGATCTTAGTGCCTAACGTGTATCATGCATCCACGAGTATCCACTTGCAAACACTTGCAACCACTGGCAAACATCAAGCATAACATGTTTCAAATACATGTTTCAACCAAGGGTTTCTACCTAAGGTTCTTATGACAAGATTTACGAAACTAGATAAACATGGATAGCAAAAGAAGGATATACCAACTAGGAAAACAGATTGAAAATGTACCCTCAAAAAGAAATGGATAAAGCCCACGCATCTTCTCCTCGGTTTCCCAAGTTGCGTCTTCCTCTGCTTCACTCCACTGAACTTTCACCAATTTGACTTCTCGATTCCTTAGCTTCCTGATCTCCGTTCCCAAGATACGAATTGGAGCTCTCCTCAAGGTTGCCTTTTTCTCTACCTCTACGTCTTCAAGAATGCTAGGTTCAACCACCTCAGCGGACTCATGTAGGCACTTTCGGAGATGCGGGACATGAAAGACATTATGTACTCCGGCCAGCTTCTCGGGCAATTCCACCTTATAAGCCATCTTCCCAATTCTTTCTATGATAGGGAAGGGTCCTACGAACCTTGGTGCCAGCTTCCCAACTGCTCCAAAACGTACCACATTACGCAAAGGAGAAACCTTCACGAAAACCATATCCCCAACTTCGAATTCCAAATCTGTCCTTCGCTTGTCAGCATAGGATTTTTGTCTGTCTTGGGCCGCTTTCATCCGTCTTCTCACCAATTCAACTTTCTCGGATGTGTCTCGTATCATATCAGGCCCAAGTATAAGCCTATTCGTTGTCTCCCACCAACAAGATGGTGACCTACACGGCCTCCCATACAGAGCTTCAAATGGTGCCATCCCTATGCTAGCTTGATAGCTATTATTATAAGCAAACTCTACAAGAGGGAGGTGGTCTTCCCAAGTACCACCAAAGTCAAGAACACAAAGCCTCAAGAGATCTTCTAGCACTCTATTCACCCTTTCGGTTTGGCCATCCGTCTGGGGGTGATAGGCTGTACTCAGATTCAATCGCGTACCCATTGCTTCTTGCAAACTATTCCAGAACTGGCTAGTGAAAATTGGGTCACGATCGCTAACTATGCTAGAAGGAACTCCATGCAACCGCACTATCTCTCGATGATAAATAGATGCTAGCCATGATGCGGTCCTCTTGCTCTTCACTGGAATGAAATGAACACTCTTCGTAAGTCTGTCAACTATGACCCATATGCTCATATTCCCTTTCCTTGACCTAGGCAATCCGTCCACAAAATCCATAGAGATACTTTCCCACTTCCATTGCGGGACCTCTAATGGATGTAATAGCCCACCGGGTTTCTTCGACTCGGCTTTCACTTGTTGGCACACCATGCACCTTGAAACATACTCTGCCACATCCTTCTTCATTCCAGCCCAAAAGAAAATGCGCTTCATATCCCTATACATCTTATCTCCTCCAGGATGTATAGTCATCTTCGAGTGATGCGCTTCTTCGAGAACTTTATGCACCGAGTCTCCTACTTATGGAACGCATAGCCTTCCATCACGCCTTAGCCAACCCTTGTCATTAATAGTATATCTAGCAAGGTGACTAGACGTCTCACCACGAATCAACTTGTCCATGATCTCGACTATCTGCGGATCTTCCTTCTGCGAAGTCCCTATTTGATCAAGAAGTATAGGTCTAAGCTCAAGAGATGCTAACGAACCCGTCATCGACTCAACAGCTGGTGTGAAATCAAAGGTTGCCAAGAATTCTAGGCTCCTCATCTCAACAAACAAGGGACTCAAAGTCAACCTACTTCTGCTTAGTGCATCTGCCACAACATTACCCTTGCCAGGGGTATAAGCTATCTCGAAATCATAAGATGCCAAGAATTCCATCCACCTTTGCTGCCTTAGATTCAGATCTTTCTGTGAGAAGAGGTACTTGAGTGACTTGTGATCAGTATACAACTCAAACCTTTCGCCTAGAAGATAGTGGCGCCAGGATTTGAGAGCAAAGATGATCGCCGCCAATTCCAAATCATGAGTGGGATAGTTCTTCTCATGAACTTTAAGTTGCCTTCCCCCATAACATATCACTCTTCCTTCCTGCATCAGAACAGCACCTAACCCCGTGCCACATGCATCGGTGTACACGGTAAACATCTTACCGCCATCGGGTAATGCCAAAACTGGAGCTGTAGTAAGGGCCCTCTTGAGCCCTTGAAAAGCAAGCTCACATTCTAAGTCCCATGCAAAGACTAGGTTCTTCTTCGTCAATCTAGTAAGAGGGGCTGAAATCTTAGCGAAGTCCCTGATGAACTTCCTATAGTAGCCCGCCAGACCGAGGAAGCTTCTTACTTCGGTTGCATTCCTAGGAGTCTTCCAGTCTTGAACCGCAACCACTTTCGCGGGATCCACAGCTATGCCTTGCTTAGAAACTATATGTCCAAGAAATCGAACTTCCCTTCTCCAAAAATGGCATTTGGAGAACTTGGCTTTCAACTGATGAGCTCTAAGCGTATCCATCACTTCCTTGAGATGTCTAGCATGTTCTTCCTCATCCTTTGAGAAAATCAGAATATCATCCACGAAGACAACTACAAACTTGTTAAGGAACTCCCTGAACACCCTACTCATCAAATCTACGAAGTAGGCGGGTGCATTAGTCAAACCGAATGGCATGACAAGCCATTCAAAGAATCCATCTGGAGTCCTAAACGCAGTTTTATCAATACTATCCTCAGCCACTCTAAGCTGATGAAATCCGGTGGCTAGATCGAGCTGAGAGAAAACAGAAGCACCAACAAGCTGGTCAAAGAGGTCGTCTATCCTCGGTAACGGGTGCCTATTCTTCTTTGTCAGCTTGTTCAACTCTCGATAATCAACACATAGACGAAGCGAACCATCCGCCTTAGTAGCGAATACCACAGGAGCACCCCATTCAGAAATGCTTCGCGTAATAAAATTCTTCTCAAGCAACTCCTTGATTTGCTTACTGAGCTCCCTTCTTTCACGTGGGGCCATGTGCCTAACGGGCAATGATACTAGCTTGGCATTATCGACTAGATAAATGCGGAAATCTATCTCTCGTTTAGGGGGTAACCCCTTAACTTCTTCAAAGACATCAGGGTAGTCTCGGACCACCATTACAGATTGCAGATCATCGATGGATGAGTCAAGAGATTCAAGATAACATAACATGACGGGACCTCTAGGGTTACAAGAAATTTCTAGGGTATTACCGAGGCGAGTCATGAGCCTCACCACCCTATGCTCACAATCGAGGATGGCTCCATAACTGGACAACCAATCCATGCCCAAAATCAACCCGTATCCCGTGAACCCAAGAACATAAGCATTACACGTGAATTCCACGGTCAAGATAGAAATCTTCAAATCCACACAAATCATAGATAGATGGGCGGAACCCCCAATTGGATTTGAAACACTAACGGGATCCTCAACTAGACTAGTACATAGGTGCAAACTTTCAACAAGATCAGAAGAAATAAAACTATGCGATGCGCCAGAATCAAATAAGGTGCGAACAGGATAATCAGAAATATAAACAAGGCTTTCTACAGAAATACTACCTCGGTCCTGAACTGGAGCAGTGTTGAGAGCATGCACTTGCCCTCCAGAAGGTCCTGCACGCTGAGTCTGCCCTTGCCCTTGTCCTTGCTTCTTGGGGCAATCCTTGATAAGGTGTCCAGGCTCTCCACAGTGAAAGCATTCGCCCAACTTCCTCTTCTTCTTTCTGCAATCTTTGGCTATGTGCCCAACAATCCCACAGAAGTTGCATTTTCTTGGGTCCTTTGCCTTGCTGTTGTTGGCCTTATTGCCCTTGTTGTTCTTGTTGTTCTTGTTGTTCTGATTGCTCTGATTTCCTCCCCACTTGGAGTCCGTCTTCTTGGCTTGAGTCTCATTAGGCTTGACTTCTTTCTTGCCATTCTTATCGTCTCCTTGAAGCAATGCCATGTCCACTAGGCCTTCAAAAGTGGCCCCCATGGGTATATGAGACAGGGCTAAACCTTGTAATGGCTCATTCAACCCTCGTGCAAAGCGTAAAGCCTTCTTCTGGGGAGTATTAACCATGTCTAAACCAAATCGAGCAAGCTGGTTAAATTTATTCACATACTCCCTCACTGTCATGTCCCCTTGCTTCAAAGATATAAACTTCTCCAATTGCAGATTCGCCTCAGCAGATGATAGAAACTTAAGCCCAAACCTCGTCCTAAAGTCGGCCCAAGTCTCTATAGGCCTAGTAGCATTGGTGACCTCCCACCAATAAGCAGCTTCTTCTTTCAATAGCCACGCTGCCAATAGAACTTTTCTATGGTCTTCCACATCAAAGATGGCGAAGAGATCTTCAGTTTCTTTCAACCAATTTCTTGACTCCACAAAAGTCTCCGTCCCAATAAAATTCTTGCCACCCATTGCCTTAAAGTCTTTGCAAACCTTAGAGAAATCTGCTTGTGGATTCTGAGGAGGAGGAGGAGGGACCTCAGTTACGGTGGGGGTGTTTGCTGGGCCCACATCATTGGCCCTAGCTTCCAAGTACCTCCGGAACCATCCGGGAATGGTTACTCCCTCGGGAAGGTTAAGATCGGTCATACTGAAAAAGAAAAAGATAGATTCAGAACGAGGAAACGAAGGATAGTGCTAATGGCTTTTGGGGAATAGCCTTTTAAATTAACTAGACTTTTCTTAGAAAATACTTAATTGGTTTTGAAAATAGTTTTTCAAAAGGTAAGTTTTAAAAACCCTTTTTGCTTAGATCTTGTAAACCTTATGCTCTGATACAAAATGTAACACCCCACCTCCGCCAATGCCACTCTTGCAAGCACACTAGCTTTGGAGGGGCGTTAAACAAGGTAAACATGCATGCAGATATCACAAGACAGAACATATAAGTAAAAACAGAGTAAATAAAGCAGCGGATAAAACTAACACTTCAAAACCATAGTCAAGTTACATCAATGTACTTAGTCATTATTTTCCACAAAACATAGTCTAGAAACATCAACTGAAAACTGGAAAGAAAATCATAAAGTAACTATCCCCAAGGTAGAAGAAAGCCATAGCGAGCTCAAGTCCAAACCGTACATGAGCTATCCAGAAAAGCAGCTAAAGATCCAAGCTAAGTACCAGTGTTCCCACCCAGTAAACCTGGGGGGGGGGAACGGAAGAAAAGAGGCGAAAGAAAACGGGTCAGTCAAAAAGACTGGTAAGTCCTATCTACTATTAGTATAAAAACTAATAAAGTTAACTGGACATGTAAAACAGAGATGAGATGTAGGGTGATAACTGGCATGGTGAAAAGTTAACAAGATAGATCAAGTGTGGCATCGCATATACAAGGTTAAGTCTTTGCACCAAGTGTACTAGTATTCCAACCCATGTCAAGTATAAACAAGAAATGATCCCTTGGCCCAAAGCTGGCCCACATCATGAGATGACCTAAATCGAGGTCCAACTACTCGGTCTAGTCGATCGGCTCCCTATAAGCCTAACTCGTCGTGTATCGGTGTCATACGGCTTAATCGTGGAATGTAGTTAACTGTGCAAGGTCCACCCCAGGGTGTATCCAGCCCTAAGGTGTAAACCACAGACACAATTCAAGCACGCACAGTCTAAACCTACTGGTGCCCATGTTCAACTCCGGACTTAATGTGCACGACCATGGTCCGCCTGAACAACCGGTGCACCCTTCAGCCGTCTCTTTTGGTCTCTTACAATTAGTCCAGTAATCGTGCCCCACCCTAGCCTAGTCCAGGGTACCCATGATACTTCCAAGTAGGTTACTGCTGAAAAGGACCACGTAACTAGAATTTCAAGCGGGTTAAGTGTGGTTAACCCAATCCTAACCATGTATTGAGTTGGTCAAGTGTATTCAAGCAGTTCATGACTTAACCCTATCAATACATCGGGTTTAATTGGTTAAGTATATTCAAGTAGTCCATGACTTAACCCTACCAATCCATCGTGTTTAATTGGTTAAGTATTCAAGTAGTCCATGACTTAACCCTATCATGTGGCATTAATTAATTTAATGCACCCAACCCTCACATTAGACCTTGTTGTGGTTACTAGTTAAGCCGGGCGGTTCCGGGTAGCTTTACACCACAACTTAGTCTAACCTCAGGTTTCAAGCGCGACATGACCAACTACTCACATTGGGTCTTATTGTTTGTAGCCACTAGTTAAGCCGGTCGGTTCCGGGTAGATTTATGCTACAAACTCAACCCAACCTCGAGTTGGCCACACTCATATTTTCTAAGTGTCATGTCCATCATTATGTTTACAAACATAATCACAAGTCAATGTTCATGTCATATTTTAAAACCATGTTTTCATGTCATTAATATTACCCAAACCCAACGCATGTACGTATCGCATAACATAACATAGATCAAAAGAGGGAACTTGGAAAAAGCATGACAAAAGGGCATAAGGTAATAAGGTTGGCCACAAGTTAAACATGGTGGCATATGAGGCATAAATATGTTCATTTAAACTTGCATGTTACATGCATAACATTCAAACTTAGCGAATAGGTGATACATGGTCCTAGATGACATAGGATGATGACTAGAAGTTCGCATATAACATTATATGCAAGTTATCATAAAGGTTATGAGAGTTCTCATGTTGCATAATGCAACATTCCAAATCAAAGGTCATAGCTTTCTATGCACAAAGTCAAGGTGATAGCTTTACAAACTTGCATAGGGTAAATCTATGCATAACATGATAGGATCAAAGCACATATCATACTTAGGCCCAAACTCAAACTTGTAACATGCCATATTTAACTTCATAGTTAGAATCTAAGAGTAGTATAGGGCTTACAATGCTATGAAGACTTATAAAATAAAATAAGATTGAGACGAAGCCACTCTAGCAACACTAAAAGCCCCAAATGAATATAAGCTCCAAGTTGTCTTGAGAAACAAGAAGCTCCTTTGATTTGTATGAAGAAAGATCCTTATTTTGATGAAGAAAGGTGGCTCTTTTACTAGCTTAGGACACTCAAATTTTCATGAAGAGGATGGAGGCCATGTTATGAAGATGGAGGCCATGATCAAGAAACATTTTGGCATAGTTTAGTTGTAGGATTGATTTATGATGATTTAGGCTAGGTATTAGGGTCTTTTTATAGAGTTTAGGATTAGTTTAGACCATAGGATTAACCCTAATTCATATCTGGGCCATCAATTCACGTCACTAGCCTCCAAAACAGGTCCAAACAACCAAAATAGGTGCACCAGGCCGACCTGGCCGACCAGGGAGGTCGACCCCCAGGTCGACCCCCAGGTCGACTCTAGTGTCGACCTGGTTGTGGGGGAGGTCGACCCTAGTGTCGAACCCCCTGTCGACCTGTTTGGGCGGGAGTTTTCCCGCCCAGTCTGTTTTGGCTGAATTTGAATTCTAAATTCAAATTTGAACTGTTTTTGAACTTGTAATTTTCTGGAAACTTTGACGGGCCATAACTTGGTCATACGGACTCCGATTTTCGATAACTCGGACTCTATTTCGCGTATTTTTCCGAGACGAACGCAATGGCGCAGCCCGTTTCCCTTGATTCAGATTTTAACATTTAATTCTGCCTTGATTTATGTTATAACATGTTATTCAAAAATACGGGTTGTTACAACTTTCCCTTTTAAATTATCCCCTTATGTTTATTTAATTATAAGTAATTTAAATTAATTATTCGCTTGTTGTTTAAATTTCAAAACTGATCGAACTTCTACAGTCGAATTTTTCGTTTTGATCTTCTGCTTCTTATTTCCACTTGCCTTCAATTAATTAAATAAAAACTCTTCTTTATAGTTAATTAATTTATTTATTTTTAAATTTTATTTATTTTCAAATTTTAAATTTAAAACTATTTAAATATAAAATCTCGTTTAGATTTGCCAAAGTACCGGTTTCTATTAAAGTACCAGTTACCGGACACGAAAATCCTTGCCACGACTATGATTTTTGTTTGCCAAGTTTAAATCGGAAGTACCACTTTTGAATATCGGAAGTACCGCTTCCCAAAGTACCAGACCCCCCTACGCACGTCGTTCACATCATTTTTCTCGTGCGCCACACCATTGCCAAACACCCTGGTACTTTGCCAAAGTACCAGTACCAAGCCCCTTGCCACAACCATCGTTCTCCTCATTTTTCTCGTGCGCACACCGTACCCCTCTTCTTCTTCCCTGTTGATGTACACAGTCCCCCCCACCGTGCACATGCACAGTCGATCCAACCGCCATACCGCCTCCAACTTGATTGACGCAGACCCTACCTCACCTTCTGAAGCCGACGCCGCCACCAAACCTGACCATCTCCAACTCTACAGTGTTTTCAGTGTGGTTTCACTTTCTTCTTCGAATGGGTTCATCGAAGAATCCATCTCGTTCTCTCCCCTCAGTCCATCGGAAATGCCTGCACCTCCTCCGATCAACTCTCCGACCATTCCAGCTCCTCCCCTCCGAGTTCCAGCCCATTCAATCAACCGAGGGTCCCACATGACGTCTTCAAATTCCATGCTCCCAAAAACAGACAAAAACCCTATATTTGATTCGTTCTCCTAATTTATGCAATGGAAAAATTAGTTTATATTTTTCTGATGATCCATGAACCCCCACGCTCCTCCCCTCCTTTTGCCCTGGAGTTCGATGGCGCCGATCATGGAAATTCCTCCAATCCCATTTTCCATCCATCCCCAAAATTCTCGAGTTCCACATTATTAAAAATCATGGAATTAACTTCAAAAATCATGGTTTTCTATCCTAATTCCATTTATGTAATTAATCATAATCTAGTTTTACCTTGTTTGAATTTCCGAGTATACATAGGGTCACCAGATGATATACCGTTTTCTGTTTTTGATCATACAGAATTTTGCAAATGTTTCTTCTTTGATTTTATATGCTAATGTATGATAAGTATACACTATATCCTAGGATTTTCACCAATCTAGTGTGAAGCATCTGGTTTTTATTTACTTCCAGGAATCAGGTGCACATGTTCTATGTTTGACAGAAACACAGTATAGGTTTCACTAAGGCCCTTTAATCATCAAAGTTGCACAAACATCCTACTATGAAATATCAGTTTATACAGATGTGAATCAAAGTGTTCTAGCATCATGTAATGTGTGTTGACAGTAAACACATAATGATCAGCAACAGAGTATCAAAACTTGATCAAAGTAATTAACTATACAGTAGATGTTTTCCTCACCTTAATGCTCTCCAAAATTCCACCAAAGATCTTCAGAAATTTTAATGTGAACTTCAGTTTTGTTGTGAGTAAAATGTGAGAGATTTTAAGAGGTATTTATAGTTGAGATCAGGTTTTAAAAACCAATTTCCTGCACATGCTCCTATAGTAAATTTCAGCTTAGCCTTAACCCTTTCCTTCTAGTTACCTACGACCATTCATGAAAACTATGCAAAAAAAAATTTGTTTTATTAAGGTTCAATAGCCAATAGACTTGTACTAGGTTCTCTCTTCTAAAAGCTTGAACATACCTTCATTAAATGCATGTATCCTCTTTAGATTTTAAAGCATTATAAAATTGGTTTTTCTTTGTCTCCTTCTTGCTTGATATTTCTTTTATGCAGGTTTGCACATGCAAGCTTAACTTGAGATTTTCTTTAGGTGCTTTAGGGATGGTTTGGTAAATCTTAGTTTACTATTTTGAGTATCACTCATTAATTGTTTTTGTCTTTATGTGACTTTGTTTTTGTCTCATGTACTAAGATATTTGTTTTGGTCAAAAGGAACAAATGTTTTTATGTGCAGTTTGTTCATGTTATGGCCGAATTGTCTTCTTGCCAAAATCATACTTGTTTTTGTTGTTTTGTTATAAGGTCCTTCTTTATTTTTTTAAGGTGCACAAAATACCTTTTTCTTACATATCATTCATGTTATAAGGATTTTGTTTTTATAGATCCTTGCTTTGTTAAAATGGTTAAACTATGAACTATTATATTTTTATATGAATTACCACTTATGGTTCCTTTTTGAATGTAGTATACTTGTTTTATATTTTCAAAACCTAAGATCAAACAAGTATATGCAATATTTTCTCTATTTTTCCATACATATGTTTATATATATATATATATATATCAAAAATCACTTTAGTTTTGTTTTAAATAGCATTTCTCATTTTAATTCCTTATTAAAATCAATTGAAAATAGTCGGAAAAAGTTGGGACATTACACTCTTCCTCAGACCCTGAATGGGATGATGAGGGACCGGATTATGAAATGGAAGCGCACAGTAGTGAAGCATCTTCCGGGAGTGAAGTTTCTCTTGGTGAGGAAGTGGAAGGAGAGATAGGAGATGATTGTGCTCCCGTTGAGTTTGAAACTACCACTATATTGGAGTTACCCAAAGATTCTGTTGAGTCGACGATCGATGATAATAGACTCATCCTAATATGTCTAAAGCATGGGATATTGAAAAGAGGTACCCAGGTGCCATCGAAAACTGATCACCCCCACAACCCACCGGAAGGATTTATGGCAATTACCCGATTAATGTGTCTGGTTGGGGCAATTCCTCCATTTCCGCCTTTTGTCGTCGATTTTCTGAGACAGATGCGGATTGCCCCCATGCAATTACATCCCAACTCTTATGCTTATTTATACCCCTTGTATATAGCATACAAAGTGCTTTTAGGTATAGAACCTACCTTCGATGACGTCCGCTTCTTTTATAATTTCAAACATCGGACTCAAAAGACTCCCTCCTTCTCATACTTTGAATCAATTCCAAAAAGGAAAGTTATTACTGTTCCATATAGCAGCAAGGCTGGTGATTCTAAACCCAAATGGTTTTATATCAGACAGCAACCGGGATGCACCAGGAGGTGGACCAAATCAGTAAAGCACCAACTTTCTAGATTTCAACTTTAAATGCTCATGCCAACACATTAATTTGCTTTCTTTTTAATTCGCAGTTGATAACCCATAACAAATATCGGGTCAATTATACTTTGATCATTTGCATCAGCTGCTCAATGGTGACCAAAAGTTCTTAACCATCGACGAAGTTCTTAATGATGAGTATCTCCATCATCACGGGTTACTATCTGTTACCCGTAGTATAGGTCATGGGATAGGTACATATGCATACATACCCCCGGTCGACATTATTCCTGAGACGGGTGAGGGCTCGAAAGGTCCAATGATACCTCTTAGGACTCATCCTTCTCCATCCTCAACTCAGGACGATGAATTAGCCAACATAGCTAAAAAGCACAGAGAAGGGTATACCATTCCTGATGACGCCATTTCCCCTGAAAAGTCAACATCCCCTAAAGAGCTGCCACTAGACGCTTCTCAAGGAGATGCTCCTACTACCGACGATTCCACATTTAAGGGTTTAGGAAATTTTCCCCTGCCCAAAACTATTGACACTTCAGAGGACTTCAGAAAGAATCCTTTAACCTTGACTTCTTCAGAGGAGACTACTCCCGTGAAGACCAAAGAGCCTACTCATGCTAGTCTGGCTTCAGGCTCGGGTTTGTTGGGGGGAACGTCACTTAGGATGCACATAACACATTAGCAATGCACGTCACATCACTTATGTCTTATGTGAACGTCTATTCTGAACTCCACTTATATTGTTGCACATGTACAATGTCGCGCCCTTACTATGATGTCGAGAAGATTCACCGTAGCATGTCCAGACGTCCTTTTGACATCGAGCATGATCGCTGTGAGAACTGGGGCAGAGATGACAGAAGGCCTCATGATTCTCATCGACCTCACACTTCACGCTCTCGTTCTCTTATTCAGTCGAATTCGGACAGATATAAGAGCCACCAAAGTCATCGTGGGGGAGACACATCACAATCCAAAGACCGAATTTCTCCCTAAGATAAATATAATGAAGAAAAAAGTCCACTGAAACACACTGATTCGCGAGACAAGCACAAAGCTTATGAGAAGCGATCTGAAAAAGGCGATGCAGCCATCGTCCCCGCTAAGCGGAAACATATTAAACTATCATATTGCAAACCCCACCACTGGACGCTGATTCCAAAATGAAACTGGCATATCTGGAGAAGCAGTTCCCAGATCACTACTATAAGAATTTAACTTTCTTGCCCGCACTCGAGCCTATTTCTTCAAAATGGGCAGATGAGGCTAAGTCAAAGATCGACGCAGTAGAGAAACAGTACTCGGAGATGTACAAGTATTCACGCAATCTCTCCAGAATCATTCGGGCCTTAATTACAAACGTCGATGCAATGAAGAAAGTTGTAGATTCCGATGAGAATGCTTTGAAAAATCTGGAGAAGGACTTAGAAGATACACAGGCTCAACTTGTCATTGCTCAATGAGATGCCAACAATTTCAAAAAGCAATTTGAGGAATTACAAAAGCGTTATCATGACCTACTGGAATCTCACAGCCAAGAGCGTTTAGAGTTGAAGAAACAAATTGAAGATGCTAAGTCAGACAGTGCCAAAGTGCAACTAGCTTATAATACTCTTGAGTAATAAAAGGCTGAGTTAGCGAGGAAAAACGCCGAATAGGAGAAACGAAATGCTGACTTGGAGTCCAAGTTAATGGAAGCCCAGACTAGAGCTGCTTTAGCTGAGAGGAATGTGGATAGCGCTATTAAGTCTGCTGAAGAAACTCATAAACAGCTATCAGAGGCTCAAAAAGAATTGCATGGCTTTGGCAAACTGATGATTGAATTATTTGCACACATAATCCATCGTCGAAACATCTCTTGGATCAAAGACTATCCGACTACCTTAGTTCATGTATGGAATCAGATCATTGAATGGGAAAAAGATGAACTTAAGGTAGACTTCATTGATAAAGACAAACTCATGGAGAAGTATCTGAAAGATGATTAACCGACACGTCTGGCCAAGGGGCGTCGCCTTATTGCTGCTGCCATGGAGGAGGAGAAACGCCAGGCCAAAGAAAAGAATATCCTTGAAGTTGGTTCCTCTTCTGTTACTGCTGAAGCTACTGGAGTTGAGGAATATGATCCCAAGATTCCGGAAATTCCTAGAGCATCTCTTTTATCTCCTATACCTGAATCACCATCAGAGGCGGTAGCTGCCCCAATTGAGAAATCATCAGAAGGTATTTCCAACTTTTCACCCCAATTTGTCAAGGCAGTCTCCACCTTTCATCACACCATTGGGCAATCGATCGAGGATTCCTTGTTTTCTCCTGAGTTGGTAGATGTTGCTTCTCATTCTGTAGGTGCTGAACCAACCGAGAAGACTGACGATCATCGGGGAACCACCATTGGGGAAAAAATCCATCGAAGAGACTTAGGGAGGACAGGATAAGGCTACCATCGTTGAGTCCGGAGGAGGAGCTGAAGGTAAAAAGGAGGAGGCTACCGATAAGACTCCCATACCGCCTAACGCCGACACTTCTCATGATGATGAAATGATAGACACTTTGAAAGATGACGGTGGTAATGATGGGCATGAAGAAGATCCTGATGTTGCTATAATTGGGGATTCGAAAAATGCTGATGACATGACTTTGGCTAAAATGAAAGCCGAACAAGACAAGCGCATGCAGCCGAAAGTCAAGGAGATAGACCCCGAAAGCCTTAAGCGCTTTGCAGTGGTGGATGCTGGATCGAGGTTAGTTTTAAGCTTTCAACTAGGTCAATTACAGAGGAGCTTGCTAAAAAATCTTCTCTTGATCCCAGTGCTCTGACTCCTGGGAAGAAATCTATCGACTCTGGTATCTCAATTACAGAAAAGAAGAAACCAAAGCGTCTCATGTCCGATGCAGAAAAAGAAGCTAAAAAGCTCTTAAGGCTGCCAAGAAGTCCAAGTGACAATGCGCTTTTTTTTATTTTGATATTCCACTGGTCCACTATTGTTGCAGCGAGTGCGGCCCTCGCATCCTTTGCTCAGCTTTCCTGTATAAACTCACGTGTTTGTAAATAAAGTGGTTTGTTACCTGTAATGTCTGATATTCGTAAATTTAGCATTTAAGTAAAAATGCAAATGAACAGCATGCTATATCACAGTTATATAATAAAGTCACTACTAAGGGGAACATGTGTACATATATATGCCCCCAATCAATCTTGGATAACTGATTAAGACTTATTCAAGATTTATTAAATTCAAAATCCAGTTGCCCCCAATTCTCTGACGGAGCCATATTCCTATCATCATTTATGCTTATTCTTTTTAGCATCTTTATACTATCCTGTCTCATAACCAGGTTAGAGTATTACTAAGGCGGTCTCTTATCGGGGTGCACCTTCACGCCTCAAGGGACGCCGTCTTCCCGTCCTTTATACTCTCTCTCGTTTCATGAGAGTTAGAGTTAAGAATGTTGTCTTTCCATTCTTTGCATCTTATCATGCAAGCGGTCATTTTGTCCGCTCCTGCACAAAGGTTATCTCCAACTTTCCAAATCTAATTTAATGATTTGTGTTTCATAGTCATGATAGAATAATTGTTGAAGATAGAAATTATGCAGGAAAGTAAATGACGCATGATATTTTTATAGTGGTTCAGCTAAGTCATAGCCTACATCCACTTCATAATCCTTTGTTCATATAAACAGACTTTTTAAGGAAAGTCGTGCCTTTTTACATAGCCTATAAAAAAACAAAAAGGAAGACATTTCATATTTAGCTCAGGTATCGTCGCAAGTGCTGAGCATTCCAAGCTCTGGGAATCTCTTCACCGTCCACGGTCGTTAGCTTGAATGCTCCTGTATCAAGCTTCCTTTGGATGGCATATGGCCCTTCCCATTTTGGATCCAATTGGGTTGAAGGCGGGAAGACTCGTTCCAATACTAAGTCTCCTGGTTCAAAGGTTTTGAAGCGAACTTTCCAGTCATAATAATGTGCCACTTGATGTTGATGTCCTGAGGCACGCAAGTCTGCTTCGTCTCTTTTTTCTTCAACCATATCAAGAGACTCTAGGAGGAGTGTTATATTCGTCATCGGGTCATAGTATGCTACTCGATGAGAAGGGACTTCTAGTTCTATCGGGATTACTGCTTCTGACCCGAAGGAGAGTGAAAAGGGAATATGGCCAGTGGCCATCTTAAAGGTTGTCCTGTAGGCCCACAAAGCTAGTGGCAACTCATCTACCCACTTGGCTTTGGCCCGCTCCAACCGCTTCTTGAGAATAGATTTAATGACCTTGTTTATTGCTTCAACCTGACCTCTTGACTACGGGTGAGCTACAGCGGTGTATCATTTCTAAATCTTGTACTTCTGGCAGAAGTTTCTGAATTTGACGTTGTCGAACTGTGTCCCATTATCAGTTATGATGGTCTTCAGTATCCCAAATCAACTGATAATGTTTCTGACCACAAAACTAATCACCTTCCTTGCCGTGATCGTGGTTAAAGGTTCAGCTTCCACCCATTTCGTGAAATAGTCCACGGCGACGATCACGTACTTTGCTCCCCCTTTGGCAATAGGTAGCACTTCAATAATATCAATTCCTCACATCGCAAACGGTCATGGGCTTACCATTGACTTAAGCTGAGTTGGAGGTGCTCTGGGAATTTTGGCAAATCTTTGACATTGTCGCAGCGTCGTGAATAATCAGCCGCGTCTTTATTCACGGTAGGCCAAAAATATCCATACCACAACACTTTCTTTGCTAGGGTTTGGACCCTAGTGTAGTCCCCACACTCACCTTCATGTACTTCTTGCAGTACACGTTTGATGTCGTCATGTGCGATACACCTAGTATGGGCATTGTAAATCCTTGGCGATAAAGGACGTCGTCCGGTAAAACGTATCTTGCAGCCTTACGTGTTACAACTCGTCTTTCACTTTTCTTCAATGTGAGGGTTCCACTCTTGAGAAAATTCTTGATCGGTGTCATCCATGATTCTCTCTCTGGATCAACTTCTAAAGCTAGTTCCACCTCCATCAGGTCGAAACTCGCTGATTCCAAAACCTCTATCGGAACCATTTCAATTTCTTCGAGGTTATCAGAACTTGCTATTTTGCCAACCGATCTGCTTTTTGATTCTCCGTTCTTGGAATGTGCGTTATGCTATAACGCTCCAAACTACCCAGCAAATCCTTTACCATTTTGAGATAAATAACGAGTCGAGACCCTTTAGTAACAAACTCCTCCCGTACCTGGCATACAACTATCTTGGAGTCGAAGCATATATCCAGTTTATTCACTCCTAGTTCTTTGGCGAGTTTCAGCCCGGCAATCAGGGCTTCATACTCGGAATCGTTATTAGTAGCAGCAAATTCTAATCGTAATGCGTAGTAAATAGATCGTCCTTCAGGAGTGATTAAAAACACTTCCGGTGCCGGACCTTCGATCATTTTTGGCTCCATCCGTATATAACTTCCATGGACTAAGCTCTAATTCCTGGTCTAAAGTAACCACCTTGTCACCCACCGTTTCCTCTTCAGGAATCGTGAATTCGGCTATGAAGTCGGCGAATGCCTGTCCCCTTATTGATCTCTGTGGCTGAAAATTTAAATCGAATTGACTCAACTCGATGTTCCATTTAAGTAACCGCCCCGATGCTTCGGGTTTTTGCAACACTTGCCTTAAAGGTTGATCGGTGTATACAACTATCGGGTGAGCCTGAAAGTAATGACGAAGTTTGCGGGAAGCAATCAGGAGGCTATAAGCAAGTTTTTCTATCTTCAGATAATTACGTTCTGCAGCAGCTAACTTCTTACTCACGTAGTATACAGGCCTCTGGACTTTCTCTTCTTCACGTACCAACGCTGTACTGACGGCATGAGATGATACCGCTAGGTAGACAAATAAATCCTCATGTTCCACGGGTTTTGATAATATTGGAGGCTTTTCTAATAAGTCTTGTAAATTATGGAAAGCCTCCACACAATCAGGAGTCCACTCAAAATTATGTTTTCCTCGTTTTATCAGATCGAAGAAAGGTACGCACTGATCTGTGGCTTTAGAGATAAACCTGCTCAATGCAGCAACTTTTCCGGCTAGGCTTTGAACATCCTTAATTTTTCAGTGGTTCTTCAATATTCCTTATTGCTGCTCTTTGACTAGGATTTATCTCAATCCCTCGAGATCTCACGATAAACCCAAGGAATTTCCCAGATACGACCCCAAATGATCAATTTACGGGGTTTAACTTCATTCCATACCTTCGAAGAATGTCAAACATTTCGGCTAAGTCCATTGTATGGTCAGAAGATTGTCTAGACTTCACAAGCATGTCGTCCGTATAAACCTCCATGGTTTTTCTGATTTGATTATAAAACATGCGGTTGACCAGACGCTGATACGTGGCTACTGCATTCTTTAATCCAAATGGCATTACCACATAACAGTATAACCCTAAGTCTGTGATGAAACTTGTGTGCTCCTGATCTGGTATGTGCATGGGAATTTTATTTTACCCCGAGTAGGCATCCATAAAGGATAAATCTCGTGTCCGACTGTTGAGTCTACTAGTTGATCAATCCTGGGAAGAGGAAAGCTATCCTTCGGACAAGCCTTGTTCAAGTCAGAGAAGTCAATACATGTACGCCACTTCCGGTTAGATTTTTGACCAGGACAGAATTTGATATCCAGTAGGGATACTTCGAATCCTTAATGAACCCATTATCCTTCAATTTCTCTACCTCTTCCTTCAAAGCTGCTGACCGCTCTGGGCCTAACATCTGTCTCTTCTGCTTGACTGGCGGGTGCTTTGGATTGACTGGCGAGTGCTTTGGATTAATGCATAAAGAGTGGCTCACAATAGCAGGCAAAATCCCACACATGTCAGCGTGAGTCCAGGCAAACATATCTAAATTTTCCCTTAAGAAATCAACCAACTCTTTCGCTCGAATTGGATCTAGCTGCGAGCCGATCTTTAATACTTTTGTCGAATCTTCCTCATCAATAGGTATATCTATTGTTGTCTCATTGGGAGTCGCCTTTCTGTCCTCGGGTTCTCTATCCTCTCTGGGATCTATATCCTCGAGCACATCTGGGGGCGACTCTCTTGGGGTTGGACCCCTTAATTGCTATGCTGAGTTTTCCTTCGAAGGGGGAGAATCGTCCTTAGATTCTATATTCAACCCCTTTATTAGCATCTTCAACTCCATCATGTAACAAGCTCGTCTCGTAGCTTGGTCGCCTGTCATCAACCCTATTCCTGCGTCAGTCGGGAATTTAAGCAGCAAGCACCAAGGGGCAATACATGCCTTAAACTCAGCGAGGGTTGGTCGGCCTAGGAAAGCGTTGTAGGGTGACTCTACATCCAAAACTACAAATGCCAAGATCCTCACTCTCTGGCGATCTCCCTGTCCTAATGTCACTGGTAATTCTACATAGCCCATCGGAGCCGTTGACGCCCCATTGAAGCCCTGTATCCATCCTTCGCAGGGCTTTATATCTTTTGCTTCAAATCTCATTTGTTCAAAAGCTTTCATGAAGAGGATATTGACTGAACTCCCGTTGTCCACCAACAATTTATGGACTAATGCAGGGCCGATGGCCGTGGTAATTACACATGGGTCTTCAGTTGGTGATTGAATTCTGATATCATCTCTACTATGGAATATGACGTCGTCTGACATCGTCTTTTGTTGTTTTACTGGAGTAATGTCTTCGAGGTTACTGCATTTCCCTACCTCAAAGTGCTTGGCAGCATTAACGTATTGATCCATTGCTTTGAAACTGCGGCTAGCTTAATGGGGTCCACCAATAATGGTATTATTGACAATCCCTTTACCTTTATGTTATGCTGTAGGTTTGGAAGTAGGCTGACTTTGGTTCGGGGCTTGCCCTCCTTGCCCCCTGTCCCGTGGAGCAACCTTGTACTCATCTAACTTCCCTTCCCGTAGCAACTTTTCAACTACATCTCTCAAATGATGGCATTCGTTAGTGGAATGGTCGTGGGTTCCGTGGAACAAACAAAACTTCCCGTTGCAATCTCTTTTTCAGTGGAGTCTCTAGGTGGTGGCTTTTTGTATTGCAATATGTTGTATGTGTCCAAATAAATGTTTTCCAAGGTATCATTCAATGGCGAATAGTTTTCGAAAGTTTGGAATCGAGGTCTTTTGCTGGAATTGTTCCCTCGGTTCCTACTCCTCATGTTACCGTTTCCATTCTTGTTGTTATTACCTCCGTTCCGGTTGTCAGACTTCAACCTTCCCTGAATTGTCTCCGGATTGTTTCACAGCAATATTACTTTGGAAATATTCCCTCTAGGCCCCTTCGAACTTTCTCTTCCTATTCGCATGAGCTTCTTCTCGCCTTAAGCGAATATTAGGCTTTTCGTAGAACAATTCCCTAGTGGGGGTGGTTTACCGGATAGATAATCCCCAAATTCTGTGTTTGGGTCAACTCCTCCTATTAAAGCCATCAGAATAGTGGGTTCATAAGGGTCACTAACTTCGGTGATAGCCAGGTTGAAGCGGTCCAAATATGAATTCAGATATTCGTCCAGAGCCCGTTTAATCCTTGACAACTCTATGACGCTTTTGGATTTTCGGGCGTGAAGTCGAAACTGGTTCATAAAGAACTCACTTAATTCTGTGAAATTTGATACTGACCGTGGAGGGAGTCAGGTGAACCACATTAATGCCAAATCTGCTAGATAAATCAGAAAGGCCTTGCATTTGTAGCGTCTGGAGCTGTTGCGGCATTCATGAACCATGAATACCTCATCAGATGTTGTCTTGGGTCCGTTCTCCCTGAATATCGATCCATTTGTGGCAAGTTGAATCGCCGAGGAACTGGAAGTCAAATATATCATCTGTGAAGGGAGTATGACTTCGCTCAATGTCCCAGTCCTCATTAGTGTATCGTCGGCTTTCGGACATGATCTGACGCACCATTGCCCACACATCGGCATTTGTTAATGTTTGCATAGGTTCTCTAGGTCAGATATTTGGATTACCCCTGGGTTCCTGATTAGGGGATAACCTCCTATTTCTAGCGGTGGCTACTCTACATTGCTCCCTATGCTCCCGGTCGATCTCAAGAGGAAGGGGCTGGAGAAGTTGTTGTTGCGAAGGATTAGTAATATTAGGATCCCTGGGTAGAACGTGGGATCCACGCATAGGCAATAGCATAGGCTCTCTCAAGCTCGAGTCATCAGGCCCTAAGACACGAGCGGCGTCTTCGCGGGATCCTAAAGATCCAAAAGTTAACTGATCAATGTTCTGAGGTTGCTCAAGCGACCATCTTTCACGAGGACGTCCCTCATCTGAAGAAGATGAATAATCTGCAGCAAGGCGGCGTGTTGGGGAAGGTGTCTTTTGCCTCCGGAGCCCCTTGTGTTCCCTACTCATGGTGATCATGTTCTCTTGCATGTAAAGACTGTCACGCTTATGGGCTTCCAATGCCTCCCTAGTACTTTGGAGCATGTCAAGAAAGCATGAAAAATCTCCTTGTGTGACGGGTGCAGATGGGTCAAGCTGATCATTAGTTATAGCGGCTAGAATTGGAGCATTGGTAGGAGCTCGAGTAGAAGTTCCAGCTTCACTTTGGTTCGGGTCGGATCGGAGCACAGTGGTACGGCCAGACCGGTTCGGATGGGGAGAGTGGGCGACCTTAACATCATTAGATCGGCTCGGATCGGTGTCTTTTGTTCGGTTCAGACCTTCCTGACCGGAGCGGCCTGCTCCAGAGTCTTGACCACGCGACCTCGTCACGACCATTGTTTGCTGATCTTTGTTAACTTCATTCTCTCGATTACTTTGGATTTCTTTGCCTTTTCCTTTGGCCATAATCTCCAATTCTTCAGTGATTAACCAGCAGGTACTTAAGGATGTCGAAAACAGAGGATTAACTTCTTTGAACTTGAAGGTCCAAATAATAGAATGATAATCCCAAAAAGCGGAGAATTCAAAAAGTCTCAGTGAAAGCACCAAAATGTTAGATCCAAAATTGGCTCTAACACCCAAATAGTAATGATTCTACTGAAATGAAATAAAAAGAAGAAGAAAGCACACAATTTATAGTGGTTCGGCATTAAATAGCCTACGTCCACTTTCTACTCTTTGAATTAATGATTTGAATGCAAGTACAACCATAACTCTCACTCAATTTTCACTCACACAATGTATTGATTCACTCAATTCCTCCACAGTATGCTTCAAAAGGTGATTGTAATCTGAATAAGTTGATGAAATTCGGATTGCAAAGGAGTTTGAGTTCTGAAAATGCAAAAAGATCCTTCCAAATGTCCCTTAATGGCGTATTTATAGGTGGAAAATGCTCCTGGAATGGCTTCGGTTCGGATCCACGTGGCACCCATCCAATTACTATCGGGTTCGGATGGGGTATGATAGTGACAGCACACCAGGTTAGTGGCAAACATGGGTAGAACATGGGTATAACCGCTCCGAATATTAAGGAAAACATGGAGTGAAACTGTCATGATTCTGGGTTCGGATCAGGGGTGCTAGAAATTAGGGGATCGGATTGGTTTTGTCCCCTCCAATCCGGTTCAACCTGTATTCTTTCTTTCTTGGCTTTGTGCTGGTCTCCTCCTTTCCAAAGAAATCCGATCCGACTTGTAATGAGAAAACATTCTTCATTTTTTGATCTTTTAATTTTTGTGTAGCCTAGTTCGCAAAGTAGGCTAACAGAAACAAATGCAAATTGTACTATTTGCATCTGTTGTTTATACAATAGATGCAAATAAAGAGACGCAAAAGACAAGCTTTGTACTAGTGAATGTTGATTCACGAAAATTTTGATTAATGACAACGAAGAGAAGAACAATAGAAATCATGTCAAGAAGTTAAGTTTATATATATATATATTGAGTTTTTTTAGATTTATGTTAAAATCTATCCACAAAGTATAACACGATTGCATGAATTTTTAGTCTTTTATATATATGTATATGTTCTTTATAAACCAATTGATACTGGACAGGTTCTGTAACCAGTCGACTAGTAGGAAACAGACCAGTCGACTGGTTACAGACTAGAAGTCCACTAATGGCTAGTTCCTGAGCATATTTAAAAATATATATGAATTTCATTCTTAATCAATTGACTAGTGACTTTTCTACCTGTCGACTGATCAGAGATTAGCATTCATTTTTATGAAGAGTCACCTTCTTTCATGAAGAGATTCCTCTTCAATTATGAACATAAATGGATGCAACTCTTTACCGAAACTTCTCATGAAAGAATGCTACTCTTCTACAATTATATAAGCACTACAAACATGTTTTCCAAATCACCAATTCTCACATATTCTCTCTAGTTTCTAATTTACACTTCTATACTCACTGCATTCTAAAGCTCTCTTAAATTCAAGTTACTTGTTGAATCTTTGATATTATTTCAAATCTCTTAGTTCAATAAGCAACATACTTCCTTCAATCTTCACATACACTTCAAATACTTGAGGATAAGATTATAAGAAGGTTGTACTTCATCGTGACTATTCCGTGTTGATTAGAGAACACATTCAAAAGTCAAAACACTTGTAAATTGTGAAGTCTTGTGTGGGTGCTCAGGCGTGGACATCCTTGTTGGTGCTCGGGTGTATTAAGACCTATTCCTCCGGGTTAAGAGAGGGTGTGATAGTGAATTACGAAGAGGAGCTTCGGGACTGGACATAGGGTGGGAAGTCCGCAACAGTATAAAAATCCTGGTATCTTTTACTTACTACATTTTAATTTGTGATATATCTATATGGCTTACGTTTACCTGCATAACTATTGTAGTTTACTAGTTAGTTTATCATATACCATTCCGCTATATCCACATAAAGATCCTTCTTAAGTCATACACATCGACTTTTTCAATACATTCCCCACAGGGGGATAGTACTTGAATTCCTCAACTCTTTTGGCCTTCCAGCATTCTGTGGAGAAGCGCGATTTTAAACAGATTTAATTTGAGAACTAAAGTCTTGAAAATCATAGAACTTCAGCCTTACCAGCAAACCATCATAGCTAAGTTAACTAAGATGCAGAGAAATGAATAGGATGCAGAGGATTAAAGAATTCTCAAAACTCGGCTATCAACCGGCAACCAGATACAACACTAGGTGGAACAATGCAATCTCCAACTTCAACTTTGCCACATATTGACAATATTCATCTACCAGAAATAGATCTAACACAGTATAGACAGTGGTTCACATATAACAAAAACCAACGACATCGTTGCTACCTCAAGACAAACACACTAGGTCGGGACATAATCACTAAGACAATTCACCCTCAAAGCAGACCAACAACCTACAAGCAAACTTACACTGTTAACAACAAGCACCACACACAAAACTTAGTATACAAAAAGGGATTACTCAGCTGGGCGCAAGAATCCAAGCCAGATTCAAAGAAGAAGACCATCCTCGAATGATGCGGAGATCCGATATCAGACATGAGAAAGAGATCCAATAAAATCAGAGATACGTAAAGCAAGACACAGGGAGAGGGGACCAGCTAAGCATGTTACTTAAACAACCTATTCAATGTTGTCTGAAGGTTTACGTAGGAGAAATTGCGAAAGAAGAAGAGAAGAGCTCGTGAGGCCAGGGTCAAGGGGATTCATCAGGAGGCGACTGAAGCAGTGGTGAAAGGGCAAGACAGAGCAGTAGACAAATGGAGTTGTATTTTGGAGGTCGAATTAAAGTAATCGACAATTTGATAATAGATCTAGATCTACCAGTAGAGGTACTAAATCACAATAGAGAAAGCTAAGGAATGGTTAGGGATTGGAGGAAGAAGCAGGGTTAGATCAAAGAAGGAGACGTTGACCAATAGAGGAAGGAGGCCGAAGGAGTAATAGCTCAAATCGCCATTGAAATTTCAAAGGCTAATTCCATCTTAGTTTAAATGAAAAAAATTGAGTCAACTGACATAAAATTTTATTAAGCTCAATGGTTTAACTGATTTAAATGATTAATTTTGATTGTCCTACTTCTTTAAATAGATGTGCAGATTATTGGGATTCTTATAGATTTGTTAGTAATGTTAGTAAAAGATACGTTTTGGATTCTTTAATCACTATCATATGTTGGTTCATTTGGTTAGAAAGAAATCAGAGATTTTTTCATGCTAATTCTGTATCTACGGATAACTTAGTTATTAAGATAGTTTATTTTTGCTTGGATTGGATGTCTAATTCACATTACAAGTAATATCGGAAATTGTGCTTTAAAAGTTTTTTGAGTAAAGTTAGATTTAATTTGAGTCTATTTATTAGAATTAGCAGATTTTTTCAAAATAGATTTCGTATTGGTTGGTAATCTATTTTATCAGTGTTTCCTTCTATCTTTTTTCTACACAAATATGTATGGTTTATATATATGTAGGTTTATATATATGTTCTATTATATATATATATACATATATATTGCCATATATATATATATGTGTGTGATAAATTACTAATAGTTTGTTGAGTTTATAGCAGATCCAGGTTGTTGATTAAGAGGAAGTACTTAGTGGATAGCTGGATGGTTCGATAGCAGCTGTTGGATGGGATGCTTTTATTGTGTAGTCTTGGAGTGATGTATTTGGATGTTATGTTTCTCTTTGGCTATTTTTTTGTGTATTGTTTGTATTGGAGTCGATATACTTTAATATCGGGTGGTGGCCTTGCCGGAATTCGATATTGAAGTAGGATGGGCGGTGGTTTATCCGGAGCTCATCTATCTACCTCCTTTACATATTTACAGTAGAGTCTGGTATTATGTAGTTGGATTTTGTAGTTTTTGACTTTATATTTTTATATATGTGTGCTCTCTTCTTTTCAGAAGATCACACATTTTTGTTTTCAAAAAAATTGAACTTTTGGAAATTTATTTAAGTATAAAAAACTAAAAACGTGAAATTTAAACGTTGATTTAAAACAAATGAAACGAAATGAATTTGGAATCTAAGTTTAAAACCAATTTGAAGTTAATGGCTTAAAAAAATTGTAATTCAATTTGTAATATAACTTATCACTTTTTTTTAAATTGAAATTTATATCATTATAACACTTGAGTTTTAATTTTAATTGAACTGAAACTAAAAATCTGAATTAACGTTAAGTCGAATTATAAAAATATGGATATTTAATTTGGATTGGATTAGTTGCTGTAATTATTTATGTTATATTAAATTATTTTATTTAAATCAACATCTCTTTTATTATTTATGTCAATAACTAAAAATACACTTTACAGCTATTTTAATAAAATTATTTTATATATTTCATTTAACTATGGTACAGCTTATACTGTTTTAATCAAACTATTATAAACTAAATGTAACTATTAAATATTTTATAAATATGAAGTCGTGTTGTTTTATACAAAGTTTATCTGTTATATATCTAACTATTTTTACCAAACTAACTATTTTAAAATAAAAGTGTATATGTCAAATCCGAGTATTTAAGTCCAAAATGATTGAATATTAACAATCAATTGAATAATGATATTTGTGACTTGGAATCTAAAATTGAGTGCGAGTTTTAATTATGAATCGATTTGTAAGTATGAAATCTGAAATTTGAAACTATATAGAAAAATTGAATTGTTTTGAGATTTTGATATATAAAATCAATACTTGAAGTTAATTGAATTACGGTACAGGAAAATGATTTCAAATTTAATGAAAATGGTGTGAAGTAAACATTTTGTTGTTAAAGAGACAGGAGTCGATACTGTCATCCTACCTATACCAATATCATTTGAGCAATCATGAACATGGTGGATAATCCAGAATAAAGTAGAATGAATTTGGCGAACGTTACTGGATTGAGAAAGAGAACGAAGATGGATTGCTTTAACGTTCGGATAATAACTAAAAAATGGCTAAAATAGGAGTTATACCATAACCAAGTAGGTAGGCCACCCCCATCGCCAACACTTCTTCGAGTTATTATTACTATCCCAGTTCCACGTTTGATTGATTTGGTATACATCTTCGATTTATGGAGCCACTACTACAAAAATGGGCATATTCAACACTAATTTGTGTGTGTTGCATGAAAAGTGAGGCGAAAGCTATGATTTCTATGATCTTTTACAACAATATTAATATGTTGTTGCATTAGATGTGAATGCACTGTTGTGGTGGGAATTTTAGTGTTTTGACGTGCAACACCAATTAAAAGCGTAGCTTTACATATATAGAATCTAGCTCAGTGATCCTCTCAGCATAAACAAAACCCCCACCAATGATGACTCATTAATCAAATGTTTTAAACCAATTTATGGTTCTGATGATTCTAAACATTAGCCATCATCCAATCAATGACAGCCATCTCATTGCATTCTTTTGATGAAATTTTGGCGCGATCTTCCCCCTTCATGAAATAATGTAAAAATAATCTGGTCTTAAATCGTTCTTCTTCTCTGTCATCTAATTGTTCTTTCCCCCTTTTTAACGAAAATCTACACCTAAATTCACGTCAGTATTGCTCCTCTCCTCGATAGCAAATTTTATTCCGCAAAGGTTGATGCTTTGAAACACTTTCTAGCTTTGATTGCTCAAGGCGTTGACATCGCCAATTTTTTTCCCTCAGGTTCAGTTTGGGTAGAACTGGGAATTAGTTGCGCTTAATATAGATTAGATTATGAGTAATTAGTAACTAGTTCATATGTTACACTTTGGAAAACTTATTCGCTTATGAGTAATTAATTGTGTGGACATCCCAAACTTAGGAAAACCCATTCGCTTATGAGTGTTTAGTCGGTGAAAGATTAGACTATGAGTATTAGTTGCACTTTGACCATTGATTTGGGAATTGGGATTATGCTGAGGTATATTCAAAAATTATACCCAATAATAAACCAAAAAAAGAAGATGGCGCCGGTGGGTTTGCCATCTGGATATAGGTTTCATCCAACTAACGAGGAGTTTGTTAATTATTATCTTAAAAGGAAGTTTCATTGTCTCAACATTGAGCTGGATATTGTTCCTGATGTAGGGATCCTAAGTGGTACCTTTTTGGGCCATGAGATCGGAAGTACCCAAATGGGTTCCGAACGAACAAAGCAACTAGAGCAGGATACTAGAAATCTACTGGAAAAGACAGGCAGCTTTCTTATTAGAATCGGGTTATTGGCATGAAAAAGACATTGGTTTATTATAGAGGTTGAACTAGTTAAGGAATGAGGACTAACTGGGTTATGCATGAGTATCGGCTTGATGATAAGGAATGCGAAGATACTATGGGTTTGCAGGACTCGTATGCACTATGTATAGTTTTCAAGAAAAACATTGTGTGCACCGAAATAGAGGACCATGGACAATGCAATAACACAGCAGTAATGGAGAGACCTTAAGCAATCACTAGTGATAATATCAATAACGATCAGTATCAAAACATGTCTCCTAATGTTGGTCCGATGAGCTCATCTTCGTGCGTGGATGAAGATGACAAAGATGATGCATGGTTGCATGGGTGAATGTATGGTTATGAAAAACATGTTTTCAGTTTTTAATACGTTGATTATGAAATAAGAAGAGTCTTGACAAGTACACTAACATACCATGCAGAAACCTTTGAAGTAAGGGTATTTTTATATAAAGGTAAATCAATTTACTGTCTAAATTGATTGCAACTTGGGTTCATTTACATTAACATATAATTGTATGCTTGAGGTTTTATGATACAGATACATGTGTAGCACTGCGGTGTGTTTTTGTAGAGGCTTTGGAAACTACCAATTTCACAATCTGAACGAGTCGTTCACCCATATCTAATCTGCTATACGAACAGGTATTTTCCATTTGATTTTGGAAACTACCAATTTCAATGTTTCGATTTTGGAAACGTATGCTCAGTTTTGCAAACTGAGCTCACTTCAGGTATGCATCCATATTATGCCTTACTACATATGATAAAGCAGTCGTACAAAAAAGTATAATAAGGCAGCAAAAGTATCATAAGGCAGCAAAAATTATAGTAGCATCAATTCATACCAGATCAGGGCAGCAAAAGTTAACTTAATACATACATACACTAGCAAAAGTTATAGTAGTATCAGGGCATCAAAAGTATCATAAGGTAGCAAAAGTTAACTTAATACATACATATATACACATCCAAAAAAAGGACATTATAGTAGCATCAGTTCATACCAGATCAGGGCTTTGCCGGGTTGTGGAACTTCTAACAGATTCATTAGGGCTTTGCGGCTGTGGAAGAGCCGGTCCGAATTGAGCAGCCGCATGTGATGGACCCGCAGCATCAGGACAACAGGTGAGGTAGTTTAGCCAATCATATTCCTGATCAACTTCCAAATCTACCCACTACTCATTCCTCTAGTTCATTGGGGCTTGGTTATCAGCATGTATATCATGGGTGGCTTCAAGAAATAAGCTTGGTAAGGGGTAGCAAAGCAACTTCATGTATCATTGCATAAAATCTTTCATCTGAATCCATTTCCACTCCGTGATTACACAAACACGAAACCACCTGTTCCTCCTTATTGCTCACAAATGGAAGTTCAGGTCTTGTTCCAGGATGAGCATGGGTACAACGTTGAACCTTAATGAGGTAAACCTTATTATTGAATTGAGCAGCAAAAGTATTAATATAGCCAATGCCTTCATAAAATTACATTATCAGGTAGAAAGATGTATGGTCATACTAAGACTAGTTACAATCGTCAATTATAGCACATGTCCCATTGGCTTCATTATTTTTTCAACAACATGAACATTACTCTTTAGGAACTGGGGAAAGCCATCAACTTTAGCCCATGATTCCACTTCTAACGCTGGTTCAGGATCAAATTCTGCTTGCAGGTAAATAGCTCCACCAAGTTTTGTAAAAACTTTCAACATTAACACATGATCACGCTTACTGTAAGTTGGGCATGTGTAACACCCCACCTCTGCCAGTGCCACTCTTGCAAGGGCACTAGCTTTGGAGGGGCGTTAAACGAGGTAAACATGCATGTAGATATCATAAGCAAGAACATATAAGTAAAAACAGAGTAAATAAAGCAGCGGATAAAACTAACATTTCAAAACCATAGTCAAGTTACATCAAAGTACTTAGTCATTATTTTCCACAAAACATAGTCTAGAAACATCAACTGAAAACTGGAAAGAAAATCATAAAGTAACTATCCCCAAGGTAGAAGAAAGCCATAGCGAGCTCAAGTCCAAACCGTACATGAGCTATCCAGAAAAGCAGCTAAAGATCCAAGCTAAGTACCAGTGTTCCCACCCTGTAAACCTGGGGGGGAAACGGAAGAAAAGAGGCGAAAGAAAATGGGTCAGTCAAAAAGACTGGTAAGTCCTATCTACTATTAGTATAAAAACTAATAAAGTTAACTGGACATGTAAAACAGAGATGAGATGTAGGGTGATAACTGGCATGGTGAAAAGTTAACAAGATAGATCAAGTGTGGCATCGCATATACAAGGTTAAGTCTTTGCACCAAGTGTACTAGTATTCCAACCCATGTCAAGTATAAACAAGAAATGATCCCTTGGCCTAAAGCTGGCCCACATCATGAGATGACCTAAATCGAGGTCCAACTACTCGGTCTAGTCGATCGGCTCCCTATAAGCCTAACTCGTCGTGTATCGGTGTCATACGACTTAATCGTGGAATGTAGTTAACTGTGCAAGGTCCACCCCAGGGTGTATCCAGCCCTAAGGTGTAAACCACAGACACAATTCAAGCACGCACAGTCTAAACCTACTGGTGCCCATGTTCAACTCCGGACTTAATGTGCACGACCATGGTCCGCCTGAACAACCGGTGCACCCTTCAGCCGTCTCTTTTGGTCTCTTACAATCAGTCCAGTAATCGTGCCCCACCCTAGCCTAGTCCAGGGTACCCATGATACTTCCAAGTAGGTTACTGCTGAAAAGGACCACGTAACTAGGATTTCAAGCGGGTTAAGTGTGGTTAACCCTATCCTAACCATGTATTGAGTTGGTCAAGTGTATTCAAGCAGTTCATGACTTAACCCTATCAATACATCGGGTTTAATTGGTTAAGTATATTCAAGTAGTCCATGACTTAACCCTACCAATCCATCGTGTTTAATTGGTTAAGTATTCAAGTAGTCCATGACTTAACCCTATCATGTGGCATTAATTAATTTAATGCACCCAACCTCTCACATTAGACCTTGTTGTGGTTACTAGTTAAGCCGGGCAGGTCCGGGTAGCTTTACACCACAACTTAGTCTAACCTCGGGTTTCAAGCGCGACATGACCAACTACTCACATTGGGTCTTATTGTTTGTAGCCACTAGTTAAGCCGGTCGGTTCCGGGTAGATTTATGCTACAAACTCAACCCAACCTCGAGTTGGCCACACTCATATTTTCTAAGTGTCATGTCCATCGTTATGTTTACAAACATAATCACAAGTCAATGTTCATGTCATATTTTAAAACCATGTTTTCATGTCATTAATATTACCCAAACCCAACGCATTCCCTTCGCATGTACGTATCGCGTAACATAACATAGATCAAAAGAGGGAACTTGGCAAAAGCATGACAAAAGGGCATAAGGTAATAAGGTTGACCACAAGTTAAACATGGTGGCATATGAGGCATAAATATGTTCATTTAAACTTGCATGTTACATGCATAACATTCAAACTTAGCGAATAGGTGATACATGGTCCTTGATGACATAGGATGATGACTAGAAGTTCGCATATAACATTATATGCAAGTTATCATAAAGGTTATGAGAGTTCTCATGTTGCATAATGCAACATTCCAAATCAAAGGTCATAGCTTTCTATGCACAAAGTCAAGGTGATAGCTTTACAAACTTGCATAGGGTAAATCTATGCATAACATGATAGGATCAAAGCACATATCATACTTAGGCCCAAACTCAAACTTGCAACATGCCATATTTAACTTCATAGTTAGAATCTAAGAGTAGTATAGGGCTTATAATGCTATGAAGACTTATAAAATAAAATAAGATTGAGACGAAGCCACTAGCAACTCTAAACACTCCCAAATGATAAGCTCCAATGAAAACCCTTGAGAAACAAGCAAAAGATCCTTGCTTTGATGAAGAAAGATTGAACTTTGGCCTTAAATCAAGCTTAGAAACTCTCAAACAAGCTTAGGAACTCTCATATGAATGAAGATGGAGGCTATGACAAGAGGGTGGAGGCCATGATTAAACATTTTGGCATAGTTTAGTTATAGGATTGAGTTATGATGATTTAGGCTAGGTATTAGGGTCTTTTTATAGATGATTAGTTTAATTTAGACCATAGGATTAACCCTAATTCAGATCTGGGCCATCAATTCACGTCACTAGCCTCCAAAACAGGTCCAAACAACCAAAATAGGTGCACCAGGCCGACCTGGCCGACCAGGGAGGTCGACCCCCAGGTCGACCCCTAGGTCGACTCTAGTGTCGACCTGGTTGGGGGGGAGGTCGACCCTAGTGTCGACCCCCCTGTCGACCTGTCTGGGCGGGAATTTTCCCGCCTAGTCTGTTTTGGTTGAATTTGAATTCTAAATTCAAATTTGAACTGTTTTTGAACTTGAAATTTTCTGAAAACTTTGACGGGCCATAACTTGGTCATACGGACTCCGATTTTCGAAAACTCGGACTCTATTTCGCGTATTTTTCCGAGACGAACGCAATGGAACAGCCCGTTTCCCTTGATTCAGATTTTAACAATAAATTCTGCCTTGATTTATGTTATAACATGTTATTCAAAAATACGGGTTGTTACATCCTCCCCACCTTAAAGGATTTCGTCCCCGAAATCTTCAAGTTAGGAAGAATGTATCCTACCATCCATCATCCATCTACTCAAAACATCATCCACAAGTAATCATTGTCCTTAAAAGATTTATAATGCTGTATGAACATATGCAAAAGTGTGTCTATATGCACTTATCTAATGCGAAAATCAGGCGGTTACTGATTCAGTAAACCTCCTTAATGCAAAATATGTTTGTGCAATGCGTCCATATGTATGCAAATTCCTAACATAACTTATAGTCTCTACATGAGTGCACATAACATCCGTCCATATGCAACATCCATGTGATAGCATACAAGTTTCATCCATGAATAAGCGTAAACACTCATGCATATGCGGTATGAAAGTGTGTGAGCCGATCTTAGTGCCTAACGTGTATCATGCTTCCATGGGTATCCACTTGCAAACACTTGCAACCACTGGCAAACATCAAGCATAACATGTTTCAAATACATGTTTCAACCAAGGGTTTCTACCTAAGGTTCTTATGACAAGATTTACGAAACTAGATAAACATGGATAGCAAAAGAAAGATATACCAACTAGGAAAAGAGATTGAAAATGTACCCTCAAAAAGAAATGGATAAAGCCCACGCATCTTCTCCTCGGTTTCCCAAGTTGTGTCTTCCTCTGCTTCACTCCATTCCACCTTAACCAGCTTAACTTCTTTGCTCCTTAGCTTCTTTGTCTCCGTTTCCATGATACAAATCGGAGCTCGTCTTAGGGTTGCCTCTTTCTCCACCTCCATGTCTTCAAGAATGCTAGGTTCAACCACCTCAGCGGACTAATGTAGGCACTTTCGGAGATGAGAGACATGAAAGACATTATGTACTCCGGCCAGCTTCTCGGGCAATTCCACCTTATAAGCCATCCCCCCAATTCTTTCTATGATAGGGAAGGGTCCTACGAACCTTGGTGCCAGCTTCCCAACTGCTCCAAAACGTACCACATTACGCAAAGGAGAAACCTTCACGAAAACCATATCCCCAACTTCGAATTCTAAATCTGTCCTTCGCTTGTCAGCATAGGATTTCTGTCTGTCTTGGGCCGCTTTCATCCGTCTTCTCACCAATTCAACTTTCTCGGATGTGTCCCGTATCATATCGGGCCCAAGTATAAGCCTATCCGTTGTCTCCCACCAACAAGATGGTGACCTACATGGCCTCCCATACAGAGCTTCAAATGGTGCCATCCCTATGCTAGCTTGATAGCTATTATTATACGCAAACTCTACAAGAGGGAGGTGGTCTTCCCAAGTACCACCAAAGTCAAGCACACAAAGCCTCAAAAGATCTTCTAGCAATCTATTCACCCTTTCGGTTTGGCCATCCGTCTGTGGGTGATAGGCTGTACTCAGATTCAATTGCGTACCCATTGCTTCTTGCAAACTATTCCAGAACTGGCTAGTGAAAATTGGGTCACGATCGCTAACTATGCTAGAAGGAACTCCATGCAACCGCACTATCTCTCGAAGATAAATAGATGCTAGCCATGATGCGGTCCTCTTGCTCTTCACTGGAATGAAATGAGCACTCTTTGTAAGTCTGTCAACTATGACCCATATGCTCGTATTCCCTTTCCTTGAACTAGGCAATCCGTCCACAAAATCCATAGAGATACTTTCCCACTTCCATTGCGGGACCTCTAATGGATGTAATAGCCCACCGGGTTTCTTCGACTCGGCTTTCACTTGTTGGCACACCATGCACCTTGAAACATACTCTGCTACATCCTTCTTCATTCCAGCCCAAAAGAAAATGCGCTTCATATCCCTATACATCTTATCTCCTCCAGGATGTATAGTCATCTTCGAGTGATGCGCTTCTTCGAGAACTTTATGCACCGAGTCTCCTACTTGTGGAACGCATAGCCTTCCATCATGCCTTAGCCAACCCTTGTCATCAATAGTATATCTAGCAAGGTGACTAGACGTCTCACCACGAATCAACTTGTCCATGATCTCGACTATCTGCGGATCTTCCTTCTGCGAAGTCCCTATTTGATCAAGAAGTATTGGTCTAAGCTCAAGAGATGCTAACGAACCCGTCATTGACTCAACAGCTGGTGTGAAATCAAAGGTTGCCAAGAATTCTAGGCTCCTCATCTCAACAAACAAGGGACTCAAAGTCAACCTACTTCTGCTTAGTGCATCTGCCACAACATTACCCTTCCCAGGGGTATAAGCTATCTCGAAGTCATAAGATGCCAAGAATTCCATCCACCTTTGCTGCCTTAGATTCAGATCTTTCTGTGAGCAGAGGTACTTGAGTGACTTGTGATCAGTATACAACTCAAACCTTTCGCCTAGAAGATAGTGGCGCCAGGATTTGAGAGCAAAGATGATCGCCGCCAATTACAAATCATGAGTGGGATAGTTCTTCTCATGAACTTTAAGTTGCCTTCCCCCATAACATATCACTCTTCCTTCCTGCATCAGAACAGCACCTAACCCCGTGCCACATGCATCGGTGTACACGGTAAACATCTTACCGCCATCGGGTAATGCCAAAACTGGAGCTGTAGTAAGGGCCCTCTTGAGCCCTTGAAAAGCAAGCTCACATTCTAAGTCCCATGCAAAGACTAGGTTCTTCTTCGCCAATCTAGTAAGAGGGGCTGAAATCTTAGCGAAGTCCCTGATGAACTTCCTATAGTAGCCCGCCAGACCGAGGAAGCTTCTTACTTCGGTTGCATTCCTAGGAGTCTTCCAGTCTTGAACCGCAACCACTTTCGCGGCATCCACAGCTATGCCTTGCTTAGAAACTATATGTCCAAGAAATCAAACTTCCCTTCTCCAAAAATGGCATTTGGAGAACTTGGCTTTCAACTGATGGGCTCTAAGCGTGTCCATCACTTCCTTGAGATGTCTAGCATGTTCTTCCTCATCCTTTGAGAAAATCAGAATATCATCCACGAAGACAACTACAAACTTGTTAAGGAACTCCCTGAACACCCTACTCATCAAATCACGAAGTAGGCGGGTGCATTAATCAAACCGAATGACATGACAAGCCATTCAAAGAATCCATCTGGAGTCCTAAACGCAGTTTTATCAATACTATCCTCGGCCACTCTAAGCTGATGAAATCCGGTGGCTAGATCGAGCTGAGAGAAAACAGAAGCACCAACAAGCTGGTCAAAGAGGTCATCTATCCTCGGTAACGGGTGCCTATTCTTCTTTATCAGCTTGTTCAACTCTCGATAATCAACACATAGACGAAGCGAACCATCCGCCTTAGTAGCGAACACCACAGGAGCACCCCATTCAGAAATGCTTCGCCTAATAAAATTCTTCTCAAGCAACTCCTTAATTTGCTTACTGAGCTCCCTTCTTTCACGTGTGGCCATGTGCCTAACGGGCAATGATACTGGCTTGGCATTATCGACTAGATAAATGCGGAAATCTATCTCTCGTTTAGGGGGTAACCCCTTAACTTCTTCAAAGACATCAGGATAGTCTCGGACCACCCTTACAGATTGCAGATCATCGATGGACGAGTCAAGAGATTCAAGATAACATAACATGACCTCTAGGGTTACAAGAAATTTCTAGGGTATTACCGAGGCGAGTCATGAGCCTCACCACCCTATGCTCACAATCGAGGATGGCTCCATAACTGGACAACCAATCCATGCCCAAAATCAAACCGTATCCCGTGAACCCAAGAACATAAGCATTACACGTGAATTCTACGGTCAAGATAGAAATCTTCAAATCCACACAAATCATAGATAGATGGGCGGAACCCCCAATTGGATTTGAAACACTAACGGGATCCTCAACTAGACTAGTACTTAGGTGCAAACTTTCAACAAGATCAGAAGAAATAAAACTATGCGATGCGCCAGAATCAAATAAGGTGCGAACAGGATAATCAGAAATATAAACAAGGCTTTCTACAGAAATACTACCTCGGTCCTGAACTGGAGCAGTGTTGAGAGCATGCACTTGCCCTCCAGAAGGTCCTGCACGCTGAGTCTGCCCTTGCCCTTGTCCTTGCTTCTTGGGGCAATCCTTGCTAAGGTGTCCAGGCTCTCCACAGTGAAAGCATTCGCCCAAATTCCTCTTCTTCTTTCTGCAATCTTTGGCTATGTGCCCAACAATCCCACAGAAGTTGTATTTTCTTGGGTCCTTTGCCTTGCTGTTGTTGGCCTTATTGCCCTTGTTGTTCTTGTTGTTCTGATTGCTCTGATTTCCTCCCCACTTGGAGTCCGTCTTCTTGGCTTGAGTCTCATTAGGCTTAACTTCTTTCTTGCCATTCTTATCGTCTCCTTGAAGCAATGCCATGTCCACTAGGCCTCCAAAAGTGGCCCCCATGGGTATATGAGACAGGGCTAAACCTTGTAATGGCTCATTCAACCCTCGTGCAAAGCGTAAAGCCTTCTTCTGGGGAGTATTAACCATGTCTAAACCAAATCGAGCAAGCTGGTTAAATTTATTCACATACTCCCTCACTATCATGTCCCCTTGCTTCAAAGATATAAACTTCTCCAATTGCAGATTCGCCTCAGCAGATGATAGAAACTTAAGCCCAAACCTCGTCCTAAAGTCGGCCCAAGTCTCTATAGGCCTAGTAGCATTGGTGACCTCCCACCAATAAGCAGCTTCTTCTTTCAATAGCCACGCTGCCAACAGAACTTTTCTATGGTCTTCCACATCAAAGATGGCGAAGAGATCTTCAGTTTCTTTCAACCAATTTCTTGCCTCCACAAAAGTCTCCGTCCCAATAAAATTCTTGCCACCCATTGCCTTAAAGTCTTTGCAAACCTTAGCGAAATCTGCTTGTGGATTCTGAGGAGGAGGAGGAGGGACCTCAGTTACGGTGGGGGTGTTTGCTGGGCCCACATCGTTGGCCCTAGCTTCCAAGTACCTCCGGAACCATCCGGGAATGGTTACTCCCTCGGGAAGGTTAAGATCGGTCATACTGAAAAAGAAAAAGATAGATTCAGAACGAGGAAACGAAGGATAGTGCTAATGGCTTTTGGGGAATAGCCTTTTAAAATAACTAGACTTTTCTTGGAAAATACTTAATTGGTTTTGAAAATAGTTTTTCAAAAGGTATTTTTTTAAAAACCTTTTGCTCAAATCTTGTAAACCTTATGCTCTGATACCAAATGTAACACCCCACCTCCGCCAGTGCCACTCTTGCAAGGGCACTAGCTTTGGAGGGGCGTTAAACGAGGTAAACATGCATGCAGATATCACAAGATAGAACATATAAGTAAAAACAGAGTAAATAAAGCAGCGGATAAAACTAACATTTCAAAACCATAGTCAAGTTACATCAAAGTACTTAGTCATTATTTTCCACAAAACATAGTCTAGAAACATCAACTGAAAACTGGAAAGAAAATCATAAAGTAACTATCCCCAAGGTAGAAGAAAGCCATAGCGAGCTCAAGTCCAAACCGTACATGAGCTATCCAGAAAAGCAGCTAAAGATCCAAGCTAAGTACCAGTGTTCCCACCCTATAAACCTGGGGGGGAAACGGAAGAAAAGAGGCGAAAGAAAATGGGTCAGTCAAAAAGACTGGTAAGTCCTATCTACTATTAGTATAAAAACTAATAAAGTTAACTGGACATGTAAAACAGAGATGAGATGTAGGGTGATAACTGGCATGGTGAAAAGTTAACAAGATAGATCAAGTGTGGTATCGCATATACAAGGTTAAGTCTTTGCACCAAGTGTACTAGTATTCCAACCCATGTCAAGTATAAACAAGAAATGATCCCTTGGCCCAAAGCTGGCCCACATCATGAGATGACCTAAATCGAGGTCCAACTACTCGGTCTAGTCGATCGGCTCCCTGTAAGCCTAACTCGTCATGTATCGGTGTCATACGGCTTAATCGTGGAATGTAGTTAACTGTGCAAGGTCCACCCCAGGGTGTATCCAGCCTTAAGGTGTAAACCACAGACACAATTCAAGCACGCACAGTCTAAACCTACTAGTGCCCATGTTCAACTCCGGACTTAATGTGCACGACCATGGTCCGCCTGAACAACCGGTGCACCCTTCAGCCGTCTCTTTTGGTCTCTTACAATCAGTCCAGTAATCGTGCCCCACCCTAGCCTAGTCCAGGGTACCCATGATACTTCCAAGTAGGTTACTGCTGAAAAGGACCACGTAACTAGGATTTCAAGCTGGTTAAGTGTGGTTAACCCTATCCTAACCATGTATTGAGTTGGTCAAGTGTATTCAAGCAGTTCATGACTTAACCCTATCAATACATCGGGTTTAATTGGTTAAGTATATTCAAGTAGTCCATGACTTAACCCTACCAATCCATCGTGTTTAATTGGTTAAGTATTCAAGTAGTCCATGACTTAACCCTATCATGTGGCATTAATTAATTTAATGCACCCAACCTCTCACATTAGACCTTGTTGTGGTTACTAGTTAAGCCGGGCGGGTCCGGGTAGCTTTAAACCACAACTTAGTCTAACCTTGGGTTTCAAGCGCGACATGACCAACTACTCACATTGGGTCTTATTGTTTGTAGCCACTAGTTAAGCCGGTCGGTTCCGGGTAGATTTATGCTACAAACTCAACCCAACCTCGAGTTGGCCACACTCATATTTTCTAAGTGTCATGTCCATCATTATGTTTACAAACATAATCACAAGTCAATGTTCATGTCATATTTTAAAACCATGTTTACATGTCATTAATATTATCCAAACCCAACGCATTCCCATCGCATGTACGTATCGCATAACATAACATAGATCAAAAGAGGGAACTTGGCAAAAGCATGACAAAAGGGCATAAGGTAATAAGGTTGGCCACAAGTTAAACATGGTGGCATATGAGGCATAAATATGTTCATTTAAACTTGCATGTTACATGCATAACATTCAAACTTAGAGAATAGGTGATACATGGTCCTAGATGACATAGGATGATGACTAGAAGTTCGCATATAAAATTATATGCAAGTTATCATAAAGGTTATGAGAGTTCTCATGTTGCATAATGCAACATTCCAAATCAAAGGTCATAGCTTTCTATGCACAAAGTCAAGGTGATAGCTTTACAAACTTGCATAGGGTAAATCTATGCATAACATGATAGGATCAAAGCACATATCATACTTAGGCCCAAACTCAAACTTGCAACATGCCATATTTAACTTCATAGTTAGAATCTAAGAGTAGTATAAGGCTTACAATGCTATGAAGAATTATAAAATAAAATAAGATTGAGACGAAGCCACTAGCAACTCTAAACACTCCCAAATGATAAGCTCCAATGAAAACCCTTGAGAAACAAGCAAAAGATCCTTGCTTTGATGAAGAAAGATTGAACTTTGGCCTTAAATCAAGCTTAGAAACTCTCAAACAAGCTTAGGAACTCTCATATGAATGAAGATGGAGGCTATGACAAGAGGGTGGAGGCCATGATTAAACATTTTGGCATAGTTTAGTTATAGGATTGATTTATGATGATTTAGGCTAGGTATTAGGGTCTTTTTATAGATGATTAGGTTAATTTAGACCATAGGATTAACCCTAATTCAGATCTGGGCCATCAATTCACGTCACTAGCCTCTAAAACAGGTCCAAATAGCCAAAATAGGTGCACCAGGCCGACCAGGGAGGTCGACCCCCAGGTGGACCCCTAGGTCGACTCTAGTGTCGACCTGGTTGGGGGGGAGGTCGACCCTAGTGTCGACCCCCCTGTCGACCTGTCTGGGAGGGAATTTTCCCGCCCAGTCTTGTTTGGTTGAATTTGAATTCTAAAATCAAATTTGAACTGTTTTTGAACTTGAAATTTTCTGAAAACTTTGACGGGCCATAACTTGGTCATACGGACTCCGATTTTCGAAAACTCGGACTCTCTTTCGCGTATTTTTCCGAGACGAACGCAATGGCACAGCCCATTTCCCTTGATTCAGATTTTAACATTAAATTCTGCCTTGATTTATGTTATAACATGTTATTCAAAAATACGGGTTGTTACAGCATGATACTAGAAAAGAGTTATTGGGTATTACCCGCATAGGCCACGGATTATAATTTAGAGTCACCTGAAGCATGTGATGCATAGCTTCAACATTCCAATGTCCTTTAAGAACAGTGGCAGTGATGTATAGCGATGAGTCCTCCATTGATTTTTTTTAACTTTCGAAGATTAGGGGATATGGAGATGATGATGTTTTGAAGCTTGAAAGGGTATGCGAGGGACCCACTGGATGGTGTGGGTAAATGTGCGAATTGGAAATTTTTGCATAGAAGACTAAGCATACTCAATTCGGAGGTGGCACGAGTGACCAATGGTGAATGGTCAACTGTTATAATTGTATGCATAGCATTTATAAGTTAAGATGGCCAGATAGTTAATTGCTATGATATATTTATAGGATATACATGCACAAATGCACTTATCAAATAATAACTTGTGAAAATCAAATTGCAGGATCTGAATTGACGAGGAGAGATATAGCCGTCAAGTGAACGACCTGAAATGACGTGGAGAGATACAGTTTCTGGTTCATGGCATTGTTACTTTGTAGAATGCATTCGATCGTATGTGTTGGCACTTGTATTGAAGGTGGTATGTGTTGGCACTTGTAGTATGCAGATTATTTGAATTGTACTTTTAAATTATGTATTTGATCGTATGTGTTATATTTAAAGAATTGGTATGGTATGTATAATATTTTGGATGGTTTGAATGTGATAATGAATATAAAGGATGTGTTACTTCTATGTACAAAACTGGTATTGCAAAATTTATAATTAAAGCTTTGTATTTTCCTTCTTTTACTATTGCATTTGCTTTTTTCCTTATGTTGAATTTCAAGATAACGGTGTTGCATTCCATAATACAGTGGTGTTGCATAACATAAAATAGTAGTAACTCCACATGGCACGTAGACCCCATAGCTGACGTGGCATGTGACTCGTGTGCAGCTGACATGGAGAGCTGACATGTCGTATGACATGTAGGCAGCTGACATGGAAAGCTCACGTGGCCTCGCTATCGTGACCTGGTAGCCAAGATCTAGCTAATGTTCAAGCAACGCTGAATATTGTTGCATTACGTGCAAATAGTGTTGCATTATGTCTATAATACAGCACTTTCTTTCTGTGGCAGTAGATGGGCTAAAGCATTGCCTTAGAGGTCTAAGGCAACGGCCGCGGATGCCACTCCCTTCTGGCGTTGCCTATTTGAAAAAAAGGGAAAATGCAATGCATTTTCGATCTAAGGTGTAACAACCCGGAAAATCTGGGCCAGTTTAAAATTTTTATTTTGGCAATTTTAGCGAATTTTGATTATTTAAAATGAAATATTTTAAATAATATCGACGAAGAAATTTATTTTGAATAGAATTCGACGTATATATTATATACGTCGTCGTTAGAATATATAATAATTATATATAATTATAAAAGGAATTGAAAATGGCGCGGTAGTTCGAAAATTCGATTTCTAATTTCGAATGAATATACAGAATTCAATATAAGTCAGAATTGAACGAAACAAGAAATATTTGAATCTGTATAACTATATCTTTGTAACGAAGTTAACAAACTGAGATTTCATCTTAGAAATGATAAGATATGTCCAGTTTAAAATTAGAAATAGTCGCTGTGGAATTTATATATATTTTTATATATATAAGGCCCTTAAAAATGGACATTTTGCAAACGACCTCGGATTTCGACGAAACCAGTTTTGTTGGGTCCGGGATGTTAAATTATTGCTAGATTCCAAATTTCATAATTTTTCGAATCAATAGGTGAGCGTGGCAAAGGAAAACGCGTTTGACCATTTCAGTTGAATTTAATCGACTGGAAATTGGCCATTTTTCCAACGGTCTCAGAATTCGACGAAACTAGTTTTGTTAGGACCGTATCGTCAATACGAAGCTAGAAAATATTTTTCTGGAATTTTTCTAGTTAGTATGTGACCCCGGTAATTTGAAATGTACGTTTAAAATTCAATATAATGATTTAAATGTAAATGCAACGGAAACTGATCGAAACGGTCGATTCAGCTTGCGATACATATCCCATTGTGTTCGGAATGGGGGTAAAACGCTATGGGCGGCAGGCGGTGGGCCTCGTTTCGAGGTCGGATGTTAAAGTCAACCTTAATAAATAAATAAATAAATAAATAAATAAAAAAATTCTTTTCCCCTTTTAACCAGGCCCCCCCCCCCGACTAAAATCATTCGAGCATATAAAAAAAAAAAAAAAATCAATTGCGCCTGGCGACGACCATCGCCGACGCCCCGTTCATCGTCCACCGCGCCATCGCCACCTTCCCTCCGCCCCACCATCGTTCATTCCCTTCGATTCCTTTTCCCCCTCAAACCCTAACACCGATGGAACCCCAAAGCGCCTAGCCGAGCTCCGCCGCCACCCTGGATGGACACCCCCGTGACCTGCAGACCTTCGGCACCTCCGTCGCTCGAGGATCGAGGCCCCCCCTTCCGTTCTGACGATGGCGCCCTCCCCAAATGCCGCGACCCCATTCCCTCCTCCAGCCGAAGTCGATGCCCCCCTTTCTTCGTTACAGTAAGTTTTTTTTTTTTTACTTTATTTTATTTTTATTTTAATCTATGAACTAATTTCGATTTTAAAATGATTTTTTTTTACTGATTTTTTTATTTCCTTTTACTGTTTTTTTTTATTTTCTTTAAAACTGATTTTTAAAATGATTTTAAAAACTGATTTTAAAAACTGTTTTTAAAAATAAAAACAACTTTGTTTTTGTAAAGATATCAACTTTGTTTTTTTTTTAAAAGATATGAACTTTAAAAATAAAAAGGCGAGTACTTTAAAAATAAAAAGGCGAGTACTTTAAAAATAAAAAGGGCGAGTTCTTTGAAAGTAAAAAGGCGAAATCTTTATTTTAGAAAAGGCAAAATCTTTAGGTGGAAAATAGCGAACTAAAAATTCGATTTTTATATATTGAATAGCGAACTAAAAATTCGATTTTTATATATTGAATAGCGAAGTCAAAATTCGATTTTTACATATGTAGAGGATACGGGCAACGAAGGTGACGAAGATGCGATAGCAATGAAGATTTCTATCAATGAAGTGCCGTGGAGCTTGGATAGCTATCGGTGAGAATTTCTCACTCTTCAATTTATTTTCTAGTTATATATATATATACTAGGATGCAGACGGTGCTTAGTAGCACCCGACACAATCGTCCACGGACCATGGACTTGTTTGTTTGATTGATTGGTGATTGATTGCGATATTGGTTTGAATGTGATTTGTGGTATGAAAAATCGAATCGATGAATTAGTTAGGATTAGACGTGCGCCGTTATAAGGCGAAGGAGTAAGGCTAGGTTAGACTCTTACTCCAAATTTTGTGGTTTGCATAATGAATTGATTTGATTGATGTGTGAATGGCGTGGGCCTTCACTAGACCGGGGATAAGGCTAGGCCTTGTCCCGTTTCTAGTATCGTGCCGTTATGCCGCCGAAATTTTCTAAAATATGTTAGAAAATAAAAATATCATTTTATTGTGTAAATGAATTGAATAGAAATTCATAGGTTGAAATAAAATGTTTTATCGTTAAAAATATAATTTTTAACGTGAATGTGAATAAATGAATAGTTATAAACAAATCGGTCGATTTGTTTGTATATACACTGATTTGACTGATATTGATTGGGTCGATAAATTTCACACATCGCCCAACTGCACAAATAAAATCTGTGTTTGATTGTTTGAAACCCCACACGGGTGTTGGGATGAAATTTGAAGTTCACTCATCCTGATTGATTAAATATGTCGATCGATTGATTGACAGGCTGTTATAAGCGTTAGATATCTATATTTGATGCTTATACAGTGTAGTGCACTTTGGTTGATGGTTGATTATTTTTCAATGCTATTATACATGTGTTGTATGAAAATCCATATAATAACTTTATATGGTAATTGATTGGGCCTCATTCCATTTTTAAAATAGAAATATTTAAAATAGAAATATTTGAAATAGAAATATTCGAAATGGAATATTTGGAAATATCAATATATGAAGCCGTGTTGATTAGGTTGGCGCCATTTTGACGTGAACGATATTTATATCGATTTTATTCATTTTAAAATAAATATTGAAAACGATTTCGAAATGAATTGAATTGAAAACGAATTCAAATGGAATTGAAAGCGAATTGAAATGAATTCAAATTGAATTGAAATTCGAATTGAATAGAAATGAATTTTAAAATGAATTTATAAAGAAGAATTCAATTTTGCTTTGAATTGAAATAGAAGTTGAAATAGAATTTGAAACGATTTCAAAACTAATTATATAATTCGTTTTAAATAGAAATCGACGAAATATATATTATATATATTATATATATAATATAATGGCCTGAATAGAACGCGCCGCGCCGCGGCAGTTTGCGAATTTCGACCATTGACTTCGAATGGACATTACGGGAGATCCGACCGTCGGATTCTCCTAAAACCGGAACCGTTGGGTTCGTATCGAAAAGAGCTTTCTAACGGATATTGGAAATTAGAAATCTAACGGTTGGATTTGGAATTATGTCCAAATCAAATTCGAAAAAGGTCGCTGTAAGTGCAGTTCGATGGCCATTGATGGAAATCGACTGTACGGGCCTTGATAAAATTATTAAAAATAGTAATAATTTGTGTAAAATCATAAGAAATGATTTAGAAAGAATTGGGATGAAAAACTCCCTATTTGAAAAGATAAAAATAGATTTTTATCGAAATGAACTAGTTTTGAACTAGAATTATAATTCTATTTATTTTTAAATAAATAAATTGAATTTGAAAAGGGTTTTGAAAATAACCAAAATTTCCAATGATTGCATTGGAGTGGATTTGAATCGAAATTGTCTTCGGAATATTTCGATGTTGGAATTTGTGATTATACGGATGATGTTACGAAAATTTGAAAGATATATATTTATATCGTTATTTCCAATACGACATTTGTTAATCGTAGAATTTGATATTGAATATAAGCCGATATATTTTCTATTCAGAGCCTTATATTGAATATCAAATGGGATTTGGGTTTGTCGTGAATGGTGTCTTCACTAACACTGTTCTTGAACCCAGTTGAGAAAAGATTAAATCTTTTTATTTAGATTTAATGAAGTGTACCAATTAAATAATATTTAATTGGAATTGAATTGATATTGATTTTTGGGTTTATCGTGAACAGTGTTTTAAATAACACTTGTTCTTTAACCCGATAATTAATGAATGTGATTTGGGTTTGTCGTGAATGGTGTCTTCACTAACACTGTTCTTGAACCCAGTTGAGAAAAGATTAAATCTTTTGATTTAGATTTAATGAAGTGTACCAATTAAATAATATTTAATTGGAATTGAATTGATATTGATTGTTGGGTTTATCGTGAACAGTGTTTTTAAATGACACTGATTCTTTAACCCAGTCAAAGATTAAAACTAAGTGGAGTTTTAATGAATCTTTAATTAGATTGAAAAGATCGAGAATGGAGTATCACCAGTTTTGCTCCAGGCGATAGTTAAATCTTTAATTAGATTTGAATGTGAAATTTAGAAACTAACTGGCGGTTAGCCAAGCAGAATGGTTTTCTGGATATTGATCTGATGTTGGTTTCGGCCTTCGGGGTTAATATTTGGGGAATTATTCTCTTGATTAATTTACGGTTAGTGACTAATGAATTGGAATGAGGCGTATGTTGTGTTTGTGTAACACTTATTTAAAATATACGCGAGTTATTCGGAAAGACCGGGTTTATCCCATTCTGAGTAACTGATACGACGATAAGTCGAAGATGAAGACGATAGTCGAAGACCGGAGGTCTTCACGTCGTTTGGGTGATAACTGATGATCTTGATTGGGCTGTACACCCAAGAAGATGGAAACAGTTAGTGATCGTCCAGACGTACTTGGAGATCGATGGATATGCGGGGTACTAGGTGCCTCCGGTTTCGTTCAGACCCAGGACGGACTTGTAAATGGACTGTGTGTCTGACACTGGATTTCATTCTGTGTGACTGATATCGGTTGCATAGAGTGGTTTGCCTGTGTGGCATGCTAAGATGCAAATGATCAAGGCTTCTGTTGAAAAGCAAAGTCTTGTGGTGATGATCAAAGCACGGCCTTTGTGGCGTAGCTTTGTGTAACGTTTACTTCGCGAGTTTCGCACCCGGTATGAACCAAAAACGGGAGACGGACCTCAGGGAGGACTTGCGTTTCTTTCTAGCTAGAAGTGGCGTCAGTGGTTTTACACGCCCTGACGAGTTTGACTTATGTGGTTGTTGCTGTTGCGAGGCGCCTCGGATTGATCGGTCGTTCTCGAACCGATGGAGTCATTCGTTGGCTCGTTTGCGCCCCAAAGGGCGGGGAGACGTATTGTTCAGGCATAATAATCCACATCGGTGGACCGGCCCTGACGATCCAGGGGGCAGTTGCGGCTGTTCCTGAGACATGGTAGGCTAGATTGTCTCGAATCGGTAGAGGACGATCCCTGGCCTCGGTTCATAGACGGAAATCCAATTTCCAAATACGTGACTTTGCGGTTTTATTTGTAAACCTATATATGGCGACATAGTGGCATGGGACGCTCATGTCGCCTATGATTGATACTTATGATTTGAAGTTGTTTTATACACTATGCACTTATAATAGTATCAAAAGATTTGTTTTAGACGTATCAAGCATGCTTTGGCTGTTATAAGGGAAAACCCTATCCCCCGGCTTGCGATTGCATTGTGTGATAGGACCTGGGTCTTATAACAGCTTCATTTTTCTTTATTTAGCATTGCGCTGTTTGTTTTAAGCACTGGTATTCTTGGGAGGAAACCCGTTCCGTGTTATACGGCGTGGTCCCTTGATTTACCTAACTTTCAAAATAAAGATTAACTGTTTTAGTTCTCACACCAGTCACATGACTGACCTGGAGTTTATTGTTTTAACCTAAACTCTGGGTGCCCTTATTTTGACACGGGCAGCTAGTAGTTTTGGGTTTTGCAGATTTATATTCACAGGATCCTGGTTTACAGCTGGAATGATATCCGGAAAGCTTTGTATCCGTATATCTCTTCTAGTTGTGTATTGTATTATTTTCCGCTGCTATGTATTTAAATGTAATTTAAATCTCTGTTATTTCTGTGTAATATTCATTTGTACTCTGTATATTCTTGTAATCTGATGCATTGTTGTAATATACAGTGAAATGTTCTTCTGTATGCGTTCTGTTTTGTCGTGTTCTCAAACGATAGGGCGTTTCGAACGGCCTGGATCGGTTTAGCGACTGGTTCGGACCGAGCGAGATTCCTTGCCGTCACAGTTGGTATCAGAGCTTTGGTTTACAAAGCTAGAGAACAAGACACATTAGAACCATACGAAAGAATTCATCAGATATTGGATTAGTAATATCCAATGAGAATGACTCGTTAGAGATAGGATCAGTAGTATCCTAGAACGGGTGTGAAGAGTATATTTTTCTAATGAAAACAAACTTTTGTTTTGAAAATTTAAATCAATTATTCGTATTTGATTATCCATTTATATTGATGTGGACAATCCAGTATATATAGATTTTGCGTATACGTCTGATCCGCGTGTATTCGAAATTTTAATATATTGGATAGATATAGCATCACACTCTAGTCGCCCGAAGATGGTACTGATGATTGTCATGACATCATCAGTATTTATGTTCGTGTCTCGAAGGTGTGATTTTCTATATATTTCCATTAGGCTGGTGTGAGAACCCAAAACTTATATATAGCTAGAATTCATCGTTGTGATTCGGCATCAAAAACATGATTTTTGTATATATATCAAATTATGAATTTGAAACGTTAAATTCACTAATAGATTGATGTTTGTGTTGTTTGTTAAATTGTTTGATAATTTTTAACCAATTAGCCTGATTGAATCATATATTGACTTATATTGAAAATTGGTCGCATTTGCTTGCATATACATATATATCTTTGAACAGGTCATAGCAAGGAGGCGAGAGCCAGAGAATAAAATTTGTTTGCCCGACAAATAGGTACATGTTTACTACATAATTTACTGTTTTGTTTGGGTGATGATGATTTTATGAGCCTATTGGCTAGCCGCTTGGCTTTTTCTTTTTCTTTTTGAGATCTGAAGGACCGGGGAAGCTATTTGAAATTCCCCGATGCTCCCATTGCAGGGGAGGTTATGGCGAAATTTTTCGAAAATTTAGGGTGTTAGCCAAATTTTTGAAGAATTAGAAAATTCTCAGAAACTAAAGAGTTGGAGAATGGAAGCCAGATCGAGCGTAGAGTTGAATTATCAAACCACTTTCGACTTTGTTCCTTTTCGGGGACGAAAAGTTTTAAGTGGGGGAGATTGTAACAACCCGGAAAATCTGGGCCAGTTTAAAATTTTTATTTTGGCAATTTTAGCGAATTTTGATTATTTAAAATGAAATATTTTAAATAATATCGACGAAGAAATTTATTTTGAATAGAATTCGACGTATATATTATATACGTCTTCGTTAGAATATATAATAATTATATATAATTATAAAAGGAATTGAAAATGGCGCGGTAGTTCGAAAATTCGATTTCTAATTTCGAATGAATATACAGAATTCAATATAAGTCAGAATTGAACGAAACAAGAAATATTTGAATCTGTATAACTATATCTTTGTAACGAAGTTAACAAACTGAGATTTCATCTTAGAAATGATAAGATATGTCCAGTTTAAAATTAGAAATAGTCGCTGTGGAATTTATATATATTTTTATATATATAAGGCCCTTAAAAATGGACATTTTGCAAACGACCTCGGATTTCGACGAAACCAGTTTTGTTGGGTCCGGGATGTTAAATTATTGCTAGATTCCAAATTTCATAATTTTTCGAATCAATAGGTGAGCGTGGCAAAGGAAAACGCGTTTGACCATTTCAGTTGAATTTAATCGACTGGAAATTGGCCATTTTTCCAACGGTCTCAGAATTCGACGAAACTAGTTTTGTTAGGACCGTATCGTCAATACGAAGCTAGAAAATATTTTTCTGGAATTTTTCTAGTTAGTATGTGACCCCGGTAATTTGAAATGTACGTTTAAAATTCAATATAATGATTTAAATGTAAATGCAACGGAAACTGATCGAAACGGTCGATTCAGCTTGCGATACATATCCCATTGTGTTCGGAATGGGGGTAAAACGCTATGGGCGGCAGGCGGTGGGCCTCGTTTCGAGGTCGGATGTTAAAGTCAACCTTAATAAATAAATAAATAAATAAAAAAAAAAATATTCTTTTCCCCTTTTAACCAGCCCCCCCCCCCCCCCCCGACTAAAATCATTCGAGCATATAAAAAAAAAAAAATCAATTGCGCCTGGCGACGACCATCGCCGACGCCCCGTTCATCGTCCACCGCGCCATCGCCACCTTCCCTCCGCCCCACCATCGTTCATTCCCTTCGATTCCTTTTCCCCCTCAAACCCTAACACCGATGGAACCCCAAACCGCCTAGCCGAGCTCCGCCGCCACCCTGGATGGACACCCCCGTGACCTGCAGACCTTCGGCACCTCCGTCGCTCGAGGATCGAGGCCCCCCCCTTCCGTTCTGACGATGGCGCCCTCCCCAAATGCCGCGACCCCATTCCCTCCTCCAGCCGAAGTCGATGCCCCCCTTTCTTCGTTACAGTAAGTTTTTTTTTTTACTTTATTTTATTTTTATTTTAATCTATGAACTAATTTCGATTTTAAAATGATTTTTTTTTACTGATTTTTTTATTTCCTTTTACTGTTTTTTTTTATTTTCTTTAAAACTGATTTTTAAAATGATTTTAAAAACTGATTTTAAAAACTGTTTTTAAAAATAAAAACAACTTTGTTTTTGTAAAGATATCAACTTTGTTTTTTTTTAAAAGATATGAACTTTAAAAATAAAAAGGCGAGTACTTTAAAAATAAAAAGGCGAGTACTTTAAAAATAAAAAGGGCGAGTTCTTTGAAAGTAAAAAGGCGAAATCTTTATTTTAGAAAAGGCAAAATCTTTAGGTGGAAAATAGCGAACTAAAAATTCGATTTTTATATATTGAATAGCGAACTAAAAATTCGATTTTTATATATTGAATAGCGAAGTCAAAATTCGATTTTTACATATGTAGAGGATACGGGCAACGAAGGTGACGAAGATGCGATAGCAATGAAGATTTCTATCAATGAAGTGCCGTGGAGCTTGGATAGCTATCGGTGAGAATTTCTCACTCTTCAATTTATTTTCTAGTTATATATATATATACTAGGATGCAGACGGTGCTTAGTAGCACCCGACACAATCGTCCACAGACCATGGACTTGTTTGTCTGATTGATTGGTGATTGATTGCGATATTGGTTTGAATGTGATTTGTGGTATGAAAAATCGAATCGATGAATTGGTTAGGATTAGACGTGCGCCGTTATAAGGCGAAGGAGTAAGGCTAGGTTAGACTCTTACTCCAAATTTTGTGGTTTGCATAATGAATTGATTTGATTGATGTGTGAATGGCGTGGGCCTTCACTAGACCGGGGATAAGGCTAGGCCTTGTCCCGTTTCTAGTATCGTGCCGTTATGCCGCCGAAATTTTCTAAAATATGTTAGAAAATAAAAATATCATTTTATTGTGTAAATGAATTGAATAGAAATTCATAGGTTGAAATAAAATGTTTTATCGTTAAAAATATAATTTTTAACGTGAATGTGAATAAATGAATAGTTATAAACAAATCGGTCGATTTGTTTGTATATACACTGATTTGACTGATATTGATTGGGTCGATAAATTTCACACATCGCCCAACTGCACAAATAAAATCTGTGTTTGATTGTTTGAAACCCCACACGGGTGTTGGGATGAAATTTGAAGTTCACTCATCCTGATTGATTAAATATGTCGATCGATTGATTGACAGGCTGTTATAAGCGTTAGATATCTATATTTGATGCTTATACAGTGTAGTGCACTTTGGTTGATGGTTGATTATTTTTCAATGCTATTATACATGTGTTGTATGAAAATCCATATAATAACTTTATATGGTAATTGATTGGGCCTCATTCCATTTTTAAAATAGAAATATTTAAAATAGAAATATTTGAAATAGAAATATTCGAAATGGAATATTTGGAAATATCAATATATGAAGCCGTGTTGATTAGGTTGGCGCCATTTTGACGTGAACGATATTTATATCGATTTTATTCATTTTAAAATAAATATTGAAAACGATTTCGAAATGAATTGAATTGAAAACGAATTCAAATGGAATTGAAAGCGAATTGAAATGAATTCAAATTGAATTGAAATTCGAATTGAATAGAAATGAATTTTAAAATGAATTTATAAAGAAGAATTCAATTTTGCTTTGAATTGAAATAGAAGTTGAAATAGAATTTGAAACGATTTCAAAACTAATTATATAATTCGTTTTAAATAGAAATCGACGAAATATATATTATATATATTATATATATAATATAATGGCCTGAATAGAACGCGCCGCGCCGCGGCAGTTCGCGAATTTCGACCATTGACTTCGAATGGACATTACGGGAGATCCGACCGTCGGATTCTCCTAAAACCGGAACCGTTGGGTTCGTATCGAAAAGAGCTTTCTAACGGATATTGGAAATTAGAAATCTAACGGTTGGATTTGGAATTATGTCCAAATCAAATTCGAAAAAGGTCGCTGTAAGTGCAGTTCGATGGCCATTGATGGAAATCGACTGTACGGGCCTTGATAAAATTATTAAAAATAGTAATAATTTGTGTAAAATCATAAGAAATGATTTAGAAAGAATTGGGATGAAAAACTCCCTATTTGAAAAGATAAAAATAGATTTTTATCGAAATGAACTAGTTTTGAACTAGAATTATAATTCTATTTATTTTTAAATAAATAAATTGAATTTGAAAAGGGTTTTGAAAATAACCAAAATTTCCAATGATTGCATTGGAGTGGATTTGAATCGAAATTGTCTTCGGAATATTTCGATGTTGGAATTTGTGATTATACGGATGTTGTTACGAAAATTTGAAAGATATATATTTATATCGTTATTTCCAATACGACATTTGTTAATCGTAGAATTTGATATTGAATATAAGCCGATATATTTTCTATTCAGAGCCTTATATTGAATATCAAATGGGATTTGGGTTTGTCGTGAATGGTGTCTTCACTAACACTGTTCTTGAACCCAGTTGAGAAAAGATTAAATCTTTTTATTTAGATTTAATGAAGTGTACCAATTAAATAATATTTAATTGGAATTGAATTGATATTGATTTTTGGGTTTATCGTGAACAGTGTTTTAAATAACACTTGTTCTTTAACCCGATAATTAATGAATGTGATTTGGGTTTGTCGTGAATGGTGTCTTCACTAACACTGTTCTTGAACCCAGTTGAGAAAAGATTAAATCTTTTGATTTAGATTTAATGAAGTGTACCAATTAAATAATATTTAATTGGAATTGAATTGATATTGATTGTTGGGTTTATCGTGAACAGTGTTTTTAAATGACACTGATTCTTTAACCCAGTCAAAGATTAAAACTAAGTGGAGTTTTAATGAATCTTTAATTAGATTGAAAAGATCGAGAATGGAGTATCACCAGTTTTGCTCCAGGCGATAGTTAAATCTTTAATTAGATTTGAATGTGAAATTTAGAAACTAACTGGCGGTTAGCCAAGCAGAATGGTTTTCTGGATATTGATCTGATGTTGGTTTCGGCCTTCGGGGTTAATATTTGGGGAATTATTCTCTTGATTAATTTACGGTTAGTGACTAATGAATTGGAATGAGGCGTATGTTGTGTTTGTGTAACACTTATTTAAAATATACGCGAGTTATTCGGAAAGACCGGGTTTATCCCATTCTGAGTAACTGATACGACGATAAGTCGAAGATGAAGACGATAGTCGAAGACCGGAGGTCTTCACGTCGTTTGGGTGATAACTGATGATCTTGATTGGGCTGTACACCCAAGAAGATGGAAACAGTTAGTGATCGTCCAGACGTACTTGGAGATCGATGGATATGCGGGGTACTAGGTGCCTCCGGTTTCGTTCAGACCCAGGACGGACTTGTAAATGGACTGTGTGTCTGACACTGGATTTCATTCTGTGTGACTGATATCGGTTGCATAGAGTGGTTTGCCTGTGTGGCATGCTAAGATGCAAATGATCAAGGCTTCTGTTGAAAAGCAAAGTCTTGTGGTGATGATCAAAGCACGGCCTTTGTGGCGTAGCTTTGTGTAACGTTTACTTCGCGAGTTTCGCACCCGGTATGAACCAAAAACGGGAGACGGACCTCAGGGAGGACTTGCGTTTCTTTCTAGCTCGAAGTGGCGTCAGTGGTTTTACACGCCCTGACGAGTTTGACTTATGTGGTTGTTGCTGTTGCGAGGCGCCTCGGATTGATCGGTCGTTCTCGAACCGATGGAGTCATTCGTTGGCTCGTTTGCGCCCCAAAGGGCGGGGAGACGTATTGTTCAGGCATAATAATCCACATCGGTGGACCGGCCCTGACGATCCAGGGGGCAGTTGCGGCTGTTCCTGAGACATGGTAGGCTAGATTGTCTCGAATCGGTAGAGGACGATCCCTGGCCTCGGTTCATAGACGGAAATCCAATTTCCAAATACGTGACTTTGCGGTTTTATTTGTAAACCTATATATGGCGACATAGTGGCATGGGACGCTCATGTCGCCTATGATTGATACTTATGATTTGAAGTTGTTTTATACACTATGCACTTATAATAGTATCAAAAGATTTGTTTTAGACGTATCAAGCATGCTTTGGCTGTTATAAGGGAAAACCCTATCCCCCGGCTTGCGATTGCATTGTGTGATAGGACCTGGGTCTTATAACAGCTTCATTTTTCTTTATTTAGCATTGCGCTGTTTGTTTTAAGCACTGGTATTCTTGGGAGGAAACCCGTTCCGTGTTATACGGCGTGGTCCCTTGATTTACCTAACTTTCAAAATAAAGATTAACTGTTTTAGTTCTCACACCAGTCACATGACTGACCTGGAGTTTATTGTTTTAACCTAAACTCTGGGTGCCCTTATTTTGACACGGGCAGCTAGTAGTTTTGGGTTTTGCAGATTTATATTCACAGGATCCTGGTTTACAGCTGGAATGATATCCGGAAAGCTTTGTATCCGTATATCTCTTCTAGTTGTGTATTGTATTATTTTCCGCTGCTATGTATTTAAATGTAATTTAAATCTCTGTTATTTCTGTGTAATATTCATTTGTACTCTGTATATTCTTGTAATCTGATGCATTGTTGTAATATACAGTGAAATGTTCTTCTGTATGCGTTCTGTTTTGTCGTGTTCTCAAACGATAGGGCGTTTCGAACGGCCTGGATCGGTTTAGCGACTGGTTCGGACCGAGCGAGATTCCTTGCCGTCACATAAGGCCACATAAAACCTATGTCGAATTTTCCTACTTTTGTAGTAGTGAGTGTTGACCGTGGTGGGAGGTAGTTGCGGCTATGCATTACCACCGGTCTGGGAATGCAACTGGAGGAATCCTACCTTGGGTATTTCCTCATGTACTTTGTCATATTTATCTTAATTGAGTCCTCTATGTTTTTGATTTGTTGTTGTTTTCTATAGAATTCCCTCTCGTAACACTAATGCATTGAAATTACGTCATTATATAGAATATAATGATTATAAACTGTGCAAATGTAAAAATGTGATCCAACTTACGCCATTTTCAATAGTATATTTACCGTAGACAATATTATAATATCATATTTTATCATATATGTATAGTTTAATGTATCCTTAAAGGATGGGAATCCCTCACATATTTTAGGTTACTGATGCATTACCTTAAACACTTCACCTGAGACAGATTTACTTCCATAAGGATGTTGGTCCTAGCTCGAGTATTTTGTTTTGTTTTATGCTCGGATCAGATTGAGTACTACAACATTTGAGATAGCACCTTTCGGAGCTGGGGACTTAGTCGCAATGCAATCATTGTTACATTAAGATCTAAAACAAAGATTCTTTCTTGAACAAACTATAAAATGGAATTCCTTGATTTGGTCTCGACGAGGAAACTAAAGCAAATCAAATGAGGACACGTGGAATCCCGTGTGAAACAGCAAGGCCATCTTTCATGGCTAAATACTCTTCGGTGACTAATAGCGAAGTAGTACCATGAGGGAAAGGTTAAAAGAACCCCCCCATCGTTGTAACAACCCGGAATTTCAGAACCAATTTAATTTTTTTATATTAGTTATTTTAATGGATTTTTAATATTTAAAATGATTTATTTTAAATAATAACAACTAAAAATTTATTTTAATCGAAGTTAGAACGGATAAATTTATTTTAATTATAAAACAAGCCTGAAATGGCGCGGTAGTCTGAAAATTCGATTTCAAACTTTAACTGGATGTTCAGAATTCAAAATAAATCAGATTTCGGTAAAACCAAAAATATTATAATCTGTCTAATCATATCTTTCTAACGAATATGAAAATTATAGATTTCATAATATAAATTGAAAGTTATGTCCAGTTGAAAATTTGAAATAGTCGTTATGGAATTTATATATATTTTAATATAATATATAGCCCTTAAAAATAGCCATTTTGCAAATGACCTCCGTTTTCGATGAAACCACTTTTGTTGGATTCGAAATGTCAAATTATTATCATATTCCAATTTTCATAATTTTTGGAATGGATATGTGAGCATGGTGAATTTAAACATGTTTGGTACTATTAGTTTGAATTTAATCGACTAGAAAATGACAATTTCTCAAATGGTATCCAAATTGGCGAAATTAGTTTTGTTAGGACTGTATCGTCAAAAAACACGATGCTAGATTTATCTTTTTGGAATTTTGCAGTCAGTACATGGCCCCGGTAAATTAAAATGTACGTTGAAACCAATTTTATACGTTATATTTTAATTTTGATGAAAACTGATCGTAACAGTCGAATTGGCTTACTGGACATATCCCATTGTGTTCGGAATGAGGGTATTTGTCTCGAGACGACAGTCATTGGGTTCAATTTGGAGTTCAAAATAAAAAAACTAACTTTTTGGAATTTAAATTAAATATATAATTATAAGTCAACCCCCCTTCTTTTTCTCTCCCGTCGTTGATTTGGGAAAAAAAGAGGAAAAACGTCGTTCTCTAACCTGTAACGACTCGTATTCTACGCGTCATAGGATCGTAGGATATTTATTTCTTTCACATACGAAGTCGTATGGTCATGTAACTTTGGGAGACGACTATTGTGGTCATTTCCCATGTTCATGATTTTTCCCGATTTTTAAATGACCATTTTACCCCTATTTGGCACTGTTTTGGCCATAACTTTTGACTGGAAATGAATTTTGACCTGAAACCACTTCCATTGGCTTCGGGTGATGGTTTCTCTTTCCATAGAGTGGTCACATTAGCCAAACGGGCTTACCGTTTGGGAGATATGGCTGAAACAAGTTTCAGATGGTGAAAAACAGCTTAATTGGGCTTAACCGGGTGATTAGCAGCTAGGCCCGGAGGGGAATTTCGGGTTTAGAGGTATAGGAGGACTGATTAGGGTTAGGTTATCACTTTCATTTCAGTTTTGAGCCGCCACAAACCTTCTTGAGACCTTAGTAATGGCTTCCATCCTCTAAAACCACTCCAAAACACATTTTTAGTGAAGATTAAGCCTAAACTACATCAAAACAAGGCCAAATAGCAACAAAGCAAGGTTGGAGCTGCTGCTATACATAGGAATTCGACCCAAACAGAGAATATTTCAGATTTGGTGATTTATTTTGTGGCCAAGGTGAGTGATAGCATCGTTTTGACACTAATTACAGTTAATTAAGGGTAATTAGTGAAGATTAGCGAATTTATACACTAATAAATTCTGGAAAAATGTTTAGAAATTCTTAAATAATATTTCATGCCTCTGTTAGAAAATTTAGGCGATTTGATTAAGTTTTACTAAGTATGTACTTAAACATGTTTAAGAGGGATTATAGGAAAATGTGAAGTTTTAGCCACTTTTGATCCATTTTGGTTCATTCGAATTGTTGTTTGGTGTTTGTGGTTGTTCTTACATGTTGCTATGACTCTATGGTATGTTTTATGATTGATTAGAATAGTTAGATTGGTCGAAAATGCCGTCGAATGGCGTAGAAAGCTCGCTGGAAAGTTGCAGAAGTGTGCAGGTTCCGAACCGGTTCAGATCGAAGTAAGGGGTCGGATCGGATTTGTGAACTGACCAAGGGAATTCGAACTGGATTGGAACTTGTCACTGGAGGAGGCTTGGCGAGAAGGAAGGCCGTTTACTTAGAGTTGGAGTGGACAAGGGGATCGGATCGGAAGAATAATTGGGGGCCAGATCGGATCGACTTGGAGACGCAGGGCTCAGATCGGAAGTAAACATTTGGGAGAACTAGCAAGAGGGAAGGCCACGCGGATCAGATGGCAAGGAGGGATCGGATCGGAATACGTGAAGAAATGAGGGAGCGGAACGGAGCACTGGAAGGAAGGACACCCGACCCGACCTGGAGGAAGATACCGACCCGACCCGAAGTGGAGTACCCGACCCGAACCAAATGGAAAGATGACAAGGAAGGAGGACCGACCCGAACCGATGAAGGTGATGACTACCGAACCGAACCGAATTCTAAGACTGTTAATGCGCGACAACTCTTCTGAAGACCCACTCCAATTCGACCAAACCCGAGATGCAAAGGAAGTCCAAATGAGAAGTTAGAGCTTAAGATTCAGATGGGAATCAATGAGTTCACTTCATGGTTGGGCTTTGCTGAGGGACGCGTGCCAAGGAGTTATCGACGTCTATAGCTTTGAACCACTATGGTAGGAGGTACGAAGGCGGATCCAGGGCCATTATGGCATCGGTAGAACCAAGGGCTACGACCAATGAAGTGGGTCATTGAAATGTTTGGTCATGACTCCAAGTGTTTGGCTTGGTCACAGCAGGGTTTCTACAAGTCGGGATTCGTCGTTACCTCAGTTTGTCTAGTGTTCCAAAGTGGTAGATGTCGTACGCTTTACGCACTGAGTGAGAGATGTGAGGATGGTTGCTATGGATGATTTGTTTGCTATCATTGTGACATGCACACCCCACCCCCGTATTCTTATACTATTTATTATGGCACCTTGGAGTATTGTACGGTATGTGGTACTAACTCTTTGGTTGCAGGTCCAGGTTCAGGTATGGTTTAGTATACCTGTTATTATTCTGTTTAGATGCTTATCGCTCATACCAGGCTTTATGTCTGACCCAGAGTTTTATGTCTCCTCTTATTACTCTGGGTGCTCACACGAGCAGACTAGAGACAAGTTAGCTGGTGATGCACGGGTAGATGATCCGGAGACGAGCAGGAGGCTTCCACGTAATATACATATATAGTATTCTCCCTGTGTTGTTGAAGATCACTGCTTGGGCATTGGTGGTGTATCTTCTATTTTGGCTTTCTGTTGTTCAGAGACAGTAGATTTTGAAAAGTTGTAATAAGCTGTATTTGGATTTCCGCTGCTTTGAGATTGATGTTGGTTTTAGTTATCAGCTTATGCACTGTCTCGCCTGTTTTATGTCAAGTACATTATTATTATTATATTTTATTCCATGCGCTGTGAGACATTCTACAGGTTCTTTGATTAGTTCATTCCCTTCTTTCCTTTCTTATGACGACCGTCTTGTGCTAGTCGGGCATGGGTACAGCGCACTTTTGAAGGAAATGCAGGCTGGTGTGGGGCGGGCCGTCACACTTGGTATCAGAGCTCTAGGTTGCGTAGTTAACATAGGGAAGCTATCAGGGAGAGATAATATACGAGAGAGCGTATTTGTGACTATTTTGAGTTTTAAAAAGCTATATATATACTATTAGTAGTATAAGGATGAAGTCGTACTGTACTAGCACCACTATGGAGTCGTTAATCGTTTCCTTTTTCAGATTGACGATGAGCCGATATGTTAGAGGTACCGGTAGAGGGGCCAATAATGGGAATGCTGCTGACATGAGGACGATGTTTACCGACCTTATGAGAGAGATGCTTAGAGATGTACAGAGAGCAGCCCCCAATGGTGGAAATGGTGGTGGTCCAATGGTGCAGGCGCCAAGAGTCGACTTCTCCAAGCTGAATAAGGATTATACTAGCCTTGGTGGGAAGCCGTTCCATGGAACGGAGTCGGCCACGGATGTTCAAGATTGGTTGGATAGTTGCGAACGTATCTTCGAGGATTTGGGTATCGAGGATGCGATGAAGAGAAAGCTAGCGTCCCGTCAGTTGCAAGGGCGGGCAATGAATTGGTGGAATGCTATAAAGGCAGCTACTCCCGAAGATCAGATTACTTGGGAGCAGTTTAGGGCTCGCTTTAGTGAGAAGTTCATTCCAGGTGCTCAGAAGTCAATGTTGTTTAAGAAATTCTTGGAGCTCAAGCAGAATGGCAGGGCTGTCTCGGAGTATATTGCTGAATTTGACACTTTGTCAAAATATGGGTTATCTCTTATTGACACTGCCGAGAAAAAGAATGAGAAATTCATAACTGGTTTGGATCAGTACTTGGGGAAAAAACTTATTAACCACATCGATGAGACGTTTGAATCGATTGTGGGGAAAGCGTTAAGATCGGAAAGTCTCTACCCTAAGCCGAAGACTGAGGTTGCATCCGCAGATGAGCCAAAGCCACAAGCAAGTGGTGGAGGCAAGGGTGGTTCCCAGAATAAGAGAAAGCAGAATCAGACTAAGGATGGCCAGAGGAAAAAGAATAAGCAAGATGTTGAGTGCTTCAGCTGTGGTAAGAAGGGCCATTATGCTAGTAATTGTCGGGCCAAGCCAGCGGATAGGAAGTGCTTCAACTGTGGCCAAATGGGACATCACAAGGACAAGTGTCCACAGCCCCCTAAAGAAAAGCAAATGGTGAAAGCATATGCCCTTAATGCTATTCCTTCTTCGTCGAATGCCCCAACTGCGGCGGAGAAGGGAAAGAATGTCGTCATTCAAGGTATGCTTTCTGTTTATGATGTTCCTGTTAGAGTTTTGTTTGATACCGGAGCTTCCAGTTCTTTCATATCTAGTGACCTGGTAGATAGGTTGGGATTGGAGCCCGAGATTGTCGATAGACCTTTAGTAGTGACGAACCCGATTGGTGGTTCGACTAGCCTTTGCATGATTTGTCGTAATGTGGTCTTATCGAGTCATGGATGCATGTTTGTGATTGCTTTGTTTTGGGCTTTACTGGGTTTGGCATTATTTTGGGAGTAGATTGGCTCCGAAGGTACGGGGTGGTGGTAGACTGTGAGGGCTTTTTGGTGACAGCTAGAGCGGATGATGGGCGGAGGATAGTGTTTGGTGGTCTACCCAGTGAGGGGGTATTGGCTAGTTTTCTAAACTCCCTCGACATTCCGCATAGTGAGTTGTCAGGTTTGCCCGTGGTTGGCCAGTATCCGGATGTTTTCGAAGAAGTGACCGGACTTCCACCACACCGAGAGATTGAGTTTCGTATTGATTTGATAAAGGATGCCAGGCCTATAGTGATGCCACTTCGCCGTATGGCACCAAGGGAGCAGCGAGAGCTCGAGGTGCAAGTCAGCGATCTTTTGAAGAAGGGATTTATCAGAAGGAGTGTTTCTGAATGGGGAGCACCAGTTGTGTTTGCTACCAAGGCAGATGGTTCCCTTCGTTTGTGTGTAGACTACCGCGAGTTGAATAAAGTGACGAGGAAGAACAAGTATCCTCTACCGCGGATAGATGATTTGTTCGATCAGTTGAGTGGCGCGAGAGTATTTTCTCAGTTGGATCTCGCGACAGGTTTTCATCAGCTTAGAGTGGAAGCTGAGAGTATAGCTAAAACGGCATTTCGGACGCCGTCTGGATTTTATGAATGGTTGGTTATGCCATTTGGGCTGACCAATGCCCCAGCATATTTTGTGGATCTTATGAATAGGGTATTCAGAGATCAGTTGAATAAGTTTGTCCTTGTGTTCGTTGATGATATTTTGGTCTACTCGAGGACAGAGGAAGAACACAAGGGACATTTAAGAATAGTGATGGAGGTGTTGAGAAAACACCAATTGAAAGCAAAGTTTTCTAAGTGTCACTTCTGGAAGAGGGAAGTGAGGTTCTTGGGCCATGTTGTATCAGAGAATGGTATTGCCGTGGACCCGGCAAAGGTGGCTACGGTACAGGATTGGCCTACGCCCAAGAATGCAACAGATGTAAGAAGTTTCTTGGGGTTAGCTGGATATTATCGTAAGTTTATCCAAGGTTTCTCCAAGTTAGCAGCACCATTGACCCAGTTGACCAAGAAGAATCAAGCTTTTGTCTGGGATGAAAGGTGCGAGAATGCATTTAAAAATCTAAAGGACAAGTTGACAAGCGCACCAGTGTTAGTCATTCCTAAGGGGGATGAAGAGATGACGGTATACACGGATGCCTGTGGTACCGGACTGGGTGCTGTATTGATGCAAGGCGGTAGGGTTGTAGCTTATGCAAGTCGACAATTGAAACCGCACGAGAGAAGATACCCTACCCATGATTTAGAATTGGCAGCGATCGTGTTCGCGTTAAAGATGTGGAGACACTATCTCTTGGGAGAAAGATTTGAGCTGTTTACAGATCATAAGTCGTTAAAGTATCTCTTCTCTCAGAAAGATCTGAATCTCCGTCAGCAGAGATGGCTAGAGTTCTTAGCTTCCTATGATTTTGACATCGCATATACACCGGGAAAGGGCAATGCGGTGGCTGATGCATTGAGTAGAAGACATGCCAGCCTAGGGGCTATGTTCCTTGAATGGAAGCAACTGGAGTATATCGCGGGTTTTGATTTCAGACCAAAGTGCGAATTGGATCCAGAAATGTTAGCAAGTTTGACGATCAGACCCACTTTGATTGAGCGGATCGGCACTAGTCAGAGGGACGATGCTAACCTATTGGAAATCATCTCCAAGTTAGAGATGGGTATCGATGAGGAGGTGAACAAGTATGGGCTTGATCGAGATGGATGGCTTAGAAAGAATGGAAAGCTTGTTGTACCCAATGTCAATGGATTGAGGGATGAAGTGCTTAGAGAATGTCATCACTCAAAGCTAACTATACACCCCGGTGGTAATAAGATGTATCGAGATATGAAGCAGACTTACTACTGGGAAGGGATGAAAAGAGACGTTGGGAAGTTTATATCCAAATGCATGAATTGCCAGCTAGTTAAAGCCGAACAAAAGAAGCCTAGTGGGTTGTTACAGCCATTAGAAATTCCCGAATGGAAATGGGAGCAAGTCTCAATGGATTTCATCGATGGTTTATCAAGGACTAGATCGGGACATGATAGCATTTGGGTGATTGTGGACCGATTGACCAAAAGTGCAAGATTTATACCAGTTAAATCGACCAGAACGACAGCTAAGTTAGCAGAATTGTATATGAAGTGGGTAGTGAGATTTCATGGAGTACCTAAAGGCATTGTGAGCGACCGAGACCCGTTGTTCACTAGTGGGTTTTGGAAGAGCTTACAAGAGGCTCTAGGGTCAGAGTTACATCTCAGTACCGCATATCATCCTCAGACTGACGGTCAGACGGAAAGGGTGAATCGTATTTTGGAAGATCTCTTGAGAGCATGTATATTGGATTTTGGTGGATCATGGGATGACCATTTGCATCTAGTAGAGTTTGCATATAATAATAGTTACCAATCCAGTATCGGTATGGCTCCATTTGAAGCTTTGTATGGAAGACCGTGCAACTCACCATCATGTTGGATAGAGACTGGCAAGAAGTTTATACTTGGACCAGATGTGGTGAGGGAAACTTCAGATAAAATCAAGATCATTCAACAACGAATGAAGGCAGCCCAGGATAGGTAGAAAAGTTATGCTGATAAGAGGAGAAGAGACTTAAAATTCTCCGTTGGCGACTTGGTGTTTGTCAAGATTTCTCCGTTGAAGAGCGTAATACGATTTGGCAGGAGAGGCAAGTTGGCACCAAGATTTGTTGGCCCATTCCCTGTTCTTGAGCTAGTCGGGAATTTGGCATATAGAATTGACTTACCGGAGAAGATGGCGGGAGTTCACAACGTATTTCATGTTTCCCAACTAAGGAAGTTCGTTCACGACTCAAATATGACTATTTCACCTGATCAGTTAGAGGACTTCGAAGTAGAACCCGAGGCGGTTGGGAACCGTAAGCCGGCCCGTATTGTCGCGCACGACTTGAAGCAACTTCGAAGGAAGGCGGTGAAGCTAGTCAAGGTACAGTGGAGCGAGGACGAGAATGATTGTACTTGGGAAACAGAGGAGGACATAAGGAAGAAGTATCCAGAACTCTTTGTCTGGTAAGGTTTTATTAGTGATTTAGTTTTCCGCATGCT